>CM042959.1:40275529-42775529 GCA_023678885.1 Pogostemon cablin | reverse complement strand
TAAGAAGTGCTCGCCACCATGATTAAATCATAATGACTTGATATATTTTCCATGATGCCTCACCGCATCAACCATATACTCCTTGAATTAACCAAAGTACTCAAACTTGCAGTGCATCAAATAAATATATCTTGTTTCTAGAATAATCGTCAAACGTTTATTCATATCATAAGATAAATAAACAACTCCCACTGCAACAGCCACTACTCTTGTAGCTTTACTCATGTACTTAGTAATCTCATCCTCACTTAGTTGTAGACATTTAGCGATTCTGATATTTTTACACAACGTGTCAGGAGATGCCATCATTAATCATGCTTCAACAACTAGTGAATAAGAAACTAACCTTGTTCACATCTTGATGAAATTGGTTTTCCTTCACCACACGTTTTTTCAGAAGTTTTCCACCGTATACAATCTTTTGTAATTCAGGTGAAACTTGCTCAAAACGTTAAGGCAAACTATGAAAATAAATTAAGCTAGGTTTCCCCTTCAATTTATATTCCAAGTATTTCCAATTCATTCATCAAGTTAACCATGACCTCTTGCCTTTCTAACTTACTCAAGTGTCCGAAGAATCTAATGAGACCATTATATTTCTATGAATCTCTCACCTCTTCACTAAAGACTTAAATAGGCATCAGAAGACATCCTTAGTGAGAACACATTTTAATTTTCTTAAGCAGTAAGAATTAAAACCAAGATTCTTTTCTAATCATTTATTTTGGACAAGTAAATATGATTTTTTTAGTTAACAATAAGAGAAATAAAATATTAAAAAATTCAGAGAATCAACTAAATAAATACGACAATCAAACTCTTCGAATTTAAATTTTTATATTGATTCCCTCAATAAACAATATAAAATAAATTCACCGACATCTCAAGCACCGTGAATTTGCATGCCACGTTAGTGTGGACGTATACAAACCCGAACATTTGCAAGAGAAGATTTTACCCATTAATTCCATACTGCACAATTAACCTTATGACTCAATGATTAATAGTCGGTTGTTCTTTAACCATGCAATTTAATAGTAGTGACTCTGTTGGGGAGGATACATATTAATTACACCTAAGTGTATACCATTATTTGATATTAAGTACGTTACCCAAGTTTGTGTGTCTTATAGTCGGAGAAGTCCACACACCCTCAAATAATTTCCTATAATCATCAATTATTAATTTGTACCAGTGATCCGCAAATAAAACTCATCCGCTGGGGAAGGAGGCACTATAGCCAACTCATAAGCTTACTTGCATCACATAATAATTATTCAATAAAATTTATTCCAGTGATTCACAAATAAAACTCATCTGTTGGGGAGGAATGTACTAAAACAGACTCATAAGCTTACTTGCATCACTTAATAAATCAACAATGGAGGCAGCGGGATAAATGACCAATCCCTCTCCCACTTAGTTATTTAACAAGAGAGTTTTTACATGCATACAATGTATACCAAATATAAAATACGCAAATAAGCATGCTATAATTATGACAAATAAGACAGTAAAACAAATAGCACATGCAATCCAAATATATAATAATAATTGGCAAATAAAACAATTACATCAATTATATATATGGAAAAAATATCAAATAAGAGGGGTTGACTTAGTCAACAAGTAGGCAATGCAAGAAGAAATATTCTTGGGCCCTAAGCCATCTCACCACACGGTCTCACAAAAATCACAGCCTCCTCCATCCGTACATGCTGTCACCGTCGGGAAAACTGCTCGCCGGAAATAATAAATGAAGGCCGGTCAGAAAACCCTCCAGCTTTCCAACGCCGCTCCATCCATCAACTACCCACCGGAAAGCGCCGCACCAGCCCAGTAGAAATCATACTTGAACTTCCATTTCCAGCGAAGTTCTCACGATACGGTGGTTAGGCTGTCGAGCAGCTCGCTTCCCAGCCATGCCGTGAACATCACACCAGCCAAAACCGCCGACACGCTCCACGTTTCGCAGTAACCAGCCTGTGACATATAGTCATCCAATTTACTCCTGCCGTCTTACTACTCGCCGGAGAAAACCAGACGATTGTCGGTCAGAAATACTGCCGTGTGAATCATCAGCACCTGCCGGCTATCTCTCAGCATGAAGTCTCTGCCGCTCAGTGACACAAGGACCAGCCAGCGCGCTTGTCCATCACGTCAGTCCGATGACAGCTCTGCCAGCCACCAAGACGTCGCGGCTTCCACAATAAAAAAAAACACTGACGTGGCTTATACTCATGCCGTTGACGATCAGCCGTGTACCAGGTTTGTTTGACCAGCGGGAATCATCACGTAGCTATGCGGTGTTCAACCATCACCGATTCCAGCCATACCTTTCGCAACGTCAACGAGCATCTGTGAACAGATGCTCGAGCCGCATCCTCCGGCATTTATCGCACATACAACCACGCTGCCAGATGCCTCTAGCCACATCGCTGCCGGATTATCAACCAGCATGAACATGCCGTCGGACAAGAAGCAGGTTATCCCTTCCGTCAAGATTTCTCGCTGCCATCGGAGAACCATTATTGCCGCTGACTTTCAGACATCCACCACCACGCTCGTGTCGCCAGTCAACCCTTTCTTTTCCGCCGTGATACGTGCAATGGACGTGTGTGCAGCTTTGTACAATTTAGGGTTCTTCGTGGATAAACATAATATAAAACCTTAATCTCATGCTTAGTAATAGGGTATGAACAAGAGAGCAGATCATCTAAACCTTAACCCACATAGGCACATAAACCCTAGCCTAACGTGTCACGTTTAGCCATAGAACCTACGCTCTGATACTAATTGTTGGCATTTAGATCTTTTGGTTAATGTGAACCGTTAAAGTTTCATGCATTTCTATATCAGCGGAAGCAATAAACCATAGAAACGTATTACCTTTCACTAGGGTATGTTGAAGAAGAAGAATTCTCGCCGGCAGCCTGCGCAGCCTCACCGTTTTGGCCATAAATCCCTCGTCTGATCTCCGATTGGAGTGATCTATGCGCCAAAACTATCCTCTCTTCCGTGGCTTTCCGCCAGTATATCACACATATAGTTTGGATTCATACATGATTTTAGAAAAATCGTGCAAATTGACGGCCAGAAACAGCAAATAACCTTCAGGTCTTCTGTTGTATTCCTAAGCCACGTCTCCACGTTGTGTGGGCAACGATCTATGAGACGAACTCAATCTGCAGTCTAACTCTCCCTCACGTGTTTTGGGCATGAAATCTAATTCCAACTGCTGAGATTGACTATTATATAGGCTACAACAGGGACCATAAGGAGAAATTAGGGTTTGGGCCTCCCATTGGGCTTAAGCATCCAAGTTTAGCCCAAAACTTATACTTAAATCCAATAATAATAAATCATTCCACTAAAGAAATATTATTGCACTTCCACCCTAATCTCAAATTACGTTTATGGGCTCCTTCTTATTATGAGCCCGTTAGTCTCCCCGTGTTTAAGATTCAATGCCCATTAATTAATTAAGTTACTGACAACTTCATTAATTAATATAATTACCAAGAGTAGTATCACTCAACCTTATTATCATGTCGGAATAAATCCACCAGCAGGGTTTACATGATAATCATTATGAGTTTCTCAAGGGGACATCATCAACCAATTCCGTTAGGACACAGACTTCACCAACCAATTTAAGATTAATTCAAATCTTTTATTCCTATTAGATAAACCTAACGGACTTCACCAACCAATTGCATAAATCTTCATCTTACCTGAGTCTTTCAGTCCCTAAAATGCAATTACATGCCACTTTCTCTCTCTCTCCCTCACCCATAGCTATACGTACAGGAGGAGAGGGCGAGAGTGGTATATCTACAAAGCCGAAGCCGAGAAAATGATGTGGGAAGCTGGTGGATTAATAGAGTCATCTTCAGCAGCTGGCGGAGGTGGCATCGACAGCGGTGATGGCGACGGGTGGGGGGAGGAGTAAGCCATCGTGGAGAAAGCGAGAGAACAACAGGAGGAGAGAGAGGAGGAGGAGAGCGACTGCAGCTAAGATAATGCAGGGTTGAGGACACAGGGTTCATGGGTTGAAGTAAATCCATATTTTCAAATATTTGGCCAACTTTTCAATTAAAGATCCAGTTGTACAATTTTTCAAGAAAAAGACGGGCATATTGAAGTCTTTGTCTTAATTATTTTTGTGGATCTTATATATCAAAAAATAAAATATAACAATAATTGTGAAAAATTCTAATTAGTAAAATGTAATAATATTTGTGGGATGAATGAAGTATTCATTTTATTATTTTGATTCGTGTTATTACAAAGTATTCATCTCACTCTTCCTTTTTTTAAAATGAGGTATAAGGGGCTGTTTCTTTAGTGGGTATGAAAGGGTGAAATGGGAATGGAATGGGATGGAATGGAATGGAGCTGTAGTGTTTGTTTGATTACTTTAATTCCCTTCAACAGTAAAATGATATCAAAAAATTGTGGAATTGTCATTCCTTTCATTTTTTACTCCTTTGGGAATCATTCCTCCAGTAATACAGAGGAAAAATAATTTTTTTATGTTTTTTTAATTTTTTTTTTATTTTTAAACATTATTTAATAATAAAAAACATAATATTAATTATAAAAATAATGCTTTCATTTAAAATAAAAATAAAATATAATATAATTGATTCCATTCCCCATATAAATCAAACAAAATCTAAAGACTATGATAATGATTCTTACTATCAACCAAATAATATACTCCTAAACATCATACCAATTCTCATTCCTTAATACTATTATTCCTATTATCATTCCCATTCCTTTTAAAATGCCAAACGGCCCATAAATATTTCTTTTACATTTTTCTTATTAAATTTATGGAATATTGTTTTATTAAAAAATATAATGATTTAAAATTTTTTATTTATTTTAATTTATTTAATAATCAAAGATGTTATTAATTTATCTATTCAATAAATTAGTTTACAATAATGGTTAAATTAAACTTTATCACTTTTTTATTAATCAAATATCTTTATTTTTCATATATAAACGGTGTACTCCAGGGTTATTTTTCATATATAATTACTTTTGAGCGTTTAGGAAGTTATTCCATGTGCTTCTTGTCATATTTTTATTATCTTCTGTATACATTCTATTTCTAATATTATGCATATGAAATTAAAGACTAAAAAAATGATATATTATTTATAAGAAAATTAAAAAAATTATGTAAATTTAAAATTTTGTGTTAAGTTTAAATATAAAATTTAAAAAAAATTGATACAGGAAAATTAAATTTTGTCGCGAATTAATTGTTTTCACTCTCATTGCTATCAATTTGCTTAAATTTGTGAATTTTCACCTTAGCAATTATAAATAAGAAAGAAAAATTTTATGTAAAAATAATACTCCCTCCATTCCATTTCAATGTTTACGTTTTCTTTTTTGGGACCCACCTAAAATAATTATTATATTATCATGATCCCCTCATCCAACCCTAATAAACCTACACACTTTACATTAAATATTATATCTTTCCACCTACTATCTATTAAAATACTATAATCCTTAATCAACGTGTAAAAAGCAAACGTAAATATTGAAACGGAGTAACAAATACTCCCTCCATCCCGTAAAACTTTTCACCTTTACTGTTCCACGTTGTTTAAGAAAAGTTGTATTTTTTGATCAATTTTATTGACTTTGGAGGGTATTGTAGTATTTTTAGGTAATAAAAAAATATAAATTAATGATATGTTATGAAAAATGAGTGGCAAATTTGAAATTAAAGTAACTTTTGAGGTTGTTGGATAAAGTAGTGTTTCATTTTTTGGGGGTGAAAAGTTTTGTGGGACAAACAAATGAGGAAAGTGAGAAAAATATTATGGGACGGAGGGAGTAAATAATATCACCAAAGTCGATCGAAATAAGACATCTCACCATAAATGATAGATTATGTAATTTATAATAAATAGAGGATTTGGTTAAATAATTATGCAAATTGTTGTGAAATATTTTATATGAACATTATCATTTTATTATTAGAATAAAAAGAGAGGTTATTTATAATTGTACCCTTTATCTTCTCTATATTAAAAGTGAGAACATTAGGGTTCTATACACTTACAGACACAATGCTGATAATGAAAATCTTTCTTTCTCCCAACTTTTTTATTCGTTTCTTTTTCTTTATGATTCTTATATTCTTGTTTATTCTTATAAAATAGTTTACAACACGTTATCAGCACGATAGTTCTCCAAAGAGTTCATGTTGCCGCAATAATTAATGGACCAAAAATTTGACGTTGCCCCAAGAAATAATCGTGTATTTTCTATGAGGTAATCTTCTATCAACGATGATTGTAGAGAATATTATGGAAAATATTATACATATATTTTTTATGATCTATATGAAAATGAATGAATGTAACCGGTTAATATCAACATTGGTTCCTGGGTCAACATATATGTTTAGTTTTCTTGTGTATTATGCCTCGATGCCAGTAACATCTTAAATGGTTTGATTTCCTAATGTTGTTTCATTTCTTGTATACGATATGGAGATCTTCACTCTGAATATTTTTACATTAATTGATTTTACATTAACTCTAGATATTTGCTAAACTACGTGTTTTACATTAATTGATTTTTTTAGAAGTTAAATTTATAATAGTGCCTGAAGCACATGACGATGCAAAAAAAAATTAAAATAATACACATGAAATAAAATGGTTGAAGTAATCCAAGTTGGACTCCACAAGGTGATAAAGGTCGAAATTTTAAATAAATACTCCAACAGAAGCAAATTTGTCATAGATGTTGATGAGATGGTCATTGGTCTTATATATATCGCACACCAAATTACTTGGTTGTGGAATTTCAAAATATGAAAAAAAAGTATTTGTGGAATAAAAATAATGAAAATAAAAATTTATTTGCCTGAAGCAAATAAAATATCGACCAAGTCAATGATGACAATTTGGAGCCTAAGCTCGAAAATTATTGTGACCATGTATGATTTCAATTTTTAAAATTTTTTAAAAAGACTAGACAATTTAGCTATATTACATTGCATATTTTTTTAAGAATTTTACATATTTACAAAAAAAATTATTCAAATATGTTTTTTATGACATTATATTCTTGTTCTTGTGCTTATTTTGTTCATATATATATATATATATATATATATATATATATATATATATATATATATATATATATATATATATATATATATATATATATATGTGTGTGTGTGTGTGTGTGTGTGTGTGTGTGTGTGTGTGTGTGTGTATGTGTGTTGTTAGATTTTACTATTTGTAAATAATTTTGTCTAGATCATACATATATCTTATAAGTTAATAGTTGGATATATATATTGTTGTGATATTAATATTTTAAACCCAATATTTTTTTAAAATATGGCATGAGTGATTGGGTTATTTTGGGCAAATAGATGAGTCAAATAATTTAAATTCTTTTAGTCATGAGATGTGAAATGATACTTGTGAAATTTGTGTGGAAAATTTATGGTATGATATTTACATATTCAAGTTGGAATTATTTCTCCTAATATGTTTAAGAGATTCAAGTGAAAAAATTGGTCAATTTTTTTTCGTGACATGACCAAAATATTTTAGTGATGTATCCACTGAATAAATACATTTTTATTCAAAGTGCACTGATACAAATGAAATTTCATATGAAGAGCTCAGATATTGAATATTTGATTTAGTCAATTAGAATTGATATCAACTGATAATATTAAAAAAAAAGTAAAACATCGAATGTCTTATGTTCGCACGCAGTGAATAATTTATTCCAACAATTAATATTTTGGGAACTTGGAATAACTAAACACAAATTCTGCCTCCTGCATATCATAATAATACCCCATTTATAACTAGTGCTGCTCAATTATGGTCAGAAGCCTCTAACTTTCCTATCTGCAAATTTTGAATTGTGCAATTAATATTTTATATCACCACTATAGCGTACTTTAATGGGCATTCCAATTATAATTATCCATCAATTTTTATAAAGCCTAAAATAGGGGGATCAATATATATGTTAGTACAATAACTGCATATTTAATGAAGATCATTTCACGGCATTAGGGGGAGATTTAAGCCCTGTATTTATGTGAATGTCGATAAATTTTATTATTTTGCACTAGATTGATTGAACTAGAAGTTCAAAAAATTATTAATTTGCAATAGCAAATAAACTGTCAAACTATCATAATGAAGTGATAAAGTCCCTTATATTTGTAAACAATGCACCATTGAAAGTGGAGTTCCCCAGGGACATAATATTTTAAATAATTATTGTTTCAACGCTAGAAGCGTGAAAGCCTTTATGATTTGAAAATTAAATATCCGCAGAAATTAATTTTAAGAATAAATAGTCACTTGTGAAATTATCTGAAGAGTTTGTTTTGATAATAAAAACTCTTTTCTATAGATTTATCCAGAAGACAAATGCCCAGTAAATTCGCACGTGCATCAAAATAACCAAAAAATTGGGTATGAGAAACGGCTAGATTCAAACGTATTGGGAAATAATGAGGATCTAGTTATATAAATATAAAAATCATTATAAAAGTTGAGAGAAAAAAATAAATTGAAGTAGAAAGTTATCGACAACACATTGCCTCTTTGATTGATTTTACTGTCTTAAATAATAATCTGGATCCAGAACTTATATTTGATATCAAAGTGCCAGAAGTACAAATATTTGGTGAGACAGAATAAAGCATTGAGGTCGAGCTTAACTCATCAAATATTTATTTGAAGGTTATCTGAAATGATATAAATATTTGTCCCAGAAGGATATATGAATGATAGACTGGTATAGTTAAAGCTCAAAGGGTTCTCTCATTATACATTATGTTTCGTTACTTAATTTATATGATAGTTTCATTATATTTAGATATGAAATAATTACACAACATTATATGATATACATGAAAATTCTCAAAGAATTAAAACTTCTCAATTTGGATGAGAATAGAATATCACTAACATATATGTACAATATTGGTCATTGCAAGACCTTGAAACAGTTAATATGGATATGCTACATTTTAATTTGCTATTTCTTCCTGAAGAAGAATGAAAATTGTGTGTATATGAATGGTTTAAGTTAGGAATGTATAAGAAATTCATATAAGTTAACTCATGCCAAGGTGACGGATTTTTCTAAATGAAAGAACTTAGATAAACTAAAGAGTTGTCTCAACTTGCAGTTAGGAATTTTTTAAATTTGAAATACCAATTAATTAATTTGATGATTATTTTAGATCAATTTCGATATATCTATTCAAGTTGTATGCCAATGGTCGTTTTTATCCCTTGAAGTGAAAAACTAATGCTTATATACTTGAAGTATATAATGAGAATATTTTTGGCTAGAAGTCCCTTCATTAAGTGCTTTTAAAGCACATGTCTTCTCATAATTGTATCAGGTCTGATATGTACTTATGATGAACTTGCTAGCAAGATATTATAACTCTCTAATAAAGAGAAATTACATAAAATTAGACGTATCCTCAAGTATCTCATAGATACATAAATATATTAGTTTATTTATAAGAAACCAACGTGACATTGGCATATTGATTTGAATGTTAATTAAATGATCCCCATAATGTTGAAGTTTCGAACTGGTGTTAGCATAAGATTGTTGATATAATAATTGATAGCCCATGGGGCATTATGAAATATGCATTTCCCCAATCTTTTAGAGGACAATAAATTCAGTGTTGCATAGATGAGCAATTAATATATTATGAGAGACATGAAAATTTTATTTTATATGCTACAGAAGAGCAATGAAATATTATACACAGTATTTGCTTATGTAAAGATCTAAATTATTTATTGTTATTTTATTTACTCCCAAATTATATTTTAGTATGTGCTTGTAGCATTGTATTATGTAGACCCAGAAGATTGTCGTCTTCATGGGAGTAAAGATTCCAAGTAAATTTCAAATTTTCGATCTTGAAGATCAACATTTATATTCCAGTGAATCCTTGTTTTCAGGGGGAACGGTATTTCTAAACAATCCAGAAGATTAAGTACTGAATACTAATAGTTGTACTCATTTTCCTTTACTAAGTTTTTTCCACTGGGTTTTCTTAGTCTAAAGTTTTTAACAAGACAACTAATGCAACACATCAAAATCATAAGACCTGCACTCTTTTCCTTAACTAAGTTTTTCCCCTGAGAGGTTTTCTTAGTAGAAGGTTTTTAATGAGACAGACTAGTTAAATGTCTTGGGGGAGAAATAACTTCTAAATAATCCTGAAGATTGGGTCCTGAAGACCAAGCTATACTCTTTTTCTTTAACTAAATTTTTTTTCCCACGGGGTTTCTTTAGTTGAAAGTTTTTAATGAGGCAGCTATTGTGAAATATTTTATATGGACATTACTCCTTTTATTATTAGAATAAAAAAAGAGGTTATTTACAATTGTACCCTTTCTCTTCTGTATATTAAGAGTGAAAACATTAGGATTTTGTATACTTACAGACAAAACGCTGATAATGAAAATCTCTCTTTCTCCCTACTTCTTCTGTATTATTTTTTTCTTCTTTATGATTCTTATATTCTTGTTTATTCTTATAAAATAGTTTACAACACAAATATCGTGTATAAATAGTGCGGAAATGAGGCAAAATGGAATATTTGGAGAATTAAATAAATATAAATACTGAATTAGGAGTAGAAAGAAAAAGTCCAAAAATACATGTGGACACATTTCATTGGGCAACTCTGCTGAGTCCACCACAGTCTCAACTCTCCGAATGGAACCAACCTCCAAGCGCGAAGCAAACCGTCGCTACTTGCAAATCACATCCATCACGCAACAGATTCTCTGACTACAAATCACGATTAACTGCCCTTGGCGAACAACTCTCTGTTTTTAATCTTTACAGAAAGATGAAACGTTTCCTCTGCGAACAAATTATTGCAATCTTCAAGGAATGCTATTATTTGCAACCATTAATAACAAAATTTAATAGGGGCGGCATATTCTTACAGGGCAGGCAAGTCACGCATCTCCATGTACAACTGCATGCGTATCGGGGTATTGGCAGCGCATGCTTCTAATCTGCAATTATTCAATAAAAATAATAATTTTAAAATATTTCTCTACATATATTAAAAGGTCACAACCGGTATTTCTATATCTAGAAGGGCATTTGGGCTGGAGAATGAGCTACTTTCCATTTATGGCAGACTTCTTTTTTTTATATATAATCGCACAAACAAATATTATGTAAATTATTATATTAAAATTAATAATAATAATAATAATATTGTAAAATAAATAAATAATAATAAATAATTGAAAAAATCTCTTGTAAAATAATAATTATGTTAGACGGATTTAGATGCAATTGATATATACATATAGAGTATGTTTATTGATAATTAAGATATTTTCTAAATATAATAATAATAATAATCTATCTATACATATATAAAATCAAACCTAAACTTCTACTTTTGTTTTCAATTTTACTCTATTTAGAAATAATTCAATTTTAATCTTGACCGTCCAATTAATGTTTTTGATTTTTCAATAATAAAATCTAATATAATTATACTAATAATAATGGATTTTGTTATTTAAATTTTACTTTTTTATTTAACAATATAAATTTGATAAATATAAGAGATATTTTTGGCATATTTAACTAATTTTATTCATCTAATATAATTATACTAATAATAATGGATTTTGTTATTTAAATTTTATTTTTTTATTTAACAATATAAATTTGATAAATATAAGAGATATTTTTAGCATATTTAACTAATTTTTAATCAATATATACTTAATTAAATTAATATAGCAATCAATATTCATATACTATAATTTAATTTAATATACATAGGACATATGATTTTTTGTTTGATTTCAATCAATTATAAAATTTAATTATACTAAATTTTTTTATTATTTAAATTTTACTTTTTTATTGATTTAATTTAACAATATAAATTTGATTAATTTTTAATCAATATATGCTTAATTTCAATTAATATAGTATCAATTTTATTTTTATTATAATCATCTCTATAAATATTTGCTTTCAATCACTGTCGTTCATTCATTAAAATTATTATATATAAATCTTTTCAATCTAACATTTATTTATACGTTGTTAATTGCTTTAAATCACAATCGTTTATTCTTTTAAATCATTCTATATAAACCTTTTAATTACCTAATCAAATTCTTACTCTTTTTTCTTCTTCTTCTTTTTCTTCTCTATTTCACTTTCATACTATTTCTAATCTACTTTAATTTGTTTTATCTTTTATATTTTACTTTGATTTGATTTAATGTGCATGCTCAATTATTTTGAGTTATCATTCTTCTTTTTTATTTTTGTTATCTTTATTTTATCTTTTATTCTTTTATTTGATCTTATTTTTATATTCAATCATTCTCATATTTGATCTTATGTGCATGTTCAATCATTCTCATTTGAAGTATCATTCTTCTTTTTTAGTTTTTATTCTCTACGATTTTTGTATTTTCTTTTTAATTCTATAAACCTTATTTATATGCTTTAATTTATTTGATCTTTTATACTTTTATTTGATCTTATTTTCAGGTTCAATCATTTCATTTGAGGTATCATTTTTCTTTTATTATGGGCGTATGTGGAATGGGGTGGCGGGGGGTTTGGGATGGGTAAGAGGTAGGGCTGGGTGGTAAAACTTTTATTATTTAAATATTAAAATCTAAAATTTTATAAAAAAAATCTTTTTGGGGGGTGGGTGGGTAGGGGTAGGTTGGGTGGTAGAGTTTCCTCCACGAAAAATTATTTTTAATAAAATTTTAGATTTTAATATTTAATATAATAAAATTTTATTATTTTTATTTATTATATATAAAATTCTATTTTAAAAATAATTTTAGAATTATGAATTTGAAATCCTATCAAAAATTCATAATTTATTCAAATAGTGGAATTCAAATGAATTTATTTAAAATTCATGGAATTTAAAATTCACTCAATTTCAAATCCATTAGATTTGAAATGACTCAATTCAAACACAACCTAAAAGTATATAATTGTAATATACTTTAATTCTTTCCGTGCAACGCACGAATGTGTAATATCTAGTAATAATAATAATAATAATAATAATAATAATAATAATAATAATAATAATTTTAGGATATTGATTAATTAATAAAGTAGGAATACATTCTTTCTGTACAGTTTATTTTTTTTAAAAAAATTCACACACCTACCACAAGTAGAATACTCTATAATGTATTTAATGCTTAAAAATACTTAATTTACCATAAAAAAATAAGGGGAAAATAATTTTTTTACACTTTGAAGTGTATTACTTCATTTTTGTCTGCTTAAAAGACTAAAACACCCTTAGTAAAAGTTATGGAATTCACTTTATTTGAAGTTATTATTGACTGGTCAAGTTATGAAATTTAAAAAAAAATAAATGTATAAAATAAATCAAGGGGTGGCTATTCGCACCCCCAAAATTATTAAATACACCCCAAATTGATTAAAATTTAAATACTTTTAATTAGTATGACTTAAACACCCTTCTTCCTATTCTTTCTAAACATTAATTCTATGGATCGTTCCTAATGTTTACCACCATAGCTAAAAAGAAAATGAAATTTAGAGAACAAATAATCATTCTTGTTGCCTTAAAACAAATTAATGCAATGCTGAAACCATTCACCTCCACTCATCTAATTTGCTCTGATATTTTCAAGATAATACTATGATGCACTAGGAAGAGCATGAGAAAATAAGGCGTCTCTGAGCATTAGGAAGAAAATATCTAAGAAATAATAGAAATTAAAAATTGAAATCTAACCACTGAAAGAGAACATGACTTATTTTTAAATTTCTGTACATGTTCTTCGTCGGGTTCTATAGAGCCGAAAAGAGGTATACACAAGGTGAAAACATTAGATGCATAAATTAAAGATATAAAGAGGCAGGGGTTCTGCTTCTACATCGTTGTCCCTCTCACAATGCTTAACTGTATAATTTTAGGATTATGCCTCAACTCCGCTATTTATTGAACGAAAAACGATTCATTCCAAAGATCTCTCATTCTTCGTCCATTCAATGGAGGAGAACGAGTCCTTCTAGAAATCACCCATTCTCCATCGCCATTTGCTCGACCGGAAATAAGTCTTTTGGAAATTGCTATTTTTCGTCGCCATTTATTCAATGGGGAAAACTCCTTTCCCCTTCTCCATTATTACGTAATTTACCAGAAAATAGCTCCTTCTGGAAAACTCCTCTTCTCCATTATCATCTAATCTACCAAATAATTAGGAATGTGTATATAAGGGTATTTTAGTAATTTTAGTTAAAAATATTTTTATCTTAATATTATCGGGGTATGTTTAGAAACTCCGGGGTGTAAATAGCCATGTCCATAAATCAAATAATGTTAAATAATTGTAATTAATGTATAAATGTCAATTGTCTTAACATATTTGAATGCAAAATACTTTTTTTTTAAACAAATACAATATTTTCGGTATTTTCATTCATGGTGTCCAAAATTTTATTATTATTATTATTATTATTGTTATTATTATTATTATTATTATTAGTAGTAGTAGTAAAACACCCGTGCGATGCACGGAATAATATAAAATTTTCATTGAAATACAATATTAATTAAAAATTAAATTAAAAAATAAAAATTGATATAAATATGAAATATTTATGACAATAATATTGATCCAAAAAAATATAAATATCGAAAAAAAATTAACCAACATGAGTACCAATAAAAATTTTCAACCCTATAAATTCCAAGAATATATATATTTATTAATAAAAATTTAAAGAGATTATATACTTCTTCCATAATTACAAATAAAAATTAAAAAAAAAACTATATATCATCAAGTGAAATGGAATAAGGATGTACTCCCTCCATCCCAGATTAAGAGGGTCATTTTTCCATTTTGGTCGTCTCACCCAAAGAGTCTCATTTCCTTTTTTACACATTGGGACCCACACCCACCTCTAATACAATTAAATATTGGGATCCACACTCCTACTAATACAACTACCCACTACACATTAAATAACAATACTCCTTAATCTACGTACCATAAAGCAAATGACCCTCTTAAGTAAGGACAGAGGGAGTATATTATAGTAGTAATTATGTAGATCAAATTTAGGTAATCCATTAAAAATAATCTTGCAGAAGTCTTATTTCAAGAAAATATATATCTATCCATAAAAATTCAAATAAAATTATATTTTTGTTATAAAATACTATTTTATAATCTTAATTTTACCTCTTTAATTCATATTTTCTCACCCTTTATACACCAAATATTAATTTTCAATTAATTTCTTTTATCTATATTTCACGAATACTATAATACAATTTATAAGAGGAATACTGATAAATTTGTGGGTTATTCTGTGGTGCAACGGGTGCACCGGTTCACCTGATGGGTTATAGAGTATAAGTTATGGGTAATGGGGTAGTTATTGTATATTTTTTGTTAATTTATTTTATTTAATGATTAGGATTAAATAAATATTTAATCTAACGGTTCAGAATATCCAGATACACCGGATACACTACCGTGTAACTCTAGATTTGTATATATTCTTTCATAAATTCAATAATACAATGAATAAATCCTTAATTATATTTTTAAATCTATAAAAATAATAGAAAATGAGCAAACCTATTTCATAAATTTACTTAATGAATGACTTAAGCTTCTTCCTCAATCTTTCATCCTTATTTTATTTTTTTTGTCTCCACAACAAATTCAATCTTTCATCCTCATTTCATTTGAATGTCTTAGAAAAAAAAAATTCCATAATTTATCATTTTGATATTTCATTATTTTCTTTTTTTTTTCTTCATTTTTTTACTACAACTTGAAAAATCATTAACATAGTACAATCTCCAACATTTATCAATAATAACATAAAATATTCTTTTTTTTTTTTCAAAATTCTTGATCACAACATCTCTAAATACACAAATTAGGTAGGAGTAAATTATTTGTAAAATTTAACGATTTTATATAATCTTTGCTTTTTAACAAACTATAAGCTTCTTGTTGCAATTGATATGATTTTTAACTCTTCATTTCTTTATCGGCATTATTAATAAGTTAACAATTGAATTTCTACAATTACTAATACAATACCATATAAATTGCTAATTATTAACTTTATACAAATTTGCTAACTAATTTCTATGTTTTCTAATTTAATAAATTACTAATACAATACAACATAAATTGCTAATTATTAACTTTATACAAAATCATGTGTAAATATCAATTGAAAATGAGTAAAAATCTACACCATCCATTTCATTAAATTAAATGTCTCATCTTTTCATGTCAATGGAACAAATTTCTTCTTAATAGTATATTTTAATTTTTTTCTTTAACTTTCTCCTTCTCTTACCCACAGTGGCGGACCTATGGGCTAGGGGCACTGGCCCCCCTGAACTTTCAATAATAATTAGTATATACATAGAAAATATTACAAAATTCCTCAGTGGCCTAATGGTGAGCACGCAAATTGATGTGTTTAAGATCTTGTGTTCAATTCACTCTTAGGGATTATTATTTATTTGTTTATCAATCTCACGTAAGCCCTAACGTGAGACGATGATATTACAAAAGTCATTGCCAAAGTCAAAACAATCACTCTTTCTCATATACACTTAAGTTACAGAAAAAATCATTCGTACCCAATAAAACTTATATATTTTATTATTTATTTATTACCAAGAAATATCAAGGGCAAGTCTTGTGTGAGACAATCTCACGGTGAGACCATTTTATGATTTCGTAATTAGTTATCACTTTCGTTATTCCTTTTTATTTATACTATAAATTGTTCATGAAATAATTCACCTCACCATTATTACTTATCATCGATTGAGTATCACTTTTCATTTTTGATGATATCACTTTTTATCGTTTCAAGTAAGAGTTTATATGAGACAATCTCACAAAAATCTATGCCAAATATCATATAATCCATAAAAGTTGTGTTATTTCTTAATCTCCATACAAAGAAAAGGATGCACACTATTGAGATACGGGGGAGCATAAAGAAAAATATTAATTTAATAAATTCGAATTCACAGTGTCTTAGTTTGAAAATAAAAAAGAAATGCTCATAATGATTTATTTTATTTAAATATATTAAAATTTATGTAGGTATCAAGCATCCCATTATAATCTTGTTCAATTATATAAATCTAACCTCTAATTTATATTTCCGAAAATTATAATTAAAATATCAATATTTAACTATAATTAATAATTGAAAAGTTCAAAATTCTTGATTATATACAAATAATAATAGACATATTTTGTTATAGTCAGCTAATATTATAAATACTATTAAGTTAAATACTCTCTCTTGTTTTAAATAATTAGGTATCTTAACCTATCAAAATTATATTACTCTTATTTAAGACAAGGCATATATTTTATAAAAATATTTTATATAGTTTATAAAACTAATTTTCAAACTAATTTATGTAAGTGTCAAGGGGAAGTCAACATTATAGAATTAGTAATATTATTGAAAACATATGGGACTAATATACATATAATTTGAATAGATAATATATGAATATTAATCATCATCATCATCATCATAATAATAATAATAATAATAATAATAATAATAAAATTTGTATAATTATATATGTGGATAAAAATTGATTATACTTGAGTTATATATATATATATATATATATATATATATATATATATATATATATATATATATATATATATATATATATATATATAACTCAAGTATAATCAATTTTTATCCACATATATAATTATACAAATTTTATTATATATATATATATATATATATATATATATATATATATATATATATAAAGCGATTTACTC
Source organism: Pogostemon cablin (assembly GCA_023678885.1). Lineage (NCBI taxonomy): Eukaryota > Viridiplantae > Streptophyta > Magnoliopsida > Lamiales > Lamiaceae > Pogostemon > Pogostemon cablin. The sequence goes on along the minus strand of CM042959.1, from coordinate 42,757,605 downwards.
AATTAAAAAAACTAACTATATTCTGTAGTTGAAAAAATGTTCTCTGTCAGTACCATTATGAAAAATGTGAGCAATTGAATTTTGTGAACTTTGACGTGCCAATAAAATCTTCTTTAATTTAAATGACGATCCTTTCAATTTGTGAGTCTTCTCAAATCTAGATAATATGAGTTGCATGCTTCTCCACAAAAAAAAAACCTTAAAAAAAACCTTAAAAAAAATTAGTAATAAAATAAATAATAATTAAATTTTGAATCAAATATTTAATTAATGTAGACTATTTGTATTCCATAATCCATCACAATAGAAAAGAAATTTAGTTTGAAAGCACTCTTAAAACAACAATCTCAATTTAGAGCTGTCAAAACGGGTTGGGCCCGCAGGCCGGCCGCCCCCGCCTCTAAAAAAAGTGAGTTGGGCCGTAAAATTTGCAGCTCGTTTGGAGGCGGGCCTAAACGGGCTGGCCCAAATAGAGGCGGGTCTAGGCGGGCTCAACCCAAACGGGGGCGGGTTGGCCCGTTTGGGCCCGCCATAAATTTTTTTTTGCTATTGATCTAGTATATTCCAAATATTTATTGTTCCTTCTTTTAATCATTTTTGAAATAATAAATTAAATTATAAGATGAATACACTACTTACTCCTATTTTGTAATGTAGATTAATATACAAAAAATTCTTAAATAAATTTAAGTCATAATTTTTTTTGATTTGAATTTATTTTTAATTTTTAAAATTTTAATATATAAATATATATATATGGATTAAGCAAATGCAAATGATAAATACTTAAGATATCTAATTCTTTGAAGATTTACGAGAATATAATTGATCAACATGAAAATTGAAATATTTTTATTATGATGTTATATTTGATGAGTCTTAAAAACAACTTTATAATTATGTTTTGAGTTTTGTGATTGACCTTTAAAATTAGTAAACTTTTTGTGATTTAATTTGTGTTATTTGAGGATAATTAGACTTACATTGTTTTATTTATATATAGTTAGTAAACTTTATGTTGTTGATTAATGATCTTTTTATATTTAATTGTTCATGGGGCTATTTTGTAAAATCTATATTTATATTTTAATGATCTAATTAACATTATAGTATTTTGTAAGAGCTTCCATCATTTTAATATTTTATTTTCAAATAATAAAAGTTATATTAACATCGTAAAAAAAAAACGGGTTGGCCCGCCATAACCCGCAATCCGCCTTTAATTAGGTTGGGTTTCATATTTCGAGCTAGCAACCCGCCTAGGCCCGCCCCACCAAAGCCCGTCAAATGGCAGGTTGAGGCGAGTTTTGGCCCGCCCCGCCCCGCCCGTTTTGACACCTTTAAATCTCATGTGTAAAAGAAAAATAAAAAATAATTTATACTTGGTATCTCATTTAAAACAAAAGTATTTAAAAAATCACATTATTAAATTCATCATGCTAATAATCTTTCAAAACTTATTACATCAATAAAATTTTATTTTCATAAATTAATCCTTGAGTTTTTATTTTCATAATTAATCTTTGAGTTTTATACACTTTCATAAATTATTTGAAAAATGTAAATTGATATTAAAAATTAAAATTTATTAATAATTATCATTTTAAATTCAATTTATTATGCACTCAAAATTTAAGGCAGAACATCAAAATAAAAAAAAACTATATAAAATATGAAATAATCATATTATCTAAAGTTGTAAGTAGAAGATTAAAGGTGATAAATTTTACTATAATATAAATTTAGTATAAAAAAATAAAGGGTTAATTGCAAAAAAAAATCATGAACTTTACTCCTATTGCAAATTAATCCTCACTTTTGAGAAATTGAAAAAAAAAACCATCACTTTTAAGTATTGTTGCAAAATAAACCCAATTATTGACTAAAGTAGAGTTTTTTGGGTTTTTTTTAACAATACTTAAATGTGGTGATTTTTTTTGCAATTTCTCAAAAGTGAAGATTAATTTGCAATAGGAATAAAGTGAAGATACGATTCACTCCCCTCTCTCCTAATTTCCTGCTAATTTTGTGAAAGAAGTGAGATATTGACTGCAATGAGAAAGGAAGTAGTTTTAAATGTGCATAATTGAATTTTCTAGCTTAAAAAAACTTGATTTTCTTACCACTCTTCGCCACATAGTTTACCCTCCCCCTTGTTCGCTGCCGACACTGATAAGATTGCATATTAGATATATTTGTTGTGTCAGTTTCTTAGCTTTATCTATTTGGTTAGTTAAGCGTAAGAATATGTTGCAGTTATGTTTCAGATTCTGTTCGATTTTTATCTCGGCTTTATAAGCCAAACTCTGTAATGAATATTATTATCTAGTTCAATCAGAATTGTTGTGATTGTTGTGAAAACTTGTTTATCTATTATAGCTATGAAATTCAACAAATTTGGTATCAGAGCCTCGTTCTGAGGCCTGATAAAAGAGAGAAGTGTGAGTGATTAAAAAATTGAAAGAAGAAAAAAAAAGAAAAAAAAAGATGAGTGAAGAAAGGATTTTACACAGCCTGCTATTCCTCATTTCAATGGTCACTACGATCATTGGGCTATGCTTATGGAAAATCTGTTGAGGTCCAAGGGATATTGGAAATTGGTGGAGACTGGTTACGATGAACCAGCCAAAGGAGCAGTTCTGACCGAGACAGAGCAAAAGAGGTTGGATGATGTTGAACAGAAAGACTAGAAAATAAAGAATTACCTGTTTCAGGCTATCGACAGGACAATTCTTGAGCAGATTCTGGAGAAACGCACTTCGAAAGACATATGGGACTCAATGAAGAAGAAATTTGAGGGCAACGCAAAGGTGAAGCATTCCATTCTTCAATCATTGAGAAGAGATTGGGAGATTATGGAGATGAAGGTGAGTGAGACTATCACTGATTACTTTGCACGAGTTATGAGTGTGGCTAACAAAATGAGAAGTAATGGAGAAGATATGAAAGATGTCACTATTGTGGAGAAAATTCTCAGAACCTTGACTGAGAAGTACAACTATGTAGTTGTTTCAATTGAAGAATCTAAGAACATCGATTCACTCTCGGTCGATGAGTTACAAAGTTCATTGATAGTGCATGAACAAAAGTTCAATAGAAACATTGGAGAAGAGCAAGCCTTGAAGGTAACAACTGAAGAAAGGAGTATCGGAGGTAGAGGTCGAGGAAGAGGTAATTTCAGTGGAAGAGGAAGAGGAAGAGGAAGAGGAAGAGGTTGGGGTAGACAAAGTTTCGATAAAGCCATTGTGGAGTGTTACAAGTGTCATAAACTTGGACACTTTCAATTTGAGTGTCCTGATTGGAATAAGGAAGCAAACTTTGCTGAGTCAAGTAAAGAAGATGATATGCTTTTGATGTCTTATGTGGAAACACACGAGATTGATCGGGGAGATGCTTGGTTTCTTGACTCTGGTTGCTCAAATCACATGTGTGGAAATCAAGCAATGTTTATTGAGTTGGATGATAATTTTCGTCACACAGTGAAATTGGGAAACAACAGCATGATGAATGTCACAGGCAAAGGTAAAGTAAAACTGTTGATCAATGGTGTGAATCTTGTTGTTACTGATGTTTTCTATGTTCCAGATTTAAGAAATAATTTGTTGAGCATAGGACAGTTACAAGAGAAAAAATTGACAATCTTGATAAAAGATGGTGTCTACAAAATATATTATCATGATAAAGGTTTGATTATTCAGACAAATATGAGTGCAAACAGGATGTTCATCTTGTTTTCCGAAACACAAGTGCAAGATAAGTGTCTACACATAAGTTCACAAATGCATCTCACTCACCTTTGGCATAGGAGATACAGACATCTAAACTACAAAGGTTTAAGAGTCCTGGAGAAGAAAGAAATGGTGCGTGGTCTCCCAAAATTTTCTGATTCAGACGAATTGTGTACTGATTATCTTGTTGGTAAGCATCATCGCAGTCCAATACCAAAGAAGAGTCATTGGAGAGCAAGTCAGAAATTGGAACTCATTCATGCAGATATTTGTGGTCCAATCAGTCCCATATCCAATAGCAAGAAAAGGTACATTCTATGCTTTATTGATGATTATAGTAGAAAGTCATGGATGTATTACTTGATGGAAAAGTCGGAAGCTTTGAGCTATTTCAAATGTCTCAAGAAGATGGTGGAAAATGAGACAAGTTTACCAAATCAGTGTCTACGTACGGATAGAGGAGGTGAGTTCACTTCTGTTGATTTCGATAATTTTTGTAAGGAAAATGGCATCAAACGCCAACTTACAACTGCATACACCCCACAACAAAATGGTGTAGCTGAACGGAAGAATAGAACAGTCATGAACATGGTTCGTACAATGCTGTTTGAGAAGAAAATTCCAAAATCTTTTTGGCCAGAGGCAGCAAATTGGAGTAACCATGTGTTGAATAGGTGTCCAACCTCGGCTATAAAAGATATTACTCCAGAAGAAGCATGGAGTGGAGTGAAGCCTTCTGTGGAACATTTTCGCATTTTCGGATGCATAGCATATACGCATGTGCCAAAGGTACACCGATCTAAACTTGATGATAGAAGTTTTACTTGTGTATTTTTGGGTATTAGTGAAGAATCCAAGGGCTACAGATTATTTGATCCAATTGAAAAATGGGTAGTCGTGAGTAGGGATGTTGTTTTTGAAGAAGAAAAACAATGGGAATAGGATGCGAATTATGATGAAAAAATTGGTGTTGAATTAGAGTGGGGAGACGATGGTATTGAAGAAACTGAAAATTACAGTGATGGAGTTGAAAATGATATTGATGGAGATGAAAATAATAATGAAGCATCTAGTAGTGAAGGGCGAGAGGTTGATGGAGTTGAAAATGATAGTGAAGTTGTAGGAGAATTTATTGATGAAGGGAGAGATTAACATATTTTTGAAGTGATTGGAGGTAATGATTATAACAACAGGACGAGGGTGAGATTGCCTCCAATCTGGATGAAAGATTATGATAGCGGGGAAGGCTTGGATTTATTTGGAGATGAAAGCAACTTGGTCTTAGTGAACTCAAATGATCCATTATATTATAAAGAGGCTGTGAAAAGTGCAAATTGGAGGTTAGCTATGGACAACAAAATGAAATCTATAGAAAAAAATAAAACATGGACATTAGTGGAGTTGCCTACTGGAGCAAAAAGAATTGGAGTAAAATGGGTCTATAAGACTAAGTATGATGAGAATGGGAATAATGACAAGTACAAGGCGCGTTTGGTTGCTAAAGGTAATTCTCAAAAGTATGGGATCGATTATAAGGAGGTTTATGCACCTGTGGCTAGAATGGATACTGTGAGAATGATCATTGCTCTAGCTGCTAAAAAGGGATGGAGTATTTTTCAACTAGATGTGAAATCTGCCTTTTTACATGGTGAGCTCAAAGAAGATGTTTATGTGGAGCAACCTATGGGCTATGAAATGAAGGGGAAAGAACACTTGGTGTATAAGCTTCACAAAGCACTTTATGGTCTAAAACAAGCACCACGGGCTTGGTTTAGTCGGATTGAAGCACACTTTGTTGGAGAAGGCTTTGAGAGATGCGGTAGCGAGCATACTTTGTTTACCAAAAGAAGAAAGGGGAAAATCATCATTGTAAGTGTTTATGTTGATGATTTAATTTTTACGGGTGATGATAATGATATGTTGTCTGAATTCAAAAGATCTATAATGAGAGACTTTGACATGACTGATTTGGGCAAGATGAGATTTTTCCTCGGTATTGAAGTGTTACAAAATTCCGATGGCATTTTTATATGCCAAAGGAAATATGCTTCAGAAATTCTAAAAAGATTTGGTATGATGGAGTGTAATTCAGTGAGCAATCCAATTGTTCCGGGTTGCAAGGTGAACAAGGATGAGAATGGTGGTGTTGTTGACGAAACTCTTTATAAGCAATTGGTGGGGAGCTTAATGTATCTCACTGCTACATGGCCTGATATGATGTTTATTACATGTCTAATAAGTAGATATATGGCAAGGCCTACAAAACTTCATTTTCAGGTGGCAAAGAGAGCACTTCGATACTTGAAAGGAACTGCAAATTATGGAATACATTATAAAAAGGAAGGAAATTGTGGGTTGTTAGCTTTTACGGATAGTGATTATGCAGGTGATTTTGATGATAGGAAGAGTACATTTGGATATGTATTCTTGTTAAGTTCAGGAGCAGTTTCTTGGTGTTCAAAGAAATAGCCCATCGTGACTCTATCTACCACAGAAGCTGAGTTCGTAGCAGCTACAGTTTGTGCATGTCAAACAGTTTGGATGGGAAGAATTTTGAAAGAATTGGGATATTCAAATGGGGAATGCATCTCTATCAAGTGTGACAATAGTTCTACAATTAAATTGTCTAAAAATCCTGTGATGCATGGACGGAGCAAGCATATCGATGTGCGTTATCACTTCTTAAGAAATCTTGTCAAAGAAGGGATTATTGAATTTGAGCATTGTGGGAGTCAAGATCAGGTTGCAGATTTGATGACCAAACTGTTGAAGCTTGATGTCTTTCTGAAACTTCATAAGTGGCTGGGGATGTGTGAAGCACCTGATAAACTAAGTACTTGAGAGTGCTTAGTTTAAGGGAGGGAATGATAAGATTGCATATTAGATATATTTGTTGTGTCAGTTTCTTAGCTTTATCTCTTTGGTTAGTTAAGCGTAAGAATAGGTTGCAGTTATGTTTCAGTTTCTGTTCGGTTTTTATCTCGGCTTTATAAGCCAAACTCTGCAATGAATATTATTTTCTAGTTCAATCAGAATTGTTGTGATTGTTGTGAAAACTTGTTTATCTATTATGGCTATGAAATTCAACAGACACGAGGTCCGTCCGCCGTCGTGGAAACGTCCTCCGATGCTTGCTGATCATCGCTATTTTCACCTAGATTTTGTGTCATTTTTGTGTGTGTTTTTGTCTTTTTGTTTCGTATTTTTGTATCTTTTTGTATTGTATTTTGGAATAGTGATGATGATGAGTTTCATGTCTTTGAATAGGTGATTATGAGGATAAATGGTGATAAAAAGCATGAAGAAAGGAGAAAGTTGAAGAAAATTGAAAATTGACCAAAATTCATAAAAACACGCCCGTGTTTTTATGTAGTGCCCATGTTTTTCTGCCAGTGCCAAAACTTACAGAAAGCTGAAAAATTGCAAGAAAACACGGGCAGATGCAGGAAAACACTCCCGTGTTTTCTTGCACTTGGCCTAAAATCGCGTTTTACACCTTTGTGCGATTTCCAGGTGTGTTGAGGGGGTATAAATACCCCCAATATCATCATTTGAAGGCAGAAAATCAAGGGTTTTGGGTGCCCACACACATCACACACCATTCTACCAATTTTACACATCCATCTTCCATCTTCCATCTCATCCATCTATCCTTCATTCTATCCATATATTCCTCTTGATTTCCTCAAATCCATCCATCCATTCCACTAATCCACCAATCTAAGAAGGGAAGAACATCAAAAAGTGAAGATTGGAGCATGTTGAAGGAAGAGAAGGCCAACTTCAAAAGGGAAGCCCATCAACCTTTGATTTGTTGTTTTCTTCATTATTTAGCTCATTTGGATCATTCCATGGACAATATTGATTTTATAATGATTTATAGTGGCTAGTCCTCATGTGAGGCTAGTAATATGATTGGTGAAGGATAATGTAGATTTTGCACGCCACGTGTTCGAAGAAATGATTGTATGAATATTTTCTATCATGAATGCTTATTCTCATTTCGTGTATGATTTGTGTGGTTAAATTTTCTATTCATAGTGTTAGGATGGCCATTCCAATATTATGCTTAGTGATTTAATTGAATCGTTGATTGCACGAGATGACTTAGTTAGTGTGAGGGGAGGTAAGTCATACCCTTCTTGTGCTTAGAACCTCATGATAGGACATTAGTGATGAACTAGTGAGGGGAACCCAACTTATGATCATAGTACCTTCATGGGAATTGAGAGTAAGACATAATCCTAGGAGATTTAAACTTGTAAAAGAGTTGAGAACCTAATTGCCTTGGCCATAGGGATTAGGGGTACATAAGTGATTGCCCTTAATATCATAACATGATGAGCTTCAAAGCATGTGTGTGTGTGAATCTACATGAGCCTTTTCCATTATATTGCTTGCCTTACATACTTCTTAGATTGCTCACCATCACCCATTACCCATCTCATATGTACATTTTCTATCCTTTAATTGCTTTCTTAGGGAGTTTGTAGTATTAATCACTCCCTCCTTTTATTGATTAGTCCTTCTAGAGTGAAACATCTTTCGAATACGGATACATTACTTTCTCCATTGGGTTCGATATTATAAATTTTGCACTTGGTCACCACGTCTACACACAACGATAGAGTACGCTTACTCTTATCAATTTGTACCAAAATTGAGACTAAGTTCACTTGCCGATCCCGCATTTCTGACCACCACAAATTACCTTCCGCAGATCTCGTTTGTTGCCAAAGTTAGGAACACCGCCAGCCACCTGAAATCGTGCCACCTCTTAACGCCGCCGTCCACTCCTGGAAATCATTCCTTCCCATCTTCAAATCAAAGCCGCCGGAGAATCTACCATTGCCACCATGCTGCTACACTCAAATGTCGTAAGGGTCGCCGTCGACACGTCGAAATCTGTTGCTTGCTCGCCACATCAGAGCCTTCGATCATTTTGTAGCTCCTCCGCCTTCGCCGCGGCCACCACATTTACAGAGGGGTTTTCTTACATTTTTATTTTACTCCCTATTGTCAACAATGGTACGCTATATTCTCTAAAATTATTAAGAGAGGGATTAGGGTATAATCGGTTGTATTCTTGGTCCCAACCTTCTTAATTAATTATTGCTCCTTCACTTATGTTGTTTTTTATTTTATTTTATTTAAATGACTATTATACCCTAAACCCTAGGGATAAATTATACCCCAAACTACAAGGGTAAAATTACAATTATAGCCTAAACTCTAAACCCTAGAGGATAAATTATACCCTAAACCACAAGGGTAAAATTACAATTATACCCTAAACCCTAGGGGATAAATTATATCCTAAACTGCAAGTGTAAAATTACAATTATACCCTAAACCCGAGATATAAATTATACATTAAACCACAAGGGTAAAATTGTAATTATACTCCTATAAATAAATGAATAAATAAATAACACAACAATTTAAATAAAAAAAAAGTAAAACACGCAATGAAAGTGAAGGAAGGAGGTTGTACCGAAAGTTGTGGTTGTATCCAATTATTTGTCAACTATTAATATATAAACTCAAAATGAGAATCTTGTTTGAGAAGTTTGGGTAATATGGATTTAAGAAAACTACTTTTGATGCTTTTGATGGTGGTTTTTTTAATAAATTTCTATTTTAATTTTATAGCACTCAATGTTTTTACTACTGGAGTTAGTATTATTTTTAATAATAAAATGTGTGATAGAGTATTTATGGAGAAAATATCAATTTTGGTCCTGTATCTTTTACGAAATTCAATTTTAGTTCTATAACTTTAAGTATTTTCAATTTTAGTCCTTTTAGTTTCAATTTTGGTTCTGTAACTTTTAAAATTTCAATTTTAGTCCTATAAGTTTTAAATTTAGTCCTGTATCTTTTTGAATTTTCAAAATTAGTCCTATTATAAATTATATCATATTTCAAAAGATACAGGACTAATTTTGATAATTTAAAAAGATACAGGATTAAATTTAAAACTTATAAGACTAAAATTGAAAATTTAAAAGTTATAGGACCAAAATTGAAACTAAAAGGACTACAATTGAAAATAACAAAAATTACAGAATTAAAATTGAATTTTGAAAAAGATATAGGACCAAATTAATATTTTTTACATTTACTTTATCAAAGAAAAAAAATAGAATAGGCATGTAGACCTCTTGAGAGACGCAATGAATCCATCCTCCCTCTTTTCAAATCTGACGGGAAAGTTTTGGAACTCTAAAATTGAATATAAAAGTAATAATAAACAAATAAAATAAAGTTATACGGACCCAGATCCTCTCTTTACGGAGGAAATTTACCCCTCACTGTAGCACGCTACAGTGAAATCACTGTAGCATATTACGGTGAGAGGAAATTGAGGTAAAGTACGGGAGGATCCACACTCAAAGCTATACATATTTTATAGTGTTAAATTTAATTAATTTGAAAAAATAGCCTTAATTTTTTTTAGGGGTGGCGTTTAATTAGACAGAGTACTTACCTTGAAGTGTATGCGCGTGAACATTATACTACATGTTACAGCTGGATTTCTTTTTTTAATTTAAAATACAGTTGGATATTTTTGTTTTAACATTTTTTAATCACTTTCTATTCTATTTATAGTAAGATGATTTTGGTGGGAACTTACCATATTTAGCACTATTGTGTTTATATATATATATATATATATATATATATATATATATATATATAGAGGTGGCATATCACATTCCTGTGTTATTTTGTAATGTGATATGAAATAGTATTTTATTTTCATTATTTTTCTTTATTGCTTTACTTAAAAAAAATGTTTTTTTTTTAAAATACGTTAAATTATTTAAAAACATCATAATATATTATTACGCTTAAACATTCCTTTTTGGGGCACATCGAAATCGAAGAGAAGCGGTAATTACAGAGTTTTCCAGGCTTTTTTTATTCTTTCTTTCTCTCTCTCAATTTTTCTATTCCCATCACGACCAACATTATTTGTTTTGAAAGCATCTAAAAGTAATGAATATACAATCCTATTTAAAGACATCACGGCAGTTTTCTACTGCTGATGTGGATAAGCTCTATGGTCATTTTGATGACATGTTATAAGGAGAGTTTTTATAGCATTTTCCTTTTATTTATTTTTTATTTTATGTTTTCTGCTTTCGGTTTTAACTAATATTGAGCCCGTGCGATGCACGAGATTAATTAATTAAATTATTTGATTGTTTAATATTAATTTTGTATTTTAAATTTATGTTAGAGAATTATATTTAAATTTAATTTATTTATTATTTTATATATTGCCGAATTTATTATGAAGTATATTATAACATTAATTTTCATAAGTTTTACATTGTAAAATGAAAGAAAACGATCCCAAATAGAGTAAGGTCCCATGTGCAAGACTTTCAACATATCATCCTCCCCATAGAATCTGAAGATAATCCAACCTGTATTGTGCATAATCATATATCTCACACCCCAAGTACCACAGATAGCATGCAACGCTCGCATACCAGGGAACCTCCCAGAAAAGTATCCAACTAACGTATGATTCCATATACCCGAATCATATTTAGGATCAAGAAAAATAGAACCATCATCAGCTGATGGAATATACGTAAGCAACATTTCCTTCTCGACACGATTATTATTAACAAATGTCGAATAATCCAATGGCTCACGTACCTTTGTAGAAGCTTTCTCCGATTTAGAACTCCCTCGCCCACCACGGTTGAAAGCCTTCTCACCCTTCGAAGGAGGATTCGATACATTATCATTCGCAACCCTCTCACCATTCAAAGGAGGTTTCGGCACACTATCATTCACATCCATCATCCCCACATCCTTCTTCGAAGCATCATCTAAAGCTCCCACCAAAAATAGAACTTCATGCAATGCCTCTAGAAGATCCTTACCCACAAGTGCTCCCTCGTTGACCACCTCATTCATCACACAAGGAACCTTAGAAGGTTTCTTAGAAGCAACAACATTAGAAACCTCATTAGATTTAAGATTTTCCTCCATAATGAGTACATAATTTTTAACATTGATTGCATGACCCTCTTTCGATGACTTAAAGGACTCTCCTATTGCACTATTAGCCTCCCCTCCCTTTGAAGATGAAGAATCCTTACACTTTTTCCCCATCAAACCAAGGATCGAAGGACATGCAAGCCTTCAAAGACAATAAAAACCCTCAAAAAACCCTAAAAGAGGTGGCCGGAAAATGACCGCCGGCGACCTCCACCACCACCAACCACCGCCATCCGATGCATTTAATATTAATTTTGTATTTTAAATTTATTTTAGAGAATTATATTAAAATTTATTTTATTTATTATTTTATATATTGTCGAATTTATTATGAAGTATATTATAACATTAATTTTCATAAATTTTACATTGTAAAATTTACATGTACGTAATTTATCATATTTTCATGAGCAATTTTAAGTCATTTTAAATTATCTTTAATCATCAACAATTATATTCCGAAAAGTCCGAACTTCATTAGACCGACCTGATTATTTTTTAAAATTATCTTTCATGAGCAATTATATTTAGTCTGACAGTAAAAATGTCAAAAAGCCCAAATTTCATTAGACAAACCTGATTATTCCGAAAAAATAATGTAATGAAGGAAAAAAATCTATGAAATCGAGGTTTTTCAGTTGATACCAATTAGCTTGGGGGGCCTAACCGAATTGATTCAGCAGATTGACTTTTTTTTCCTTCATCCAGTAGTTAATTCAACATATCATCAAAACGTAAAGCCAATCTATTAATACTTTGCTTGGAAATTATATGTCGCCAATTCTACATAAAAAGTATTGTGATAAATATGGATATGAAAACAAAAGATGACATCAAATCATTCATTCATAATTAAAACAAATATGTAACGTAACCAATTAAGGACAACATCACAACCTAAAAATACAAATGCTTAGAACAACAACTATTAATAGTTGAAATGCACAACGCAAGTCAATATAAATTCAGATGCAAAACTATAAAATTAAAGTCAATTATATGTAAACAAATTATCTACCAAATAATACAGTAGAGTTTTAATAAATAAAAAAATTAAAATTATATGAATCACCAATAATATGGCCCAAACACTATTAATAAGATAATTTATTAATATACTTAAAAAATATATTAAGAGTAAAAAAATCAAATCTAACATATATAATTATTTTTAAAATTATAAAAAAAATCAAGACTATATTTTTAAAATGGTGTAATGCATAGGATAACTCTTTTTTTTACTGATTTATTAAAATTAATTACTCTCCCCGTCTTATAATAATTTTCATCATTCTCATTTTGAATTGTCGCACAAAAGTTTTCACCTCTTAAAAAGGCAAAAAGTCAAAAGGCAAGTCTTATGTGAGACAATCTCATAATGAGATCATTTTACACTTTCGTTATTAATTATCACTTTCGCTATAAAATATTATCAATTTTCATTTATACTGTAAATTGTTCATGAAATAGTATTATCATTTTTCATTAATTGAGTATCACGTTTCATTACAAAAGTTATTACTTTTTATCAGTCTCACGTAAGCCCTAACGTGAGACGATGATATCACAAAAGTCATTGCCAAAGTCAAAACAATCACTCTTTCTCATATACACTTAGGTTACAGAAAAAATCATTCGTACCCAATAAAGCTTATATATTTTATTATTTATTTATTACCAAGAAATATCCAAGGCAAAGCTTGTGTGAGACCATCTCATGGTAAGACCATTTTACTTCCTCATACACTTAATTTACTGGAAAAAAATCATTCGTACCCAATAAATCTAATATATTTTATTATTTATTTATTACCAAGAAATATCAAGGGCAAGTCTTGTGTGAGACAATCTCACGGTAAGACCATTTTAGGCTTTCGTAATTAGTTATCACTTTCGTTATCCCTTTTTATTTATACTATAAATTGTTCATGAAATAATTCACTTCACCATTATTACTTATCATCGATTGAGTATCACTTTTCATTTATGATGCTATCACTTTTTATCGTTTCATGTAAGAGTTTATATGAGACAATCTCACAAAAATCTATGCCAAATATCATATAATCCATAAAAGTTGTGATATTTCTTAATCTCCATACAAAGAAAAGGATGCACACTATTGAGATATGGGGGAGTATAAAGAAAAATATTAATTTAATGAATTCGAATTCACATTGCCTTAATTTGAAAATAAAAAAGAAATGCTCATAATGATTTAGTTTATTTAAATATATTAAAATTTATGTAGGTATCAAGCCTCTCATTATAATCTTGTTCAATTATATAACTCTAACCTCTAATTTATATTTCCGAAAATTATAATTAAAATATCAATATTTAACTATAATTAATAATTGAAAAGTTCAAAATCCTTGATTATATACAAATAATAATAAACATATTGTGTTATAGTCAACTAATATTATAAATACTATTAAGTTAAATACTCTCTCTTATTTTAAATAATTAAGTATCTTAACCTATCAAAATTATATTACTCTTATTTAAGACAAAGCATATATTTTATAAAAATATTTTATATAGTTTATAAAACTATTTTTCAAACTAATTTATGTAAGTGTCAAGGGGAAGTCAATATTATAGAATTAGTAATATTATTGAAAACATATGGGACTTATATACCTATAATTTGAATAGATAATATATGAATATTAATCATCATCATCATCATAATAATAATAATAATAATAATAAAATTTGTATAATTATATACGTGGATAAAAATTTATTATACTTGAGTTATATATATATATATATATATATATATATATATATATATATATATATATATATATATATATATAAAGCGATTTACTCAATTAAAAAAACTAACTATATTCTGTAGTTAAAAAAATGTTCTCTGTCAGTACCATTATGAAAAATGTGAGCAATTGAATTTTGTGAACTTTGACGTGCCAATAAAATCTTCTTTAATTTAAGTAACGATCCTTTCAATTTGTGAGTCTTCTCAAACCTAGATAATATGAGTTGCATGCTTCTCTACAAAAAAAAAACCTTAAAAAAAACCTTAAAAAAAATTAGTAATAAAATAAATAATAATTAAATATTGAATCAAATATTTAATTAATGTAGACTATTTCGTATTCCATAATCCATCACAATAGAAAAGAAATTTAGTTTGAAAGCACTCTTAAAACAACAATCTCAATTTAGAGCTGTCAAAACGGGTTGGGCCCGCGGGCCGGCCGTTCCCGCCTCTAAAAAAGGTGGGTTGGACCGTAAAATTTGCAGCTCATTTGGAGGCGGGCCTAAACGGGCTGGCCCAAACAGGGGCAGGTCTAGGCTGGCTCAACCTAAACGGGGGCGGGTTGGCCCGTTTGGGCCCGCCATAAATTTTTTTTGTTATTGGTATAGTATATTCCAAATATTTATTGTTTCTTCTTTTAATCATTTTTGAAATAATAAATTAAATTATAAGATGAATACACTACTTACTCCAATTTTGTAACGTATATAAGTATACAAAAAATTCGTAAATAAATTTAAGTCATAATTTTTTTGATTTGAATTTATTTTTAATTTTTTGAAATTTTAATATATAAATGTATATATGGATTAAGCAAATGCAAATGATAAATACTTAAGATATCTAATCCTTTGAAGATTGACGAGAATATAATTGATTAACATAAAAATTGAAATATTTTTATTATGATGTTATATTAGATGAGTCTTAAAAATAATTTTATAATTATGTTTTGAGTTTTGTGATTGACCTTTAAAACTAGTAAACTTTTTGTGATTTAATTTGTGTTATTTGAGGTTAATTAGACTTACATTGTTTTATTTATATATAGTTAGTAAACTTTATGTTGTTGATTAATGATCTTTTTATGTTTAATTGTTCATGGGGCTATTTTGTAAAATCTATATTTATATTTTAATGATCTAATTGGCATTATTGTATTTTGTAAGGGCTTCCATCATTTTAATATTTTATTTTCAAATAATAAAAGTTATATTAACATCGTAAAAAAAAAATAGATTGACCCGCCATAACCCGCAATCCGCCTCTAAATGGGTTGGGTTTCATATTTCGAGCCCGCAACCTGCCTAGGCCCACCCTGCCAAAGCCCGTCAAATGGCAGGTTGAGGCAGATTTTGGACCGGCCCGCCCCGCCCGCCCGTTTTGACACCTTTAAATCTCATGTGTAAAAGAAAAAAAAATAATTTATACTTGGTATCTCATTTAAAACAAAAATATTTAAAAAATCAAATTATTAAATTCATCATGCTAATAATCTTTCAAAACTTATTACATCAATAAAATTTTATTTTCATAAATTAATCCTTGAGTTTTCATTTTAATAATTAATCTTTGAGTTTTATACACTTTCATAAATTATTTGAAAAATATAAATTGATATTAAAAATTAAAATTTATTAATAATTACCATTTTAAATTCAATTTATTATGCACTCAAAATTTAAGGCTGAACATCAAAATAAAAAAAAATATATAAAATATGAAATAATCATATTATCTATAGTTGTAAGTAGAAGATTAAAGATGATAAATTTTACTATAATATAAATTTAGTATAAAAAAATAAAGGGTTAATTGCAAAAAAAAAACCATGAACTTTACTCCTATTGCAAATTAATCCTCACTTTTGAGAAATTGCAAAAAAAAAACCATCACTTTTAAGTATTGTTGCAAAATAAACCCAATTATTGACTAAAGTAGAGTTTTTTGGGTTTTTTTAACAATACTTAAATGTGGTTGTTTTTTTTGCAATTTCTAAAAAATGAGGATTAATTTGCAATAGGAGTAAAGTTCATAGTTTTTTTTGCAATTAACTTAAAAATAAAATGGTCAAAATCAAATCATAGTATAATTAAAAATTTGATGAAATAAGATAAATATTTAAAGTTGTATTAGTCATAAATACGTTTTACCCATAATCAAGCTTAATATAAATGATTTCAAATTTTACTAATAAAACTAATTTCTTAATCATGGTTAATATCGTCTTCGTTGTCATTATTATTATTATCATTAAATCTAACAAATATTGCTTAAATTTGCTTTGAATTAAATTATGATCCTAAATATCTAACAAATTAACGTTGTTTATAAATATTTTTTCAAATCACGTACAAAGTACAAAAGTTTGCACACAAAGAATATTATAAAAGTAAATACATATATTTAAACTATAATCATAATTAATAAATCATCACATTAAGAAGATCTTCTAATATATCACAGTTGCTTTTAAAAAAATAATTGTATAACATTTAAAATTTGAAACAATTTAATATAATTTTAAAGACATAAATTCTTGTATAAATAATAATTTAAAGAAATCATCGGAAATAGTATATTAAAAAAAATAAAAAATCAAAACAAATAATACAGGTAATCTTGTAAATTTATGATAAGTGTTATACAAATTCAAATCTATTACTTACAAAAAACATTGCATTTTATACTATAACTATAATAGGGGATTTATTATTAAGGTAAATATATTTGGTAGAAACATCATTGCAAATAAATTTTGTTATTTCAAATCTTTACTCCCATGATCCACGATTCAGATCCACATGTTATGAGACTCGTAATAACTTGAATGCAAATCGAAACTCCACAACATGTATACAAAATAATAAAAAAATTATATATGCGAGTAATATGAGAAAAATAGAGAATACTCAAAGATAAATATGAGAGTGAAACTATAATAATAAATTGTAATAAAATATTTATTGTGATGAGTTAGAGAATCGTGTTTCCAATAGAGGGTTAAATAAAATATGATTAGATGAAAGATCCATAATCAAGAAAAATTTTAATATCATGTATAAAATACTAAATACATAAACCTAAATGTAAATAAATAAATATATATATATATATATATATATATATATATATATATATATATATATGAAAAATGATTGAAATTAATTAAAATAAAAATAATTTAATTAATCCAGTGCATCGCACGGGCACAATACTAGTTAAGGATAGAATGGACAGTGATGAGTATAAAATTGATTAATTAAATTCGGGTAACAGCAAAACAAAATACTCATTGCTCCTTAGCAGGCAGATGAACCTTTCGAATGATTTTATAATTTTCGATTCCAATCAATAATGTTATACTCTGTTATGGTGAAAAATACACGGCCCAAACTATTCAGAGGACAAGCCCAATAACACAGGCCCAGGAGAGGAGAGGCAGGAAACTCCCTTTAGACGCAGGCTAAAATTGTCAAATAAACCAAGGTAAGATCCCCTCAATAACCCGGGAATAAGCGAAAGGATAAACCCAAGTAGCATCAAGAGTTAATCCCGGGATATAACACCAAATCTCCCGGGGATGAGCAAACAAAGACAACAGGAAGAATATGAAGTAAAGAGAGGAAAATGGAGGTCCATATGTCCGTTATTGTTAGATTCCTCACCAACCAATAAGGAGTAAGAGGGCACAAAAAACATCACATTTGTTATGAGATGATTCTAGAATAGTACACATAACAATCAATGATTTGAGAGAACAATCTAGAAGCAAATAAGATAATCTAGGCTCACTAGATTGGGGAGAAGGAGTATAAGTAGAAATGATCAAAGTAAAAATGTAGGTGATTGCACTTTATCAAAAAATAAATGAAAAGTATTAAGGCTCAATAGCCAAATCAAGTGCATTCTTCTTTTACTTATTCTCTCTTCCATTAATTACCTCCTGTTGTACCTCGTTTGAGTCTCCGTGACAAAAACAGGCCACAACATACTCCCTCCATCCCAATAATATATTCATACTTTCCATTTTAGTCCATCCCAAGAATACTTTCCATGCTAAAAGTTAAAACAAAACATAATATTAATAACATTACAATACTACAATATTATAAAAATGTCACCTCCTTTCTACATACAATTTAATCAAAGTCAACTATATCATACACTTTATTTTATTCAATTACCAAAAATACTCCTCACTTTTTTACATCACTACGATAAAAAGTTAATTTTCTTAAATTACGTGCCACTAAATATATGAATGTATTATTGGGACGGAGGGGTAGTATTTTTTAGTTATCTAGTATATAATTTAAAAAAAAATATTTGACACCTGATCAGATGAATAACATAAGAACAAAATGGAAAAGAAAGAAGAAGTTATTTTTAAGAGATCCTTACTTTTATTATATTACTAGTTTTTAAGACGTGCTACGCACATCACATGCACGTCATGCATTATATTATAATTATTTTTTTGTCATTTTTTTAATCCCGACAAATCTTGCAAAGAGTAATCATAATGGCATTAAACGATGCCCACTGCCGATGAAATTAGCATTCAAACATGATGAAATAAAAGCATGTACATATAAGAAAGTTATAAGGTTATTATGCTAAATGATTTGGGAAAATTAACATAATAGAGTGTATTCATCATACATAAAAACACCAAATAGAAGAAAATATCAATTTATAGGAAAAGAACAAATGAAAATCAATTGAAAATGTGAATTGCATGAAAAGTTACATTCTCTGATACTCATATGCTAATCATAAACATGCACATATATGAGGAACTAGGGTTTGATGAGTCTAAATAAAATTTTTGGGACGATGTTTCATTGACCTAGATAAAATACTAATAATTACATGATATCACTTATTCAAATTGATATCACTTATTCTTAAGGTGAAATTTTTTATTGATGTAAGCACTCATATTTCAATTTCAACACAACTTTGTGTGTATTTTTCAAAAGTTCAAATCTGCAATATACAAAACCAAATAATTGCTTGTTAAGATTTAAAGAATTATAGGAAAATAGACAAAATACCAGAAAAAGAATATAAAAGGAGAAAACTTAAAAAGAATTAAATAAATTAATCCGTGCTTAAAAAAATTCAAAAGAATAGTAAGAATCATCACCATCAATGGCAAAAGAAATGGAAAACTATGCAAAATAATCTAAACAAACCCACTAATATGTTCGAGAGTATAAAAATGTATGGTTAAAAGAATAATACTAATAACATCTTGTAGTGTAGTCTTAATTTGAGCGTGTTCTAAATCATTTATGTATGGATCTATTTTTTTCTTATGGATCTATTTTTTTCTTCTCCTCCTCCTTCTTTTCTTTTCTTTTCTTTTCTTTTCTTTTCTTTTTTTTAAAAAGAGAAATTCATATTTTTTTGAACTACTTCATGGGCACAAACCCTCATAATGAATTACTTAATGGAGTTTGACATCAAATCAGAATGAATACTACAACAAGGATGTTGAAGCTAGTAACCCAATCATATCATAGGAGCAATTTTGAAAATCTGTCAAAAGTCTTTTCAATATCTTCCACTCCACTTTGTAAGACATTCGTTGAGAGAATAAAACTTACTATCAACTGATGAATCCCCAAGGAAAGAACATAAGTAATTATCGTGTTGAAACTCTCATTTCAGAAGTTTTTTTTTAAACAAACAAAGGGAAAGTTGAAGAGATATATTGATCGTTCTTCCACTTTCAAATTATTTTGTCATCACATTAGTTAATATAGTATTGTAACATGAAGTTAAAGAGTTGTTTGAACATGAAGAATTTGTGAGTTAAATAAGCATATAATGAGTAATTATAAATTTGCATTTAATTATGTGAACCTTACAAATTATGTAAAAAAAAGAATTTAATTTCATTATTTTTAATAATAATTAATATAAAAAATGAAAAGTCGTCACATGTATATTTTATATTAATAATAAATTAGGTTAATGAATTGTAATGATGATGGTAACTCAAGTGTCATCCTAACAATTAATAAGATAGAAATTGTTTTTAAGAAAATGAAAAAAAATGTAGTAAGTGAAAATAGGCTAGGACAAAATTGAAAAAAAATATTAACCAAGACTAAGTCACTTTTAATATATTATGATTATGATTATTATTAAATATTATAAGTATGATTATTTATGATATAATATACTCCAGTTTATATTATTACTAGCATGGATTCCGTGTACACGGGTTTAAAGTAACAATTTTAAAAAATATAATTCAAGTTTAATTTAATTATTTATTGAACAATTTTAAAAAATATAATTTAAATTTAATATAACTATTTATTCAATTATAATCTAATATATAATTTAAATAGAAAAGTAAAATTCAATTTATATACACTCAAAAGTGAATTTGCTTTCTTTGGTAAAATCTTAATATAGTTGTTAAATTGATTTTTCAATTTTTGTTATGTTGTTGCAAAATTTAATTTATCAAAAAAAAATTTTAATATGTTAATTTAATCATTGAAGAAAAAAATTCATAATAAATTTAACTAATAAAAGATTAAAAAAATTCAATATAAATCAATTAGATGAAATAAAAAAAAATTAACAAAATTAGTTTTAAAAAAATTATAATATTAACCTTGAAAAAAAATTAATAACATAGAGAAATAAAAAGATTAAAATATTATAAAAATTTAAAAGAAAATAAAATTAAAATAATTTTTTTTAAAAAATAAATAATTAAAAGAAGCTTAGAAAAATATAAAAGAATATTCATAAAATTAATCAATAGAAAATTAATATATATATATATATATATATATATATATATATATATATATATATATATATATATATATATATATATATATATGATAATAATAATAATATATTTTTTTTGTAAATTTAATTATGAAAAAAATTAATAACGTTAAAACATTAAAGATTAAAAATTACTAATAATAATATAAATCCGAATTAAAATAAAAATAAATTAAGTAAAGCAAAAGCTCCTGTGCACCCGGGCGCACGGAACACTTTCCGTGCGCCTTTAGAAATTTGTGCTAAATTGTATACCTTTTAGTATACAGATGTGTACCCTTTATTTTCTAAAGAAAAATCTGGGCGCACGAACAACACTCCGTGCGCCTTTAGAATTTTGTGTTAAATTGTATACCCTTTAGTATAAAAATGTGTACCCTTTATTTTCTAAAGGAAAAAAAATATTAATGAAAAGTGTATACCCTTTAGAACAAAATTGTGTACCTTTTAGTAATTAAAGTGTATACCCTTTAGACCAAATTAATGTACCCTTACCCATAATACAAAATTTCTAAAGGCGCACGGAATGTGTTCCGTGCGCCCGGGTGCACGCAAGCCTCACTCATTAAGTAAATAGAAAAAATAATCTAAGGAGAAATCATAAAGAAATTTAATTAAAAAATAATAAAACGAACCAAAAAAATTATTAACATAAAAAATAAAAGATTAAAAAATTACAGACTAATAAAAATTTTAAAACAACAGTTAATCAAAACAGAATTTAAAAAATATATAAGAAAAGCAAAAATAAAAAAATAAATAAAATAATTAAAATTAATTCTGGTGACGACACCTCATTAAAATTAAACTCTCTTTTAGTATATTAAAGATTTAAATATTATTAAAATTAGGATTAAAAGAGACATGAAATAAAATATATTTAAGTATAAATTGTTCAATGAGACATCTAAATAATTAATAAAACACATAAAATATATGTGTTATGGTAAATAATAAGATTTTATTAGGATATTGTAACAACAAATTTAGTATTTATAATAAAATAAATATAAATTGAATTACAAATATAATCCAGATGGATTAAACTTAAGAATTTAAGACACAATCTCTATCTATCCTCTGATTCTTCTCTCGAACCAATTTAGACTTGACATGTTGACTGCGTTGACTGTGTGTGCTGAGTCAGATCTTCAGTTGAAGCTTATCTGAACTCAAATTTGGGGCTTTTTAATGTTTTTTCAGCGGCGTCGAGCCTTTGTTTGGATAAAACGTGCTTGATGTGAATAACACTCAATCTGGGAGGCTTAGCACCTTGATCCCGGGACGTATATTGTTCTTGACTCGAAGAACACTGAAGAACTTAGTGTATGAAAAACACTTAATTTAGGAGCTTAGCACCTTGATCCTGAATCGTATGCCGTTCTTGACTTGAAGATCTTGAGGAGCGTTGCTCGTGCTTCAATCTCGATCTTTAGAGCGTCGTCTTCAGGTGCTTAAATGTGTGTCAGATGAATGAAAGAGGATTCATTTATATAGGTGAGATGTGAAGACCCCCCCCCTAAATGACTTGCATTCTAATTGGTCCACTCTATTTGGACCATATTCTGTAGGCTTGAGCCTCCACTTATTTGGGATGTAATCATACCTATTTTACTTGGATAAAGTCTCTTGTGAGACGCTACTTTCATGAGACGGTTTGTGAGACGTGTTAAAATATGTCGATTATTTAAATAAAGTATGTTTAATGGTTGTTAATGTATGTTTTTTAAAGTATGTTGGATTATGTATTAAAGTATGATGTTAGTGTGTTATAATTTGATTTATTATCGACATACTTTAACCACAAATAAGCGCACTTTAACCACAAATAAGCATACTTTAGTGACGGGTTGACCCGTCTCACATCCGTCTCACCAATAACCCGTCTCACAAGAGACTAACTCTTTTACTTGAGTTTGATTTAATTTGTATGGGCTTGTTTGACTTAAGTCAGACCTCATTTGACTTAGGCTTGTTTGAATTGGATCAGATCTCATTTAATTTAAGCCCCTTTAATTTGTTGGGCTTAAATTAATTATCAATTAATTATTAATCTATTTTTAGGAATTAATTTATTTAAATTCCAAAATAAATTAATAATTGATATTTAGTTAAGAAAATCTATGGCCATTTAATTAGACCGTAAATTTTAATTGCTTACCGATATGATTGTCAAAAGGAAATGTTTCTCTAACACCTTTATACTTTTAATATAAATAAGTATATTATTATTATTATTATTATTATCCTAAAATTTTAATTTCTAAAGGCGTGTATTTGGATAATAAGTGGGCTCAGCCTGCCGAATTAATTTGGCTTTAATGCAAAAAGTATAGGGCGACACTATTGCCACCCAAATATTTTCTTAAGGCATTCGAATAGAAGATGAAAAATATATGAAATTTCAATTATAATCCTATCTCTTTTTTAAACACTAACTTAATGAAATTAAAAGAAAAAAAAACTCATTTTGATTTCTACACCCACCCACCACTACACCAAAAATACACACTAAAAATACACTCACACAAAAAAAACACACAGGTCACATGCCCTACTATACCATGAATATCAACCGATGAGTACAGAAGGAAAGAGAGAAGAAGAGGAAAAAAGATGAGAAAAGAGGAGAAGAAAAAAAGAGAATTAAATTTCACATGAAACAAAACATCTACATTCTTCATTAAATCATGTTTTGTATTATAGGGTAAGTGGGTTATTGAAATTGTGTATTTAATTGGCAAATTATTGATGAATTAGTAAAATTACCGATGTAATTTGAGTTTAATAGATGATAGCAATACGAATTAGAGTTTTGTGATGTTTTGGTGTTGAAAATCAGAACTTTAAAATTTCAACTCTGGTTCATCGAAAATATGGTTAAACTTCGGCTGGTTGTGGCCAATTTTTTTTTCAGAAATTCGATGGGATGTTGCTGATAAAATGACAAAATTTCGGTAAGAATTAGCCGATTTTTTTTTTTACCTGCAATTAATATTGCTCCCTCCTGATCCAGTAGCCCAGCCCAATTTGATAAATTAAGCAAGGACATGTCAGCAATTTTTTTCTCTTGAAATGCGGTGGAAAAGTATAAATTGCATTTCACATTAATTTTTTTTGGTGAATTTATACATATATATATATATATATATATATATATATATATATATATATATATATATGGAAAATTGATTTTTTCGTCCACTAACTTTCATTCATTTTGAAATTAGTCCATTAACTTTTTTAATTTTGAAATTAGTCCGTTAGTTTTATAATAATTTTGAAATTAGTCCATTAACTTTATAAAATTCAACATTTTGGTCCTTTGACCTGCTATGACAGGTCATTTGAATATTTTCACTCCAATTAATCAATATCATATTTTTATTTAACTAATTTTATCTCACTTTTCATTTTTCACTTCCGTATACCAAACAAACAATATTAATCTCATTACTAAAGTGGAGCAAATTTGACTAAATATTGATACTTCCTCTGTCTGCTCGAAAGATGGTCTTTTTCTATTTTGGTCATCCGTTCCAAAAAGGGTCACTTCCTTTTTTACACACATGAGATCCACACACATCCACTAATACAATTAAAATATGAAATCCACACTCTCACTAATACAATTACACACTACACATTAAATAACAATACTTCTTAATCAACGTGCACAAAAGCAAAACGCCCTCTTTCGGGCGGACGGAGAGAGTATAATATAAATTCTTAGTGGAGACTATTTTTTTTAAAATAGTATATATATATATATATATATATATATATATATATATATATATATATATATATTACATCTTTTTTATTTCTTAGAATAACCTGCTAATGACCTGTTGAAACGGACGATTTTGTTGAACTTGGTAAAAATGATGGACGATTTTCAAAATTTTCAAATATAATGGACGATTTTCAAAATTCTGCAAATATAATGGACGATTTTCAAAAAATAAAAAACTTATGGACTAAATTCAAAATTGGGCAAAGTTAGTGGATAAAAAAATCTATTTTCCCATAAATATATATATATGAGAGAGACTAGGGTAGGACCGGTCCTACTAAAATTTGGTGAAACCGGATCCCAAAAGACAACCCTAATTAAATCTCGCGGGACTATGAGCCGCTGTTGCTTATTTCTTATTGAAACCACGTGAATTATAATAGAACGAAAGTACTCATCGCCCCTTGTTCTCTCTTCCCCACCCTTTCTTCTCTCTCCACAGAAGCCCTTCTTCTCTCTCCACTTAAGCCCTGCATTTTTCGGCAGTAGCAGAAGGCGGATGCGCGCTCAACAGGGCAGCAGTGCGTGGTGTGGCAGCGTCGCGTGTCAAAGGGAGATCTGGCGCAACCGATGATATGACAGAGAACTCCGACGAGGCAGTGTGGCGGGACCGGCGTTCGCGATTTTTGACAGGTGGTGGTGTTTGCAATTTCCAGCGGCAAGAGGTTCTTCTCGCGTTTTCACCGGTGTATCATAGTTAAGAAGGTTTGGATGAACATGACTGGATTTTTTGGGACCCTCATCTTTAGGACTACTCTCTGTTGCTGTCATGTGATGCCCATTGGCAATTGAAAAATCCAACTCATTTGTTCAGAGTTTTTTGCTTTAATTTTGGGATTTTTTATTTTCTTGACTTGTGCTAATCCTAATACATGTTTTATTTGGTTTGTGATTTTAGAAAACTTGTGTTATGGGTTTTGTATTTGATGTGCAAGAATTGATACTGTCTTGTAATTGTTGGTAAAATCCAGTGTTAGATGAGTATTTGAGTTTTCTTGTTTGATTATTCTTATTTGTATAATGAATTTCATAGTTATTATCTCTATACTTGAAATAAGTATAGATCAATCTTATTATGTGGAAGGAAATAAGGAGTATTAAACAGGGGAAATTTAGTAGAAATTCACAATTGGGAGCTGCACTTGAACCTTCTGTTGTCACCTATGGTGGTTTCTTTAATGTTAAGGAAGAATATGTTCCACTCTCATATATCAAATGAGTTGAGTTATTTTTATTAGTAGTTTTAGAAGATGGTTGTTTCCTCCAATGGATTAGTGGGGCTATTTCCCCCCTCCATTCTATCACTTCCCTCTCTCACCTACTTATACATTGATGGGAACATGTTCACTGGGAAGCTCTCACACTACATGTCTTGCAATGAACACCTCACATTTGTGAATCTCTTTGAAAATAGGACTTGCCTGATAGTGGTTCACCTTAGCCAGAAATAAACACATGTATTGCTTGCCAGATGTAGCAATACCTCCTTCGAGTTGCCTGATTGTGTTTTCCAGGTGTAGCAGTAGCCCCTCGTCTGCTGCATTGTTATGCAATGCAAACCAGATCAATCCTGCCCATACATTCCATTAATCATCACAATCTCCTATCTTTCTCTTTCTTAAATTTATAAAAAAATAAAAACCATCTTTTTTGTCTTTTTCTAAAACCCCATTACAAAATACCACTGAAATTCGTACTCCCATTTCACACACACTCTCTCTCTCTATCTTTCTTTACCGACTTGATCAGTCCCATCTCATCTACACTCATTTCTTGGCCTATGCTCTACTACCATGCAAATACATACTTACATATTACACATTCATTTGCATATATCTACCTCTACATATATATAATATCTAATCTTTCTCTCTCTCTCTCTATATATTTTCCTTGCCTTTTTGTTCCCTCGTCTTGAACCTCAAGCTGAATCTGTTGATCTGCTTCAACTTTAGTTTCTTTGTGGTATTACTTTAAAACCAGTCAGTCACCCCTTGTAGTATTAATCTATTTTTTTATCAATTTATATATGCATGTATTGCTTACAACTTAATTATTTACCGAACATGATTTTATTTTAAAAATCAAAGTATTAAATCAAAGAGTAATCCTATTTTTTTAAAAGAGTAACCCTATTTATTCAAAGAGTAACCTAACTATAGAGTAATATATCAACATGGCTTCATTTTAAAATATATAAGTATTAAGAGTAATCTAATTATTTGTATATGTCAACATGGCTTCATTTCAAATATATAAGTATTAAGGTGCCCCTGATTGAGGTGCCCCTGATTGAAAGGTCAGGGGTTCAAGCCCCCCGGAGCGCAATGGTGGAACAATTAATATTGAGGGCTACAAGCGGCAGTGTGGGAGGCTGAAACTCAGTGGGAACCTGCGGCTCGGTGGGAACCTGCGGCTGAGCTAGGGGGAGGCTCAGCATGGAGCAATCACCAGCATGGAGCAATCACTTGGGGATCGACTCCTTGTGCGCAGTAGTTAAAGATATTAGGAACCTTTGATCCATTGTGTGGTTACCGCGATTTACTTGGAGGCAGTTCTGAGGGGCCGGGACTGTTTCCTCGAGGACTAGTCGGGCGTAAGCCCGAAACCTCGGTATCAAAAAAAAAAAAAAAAAAAAAATATATATATATATATAAGTATTAAGAGTAATCTAATTATTTGTATAGAGTAAACAACAAAAGAGAAAACTAGAGATATAGGCATTAAATATCTCCCATACTACTTATGGCAACAAGCCAAAAAGGGCCATGTCCCTGCTGCAAGGTTGCGGACCTGCTGCATGCATCTACACGAACACGCCAAAGCGACAGTAGGCGCCGGAAGTTGTTGCGGCAGAGGCAACAAGGAGTTCCGGCATGATGGAGAGCCGGTGGTCGATGGCAAAGAAGAACCAGCCGGATGTGCTGAGCTTTTCGGCGAGCGAAGCAGATTGGGTACCCCACCCACCCCACCAAAATAAACCTCGTCACACTACTCAATACATCTTGTCTCATAGTATGAAGTTGCCATGTCATTCGGCCAGTAGCTCAGCCACACTTCCCCACCAATCCTCCATTTTCAGAACACTACCCTCCATCTCCTTATTCACCCTCCACCGCACACCCTCGTCGTACTCCTCTCCGGCGAATACCATTCCGCCAGATTTCGTGAACGCCCACCCACCTCCCGTGTACCGATTCCGAAAATTTATCCCACCATCACCGCCACCCGCAGGAGGTCTCCACGTGGCAAACAGATCTGAAATCCAGATTTGGATCAAGGTTTTATCGAAGATTGGGATTGAGTTTGCGATGTGGCATGATTTGGGAAATAGAATTGCTGAATGGATATGCGTTCCAGATCCAATTAGCAGGTATATAAAATCTGGTTGCACCGATTAAAAGTGAGAGAAGTTTGCCTGTTTATGAGAAAGTGAGAGAGAGAGAGACGAGGGAGGGGGAAGAGAGAAAGTGAGAGGAGAGAGAGACAAATCAGCAAAATTACACAGACAAATGAGTTTGACCCATATTAAAATATACTGACGTGTACGATCCGGTTGTACCATTTTTAAGAAAAGGATGGGCCTATTCTAGTCATTGCCTATATATATATATATATATTTATATATAAATAAAGGAACCTAAAGTCAACTTCTTTTTCCCCCGCTCAAAATTTTGGATCAAAATCTCTTTAATTTTTCAATTTCTCTTCAATTTCTCATCACTCATTTTATTCTTATTTCCTTAAATAAATACATTTAGTGCTTTAATATCAAAATTTTTAATTCTAATAATTTTATGTCCAACAAACTAATTAAAGTTAAAGATATTATTTTTGTATGCTTATTTTTTTAATCAATTAACATGTTAAATTTTGTTTCAATTTAAGTTAATTATTGATAAAATTTGGGTTGTATTTGAAAATAAAGTTAAGTAATTAAGACCATTATTTGAAATTGTTTATACGTTAACATATGATAATGTAATGAAATATAAATATTAATAAAATTTTTAAAATAATTGATTTTTTATAATTACATTAATTTATTATACATGAAATATGAATAAGGGTCGTATAACGTCGATTCAACTAAATACTATTTAATTCATTACACATAAAGAACTAAACTAAATATACATACCATCACAATATAAAATCTCATACATATATATTCCATTCGTCCCATTCTAATAGTTATATTTATTTTTTTCATGGGGATTAAGAAATTTAGTATTTTAATGTATATTGAGGTGAGATAAATAATATTTTAATGTACAGTGGATGGTTGTATTAATGTGGTGGATGAATCCTATTAAGATATTTTAATTACTTAATTGTGTGGGTCTCATACAAAAAAATAAAAAATATAACTATTAGAATGAAACACCTAATTTATAAATATGTAATTATTAAGATGAGACGGAGAGAATACATAATTTTATGTGTTTATATATATATATATATATATATATATATATATATATATATATATATATATATATATATATATATATATATATATATATATATATGAACTTTATATATATATATATATGAACTTACGATTACAAATTATACTTTTATTTTTTAAAATTTATCTCCGTGCAATGCAAGTGTTAAAATACTTGTTTATATAAATTCAATAGCATTATTGATTTTAATTATTTTTATAATTTTAGTGATTTATTTTTATTTTTATTCAATCATTTTTTATATTCTTTTAATATTGGTAAATTTTCAAATTACTTTCAATAGCAAGAAAAAAATAATAATAATAAAATGGAGGCGCTCAAAAAAAAATCTTGTCTATAAATAATTTTTTAAAAGTTTGAGTGTCGCAACGTGGTTAAATTTCGTATATTTTTTATTTTTTGTTTTAATATTACATATAATCTTTCTACTTTTATTTATTATTATTTTTATTATTATTCTTGTATATATCTTTAAATCATGTATATCTATAAATTAAAATCACCTTTAATCATATTTTTTTGATTGGTTAATGAATAGATAATTGATAAAATATATCTAACTTATTAATATTATTAGTCATGTACATCTTCAAATTAAATACCACATTTAATCATATTTTTTATTAAAAATAGATAATTAAGTCAATCAATAAAAATATATCCAACTAATAATTTTTTTTATTCTTTCTTGGTTAAAATAGATAATTAAACCAATCAATAAAAGCATATATATATATATATATATATATATATATATATATATATATATATATATATATATATATATATATATATATATATATCTTAAGAAAACTATATAAATAGAGCAAATATTAACTAATATACGTAAATCATGCATACTAATTCTTTAGGGCTATTCATGTTTATCTTCAAATTAAATACCACATCTAATCATATTTTTTATTAGTTAGAATACTATTTTTATTTATATATTTATTATTATTATTATTCATGTATATTTTTAAATTATGTATATCTATAAATTAAATACCACCTTTAATTATATTTTTTGATTGATTATAATAATTCATCCGCGTATTACGCGGGAATCTGTACTCGTATATACTAATTGCGAATACGCTACTATAAATAACTTTTTAAAAGTATGAGGTTCGCGACGTGGTTAATTGTCATATTTTTAATTTTAGTTTCATATATATAATCTTTCTACTTTATTTATTTATTTATTATTATTATTTTATTATTCATGTATATCTATAAATGAAATAACACCTTTAATTATATATTTTTTTTGGTTAAGAGTAGATAATTAAACCAATCAATAAAAATATATCCAACTTATTATTATTATTCATGTATATCTTTAAATTAAACAACAGCTTTAATCATATTTTTTGATTGGTTAGAAATAAATATTTTTATTTTTTATTTAATATCACATATAATCTTTCTATTTATTTTATTATTATTATATTATTACTAATGTATATATTTATATTTAGAATTAAAATGTAAATCTTAAAATGATAAATAAATCAATTAATAAAAATATATATTCAAAATTTTTGAGTATATCCTCATTATTAAATTATTCCAATATACTACATTTTATTACAATATGCATTTATTATTGAATTATCTAATTAATTTTCTTATAAAATATAGTTCATGCGCATATTATGAGGGAATATCTATATATAAATGCAAAAATGAATTGCTTTTATAGAAGTGAGCAAAAAATTAATCGCTGGCAAATAAAAATTTGGCTGACTCTTTACCGAAATGTTCTCAAATTTTGAAAGGCATCCCATTGAATTTTTGAAACAAAATTCGGCAATATCCCAGCGAAGTTTTTACAAATTTTTGTGTACACGTCTAGCCGAAATTTAATCATAATTTCAACGAAATTTCAAAGCTCCAATTTTAACATTAGAATTTAATTTATGTTGATATCATATACATTAAATTTAAATTATATCTATAATTTTATTAATTCACTAATATTTAACAATTAATTACATAAATTCACTAACCCACAAACTCTATAATACAAAGTGAATGTAGTATAAAATTATACTTTTTTTATGTTTTGGGTGTGAAATTTAGTTCTCATTTTCTCTTCTCTTTTCTCTCTTCTCTTCACTACTCTACTGTTTTTTTAGTTCCATATTTTAATGTTTTGGGTGTGTGTTTTTGATGTGAGTGTATTTTTAGTATGTATTTCTGATGTAGTGGTGGGTGGGTGTAGAAAGTAAAATGTATATTTTTTCATTAATTAATGGGTTAGTGTTTAAAAAAGGGATATGATTATAATTGAAATTTCATATATTTTTCGTCTTCTATTCGGATGCCTTAAGAAAAGAGTCGGGTGGCAATAGTGTCGCCCAAAATATATTGGTTCAAATATTAGGTGGAAAAGGTGGAATCACATCCAACCTGATTTATATTTGGGTTAATTCCTAAAAATTTCATAATAAAATTCATCATCTTATTATGAATTTTTAAATCTATCACGACCTTTTATTTTTGTCAATTTAATATACAATTTATTTAATATTTTCAATTCTATCACGACTTTTTATTTTTACCAATTCAATGCACGATCTATATAATATTTTCAATTATATCACAAATTTTATTTTTATAATTTGATACACCACTTATTTCATAATTTTATTTTTATTTAATATTATTATTATTATTATTATTATTATTATTATTAAAAAAGTAGAACTATGTACTTATAAATTAATGGGATTAATACTCCATTTTTTTTTTTGATTTTAAAATTCAAATTGGATAAAATTTTTATTTACAATGAATAATTTTATAATAATTTCTGTATTTATTATTTTTAGTAAGTAATAAAAAAATACTTAATAATGATATTTAATTATTTTTAATAATTTATTTAAAAATTTTCAACACGACCGTCACAGTAAATTTACAGCTGTAATAAAATATTAAATAAATGAAAATTTTTAATACTGATTTATAAATAATAATTAAAAAAATCTTAAGAAATTAGTGTTCAACCTATGTGTTTTAAATTTTAATAATAATAATAATAATAATAAGAAGAGTGAGGCTTGCGTGCACCCGGGGCACACCGTGCGCCATTAGAATGTAGTATTATGAGTAAGGTTACATTGTTTTGTTCTAAAGGATATACACTTTAATTAGTAAGGGTACACCATTTTGTTATAAAGGATATACACTTTTTATTAATACTAGTCTTCTTTAGACATGCGTTGCATGTCACATTTACATCATACTACCTCCGTCCCACAACAAGAGTAACATAATTTTTTTGCACGTAGATTAAGGGATATAATATTTAATGGGTAGTTGAGGTGAGAGAAATAATATTTTAATGTATAGTGATTAGGTGTATTAGTGTGAAGTGTGGGGTTATGGAGAGAGAAAAACTTAATTTATGTGGGTCTCTTTTACTAAAAAAGAAAATTCACCTCTTGTGTTGGGATGGACGAAAATGGTAAAATGCACCTCTTGTAGTGGGACGGAGGGAGTATTTTATAGGATTAATTGCAAAAAAAATCACGAACTTTACTCTGATTGCAAATTAATCCTCACTTTTGAGAAATTGAGAAAAAAACCACAACCTTTAAGTATTGTTGTAAAATGCACCCAAATTCTAATTAAAAGTAGAGTTTTTTGGGTTTTTTTTGCAACAGTATTTAAAGGTGGTGATTTTTTTTTTTGCAATTTCTCAAAAGTGAGGATTAATTTGCAATAGGAGTAAAGTTCGTGATTTTTTTTTTCAATTAACCCTACTTTATAATGTGACTATTTTTCTTTTTTTTTTTGTCACTTGATATAAATTTATATAACAAGTTTTGACAGCAATCGTATCATGAAATAAATTAGTATGCATTCGATAAAGCAAAATTTTATTTATATTCCTAAATTTTAAGAAAACTGATATGGCAAATATGTGATGCATATATAAATATGTATCTAACCTTTTTTTTTTAATTGTACTTATTTCATTAATCTTATTCGTTTTGTAATTTTAAATGTATGCTACTTCAAAAAAATAAAAATTGGAATACAGAATTAATAAACTATCCATAAATATTAAATAACACGTGGTTTATCATAATAAATTATGATTGTACAATTATCCATATTATTAATAGACAAATACATAATACATCATTTTTATAATTGAAGCTACCTATTCAAAGTCTGTCGAGCTATTCTGTTTCTTAGATGTTTTGAGTAAAACACGAACATATAGATTGGCGCATTCATCAACGCCACCACAGCCGCTTTCTTCTCAGCGCAACCTTCACTATTTTAGAACTCCAACAAACAATTGATTATATTACTAACAACATTCCCACCACTAATCAACACTCCCTTAACTTCCATGACCATCAATGCCAAAAGTGAGGGTTTTGCCTTGAAACTCTAGCATTTCGCCAACTTCTCAGATACAATCTTCTCATGCTCCTTGCGATTGTGTTTCTGAATCCCTCAATTACCACCACAAAACATAACGTGGCGCCAACTTGGCTCGATGAAGAGAGATTAAGGCTTTTATAATTGACCACAAAGAAAGGACCTTGGATAGGTAGGGTCATAAGGAGTTTTCATCATTGCATATTCGCAGTCGTCGGGCGCTCAGGAACCTCCCTATTGTTTCACCATATATATACATCTCATCGTCGGGTCTACTAAAATTTAATATTTCATAAAGACGTAAATTTCAACAATAATTCAAGAGAGGGATGGGATCTAAGAGTCATAGAGATAGAAAGTGATTGCATCATACTACAAATAATAATTTATTGTTTAATAAAATTGAAAAAATCAAGAAAGAAAGAAAAAGAATAGAGAGAGGGATAACATAGAAAAAGATTAGGACGGGATAACATACTTGTGATGTGTGGAAGAAATGGCCTGAAAATACACTCTGGTTCTGCTCTTATCAATATTTGTATAAAACCAATGAGCCCACCTTCTCAATCCTCTCTCTAGAGCCACCCATTGATCCATATCTTGATATAGGTTCCCTCCACCTGAACCACAATTTCATCACCTCCAAGTAAAAAGTGGATATCATACATGGGATTTTGCAACTACAACCATTTCAATAAAATGAAGTTCAACACAGTAATGCACCATATAAATATTTAAATTGCTATTCAATATCTGTTATCACTAACCATTCAAACATGTTTGCCATACGCGTCGAAATAAGAAGATGATATCCATATAGAAATGTAAATCAATGCCTATTTATCATTCTAACTACAATATCAACATTCAACATTTAATTTCACATATCCTAGATAGAGTCTGGGGTCATAACATACCATAGAAACCTTTTACACCTACCCAAATGAAGCAGCAGCTACAGGATTCTCAGAGATATAGCTAAAACATGCGTCAATTGGAGAACCTAATTCCTCCTCGATAATCTTCATTGCTTCAGCTCGCGGGAAAGAAGGGATCTATCTGATCATGCAGCTCTGACAGTGTCTGCAATCATAACTTGAACCAGAAAATGATCGATGTTCCAAATACATTAAATAAGTAAAGTTAAATGGATAAAGGAAATAAAGTGAACAAAATTGTTTTGAAGCACAACATTAGTGTAACTATTATTTTTGTTGGTTAAGTTTTGAAACTTTTTAAATAGTTTGATATTTGAGATAGATTACTCTACAACTCTATTTTTATGCACAATTTGGCATTATATATCAGTTACGTCGATTGGACAGTACGTACATTATGTTGCGTATATATCACAAATGAATAGCGAACGTATTTAATTACCGCAAGAAACTTAAGAGATTGGCTAATAGTAAGCAAATACACACGATCAAAAAACTAATTTAATCGTTTTTAAGCAAGTGTAAAGATATCTTGCTATATATACAAAAATGGTATGAAGACTAATGGTGCAATAGATGAAAATCAAACAATAGAGAAGAACCTTGTATTGAGAATTGGTCTTTCTTTGAAATGGATTAACTCTTCTTCGTAGCAATTTAATATTGGAGTCGTGACCTTTCATCTCTGCAATAGGGATATAGTAAATTAAGATTTTGAAATGACATAAACCTTTCACATTAAAATGTTGATAGCATAACTTACCTAGAAGTAGAAGTGGAATGAAAATCCATGCTCATCATTATCTCAGGTTCAGAGTCTATCTGGACAATTCATCTGATGCACTGAAATTCTGGCTATGAGCATGCACAGGAAGATTTACCTACATATATAGACGATTAAAATATGAATGCAACTTGAGAATCTTAATCTCATGAGTAAGTCCCAGAGGTCTTGTTAATGGAAAATCAACCGAAGGATTTGTTAGTGGACTGCACGATGTAAAGGTTTACAATAAACAAATTCAGTCTCAAGATTAACAGGGCACAACAAGGTTTTAAAGTAAAATAACCAACAAAACTCTAGAAGACATGGTGGAATTAGGCTAAACATAAATCAATCTATATCTATAAAATTAGGCCGAATTTCTCACACATAATTAGTAATAAAAGACTGAGTACTAAACCTGAAATCTCTTCTCCGAGTATGCCGATCTCTGAGTACTTCAAGCGATCCGACGACGTCGCTCTCTTCCTTGCAAATCTTCACATAAAATTCTCTACCTAGACGGAGTGCAGAGCCGGTCTACTACAAATGCTCTAACCGCAATCACCGGCACAGCCTTCAAACTAAATATTCATTGAGAAATATGAGGAGACATTTAGGTTTTATTGCACGCCAGTTTAGATGAATTAATCACAAATGGAGGAATATGAATATATATATTAAGTAATACTCCTAATTAAGTGTGGAAGAAAGGTATTAATTAGTTAAGGTTAAACATGTAAAAAAAAGTAAATATGCAGGGATATAAAGTGGAGAAATGTTTCTCAAAGGCTCGCCTCTTTTAATATATTATTATTATTATTATGATTATGATTTTTTTTTCAGAAAATAATTTTTATACTAAAGGATATACAATTTAACACAAAATTCCTTAAGCATGGAAGCACTTTCCGTGTGCCTTTAGAATTTTGTGTTAAATTGTATACTCTTTAGTATAGAGAGGTGTTCCCTTTATTTTCTGAAGAAAAATAAAAAAATATTAATAAAAAGTGTGACTCTTTAGAATAAAATGGTGTACCCTTATTAATTAAAGTGTATACATTTTACAATAAAATAATGTACTCTTATCCATAATACTAAATTATAAAGGCATACGGTATGCACCCGGGCACAAGCAAGTCTCACTCATAACAGTAATAATAATAATAATAATAATAATAATAATAATAATAATAATAAGTTAAGTATTTGAACTTTTTAAATATAATACTCCCTCCGTCCCACGTATTTTTACACACTTTCCATTTTGAGGTGTCCCACGTATTTTTACCCATTCCATTTTTGGCAAAAATACATAATATTTTATTACCTACTTTTTACAATCCCAACAACTTTAATTACTTTTTTACACTTTATTCATCATTCCCAATAACTTTATTTACTTTTTCTTTTTAAATTACTAATTTATCTCTACTTTCTCTTACATTATATATTAAAAAAATAAAACGTCTTAATCTCCGTGCCCGTACAAACGGGTAAAAATACCCGGGACGGAGGAAGTATTACATACCGCTTACAATTAATACATTACGTAGTTATATATTTAAAAAATATACCAGAACCCGTTTAGTATATATTATATAATGATGAAAATATTAAGAGTGTATATTAGGTGCACCCGGGTGCAACCTTGCACCCAACCTTTTATTCTATTTTGTATATATGTTATTCTATTTTGTATACATGTTTTGTAATAATTGTATACTTTTTTCACAATAAGTTTTTCATTAAAAAAACTAACATTCATATGTGCATAAATTTTTATTCAATAGTGTATACATGTATTTTAATAATTGTATATTTTTTACACTCAATTTTTCATTAAAAAAATTAAGTGTTAAATTGTATATATTTTTACTCATAATTGTATATGTTTTTGTTTATATTTGTATGTGGGTGCACACTATATTTAGCCATATATTAATTATGATAATATGTCATATACGTACGTATAATATAGGGAGGATTACTACTAGGTACACAAAAAAACCCTTAATTACTATGAGATACAAACATACAAAAGTATTACTACTAACTATAAAAGTATATAGTGATATTCCAATATTACCCCTACAAATGTGCTGCATATAAATGTTGTGTGCAGCAAGAGTTCGTGTGCAGCAAAGTGTGTGCAGTAAAAAAAAGTGTGTGCAGCAAAAAAAGTGTGGTGGTCCGGCGAAATTCCGGCGACGGTATGGAATTTTCTGGCGATCGGCCGCCGGCGCTACGGATTTTTTCGATGACCGGTAGCCGGTGGTATGGATTTTTCGGCGGCGGCAGTTTTCGAGCGGCCATCGGTGGTGATGGTGATCCGGCGGTGGGTGAGGGATTAGGGTTTGTGGTTTAAAAGTGTATGGGTTTAGGGTTATAATTGGTATTTTACTTTAATATTTTGTATTAAATAATAATTATTTTAAATCAATATATCTACTAGTAATTAGGGGTACAAAGTGTGTACCTATTAGTAATTAATCCTATAATATATAATTATTAGTATAATATACCAGTACAAAATATATATAATAATAAATATGAATTGAATTAAAATTATGAAATACTATAAGTGATGTATCAAATTGAAAAAAATAAAAGTTGTGATATAATTGAAAGTATTAAATAGATCGCCTATTGAATTGACAAAAATAAAAGGTGGTGATAGAATTTAAAATGTTAAATAGTTCGTGCATCGAATTGACAAAAATAAAAAGTCGTGATAGATTTAAAAACCCCAATAAAATTGTGTATTTTTTAGGAATTAATCCTTTATATTTTGATCCGACAGAATAACCGGAAGGCAAATTATGGTAATTCTAACGGATTTAAAGTCTACTACCCAATGCAACCTTTCATTAAAATGAGAGATTGCTCCATGCTGCAGTTATTACAGGTTACAAAATAATATCAGCCACATTATTAGTTTTTATTTCAAATGGAGTTATTCACCAAAATAATGAAGTGTCCTCCATGTCATGTAAAAGAATTTGCTTGTCTCATGCACATGGGTACACATGCAATGAGCTTAAAAAGTTATACTTTTTCATAATAATAATTTTTACTAATTTTATTGACTTTTAAGAGATATTGTGATATTTTATGTAATAAATATATAATAAAGTAAATTATGTAAATTTTGTGAGAATAACCGTTTTTAAAATATGATTTTGAAGGTGAAAAATATAGTAGGACAAACAAATGAAAATTGAAATGTCGTACCATTTATTGTAAAAAAATTGTACCCTTTAATTTTTGGAAAAAAATTAAAAAATTCTTACTCAAACATTAATATTATTCATATTTCAACCGACTCTATTATTGAATAAATAATATTCTTATGAATTAAAATAATAAATTAAAATATTTTATATATTTTAAAATAAATATTATACTCTTAAATGTCTTGTGCGCATAAGAAACCAGCTCCATTAAAAAATATATACTCCACTCCACTCATTAAAAAAAGGAGATCATATTGAATTACATTAAGACATAACAGGTTAGCCTTAACTCATTAGGGTTAGCGATGGACTTCGGATTAACCGGGTTTCGGATTAATCAAATTTATTTAAACGAGCTATTAAAAGGCGAATCTAACCCTAATGGGCTATGGGTAAAACGGGCCAGGTTCACGGACTGTATCATAATAAATATTAAAAAGATTATAAATTTAAATTTGTTATAAATAGTACTCCCTCTATCCTGTGTTAAGGTTTATATTTTTCATTTTGATTTGTCTCAAGTTAAGGTTTACATTTCTTGTTTTATAAAGTTTGGCTTAAACACAACACTAATACAACTAAGCTAATTTACATTAAATATGGAGTATTTCTCTTACTCCACCATTCATTAAAATATTTCATTTCTTAATTTACGTGTAAAAAAACAGAGGAAGTATAACAAATTCAAAACAGTTCGATTACACGGTCCCTCAACAAGCTAAAACCTAATCCACCTAAAAAAACCCATGTTTACTACTCATTTTACAAGTGATTAAATTAAAAAATAAATCAAAATAAAAACTTTTTTCTTTGAGAAGCTTTTCATGGTACTTCTATATATTATTAAAGGGAAAATAGATTTTTTCGTCCATTAACTTTGTCCAATTTTGAATTTAGTCCATAAGTTTTTCATTTTTTGAAAATCGTCCATTATATTTGCAAAATTTTGAAAATCGTCCATTATATTTGAAAATTTAAAAAATGGTCCATCATGTTTACCAAGTTCAATAAAATCGTCTATTTCAACAGGTCATTAGCAGGCTATTCTGAAAGATAAAAATAAAAAATATGTAATATATATATACTATTTTACAAAAAAATAGCCCCCACTAAGAATTTATATTATACTCCTTCCGTCCGTCCGGAAGAGAGCATTTTGCTTTTGTGCACGTTGATTAAGAAGTATTGTTATTTAATATGTAGTGGGTAGTTGTATTAGTGGGAGTGTGGACCCCATATTTTAATTGTATTAGTGGGTGTGTGTGGATCCCATCTGTGTAAAAAATGAAGTGACCCTCTTTGAAACGAACGACCAAAATGGAAAAAAGACCCTCTTTCGAGCGGATGGAGGAAGTATCAATATTTAGTTAAATTTGCTCCACTTTAGTATTGAGATTAATATTATTTGTTTGGTATATGGAAGTGAAAAATAAAAAGTGAGATAAAATTGGTTAAATAAAAATATGATATAAATTAATTGGAGTGAAAATATTCAAATGACCTGCCATAGCAGGTCAAAGGACCAAAATGTTGAATTTTATGAAGTTATTAATGGACTAATTTCAAAATTATTATAAAATTAACGGACTAATTTTAAAATTGAAAAAGTTAATGGACTAATTTCAAAATAAGTGAAAGTTAATGGATGAAAAAATATATTTTCCCTATTATTAAAATTTGAGAGATTAAAATTAATACGTACTACTTCCATCCGCCAAAAATATATATTTTGCTATTTTTGACGTCCGTACTAAAGATATACATTTTCCTTTTTAAACAAATGAGACCCACACACATCACTAATATATTTAATATATGGGACCCATATACCCCACTGATAAAACTACCTACTACACATTAAATAATAATACTCCTTAATTTACGTGCAAAAAATAAATATATATCTATTAGGCGGACAGAGGGAGTACAAAATATTGTTAAAACATATTCTCCCTGTCCCTTTCAAAGGGTTCTTTTTTTTCCATTTTGGGTGTCCCACCCGAAGAATCTCATTTCCTGTTTACACACAGCAAATAATACAATTAAAATATGGGGCATACATACCCTCTAAGGCCATTTCCAGCGGTTGACTCCATTTGCACATTCATCCCTAAAATGTAGTCAACTCAATAAATCATCTCCAGCAGTTAACTCCATTTTGCAGCACATTCATTTTTTAATAATATTTTTATTTATTTTTGCATTTAATTTATGTTTCATTATTATTTTTATTTTTAAATACAAAAAAATAATATAATAAAAATATTAATATACCTAAAATTAAAATAACATAATCATTAAAATTACATTATAATTTATTTAAACATGAAATTAAGACAACTATTAAAATTAAATTACATTAGAAAATACATAAACATAAAATTAAAATTACAACACAATAATTAAAACTACAACACTTAAAATTAAGAATAATAAATTATAATCCTCCGAGTTGGAATACTCCATCCATAAATGATCAATTAATGCGTTTCGAAGGTTGAAATAGGCGTCCGTATCTCTAATTTGGGTGTATCGAGTCACAAAGTTTTGGAATCGAGCAGAATCACTATACACAAATTCGACATCCGAAGGTGACACTTCTCTTACCTCCACAATTGGAGCATTAAGATCTCGTTCATCCTCGATTGTCATATTATGCATTATTATGCAAGCACACATAATCATTTTCAAATCAGATTTACTCCAAAAACGCACTGGTTTTGCCACAATTGCAAATCGACTTTGGAGAACTCCAAATGCACGTTCCACGTCTTTTCGACAAGCTTCTTGTCTTGTGGCAAAGTATTTTTTTGGCCCAATGGGTGCATGGATAGTTTGAATAATTGTTACTCATTTGGGATATATCTCATCAGCCAAATAATACCCCATGTTAAATTCTTTTCCTTGAATGATATAATGTGCTGGAGGAGCAATACCTCTAGTAATGTTAGAGAAAAGAGGAGAGATCTCAAACACATTAATATCATTATTAGAATCCGGCATCCCAAAATATGCATGCCATATCCACAAATCATAGTCAACTACTGCTTCAAGAATAATTGTTGGAGATGCACTACGACCAGAATATTGTCCCGCCCAAGCTGTTGGACAGTTTTTCCACTTCCAGTCCATGCAATCCAAACTTCCTAACATTCTTGGAAATCCACGTTGCTTCCCAATGTAGAGTAGTCTTGCAACGTCATTAGCAGTGGAAGCTCTTAGATATTGCTCTGAAAATATCTCAACCACAGCTCGACAAAATCTTTTGACACATTCGATGAATGTAGATTCCCCAATCTTAATATACTCATTGGTTGCATCAGCTGGAACTGCATATGTGAGTACACAAATTGCTGATGTAACTTTTTGCAGGGTTGACAGACCAAGTTTTCCAGCTGCATCCCTCCGCTGCAAAAAATAACCATCGTGATTTTTCACAGCATCAACAACTCTTAAGAATAAATCATGAGACATTCAAAAGCATCGACGAAATTGATCTTCATTATATGTGGGATTTTCAGTAAAGTAGTCATTGTGAAGATTTTTTGCGACTGCTTCTCAATCACGATGAATAGTTCTCCTTCCTGAAACTGATCCCCCACGCCTGGGATTTGCATTTTGTTGCTAAGAAGTTCAGCCAACAAAAGATTGTGGTTGTGTATACGTTGTGTAATCATTTGTTCTTCTATGTGATAAGTCTCTAATAATAATTGTTCGAATTCAATATCATCACTAGATGAGCTTGACGAAGAAGATATATATGAGGGAAATTCATTGGTCTATGTAAGAGTAGAGTGATAAGTGTTTTATTTGAATGAGTAATTGTTTTAGAAGAAAAACTTATAGTGAGAAATTAGTGGGTGCCTGTGCTCATTATATTGTTATAAACTACACTATTGAAGAAAGCACAATCCATGTGCATTCAATCTTAACGACTGATAAGATTTTGCCTTTTTAAATTTCAACCGATGGATTGGTATCCTAGAAGTGTTGAGACAAAAACAAAAGCACAATCCATGTGCATTTAATCTCAACCATTGATACCCAATTTGCCACTTTAAATTCTAACCTTTGGATGAGAATCCTAGAATTTTGGAGACAAAGAAAGCACAATCCATGTGCATTCAATCTCAACCGGTGATAAGATTTTACCACTTTAAATCTCAACTATTGGATTGGTATCCTAAAAGTGTGAGACTATAAGAAAGCACAATCCATGTGCATTCAATGTCAACCGTTGATAAGATTTTACCACTTTAATCTCAACCGTTGGCTTGGTATTCTAAAAGTGTGAGACTATAAGAAAGCACAATCCATGTACATTCAATCTCAACCATTGATAAGATTTTACCAGTTTAAATCTCAACCATTGGATTGGTATCCTAAAAGTGTGAGACTATAAGAAAACATAATCCATGTGCATTCAATGTCAATCGTTGATAAGATTTTATCACTTTAAATCTCAACTGTTGGATTGGTATCCTAAAAGTGTGAGACTATAAGAAAGCACAAGCCATGTGCATTCAATCTCAATCGTTGATAAGATTTTACCACTTTGAATCTCAACAGTTAAGTTTTTGTAAATAAATGTCACACAACCCTTATCCTTCCACACATCTCCAATTTTTTATTTCCACCTCAATATATTTTTATCTTCATATATTTTTTCAAAAAAAATGTCTAAACGCACTACTAATTTCACTCCTTTTGATGATAAGAGTCTCTGCACTTGGTTTCTTGATGTTTCTCAGGATTCAACTGTGGGTAGATACCATACCAAAGACCAATTTTGGCTTCGTGTTACTCAAAAATACAATTCTGGAAAACCACCCCAAGCAGCTGAGCGCAGTAAAAAATCATTAAAATATCGATTCCAGCTCAAACTTAAAGATTGTAGACAATTCTGGGCATGTCTCCAACAAGTTGAACATTCTAAGCCAAGTGGTGCAAATGAAGAAATGATCGTAAGTAAATTATTCATGCTTTCTTTCTATTA
This sequence comes from Pogostemon cablin, assembly GCA_023678885.1. NCBI lineage: Eukaryota > Viridiplantae > Streptophyta > Magnoliopsida > Lamiales > Lamiaceae > Pogostemon > Pogostemon cablin. Next base: position 42,713,634 of record CM042959.1, on the reverse strand, counting down.
TAATTTATAATGGTTTATTATATATATATATATATATATATATATGTGTGTGTGTGTGTGTGTGTATTTTTTTATTCAATATTTTTAGTGGGATATGGCAAATGAGTTATTCTCTACACATAAAGAAAATTCAGATGGTTTCAGATTTAGGCAAGTGTGGTCCATTGATGAGAGTGGAAATTTACGTATTTTCAATCTCACTTTACACTGTTTTTATTAGAATAAGCCATATATTCATGTGGGATTGCATCGTTTACATATTTTGCATGATTATGGTGCTACTAAGATGTTTTGTTGAGTTTTGAAGGTTAAAAATAGGTGAAAATGAAGCAAAAATAAAAAAAATAGCAAGAAACAGGCTGAAAAGACCTAACTCGAGTTGCAAGACTCAACTCGACTTACAACTCAAGTCGAGTTGGGGTTCGAAATTTGTCCAGAATCATCCAGAGAGCTTACTCGAGTTGGCAAGTCGTTACTCGACTTGCAACTCGAGTTGAGTTGAGGGCAGAGCAAAGTCAAAAATCATCCAATGAGCCAACTTGAGTTGGCAAGTCGTTACTCGACTTGCAACTCGAGTCGAGTTGGGTCCCAAAGGCAGTCTAGTTTTAGAGCCTCGCAACATGACCGAACATGCGGGAGCACGAGTTGACAACACGAATCGATCTATGTCAACACGAGTTATAATATATGCAACTCGACTTGTGTTGCAACTCGAGTTGGGTTGTTTTGGGCCAAAAATTGGGATTTTTAATTTTCTATGCATGACAACGTGGAAAAACAGCCTAGTGGAGTAAAAATCATGGCCCAGGGTATAAAAATGGATCAGACACCTGGAGAAAAGAGACCGATCATTCACAACAGAAACACATCGTGAAATCATTCAAGCACCATCCATGCACCACTCACATCAGATCATCCACCCATCTATTCCATTAGTCCAGAGGAAAATTCAAGTGTGGTTGAGAGAGCAATCCAATCGGAGAGATGGGGAAGGAACGAAAACCACGTGACACTAGGGTTTCATATTTCTCTTTGTCTTTTCCTTTGTTGATTTTATGATGAAATTGTCAGCCACGAGGGTTGTGTGTAACCTCATGGGCTAAAAATCTTTTACAGTTTTAGGGATTGAAGGTTAGAGTAGTTGATTTGGAAACTTAAACGATTATTGTGGATTCATGCTATTAAGATTCTTGTTTATTTAATTAATCCAGGCTATATTTATATGTTTGTAACGTCTTCACAATTTATCATTGATGTTGCATGTGATGCTTGGAATATTGTGTTAGCTTGTGTGCATACGTATTTGATATTGTCTATTTGCTAGGGGTTATAGTAGTTTGTCCGTGAACACGAGAATCCTAAGGGCTGATAAATAAGATACTTGATATTCTTAGTGGAACAATGCAATTAAGAATTCAAGTAGAAAGTGAATAAGTTTGAGTAGTACTTTCAGAAAATATATGTTAGTCAAACTGGCCATCTGAAGGTTTTTTAAGTTTGCCTTATTATTATCTAGGAAGGAGGTTCAAAACTGTTCACACATCTTTTGTTATTAATTGAATAATACTATTAACTTGAAATCGAATCACATTTGGTGGGTTAATAGGGTCTTGTGATGTATTTCCATTAAAATAGCATGAATGAATAATAGGAAGTCTATGAAACCAAATCAATTGCACTAAACCTGATACCTTAGAGCTGTTATTTCTCTCTTAATTCTTTCTTGAGTAGTCCTTTTTTTTACTTATATTTATAAGTAATTTTTTATTTCAATACTTTAGATATTAATTAAATTTAAACACTTGGAAATTGGTTATAACAATTTAGTTAAATAGTAATATAAATTGAATAGTTAACTGCCTCAGTGGGAACGATATTTAACTGGGGTACTTGCTATTACAATTGACATCCCTACACTGGAATTCCAATCAAAGGAATAACTAAGGGGGAGGACCTAGTAATCAAGGAGGAAACTGGCAGAACCAGAAGCATGAGAACTTAGCTTATTCAAATTCAAATAAGACAGTTTCATACCCTCCCAATTTTGATCATGGAGCTAAGACCGAAGAAGGGAAGGCCAATATTGATAAAGTGTTGGCAAAATACATGCAGAAGAATGATGCTGACATCAACAAGATCAATAACTGCATAGTACTCATGGACTCAAACATGACAAAACAGAATGAGGAAGTGAACAAGCAGTTACAGAATTTGTCATATACCATTGGCCAGATATCTACCACAGTGAATCAGCAACATCAAAGATTTCAGAAAGGGAAATTTTCTTTAGATACAGAAATCAACCCGAATGAGAGTGAAAATGCAATCACTTTGAGGTACGGGAAAGAGTGTAAAGGTGCAGAATTGATGCAGGACGTGACAGAACTGATGCAGAATAGACTAGAAGAAGAGCAAGATCACTCGATCACTAGCTTGGCACCTGTTCAAGCCGAGCTAGGATTGGGGGGTGACCAAATCGAGCCAAGCAGCATTCCTGTAAATCAGACAGAGCTTCAGGATACAGTACAACTCCAGCTCGATACAAGTTCACCTCTGAGGTTTCCTGCTCGTCCAAATTCCGTAGTGAACCAGTCTGATCATGCCATCGCTGATAAAAAATGGCTGCAAGCGAAGAAGTTGAGAGAAGCGGAAGAGGTGTTCGAGAAAGATAGTTTGGGTTTCCCAAAAACAAAAGTACAATTCCGTTCCCTCAGAAATTTTTGTCGAAAAGCTTGGATGAGAAGTTCAGAAAGTTTGCTAAGGTTATGAGGGATGCCCATGTCACAATTCTCTTTTCAGAGGCCTTGGATCAGATGCCAAACTATGCGAGGTTTATCAAGGAGCTGATCTCCAGAAAAAGAAGCTTGAACAGTGTGGAGACAATTAACCTGACTGAGAACTGCAGCTCTATAATCCAGAGAAAGTTACCTAAAAAGGTGAAGGATCCTGGAAGTTTCATCATTCCTTGTGAGATAGGAAAATGACCTACAAGGAAAGCATTGTGTGATTTGGGAGCCAGTATAAATTTGATGCCCTTTTCAGTTTTTAAGAAGCTTGATTTGGGGGAGCTGAAGCCTACATCTGTAGTTTTAAAGTTAGCAGACAAATCATTAACTTATCCCGAGGGAGTTATCAAAGATGTACTGGTGAAGGTGTCAAACTTGGTTTTTCAGGTAGATTTCCTTGTTCTTGACATGGAAGATAATATGGATGGAACACCTCTGACATTGGGGCGTCCTTTTCTTGCAACTGGAAGGGCTCTTATTGATGTTTTCAAAGGAGAGTTGAGGCTGAGGGTAAATAATAAAGAAATCATCTTTCCATTGAACAAGGCGATGCAGTGGCCCATAGATCAGCAGCAGTGCAAGTCTGTGGAAGTAGTAGAGGAGATCAAAGAAATAAGTGAATCTCTTACTTTTCCTATTACTAACTATGATGTTATTTTTATAATCTTTTGTGTGCAGGAAAAGCTAAGGATCAATATCTGAAGCCTCCGAACCTACCTCCGGATTTACATTCATATATTGGTGGTGAAAGTTCTAACTTGTACAATCCTTGTTTTGCTATGCAGGTTGACTCTATAATTGAGAGGATGATTGACAAGGACGAGAGATGACAGTCTTGGGAGAGAGAAAATTCAAAGGTTCTTGTTTCTGAAACAAAAGACAGGGAGATGATAGCTATAGAGAACAAGAGAGGGAAGAAGCACTTGAAGGTAAGAATGCGAGAAGACTTCTCTCCAGGCCAATAGTCAATAAGAGGTACTCCATTGTAACTCTTCGAAGCTAAACGTGAGCACCTGTTGGGGGCCGACCCTCCCATTTTTATTTACTTTATTGAGTTGGTGTCAATGTAGGGATTTTATTAGGTGTTGCTCGACTATGGTATATACTTCTTTTCAAACTTATGCCCTCACTTTGTTTGATCTAAGTTTGGAGGGGATACGTATATATTTGCATCTTGTTGCACCAAAGTAAAATTGCTTCATTGTGTTGTGTGCTTGGATAATTAATTTTTTGTGATTTTTTAGTATTTTCGATTCATTTGATTATATTGGGTTGTCGATTTTGTTTTGATTGTCTAGGTGTGTGTTGTTTGTTTATTTTTGTTGCTTGTTAGTCTTGGTATCAATTTGGTTAATTTTTGGTTCTTGATTATGATTGTTGGATTTTTCAAAGCGATTAATTGAGTTGAACTAATGATGTTTTGAGCATTGTTGATGATATGGTCAGTTTGATTGAGTTTTTGGTTGAAAGTTTGAGTCGTTTGATGAATACATATGAGTTTTCTATCCTTGTTTTTGACTAAAAATGGTTTATCGATCGTTTATTGATGATAAATGTAGTGTTGTGATACATTGTATGGTGATAATCCAGCGAGATATACATTTGGATGTTGGAATACTTAAGATTTTTGCATTGTATTAAAATTGGTTCATAAGCCTATGTAGGAGTGCTCATTATTCGTTAAACCCATGTGAGATTTGAGCTTCTTAGAATCATGAAATTACACATGATTGGTTTATTTCTTGAGAGCATCGTTCACAGCATGTATTCTAGAACTTGACTCTTAATCTACTAGAGGCTAGATGATTGATTAGATGATGAGAAATGAACTTAGGCCATATTGTTCTTTATTGAGCCACTAGCCAAAGTTTTATCCTACCTTTCAATATAATACATAGACTCCAGTTTGAGCCTTTAGCCTTATTCATTGGAAACCTATGAAGATAGCCAACTCATTCCTTTAAAAGCCTTGAAATACCTATACTAGTAGAGAATTAAAGGAGTCAGATTGGTGCTGCATGAAGAGAATTAGAAAGGTAAAAAGTGGTGGATAATGTTTGAAAGGATTGATGGTTAAAATTTACAAAAATGGGGTAGTGCCTGAAACTGGTACCCCAGTTATAGGGTAGTGTCTGAAACTGGTACCCTATTGAAAAGAGAGAGAAATAAAAGAGAAGAAAATGTTAATTTTTTGGTTAAGGGAGGACTATGAAAAGAAAGGGAAAGAGAAAAAAGAGAAGGAGATTGATTTATCAAGTATATATGTTGAAGTGTATCTCTACTGTTGATTCTCTACTAGTGATCGAGTCACTCATCCCATATTTTCCTACCCTTGTCCAAAGAGCTAACATTACAACCTTAAGCAAGTCCTTTGTGATCCCATCGTTAAGTCTTTCAAGTTAGTGAGAGTCTAGATAATTGTCAAGCTTATGGTAACGCGTGCATGTGAATTGATTTGAGTGAATATATTTCAGCCTTGAGAGTGTCTAGCTCACACTTGAGCGATGAGTGTAAATACCTTCTACGAGAGTGGATGATGAGCATTTTGAAATGGAAAGTGACTAATTTGACATGCATGTTCCGATTGATAGGATTTTGGCATTTGAGTATATTATCTTGTTTTGATATGTGTGATCCCTTATTTGCTGTAGAATTTCAACTCTCATATCTCTCTTGTTTTGAATTCGTTGTTCGGGGACGAACAACATGGTAGTTTGGGGGATTTATGAGAGTGGAAATTTACATATTTTCGATCTCACTTTACACTATTTTTATTAGAATAAGATCATATATTCGTGTGGGATTGCGTCGTTTACGTATTTTGCATGATTATAGTGCTACTAAGGTATTTTGTTGAGTTTTGAAGGTTAAAAACAGGTAAAAATGAAGCAGAAACGAAAAAAGAGCAAGAAATGGGCTGAAAAGACCCAACTCGAGTTGCAAGACCCAACTAGACTTGTAAATTGATATGCTGTCGCTGGCCTACCAAAATATAATTTAATTTTGACTCACTCTAATACTTAGTATAATAACAAGTACGGGTCGAACACAAGAGAGTATAATAAAATTTTAATTAAATTAAAGTGTTGAAAACAAATAAAATAAATTAGGGAGGGGGTTTTGTTTTGATGACAAACTGAAAATAACAATGATGAGAATAAATTAACTTAATTCCAACAACACAGTATGTAGACGAATTTTAATTAGAAAATTTACAAAGTGAGACTAACCTAGTTTAGGATGACGATCCCCTCCCATTTACTAAATTAATTAATTACAGGAATAAAACATCTAGCGTAGTGTGCAAACTCAAATCCCTAGATTGACGGTACGACCAATCAACCTGAATGTTCTTAAGTTTATCAATTAGGGTGCGGCCACTAAATTGAACTATTTACGAGTGACCCTATGAATTCGAACTCGTAAACACATTAAAACTCTAAACATAAAATTACTAGGCTATGAAATTCGGCTAGGAATCATACAACCTTAATCTCTGTTTGCTACTTAATTCAATTCCTACAATAATTACGGATCATAGTTCATGAAATAGCATTAAGCAATTAAATAATTAAACTAGTTGATCAGGCTAAATTAATTATCAAACAGCTATAAAGAACATCAAAGCATGTAATAGAATAAATTTGCACAAAATATTCAATGAAAAACCCTTAATAATTAATCTAATATTCAACGAGAGGTTCACAAAATTCTAAACTAGAAAAGGGGATTAGCCCCACATGTTTATGACAAAACAGAATTAAAATATAAAAACCGATGATGTCTGATGAACTTGAATCTTCATGCCTAATCTGCCTTGGAGTTCCGCTCCTTCTCTCTTCTACTCTCCAAAAAATCACGTGTGTGATCTCATTCTGATTCCTCCTAGAATAAATATATCTCTTCCTTATTTAACTTCTTATCCCCTAAGTAATCCTACTTGATCTCTTTCCTTTTTTCTTTCTTCCAAACATATCTTCATGATCTCTTCTTTTTTTTACAGTGCCTCCCAAAAGATATGGGCCTGATGTGGGCCTGATTTGATTGCTGGAACGTGAGAAAACATGTGAAAAGATTTCCAGCTGCCACTTTCCTTATTTGTTCTGAATTTTCATTTCCACTGACACTGAAGGGTTCAGTGTTAGCTCATTTGGCATCAACGAATTTCTTCCACAAAACAGCCTGTTTCCACATCAATATATAACATTAAAGCTCTAATTTTCAAAACACAAGATAAGTCAATATTAGCATATAAAGAACATATAATTAAATCAAATACACATGAATTTCCACCAAATAATCATGCTAAAATATGACTTATCACAACTCGAGTCAAGTTGGGTCTGAAATTTGTCCAGAATCACCCAGAGAGCTTACTCGAGTTGGCAAGTCGTTACTCGACTTGTAACTCAAGTCGAGTTTGTTGGATTGTATACTAAAAGTCTAGCTTTAGTATGAACAATGTTATAACAATATTTGAAATGAGAATCATATGATCAAATGATTGCATCTTATAATTTATTTATATGCACGGTGCAATAGTCCATTTACTTTATACTGTAGATAATATGTTGTGCGACAACACGCGGAAGATCATATTATCGGTTTCCTTATAAAGTATAAACAGGTGCTCACAACTGAGATAGACGGGGACTCTCTATCGGTATGGTTGTAGTGTGGTTTGGTATTAGCTTGTCTTGGCTATAGAATCACATTAGTGCACTTGTGTGTATTGAGCAGGACCGCTTGAGATCGTTCTTCTTATACTGACTATATAGTAGAACTTGATCTCTGTTATTATGGAAGTTCGTGCTCTTAATCCCTATACAATAACCTCGACACGTAGGGCAGTATGTATTTCTTTGATTCATCAATGGGTGAGATTTATAAGTATTAAATCAACAAACTCGGTGAGTTGGGAAGTAGTGCTGTATCTATGGTGTGCTGTTGATTGTAGAAGGAATCCATGTCCGTCATAGGTTGATGATGTCCCCTTGAGGAGCTCATAAGGTTTATCATGTAAATCTTGCAAGTGGATTAATTTCCGGCATGATAATAAGGTTGAGTGGTACTACTCTCGGATGAGATATTAATTAATTTGAGTTGTCAGTAACTTAATTAATTAATGGACATTGAATATCTTAAACATGGGGAGACTATCGGGCTTATAATAAGAAGGAGCCCAGAACATAATTTTGGGATTGGACGGGTAGTGCAGTAATAATATTTTAGTGGACTATATTATTATTATTGGATTTAATTAAAATCTTTGGGCTAAGCTTGGTTAATTAAATTCAATTGAGGCCCAGCCCAATTTCTCCTCCTGGTCCCTGCTGTAGCCCAATATATAAGTGAACTCAACTTCCTGGAACCCTTAGATTATTCCTGCGCCTCTTTTGGTGAGAGAAGGGAAGAGAAGCAGATTGAGAGATCCTGCAGACTGTTGCCCACACAACAGCAGGATCACACTTGGGACATACAGTAGAAGATCAGAGGTAGTTCTCTGCAGTTCATTCTCTACACCAACCCAGAAGTACGGTAAACGGTTTAATTGCTTCCGCTGCTTATTGTTTACCTGTTTTCCTAACGATCACGTTGATCCGCACGATCCAATTGCCAACAATTGGTATCAGAGCGTTGGTTTCGTGGTGAGACGTGAGACGTTGGTTAGGGTTTTTGAGATTATATGATTATTTGTAATGATCTGGATATAATCGGTTGTTGTTGTATGTTCTCATGTTTCAATTATCATCGTGAATTTCTGAACATGATGTGTGGGATTGATTATGTGTGGATTATACATAATTCCTATGAGCTTTTGTCGTTGAAATTGTGTGATTATTGTAATTGGACAAACTATACACGCACGTGAACGCCACCTCCAAACCATCTTTTTCCCTTTTCTCTCTTTGTTCACGGACGTAAACGGCACTGTACGTTGGGATAAGCGACTGGCGACTGCACAGTAGAGATGATGTCGTACATCTCGTCTGCAATGGGCGCTGGGACTGGTGGTCAAGACAGCGTCTGATCGGAGAAGATGACAGCGGTGCGTGAAAGGCTAAGCAGTGATATCGAAGCGGCGGCTTCACGCGGCACTGTCAAATTCGACGGTGAGGACTGCTGACTGGACAAGTCCGACAGGGCAATTCGAGGAGTTCTTGGCGGTGTCGAATGGAGCGGTGAAAATCCAGCGATGGATTGAGATTGTGGATGTTCAGATCGAGTCATCGTACCTGGACAGTGTGCTTCCGAACGATTTTGACAGATCGAGTCTAGAGTTTGAACGCGTGAGTCGACTCGTCGGTTCCGAGAGGCGTGGCTGCAGGCGCTGACGGGTAGTTGCGGCGGAAGCGCCGGAGCAGGCTGGGAGATTACTTCTTGGCGGCGGCTGATATTAGGGCAGCTTGCTGATGGGCTGCTGGGCCGGCAGTTGGGCTTTTGGGCCTGTTCTCATTTTAATTAAAAATGCTTCTGGGCCTTTTTCTTGCTTGTTGGCTGCTCCATCAGTTTTATTAATTTTGGGCTGCTGGGCCTATTTTAATTGAGGGCAATGTATGGTAGTCTCAGTTGGGCCTTTATTCTCTAATTTGGTTTTGGGCTTATGTCCCAAATTTTATTGGAGTGTTGTTGGGCTTGCTTAATGGGCTATGGATTATGGGCTGCTCAATTAATTTTAATTTGGTTTTGGGCTGTTGGGCCCAATTTTAATTAAAACGGTAATGGGCTGCTAGGCAAATATTTATTGCTGATTTTAATTAATTGTGGTTAATGGGCCTAGCATGATAAATTAATTATTTATTAATGGGCTAATTTTGTGCTAGTGGGCTTGGTGAAATTAATTTGGTTTTGGGCTAAGATTATGGGCCATAGATAATGAGCATGATTAATTAATTAATCTGCTGTTCATTATGTGCTTATTTGTTGCTCTAGGGCCCATTTAATTGATCCACTATTTATTATGCAATTAATTATGTTATATAATTGATTTAATTGTTTTAAATTGACAATTAATTGTTATATTTGATAGGCATGTTCTATGCGATTTATTTATTTAAATTGCTGTTAATAGAAGCATGTCTAGGATGTATATTTTATTTCTGAATATTATATGCATGTTAAAAACCCTCGGTATTTAATAACTAAGTGGGAGAGGGGATTGATAAATAATTCCCGCAGCCTCCATTATTGGTTTGTAAGTGATGTGAGTATACTTGCGTGTTGGCAATAGGCCTTCCTCCCTAACGGATGAGTTTATTCACGGATCACTGGTACAGACTTCATTAATATTTATTGTTTGTAATGTGGCACACAAACTTGCGTGTTGGCATTGGCCTTCCTCCCTAACGGATGGGTTTGTGTGCGGTTCACTAGTACAAACTAATAATTGATGATTGTAGGAAGCTATCCGAGCGCGTGTGTACTTCTCCAACTGTAAGGCACATAAGCTCGCGCAGTGGACTTGGGATCAAATAATGGTGTACACTTAGATGTAAATAATTAGTATCCTCCCCAACGGAGTCACTGCTATTATTTGCATGGCTAAAGAGGAACCGACTATTAATTATTTTGTCATAAAGTTAGGTTGACAAATGAAATTAATGGGTAAAACCTTCTCTGGTAAATGTTCGGGTTTGTAAACGTCCACACTAACGTGGCTTGCAGACTCACGGTGCTTGAGATGTCGGTGAATTTTATTTTTATATTGTTTTGAGGGAAACAATATAAAAAGATAAAATTCGAAGATTTGATCGTAATATTTATTTATGATTCTCTGAATTTCTAATGGTTTTATTTCACTAATTGCTAACTATAAGACATTATATTTACTTGTCCAAATTAGTTGATTAGAAAAGAATCTTGGTTTTGAATATTACTGCTTAAGAAAATACAAGTGTGTTCTCACAAAGGACGTCTCATGATATTTTTTTCTCTAGTGAAGAGATGAGAGGTTCATAGAAATATGATGGTCTCATGAAACTCTTCGGATACTTGAGTAATTTAAAATGCAATAAGTCATGAAAGATTTTGATGAATGAATTGGAAAATCTTGGAATAGAAATTGAAAGGGAAACCTAAATCAATTTATTCTTCACAATTTGCCTGGATGTTTTGAGGAAGTTCTACCTGAAATACGAAAGGTTGTATATGGTGGGAAACTTCTAACAAAACATGTGGCAAAAGAAAGCCAATTTTCATCATGAACTGAACAAGGTTAATATCTTATTTACTAATGGTTTAAACATGATTAGTGATGGCATCTACTGACACGAAGTATGTAGATACTGGAATCACTAAATGTTTATCACTGAGTAAGGAAAAGATTGTTAATAACATGGGTAAAACTACAAAGGTAGTGGCTATTGCAGTGGGAGTTGTTTATTTATCTCATGATAAGAATAAACGATTGATTATGAGAAATTGTCTTTACGTACGTTTCATAGAAAGAATTTAATTTCGGTTTCTATGCATTAACGGATGGATACTTCATTTCATTTAAATGACATGGTCATAGAAATGAGGAATGAGGCTATAATCTGTTAAAGTACGTTGGTGGATAATTTGGATACTCTTGAATCATGCACATCCCACAGATGCAATACATAATAATTAATAATGCATCTTCTAATATTAGTAAGAGAAAGGAACCTTCGGAGATGAACTAAACATACATTTGGTGTCTAAGAATAGTTCATTTTACTTGAGTAGGATTCAAAAGTTGATAGCCGATAGACCATAAGGTATATCTGAAGTGGAAACTATCGGACTTGCGAGTCTTGCTTGGAAGTAAAAATGATTAACTGCCTTTTCAAGGCTGTGGGGTGTAGAGCCAAAGATATATATGTTGGAATTAGTTCATTCTGATTCAAGCGAACCTAACATTATCCAGGCGAGAGGTGGTTATGAATATTCGAAGATTATTCTGGAAACCAATATATTTATTTGATGCACTGCATGTCTAAGTTCTTTGATTAATTCAAGAATTATAAGGCTGGCATAGTGAAGCGTCATGGAAAATATATTAACTCATTATGATTTAATCGTGATGGCGAGTACCTCTTGGGATAGTTAGGAGCTATTAATCAGAATTTGAGATTAAATCTCAAGTAGTCTACACCGGGCGAGCCCCAACTGAATGGTGTGGTGGATAGATGGTGAAAGGCTCTTATGGTTATGATTAGATAGATGATGAATTATTTGGATTAAATTCATTTTATGGATATGCCCTAGATACAGTAATTCGTGAAATGTTTGTCTGTATATGGGACATCCTGGAAAAATGGAGGGTGATTTATTTAGTTCAAAAGATCGGATGGTGATTGTCAACACAAACACCGGATTTTTTAGAAAAAGACTATGTAATAATTCACAAACTCATGTATGAGTTGTTCTAAAGGAAGTGAGAGGAAAACACTAAGTGTATGTACCAAGTGTACAAGAGGATATACCACAAGGTAAACTGCAACGCGTGTCAAGTCTGATACACAATTACATGTAGTGCCTTATCGTAGTGGGAGGGTTGTTTGACAACCCATATAATATATGTTTTGGGAGAGTCGTAAAACTTGGTCCCTAGTAAACATGGTATTGTCCCATGGATACGACGTAGCACTACAAGATGAAAATGCGGAATCTTAGTAAGTTGCATTGAATGTTGAAATAGAATCTACGGATTCTAAATTAAGTCTGGGAGCTTATAAGACCACTAAATGATGTAAAAGCCATTGGAAGTGGTCATAGGAAATAAAAGAAGATCATACGGAAAGGTGAAAACCTTGGAAGCAAAGCTTGTTGCGAAAAGGTGTACTCAGAAAGAAATGGTTCGATTATGAGGACACATGTTCGCTAGTAGCTATGCTTATGTTGATCCAAATTCTTTTATTTATTGCTGCTCATATTGAATTATGAGGAACAGTAAATAGATGTCAAGACAGCTTTCCTGATTGGAAGTCTTGAGGAAAACATCTATGTGAAGCAACCAGGTGATTTATTACAAAGTACTAATAACATTTTGATAGTAAGCTTAAAAGTGTTCGGCGATGGACTAAAGTAAGTTTTGAGATCGTGAAGCATCTGTTTTGATTAGGTAATCCAGTGGCATGGATTTAAATCAATGAGCGGATGAGTCTTGTGTGTTGTAAAGAGTGACGGAAACGTGGTGGTGTTTCTTATACTATACGTAGATAGTATCTTGCTCATTAGAGACAATGAAAGAGTATTATCGGGCGTATGGGTACGGTTAATAAAGCGGAAGCAATGAATGACTTAAGAAAGGCAAAATACATCCTTTTGATCACGGTAATACGGATCACAAGAAAGGATGTTATGCTTATCTCAAGTTTCATAAAATGATACAATCCATACTCATTTAGCATGTGAATTTATCTTAGTGATTGTGTCTTAAGACACAAAAAGAAGATAAAGAAGATGAAAGTGGTTCCTTATACTTCGGCGAACAAGGAAGCTTAATCTAAGGAATGCTATGAACGAAGTTGGATATCTGTTTTGCTGGATGCAGAACAGTGGGTATCAACGTAATCCGGAACAAGAATGATGAACTCCGGTAAGACATATATGAAGTGCCTGAGAAGGACTGGAAATCATATATAGACTTACTGAGCAAATTCGCTGCTTCTTGAGGATTACGTAGATTCGGATTTTTTAGTCAGATTGGACGGTAGTAAATTCTCCTCAAAAGGTTATGTGTTTAATCTTAGGAAGTAGAGTCATAATGTGGAGGAGTGTTATATAGAAATATATTTCAGACTCCGGACTCCATCATGGAATGATGATAAATTGGAGCCTATAAGGCAGCCAAGTATCTATATGACTCTAGAGACTTCATGATGGACTTTGAAGTGTTTCTAAGTTTGCCCAACGATATCACAATTTATATTGATGATATTAGTGCAGTTGCAAACTTGAAGAAATCACAAGTCCATAAGGCAATTAAACACATGGAGCGCGAGTACCACCTGTTACGAGAAATCGTATGATGAGGGGAAGGTTGTTGTCGCCTAGATTGCATCGGATGATGACCTAGTAAATCCATTACAAAGACCTTAAGGCGAGAGCTTTTAATGGTCGTGTAGTGGGTGTAGGAATCAGATGTATGGCAGAAGACATGACAGCATAGTCTTTTAGTATAAGTGGGAGATTGTTGGATTGTATACTAAAAGTCTAGCTTTAGTATGAACAATGTTATAACAATATTTGAAATGAGAATCATATGATCAAATGATTGCATCTTATAATTTATTTATATGCACGGTGCAATAGTCAATTTACTTTATACTGTAGATAATATGTTGTGCGACAACACGCGGAAGATCATATTATCGGTTTCCTTATAAAGTATAAACAGATGCTCACAACTGAGATAGACGGGGACTCTCTATCGGTATGGTTGTAGTGTGGTTTGGTATTAGCTTGTCTTGGCTATAGAATCACATTAGTGCACTTGTGTGTATTGAGCAGGACTGCTTGAGATCGTTCTTCTTATACTGACTATATAGTAGAACTTGATCTCTGTTATTATGGAAGTTCGTGCTCTTAATCCCTATACAATAACCTCGACACGTAGGGCAGTATGTATTTCTTTGATTCATCAATGGGTGAGATTTATAAGTATTAAATCAACAAACTCGGTGAGTTGGAAAGTAGTGCTGTATCTATGGTGTGCTGTTGATTGTAGAAGGAATCCATGTCCGTCATAGGTTGATGATTTCCCCTTGAGGAGCTCATAAGGTTTATCATGTAAATCTTGCAAGTGGATTAATTTCCGGCATGATAATAAGGTTGAGTGGTACTACTCTCGGATGAGATATTAATTAATTTGAGTTGTCAGTAACTTAATTAATTAATGGACATTGAATATCTTAAACATGGGGAGACTATCGGACTTATAATAAGAAGGAGCCCAGAACATAATTTTGGGATTGGACGGGTAGTGCAGTAATAATATTTTAGTGGACTATATTATTATTATTGGATTTAATTAAAAGCTTTGGGCTAAGCTTGGTTAATTAAATTCAATTGAGGCCCAGCCCAATTTCTCCTCCTGGTCCCTGCTGTAGCCCAATATATAAGTGAACTCAACTTCCTGGAACCCTTAGATTATTCCTGCGCCTCTTTTGGTGAGAGAAGGGAAGAGAAGCAGATTGAGAGATCCTGCAGACTGTTGCCCACACAACAGCAGGATCACAATTGGGACATACAGTAGAAGATCAGAGGTAGTTCTCTGCAGTTCATCATCTACACCAACCCAGAAGTACGGTAAACGGTTTAATTGCTTCCGCTGCTTATTGTTTACCTGTTTTCCTAACGATCACGTTGATCCGCACGATCCAATTGCCAACAGAGTTGAGGGCAGAGCAAAGTAAAAAATCGTCCATTGAGCCAACTCGAGTTGGGATATTTTGGACCAAAAATTGGAATTTTTAATTTTCTGTGCATGACAACATGGAAAACAACCCAGTGGAGCAAAAATCGTGGCCCAGGGTATAAAAAGGGATCAAGGCACCTGGAGAAAAGAGACCGATCATTCACAACAGAAACACATCGTGAAATCATTCACGCACCATCTGTCCACCACTCACATAAGATCATCCATCCATCTATTCCATCAGTGCAGATGAAGATTCAAGTGTGGTTGAGAGAGCAATCCAATCAGAGAGACAGAAAAGGAACGAAAACTACGTGACACTAGGGTTTTGTATTTCTCTTTATCTTTTCCTTTGTTGATTTTATGATGAAATTGTCAGCCATGAGGGTTGTGTGTAACCTCATGGGCTAAAAACCTTTTACAATTCTAGGGATTGAAGGTTAGGGTAGTTGATTTGGAAACCTAGACGATTATTGTGGATTCATGCTATTAAGATTCTTGTTTATTTGATTAATTCCGGCTATATTTATATGTTTGTAACGTCTTCACAATTTATCATTCATGTTGCCCGTGATGCTTGATATATTGTATTAGCTTGTGTGCATACATATTTGATATTCTCTATTTGCTAGGGGTTATAGTAGTTTGCCCGTGAACACATAATCCTAAGTGCTGGTAAATAAGATACTTGATATTCTTAGTGGAACAATGCAATTAAGAATTCAAGTAGGAAGTGAATAAGTTTGAGTAGTACTTTCAGAGAATATATGTTAGTCAAACTGGCCATCCGGAGATTTCTTAAGTTTGTCTTATTATTATCTAGGAAAGAGGTTCAAAACTGTTCACGCATCTTTTGTTATTAATTGAATAATACTATTAACTTTAAATCGAATCATATTTGGTGGGTTAATAGGGTCTTGTGATGTATTTCCATTAAAATATCTTGAATGAATAATAGGAAGTCTAGGAAATCAAATCAATTGCACTAAACCTGATACCTTAGAGTTGTTATTTATCTTTTAATTCATTCTTGAATAGTTCTTTGTTTTACTTTTATTTATAAGTAATTTGTTATTTCAATACTTTAGATATTAATTAAATTTAAACACTTGGAAATTGGTTATAATAATTCTAGTTAAATAGTAATATAAATTGAATAGATAATTAACTGTCTCAGTGGGAACGATATTTAAATAGGGTACTTGCCATTTCAATTGACATCCCTACACTTGGGGATTTTAGTTGGAGTGCGCAAAATATGCCTAACATCTATTATAAAAAAATACATAGGAGAAGTTGCAGATGAAGTGATTTCAAATGATCAAGATAACACTTCAGGATCTCCTATTTCCCCACAAACTTCATTGAATGAATTTATTATCAACTTAAGTGATGATAATGGTAGTGGAGGTTCTTCGTCAGAGTGACCAGAGAGGATAAAAAAAGCCAAATTAAAAAGAAAACAAGGTGAACAATCAGCCACCATACTAAGTGTGATACAAGAAGAGGGTAAAAAATTTCGTAATATTTTACAATCATCCACTGAAAAAAGAACATGCTACTATTGCGATATAAAGAAGATATGAAGTTCAGGCTCATAGAAATGAATTGAAAGAATTAGAGTGAGAAGGTAAAATCTTAATGATGAATTTGGACACTATTTTGGATCCCGCACTACGTGATATCTTCAGATTTGTTCAACAAAAAATTATGCATAAGAGAAGACTACAACAACAACAAAATTCAAGTGTCCCATCTAATTTCTTTGGACAATTTTTTCGAGATATCAGAGGAGGTTCTGGAGGTGGTCTCTCTGATTACTAAGTTACTTTATATTTTATATGCTACTTTATGTTTTATGTGTTTATTTAATATGTTTTATGTATTTTTTTCTAATTTATTATTAAGTGTATGTTTTAAAATTAATGATGAAATAGAAGTTTTTATTTAGAATTTTAATATGTAATTTAATCTTTATTTTTAATAGTTTAAATTAATTTTTTCAAAATTAAAATTAATTTATTTTCATTTATTAAAAATTTATAAATATTTTTGAATAATAAATAAATTAAACAACCACATCATATCTACATACACTTACATAATATATATTCACCCCAACTCATTTAATTTACTACATACTCCCTCCGTCCCGGAGAAGATGACACATTTTTTAGGCACGAAAATTAAGGAGTATAATAATTTAATGTAAAGTGAAGTGAGAGAAATAATATTTAATGTGTAGTTGGTAGTTGTATTAGAGGTGATAATAAGCCCCATGAGAATAGATTAATTATTTTTGTGTGGGTCCCATATATTAAAAAGGAAATGTGTCAACTTTAGTAGAACAAACCAAAAAGAGAAGTGTGTCAACTTCTATGGAATGGATGGAGTAATTAGCAACCAAAAAAAATTAAAAAATAAAAATAAAAAATAAAGATGCAGCCAACACTGTAGTGGCTGCATTTTTTAGCCACTACAATGTAATCCCACATTTTGCAGTCAGGAATGTGGTACCACTGGAGGGGATACTTGCACAGCATCTGCAAATTGCAGTCCCATTGGAGAAGCTCTAATACAACTACTCACTACACATTAAATAAAAATACTCCCTCCGTCCCGGAGCAAGGGTTCATTTTTGCCATTTTCGTCGTCCCGTTCAAAGGGTCACATTTCCATTAATGGAATATGGGGGTCCCACTAATACCAACTAAAAACCCTATAATTTTTAATATATTACTCATATGCCACTCTTAATTTAAATACACTAATTAAATTAAACTCCGTTATTATTACATTAAAAGTAGAATTATTGGAGTTGATTAAAACTTAAACAAACATCAGTATGCTTAACCTGGCCTCGATCTCATCGCTATGTAGAAAGATCTACGCCTCATCTCTCTTGTCTGAAATCCTCATTTCCCTTACGCCGCCGTGAACCTTGAAATCAGATCGCCGGCTATTATTCGAAAATCCACCGTTGTTCTTCGAAAATCCACCGCTGTTCTTCGAAAATCTACCGCTGTTCGTAAGAAACCCTATCCTTCTAAGAATCACCTACAACTCTCATAACTTGGGCTCTCTACTATGAACCCTAATCGAGTGGAGGAATCTGTTTGTACGATGTCGGCAGAGGTCGATTCACCGTGGGATGCGACTACCACCGATTTAACTCCGTATTTTCTTCACATTTTTTATTCCTTTGGTTCTGTGATTCCCGAATCGATTGACATATACGAAGCTCCCTGAATATGCTGATGGGGTATAATAGTTGTTCTTTTACTCTTCATTGTGCATTTGGTTTTAGGGGTTTTCAGACTAACATCTTTCCTTTTTCATCACATGATCATTTAGGTTTCACACACGCAATCTATAGCTATTCTCCTTGTTATATTCTCGCGTTGGGTTCTTACTTTTGATTCTCTTTCTCTCTGTTTCTAATTTTAGGTTATATTGAAGAAGGATGCTGCATATTTGGGGAAAAATGGGCAAGTAATTGAAAAGGCTGATAATCATGGGAATTATTTGCTTCCGATTGGCAAGGCGCAGATTGTGACACCCACTCTTCATAAGTAAGCTTTTGGGATTAAAATTGATCATCACTGCCTTAATTTTATTGAATTTGTATTTGTACAGATTGTGACACCCACTCTTCATAAGTAAGCTTTTGGGATTAAAATTGATCATCACTGCCTTAATTTTATTGAATTTGTATTTGTATGACTTGTGAATGATTTTATTTCATGAGAAAATAAGAGCATATTGTAGACACTTACAATAATTTTTATCATTCCCCATTTAAGTAAGTGATAATATTGATAGTATGACAATTGATTTAATAACTCTTTTAATATGATATTCTCATTCTTTTACAGGGAAACAAAGATGGAAGATGAGAGAATAGAGGCTAAGAAGAAGAGGGTAAGGAGTTTTGTATGTTTAAGGTTATGAATTGGTTGATAAAAAAATCAAACAGGGTGTTAAAAGAATAAGACGTGGTTATCTTGATATCTAGCTAAATTATTCTAATGATATGAAGAAGATAAAATAGTACTAATGGTTTGCTATTGAATAGTAGAAAAAATAGTGTTCTTTTTGCAGAAGCCTTATTTTACTGTTAAACTTTTTATGGCTTTTTATATTTGAGTGGATATAAATGATTTTACAACCATTACATGTGTGTAAATTACACTAATTTTCTAGTAAGAGTACATATAATTTGAGCTTCTTTACCTATTATCTGTGCACAAACTTTGTTGTTTCTCCCACCTGAATTCATGAGTGCAACTATGTTAGTTTTAGCTATACATTCACTTTTGCAATTTGGTTTTTAGGTGAAAGAAGAGTCAATGCAGCTTGCAAGGAGAATATATTGCCAAGCTAAACTCCATCCTAAAGTCTCAGCCCGTGTAAGATTGAATGTGTAAAACAATAATGATCGTTTTTACTCAAAAGTTACATTTGAGGGGGGGCATTATCTTGTTGAATATATATGTCTCTACTTGCTTCACTTGGCCATTTAGCTTTTATGGCCGGTATCACCTAACATAAATGACAACAATTAGGAATTTTGTAAGAAATCTTATTCAGGAGCTTTATTTTAGGTTTCATAACTCAATAAGTTGCATATAATCAGAAATTATAAAGACATGATAACTATAATCAGATTAGTGAGAGTTTACCTTATTGATCAAGACATTTTTGGTCACATCCTTTGTGACAGATTGCATTGCTTTAGTCTCGATTGTGCCAGCTTCTCTATTTTTTGAATTTCTCTTTGCTGGTACTTGTTCAGTAAATGGAAAAATACCTATTTTTCCATCAAACAAGCATTCCCCATTTGAACCATACAAAGGTCTTGCCACCGCACATATAAACATTACCTTAATGATGAACCTTTTACTTTGGCATTCTCTATGTGGTTCAGCTTCATTTGGTGCCAAATAATATCTTTCTGTGGTTCTTGTAATATTGAACCACTTCTCATCTATGTGAATAATCTGTTGCATGCTCTTGAATTTGATCAGTTTCTCATCTGTATTAACTTCCAATGCTAATAGGCTGAACTTCATCCTGTTAATCTTGTGCTCGTGTGTGAGAAATGGTTTGATTGCATTGGTATGAGATCTTATCAGCCCTCTCTGTACCCATCTTCCAACTGTAGTTTTGCCTACTTTCATCTCTTTTGCAAGGCCCCTAATTGTTCCCCTCTTACTGAACTCAATAAGTTGCAACTTCTCTTCATCAAATTTAGTCGATATTCCAGATGTACGTAGCTTTTTTGAATTCACTAAGGAAATGGGGTTACCTGCTGCCATCTGTTCTTTTGCTCTTGCCCATGTATTTCTAATAGTTTTTTGGCTGACAGAGAATTTAGAAGCAGCTTCCTTGAATCTACCATGTGCAACCTTGCCATTTGAAGAGCCCGCCAACAAGAATTGAGCAATGGCATTTAATTCCTTGGTGCTCAGATTTTTAGTTCTCATTCTGTTTTTTTTTTTTTTTTGTAAGTTGTTGGTGGAGTGAATGTATTTATCTTGTGAATTATGAGGAGCTTAGTAATGTATTTTGGAGGGAATGTTGACAAGACAGTAGTGTTATTTGGTTAGTTTTGAGTATTTGGAGGGAAATACATGAATGTTTGGAGGGATTTGTAATTTATTTTTTTACTGTTCTTGTAATGCAGTGTGTGGCCGTTGATGCTGTTTGGTTAGTTTTGAGTATTTGGAGGGAATCTATGAATATTTGGAGGGAATTGTAATTTATTTATTTAGTGTACGAGTGATGAAGTGTGTGGAAAGTAGGCTAGGTTGATGTTGACCCAATGTGCTGTTCAATGATATTTGAAAAAGTACTTTTTTTTTCTCTTACCTGTTTTATAAAAAGGCAGATCAGTAGTTAATTACATTGGGGGTAAAAAGGTAAAAGATACCTTCTACCTACCCACTACACATTTAATATTAATACTTCTTAATCTACGTGTGAAACAGTAAAATGAACCCTTGTTCCGGGACGGAGGGAGTATTCTTTAGTTCGCGTGCAAAAAGTAAAAGTACTCATTTGAATGGGACGAAGAGAGTATAAATTAAAAGAATTTGTGATAATTAAATTAATTCTAATATATTTATTTAAGTATTATTTTATTTATTAGAGAAAATTGTTGGTTAGATTGTGAGAAAGAATGTGAAAGAGATGAAAATTAAAGGAAGATGAGAGTTTGTGCCACCATGGATAGGGGGTAGGGTGGGAAGAGGTGGATGATGTATAGATTATAGGTGTTAAAATTAATTAAGCATAATAATAATAATTTCCGGCCCTACGGGTAGGCCCGGTTAGCCCGCGACCAGTCCTATTAGCCCACGAGTTAATTGATTAGGGTCAAAAAGCCTGAATGTTAAACGGGCCTAATTTTTCTGTCCATAACCCTAATTTTTTTCCGGGCTAATTAGGCTGTGCTTACGATTTTCGGATATTTTAACAACTCTAATTCAAGCCCTCGGGCTAGCTATATTAATCCACGGGCTAATCGGTTCGAGCCAAAAAACCCGAATGTTAAACGACCCAAATTTTTTTACCCTATCCCTGATTTATTTCGAATTAATCGAGCAAGGCCTACATTTTTCTGAGTTTTTTTTTAACTAATAACTCCAAATTTCAACCCAGGTCATTAAAATGCAATTTGGTGTATGTCATACTGAAAATAGAATTACTTCTCTTATTTAAAGCACAGGAAAAAAATAGAATTAGAAATAGAAAAGCAAAAAAGACGGGTAAATTTCATTCAGGCGCTGACTAAAGATTGAGAGGCAGGCATAGGCAGAATAGGAAAACTTTGATCCACGCAAAATGCAATCACTAATCACCAGGCGACTCTCTCACAGCCGATTCGCAAACCCTACTTTCCTCAACCGGAGCTTTTCCTCCGAATTTAATCTGATCCGGGCCACTCTCTTCCCCGGTGACGGAATCGGTCCTGAGATCGCCGAATCAGTCAAACAGGTACGCATCATCCATTCTTTCGCTTTACAATATCTTACTTTTATGCTCTTCCAATCGCGATATCTAATTACTCTTTGTTAATTTAATCATGGGTTCGTTGATTAATACGCGATGTAGTTGAAATTAATTTATTGACTTCAGGAATTTTCTCTTTTAGTACTTCTATCCTGTTGGTTGCATTATGAATTCTGAACGATTTCTAGGGGCTGTTATTGCTGAGCATTATTTTGTTATTCGACAAGATTTCCCCTAGAAGAAAAGAAAGTAAAACAAAAACTTAATTACCATTGAATTCTTCATATTCCTAGTTGGCTTGGCTCTGCTCAAGTTACAAATTATGATCTACATAACAATCGCATCCGAATATGCCTCTTGGTTTACTTAAAAATAGTGATGCATGTGGCTAAATAGAATAACTAAAGTTTCGTGAGTATACCGGAGCTGGCGCTTGGCTGCAGGGTTTTGACCTAAGAGTTCCAAAATAAAATTGATTTCAGTATATGCTAACTCCAGCTAAGATTTCAAGGAATGGCCTTGAGATGGGATTTATGTTTTATGTATTACTATATTATAATTGATGACTACTCATTTGTTCTCCCAGGACTTATTT
This sequence comes from Pogostemon cablin, assembly GCA_023678885.1. Lineage (NCBI taxonomy): Eukaryota > Viridiplantae > Streptophyta > Magnoliopsida > Lamiales > Lamiaceae > Pogostemon > Pogostemon cablin. The sequence continues at coordinate 42,690,854 of CM042959.1, read as the reverse complement.
TTCTGTGAACATGCCCAAAAAGAATGTTAATATTTGGCTACATGGTCTTATTATCCATTAAATTTTTTTGCTCAGGCTCTTTTATTATAGCATAGACTGTGAGGCAGTGTTTACAACATTTCCCGCTGCTTTCAATTGCATGAAGCTAGTTATTAATGTGATAAGATTTTGTTGGGTTAGCACTTAGCAGGCAATCTTCATTGTTTGTCAAGTTATATCATATGCTTCTGTGGTTTTATACGACCAACTTCCATAGCTTGTAAGAACTATAAAATTATGGACCATTCTCTTTTTCTTCCAGTAAGTATAGCTATTGCAAGCTGTACAAGTTTTGGTTATGTGTTCCCATGGCATGATTATTTATTTACTAGAATTTTGATGACAAATCAAGCTCTTTTTGGTGTACAATCTTACCAAATTAAAATGCAATATTTTTTGTTTCTTTCAAAATTTAGGTATTTAGAGTTGCTGATGTTCCAATTGAGTGGGAAGAACATTTTGTTGGGACTGAGATAGATCCAAGAACCCAAAGTTTCTTAACATGGGAAAGTCTCGAATCTGTGAGACAAAACAAAGTTGGTCTGAAAGGGCCAATGGCTACACCAATTGGGAAAGGTCATCGCTCTCTTAACCTTACATTGAGGAAAGAGCTCAATCTGTATGCCAATGTGAGACCTTGTTATAGCTTACCTGGATACAAGACTAAATACGATGATGTTGATCTCATTACCATTCGTGAGAACACAGAAGGAGAATACAGTGGACTTGAACATCAGGTCTTTTTTCTTTTTAATATACAAAGAACTTTTAACCAAGCAAATTATATTTGAATCTCTTCATTTCTGCCTAGGTGGTGAGGGGTGTTGTTGAGAGTCTCAAGATTATCACACGTCAAGCAAGTTTGAGAGTTGCTGAGTATGCTTTTCACTATGCCAAAACCCATGGACGAGAAAGAGTATCTGCTATACATAAGGCCAATATTATGCAGAAAACTGATGGTCTCTTCCTAAAGGTCCACCTTTATGCATATCCTTTGAGAAGTAATGTTCATTTTTTCTTTCTGAACTGCTCACTTTCTTCATTACTCTGCAGTGTTGTCGAGAGGTAGCAGAGAAGTATCCAGAGATAAAATATGAAGAAGTTGTGATTGACAATTGTTGTTTGATGGTATGAATGATTGTCCATTGTTACGTTGTAGATACTAGAACAGTTGTAAGCTGTTTTTTTTACCCGAGAATGCTTTAGAAGTTTATTTGCATCTATAGGATCACCGTTGCAATTTCAAATGCATGAAGATTTGGTTGAAGTTCTTTTCCCTCATAGAAATATGAGCACATGTGATGCATGCATATTGACCATCTTTTCCATGCACAGCTTGTGAAGAATCCAGCTCTTTTTGATGTTTTGGTGATGCCTAATCTTTACGGTGATATAATTAGTGACCTTTGTGCTGGTTTGATTGGAGGCTTAGGCTTAACCCCAAGGTATGTTCTATTTGCCTTGTTTCTTGAAGGATATGATTACTCAATTATTGAACTTCATCTGGTAACTTCTGACAGCTGCAACATTGGTGAGGGAGGCATTGCTCTTGCTGAGGCTGTGCATGGTTCTGCACCAGATATTGCTGGAAAGGTTAGTAATCTGAGCTAGTGTACATTTTTCTCCTGTTCTGGGACAATTTATTCTGTATGAATATTTGAGGCTTTTTTTTTTTTTTTTTGGCTGCTGTTGGCTATCTCTTTTTCTTCCATCTGAAGTAGTTATGTTTATCTCCTAATCTTGTGGAACTTTGTTTATCAATAATAAAAGTTACATGCATAGTGGAAACTGTAGTTGGCTGAAACCCTGTATTTTTAGCCTTCCACAATTGTGAACTATTTCTAGAAGTTGCTATTCTTTTGAAGACGATAGCAGTTAAAATTTGAGTTACTTTTCGATTTCATAATTTGGGGAGATTGGGTGGTGGTGGTTGTCAAGCAGGTAACTGATATCCTTTTTCCTGAACTCAACATCTCAGCTCTGTGTTCTTAATTTTAGTTAAAACATGTGATCTGCGTTTGTAATGACAATAATGGGTGCAAACCTATAAACATAGTTGCCAAGAAGGTATATTTATAGGCTGTTCGGTGTTTATTTTAAATGGATATAAAATAAAAATGAACTTGGGTTGCTGCTAAAGGCTTCTCATGCTGGAATGAGCTTTAGGAAGCACTAGTAAATTAATGAATTTGAATGGCTTGATATTTTGCTCATACTTTTCATCTTTTTCTAACCAATCTTTTTGCACCAATTTGAATAGTTTGAATCCTTATCAGTGGGTTTATCCTGCAGACCAACTCATCTTACACAAAATGTATTTTTAGATTTGCATGACAAACCTTTAGAGCATTCAATGACTAGGAATGAACCTCACAAGGGTTGAGCATTTTGTTGTGTTGATGCAGAATTTGGCAAATCCAACAGCCTTGCTTCTGAGCGCCGTGACAATGTTGCGCCATTTAAATCTCCATGATAAAGCTGAAAGAATCCAGGATGCTGTTTTGAAGACGATAGCAGAGGGGAAGTACAGAACAGGTGATCTTGGAGGTAAAGCAAAGACAACAGAGTTCACGAATGCAATCTGTGATCATCTCTGAACTCCACAGCACATGTATATTTGATTCTTTTCAACTAAGCTTGTTGAGATTTTCCCTTCAACAGACAGTTTTTAGATAGTTCAGAGGATCTTGAATGAACAAAAGTGAGAATTTCAAAGTGTGAACCACTCAGCTTTTCTGCCTCTCCCTAACACAATAATTTGTGCCTTTCTTCACAATATTTCTTGTTTAGACATCAGCTGTTCCTGGTGGCTTCATATTTTAATTTATTATACTACTATCGTTATTTTTGTGGATGAATGTATATCATGCATTTACTGATTTTCCTTGTTTTATTTACCCTCTAAAATTGAATTTAACCAATAGATATTACAGCATTTATTCTCAAAACTCATAAATAAAATGTAGATATAAAATTTAAAATGTGGCTGCTGGGATTCGAGCCCAGGTCTCCACGGCCACAACGTGGAATTCTTACCACTAAACTACAGCCACCAGGTGGTTTGTAGACTTTATTTTTTCAAAATAATTAATTATACTTAATTACAGATTTTAAATAAATTCATACTTTCTTCCTGTGCATATTCACTTTTTAATAGAGACTTGATTACAGATTTTAAATAAATTCATACTTTCTCCCTGTGCATATTCACTTTTTAATAGAGACTCTTTTTAGGGGTAATATAATACTCGTATTTTATTTAAGTAATAAATAAAGAGTAGAATATTTATATATCTTAAGAAAAATGATGTGGTATGTGAGATTATTATATTAATTGCTTGCACAATATAGAAAAATGGTGGAGTATACTTTATTCATTAAAAAAGTAATAAATTCATGAAAACATATATCGTGGGCGGAGTGGTAGATTATTAGTACTTATTTACACTGTGAGTGTGTCAATCTGACTAATGTTAAGTCATTTAAAAAAATTCTTACATTATTTTTTGAAAAGTTTCATAATTAGAAATTAGTAGTAGTAATTAGATTGATATGGAAAATTAAAATAGAGCGGTAGTTATTACAGTTGGGTGTCCACAGGCAAACAATTAGCCATTCCCGAAGGAAAGGAAACATCACCCAACAAAAGAAATCTTCCCTCTTTCATGAAATAGTTGCAGAATTACAAATCAAATCTGGAATTTGTTAATTTTATTTAAGAAGAGTTATGGCCATTATTCGTGTTATAGGATCATCAATATTTTTCTCTGTTTTGTTGGTGAGTTTTCCGATAACAAATTCAATATCAGAATCTGAAGCTCTTTTAAATCTGAAGAGATCATTTACGATTACGAATGCAACTTATCTGGATTCCTGGAAGCCCGGAACGGAGCCGTGTGGGTGGGTTGGGGTGTTGTGTTCAAACGGTACCGTTTCGGCCCTCCGCCTCAAGAAATTAGGGCTTTCCGGCGGGATTGACATCGATTCCTTACTTTCTCTATCGGGCCTCAGGAGCGTTGGGTTCGTCTCAAATTCATTTTCGGGCCCTCTCCCGGATTTTCATCGGATGACACTTCTCAAGGGGCTTTACCTTTCCAACAACCAGTTCTCCGGTGAGATCCCCTCCGACTATTTCAAAGGCATGGAAGGGTTGAAGAAGGTTTGGCTGTCGGGGAACGCCTTTTCCGGGCCCATCCCTTCTTCCCTCTTCATGCTCTCCCATTTGATGGAACTGCGCCTGGAGCACAATCAGTTTACCGGCACTATTCCTATTCCTCCGCAGGAGCAGCCCTCCCTTAGTCATGTCAATCTTTCTAACAATAAACTGGAAGGTGAAATCCCCCCCAGCCTCTCCAGATTCAACGCCAGCACGTTCCAGGGCAATCCGGGCCTCTGCGGGGCTGTTCTCAACAAGCCCTGCCATCACAATCACCGCTCATCCACACTCGCATGGGCTGTGGTGGTTCCATCTGTGGTGTTCTTGCTAATGGTGGCTGCTATACTCAGGATGAAGCGACGGCAAGAGGGGGAGGGGGTGCTGGATGAATCCCCCAGTTTCAGCATATCCAGTGTGAGGAAGAGAAGCGATGTGGTGGTGGTGCAGGGATCGAGAAAGTTCGGAAAGGGGGCTGATATAGTGATGATCAACGATGAGAGGGGGGAGTTCAGCTTGAGTGATCTGATGAAGGCTTCGGCTGAGGTTCTGGGGAACGGCGTGCTGGGGTCGTCTTATAAGGCCATTATGGTCGGGGGAAGCACGGTGGTAGTGAAAAGGATCAAGGAAGCTAGTAAGCTCACCAAGGATGAGTTTGATGGAGAGATGACAAGGCTTGGATGCTTGAGGCACCCCAACGTCTTGCCACCATTAGCTTATCACTATCGCAAGGACGAGAAGCTTCTGGTCTACCCCTACCAGCCCAAAGGCAGTTTGCTCTCTCTCTTACACAGCAGCAGCGATGCACCCCTTCATTGGCCTACAAGATTGAAGATTATTCAAGGGATAGCAAGAGGGCTAGCCTATATTCATGACCACCTGTCTTCCATTGATCTCCCTCATGGTAACCTCAAATCGAGCAATGTACTTTTAACCCAAGAATACGAGCCTCTGCTAACAGACTATGGATTGTGTTCTTTGATCAGCAGCACCAAAGCTGCGCAGTCCCTCACCGCATACAAATCTCCAGAAGCCATTCTAGATCAGCACATCTCACCAAAATGCGATGTCTTTTTCCTTGGAGTCGTCATTCTTGAGATTCTTACCGGGAAGTTCCCGTCCAGGTATCACAATGCAGAAGGGGGCATAGACATAGTCCAGTGGGTAAAATCAGGCATTGCTGAGGGGAGACAGGCTGAGTTGTTTTACCCAGATGTGAATAGATCTGGTAATTCGTTGAGGGAAATGGAGCAACTTCTCCAAATAGGATCAGATTGTACAGAATGCAATCCCGAGCAACGGTTAGATCTTACCCAAGTCATTAGGAGGATAGATGGTGTAACTGGGGAGGATCCTTTCCAAAACATGGAGATGATTCAACTTCACCTTCCGGAAGATGAGTCATTCAAGGCCACCCCTTAGGAGACAAGAACCAGATAGTCTTTTTGTTAGGGGTAATCGATTAGGCAACATATCTAGTAGATTTTACAACACCTGTTTAATCTTTTGGTCAGTTATTAGGTAAGAGCAGGTTTAGTGCAGTAGATTCAATGGTGTTTGTCTGGAGTTTCAAAGCCGATACTTTTCTGTACACAGATGCCACTCTCTCTCTCTCTACAATTATTACCAAATTTGACACGAGGCTAACCAATGAACTCAAAACAAAAAAACCACCCAAAATTGGAAAATGAAATCCCGTATGGTTAATTGCTTATAATAACAAAATTCAATAAACAAATATATGAAGTCGGGATAGATGATGGTGAATACAAGAGAAGAGAACAACAAAAGAAAACAAGAGACGAGTCTACCCAACCAATATATCCCCAAATTTCTAACATTCTTTCACTCTCCTCGTCAACCCTCGTAATTTCTACAAGATAATGGCAACTTAAGTATTCTAATATCGTCGTTAAAGCCACACCACATGTATGTTGATGAATCTTACACAGATTATCAGGCAGTTTTTTCTTGTTCAAGATCACTGTGAGACAAACCATTGCCACTCCCGGGTGTAGATCTGAACTCAGGAATACTTACATCCTTTGTAGCCACTTGGGATGGTTTTATGAGCTTCAAAGTGTCATCCTTGTCAAAATCTTCATCAGCGTCTTCAGAAGAATATGCATACCTGTCAAAGAGTTCAAAATCGACCACATAAAAAAAAGTTGCTAGAGAAGGGGCATTGAAAGTGGACCAGGACTTTGATTAGAAAATGCTACCAGCAAACAACTAAATTGCAAGGAGAAATGTCAACACTTGAAGCCAAAGGAATGTGAAATCAAACATCCGCAAATTTCTATGCATAAATCACTGCAGGCTATAAAATTATACACAGCAGGATTGTGAACAAGGTTGTTACCGCATTGAGTTCTGTGATGGCGCCCAAAGTGCACATATGACACATAACACAGAGAAAGACAAGACTTGCCAGAAGGCAGGAATAATCCACGCATTCTGCCATTGCTCATTGTACACATCATTTGACTTGAAATAAAGCTGCAAAAACAGGGGGAGCATTACATAGAAGTAAAAAATCATTATCTAGGTGATTTTCTTTAAAATAACAATTTTTGTATTCATTACTTAATAGCAGGCAGCTCAGGCAGGACAGTGAATTCGACTCTTTATGGAAAACAACCAACATTACCTCATAGCAAATCCAGCCAACAGATACAATAACTGCAATGGCTAATGCGTTTGTGAACTTCCTGTAAATATCTAACTTCGCAGTCATCCTCCTAGCCTGTTACATCAAGTAACAAAGAAATTGGAGCTGATGATCACACTAGTAAATATTTAGTGCATAAACATGATAAAATCATTCAGAAAGGAGACCAAGGGAAAGCAAGTACTAGAAATGGAGCAACACTCTGTTCAAGTCCATAATACCAAGTTATCAAAATAATTTAAGGTTAACAATAAATATGCAATTAAAATCTAGTACCTGAAGCTTATTCAACGTTGAAGAGAGGGATGTAAATATCCAAAGAATGAAGAATGCATCCAAGATGGAAACAGGTAGGACAAAGAATAATCTAGCCTTCCCTGAAAGATCACTCACAGAACCGACATTTTCTACAATTTCAAGCACTTCTGATGCACTAAAAAAAGTGGCTCCGAGTAGCATAACCTTTGATGTAAGACCACCTAAGGTAGGCCTGACAACACCATAACCCATAGAAACAATGAGTATGATCAGTCGTGCAACGGTACGTTTCACTGTTCCAAATGTGACTGCCCAGAGAGTGATTCCAGTTGGTCTGACACCAGATTCATTGAACTCCGCATAATCAAAGTACCACAATGCCATCTCAAACATTCCCAATGTTATCACGAGTGTTATACAGTTTTGCAATGGTAGGACTTCTCTCCAAAATCTTGCATACTGTGAAAACCAGAAGATTCCAAGAAGCACAAATGCGAGTGACATGAACCCATAGAATTTCATGAGTGGTGCCATTCTACCAGGTAGGTAACCCGTAGGATTTTTCCAGACAGTTTTTCCCTCAACAAAAACCTCTTTAAGCTGTGGATCGCAGTGAATGAAATACAGGTTATACATCCCAGTTTTTGTAATTTGTATGGATCTCTGTTGGAGAGAAGTCTCGGTAGCCCCAACATCAAATGAAGCACCGAATACTAGTGGCCAACCTGGATTATTAGTAGAAGGGCGGTAAATGATTTGACCTTGCTTGCAGACTCCAAGTTTTGCAAGATCTGCTGTACAGCACACAGCTCTTTGACCTCCATAAGCTGAGCCTCCAATCATCTCCCTGTCATCCACCTCAAACACGACAGCATGAATAGAATCTGAGCTGAAGGAAGAAAGCTCCGAAGGTCTCTGGAATATAATTCTTTCAAATCTGGTTAAAAAGAAAAAGAAGATCAGTTGTTTCCAGGCTAAAGGAAATGGAAACTTCCAGAAAGATGGAGATCAGCAAAATCAGAAAACTTAAAAGCATCAGAAGAAAAAAACATTCTTCTCCCTAAAAGGAGGGCAATCTGATTATTCTTTTCAGCCTACCTACTTGGCAGTCATTACAATACAACATGAATATCTGCTGTTCTTGATCTGAACGTTGTATTTAGGTTTGGTGAAACAGAAGTTATTTCCCATTCATTACCAAATGTCACAACATTGTCTATAAGATTATTAGTCATCACCCATAAATGCCTTCATTAGCAGTATGTGAGATTAAATGATATATCAATAGCTTTTAGCACAAGTCAACAGCTTCCTTTGCCGAAACTTTGATCCCAAAATCAATTCTTAATTCTAGAACAAAAGGGCACCAGTGAAGTTATTTTTCTTTGTAGTACAATGACTATCACAACCCGGACATTTAAGCTCATTGCAATACAGCACCACTCTATCAAACCGTAGAATAACTAATACACAAAAATTGGAAAATGTCTGTCAATCAATGTACAAATCACCAGTGAAAGCACGATCAAGATTCCGGGACAATCTTCAAAGAAAGTTAAAATGAAAACAAATCCAAATCTTTCAGTCGAAACAATGGAATTTAAGTGATTTTCAAATGAATCTCCATGAAGAAACACAGTGGGCAAAAATGAAAGAAGCAAAATATAGTCAAAGTAAGAAAGGTTAGATAAAAATGAACCGAATAAAAGAGTGTCCGGGGGAGGAGTCGTTGAGTCCAGGAGTGGAAGAGTATATCCCCTCGCTTCCGCCGTGGACGACGAATGCATTCCCTTTGCCGACAAATTTTTCTCTGGCGTAGTGATGCACGGAGGCGTCAATGCAGAAAGCAGAGAACAATAGGAAGGCAGCAAAGGGTAGAGTGGCAATTAATCGCACCATTGCTGCAGCCCACCGTGCAATTAGGTAGAGATGGCCGGATCTGAGGCGGAGAGAGAGAGAGAGAGGGATCTGATGGTGAAACGGTGAAGGCGAAGAGAGCAGTGAGCAGCTTAACTCTAGTTAAAATGATTGATTGACTTATTGAAGAGCTGGAGGATTTGATCCCCTGTGACGCGCTCAACTCAACTGTAATGTTACGTGTCACAACATTATTGCATTGCACACGATCGCGAGTAGAGTAAAAGAGAGAAATTTTAGGAGAATTTGTATTTTCTTCCTCCTCCCAATTCTAAAATTGTTTGAGAAGATGAATTGTTATTTTATTATTATTGAATTCATGATGTTTATTTAAATTAAATTGTCATTAATTAATAAATAAAAAGAAGAAAATGAATTATAAGCGAATGAACTGCCACTTCAGTTGATAGAATGTTATGAATCACCATCTTTGTTTACAGATCATGTATAAAGCTTATCTGTTATCTTATCTATTCTGTAATATAAATATGAATTAAAAGAAATTACAAATCTTATTCTATTCGGTTGAAAAACCAAATAGATAACTGTTCGGTTGTTGCAAAATTAATGATGATTTAATTTAAATATTTTTGGAGTATGTTTAATAATTCCAAAAGTGCGAATAAACGACCCTTTTAATATTCCCATGTTAGGTTAAGTTATAGAGATGGCATGAGTTATAAACCAGCGAGGCGAGGCGTAGTGAGTTCGTAGTTGTGGCGTTTTAAGTTGAGATAAGGAAAGAGATGCAACCCATTGGATGGTCCAATCCATTACCACCACCACCGGTTTATGCAAAACAAGTTCTCCCAAAACAAAATATAGGGAAGAACATTAAGAGTACAACAGAAGAGCCACCAGGTAGGAGTATTTCATTTCAAAACAAAGGAGAGGTTGGGTTTGTACTAGTACTAGTGAATCAATCCATATCCAGGAAATCCATCCTCTTTTTCATCATTCCCTTCAGCTCTGAAGCCTCCCTTTCAACTTTCTGCGCCTGGCCAAAACACAACCAACTTTATCATCAAAACAACAACCCCATCACAGGAAATGCAATGCAATTTTCTAACTACTCAATGACATCCATCCATAAAATAATGGGATCCAACAAACTACCATGACCTCCAAAAAAAAATCCTGAAAATCTCACATCCAGAGGACAACCCACATAAAGTTATGGGGTGGGAGGTCGTCAACCATGAGACACTTGCAAACAAACATAATTAAGACCGCCCCAAATAGATATGACGATGCCAGCATATCAAGAAGATGCTCAAAATTGCTAAACTTCTCACAGACTCACCAATTGATGAATCCATCTTTATGTTAGTCATTTAACTTAACAACTAACTAGATTGAGTTTTCTACTCCCGTCAAAGACAGAGGTATTATATGCGATTCCTTAAGCTCAGACATATATCTTTAGTCATCAATTGGAGTCAGCAAACACTAAATCTAAACATGAAATAAAAGACAATGAGGTCACTGAAAAGAACATGAGAAGGTAGAGCTTACTCTTCTTATTTCGGCTTCTGAAACAAGAATCATATTTGCGGGAAGTTCCTTCTTCAGTGGGTCCTGATCAATCATATCACACCTCATGTAAGGAAAAAGATTAAAATATATATATTATAAATTTGAAGTTCTTAAAAAAATAATAGTATCACGTACCAGCTCCCCAATCAAGACAACATTTTCCCCACGGATTACATAAAGACCTAATGGAATGTCACAATATAGATCACCAACAATAATGCGTTCACATGCACCTTCTAGGACAGCATTAGCTACATAAGATGGTAAAAGTTTGTTGGTTGAAACACAAATTAAGTGGACAGGCCCAAGTAAATGAGAATGCAGAATCAATACCAAATTGATCAAAGGAACGTAGAAGCCCCAACAGTTTCCGACCATCTCGAAGTAATACAAGAATTTTCCCTGGAAAAATTATGAGAAATCTCAAAATGTAACATAGCCAAAACTAAGTAAGAATTTATCAAAAAAACAAGAGAGTTTAAGAATTTATCACCAAAAAAAGAAAAAAAAAAGAAGAAGAAGAAGAAGGTTTAAGACTTTATCAAAAAAGAGGGTTGTTCAAAATTAAAAGAGAAGGGGATTAGAAACAGCAGAAGTTGAAAATTTCACCAATGAAGCAATCATGTTATAAAAGACTACACTGCAACTAAAGAAACTTCATAGCTCTCACCAATTATCCATGAGCAATTGTGTTCTCATTACAAGGATTTCAAAAATTGTGTGCCAGAAATTATCAAACTCATGCAGAGATGTTTGTTTTCCAACAACTCTATGAAATAGAGTGAAAAAGAGTGAATACCATAGTTTTCTTTAACACATATACTGATGTAAGAGAAAAGATAATGTATACAAATGTAAGGTAGAAGCTCCTCTAACACAACAAACATTCATGAAAATAAGGTAAAATCATGGTAAAACTGTTACATCAAAGAAACACGTGCATCAATCAGTGCCAGAAGAAAGACTTTCTGAGGTCAGCAATAAACGATTAATGCAACAAGTTGAATATTGCTCCCTATTTAAAGTTTTTATTACAGGTTCCCCGGTTTCCTGTAACACATCATGACAGTTGAGCAATTCAACTAGTAAAATTGATTTTGAGGATAGAACCGTATTACAGATGTATAGCTGGGTACAGAGAGTATATCAGAAAATCAAGATTGATTGTTTAAAGCTTTAAAATCTTCAAGCACCTATTGTCAGCCAGGGAAAAATATGCTAAACCCAAACTAAAATGGAGTCTTCCCACATCTTTTAACAGATGAGGTGGCAGAAAACCAATGCAAAATGCCATAACATTACAGCAAAACACACAACCTCTTCAATAAAAGTACCAAACAGGTAATCAGACCACCACCAAGAATATGAAAAAAAAAAAAAGGAAAATTTAACTCAACCACAATATCCTAAACACGCAAATAATAATAATTATTTATTTAATTAAAAGAATAAAAGAAATTTAACACAGACCCTAACAATTGCCTCAAATAACAACAAGAACAATGGGACAGTTGGAACACAACGAAGATATATAAAAAGATTGAAATATAAAACTTACTGTCAAGATAACTAGCAAGAGATGTAGAGAGATAAACATCTTCGGGGCCCGCCCAAGACATTGACGAACTCATAACTATGTTTCGGACGTTCCGTTACTCTCCAAATTTTAACTGAGAAATCAAGCAATTTAAAAGAAACAAATTGCATTGGCGACTAAAGCTGCCCCCTTTTCAGTAACCCACCCACCAAATTCAACCTCAAGCATAAAAAAACTGACCTAAAAATTGTCAGTAATTGGATAAAAATAAACAAATTATTGCTAAATCCTGATTAAAGATAAGAGGAAACCCGGGCTTTCGACACTTATGGCAATGGAAGTTGACTTACAGTGGAAGATCAGATCTGGGTGAGAAACCCTAAATTCTAATGGTGGGAGAAGGAAGGATATGGGCCAATCCCCAAAGCACATAATTTTGTGGGAGTTTTCAGCTTAAACCACACTTTATCATTCGCACATGAACATATTAATTTACGGCATATTCTTAGGTGAACTTGGACATCCATATCCTGCATAAAATATATTTTTACGAATTTATCTTTTAATAAAAAAACTCTAAACCCTATAAATATAAACCCTTAAAACTAGACATGCACAAATAAATCGGAACCGGCGGTTCGAACCGGAAAACCGCCTGGTTTAACCGGAACCGGCAAAAAAAAAATCGGAACCGGCTAAGGAAGGTTCGGTTCCGGTTCCTCATATTTGGGAAAAAAACCGGCGGTTCCGGTTCGAACCGTCGGTTTTTTAATTTTTTTTTATTTTTTATGCTTAAAATCCAAAAAAAAAAATTATAACCGGAATCGGCGGTTCTGAACCGGAACCAGAACCGTCGGTTCCGGAACCGAAATCTTCGTACCCCGGTACGGTTCCGGTTCCCCCTATCATGGAACCGGAACCGCCGATTCGGAACCGGGGTGCATGTCTACTTAAAACTATAAACCCTAAATCATTCTACCCTAAACCACATAACTAAATATAATTTAAGTGGATTACAACGTAATTTTATTAAAATTCTGGATGTCCAGAATATGAGTACACATCATTACCCATAAAGTTAATAACCGTAGTGTAACTGAACAACGGTTGCTTGTACAGATTATTCAACCGCATTCTCAAAGATAAACAACATGGATGACGTGACAATTAAAATATTTATTTAAGAAATATATAAGAAATATATATTTATAAGATTACAGGAAATAACTGATAAAATTTTGTGTAATAGATGACCCATGTCACCCAAGTAATCCCCTTAATTTACAGATACCTTCTCTTACGTTTTTTATTTTTTATTTTTTTCTTTTAATTTATTTATTTATGATGTTTTTGTGCTCCTACGTTTCTATATTTTTACTTTTATTTTTAAATTCTAACTAGAATGCACCGTGACACCAGCCCATTACATGAATTATTCTAAATAAGAGAATAAGACAAAGGATTAAATTCTAGTATTTTAATATGCTTGTCATCGTATTATAAAATATGTTATTTGTATTAAATGAAATACGATATTTTTAAATTAAAATAACTTTTGAGGTTATTGTTTGAATGATAATTGTGAGATGGACGAAAAGAAAATTATTATAAATTAAAAATCATTCTGCATATATATTCATATATAGAATAAAAGTCTAGATTAGAAAGTCTAGATTATTATGTCTATGGACAGCTGAACTCTAAAATAGAGAATCAAGCCGAGAAGTCGTACAACAACGTGCACGGCTCGTTCTTCGAGCCCAGCTTCTCCCTTCGTGACAACTGACAGGAGTTATTCAAACCAGTGACTATTCATGATTCCACAATTGAATCAATTTCATACCGGTTCAAAATAAGAGGAATGTTATAGTAAAACTTCGTTTGAAACGATGTGGTAGAAAGCAACGTGCGACTTGAAAGACAAGATCCGCCATGGATTTTTACATCCTGGATCTTTATTAGGTCTGGGTTCTAATACCATATTAAATGACCAACTCATCTGAAAGCTTTAACTAGCAATAAGGTAAATCGTTTAATATTTAATCAAGCACTCTAATAGTATATATATATATATAATACTCATGCATGTTATGGTGTTTTTCTGTAAAAATTTATTACAGTTTGTGTAGATAGCAGAATTTAATCCCCCAATAATGATGGGTTGATGTGGTTATTTAGGGATAATTGAGGGATTATTCGTACTAATCTAACATAATATTTGGATTATTGTAGAGATGATGCTCAAGGGTTCCCTCCAGGCGATCTTGTGCCTGTTGGAGGTGAATGTTGTTCTGTTTTATTCTTTTGAGGTATGCCTTATATATCGAGTAGCTTGATGTCATCCAAATCTCCGAATATATCGTCAAGTCACCTCACAATAAACGCATACAGTGCGGGCATTAAATGCAATAGCCTCACGTGACTATTTTTAGGATTCGATTTAGGAATTCTCCTATGCTAATATCCTAGGGGATATCTTCGTAGGCTCCAGGCAATTGGCCAAATGGAGGGAGGCAACTGACTCATCATGCCGAGCGATTGGAGGCGACGTGCGCAGCTGTTTCTAGATCAGGAGCTCACCATATTTGGGCTTTGACGATAATCATCGATGGCATACATTATTGGGCCTTATGATTGGCGGCCCATGTCCTGTTCTGAGGTCCCAATCTTCTGGGCTCTGCCACATTAGCCCCCAGGCTCCGTCGTTGTGAGAGTTTGGCGAGTAGCGGTGGGGTCTCTGTTATTGATGTGTGTGCCCCAAATTTAAATTTTGAATTTCGAAACCCTTGAAGCGACGTGTATATGACAGAAGATTCTGAGGCGATATTTTGAGATCTGGGCTGCTCTTTCGATGCGCCGCTTCATCATTACGCTGCTTAAAGAAGCATTCCGCATTTATTACTCCTTTGCCAGGGTCGCGTCAGTTTGGGGTGGGGGGTACTATTATATAAGGACGCCTCCTCCCATTACAATTTCCATGCCTCTTTTATCTTTCCTATTTCTAATTTTACGTCTCCTGCCAATCTTCTTCCCCAGTCGTAAAGCATCTTATATGAATCCTAACGATCATCCCGTCCACCAAATGGGCCCAAGGTGGGTGGCGAGTGGTGGGGAGGGCGTGTCGGAGTCCCTAGAAAGAGCGTATCAGGATTTGCGTTATGAGACTGAAGTCTCCTCCTCCTTGCAGAGGCTCCCGACTGCATCTCGCTCCTTACCTTCCTCATTCACGACGATGGAAGATATACCCGACCCGAAAAATATCTGGGCTCGCATTGTGTCGCACGATGGGGCCCATAATGGGATGTGGGCCCATTTTCAAGATAGCTCAATTCCTCCCACCTAATTTGAGAAAATATCTTTGAAATACGCAGCGTCGGGGATAGAATTCGTCAAACCCATTGAAAACGAGAGAGCGATCAAGCCGACTGCAGGGTGGGTGGCAGTAAACGGCCAAATGTTGAAGCTAAGGTTTCGCCTGCATATTCATCCTTGCTTGGGCATGTTGGATTGTATACTAAAAGTCTAGCTTTTGTATGAACAATGTTTAAACAATGAATTTAAAATAAGAATCATATGATCAAATGATTGTGTCTTATAATTTATTTATATGTCGATGCAATAGTCCATTTACTTTATACTGTAGATAATATGTTGTGCGACAACAGGCAGAAGATCATATTATCGATTTCCTTATAAAGTATACGGGGACTCTCTATCTGGATGGTTGTAGTGTGATTTAGTATTAGTTTGTCTTGACTATAAAATCACATTAGTGCACTTTGTGTATTGAGTAGGACCGCTTGATATCGTTCAACTTATACTGACTATATAGGAGAACTTAATCTCAGTTATTATGGATGTTCATGCTCTTAATCCTTATACAATAACCTCGACACGTAAGATAATATGTATTTCTTTGATTCATCAATGGGTGAGATTTACATGCAATTAAATCAACAAACTCGGTGAGTTGGAAAATAGTGTTGTCTCTATGTTGTGCTGTTGATTGTAGAAGGAATCCATGTCCGTTATAGGTTGATGATGTTCCCTTGAGGAGCTCATAAGGATTATCATGTAAACCCTGCAGGTGGATTTATTCCGGCATGATAATGAGGTTGAGTGGTACTACTCTTGGATGAGATATTAATTAATGGACTTGTCAGTAACTTAATTAATTAATGGATATTGTATATCTTAAACATGGGGAGACTAACGGGCTCATAATAAGGAGTCCATAACGTAATTATGAGGTTAGAACGGTAGTGCAGTAATAATATTTTAATAGTATATATTATTATTATTGGACTTAAGTATAAGTTTTAGGCTAAACTTGGATACTTAAGCCCAATGGAGGCCCAACTCTAATTTCTCCTCCTGGTTCCTGTTATAACCCATATATAAGTCATATCAACTATCTGGAAACCCTAACTGAAAAGTAATTCACGCCTAACACTGTGAGGAGGGTGAGGGAACAGCAGATTAAGAAGATCTCAAAGATCGTCGCCCACACGACGTCGAGATTGGACTTGGGAATATAGCAGAAAGATCGGAAGGTTGTTTGCTGCTGTTGTTCATCAACTTCCACAATTTTTATAAAATTTTTTGAAACTCAGAACTGAACCTGTGACACCGTTGGATAGCCACTGAAGAGAGGATTATTTTGGCGCGTAGATCACTCAAATTCGAGATTGGATGAGAGAGTTATGTCAAAAACAGTGAGGTTGCGCAGGCTGCCAGCGAGAATTCATCTTCTTCAACATACCCTGGTAAAAGGTAATACGTTTCTATGTTTTCTTGCTTCCGCTGATTATAGAATCGTATGAAACCCTAATAGTTCACGTTAACTAAACGATCGAATGCCAACAATTGGTATCAGAACTTCAGTTTTATGGTGAAGCGTGACACGTTAGGCTAGGGTTTATGTAGATTATGTGTTTCTTGTTTGAAACAGAACCACATGTAAGATTAGGGTTTTTGTAATTTTTTAATTATACCTGTATAATCCTGTATCTTGAATGCCGTGTGCAAGTATCGATGAAAACTATTTGTGAGTTTCGCTGGAGAAGACGACATAGTGCTTGTTAGTTGAGTGAAGCACACAGTGGCTGTCTCAAGGCCGTGTGAAGACACCCATGGATGAGCGAGCATCGGGTAATGGCCGTGTGATGATCTTCGTCGAAAAGTGTACGCCTTGGACGTTGAGTGATGCACACGATGGTTGTTCGGCGATAAGATTGGTGCACACGATGACAAGCAGTCTATCGTGTGAGGAGTTTTCTGTCATGTGTTGAAGACAGAAGGTGGATACGTTGGCGTGCAGGGTACGCACACTGTCAATTTTCTAAACTTATTGGCGAGCGTGAATCCAGCAAGGGGTATTGTGTGATGATGCTTGTCAACGCACGGTGGCTGCTGTGTAGGTTGCACGTTGGCGGGCAGAACAACGTTTGGCTGAGCACAGGGGCATGTGGACTCTGGGTGTCAGGCGCACGGAGGGCTGCTGGACGTGCACGACATCATGTGAATGCTGCAGCAGGAAACGACAACTATTTGGACTGGTCAGGTGGGCTTCCGGGTGAGTCGACCATTATTTCCAGATGAGTCCATCATGTTTTCGGGCGAGTCTGGGCATGGCGCGAGTGGGTCTGGCTACTAGCCGATCGAGTCTTGCGTGGTCAACATGCTTGGGACGCACGGCACGGGCTGATGCTCAACTTGGCACATGGAGGCATGGCGTGCTGGTACGAGCGAGTCCGTGCATAATTCTGGGCGAGTCCAGCATTGATCCGGGCAAGTCTCATGGCAGGCCGAGTCAAGTCTGTTATAGGCTGGCACTGCTGGGTGACTGACCGAGCACGATGTTGAGCGCTATTGGGCGGCTGGATGAGCAGGCTAGCGGCACGATCCGGAGAGCTACCGGCATGATCACGGTGCAAGCAATCAGAATGAATCATGCTGGGGTTTTGCCATGAAGGCGTGTAGTTTTGAAGGCGTGCGGAAGCTGCCAATGCACGGCACAAGTTGTGCCACTTCACGGCACGAGTCGTGCCAGCGTGTAAGGTGGTTGGGGCATACACACATTATGGCGAGCGGCGACTGTGTGGGGCTTGGCACGAGTCGTGCATATGTGCTGCACTAGTCGTACAGAAGTGTGGACCTGGTGGGTTTGTTCGTGACGAGGGCAGGATGTGAAACACGTCGGAAATGTGGTGCACCAGGCTGCGGGGCAAGGAATCTGGAGGAAAATTTATGAAGACCATCTTCCAATTTTCAGAATAAGTTTCGGGATGCTATCCTGAGCCCCGTGACCTGACTTGACAGGTTGATCCTTGAGACCTTACCGGGGAGGTCGATCCCCATCTGCGTTGCCCACATTCGTGTTTGGTGGCGAACAATCAAATTCGCCGATATATAACTGTTATAATTGATTTAATCATCTGATTATTGTTATATATGCTATACATGATTCTCTGTGATTTACTGTCTTATTTGCTGTAATAGGAGCATGCTAGGTTGCGTATTTTATTTTGAATATTATATGCATGTAAAAACCCTTATGTTAAATTACTAAGTGGGAGAGGGGATTGGTTAAAAATCCCCGCGGCCTCCATTATTGGTTTGTAATGTAATGCAAGTATACTTGCGTGTTGGCTATAGTGCCTTCCTCCCCATCGGATGAATATATTTATGGATCACTGGTACAGACTTCATTAAATAATTATTGTTTATAATGTGATGCACATGAACTTGCGTGTTGGCTATAGTGCCTTCTTCCCCATCGAATGAGTTTATATGCGGTTCACTGGTATAAACTTATAATTGATGACTGTAAGAAGTTATCCGAGCGCGTGTGTATTTCTCCATCTGTAAGGCACATAAGCTTGCGCAATGGACTTGGGGTCAAATAATGGTGTACACTTAGATGCAAATAATAAGTATCCTCCCCATCGGAGTCACTGCTATTATTTTCATGGCTTAAGAGGAACCGACTATTAATTATTTTGTCATGAGGTTAGGTTGACAAATGAAATTAATGGGTAAAACCTTCTCTTGTAAATATTCGAGTTTGTATACGTCCATACTATCGTGGCATGCAGACTCACGGTGCTTGAGATGTCGGTGAATTTTATTTTTATATTATTTTCAGGGAATCAATATAAATGGATAAATTCAAAATTTTGATCGGTATATTTATTTATGATTCTCTGAATTTTCAAAATGGTTTTATCTCACTTATTGTTTACTAAAAGAATTATATTTACTGGTCTAAAATTAGATGATTAGAAAAGAATCTTGGTTTCGATTTTACTGCTTAGGAAAACATATGTGTTCTCATTAAGGATATCCCATGATGCCTATTAAAATCTCTAGTAGAGAGGTGAGAGGTTCATAGAAATATGATGGTCTCATGCGACTCTTCAGATACTTGAGTAAGTTAGAAAGGCAAGAAGTCATGGATAAGTTGATGAATGAATTGGGATTGCTTGGAGTACAAATTAAAAGAGAAATCTAGATCAATTTATTCTTCATAATTTACATGGATGTTTTGAGCAAGTTCTATCTGAAATACGAGAGGTTGTATGTGGTGGGAAACTTCTGACAAAACAAGTGGCGAAGGAAATCAATTTTCATCAAGATGTGAACAAGGTTAATATCTCATTCACTAGTTGTTGAAGCATGATTAGGGATGGCATCTACAGACACGTTGTGTGTAGATACCAGAATTGCTAAATGTCTACAATTAAGTGATGATGAGATTATTATAGACATGGGTAAAACTACGAGATTAGTGGCTATTGCAGTGGGAGTTGTTTATTTATCTTACGATATGAATAAACGTTTGGTTTTAAGAAATTGGCTTTACGTATATTTTTTATAGAAAGAATTTGATTTCAGTTTCTATGCATTTACGGATAGATACTCTATTTCATTTAGATCACATGGTCATTATAATGAAGGATGGAGCTATAATCTGTTGTTGTACGTTTGGTGACAATTTGTACACTCTTAAATCATGTTTATCTCACGGATGCAATAAATAGTAATTAATAACGTGTCTTCTAATCCTAATAAGAGAAAGACTCTTATGGAAATGATTAGATAGATAATGAATTATTTGGAATTACTAGATTCATTTTATGGGTATGCCCTAGAAACAGCATGTCGTATAACGTTTATCTATTTGTGGGATATCCTAGAAAAATAAAGGGTGATGATTTATTTAGTCCAAAAGATCGAAGGGTGATTGTTAACACAAACACTAGATTTTTGGAAAAGGACTATGTATTAAATCATAAACCCATGTATAAATTGTTCTAAAGGAAGTGAGAGGGAAAACACAAAGTATTAGTACCAATTGTATAAAAGGAGATACCACAAGGTAAACTGCAACGCGTGTCACATCTGATATATAATTGCGTGTAGTGCCTTGTCATAGTGGGAGGTTTATTCGACAACCCATAAGATTTATGATTGGGAGAGTCGTGAGACTTGGTCCCTAGTAAACATGAAATTGACTCACGGATATGACTAAGCATTACAAGATAAAAATGAGATATCTTAGCAAGTTATAATAATTTCTAAAATAGAATCGATGGATTCTAAATCATGTCTGGGAGCTTGTAGGACCACTAAATGGTGTAAAAGCCATTGAAAGTAGTCATACAAAATAAAAGCGGTAAGGTGAAAACCTTAAAAGCAAAGCTTGTTGCGAAAAGGTATAATCAGAAAGAAAAGGTTCAATTATGAGGAAACCTATCGTCGATAGCTATGCCTATGTTGATCTGGACTCTTTTATTTGTTGCTACTTATATGAAATATGAGGGATAGCAAATAGATATCAAGACAGCTTTCCTGATTGGAAGTCTTGAGGAAAACATCTATGTGAAACAATCAGAGTGATTCATTGCAAAGGGCTAAGAGCATTTTGTGTGTAATCTTAAAAGTGTCCATCGATGGACTAAAGCAAGCTTCAAGATCATGAAACATCCATTTTTGATGAGGAAATCCAGTGATATGGATTCATTCAATGCGCAGATGTGTCTTGTGTATTGTAAAGAGTGACAGAAACGTGGTGGTATTTCTTGTACTATATGTAGATAGTATCTTGCTCATTGGAGACAATGAAAAAGTATTTTCGGGCGTATGGGTATGGTTGATAAAGTAGTATGAAATGAAGGACTTAAGAGAAGCAAAGTATATCTGTCACGACCCACTTTTCATAACTTATAATTCTTTAATTAACATAAATATCATCATCATAAAATTTGCACATTATTTTTTTTTCTCACATAATATATATTATCCAAACGGCCATACCAGTTCAACATACACAACTGGTTTCTTACACCACTTCAATCCACACAAACAGTTGACAATATTTTTTTTTTATATTACATAATAAAATATCAGCGGAAACAAAATAAACACACGGTCTAGCCCAACAGGTCGTCATCTATGTACATCCACTCGAAACCTTGTAGGAGCTCCACAGCTTTCACAGTACACCACCCACATACTCAAATATTATCAGGCTCACTACAATGCATAAACTAATGAGACAAAAATCTCAGTAAGTAGAAATCATGCATGGCAATGCATGAAAATGCATTTATTTCCTAATCTACTAATTTGTCTCTTTTATTTAAAAAACTGTTCACGTTGCGGGATCCCCACGACACACTTATGATATGTACCCCAAATGAGCTCAATGGGGACGATTTTTCCGAACCCCGAAAATAGTGACGAGAACGATTTTTCCGAACTCTGACAAAGTGGTGGGGACGATTTTTCCGAACCCCTGACAAAAATGTCGGGAACGATTTTTCCGAACCCTGACAGAGATGCATATATAGTGGCCGCACACACCATTAGTATCTTATTAATTTTGGGAAAAACACTTTTCATGATTATGCATGGTATGCAACCAGTGCAATTAAATATACATCATAAATCATTTATGACATCAATATCAACATTTAATAAAATAACAACTTAATTTAATTCACACAAATCCACATCACCTTGGATCACACGGATCTCTTATAATAACAACTCCATCTTGGATCACACAGATCCTTATAACCAATATCTTCTCAAGTCATACGGATATATTTTTAACAGTTCTCAATCACACAAATATATATAATACAATAATATTATTTCAAATTACATAAATCCACAACTTGTATAATCAATTAATCCCAAATAATTCATAACATAATTAAACTAATCACAAATAATTAACAACATAATTATCACATATTAATCACAAATAATTTACACACAATATATTTATGCATTGTAGTTGGACTTTTACTTACTTGGACTCCGACAATAGTAACACTATAGATCCGTAAAGATCCGAAATTAATTCCTTCCTTCCCGCTCCAACACACTTCTTCCCTCAAAAATTTTTTTTTTCTCGAATAAAAATTTTGGGGTGTGAGGTAACCACCTCCCCACACCTATTTATAAGGAAAGGAAATGAAAATGAATTGCCAACACTTAACATCACTGCAGCCACCACTTTTGACTAATTTTTTTTTTTAATAATCAAAATTTCGGCTGCATTGCCATTTTTTCAATTTTGGCTGCTAAGCCACATCAAATCAGCCCCTTTTTGACTTTTTTTTTTAATATTATTATATATTATATTATTATTATAAAAATACGTGTGATACTTAATAATTAAGAAAAGTGTATTCATACACATAAAATAATTTACTCATATATCCAAATTAATACACGTAAATATTTATGCACACATATATTCACATATTGTCATCATTATTATCACAGATGTTTCAAATAAAATGTAAAGATAAATAAAATTGAGAAACAATTACCACATAATTATAAAATACACATAATACAAATTAAATTATATAAACACACTAGTAGTGAGAAACTTGGGTATTACATTCTTCCCTTCTTATAAAAATTTCGTCCTCGAAATTTACTTACCTGAAGAGGTCTGGATATTTAGCCATCATCTCATCCTCTCTTTCCCAAGTAGCCTCCTCAACTAGTTGGTTCCTCCATAATACTTTTACTAATGGTATTTCTTTATTTCTGAGCTTCTTCACGTCTCGCCACAAGATCTCAACTGGTACTTCCTCATAACTCAAATCTTCTTTCAACTCAACTGGTTCCTGCCTGAGAACATGAGATGGATTTGGAACATACTTCCTCAACATAGACACATGAAACACGTCATGTACTCTAGACATTGATGCTGGTAACTCCAACTTATAGGCAACACTGCCAACTCTCTCAATGATAGTGAACGGACCAACATATCTTGGACTGAGTTTCCCTTTCCTTCCAAATCGCATTATCCCCTTCATTGGAGATACTTTCAGAAATACCTGATCACCCACTTCAAATTTCAATTCTCTCCTCCGTTTGTCTGCATAACTCTTTTGCCGATCTTGAGCAACTTTCATCTTCTCTCGTATACGGGTAACAGCTTCTGACATTTCACGAATCAAGTCTGGACCCAAAAGTTTTCTCTCTCCAACTTCATCCCAATATACTGGAGATCTACACTTTCTCCCATACAATGCTTCATATGGAGCCATCCCGATGGTAGACTGATAACTGTTATTGTACGAGAACTCTATCAAAGGCAAAAATTTACTCCACTGACCTTGAAAATCCAACACACACGCTCTGAGCATATCCTCCAAGATTTGTATTGTACGCTCTGATTGACCATCTATCTGTGGATGGAATGCTGTGCTGAAAGATAATTGTGTCCCCAATGCCTTATGTAAACTCTTCCAGAAAGCAGACAAGAATCTCGTATCTCTGTCTGACACAATGGTAAGTGGTACTCCATGGAGTCTGACAATCTCTTGTATATATAGTTGGGCATAACGATCCATGGAATACGTAGAGTTAATAGGAAGAAAATGAGCTGACTTAGTCAATCGATCTACAATAACCCAAATAGCATTGTGACCTTTTACCATTTTCGGTAGTCCGATGACAAAATCCATAGTAATATTCTCCCACTTCCATTCTGGAATAAATAGAGGCTGCAAAGTTCCTGCTGGTCTCTGATGCTCGGCTTTGATTTGCTGACAAGTCAGACATTGCTCTACATATCGAGCAACATCTCTCTTCATCCCTGGCCACCAATAATATAACTTCAAATCTCTATACATCTTAGTAGCTCCTGGATGTACAGAGTATGGTGTTGAATGAGCTTCCGCCATCACTTCTTTCCGAATGTCATCTACTTCAGGTAGACATAATCGACCTCCATAACGAATCACACCATCTTCTCCTAATTGGAAGTCAGAAGACTTTCCAGAGCTGATATCATTCTTTATCTTGTCAAACAACTTATCCTCCTGTTGGCTCTGTCGAATCTTATCCATCAAAGTTGGTCGAAGTGTCAGAGTTGTCATCTTTGCTTCCAACAATCCTTCCTGAATGATCTCCATACCCATCTTTTGCAAATCAAGCAACTCTGGTTTCTGATTTATGGTCATAGCAGCTACACTCTGTATTGCCTTTCGGCTCAATGCATCAGCAACCACATTGGCATTTCCGGGATGATAATTGATAACACAATCGTAATCCTTCACCAATTCCAACCATCTTCTTTGCCTCATATTCAACTCTTTCTGAGTGAAAAAGTACTTCAAACTCTTATGATCAGTATAAATTTCACAACGTTCCCCATACAGATAATGCCTCCAAATCTTGAGTGCAAACACCACTGCAGCTAACTCTAAATCATGAGTTGGGTAATTCTTCTCATACTCTCTTAACTGTCTGGATGCATAAGCTATCACTTTCCCATTCTGCATCAATACACACCCAAGACCATTCTTTGAAGCATCACTGTAAACCTTGAAGTTTCCTGTCTCCGTAGGAATAGTTAAGATAGGTGCTGATGTCAATCGTTTCTTTAATTCTTGAAAACTTTGCTCACATGACTCCGTCCATGTGAACTTTACATTCTTCCTAGTTAACTGCATTAATGATGAAGCAATCTTGGAGAATCCTTCAACAAACCTTCGATAATATCCAGCCAATCCAAGAAAGCTATGAATCTCAGTGGGATTTGAGGGTTGTGGCCAATCATGGATTGCTTTAACTTTACTTGGATCTACCGAAATTCCTTCTCCCGATACCACGTGACCTAAGAAAACAACTCGATCCAACCAAAATTCACACTTTTTAAACTTCGCATACAATTGCTTCTCTTTCAAAATCTCTAACACCTTTCTTAAGTGTAGAGCATGATCCTCCTTATTCTTAGAGTAAATTAGAATATCATCGATAAACACAATCACAAATTTATCGAGAAATTCCTGAAATACTCTATTCATCAAATCCATAAATGCTGCCGGAGCATTTGTCAAACCAAACGACATCACCAAAAATTCATAATGCCCATACCTTGTACTAAATGCAGTCTTCGGAATATCCTCATCCCTAATCTTCAACTGATGATACCCCGACCGCAAATCAATCTTAGAAAAAATAGCTGCACCCTGTAACTGATCAAACAGATCATCAATGCGAGGCAATGGATATTTATTCTTCACCGTAACTTTGTTGAGATCCCGATAATCAATGCACATCCTCAATGTGCCATCCTTCTTTCGAACAAACAGAACTGGTGCTCCCCAAGGGGAGAAACTAGGTTGGATGAATCCTTTGTCGAGTAACTCTTGTAACTATATCTTCAATTCCTTCAGTTCAGCTGGTGCCATTCTGTATGGTGCTTTAGATATAGGAGCAGTTCCTGGTTGTAACTCAATAACAAACTCTATTTCCCGGTCTGGTGGCAAACCTGGAAGATCATCTGGAAATACCTCCAGATATTCCCGAACTACTGGTACATTATCAAGAACTGGACATTGCTGCCCCTCAACATTCATTACACTCACCAGATACCCCTCACAACCACTTTCCAACAACCGTTGTGCTTTTGTTGTTGATATCATAGGAAATCTGAAAATTTTCTTGATCCCAACAAAAGTAAATGGTTCTCCCTTCAATGGCTGAAAAGTAATACTCTTCTTCTGACAATCTATTGTCGCACCGTACTTTGACAGCCAATCCATGCCTAATATGATATCATAATCATTCATATTTAAGACAATCAAATTAGCGAGGAGTTGTCTTCCTTCAATAGGAATAACACAACCTCGAAGAAGTTGATTAGTTTGCTTTGATTCACCAGAAGGTATTATCACCTCATAATTAGCTTCTATTAAGTTGGATGTTCCACCCAGCTTCCTCACATACTCAGTGGATATAAATGAATGTGATGCTCCAGAATCAAATAACACATAGGTAGAAATGCCAAAAATAGAAAACTTACCAGCGACAACTGAGGGGTTCGCATCTGCCTCCTCCCGCGTCAAAGTGTATACTCTTGCTGGAACTCTCACCTGTTGCCCTTGTTTTCCTTTCTTAGGACAAGTAATAGTCATATGTCCTTTCTCTCCACATGTGTAACATGTTCTCGGAGGCATGTGACACTCTCCACTATGTGGTCTAAAACAATTTGGACACATCGGTAGAGGCGGCGCCTGTGGCATTTTCCCTTGATCGAACCTAGGACGCTTATTTGGTTCTCCTTGTCCTTGTCCTTGCTCCACTTGAAAATTTGATTTCGGCCTCTGAAATGGCATCGGCCTCTTATCATTTCTCCCAAACTGCTGCACCGGTTTCTGTTGAAATTGACGTCTGACAGCTTGCGCTTGTCTGATCCTCATCTCTGCTTGTTCAGCAATCTGGGCCCTTTCTACCACTTGTGAGTATATTGCTCCATGCAGTCCCGCCATACTCACATCTCTGAAAAGCTCAGGCCTTAAGCCTTCCACGAATCTTTCTACTTTTAATGCCTCCGTACTCACCATATGTTCTGCAAACCTTGACAACAGTTCAAACTTACGAAGGTAATCTGTGACTGGCATGCCACCTTGCCTCAACTGTATGAACTCGTTCATCTTCATGGCTCTCACTGGTGCGGTAAAGTACTTGTTTCTGAAAAGTTCCTTGAACCTTTCCCATGTCATATTCGTGGCATCCTCGATACTTTTAATCGTATCCCACCAGTGGCCTGCACTTCCTCGTAACATGAAAGAAGCACACAGCACTCTGTCCCCCCTCTAGAATTCTACTGTATTGAAACATGTTTTCCACCGTGCGTAACCAATCCTCTGCATCTGTGGGATCTGCTGCGTCCTCAAATATTGGAGGGCTCAGCTTTCGAAATCTTTCACAAACCATTTCCACACGTTCTACTTGACGTTGATTGTGATTAATATTAACCTCTGGCTGTCCACCCATATCTCTCTGCTGAATTAGTTGTTGTATCTGTTGGGACTGACGCTCTACCAGTTCCATCAGGCGAGTAATCATCGCATCACTATTATTTCCTTCAGTAGGTGTTATTTGCTCAGCAACTCTATCACTTTCAGAACTTTCACCCATAATTCTTTCCATTTTGTCTACCAACTACAAGTCCTACACCACATGGCCAATATAATTTATAAAACACATAATAACACAAAATGAAAACAATACTTACACACGAAGCTGCTCTCCCAAGGAATGAGTTCATGTACATAGACAGTCTGCAGGACCCAAACCGTGCTCTGATACCATTCTGTCACGACCCACTTTTCATAACTTATAATTCTTTAATTAACATAAATATCATCATCATAAAATTTGCACATTATTTTTTTTTTCTCACATAATATATATTATCCAAACGGCCATACCAGTTCAACATACACAACTGGTTTCTTACACCACTTCAATCCACACAAACAGTTGACAATATATTTTTTTTATATTACATAATAAAATATCAGCGGAAACAAAATAAACACACGGTCTAGCCCAACAGGTCGTCATCTATGTACATCCACTCGAAACCTTGTAGGAGCTCCACAGCTTTCACAGTACACCACCCACATACTCAAATATTATCAGGCTCACCTACAATGCATAAACTAATGAGACAAAAATCTCAGTAAGTAGAAATCATGCATGGCAATGCATGAAAATGCATTTATTTCCTAATCTACTAATTTGTCTCTTTTATTTAAAAAACTGTTCACGTTGCGGGATCCCCACGACACACTTATGATATGCACCCCAAATGAGCTCAATGGGGACGATTTTTCCGAACCCCGAAAATAGTGACGAGAACGATTTTTCCGAACTCTGACAAAGTGGTGGGGACGATTTTTCCGAACCCCTGACAAAAATGTCGGGAACGATTTTTCCGAACCCTGACAGAGATGCATATATAGTGGCCGCACACACCATTAGTATCTTATTAATTTTGGGAAAAACACTTTTCATGATTATGCATGGTGTGCAACCAGTGCAATTAAATATACATCATAAATCATTTATGACATCAATATCAACATTTAATAAAATAACAACTTAATTTAATTCACACAAATCCACACCACCTTGGATCACACGGATCTCTTATAATAACAACTCCATCTTGGATCACACAGATCCTTATAACCAATATCTTCTCAAGTCATACGGATATATTTTTAACAGTTCTCAATCACACAAATATATATAATACAATAATATTATTTCAAATTACATAAATCCACAACTTGTATAATCAATTAATCCCAAATAATTCATAACATAATTAAACTAATCACAAATAATTAACAACATAATTATCACATATTAATCACAAATAATTTACACACAATATATTTATGCATTGTAGTTGGACTTTTACTTACTTGGACTCCGACAATAGTAACACTATAGATCCGTAAAGATCCGAAATTAATTCCTTCCTTCCCGCTCCAACACACTTCTTCCCTCAAATTTTTTTTTTCTCGAATAAAAATTTTGGGGTGTGAGGTAACCACCTCCCCACACCTATTTATAAGGAAAGGAAATGAAAATGAATTGCCAACACTTAGCATCACTGCAGCCACCACTTTTGACTAAATTTTTTTTTTTTTAATAATCAAAATTTCGGCTGCATTGCCATTTTTTCAATTTTGGCTGCTAAGCCACATCAAATCAGCCCCTTTTTGACTTTTTTTTTTAATATTATTATATATTATATTATTATTATAAAAATACGTGTGATACTTAATAATTAAGAAAAGTGTATTCATACACATAAAATAATTTACTCATATATCCAAATTAATACACGTAAATATTTATGCACACATATATTCACATATTGTCATCATTATTATCACATATGTTTCAAATAAAATGTAAAGATAAATAAAATTGAGAAACAATTATCACATAATTATAAAATACACATAATACAAATTAAATTATATAAACACACTAGTAGTGAGAAACTTGGGTATTACAATATCCTTGCGATCATGGTGATCACAAGATAGAATGTTGTGCTTATATCAAGTTTCATGAAATGATACAATCCTTACTTGTTTTAGCATGTGACTTTATCTAAGGAAATGTGTCTTGACATAAAAGAAGATAAAGAATGTGAAAGTGGTTCCTTTTGCTTCGGCGAATAAGGAAGCTTAATCTAAGGAATGGTATGCATGAGATCGTATATCTATTTTGCTGAGGGCATGGTCAGTGAGTATCAAGGTAACCCGAAACAAGAATGATGAAATGTGGTAAGACATATACTTATGTAACTGAAAAGGACCAGAAATAATATATGGACTTACCGGACAGATTCACTGCTTCTTATGGGTTACATAACTTCAGATTTTTCAAATCAGATAGGGACGACAGTAAATCCACCTCAAAGGTTATGTGTTTAATTTTAGTAGAGTCATAATATGGAGGAGTGTTATATAAAAATATATTTCGGACTCCACCATGGAAAAATGATAAATTGAAGCCTTTGAGGCAGCCAAAGTATTTATATGACTCTAGAAACTTTATGATGGACTTCGAAGTGTTTCTAAGTTTGCCTAAGGTTATTACAATTTATTTTGATGATAATGGTGCAGTTGCAAACTTGAAGGAATCACGAGCACATAAGGCAATTAAACACGTGGAGCGGAAGGTTGTTGTAGCATAGATTGCATCGGATGATAACCTAGTAAATCCATTTATAAGGACCTTAAGGCGAGAGCTTTTGATGGTCATGTAGCGGGAGTGGAAATCAGATGTATGGCAGAAGACATGACAGCATAGTCTTTTAGTATAATTGGAAGATTGTTGGATTGTATACTAAAAGTCTAGCTTTTTGTATGAACAATGTTAAAACAATGAATTTGAAATGAGAATCATATGATCAAATGATTGCATCATATAATTTATTTATATGTCGATGCAATAGTCCATTTACTTTATACTGTAGATAATATGTTGTGCGACAACACGCGGAAGATCATATTATCAGTTTCCTTATAAAGTATAAATAGATGCTCACAACCGAGATAGATGGGGACTCTCTATCGAGATGGTTGTAGTATGATTTGGTATTAGTTTGTGTTGATTATAAAATTACATTAATACACTTTGTGTATTGAGTAGGACCGTTTGAGATCGTTCAACTTATACTGACTATATAGGAGAACTTGATCTCAATTATTATGGATGTTCGTGCTCTTAATCCTTATACAATAACCTCGACACGTAAGGCAGTATGTATTTCTTTGATTCATCAATGGGTGAGATTTACATGCAATTAAATCAACAAACTCGGTGAGTTGGGAAATAGTGTTGTCTCTATATTGTGCTGTTGATTGTAGAAGGAATCTGTGTCTGTTATAGATTGATGATGTCCCCTTGAGGAGCTCATAAGGATTATCATGTATACCCTGCAGGTAGATTTATTTGGCATGATAATGATGTTGAGTGATACTACTCTTGGATGAGATATTAATTAATGGAGTTGTTAGTAACTTAATTCATTAATTAATTAATGGTCATTGTATATCTTAAACATGGGGAGACTAATGAGCTCATAATAAGAAGGCTCATGAAGGAGCCCATAACGTAATTATGGGATTAGAACGGT
The DNA here is from genome assembly GCA_023678885.1 of Pogostemon cablin. Classification (NCBI taxonomy): domain Eukaryota; kingdom Viridiplantae; phylum Streptophyta; class Magnoliopsida; order Lamiales; family Lamiaceae; genus Pogostemon; species Pogostemon cablin. The sequence continues at coordinate 42,659,746 of CM042959.1, read as the reverse complement.
AGTGCAGTAATAATATTTTAGTGGTATATATATTATTATTATTGGACTTAAGTATAAGTTTTGGGCTAAACTTGGATTCTTAAGCCCAATGGAGGCCCAACTCTAATTTCTCCTCCTGGTCCCTGCTGTAGCCCATATATAAGTCATCTCAGCTGTCCGAAAATTCTAACAGAAAAATAATTCATGCCTAACACTGTGAGGAGGTGAGGGAACAACAGATTGAGAAGATCTTGAAGATCGTCACCCACACGACGTCGAGATTGGACTTGGGAATACAGCAGAAGATCGGAAGGTTATTTGCTGCTGCTATTTGTCAACTTCCACTATTTTTATAAAATTGTGTGAAATTCAGAACTGAACGTATGATACACTGTTGGATAGTCACTGAAGAGATAATTGTTTTGGCGCGTAGATCACTCAAATCCGAGATCAAATGAGAGAGTTATGTCCAAAACGGTGAGGTTGCGCAGGCTGCCGGCGATAATTCATCTTCTTCAACATACCCTGGTGAAAGGTAATATGTTTCTATGTTTTCTTACTTCTGCTGATTATAGAATCGTATGGAACCCTAACGGTTCATGTTAACCAAATGATCAAAGGCCAACAAGGTAATCTCCTCGACTATTGGAATTTGGTGTTGGCTCAACTGACTCCGAACGCTTGGGCGACAATAATTGGGTACATTCTTTTGTTCCACGAAGAAGGTTATTGCCACTTCTCCCCGAGAGAGATCGAGTACTTATGTCGACCCTCGAAGGAGCAAACCGCCAAGGGTTTCTATCGCGTTAATCTCAATAGCGGAATAGCTCTTTCTGGTAAGTCTTCCTCCATCAAGAATTAGAAAGAGTGGTGGTGTTGGGTGGCAGGAGCGTGGAAGCCAGTTGTTTGCCTATTTTTGTAGCACTCACGAGCAAGAATACTCGATCGTTGTAGTAGTATATCCCAAGAAAAATTATCAATCCACAAAGGAGTTATGTTCGGACTAGCAAAATACGTGAGCTCATGTTCATGTCGTTCTTGTAAAGATGATAGGGGGTTTTGAGATTGATTAACCACTTAAGCAAGTAACAAGTAAATAAAAATAGCAAATAAGAGAAACGACAAGTGAAGATGAATGAAAATAAAAGAGGATAGGTGTTAAAGTTCAAGAATGAAAAACATTGGATTAGAAACATCCAAGCATACTCAATTTATACTATCATGCAAAAGGAATCTAACTTAATTGATGTAGACTAAGGGTGATCACGATTGTATCCTAAGCTCCCTTTTGGGTTACAAAGGTTTTTGATCCATTTTAGACTCCCAAAAGCACTTAAGATCAAAGCTCAACATTAACCCCTTCCATCTAGGTACTAGTTAGATTAAACTCTCCCTTTTTGTGTACTAAGGCCAACGAATGGATTGGTTCCCCTCATTGAATTCAAATATCCTTTCGGTCAAACCCAAACTTAATGTCTATTCATGCCTTCCTAATACTATAGAGGGTCGTTTCCGTCTCACTCCAAGCAATACATACATGAGCATCATGATAGCATTTAATTACCATAAATCAATTCATTGATCAACAATCCATTAAACCAATAATCAATTATGAATAACAAACCATGCCATCACAACATCAAGACAATTAAACTCCATGAATAGAAATCAACATCAATTAAATCAAAAACCAATTTAATCCACATGATAATATAAATCTCATATGCTCTTCATGTCCCCAATCCCACTAGAGGGATTAGCCTAACATGATAAAAGTAACAAAATACATAAATGATTCATTACAAATACCCATAGTCTTAGATCCAAAAGAAAATCAAAAGAGATGTGAATCTTCCCTAGCAATTTCTTGTAGAGAATCTTCAATACTCATGGATCTCCAACTCTAGCTCTTGATTTCTTGAAATCTTCAACACCCAAATGGAAGGGATGAAGAATGGATGAAGATGGATGAAGATGATGGTGGAAAATGGAAGAAATGGTGTGTGAGGTGTGTGTAGAAGGGTGGAATTTCCGATCTTATCTCTCAAAATGTTGAAATGGGGTCTATTTATACCCCATTTGGGCCTTCTAGAAGATTCCTGCAATTTTTTATGTTTTTTGCACCAACACGGCTCGAGCTCCGCCGCACGCCCCGTGTTCTAACACAGCACACGAGTCGTGTTCCGCACTCGGCCACAGGGGTGGCCGTGTTGTGTTTTCTGACATTGTCGCACGGCTTTCTGGACAGGCCCGTGCGCGGTGCACGGGCCGTGTGTTTGTATTGGGCACGGGTCGTGTTCTGCACTCGACCACAGGCGTGGCCGAGTTGGTGTTTCGGGTGTCAGCGCACGGCCATTCTGACAGGGTCGTGCGCTGCACACGGCCTGTGTTGTGCAACTTCCGTTTTTGCCCGTTCTCCCTCGTTTCAACTCCGAATTTAGATCCGCTTTTTCCTATGCCTTCCTTATCATATCTAGCATCCAATAAAAAGTGAAAATCATAGGTTTAAGCTCATTCACACACATTTCCATAAAAACACGAAACACAACCAAATAACATACAAATACGGATAAAATAATACGAAAACACATATAAAAAGACACTAAAATCTAGGTGAAAATAGCGCCAATCACCTGCTCAGATTAGGATCCCTTCCACCTTTCAGCTCCTTCGTTCTCGTGGAGATGCGTGTATCTATCTTTTTATTTGGCTCCTATTTTTCTTGGAGGTTTATTGACTCTGCTGTCCATTCTTGTTCACAGATAGAGACACCCAACTGGGGCCTCCTCTTTTTAAAGAGTTCTTGGAATTAGTGGACGTCATCAGCAAGATGAGTCCCCAGGCAAGGAGTACTGGCATAATCACCGACAAGCTCTTGATAAAGTACGAGCTCATGATGGATCCAAAAGTGTCGGTTCCGTCATTGGCGGTGACTATGGCTGCCCATGCCGAAATGAGTTTGGTACAGCCGGGGACCTCATCTGCTGTCCCAAATATTCCTGTTGGGGTAGTAGTGGCTCCAGATGGGTCATCCATCCCCCTTGGTTCTGAGACCATTGAGCCGAGTGCATTGGCTAAAATAACAGAAGTGGACAAAGCTTCACCCACGAAGCCGAGCCCCAGGCCCAATAGGAAGGCATTATCGCGGTGGATTCTAAGGCTGGCGCCAAGTCGTCGAGGAGGCCGCTCGATAGGATACAGGCCACAAAGTTCTAGATGCTTTGCAACATGAGGGGTTCGAGGACATGGTCGTCGTGCATGAGGGAGAGCAGGAGGCGGACTATCTGCTTCCCGATTCTGGCTGCTCATCTCCGATCATTCGTCCCATGCAGCGACAGCCTGAGGGTCCTAGTGGAGATATCCTGGGCAAACATGCACCATTCGGTAGTGGCCCTTCTGAGCCCCCAAGCAAGAGAGCTCGGGCTGAGAGTTTTGGTCTCTTCACTGGCGGCGCCGCCATTGGGGTCCCTTCAACCGAGACTCCTTACTTGGGTTTAAAAGTTGACGCTTCTTCTTCAGATGTCCGCTCTCTTTCGCCGGTCCTCCGTAGCCTTTACAGGTCGAACCTGTACGACTTCAGCCAATTGGATCTCCCTGCCTATATGTGAAGGTTATGGAGTCTATCCCTGTTGGTTTCACTCAAGAGGAGAGTGACGCTATTAGAGCTCTAAATTCTGACAATCTCATCTATGCTGCGACCGGATATCAGTCGCGGGCTCTGAGATACTTAACTCAGGCATCCATCATCTTGGCTCATCGAGGTCAGAAGATAGCTCAGTATGCCGTTCTCCACCACCGGCACAAAGAAAAGATAGAGGAAGTGGAGCGAAGGCACTCGGAGGAGCTCAAGTTGGTCCGGGAAGAGGGGGCTCATCAGCAGAGGGTCTTGGAAGAGGCTCTGGAGGCCATTAAGAGGGAGCTGAGGTTAGCTGAGGAAAGACTGCTTCCCCACGAGGTGGCATTGAGAGCTGCTGAAGAGGCTTAGAGGGGGTCAGAGGAGAGAAGCGAGCATCTAGCTCGGGAGCTGGATGAGGTTAGGGGAGCAACTTGCCGACTATCAAAGGAAGTTAGAGGCGAAGGAGGCTGAGGCGGCTGCTTTCTCTTGTAGGTATCAAGCCGACTTCTTGGTCTTGATAAATTTCGAGAGGAAAGTGGCAGGGATAGTTGGGTCTGCCAAGGCTTTAGCGCTATGCGGATGGCGAATGGAGTCGGTGCCACAGCTCTTCTGGAAAATTTTCTCGGATGCTGCATGCTCAGATTACTGCCTCGGGGTTGTCGACTGGCATTGATTGGGAGTTGGAGGGAATGAATCTCGCTCCATTAGGATACGTGTCCAACTTTTTTCCCGTGTTAGGCTTTGGGAGTCGTCCTGCCTCGCAGGCCTCCATGGCATCGACTTCTGCAGTGGCTTCTCCTCGTCCGGCTCCTGCTCCGACTGACCTTTCTGGAGGGACTTAGACTTTTGAATGAAGGCCTTTGTAATTCTTTTTATTTCTATTTTCGGTTTTACTTAATTTGTACTCTTGTTCTTCAATGGTAATGATTGCATTAAATAGTGATTCTGACATGCATTAATTGTGCATTAATGCATTTGATCTCCCAATATTCTCGCCGCTACTTTTTCTCGAACTGTCACATTAGTTATCATTCTCACCACGTCTCTCTATCCAATTGCGGCCACGTGTAAGGATACGACAGTTCACATTTTACTTCTATCTAGCCGCTTTGAATTCGGGGGGAGGGGGGTAGTTATCCTTGGTCCCACTTCTCCTCCTATAAAAGGGGTTGGCCATGCAAATTCCAAGGCCACACTTAAGTCCTCTTTGTTTTCTATGCAGCTTCTTTTCTTCAGTTGTTTCTGCAAAACTTTTCGCCATGGCTTTTGCTTTTCCTCCCAAGGCGCTTGTGTTTGCCTTTCTATTTTTTACTGATTTCTTATTTCCACTCATGGCTGTCGATTCGAGGTCTTCTCAAGACGAGGAGGCTAGCAATGCTAGGGCTCCTCCTGTAACTCCCATAACTCAGAGTGGCCATCGTTCAGTTCTGTCGCCATCTCGTCACGAACCTCTTGGAGAATCTACTCCCTTGGAGAAGGATCATTACGGCTGCGAGTGGTGCCTAAGACAGAAGGTCGAGTCTTCTCCTCATTTATAAATTTGGAAGATTCTGCCGAGCTCGATAGTCTGAGCCATTCGGCCGGCCACGGTCATGCAATGACCAATTCTACACTGAGAGGCCACGCTACCAACATGCGGGAAGAGGATGTGGACAACACTTTTCATCTGTAAAGTTATCCTGGGATAAGATTCAGGACTTCTGCTCATTGCGAGCGCCCTTGGAGTGGTGAGCCTGATCATGCTGCTTTCAATATGGGTATGTTTGCCGCATGCATCCGACTTCCACTGGCTCACACTATCGATCGGGTATTGATCAATTGGGGTTTAGCTCCAATGCAAATAATTCCTTTGTCCTGGGCTAATCTGATTGGCATGTTGGTGCTTCTTCATGGAAGTGAATGCACTTCTCCCACTACTCGAGATATCATTATGTTTATCAGCTTGTTTGTGATCACAGTTGTCAGGGCCACTATTACTTGCAGGTGCAGTGTGGCGTTCGCCCTATCTTCAATAGGAACTCTATCGGTGGTAAGTATTAGAGGCGGCAGTGGTTTTGGATTCATGGGTTTTAATGTCGTGACCCACTTAGGAATTAGTTGTCCGTTCCTTGTGCCTTCTGGACCCCTGAGTCTCGTAAGCCGCTTTCCTTTTCTCTTTTTATTTTGTTGTTTTTGATCTCGGAGGCTACGCCAGAAGACTAGTCCAAGTTTGACTACGGCCGAGGATGCCTCTGTAGCCGCTAGGAGCAGGTTTAGGCTCCGTGGTGTGGTTGTCGTCAATACCGATGGAACTGAGGAAGTCATACCAGAAGCAGCTCAAAGTGGGGTAGGAGTTGCAGATAGAGATCTTCCTGTGGTGGTGAGTCAGTATGCGTCCATCAACCGGATAAAGGAAAAGCTCTGATGGAGGATGTGGAGACACGGGAGAGCAATGCCTTTGAGTCTGTCTTAAGTTCAGGTCAGGGTTCAGGGATTCGGATCAATCCAGTTCGAGATCAGCCTCAGCCTCCCGTACAGGAGACGACAAGGGCATCGAGAGTGAAGGTCTTGACTGCGGGGTGTTGAGAGTGGAATTTCACGCATTTTATGTGTGCACATTACACTATTTTGCCTAGGAAAGTTATTGTTTTTGTATGGAATTATGTACGTTTAAGCATTTACATGATTTTGAGGCTACTAAGGTGTTTTTATGAGTTTTGAAGGCAGAAAACAGGGTAAAACAGAACTAAATTTGAAGGGAAGCGGAGCGGAGCAGTCGGAACGGACCAGCTCGGGAGCAGCTCGCCTAGCCACTTGAGCGGAGCTGGTGCCGCTCGATGGGCCAAGTCGGCCGAGTGGTCCAGGTAGGACCCGACCCTGCTGACATGACAAGTAATGAGGGTGCGGCTCGGGTGCCACTCGGCCGAGTTATGACCTAGCTCAGGCCGAGCTGGGTGCCAAGTGGCCCAATTCCGTGCCCAGTCGAGGCCTGTTCGATTCTACAACATATTTATACTTCCAGATCGTGTTTTTAAGAGGAATTCAGCGCGAAAATAGCCCTGCAGCAGTCCAAAGAGATTAGGGGAGATCAATACACAAATTGGAGAGAACCCATCAATAATCCATCATCAATTCACTCACCCAATACTTCCATATCAGATTTGCATCTGATTTCATTCTCCATCCATCTCCAAGTGTGTTTCAAGTGCTAATTAAGGGGAATCAGACGATCGGAGAGACGGAGAAGGGACGCAGACTTAAGCTTATGCTAGGGCTTCGTGTTTCTAATCTTTCCCTTCCTTTTATCTTGATTTTTGATATGAATTGCATAGACATGAGTGTTGATTGTAACCTCATAGGCTAATTTTATAAACAGTTCTAGGGTTTGATGGTTAGATTGGATTGATTTGGGAACCTAGACCAAAGATTGAGATTTTATGCAGTGGATATTTTGATTTCACTTATTTTAACAAGACTTGCTATTCTGATTCGTAACGTCTTCATAATATATTTATGACATCCGCTATAATGCTTAAATTATTATGTTAGTTTGTGTGCGTGCATGATTGGTATTGTCTATCTGTTAGGGATTAAAGTAGTTTCGCTATAAACACTTTAATTCCATGAACTGGTAAATTAAATACTTGAATTGTCTAGTGGAACAATGCAATTAGACATTCAAGTAGGAAGTGAATAGAACCTTGTAGTAATACCATAAAATATCTTGATTGCTTTTATACCATAAAATGTCTAGTGACTCTCCGACGTTAAACATGAGCGCCTGTTGGAGGTTGTCCCTCCTGTTTTAATTGCTTTTATATGTTTGTGTATGTAGGAATTTTATTAGGTATTGCTTGACTGCGGTATATACTTCTTTGTAAACTTAGTTTCTCACTTCGTTGGATCTAAGTTTGGGAGGAGTTTACATATATACATTGTCTTGCAGTGTCGAAATATAATTTTTGCGTTGATTTGTTTCTTGGAGGGTCGATTTTTTGCAGATTCTTAGTATTTTGGATTTATTCAATGATGTTGAGGGTTCGATTTTTTGAGATTTTCCAGGTTTTGTGTTTAGTTTTGTTTGTCGTTTGTTGGTCTTAGTGTTAGTGTAGTTGATTTATGGTTCTCTAGGATGATTTTTTTATTTTTCTTAGCACTTGATGGAATTTTATTGTGGTGTTTCACGTGGAATAGAGTTTTGAAGCAGGGGAAAGGCACAGAAAAAGCAGGGGAACATCATCGAAAGCAGAACAAGACAGCTCGGCCACAGCTCGCCTATCAGCTCGTGCTGAGCTGCGTAAGGATGACGTCGGAAAGTGCCGAGCTGAGGTCCAGTGGGATGAAAACATGTGTCAGGCCCGAACTAGGGTCCGCTTGGCTACTGGCTTGGCCCGAGCTGGGTTGTCAGATGCGCGAGCGGCGTTTAAAGCCATGTCCAGACTGTCCAGAAGCCATTCCAGCCTTTCCAGCACGCTGCCGCCGTGTTTCCACCCTTTTCCCATCGCATTTTCGGCCACATTCCATCATTTTCTTCCATTAAAACACTCCACACACATCACTATTCCATTTATCTTGCATCAATTCATAAGATTAGGTCTTCTTATCTGTCAAAAAAAAGATTTGGTCTTCTTAGTGGGAGGAATTGGGGTTTTTTTGGTGTTGAGTACAAATTTGAAAATTAACCATGTACAACACAAGAGGTATGCTTTTTCTTGACCCTTTCACTCCTAAAATGCTATTGGTGATGTCAATTTTGCATGGGTAGGTGTAATTTGTGTGAATATACATGTTTAAGTATGGATTTTGTTGAGGTATTTTTACAAACAGTTGGGTTGCATTCGAATTTGTGCTAAATTGTTGAATACCTTGGTGTTTGTTGCTTATAGTCTCAATTACTTGATTTGTTGGTGATTATTGAACATGTGAGGGTGTTGATTTGTGCTTAAATGTTAGAGTAAGGTGGAATTGGAGAGTTGGTTGGGAATTTCTCATGAATATGCTATGTTTTTTAATTGAAAAAGTTCATGAATGCTTGAATTTGAGTTTTATAAGTTGAATGTGACCAAGCATAATTGTTCTAGATTTTTTGGGAAGCATGTTTATGGTGGATTGATGAGTTGAAAGTTGACATAGGACGATTACTATTATGCATATTTGATTTAAAGTTAAAAGCTTGATTTATGACTTTGGTTTGAATATGATAGCTTTAAACTTGGATTTAAATTGCATAGGTCCTATTTATTTGATTATTTGATGGAAGAATGTGCTTTGCTTATATGAATGACAAAATGAAAGAATAAGAAAAAGAGAACATATGAAGACCCTTCACATGAGCCCGATGAGGAGCCTGAGGATGAAACTGTGGAACAATTACATGAAAGGTTGAGGAGAGAAAGGAGAGCACCAGAGGATGTGGGCATTGAGCTCGATAATTGGGATGAAGTGGTTGTGTTATATGGAAGGATATCTGATAAGATTATAAACACCCAGTACCACGATGATCAGACGATGCAGACTCTGAGGATTACTGACGATATAAGGTGGATGTTTAATTAGGTGGATATCCGAAGTTTCATGGAGATCAGAGCTCCCACTTATTTCAGACTTACAGTGGAGTTCCTCTGCACGCTACAGGTGATGTATGAGGATAAGATCCCGTATACATGCGAGTTTGTACTAGGAGGTGGAGAGCCTAGAGAGGAGACCCTTGATTTGATTAACAAGATTCTTGGATGTCCTAAGGGCATTCCAGCTTTTGTGGAGCATGAGGGCTACAAGGCTGATGATTTTTAGAGGTTGATTACGGGGAGGAGGGAGGCGTACAATCCTAGTTATGCTCGAGCCACCTGCATCCGCAATCCCATATTGAGATATATGGATCGGATCCTTTCATGCACTATCTTTTATAGATCTGAGAGTGGAGTGATTCCTAGTGGGGAGCTATATGTGCTATGGTGTATACTGAATGGTGTTCAGTTCAATGTGGGTGCATACCTGATCCATCAGATGTACCAGTTCACTACCCATGTCCGACAGATAATTAATATAAGAGGTTTGATTACTCATATTGCTCACCATTTTGGGATTGATACTAGTGAGATGGCTGTTGTGAGGAAGAAGTCAAACATCAATCTACGGTCGTTGGAGACAGGAAAGGTGTTCAAGATTTCTAAAAGAGGTGTCTTAGAGTAAATGTACACCATTGCACCCAATACTTTCAGTTTCCCTATTAAGTTGAATCAGTTTATCACCATTCGGAATGAGGGAAACATCGGTATGAATACACCAGGTCATAAGGCTATCATAGACGCTATACAGGAAGACCGTGATTGGAGAATGGCTGTGCTGGTAGCACTTATGCCACCGATGGTTATGGATGCTCTTGTCTATGATGGAGGTGATCAGGGGTTTGAGTTAGGAGATAATGATGAGATGCCACATCAGGATTATGGTGGTGGAGCAGAAGAGCAGTATGGAGGAGCACAGTTTTGGGAAGAGCCCTTGTTCCCCCGGAGTAGGCCACTATCCCCTGTATGGGATGCCACCACCTGCATTGCCTCCTGGTTTTGAGGCATGAGAGGTGATGGTTTCATGATACGTCCAGCAGGCCCAAGGTATGCATGCTCACCTTTCACATTTGTCTGTGGAGAACAGAAAGAGGTGAGGAGAAAACACAACTATTCGCCGCCAGCTGACAAAAATCAATGCGACTCAAATAGCTACCAACATTCAGATTGAAGCGCTGAACAACACGCTTACCCAGGTGTCGGACAGAGTGAGGACATTGGAGGAGATACGTGAGGATATCAACTCCTAGCGTATTGATCCTGATGATATAATATGAGCAGTGGTAGCTGATAGTATTTTTATCTTTTTTACTTCCACCTTTCTGATTTTTCACTTTTTGAGTTATTTGATAGGTTATGTGCTAGGTTTCTGTTCTTTTAATTTGGGCATGTATGATATAATTATTCTGTTGCTATTTGTATTGATTATATGATAAATGGTTAGGAGTTTATTGAGTCATGGAGTTGTGTATTTGATTTGTGCTGTATTAGGATGAGAAACAATTTAATGTTGTACTTAGATATTGAGATGCTTGAAATTTGATTATGTGCAAGGAAGATTAGCTATGTAGCTTTATTAGGAGTGTTCGTTCATTCGTACAGCCATGTGAGATTTTGAGCCTTTTGAAATCATGACAAGTTGCATGATTAGTTTATTCTTGTTAGTGTCGTTCATACACATGTATTCTAAAACTTTTCTTTGTATCTTGCTTGAAGCTACGTGTTTGATTAGATAGTAGGAAATGATCTTAGGCCATCTTTGTTATTTATTAGTCACTAGCCAAATTATTATCATACCTAATGAAATTATCCGTTTTGAGCCTGCAAGCCTTATTTGTTGGAAGCCTACGTGATTAGCCAATCGATTCCTTTGCTAGCCTTTAAAATTCCTACCTAGTAGAGAGTTGGAGGAGAGAAGTTGGTGTCTTGTGAAGAAGAATTTAAAGAGAAGTAATTTGAAAGTGATGAAAATTGTAGAAGAGAGTGGTTAAATTATTGCATGAAAGGGGTAGTGCCCGAAACTGGTACCCCATGAAAAAGGGTAGTGCCCGAAACTGGTACCCTTATTTGAAGAAAAAGAAAAAGAGAAAAAAAAGAAAGAAAAACGAAAAAAATTCAAGTATGGAAGTTGTGTTCAAAAGTGAAGGAGGAATCAAGTTGCAAGAAGAATTGAAGAGCATTGAAGAAGAAAGAAGAAAGTGAAACTGTTTGTTGAAAATCTGTAAGTCTTCTTTGATTCTCTACTAGTGATTGAGTCACTTTATCCATATATTTCCTACATTTACCAAAGAGCCAACATTACAACCTAGTGCAAGACCTTTATAATCCAATTGTCGAAATTATTCCTTTAGTCGAGAGTTGAGATGATTGCCAAGCTTATGGTTATGCGTGTGTTTGGATTGACTTTGAGTGTAATCACCTTACCCTAAAAGTGTATATCTCGCACTTGAGCATTGAGCGTAAACATTACCCGTGAGAATGGGTGGATGAGCATTCCGAATAAGTAAAATAGTTGATTTGAATTGTATGTTCTTAGATGGATGGTTATCTTGTATCTGAAGTATGATTTTTGAATTGTTATATTATGTCTTGGATGTCTTCTGCTGTGAAATTTCCTCTCAATTAATCTATTGGTTTTCTATGTCGTTGCCTCGGGACGAGCAATAGGTAAGTTTGGGGATTTGTTGAGAGTGGAATTTCACGCATTTTATGTGTGCACATTACACTATTTTGCCTAGGAAAGTTATTATTTTTGCTTGGAATTGTGTGCGTTTAAGCATTTACACGATTTTGATTCTACTAAGGTGTTTTTATGAGTTTTGAAGGCAGAAAACAGGGTAAAACAGAACAAAATCGGAAGCAGAGAGGAGCAGAGTCGAAATGGACCAGCTTGGGAGCAGCTCGACTAGCAACTCGAGCCAAGCTGGTGCCGCTCAGTGGGCCAAGTCAGCCGAGTGGGGTCCAGGTGGGACCACCCCACTGACGTGGCAAGCCATGAGGGTGCGGCTCGGGTGCCACTCGGCCGAGTCATGACCTAGCTCGAGCCAAGCTAGGTGCCGAGTGGCCTAATTCTGGGCCCAGTCGAGGCCTGTTCGATTCTACAGCGTATTTATACTTCCAGATCGTGTTTTTGAGGGGAATTCAATGTGAAAACAGCCATGCAACAGTCCAAGAGAGATTAGGGGAGATCAATACACAAATTGGAGAGAACCCATCCATAATCCATCATCAATTCACTCACCCAACACTTTCATATCAGATTTGTATCTGATTTCATTCTCCATCCATCTCCAAGTGTGTTTCAAGTGCTAATTGAGGGGAATCAGACAATCAGAGAGACGGAGAAGGGACGCAGACTTACGCTTACGCTAGGGTTTCGTGTTTCTAATCTTTCCCTTCCCTTTATCTTGATTTTTGATATGAATTGCATAGCCATGAGTGTTGATTGTAACCTCATGGGCTAATTTTATAAATAGTTCTAGGGTTTGATGGTTAGATTGGATTGATTTGGGAACCTAGGCCAAAGATTGGGATTTTAAGCAGCGAATATTTTGATTTCACTTATTTTAACAAGACTTGCTATTCTGATTCGTAACGTCTTCATAATATATTCATGACATCCGCTATAATGCTTGAATTATTGTGTTAGCTTGTATGCGTGCATGATTAGTATTGTCTATCTGTTAGGGATTAAAGTAGTTCCGCTATAAACACTTTAATTCCATGATCTGGTAAATCAAATACTTGAATTGTCTAGTGGAACAATGCAATTAGACATTCAAGTAGGAAGTGAATAGAACCTTGCAGTAATACCAGAAAATATCTTGTTCGTTAACGGGGTTATGTGGTGTATTTTCATTGAAACTGCATGAATGAACAATTGATGGTCTAGTAACCTGAATTAATTGGTCTCTACCTCACACCTTAGAACTGTTCGTTATCTCTTAATTAAAACTTGCTTTTATTTTTATTGCTCTTAATTATTCAGCGATTTATTATTTCAGGACATTAGTTAATTAATTCAAAACTCTGGATATTGGTTTCTTAATTCTGATTAGTTAGTAATTCATAGTAAAATAGATAATTAACTGTCTCAGTGGGATCGACAATTTAACTTAGGTACCTGCTGCTACAATTGACATCCTTATACTTGAGGATTAAATTGGAGTGCACAAAATAAGCCTATCACGGGGTTCACCTCCAAGCCCCCCATATAGAGGAGGGTGCTCGTGCTACGGGAGGCGGTGTTAGTGGTGGAGTTCCTCTAGTCACCTTGGAGGAGTTACTGCAACTATAGAGCATGGGTGAGGCTCGATCGGCCATTGAGATAGAGTTGAGCATCTCGGAGGCTGGCTTTGTTCCCGCCCATTCGTGGAATCCTGTGTTGTCTCGCTGGCTGCAGAGTACTGGGCCCCATGAGATTAGAAACGTTGCTTTGATGAATGTTGGGCATGCTCTGACTTTCTTGTGTCGTTTTCTCCTTCTGACGGAGTCTGGGCAAGCTATCCTTCTTGGAGTTGGTCTCAGTGCTGGGGCTTCTATTCATGCCGAGGAATTTCCCTCTGTGGCAGAGATTTGGCAGACCATGGTGGCTGAGTAGCTTACCACTGCCACAAATGCTCGGTCCGTGGCTTATAGGGAGAGAGCTATGCTGGCTAAGAACCAAGTTCATCAGTTAGAGGCTGCTCATTATCTGGCTGAGCACGAATTGGAGCATGTGAGGGAGCGTGTTGCCCAGCTTGAGGCGGAGGTGGCTTGGATGAGGAGTCTTCGCAACTTCTCTGGTGGCGGCGATGATGGTGCTGGTCCCAGTAGTGCTTGTGGAGGTGCTAATAGGCCTTCTTAGTTTTTGTACTTTTGCTTTGTCTATTGTTATGTCCTTATAGGACACATCTGTAGCCTTCATGAGGTGTATTCTAAACACATTTTGGGTCTTTATGTTCTATGGTTAGTAAGTTGTGGTAAAGTGTGCATTTTGCTTTCCTACTTACTTTTTTTTTAATATGGGCCTTTGCATGATGTTGTTATTCATGCGACCTTACCACTTTACTTACAATTTGTACATATTGCGATTTGGTGAGGTGCATCTTAAGCATAAAAACGCTTTAGGTTCTGAGCGTTCCATGGGTGCTTAATGCCTTTGCCATCCAGTTCCATTACCCAGATTTCTTTTTACTAAGTATGGGCATTCCCAGTTTGTAACAAATACTCCACCGCCTTGTTGGCAAATTTTCCTCATAACCAAATCTCCGACCACGGAGTCTCTCCGATGCACTTTCTTGTTGTATTGAGCCTCCAATCTCGATTTGTAAATCACGTGTCTTTCTGCTGCCTGAAGTCAGAGTTCTTCCACTAAGTCGAGATTGAGCTCCAAGGCTTCGAGATTGGGGTTTTCTTCTTGGTGAGATACTCGAAATGTCGGATGAGCTACTTCTGCCGGGATAACCACTTCCGTGCCATACTTTAGGGAGAATGGAGTTTCCCCCATTGACGTTCTTGCAGTGGTGCGGTATGACTAGAGGACTTCAGGTAGCTGTGGGGCCCAACTCTTTTTGAGGCTCTCCAATCTGGTTTTGAGAGTATATTTTATCACTTTGTTCACTGCCTCCACTTGTCCGTTTGACTGGGGGTAATATGGCGATGAGAATAGCTTCTTGATGCCCAATCCATCGCAGAATCTTTAGAGTTGGGCTCCTTTGAATTGCTTCCCGTTGTCGGTGACTATGGCATTGGGTATTCCAAAGTGGCAGATAATATTTTTCCATATGAATCCTATCATATTGGCTTCATTGATGGTCGCCAACACCTCAGCCTCTGCCCATTTGGAGAAGTAGTTGACCACAACTATGGCATACTTAACACCTCCTCTACCAGGTGGAAATGGACTAATTAAATCGATTCCCCATTTTGCAAAGGGCCATGGTGCAGCCGTTGCGATTAACTCGGTGGAGGGAGTTTTGATCCTGGGGGCGTATACCTGGCAACTCTTGCATGCCCTAGCATACTCGATGGCATCTTTTCTCAGGGTAGGCCAGAAAAATCCTTGCCTGACGACCTTTTGGCCTAATGCTTGCCCTTCTGAGTTATTTCCGCAAACTCCCTCATGTATTTCTGAGAGGAATTTGGCGGCTTCCTTCTTGTCTAGGCATCTCATCAGCGGCATCAAGTACCCTTTTTTATATAGCACACCATTTATCAGAGTGTGCCTGGTCGCTCGGAGTCATAATCGTTTGGCTTCTAGCTTATTTTCTGGTTCCCTTCCTTCTCCAAAAAGGTCTTAATGGGATTCATCCATGTTTCTCCTTCATTAGTCTGCCAGATCGCTTTATCGCTGGGGGCCTCCTGTTTTAACACACACTGATGCTTCCCAGTTGTTCAGCATTCTTCGAAGTTGCCAGTCAAGCCAGCACATCGGTCTGTGTGTTATAATGCCTGGGAATTCGTGTAATATATATATGGTCGAACTCTCGGATCATGTCCTTTTATCTGGTTGACTATAAGTTCGGAATCGCTGAAGATCATTATTCTCTTGGCTCCAATTGTCAAAGCTATTCTCATGCCCAAGAGTAAAGCTTTGTATTCGGCTTCGTTGTTGGTTGCGGGGAATCCAAACTGGATGGCCGAGAAGAACACTTCACCTGTAGGAGCCGTAAGTACCACTTTGGCTCTAGCGGCGTGAGCCGTGGACAATCTGTCTACCGATATTTGCCAAGGTTTAGTAACCATTTCTCCTAGAAGGGTGGGTATAATGAGCTCCACTATGAATTCTGCCAGGGCTTGTGCCTTGATCGCCGTTCGGAGGACGTACTTGATATCCAATTGGCTTAGTTCCACAACCTACTTTATCAGCCTACCTGTCGAGTCTGGTTTTGAGAGCACTTGCCTTAATGAGAAAGATGCCACTACCTCGATCGAATGTCCCAAAAAGTAAGGCCTTAATTTTCGTGCGCTCATCACTAGGGCGTAAGCGAGTTTCTCGACTGCGGGATACCTGAGCTCCACATCTCTGAGCATTTGGCTTATGTAGTACACTAGTTCTTGTTGTTTTCCCTCAGTTCTGACTAGGACTATGCTTAATTTCGACTCTGAAGTGGCTAGGTACAGGCCGAGGACCTAACCCGGCTGTGGTTTTGAGAGAGTCTGGGTGTTCGCTAGTGTGACCTTTAGTTCGTCGAAAGCCTTTTGTGCTACTAGTGCCCAGTTGAATTTTTCATTTCATATCACATCTAGAAAGGGCTTACACTTGTCGGATGCCCTGGATAGAAAACGGCTGAGAAAACGCGATCATTCTGGCCAACTTCTGTACGTTTTTAGAGTGCTTGGGGGCTCCATGTCCTGTAAGGCTTTCACTTTGTCTGGGTTTGCTTCTATTCCTCTTATGCTCACCATATAACCAAGGAACTTTCCCGCCAACACTCCAAAGGTGCACTTTTAGGGTTAAGTTTCATCCCGTACTGCCGTAGGATGTCAAACGCTCTGCTTAGGTGGTGTACGTGGTCGTCTGTGGCTACATTTTTTACTAGCATATCGTCCACGTACACCTCCATAGTTTTCCCTAGCTTCCTGGAACATCTTGTTCACTAGCCTTTGGTAGGTGGCGCCTGCATTTTTTAATCTGAATGATCATTACCCAGCACAGTAAATTCCTTATGGTATAAAATGCCATTTTTTCTACATCGTCCAGGTACATGGGGATCTGATGATAGCCCGAGTATGCATCCATGAAGCTCATTAGTTCATGGCCCTCTCTTGCGTCCACCATTTGATCAACGTGTGGCAGAGGGAAGCTGTCCTTGGGGCACGCTTTGTTGAGATCCGTAAAATCAATGCATAGTCTCCAGGACTTGTTAGCCTTTTGAACTAGGACTATGTTAGCCACCCACGAGGGAAATAGAGCTTCCCTTACTAGGTTATTTTCTAATAGTTTCTTGGCTTCCATTTTGATGATCTCGTATTTCTTGGGACTATTTTTCCTTTTCTTTTGTTCGATTGGGCGGTAAGACGGGTTTGTATTGAGCCGATGGCATGTGTGTTTTAGATCTATTCCTCGTATGTCGGTTAGTGTCTAGGCGAACACATCTAGGTTGGCTTTCAGAAATTCGATTAGGGTCGTCTTGTGTGGCTTCTTCAATTGTGAACCGACATATAGCTCTAAGTTTGGATTGCTCGGTTCCATCCTTGCTGCCTCGGTTTCCTCAACCAGTTTCCCTCTTTTCCTTTTCTTCTTGGATCTCGGATCCTCATCAATGATTGGGGGTAGGTTGATTTCCTTGTCGCCGAATGGTTGGAACCTCTGAGCATTCTCCGGGCTTTCTGGTGGTGGGTCATCAGCAGCTAGGGCTCCCTCGTCGTCTCTTCGATCCACCACCAGCAACTGGAAGTGCAGGTCATGATAACTGAGTCCTTCTCTCTTTTTGATGAATAAGCACTCTCTCGCTTTCCTCTGGCTGCCTCTAACTGTGTCGACTCGACCATCAGTAGTTACAAACTTCAAACATTGGTGGAGCGTGGACGGGACGGAGTTGAATCTATGGATAAAGGTTCTCCCGAGGATACAATTGTACGGCGATGGAAGGTCAACAACTTTAAACTCAAGAATGTGTTGAGCCCTTACCGTCTGTTTCTCATCCAGTATTTGTATCGACAAGTCCGTCTGCATTAGGGGGTAGTGATGGATTAACAAACCCTTGAATTTTGTCGTTACTTGGAGATGCTTTATGATGGGTGGATCCTCCGATGGCTTCAAATGCCTTTTTGAATATAATATTCGTGTAGGTGCTCATATCGACTAGGCATCGATGTACCTTTACCCCTGAAATTGTGGCCAAAACTACCAATGGGTCGTTATGGGGATTCATACCTCGGCGAGATCTCCTTTGGAGAAAAATATGTCTGCTTCGTGTAAAGGCGGTCGGGGGCTTGCCGTGAAGACGTACTGGAACCTATCGAGCTCTCGTAGCTCGGCTTTCTGTTTCCTTCGCGATTGAGTGGTCAGGGCATGAGATCTCCCCATATAGTTTCCATCTATCATATATACCTCTCGAGGAGGTGAAGGCAGATGGTTGTCTGGATCTTCTCATCCTTGCAGACCGGCGGGTCCTTTCGGCTGTTCATTTATCGCGATGGGCTACTCCCTTCTACGTTTTGGGCCAGCCAGTAGTCTATCTAGCTTTCCGTCTTCGAACAGCTGGGGTGTCCAAAGACTTATTTGGCTGCAATTGATGAACATACAGATGCCTTCCGTAAGATTATGCAGGATACCAGAAATAACAAAAAGGCGAGAAGACTTCTTTTCATCACCTTTGTTACTATGATCTACTACAGTTGGATGGAAAGAAACGCTCTTCACTTTGGCACGAGGATGCTATCCCCGACTCACGTTGCAGATAGAATTAAAATCCAGATAGCATCCTTGTATATGAATCCCTAATGTATTTTCTTTATTCACCTTAGGCCCCTTGCCTAAGTAGGTTGGACAGGATAGGTTGATCTTGTATTCGCATCGTACGTAAGTACTTGATGTAACCGTATTCAGTGAAATAACATTTACCAATTTCACTAAAAAAAAATTGTCGGTGTCGTGACCGATGGATTTATGATACTTACAGAATTTCTTCTTATTCAGCTTAACTGGATCTGCTCGTATTTTGGGTGGGGGACTCAACAAGTTGGCATCTTGGATCTTGTTGAATATTTCTTCAGGGGTGAGCTCAAGCACCTCGGTCATTTCTTGAACCTGGTCATCCTCTGGGAATGGTTTGAAGAAACATGGAGTCCTATAGTCCTTGTCTCCTTTCTTCTTCTTCTTGTCGCTTTCTTTGTGGTCGCCTTTGGACTTCTTGTATTCCTCAAGGATTCTTCACTATGGATGAACGCCTGAGCTGAGGCCATGAAGGCCACATAGCTGGCTGGCAGCTTTTGTTGACAACTAGTCCACATTGGGGATCCTGGAAGTAGGGCTGCCGTCGCAAAGATGGTCGATGTTTCGTCCGAAACCTCTTCCGTATTGGTACGCTGCTCATTAAATCTCTTCATGAAATCCTTGAGGGACTCATTTGGTCCTTGCCGCAGGCAAACCAACTTCTGTTTTGGCTCCTTCCCTGTCCCAAATATGCAAAGTGGGACGAGAAAGCCGTAGCAAGTTGTGCCCATGAGTCAACCGAGTTAACAGGAAGTGACTCGAACCATGAGTCTGCCTTATCTTCTAACGTCAAGAGGAACATCTTGCATCGGTCCTCCTCTGAACTTCCCTGTGCCAGCATCCAACGAACATATTTATTGAGATGCGTGGTCGGATAGAATCGTCGGCGTATTGGGGGATCTGAGGAATTCGGATCTTTTTCAAGGTGGTGGCCGTAATAATCCGGTGGGCGAACAGGGTGGTTCTTCCCGACTTTTGGCCATGAATGCTGTGGAATCCGGCTCCGTTCTTTCTTTCCATTTCATCGAGACGTCCTTAGGGCCTCTATTTCCGTGTTGTGCTGTCGTCTGAGCTGGGTTATGGGATCTTCCCCCGCACTTTCTCCCATTTGTTATCGGTAAAATTTGGCCGGCTCTGGTCCTAGGTGGTCTTTGGCGCTAATGCATCCACCCGTGTGTGCGGGGGACCTACTGGCGACTGAGTTGGCGCGAGAACTGCCTTCTTTCTCTCACGCCCTTCGTCCACCACCTTCTGGACTTTCCGTGGTTCGTCCCGGGTATATTTTGGCCCCATTCGTTCATGTACCGATCTTCTGGGTGGGATTCGATTGCGCTACTGCTCATTCGTTCTTTCCGCTGAGTCCTCCTCATGGCTAAAACTCAGCTTTCGGCTAGCGCTCTTCTGTCCAGTCGGTCGTTTCCATTTCATTTGTTTGAGGAGGTCAAAGTATTTCTGGCGGAAGTTAGCTTCTGAGTCATCTTCTTCTGGGCTCGTGTCCCGAGGAGGGATCTTCTTTTCCACAGTTCGGGGAGGGTTCGTTTCTTCCGGATGTCGACTGGTAGTTGCACCGGCTTTACTGGGGGTTGCCTCCTCTCGGTAGTTCGTCATTTTTAAATAAGGCTTGACTAATCGGAGCCATTCCTCTAGCGCCAAATGTAGATAGCAGGATTTAATCCCCCCGATAATGATGGGTTGATGTGGCTGTTTAGGGATAATTGAGGGATTATTCATATTAATCTAACATAATATTCGGATTATTGTAGAGATGATGCTCAAGGGTTCCCTCCAGGCGATCTTGTACCTATTGGAGGTGAATGTTGTTCTGTTTTATTCTTTTGAGGTATGCCTTCTATATCGAGTGGCCTGACGTCATCCAAATCTCCGGATATATCGTCAAGTCACCTCACAATAAATGCATATAGTGCGGGCATTAAATGCAATAGCCTCACGTGATTATTTTTAGGATTCAATTTAGGATTTCTCATATGCTAATATCTTAGGGGATATCTCCGTATGCTCCAGGCAAGTGGCCAAATGGAGGGAGACAACTGACTCATCATGCCGAGAGATTGGAGGCGACGCGCGCAGTTGTTTCTAGATCAAGAGCTCACCATATTTGGGCTTTGACGATAATCATCGAAGTATACGTTATTGGGCCTTATGATTGACGGCCCATGTCCTGTTTTGAGGGCCCAATCTTCTGGGCCATACCACTGTTTGTTAGCGAGTGTGTGAGACATCTCACATGCCATATTATTTTCGCTATAAAATGTCATTATTTTCGTTGTAAAATATTATACTTCTTACGTCCGGCCATAAGTCCTCATTTACTTTTTGCACGTGAATTAATGAGTATTATTTTATGTGCGTTCCTTTAATTAAAAGAGAAAAATTGATATCTTTTAATGAGACTCCTAATATAGTAAAATGAAAACCTTTTGAGGAGACGGAGGGAATATCACTTTTTATTTATTCAATAAATTATTTATAAAATAGTTCGCTGATACCATTATCACATTTAATTGATTAAGTATACTTTTTTGTTTATAATATTATCACTTTTTATACTAACATGATAGAGCTTACATTAGAAGGGCAAATATATGAAAATTTTAGACGACTATTGCGAGAAAAAGTAGACCAGGTGTGTTGAGGCGGTGGACGATGAGGGGGCTGCCATTGAAGCGCGCGTGGGTGAAAGAAGAAACTTAGTCGTTAAGGCGAATAGGAACATCTAAACCTTCTGCACCTTCCATTAACATCTTACTTCTCCCAATCCAAATTTCCCTAATTTAGCAGCCCTCACTCTTGCGCCACACAATTCAATATTATACCTTCATTCTTATCTTAATTATCGCATCCTTTACTTTCCAAGTTAAAATCGCTGCCAACCAATAACTAATTTTCGCTCTAAACCCGTCCAAACAACTCAGGTGCCTCACTAAACTCTATAATCATTTTCTTTTTCCTTTTTAATTTTCTTTACCCATCGCCTTTCGTCGTTTTTTTTTTTTTTTTTTTTTCTTTCTGAAAGTAACCCTGGTTATTTGTATTTTTAAATTCCTCTTAAAGCTGGGTTTTTTAGGGGTTTTTGTTTTTCAGATTTTTAATTATGTTTAGGTTAAATTCTTGTACTACTTTTGGGTTTTGATCTTTTTGAAATTAAATTTTGGGGCTTTATAGCTGTTGCTATTTTATGTCACGGAAATGTTTCAAACTGCATAAGTGAATAGTGATGAGATCATTGTCCGATATGCTATCACCGTCTCCATATTAAAACATTTAGGATTTTTTAATTGAATTGTGTATTCAAGGATCGGGGGATGATTTATGTGTGATAGTTGTTGTTACTAAGTTCAGTGGATCAGTAGCACACAAATTTGGTGTACTAATATTGATAACTTCTCTGGAAAGAAGATTGAAGGTCTATTATCTGCTTTGCTCACATTGCTTATTCCTTGTTTCTATGTAAGTTTAATAGTCGATCTTTTAAGAGTTTTTTTTTTTTTTCTTCTTTCTTTGATTATGTGTTTCTGGAACCAAGGTTCGAGTATCCAATTTCTTGCATCTGTTTTAATACATGCCGTAAAATTATAATTTCCTTTTACTAGTCAGTATTGGAGAATTGAAGGAATCTTCTTCGACTGAAACTTTAATTGAGTACCGCATGATCTATTTTGGCCTTAGGGATCCAAGAACCATGGCCACAGCCACAATGGCAACAGCTGCTGGTGCAGCTGCACTTTTGTATTATACATTAAATAAGAAGCTGCAAACAAGTCCTACAACTCATGATGATGATGATGAAAATGTAAGTGAGGTGCATAGTCAAGCTCCAGGAGGGATTGATAGAGTTTCTGATAGACTAATACAAGCTCCTGCGACATGGCTAGAAACAATTTCAACTCTATCTGAGACCCTTAGATTCACATACTCAGAGACTTTGGGAAAATGGCCAATTGGTGATTTGGCTTTTGGCATCAGTTTTCTTTTAAAAAGGCAGGTATGGTTTTATTGATGTGAGATGTATTGCTATTTTCCTGCAGAGTTTGTTTGTATTTAACAACTGTATAAACAACGGTAGTGTCATTTAGTTGTGATGTGCACCACACTATATCTGTAACTCGCATAAAAAGCCACTACTTGAAGGAGATCATCAGTCAATCTGCACTTCATGCATGCATATCTGATGCATCCTCATGTTGAAAGTTTTTGAATTTGTCTGAAAGGATAATTATTGTTAGTAAGTGCGATATTTTACAAAAAAATTGATCACAATAAGATTTGGCTTTTTAAGGCATCTATATTATAGAATTAAAATTTGAATTTGGCTTAAGGGCTTCTATAGTATGAAAATTGAACTTTATTATTTAGATTGTCTTGAAAGATTCCCTGTAGAAACACCATATATTTGGATTAACTAAAGTAGTTGCATTATCGCTCGCTTCATCAAAATGTTAGCTAGCTCTTGTTTTTGTTTTGATGAAACCAACTAATTTGTTCGCCAAACTTTGTACGAATGACATTAATGCTTTCTGAACCTGATTAGCTATGAGAACACTTTGCAGGGACATTTACATGTTCTCCGAGAATTCGGTGGTAGTGATAGTATACAGCTTAAAGGACCTGAAATTGCTGCTGAGCTTAGGTATCTTTTAAATTTGCTCACTCTCTGTTGGCATTTCTCCAAGAAACCCTTTTCATTGTTTCTGGAGGAGACTGGCTATTCTCTGGAAGATGTTATGCTCCAAGAACCTAAAGCTGGAGTAAGTTTTCTGTTATAAATTTAAATGCACGTCAGTTTCATTTTTTGAAGGTGGGGGAAGAATAGTTCAACATTGGATTTAATCTCTAATTAACAGAATTATCATGTTGCAGATTTTGAAGCCAGCTTTTACCATCTTGATTGACCACAAGTCAAAAACTTTTTTACTACTGATTCGTGGAACTCATAGTATCAAGGACACTTTGACCGCTGTTACTGGAGCTGTAGTACCATTCCATCACTCGGTGGTGTGTGAAGGAGGAGTCAGCAACTTAGTTTTAGGATATGCGCACGGTGGAATGGTTGCAGCTGCTAGATGGATTGCTAAACTTGCAACTCCTTGTCTTCTAACAGCACTTCACCGTCATTCTGAGTACAAACTTAAGGTCTAACGTTTTCCTGAGATATATTATTTTTTTGTTCTCCCAAAATTTCTGTTTAATCATGATCGTCCGAGCATGTATCTCCTACACATATTTTTCTCATCATTGACGTCCTTCCTAAAGGTGTGTTTGCTTGCAAGCATGCATGCACAAACAATCTTGGCTGCGCATTGCTTTGTACTTGTTATTAGAAATTATCTTATAGAAATATTTAATTGCCTTGTATATAATCATCTTTCATTAGATGCTTTTCAAAATAGAGTTTCAATTTTACGGTTAAGTTTTTACCCTTTTCCTTAGTCCTGTTGAAGTTATATGACTTGTTTATGTCTTGTGTACAGATTGTAGGACATTCTCTTGGTGGTGGGACTGCTGCCCTTTTAACATACATTTTGCGTGAAAGGAAAGAATTATCCACTGCTACCTGCGTTGAATTTGCCCCAGGTTCATCTAAGTTTCTGACCATATTGTCATCTGCATATTCTCCTATGAAGTGGAGGTTTACTTTTTGTTGGGTTGGATGATTTTATCTCTTGCAATTTTTTAGCCCCTCCTCTTTTACAATCCTATGCAGCTGCTTGTATGACATGGGAACTGGCCGAATCTGGAAATGACTGCATCACTTCTGTAATTAATGGAGCTGATTTAGTGCCCACATTTTCGGCTGCTTCTGTGGATGACTTGCGTGCTGAGGTATTGTTATGCCTTGCATTAACTTGCCTTCATATTCTATGCATTACTTTTTAGAAATAGTTTTTATCAAGGGTTGTCTTTAACGCATGAGTTTGTAAATGGTTTAAAAATTGAGACAACTACCTGTTGCATTGTACACAGATTTATGTGGGTTTATGGCTTTGAGCTTCAGACAATATGCCTAGTCATGCCTGCATTACATCTTCACTGTTGTGGCACTTCCCTTTTCACATTCCATTTCCACCCTGTATCAGTGCTTATGGGTGTTATACTTTGCAGGTAACAGCGTCTGCATGGTTGAATGATCTGAGGAATCAAATCGAACGTACCAGAATACTTAGTACAGTTTATCGCTCTGCATCAGCCTTAGGCTCTCGCCTTCCTTCCATGGCCAGTGCTAAAGCAAAAGTAGCTGGTGCTGGCGCAATTCTACGTCCTGTATCAAATCGTACACAGGTCTGCATTTCTCATCTTAATATTGTTTTGTATGACACAATGTGGAGAAGCTCACCGTTCATTTATTCAATTGGTAGATAGTATGTCAGAAAGATGTAATATATCAGGGATTATGAATATTTATGCAATATATGACTTATCCTCGTGCCCTTTATAGGTTTGGGGTGCCCTAATCCAAAAGAAACAAGGAAAATGTGGTCATTCTTTCTTTAAATTGGATTCATGTATTATTTGTATCTCTTTACTTTGTGAAATTTAAACAAAATTTTGGGGGTACTTGGAAAAATATTTACATCCCTTCCAATACCACCTCATTATTTACACAGGTTTTTCTTGGTTAATTAGGTTGTTATGAAGAGAGCTCAAAGTATGGCCCAAGCTGCTTGGTCACGTCCTAGTATGCGCTCGTGGTCTTGCATTGGTCCCCGTCGTAGACCTTCAGCAGCCGAGATGAATTGCAACATAACTGAAGACCCTTGCGAATCTACATCGACTCAACCAGATTCCTCGGAACCTTTCCTCTCAACTATTGAAGAAACCACTCGAGTTGATGAAATTGCAGACCTTCCCCTATCTTCTTCTTCTTCTTCTTCTTCACCAGAGGGAAGGGCAGGGAACCCTACAAGTGAGATTACAGTTGAAGATAGTTTGGAGCCAGAGGGAGATGATGGTGATGATATCATAGACCCTGAAAAGTATCAAGATCGCATGACGGAGGTAGAGCTGTGGCAACAAATTGAGCGCGAGCTTTATGACGAATCTGGAGCAGATGAAGTTGATAGGGTAAAAGAAATACGGGAGGAAGAGGAGGCAGGTATAGCAGAGGTAAGCAATGGCGAATCTCAAAGCTCAATTCCAAAGACGAAGGAGGTACACAGATTTTTCCCAGCAGGGCGGATAATGCACATTGTAACCCTGACCGAGAGCAGTGAGTTGGAGGCGGGGGTGAAGGCGGAGGCGGAGGAGGAGAGCGAGGTTGCAATATTTCAGACTCCGCGGAGTTTATATAGTAAGTTAAGGCTGTCACAGAGAATGATTGCTGATCATTTCATGCCCGTATATACTAGACAGATACAAAAGCTCATAAACATACTCCAAACTCATTAGCCTACCAACTCTCTCTATCTCTTGCTTCAATCTGTATACTCTCTTGGTTAGCGAGTTGTATTCCGAGTTTAACCCTACTCCTAGATTTGGAATGAGGATGGATCCAGGATATTATCGTAAATCTCATTTTCCAAGAAAATGGTTATCAACTTAAATTTTGATAATAATAATAATAAGGGTGTAAATATATCATTTGACTTATTATTTCATTTGTTAATGTTCAATAACAAACATAAAATTACTAGTTATTCACAATCTTATTTTTTCATAATATCAAATAATAATACAATTTATTAAAGTGAAACAAATTCTATTATATATTATCCATTTATATTTCATACCTATTAGCAAACGATCCTAGGTCTAAATTTACTACACCCCTTTATTATTATTAAATACTCCATTATTATTTATAAAATTAAAATATGTATTTTAAAAAAAATCTAAATTATTCCTAATTCATTAAATAAACATCCATGTATATTTTATATACAGATTTTATACACACCATTACTATCTATAATAGTTTAATTCTTTACACACCAAGAATCTCTATTGATACAAGTAATCCTGCTTCATACTTGAAAATAATAATATATACAAAAGTTGGTTAAGTCTTAAATACATAAGTTACGTACAACTACCTATCATGGAAGCAGTTAGACAATGGTTCACTTGATCAGTGGCTGGTGTTCCTCCTACAAAGATTACAATGGTGTAGAAGAGAGTGAGTGGAATATGAATGTGGTGCAACTTCCGGTGGAAAGTGAGGCGAAGAAGACGCAGCATCCGCCGCCGCCGTTTTCTTCTCAGAGTTTGCACAAGGCTGAAGCTTATGCTCAAAAATCCCCTTCTCAAAGGGAGAGGGACTAAAAGGTCATTTCTCCCAAATTTAACCTTCACTTTTTACAGTTTGTTTTTAATTTTTTATTATTATTGTGATTGTGAAATCTCTAAATTTCTCAAATAAAAAAATTGAAGTAATAATACATTAACATTGGGCTTTCTTTTCTGAAGAATAACTGATTTCTTAGGCCCATTTGTGCAACATACACCCAAAGCCCAAAGCAAGCACGCTGAGAGTTTAGATGTCGCATTGTCGGACTCAAACTTTCGACTATCTCCACAAGCCCGCTTATCAAATTATAATTTACTTGGACATATTGACTTTTCTCTTGGGCTGTTGTTTTTGGTTTCCAAAGTAATTTAGATATTAGAAATTCTATATTCTTTCTAGATTCAATTTGTAAAACTAAGATTTTGAAAAATACTAATTTGCACATATATATAAATTCCACACATTCATCTTCTTGAAAAAATGTTCATTCTCCTAATCTTTCACATCACGATTATAGCATGCTTTATACAAGCAAATGTTACTCCATATTTTACGTATACTCTCATTTTAATTTGTGACCAATTAGCTTAAATTGACTATAACAGTTTAAATCCGACTAGTAATATATCATTTATTAATGAAACGATTACATTATTTTGTAGGTATTGATTTTCAATCTTTTATATTAATGATCAAAAGAGGGTGATATGTTTTTTCTAGTGAAAATGAATGTAAGTATTTATTAAGGTTGCGTCATACCTATTATATTTAAAGCAATTTGTGTGACTTGTGAGATTTAGCATGTACTTAATTAATCAGCTCTTAGTTAACTACATTAATCACTCAAGTTCAATTTAGTCGAAAAAAAGAAAAAAGAAAGCGATAATTTATAAGAATTAAAGTATTGATGGTCCCACCTCAATCAGTTTTATCCTTCCCCGATGAAGTGAAGGAAAAAGAAAAGCCAATTTAATTATCTTTACTTATTGTGCAAGTAACAAACAAATTAATCATAGTTTAATTAAGTTAAAGTAATTATTTTTCACTAAGATGTTATCCATTTTTATTATAAAAACCAACTTCATTTGCAAGATTATCACTTTTCATGAACCAGTCTCATAATTTTCTTTATAAATTTGTGTTATAGTAATTAAATAAAAAGTAAAAAATATTATGAAAGTATTATCGGATCAGTTTTGCACAAAATTTTATCATAAAAAAAATATGAAATAATAAAATACAGATAATCCAAACGAGAATATCAGTTGTTCATTTAGGAATAGAAATTACTGTTATTAAATACTCGTATGACAAAATTGTTGGAGAGTGTCTATTTGTAGCACCCCAAGCCCAATTTTTTTTAAATCAAAGTACTATTAATGAATCGAAAATATCATCACGGACTTACTTAATATTTTAATACAATATTTTAAAGGAGGAAAATATAATTTATAACTTTTAAAAATAATTTTATAATAGCGTAATAATATAATACTAATAATAAAATTTAATATATACATACATACATATATTAAAGTTTACATTAAGAAACCATAATTTGAAAATTTATAGTCTTTGCATTTTTATAAATATATAAGTAGAATTTATAGTGAGAACCAAGGAGAATGTCATGTCTTGTCGCAGTCCAGGTGTTCCCGTCATTGACCTGAAAATTTGTTGTTTGAAAATGTGAGATTAAAATCCCAGTGGGTAATTTTGGCAGAATGTTAATCAATAAATACATAATGATATGATTACTCTTTTTCATGACAACCCAAAAGTTAATCACTACCATGTTTCATAGCCCGTCGACTACTACCATTGTCACGACTCGTCAATCACAACCATAAAATTCATGACTCATACGGCCACTACCATAAGAGAAGAAATAAGCATACTTCATATGCAAACCAACAATAACATCCAACCATTTTCAAACATTTTACACACTTTTGATTCACTTAAAATACCGTGTTACAACTTGAGTGGAAGAGTGATTCGACATCCCATTCACCAGCACTTCACCTAGCACAAATGATTTATTTTAAAAAAAACTTGTACCCATAATTAATTAAGTAGGAATGAAAATTTATCATTTTTCTTTTATATCATAAACATTATTCTTAGTAATAGTGTGATAAAAATAGTGAAATTATAGTAATAATAATATTAGTATAAATTGGTACCATCATCTTATGATTAGGTCAGAGGCTTGACCTTCCTTTTAAATCATAAAATGATGATAATAATGATAGTAATAATATAATAGTGATTGAAATTATAAAAATTTTCATAATATAAAATTTAATAATAATGATAATAATAAAAGTATGATAGTGATAATAGTACAACAATAAAAATTTGTATAATCATTTTATGATTAGGTTAGAGGCTTAGCCTTCCTTTTAAATCATAAAATGACGATAATAATAATATAATAAGGTATAATAGTAATAAGGCAATTTATAGTGTGCACCCGGGTGCACCTAAAGATAGGGTGCACCCACATACAAATATAAATAAAAACATATACAATTAAGAGTAAAAATGTATACAATTTAATTGTTAATTTTTTTTAATGAAAAATTGTATATAATATTCAATAAAATGTTATACACATATGGATGTTAATTTTTTTAATAAAAAATTAATGTGAAAAAATTATACAATTATTACAAAACACGTATACAAAATAGAATAATATGTATACAAAATAGAATAAAAATGTATACACATATGGGTGCACCCTTGCACTTGGGTGCACCCAATATACACTCTAGTAATAATAAAAATATGTGTTATCATTTTATGATTAGGTCAGAGGCTTAGCCTTCCTTTTAAATCATAAAACAATATTTATATACATGTGGTAAATATATATTATAATAATAATTCTAAGTATGGTAATAATAATAATAATAATATAATTTGACGTGGATTTTAAATATAAGGAAAATAAGAAAGTGTGTGTATACGGCTGCAGAGGAAGAAGAAATAGGAAAGTAGATGAACCTATTTTAAATATTACCTATACAGATATCAAATTGTTGGAGTGAATGAACTGAAGTAAAAACACTGCTATTTATAGACTTATTTTTCACATAGAGTAAATGTAGTGTGTGAAGAAATATTTACGTTGAATATCAGTAAGACTCTTACCTAGTAACAGGTTTGGAAAAAAAGTATGTCCTATCCATTACTATTATTCTATTTATTTATTTTATTAAAAACAAATTCAAGAACCATTTGGCCTGGACCTATTCATATTTACTACCATTATTATATTACATATGTATATAATATATATTATTATTATTTAGTGTTATTATTATTATTATTTAGTATTATTCCAAATGGTTAGTAAAATATTTTTCGTATTTTATTATTCTCCATTTAAATACAAAATAGTATTTTTTTTATAGGTTTTAGGAGTGCGGTTGAACTTGGATGTCTTCGTCACTTCTTCCTGTAAATTTTTAGAAGAAAAACAAATTTTATTAGTAGTATTATGAAAGTAGTGTAAAAATAATCATAAATGTTTGGGGTATTACACTATTCTTTATAATTATTAGATTAGATAATTTAATACGGTTTGAAAGTGTAAAAATAAAAAGAGTAAAACACTCCATTATTAAATAAAATAAAATAAATTAAGAGAAGGTGAAGGAAACTTTTTTAATGAGAGAAAATAAAGACGTCCATGTTTGGTGTGCACAATTTCGCAAATCAGTTATTTCAGGTAGAATCAAAGGGCATTTATGTATTTTCAAGTCAAGTGTTCATAATTCGTTGCCTTAAAAGAGCTTCGGAAGCTAGCAAAAAGGAGCCGGAGGTGAAGAAAATAAAGAAGAAATCCTGCACATTTCTCTCTTTAAATTTTCTTCAATTTCTTCTCAACAATTCACTTTCTTCGATTTCCTTTTTTGAATTACCGGAATTTCTTGCAGGATCTTTATGTATTTGTGTATGAATTACACTGTCAACGCCGTAAAATTTCACATATGCGTACTTGGATTCTGCTTAAATTTTCGATTAGGTTTTTTTAAATTTGGATAGTGGTATTTCAACATACAAAAGATTTAGGGCTTGAAATTGTTGCAAATATTCTGATTTACGAGCTTTCATTTGGTTTAATTATGAGAGTGCCGACGATTGCGCCTTATGCCAACCCTAGCAGCGGTTCGCATCCTCGTGTGTCTTACGATTTAGAAGTGAGCGTCCGGTCAACGTCGTGGCAAAAATCTATAACAGGTGGAGTATCGTGCTTGTTTCCGATTAAGTCGTCTACCGGAGCAGAGGAGTTATGGCACGATGAATCCTACCGATATGCTTCACTGAGCTCATCTGTTAAACGAGATAATGCTCATCAGATCACCGTTTCTGTGCTTCAATTCCCGAGTTGTTCAACTACTCGAATCCCTCACAAGAGAATTAGCGCAGATTTCAATTCAGGTAGCGGGAGTATGTTGAATGGTTTCGTGAGGTATTCTTTGGGTTCCTGTGTATACTATGCTTCGCCACCTTTAGCTTTATGTGTTGAAGACTCTAATTTGTTTTTGCCGTCTGATGAAATTACTTTCAACATGGAGGAAAACTTGCCTGTCTATGCAAAGGACTTGCTTTCTGATGCACAGTCGAGGCATTCAGTTTTCGCGGATGACTTTGTAATTAAGGCTTTTGAAGAAGCGGAGAAGGCTCATAGAGGCCAGGTATTTTATGGTCCTTTTTTAGGTTTAAGAAGATATTAGTGCGATCAGTGTGATACTTATGATCTATCTGTGTAGAAGCGAGCAAGCGGACATCCATACTTGCAGCATTGTGTGGAAACGGCGCTTCTACTGGCAAGCATCGGTGCTAATTCTACAGTTGTTGCTGCAGGGCTTTTGCACGACGCCATTGATGATTCTTTTGTTACTTATGACCATATTTTGAAGTCATTTGGAGCTGGAGTTGCAGAGTTAGTACAAGGGGTAAGTGGAAATGCAGCTTCTTCTTTTATTACTCCATAGCGTTGGACAATGTCATATGTCTGGTGTCCGATCTGTGAATAATTTGATGGTCTGGAGACTTGTGTTGAACTCTTGCAGGTGTCAAAGCTGAGCCATTTGAGCAAGCTCGCACGGGAGAACAACACTGCCAATAAAACTGTTGAAGCAGCTCGGTTGCATACCATCTTCCTGGCAATGGCAGATGCTAGGGCTGTTCTAATAAAGTTAGCCGATCGATTGCATAACATGATTACTTTGGATGCGTTGCCTCTGATTAAACAACCAAGGTTTGCTAAGGAAACGTCTGAAATATTTGTGCCTCTGGCCAATAGATTAGGGATCTTCACTTGGAAAGAGCAGTTAGAAAATCTCTGCTTCAAACATCTCAACCCATATCAACACCTAGAGTTGTCATCCAAGCTTGTGAAGTTCTTTGATGAGGCTGTCATCACTTCTTCTGTAGAGAAGCTCGAGCAAGCCCTTAAGGGTGCAGCAATTTCTTACCATTGTCTGTCCGGCAGGCACAAAAGTTTGTTCAGCATCCATTCCAAAATGTTGAAGTATGACCATTTTTTTCTTTGTCCTCCCTCTCATGAGCATATTTAGATTTGTAAGCGTGCACAATCTCCAGTTTCTACTTTTTCTTTACTTTTTATTGCAATTAGCAACTTTGGTGCGCTGAGTTATTTTTTAATTTTGTTTTCCCTCGAGCTTGATCCGAATTTATCCACATTCCAGGTGTTGCAATGATCAAATGGTTCATTTTTATTTATTTTTATATCTCATCTGCAAGGCTTGTTGGATATTTACTTGTAACATCTCATGAAGTGATGCTATTATGCAGGAAGAAGCTAAATATGGAGGAAGTTCATGATATTCATGGGTTGAGATTGATTGTTGAGAGTGAAGAAGATTTCTACAAAGCACTAAAGTTGTCCATCAACTATGGCATGAAATACCTGAGAGATTCAAAGATTACATACTTAATCCCAAGTGTAATGGGTATGCTTTATTTTGGTGTAAATATTAGTTGTTTTAAATATTTGCTGGAATGTATTTCCTTACTTTGCAGGTACCAATCTTTACATACAGTAGTCTCCTTTGATGGTGTGGTTCCTCTTGAAGTTCAGATTCGAACAAAAGAGATGCATCTGCAAGCTGAGTATTGATTTGCTGCTCACTGGAGATATAAAGAAAGCGAGTGTAAACTCTCTTCCTCTGTAGTCCGAATGGTTGAATGGGCTCGTTGGGTGATCACATGGCAATGTGAGGCAATGAGTATTTTTTCGGATTCCATGAAGCCGCCCTGCACGTTCCCCATACATTCAAAGGATTGCAGATATTCTTACAAGCCTGAGCGTGGGTCTGATGGACCAGTGTTTGTTATCATTATTGAGAATGATAAGGTTTGTTGGGTTATGGCAACTGTATAGTATACACCATGCAATATGTTTGCTCAATAACAGTAACATATGTTGGGTTGCAGATGAGTGTGCAGGAGTTGCCAGCAAACTCATCCGTGATGGATCTGTTGGGTTGTACTGTGAAGGACTCAGAGTTGAAGCTCAACTATGAAGATGTGAGTGATCCAAGATGCAAATTGAAGATGGGAGATGTGTTGGAATTGACTTCATTCATTACTTGTATATCTATATCCATTAATTTTCTTCTTCTTGTAAGGCCTTCCCCATTCATCTACCCAAAAAAGCAGGTTTTTTTATTGCCACGTGAGCGCCACCTCAAAAGTAAAATACTTCTATCTTCAAAACAAAACTCCTCCCCAACCCTCTACCTAAAAAGCAAGGTATTTTGGGGGACCCACTTCATTTTATTTAATTCTCATTTATTTTATCAAATACATTTATTTAATTTTCAAAATGAATTATAACTAATTAAATTTTCAAATTATTCAATTTAATAAATTTAAGAAAAAAATCGAAAAACATATTTTTTTTTTTCATTACATAAAACATAAAAACACAAATTAAAATGACACACAACGTAAATTAAAATGACACACAAATAAAAAAAATAAAATAAAAGCTTCCGAAAGCAACAATGTAAAGTTCGATCCGGCCAATTTTAATGTGTAAATAATATTCTAGTGCACACCACACACTAATTTAGTGCAAAATATACATATTTTATTAAAACTAAAACATAAATTATTAAATAACATAAAATACTTTATTAAAACTAAAACACACAG
The DNA here is from genome assembly GCA_023678885.1 of Pogostemon cablin. Classification (NCBI taxonomy): domain Eukaryota; kingdom Viridiplantae; phylum Streptophyta; class Magnoliopsida; order Lamiales; family Lamiaceae; genus Pogostemon; species Pogostemon cablin. The sequence goes on along the minus strand of CM042959.1, from coordinate 42,625,745 downwards.
GTGTGTTTTTATGAAAACTACCTTATAAGTTGGGATTCGCGTTGATCTATGATAGAGATATACACAACAAATTACATTGAATACTGATAGTTGATCTATGATAGAGATATACACAACAAATTACATTGAATACTGATAGAACAGACACACACGGAACTAAATAATAAAAAATAATATTTCTTTATTTATTCTTTTAATTTAATGTATTTTTGTAATTTATGATTTTAAGTGTTATATTTATGTAAATGATTCTTTATTAATTATTTTTTATCAATAAATTATTAAATAACATAAAATATTTTATTAAAACTAAAACACACATGTGTGTTTTTATGAAAAGTACCTTGGAAAAAAAAACTAACAGCTATATTAACGTTAATGTTTGTATGCCTTCCTAACGGCTAGTGTTGGTATCTTATCCAATAGAAAAGATGGAAATATATCAAAAGAAATAATTTGAAAGAAACTGAAAAAGGAAACAAAGACTATATGAAATAAATGAAGAATATATGAAACAAATTAAAAAGGAAACAAATTAACTACAAAACGAGAAAAAAAAAAAAGAATATCCTGGGTGAGAAATAGGCGGGCCCCATACGTCTGCTCTCTCACTCGAGTGTGCGAGTGACGCGCTAGAAAATATGGAAAGTGACTCTCATTCTCCACTCTCCCACTCTCTTCATCTTTTAAAAAACCCGAGTATGATATATTATACCTGCCAAAAAACCTTCATGCTTTGCCATTGGTAAAAACCTGTGTATTTAGGTTTTTAAGAAGACCACGTCATCAAAAAAACCCGGCGTTGGAGAAGGCCTAAATACAATATATATATATATATATATATATATATAAATAAAGATAAATCCATATGTTGTATACACAAACGCCCATGCTCCTATTATTAGTACAGCATCTCCAAAACATGTACGCACTCACATGACTTTGAATATATAATTCCTATGATTTATTAATTGTTCAAGTATAAAAATGGATTTGAAAATTCAAATACTATCTCAATTTATTTCTTTATACAGCTTTCTCGACATTAGAAAGCTAGTCTTCTACAACAAGGGTGGAGGACATCATGAGTTTCATAAGCTAAAAGAAATAACATTTTGAGGTTTTGAAGTTAATCTACACACCATGGCAAGCAATTAAAATATGCTTCTCTTAAATAGAAAGGAGATCTTCAACTGCGTCAAGATTTCTAACATCAAAAACATGGCTGCTGATGATTTATCTTGGATGTTTAGATCCGAGGGGAAATGAAATTCGGTGAGAAGCTCCCGGAGGCAAATCTCTCCGCTCTTGAGAAGGATTGGAATTGGGTTCAGGATCTTCATCATCTTCTGTTTCTTCGAGTGCTTGGCTGATGTGCCTCTTGGGTATAGCAAGTTGATAGTTAGGACTAATCAGGGTGTCCTGTTCTGGAGGTAGAGGGATACCAGGCCTTGCTATTGTTTTTGGGAGCGGGATTTTATTTCTGCTCCTAGCCAACTCCAATAGCACCTATCAAACAATTGGTGTGAAATGTGGATATTATTTTTAACAACATGATATTCTATTTTTATCAATAACAATGTGATCATGCTATGAACCCCATACTAGTTGTATTTGGGGCATAAGCAACCTTATTCTAAACCAGCTAATAAAAGACACACTCAAGTAGAGATCTATTTCTAGCTTAATTGTACTGTACCTCATCAATCAAAGATAAATTACTATAAGACCCTGAATAGCTGAGACTCAGTACGGCTAAAGCCAATTTGAGCATGGTGCTGCCAGTGCGCTCAAAAATATTAAGCTAAATTGATTTCAATTAACAGAATAGACTATGCAAGTTTTGTTGTCACAAAATCAAATTAAACAACAAATTGAGTTTGTAGTGAAATCTGCAGGATAGTAATGTAGCATACAGCGGAATCATAAGCAACCATGATCAAGATTATTTCAAATAAAATGGCGAAAAAGAAAAGTGAAGAGAGTTGAATTACCTCTCGCGGTGGAGGCTGTGAGAAACTAAAATTGACTTTAGACTGTACTGCAAGCTTTACATCATCGGAATCAATGGAAGATTTTCCAGCATGTTCGGAGTATACATGTGCATCTGAGAGCACATCAACAACATATCTATACCAAAGTTCTAAAAACTGGTTTACAACTCGAGGTTCGTAATCTTCTACACCCATTGACTTCAATAATTCCTTCACAATCTTGGCATCCCTTGGGATAGCCTCGTCTCCCCCCTCCGCCATAAATTAAACCTGCCAGACTTCAACACTCCGTACCCCACCGAAATAAAATTAAACAATTGGAAATTCGAATTGCAGAAGATGGAAACCCTAAAAAAAAATCACAAGATCTAACATAATTAAACTAGAAAATAAAATGTAAGAGACATTAAGAGGAGATATTTAGAGCATAAAAAAGTAAACTTGATCCATTGTCAGATTATTTGGTGAATCATAGCAGATACTCCAAAAATCAAACACGAAATTATAGGAGGGGAGGGGAGAAGAAAGGAGATGTTTGGTAGAGAAATACAGTACAGAAAATATAGAGAGAGACGGAAGGTGAGCAGGTAGAGATTGTGTTGTAAGAATTGAATGAGAATTGACGTTGATGAGAAGAGGAGAGAGAAGGGGATGATAGATAATGGAATCTTTCTTGGGTCGGGGGATTGATGATTCTTAGATGGGGCTTTAGGTAAGAGGCCCAAATATTCTTAAGCCTGGTTTGTAAGTTGGGGTATCATCTCTTTGATTGGGCTTTCTGTGTTGGGGAGATCGCCAATTAAGACCAGGTACATTCATTTGGGGAAACACCCTGCAGCAGTACAAGTGGCAGTTCATAGTAGTTCAACGGCGTGCAGAAACTTGAGTCCACTCGGTGCACATCTTTCGCCTCACCTGCTTTTTTCCTCCACCTGATTCACTACTACATTCTTCTTCTTTATGATCATCATCAATACTAGGAGTACTCTGCTTCTTCATCATCATCATGTACTGTTTCTTCTTCTTGCTACTACTCCCTTTCCCTAATTTCCCTTTCCCTTTCCAAATTACCAGCTCCAACAAGCATCTCATGATGCCTATTAATGATCTTGTCCCTGGCTACATGCTGTTGGAGTATGGAGCCTAAATTCTTTGGGCCCGTATTTCTTTTGGCCCACTTGATCCTAATGGGTTTAGGATTAGGGCAAGTTATCTTGATCAAGAAGTTATCCATTGTGTTATCTTGATCAAGAAGTTATCCATTGTGTTATCTAGATCAAGATGTTTTCTCATTGTAGTTGACTTGTCCAACAAGGTAAGAAAAATCCTGGCTTGGCATCGCCCCCAGATGTAGTCGAAAGACGAACTGGGTAAACAAATCTCGTGTTATTCGTGTCATCGTGTGCGTGTGTGTCTAAATTCCTAACAACTGGTATCAAGAGCCTCGGGTTCGAAGGGAGCAGTCACGATGAACGACGAGAAGATTTCAATCAAACAGTTTGACAGATCAAATTTCGGGTTCTGGAAGATGCAGATCGAGGATTATCTCTACGGCAAAGATTTGTATGTGCCCTTAGAAGAGAAGGTGAAACCCGAAAAGATGGATCTGAAGGAGTGGAATCTATTGAACAGAAAGGCGATGAGTGCGATACGTTTATCGTTGTCCATGAACGTAGCCTACCACACAACTAAAGCCAAGTCCGCAAGGGAGATGCTGCAAATCCTTGAGGAGATGTACCAAAACCCCACAACTGCGAACAAGGTTCATTTGATCAGACGATTGTTCAACCTCAGAATGTCGGAGAGCACACTTGTGCAGCAACATCTGAACGAGTTCAACATGATCATTGGGCAGTTGTGTTCAGTCGAAATCGAATTCACTGACGAGGTACTTGCTTTAGTTTTGTTATCTTCTTTGCCAGATAGTTGGGCTGCCACAGTAACTCCAGTTAGTGCTTCATCCGCGAAAGATAAATTGAAGCTTGACGAAGTGAGAGATCTGATGATTAGCGAGGAGGTTCGCAGAAAAGAGTCTGGATCTACTTCAGGGTCAGTGCTGAACACGGAGGATAGGGGCAGATCAAAGGGTAGGCAGAATCGTGGCAGATCAAAGTCCAGAGGAAAGAGTCAATCCAACAAAGACAAAGACTCAATCCAGTGCTGGAATTGTAATGAGTTTGGTCACTACAGGAATCAGTGTACAGCGCCCAAGAAAAACAAGAAGGGACAGAATGAGAAGAAGACAGCAAACGCAACCATAGATGATATTGGAGATGCGTTGGTCTTGAGTGTCAGTAGTCCGCTGGAATCATGGGTGTTGGATTCTGGAGCATCATTTCACTCATGCAGTGATGCTGAAATAATGGAGAACTATGTGTCTGGTGAATTCGGACAAGTCTACCTTGCTGATGATGAGCACTTGAAGTTCGTGGGGAAAGGAGATGTTCGGATATCCACACCAAACGGATCGACATTAAAGCTGAATGGTGTTAGGCACATTCCAGGATTGAAAAGAAATTTGCTTTTAATTGGACAGCTTGATGTAGAAGGATACTCAGTGACTTTTGGCAGCAACAGTTGGAATATCAGTAAAGGAGTAATGATAGTAGCGCGAGGGAAGAAGGAGGGGACGTTGTATACTACAACTAACTCCAAGGACTGCATTGATCTTGCAGGAGCTACGACCAATGTTGATTTGTGGCACTGTCGGCTGGGTCACATGAGCGAGAAAAGGATGAAGGTAATGTGTTCAAAAGGGAGACTTCCAGGGCTGAAATCTGTTGAAGTTGGCCTATGCGAGGACTGTGTTTTCGGAAAACAGAGAAGAGTAAGTTTCTCGAGAGGTGGCAGAACCTTGAAGGCAAAAAAGTTAGAGTTGGTGCATAGCGATCTATGGGGACCAGCGCCCACGAAGTCCCTTGGTGGTTCGGAGTACTACATGACCTTCATCGATGACTCCACTTGAAAGGTATGGGTTTATTTTCTGAAAAATAAAACTGATGCATTTGATACTTTCAGGAAGTGGAAAGCCCTTGTAGAGAATGAAATGGGGCTGAAAGTAAAGTGTCTTCGTTCTGACAATGGAGGTGAATATGAACTCCGTGAGTTCAAGGAATATTGTGCTGAGAATGGGATTCGCATGGAGAAGACCGTGAGAGGAACTCCCCAGCAGAATGGAGTGGCAGAACGAATGAACAGAACTTTGAATGAGCGAGCTAGATGCATGAGATTGAAGAGTGGACTGCCTAAGATGTTTTGGGCAGATGCAGTTGTAGGCAATTAAATTTTATTGCCTAATAAATATAAATGCAAAAGAAAATATATTAAGTATTAATTTGATATTTATTTATTAAGGAATTTAAATAAATTAATTCCTAAAATAAATGAATATATAATTGATAATTAATATAATTATTTGAGCCCAAATTCAAGTCAAGTGGGCTCAATTCAAATCAAGAAGGCCTGACCCAAATCAGTAAACCTAAGAAATAAATCATGTGGGCCTGATTCAAGTCAAACAAGCCCAGCAAATCAAATCCAGCAGGTCTAATTAAAGCAATAGGCCCGTATCCAGTCCAGCAGGCTTAATTAAAGGAGAAAAGCCCAACATATCTTTTGAAGGAGAAAATATCTCTCAAGTGGTTATTTTCTCTACCTATAAATAAGGACCTTCAGTCCTCATTCCAGACACTCTGAAAATCCTGAAGACCTGAAGAATTCTGAAGATCAAGTTCAGGATCAAGCGAAGATCAAGACCAAGTCAAGTGAAGATCAAGACCAAGTCAAGTCGAAGATCAAGCTTAAGACCTTCGAGGATCTTCAAATCTTCAAAGCTTCAAGTTCAAGACCTTCAAGCGATCTTCAAATCTTCAAAGCTTCAAGTCAAGCTTCAAGCATCTTCAAAGTAGCTTCAAGTGAAGAACCGCCTCCGATCAAAGATCAAGGTGCTAAGCCTCTTTGATCCGGTGTTCTTCATATCAAATTCATCTATCTGTCTCCGTGAAGTCAACGTTCTACCAAATTGAGCGCCGTACTTCACAACAAATCTTCAAGTCAACGTTCGATCCGAACAAAGGCTCGACGCCTCCGGATAAACGTTTTCAAGCTTCAAGTCCCGAACCCGAGCACGGACAAGCTTCATCCGAAGATCCGACTCAGAAAGTTGGTAAAAGTCAAGAAAGTCAACTCAAGAGAGGAATCAGAGGATAAATAGAAGATGTTCACTAAAATTCTCAAGTTCAATCCACATCGGATTTTCATTGTAATTTCTTTTGTGTTTATTATTTCATAAATACAATATTTGTTGTTACAACAGTAAACACAGTAGCATACCTAATTAACAGAGGTCCATCAGTTCCGTTGGAAAACAGAATACCAGAGGAAGAATGGACAGGAAAAGAGGTAAATCTGTCTTACTTGCGTGTCTTTGGTTATGTTGCATATGCTCATATTAGTTTTAATGATAGAAGCAAGTTAGATGCCAAATCTGTTAAGTGTACGTTCATTGGTTATGGTGGTGATGAGTTCGATTATAGACTCTGGGATGAGAACAACTGAAATATTATTCGCAGTAGAGATGTGTTTTTCAATGAACAGGTTATGTACAAGAACAGATTGGAGGCATCAAATTCTGACAAGACTAATACCCAAGAAGTCGAGTTAGACATCTCAAACTCGAGTGGGAGCAAGGAGAGTCAGAATGAGGAAGAGGTTCTCATTGGAGAACCAAGGACACCACCACCACCATTGGAGGATCCGTTGCAGAGACCAGCTAGAGAGCGACGTGCACATGATAGGTATTCGCCCTCTAACTACTACTTGTTACTTACTGATGGTGGTGAGCCTGAGTGTTATGCAGAGGCAGAGCAGAGTGAAGATAGACGAAAATGGAGAGGTGCTATGGATGATGAGTTAGCATCTCTTCTGTTGAATGGCACTTGGGAACTTGTTGAGCTCCCAAAGGGTAAAAAGGCTTTGCACTGCAAGTGGGTCTACCGAATCAAGAATGAAGCTGACGGTAGCAGACGCTACAAAGCCCAGTTGATTGTCAAGGGGTTTGAGCAGCGACATGGTATTGACTATACTGATGTCTTTACTCCAATTGTGAAACTGACCACTATTCGAATGGCGTTGAGTATGGTAGCTGCAGAAAACTTGATATTGCATCAGATGGATGTGAAGACGGCATTTCTCTATGGTGAATTGGTGGAAGAGTTTTACATGACACAGCCTGAGGGTTTCGTATAGAAGGAAAAGGAGCCACTTGTATGCAAACTAAAGAAAAGTTTGTATGGCCTAAAACAAGCCCCAAAGCAGTGGTATAAGAAGTTTGACAGCTTCATGATGGAGATTGATTACCATAGATGTCACGCTGATCATTGTTGCTACTACAAGAGGTTTGACAAAAGCTTCGTTATTCTCTTGCTATATGTTGATGATATGTTGATCATAGGAGCCGATGCAAGAGAGGTATATAATTTGAAGAAACTGTTGTCAGAACGGTTCTCCATGAAGGATCTTGGAGAGGCAAAACAGATTTTGGGCATGAGGATTGAACGTGATAAGGCGACGGGATATGTATATCTTTCGCAGGCGAGTTACATTCAGAAGGTCCTGGAAAGATTCAACATGTCAGAGTCGAAGCCTGTGAGTGTTCCACTGGGAAGTCAATTCAAACTTTCAAAGAAGGAATCACCAAAGAACAAGGAGGAACGTGCACAAATGATGAGTGTTCCATATGCTTCAGCAATTGGTAGCATCATGTATGTCATGGTGTGTACAAGACCAGATATTCCTCATGTAGTGGGAGTAGTAAGCCGGTTCATGAGTGATCCGGGCAAGCAACATTGGGAAGCAGTGAAGTGGGTCCTGCGATACTTGAGAGGTACCACATACAATGCTTTGTGTTTCAAAGGCAAGAGTGTGGCTCTGGTGGGTTATGTGGATGCAGACTTGGCATCTAATTAATGACCTTGATGGGAGAAGAAATACAACCAGGTATGTCTTTACTTATGGTGGTACTGCTATATCTTGGACTTCTAAGTTGCAGAAGGTTGTTGCATTGTCCACCACGGAGGCAGAATATATAGCTGTGACAGAGGCAAGTAAGGAGATGGTGTGGTTGCAGAATTTCTTGGGGGAACTTGGGAAGGAGCATGAAAATAGTACTCTTTTCAGTGATAGTCAAAGTGCTATATTTCTTGCAAAGAATCCGTCATTTCACTCAAGAACAAAGCATGTTGAATTGAAGTATCACTACATCCGTCACCTTTTGGAGAAGAAGGTCTTACAGCTTATGAAGATCCTTGGAAATGAGAATCCATCGGACATGCTTACTAAGGTGGTGACCTTAGAGAAATTGAAGCTATGCATAGCTTCAATTGGCCTTGGAACTTGAAAAAAAGGCTAGGCGATGCCAAGCTGATACGGGAGGAGAACTAGAAGATATGCTACATGGAGGATTTAGTCTCTAAGTGGGAGATTGTTGGAGTATGGAGCCTAAATTCTTTGGGCCCGTATTTCTTTTGGCCCAGTTGATCCTAATGGGCTTAGGATTAGGGCAAGTTATCTTGATCAAGAAGTTATCCATTGTGTTATCTTGATCAAGAAGTTATCCATTGTGTTATCTAGATCAAGATGTTTTCTCATTGTAGTTGACTTGTCCAACAAGATAAGAAAAATCCTGGCTTGGCATCGCCCCCAGATGTAGTCGAAAGACGAACTGGGTAAACAAATCTCGTGTTATTCGTGTCATCGTGTGCGTGTGTGTCTAAATTCCTAACACATGCTGCCACAGGCATCTGCCAATCTCCAGGCTTACTGGTTTCTTTATCAAAAGAAATGCACCATTTTCAAGATATACATAACTTACTGCACGCATCCAATCAACAACCATTAAATATATACCACATTAATTTTAATTTCCCCCATAAATAAATTGAAAAATTAAGCTAGCTTGCACACAAGTATATATTTTATTTTAGCAGATAAAAAAGAAATTAAATTAGCTAGGAAATGAAGTGGGTTTTAGAGATGAATTAGAAAAGAACTCACCAGTGTAGTTGCATAATTCAAGGTTTTTAGCAGTAAAGAAAAGAGCACCGGGTTCATTCTCCACCACCAGAACATGAATTTCATGACCCATTGCCATTTGCTTCTCTACATCACATCACTACTCACACATACATATATATTTCCTACTAAATAACTCTCTCAAAACAATGCACTGGACAATGCTTTATTGCTTTTCTTCACTTTATATTGTACTCCTACTCTTTTAGGATTATTATTCATGTGTAATTGTAAGATTAATTATAGTATGCTAATGCTATTTCATAATTTTTTTTCATTTTATATCAGCAATAATTTTTTGCATGCTCCATTTTTTAAAAAATGAATGTTTTTTTCATCAATTAATATAATATAAATGTATATGTTGTGTAATGTTCCTAAATTGCTTAATTACTGAAATTTGATTTTACGTCAGACTCATCATTACACTTTCTTAATATGACATAATTAGTCAATAAAAGTTCAACTTTCCTTGTTAAACATCATATGTTCAAACATTCTAATTAATATTATTCAGTATGTTTGTTTGAGGAATTAATATTCTTATGTAGGTATATGTGTTTGAGGTCTAGGTTTTAAAATCTCATTTTAAAAATGTTGGGTTTTCAAAATAAATTGAATTGTGATAATCATATTTGTTTTTTTTTCCCGTCAAATTTGCGTCATTGTATACTCCTATGATATTGTATATGTTTATCATTTTTTCAATTATATCGTTTTGGTTTAGATATATTAGTTTCTCTTAAAGTTTATTGTATAAATTTATATAGGGTTTTAATTATCAATTCATTCAAATTACTACTTCACTCTTTAATTTATGGTGTGTGTTTTTTGTATAATTATATTGTAGTACTCCCTCCGTCCCAAAATTGATTGCACACTTTCCACATTTATCTGTCCCAAAATAGATTGCACATTTCCAAAAAATGATATATCACATCAATACCCACCCCTAAAAGTTCATCTTAATTACAACTTTACCACACTCATCTAACACACATAACATACTTTATAATTTATTACCTAAAAATACCACAATACCCCTAAAAAGTCAACATTTCTTAAACTCCGTATCTACAGTAACAGTGCAATCAATTTTGGGATGGAGGGTATATATTATCTTGTGATTCGTGTTGTATTTTTTCTCAAAATTTATTGCATTATCTATTTGTGTAAGACGTTAATTATGTGAAATGAATTGTATTGATCGACTCAATGTTAAAGTATAATTGTAATATAGATAAAGTATGCTTATGGTTAGTTAAAATATAATAGTCCCTCCGTCCGCTTCTAAGGTATCCATTTGTGTTTTTACACGTGTCCGGTTCTATGATATCCATTTATTTTTTACACGTGGATTAAGGAGTATTATTATTACATGTAAAGTGGGTAGTTGTATTAAAAGGAAGTGGTGGATCATATTATGTATTTTTTACTAAACAGGAAAAATAGATACCTTTAAAACGGACGCCACAAATAGTAAAATGGATACTTTAGAAGCGGACGGATGGAGTATATGTTTTTTATGATGAATATAATGAATTAAAATACGCTTTAAAAGTGTTATAGTATGATTCATTACAAACGTCTTTAACTATTAGTAAGCACATTTTACTTATATAACAATCATACTTTAATAATGAATCAACTCGTCTTACATATATCCGTCTTACAAGAGTATGTTTGGATATAGATCAAAAGAAAATAAAATACAATTGAAGAAGGAAAATGTACTAGGTGGTGTATTTAAAATTTATATATAAATAAATATATATAATGATAAATTATACAAAATTTAGGTGTGAATTTTAAAATTTTAATTAAACTTGTTCTTTTTAAACCCAAAACAAACCAGGTCAATGAAAAGAAACAAACAAGTCAATGATAAGAAGAGAAAGACGGAAATTAAGAAAATGTTATTTTTATCAATTTTATTTATCTTTTAAGAATAGTTAATTAGTCTCTTCAGATAATGAAAAAAAACTATAAAATAAGGGGTGCGTGTTAGATATTAATGACAATTTTAAAATTAAACTATTATTTTAAAATATAGTCACTTTTTAATGGGTATGTCTTGTATGAGTTCATCTCACGTGGGGTCATTTTACACTTTTCAAAATAGTTATCACTTTCGTTATAAAAGGTTATTACTTTTCATTTATACTATAATTAGTTAATGAAATAATACTATCACTGTTTATTAATTATGAAATTTATCACTTTTCACGTCTCACATAAACCCTTACGTATTTTATTGTTCACAAAGTATTGTAACGAGCACAAATAGAAATTTTTTTGAGGGGTACAAATGTACAATAGAGTAATATCCACATAGACTATTTAATACTAACACACAATATAATATTAAAAATTACAAATAATTCCATTTAAATAAATTTAGAAATTATTCATAAACTCCATAATTAAAAAAAATAATACTCCACTTAATTGTATACATACATACATATAATAACAACACAATCAAAACAAATTCATTAATTTGATGAATCTTACAACAGCTACAACAATAAAAAACAAAGGAACATTAATATTAATATATTTATTTATATAGAAAAGAAAAGAAAAAAAGAAAAAGTGTTAGCCAGTTCCACCAAGAACACCTTTGAGTTTCTTAACCTGAGCATCATCCAAAAAGGTAACCTTCTCCACCAGAGCTGAGTCCAAATCGTTAGCAAACAACACAAAATCAGTAATCTGTAGCCCTGGATTTGCACTGCTGAAACTTGCATAACCCGCAGCTGTTTTTCCACCTCCATTGATCTGGAAATGAAGCAGCCCCTGTGGATACACCATCACATCACCCTTGATCAGCTTCTTTACGTATACCTTGTTCGCGAACGAAGATATGAAACCCGTAACAATGATTACCCTCAACCACCAGCAGGAGCTCCGAAGCTCCCGGGTGGGTGTGGATGGGGATAACGCCGCCCGGGGCTAGGTCGAGCCGGGCTATCGACAGCTCCAGCCCATTCACCCCCCGGATACTGTGCATCAAAGGCAGGTGTTACAGCTGCACTGATGATGTTTGTGGTGTTTCCAGGCTTCCTGAACCCCGTAAACACGAAATCGTCTACGGTTACGTTGGCCGGATTCTTGCAGGTGTAGCCTGAGGGGGTCTGCGGGCCGGTTAAATCGGCCACGCAGAAATCCACTACGGCTGCATGGGAGGAGAAGGAGAAGGAGAAGGAGAAGGCGAGGAGAGACAATGAGAGAAGGAAGATTAAGTTAGGCATTTTCACAAACAGGTGGCGGCCTAGCTTAGCTTGATGGGGCGGGTTTTGAGGGGGGTTATATAGAATTGAAACAAGCTCTCTTCATTAATGGAGATTGCCCCACAAGAGCAAATCAATGTGCAATGAGAACCACAGGAGGTGTTTTGTGGATTTTTGAGCACAAACAGACAACAAGTCTCTTTTTGGACACCCATCCCATCCTAGCTATTATTAAGGAAACTTGATTTCTATTATACTTAACTCTTTACTTTCTATTCTACACAAGACAAGTTTTAAGTTTCTGACACAACAAATTTGATCTTGCTTTGTTCACATCATGTTATGTATACAACTTAAAATCTACATTACTATTGATGCATTGCATGTAAATAATATTGATAGTACAACATGGAGTATTCTTTTTTCTTAAAATAAATCTACACTTGGATCATGTAATTATAAGGATTTCTTGATCAATTAAGTGTGATTGTAATTAAGATGTAATGGTAGAATAAATAAAAGGTGGTGGGCCAAGAAAAAGCACATGGAAGCAAGAAAGGATGAGCAGAACAAGACAGGGTGACAGCTAGAAGGGAAATTTTGTAATCCATGAAAGAGGGTAATTTGTGGTCTGAAAACAAGTGGGGTTTGGTTGAGGTTGATCCCTGGGTAGAGTATGGTAATGGGTAGGGTAGCTCAGGCCCCAAACACCACGCTCATGCTAGGAGTAGTTGTATCAGTATTGTATGTGGATCTTATATGTATTGTGTGGGTCTCACTTGACATTAAACGAAATATAAATCTTAACTTAGGACAAATTAAAATGAAAACATAAACTTTAACGTGAGATAAAGTGAGTGTGTTTGAATTTTAATTTTATGTCAAATCAAATTATAAAAAAATGTATTATTTTATATATATTTGTTTGTTTAAAGGAGATAAAAAGAGAGAAAAACATTGAACAAGGAGAGAATATACAAATTGTGTGTATGTTGAGAGTTTGTAGAGGTATACAGAAATAATTTTAGAGGTTTACTTAGTCACCTAGTAGATTTTGACAACTAGACAAACATCACGTAAGAATTTATTTAGTATGAAAAGAGTGGAAAGCGAGGGAGCCCATTAAAGTTAGGAGGCCCATGATGGATTCCAATGCTCAAGCCCGCCACTTTCAAACAATGAGTATCTGTTTTTCCTAGTTCAAAAACACCAACCTCTTTTTCATGCTCCATTATTTTTACTTCTCCCTCTCAACACACCAAATTTGAACTACTACTCCACTTGGGTTTTTATCTTTTCTTTTCCCATCCCATTGCAATCATTTAATATTTTGATCTGGACATATAGTATATTCTCTCATTAGAAATGGAGTAATACAAAAAAGATGTCACACCCACAACGCACAAGAAAGAATTGAATTATTTATTACAGCTCCCCAGTATCCTAAGATGAATTGAATTAAGAATCCACACCATAACAACACAACAAATGTAATTTTTTAAGTATTTCACGCTCCACGAGTACACAAACTATCAACACAAAGAATTTTCAATTGCAACATCAATACATTTATACAGAAAAACATGAATTCTCTTTTATAAATTAGTCGGTGGTTGGAATTAAATCCAAGTAAGTTTGAGAAAGAGTTGAATGTTCCTTCTATTCCATCTACTACTCATTCCTCTTCTATCACCTACAAATCATCAAAATTGTTACAACGTCAAAACACTTGAATAAAGCTTTCAGTCTGAATGAAGTTACAAACAGAATGCTCCAAAGAAGAATTGCTACTGATTTCCACCATAAAGAGTTCCAGAAAACTCTAATAACCTATTTGCTTGATCACAAACGAAGGAGAACAGCACGAGAACATCAATTCATTTTCAATTTTTATTAAGGAATGGTGATAGAAATTAAAAACACATAATATAGGGAGTATATTTTTTTCCTTCTTAGGCCATCTCGGATTCATAAATTTGAAACACAAGAAATGAGAATGATGGTTCACAAAGTATCGTATAGCAGTTTCTTTAAGTATAAGTATTCACTTTGATTGTTATTAATAAGTTGTTGTATTGTCGTTAAAAGAAGATGAACAACATATTTCCAAGACCTACTCACCAATCACCATCAACGAATTGTCACCAACTCCAAATTACATCCATAGTATTTCAGTTATCAGTGAACTGATAAACTTTAAAAAACTTGATCTTTGGGGAAAATGAGAAGCCTTGTAAAGCGAGTTTGTTTTTTCAATTTGTTCCGACAAGACTAGACATGATTAGATTCAGGTTTCAAATGAAGGAAATACAAGGATAAAACAGCAGGATCAGGAGTTAAAAAATTTCGGGCATGTTAAAGCAGAATGCACATCTACAATGTCAAACAAAAGAGAACCAATTACAATGAATCAAGAAGTAAGAAAAAGAATGCTAATAAAGAGTTACCAATTTACAAGCGCTGTTACTGAGATTCAGATACTAGAACTCCTTCAATCCTCAGTTCCGGTAAAGAATCTCGATCCATTAATCCAGGGGAAAAAGCAGATTTGATTGATAGATTTGCAAAAGAAGAGTTGTGATAATTTCAGTAGACATTTTCAGGCTTTAAAAGTTGCCTTCTGCTAATCCACAAGTAGGAAACCACACAAACTTGCAAGATCGTGGCAACTCCGATGAACATCAACCCAACCTTTTTCCCCGTGTTGAGCTTATCTTTCTTAGGTGGAGGGCTCGTGTGCTTATGCAAGTTCCTATGATCACCATACCCAGGTGGGGGCGGGCGGAGGCCTTTCCTCGGAGATGGCGGTGGAGGTGGAGGTGCAGGGGAAGGAGGTGGAGGAGTAACCTGAGGTGGCGGAGGAGGCGAGACAAGAGGAGGGGGAGGCGGCGGAGGTGGTGGAGGGGGAGGCAGCGGAGTAGGAGGAGGAGGCGGCGGGGGAGAAAATACAGGAGGCGGAGGGCTTACATTTCCCTGGGACTCAACAAAGAGAGCAAAATAACCAAAGAAAATAGCAATGGCCAAAGTCAACAATGGTGAATCCATACAAAATCAACTTTCGAGTAAATTCTCCTTCACATGAAAAGAAGGCTGCTTCACGATCTCCTTGCATCCGGGTGCTCCACTCTGTGTCGATATCAACAAGGGGAAAAGAAAAAAAGAATCTTGAAATGGGGTAATCAGGGTTTGAGAATTGGGAATTAAAAGGAAGAGAGCTTTTACGAATCAAGGAAAAAAAGGGTCCACCGATAATGAAAAGGTTGTTCCAAGTGGAGGTAGAAAACCTTGAACAAGAGAACTGGATTAGGGTTAGGGCATAACATTGGATTCTGGAACCCAAATCAAGAATGTAGAGACACAAGGATTCAAGTAAATCTAATCATGAATATCCGGAAGTTAGATTCGTTTTCTGTATTCATATTCGTAATTCCCTCTACGTGATTCGATTATGTTCGTGATCCCCCAATTCTCAACAATGGAGGGGGAGAGAGAGGGAGAGAGGGGGGAAGAGAGAGAGGAGAGAAATGGGCGACAGCGCATAAGAGGATGGAAAGAGAGAGAAGGCGGGATTTAAGGGTTAATCTAATTTTGGGTTTTTTTTTTTTTGAAGAATTGTTTGTTCATTTTCTGAATTAATAGGCTTTCTGAATAGAAGTAATTGGAGGACTTACATTAATGGAAACAGATGTCAATTTATTCTTCTTTTTTTTTTCAAAAAAAAAAAACAGATGTTAATTAAGTATCCATTATTTACATAAATAAAGAAAAATTATCGGTGAATTCATTGTTCTAATGTTCTATATCTAAGTAATATATAGTCCTGTTACACTCTATATATGTAAAAATAATACTCCCTTCGTCTCATCCTAATAATTACATTTTTTTGGCGTCATATCTTAATGTTTACATTTCATTTTTTTTGGTATATAAGACCACCCAAATTAATTATTTCTCTATTCATGGTCCACACATCACACTAATACAACTATCCGATATGCTGCGTTCCCAAGATTTGAACGTCCAAAAAAAATGAAACTAAATATAATATCATAATCTTTACAATATTATAATATTATAAAAACAACACTTTATTTTATATATAATTTAATTAAATTCAACCATATCATATCCAAAATAATTCTTATATTTCTTACATTATTGAGTAAATGTTAATACATTTCTTAACTTTCATACCATTATGACTAGAGTTGGTCTCTTATCTCTTAATAGGCAAACTATAATATTAAAAAGTATGGGCGCACGGTGTGCCTCGAAACACACAAGTTTTTGTCTTTTGACCATGCATATATTTTTGGGACTGATATATAATGTTTAGTTTTGGGTTATGTGAGGTTTAAAAACCATAAATAGTGTATTTTATGTTTGTTTTGGGTTTTAAATAAGGTATGTTTTAACTTTATGTTAAATCATTGTATTAATTTATTTAAAAAGTTAAATGAGAGAGGAGAAATAAAGAGAGAAAATTTATTAATTGAGAAGAGATAATATAGTAGGTATATAAAAGGGATGATTTTTAAAAGAGTGTTGTTAAATACATACCCGTTTTTATTAAATACACACCTTTTATTAAATATACACCCCCTTTATTTTTATATTTCTTTAATTTATTGTATACACACCCCTTAAAATTACAAAATTAACCTTTAAAAATTAAGATTTTACACCTCCACCAACAAACTATAAACCAGTCCGGCCAAAGGATTTTATAAATTAATACTCCCTCCGGCCACTTACAAGATAACCGTTGTTTGTTTGCACGTGGACAATTCTAAGGTCTCATGAATATACAGTTTTCTCATGTATTAATGCCAAAAAAAAATAAAATTAATAAGTTGAAAGAGAGATGAATGATTTATTATCTTTGATGGCAGTATAAAATTATGATCACTTTGTGTAGAATGCTTATTACCATCAATCACTCTTGAATTGATTTTCTTCTCTACAATACCAATACCGGACTCCTCCACCGTTTGACTTTGCATTCAAAGACGAGTCTTTCATTTTCAAGAAACAAACAAGTTTGCAGGCAGAGTGAGGGAGAGAGTAGAGAGTAAGAAGTGGATTATATTATTTAATTTTATATAATGTGGGAGATTATGTTAAGGTTGCAATGCTTCACAGTTGTTCTGCATTAATCACAGAATAGAAAATACGCCCTTTATGCTGCCCGGTTATCTCTTTTACTTGCTATTGGTGAAATGAATGTTGATAAGTGAGGACGAATCCAGACCATTTGTTTCTGAATCAACTTTGGCTACAATATTTTTGATCTCAGACACACGACAATAGAATATGCTTCGTCGGTGTGAGTTTAACGTATATTGGAATGTGTATTAAGGATGTTTTCGACTTTTTAATAATATAATAGTGGGATGTGTATTCAATAAAATAACCCTTTTTAAAATATGAATGTGAACCAAAACTTGGGTTTGAAACCCGAATGGCCATAAATAATAAACATTTAAATGGGAGTCATTAAACAGTATTCAATGCTATTAGAAAAAGAAAAGAAAAAAAAAAGTATTTATTGCTTTTTAGGGCAAACTGTTTTTATTGTTAAATTGCGCACCTCCATTATTATTTGCCGAAATTCTTTATTGTTATTATAAATAAATAAAAGGTTGCAATGTTGCATCAATTTAGTGATGATATTATTATTTAGTAAGACTATATAAAACAGAATATTAATGTGTGTCAAAATTATTATAGGGTTGATAATAGTCATAAAAAATAAGACACCTTTATGTTGTAATTATTTGAATAGTATAGATGATAATGATCAAAAAGTGAATTTCAAATCAATACATCTTTTTAGCTTAATAATCGCTTCATATAACCAAGTATATATATGTCGTATCTCATAGTTCCAATCTCATCCCGTCTAGCTCTTTATCGTAGTTTGGAGTTTTAAAAAAATTATTTATATGATAAATTTTATTGAATTTTGAGGATTAAGTAATATTCAATCCACCACTGATAAAATATTTATTTTGTCATTTTAGTAGTTTATGTCAAAATATTTATTTTTCTTTTAAATAAGAAAGTCACATACATACTCAGAGTCACACATATACTCATTACTCATCATTAACATAACTATTCATTTTATTTATACTATAAAGTAATAATGTTTTTTTGCAAAATTCAAATAGTGGATGTGAGTTTTGTTGATTGGATAAAGAAGGGATTTTAGAGATCTTTAAATTGACATACACAACAATTATGTTATTTTCATTTGTATGTGGTTTTCATTAGTACGGTACTTTGTATTTTGAATATAAGGTAAACCTTTAGCCTCAAACTCTTATGATAATAAACTTTTCCTTATAAAATAAAAAAATAAAAAGTTTCCTTATTGATGGGCTGAATCATACTCTTATGATAAAAAAATTTTACTTACAAAATAAAAAAATAAAAAGTTTCCTTATTGATGGGCTTAATGAGTATTTTTAAATAATTAATAAATAATTAAGTAATTTATGTGTAACACCCTAAATTAATGTTCAGGTTATTTAGTTGCAAACCTTAACTAATTATAGTAGTAAATTAGTTTAACAATGTAGGACGCTTAAGAAATTAACAAAATCCCTGGTTCTCTTACTTAGATGAAACATTGGGTCCTTATGAGGCCTTGTCATGGATTAAGGAACTTGGTTTCGATCGGGTCATATTTAAAGTGGATGCTAAGATAGTCCACAATGCGATCTCTAATGATGTGGAGAACTTGGTATTTGGTGATTTTATCTCTGAATTTAAAAAATTATTTTCATTGTGCAATTTTTATTCTGTTAATCTTATTCCCAACTCTGTGGCATATTGCATAACTTGGGTTTCGCGATCTGTCGTAAGCCTCCATTATTGGATCGAGTCTTCTCACTTTGTGGATGACCTTCTCGATAGTTCTTGTTCCTGTTCTTCTTAATATATGCTCGTTTGTTTGTTTTAAAAAAAAAAAGAAATTAACAAAATCAAACTAATAAAATAAGGGTGGCTATTTGCAACCCCATAACAACTAAATAAACCTCAATTGCTAAATACACCATACTAAAACTACAATAAACAAGCATCAATGTACCCCATATATGACCATTTTACCCTTTTAATTAAAATTAAACATCTTCTGAAAAACGTCAACCCAGTAGCTACCTTCTTCTTTACTCTGGTAAGAAAGATAACAAACTTATAATCTTTTTAAACAATGATTTCTCTCTTTCATCTCATACTTATCCTTCCACGATTTTCTTTCTCACACAACATCCACTCAGTTGCGTTGGTGATGCGCTAAAGATGGCTCCATTTATTCTGGAATCTCCGAGAAATTATTGTTGCTTTTTTGGTTTTTGATGGATATGAATCCTCAAATCTTAGGGTGGTGTCTGATCTTTGATTTTTCTTTAATCCTGCAGCTTTAATTTCTCGCTTTAGTTATATATGTTATAGTCTATTGATTTCATTTTTATTAGTTGATGATTCATTGTTGGCAATGTGGTTTAAGCTGTAACCCAGTTTGTAGTACGGTGGTGCTGGATTTTCATAGGGTGGAACCAAGGTGGTGGGGTGGGTGGATGCCTCCAATACAACCTACCTATACACCCAGAGAGTGCGATTAGGATATATCAAATCTAATTGGGATTTGTATAACAATTTATAATAATTAATTTTATTTTATTATTTATATAAATGTATTTACGTAAATATATTTCAAATAGTACTCTCTAAAACAAAATGCATCAAAAAGGTTTTTTTTTTATTAAAAAAGTTACAACGAGACGCATGAGCATCTTACTGACACTCGAGATTTTCCAACTCATATTTACAATCATCATAGTATTATACATACAATATTTTGAATATGAATAGTTTTATAGATAGGAAGGCAGTGAACATATATAATACACTTACCAACCTAACCAAATTTAATACGAAAATAGGACAACAAAATTTTATTTAATTCAACCTACTTCTTCGTGAGTGTATATTACATGTGTTTGTTTGGATGTAATAATCAGAGCAATTGATACAAAAATTGTGGGAAATTGTCATTATTAGGATGTAAGCAAACTAAACTGTTCGCGAACTATTCGAGTCTCGATTCGATAAAATGTTCGTTCGAACTCGTTCGTTAACCTTAACGAGTCAAACCAAACTTGAATTTTGAGTTCGAATAGCCTATTAAACCAAACTCAAGCCTAAGGGTGTTCGACTCTAAAGCTCGCGAACATATTCGTTTATGGACTTGTTAATGGCTCGCAAACGCATTCTTAAATTTTATAATTATTCTTCAGTATTATATATTAGTATTATTTATTTATTAATATTTAATAATTAAATATTTTGTATTAAACCACATAAATATGATAATAACTTAAGTGATTATTTAAATATTTTTTTATCGTTTATTATTATATTTTGTTAGTTTGTTTATTTAATATTATGAATAATATTAAATGTTTATAAACGAAATATTCTTTTAACATCCAATAGTACAAAATTATTTAAATGTTCATGAAAAAATGTTCATGAACAAGTTACTTTATGTATTCGTGAACACGTTCGTGAGCTTTAATAAACAGTTTGAGTTCGAGCTCGAGGCTCGAGTTCGATAATTTCTTAACAAACGATCCTCAAACCTAGTAATGTTCGATTTGGCTCGCTTCGATTATATCCCTAGTCGTTATAATATGTTACTTATAATTCAACGCAAATCTATGGTGAGTATATTTAACGTGGAAACAAACAAAGAGTGTATGCCTTAATCTTGATTTTGATGATATTATTATAAATTACTATAATCTATTTTGTAGTTTTAATTAGTAATAAGTGAAAAGTTCCTTCTTCTTTTTCTTTTTTTTTTTTTACTTTTCTTTTTTGAATTTTTAAAAAATAATCATGAGTGTGAATGTGTTCAAGATGCTTGCTATAAATTCTAAAATAGTAATAACAATATGAATCATTGTATGACTTACGGTCAGAAAGTGATAACTTTTATGAAGGAATGTGATAATAAATTAATAAAAAGTAATAATACTCTTTCATGAACAATTTATAATATAAATAAAAAGTGATAACATTTTATAGCGAAAGTGATAACGATTTATAGCGAAAGTGATAATTATTTTAAAAGTGAAAAATAATATCATGTGAGACGATCTCACGCAAGACCTACCATATTTTATTTATCAAGTATCATCAATGAAAATGAACACTCTTTAATTTAATTTCCATTATCCTTCCCTACTATGAAAATGAACACTCTTTAATTTTATTTATCAAGTATCATCAATGTTTTGAAGACATGTTTTTGCCAACTAATTGCATTTTTCAAAAGATATTCATGTATAGTGTATAATTTTATTAGTATAATTTTTTTTTTCTTATCTAAATTTCTAGTATTATTATTATTAAGTTTTATTTATAATTATTGTAATTTCAAATAATCACAGTTAAATGATGATTAATAAATTGAATTTTGTTTAATGAGAATTACTAATTTGTGATTAATTTTCTCAAACACGTTTAATAATTATATTGGTGGGCCCAAAATAAATTATAGGCAGAGGCTTGGTCATGGACCATTAACAACTCATAATGTTAAACCATTTAATGTAGTTTGAGTTTGGCCCATCAAGGCCCATCAGTGGCAACGTAGATTGGACTTAAATATTTTATTTAGGACCACTGCGCTAACATTATTGCTAGATTTATTATTGACCCTATATTAATATTATATCATGGATAAATAAAGTCTCAAATGTTTTACGCCACGAGAAATAAATATTATTTTTTATTTCAACATAATAAATAAATGTGTACTTGAAAATAATAAAATAAAAAATGTTTTCATACAATTTCATTTTTCTACTTTAACATATCATAATCCAATGATCAATTTCACTCCCTACAATTCTTTCTTCACGAATGAAACTAAAAGTTCTTAAACATATTTATAAAAAAATAATTAAACACCTGACCAAATTGAAATATATTTTCTTAAAATAGAGTACTTGTTTTTTATTTTAGAATATGTATATTCCACCATATGAACACACTTTTTATTTAATATATTAATTTATTTAGAAATTATTACTACTAGACACACATTAAAAAAAATTGTAAAATACTAAAATAATCATATTTTACAGAGTTATTTGTGATTTTAATAAATATTAAAAAAAAATGTGTGTACAAATAGACAAAACGTGAGAAAAATAATAATTATATGTGACCATATTTTAATGAAAGTTGTGAAAATATTTTTTTTTTTCCTTTGGAACTAAGTTAAAGTAAAATTATACACACATAAAATTCTTCCAAAAAAATTATTTCAATAATTACCTGATAAAACCTTTTATTAAAATATTGTCAAGTCATCCATCTAACTTCACTACTAATTACTCCCTCCCTCCGTTCCATAGAAGTTGACACACTTTTCTTTTTTGTTTGTTTCATTAAAGTTGACACATTTCCTTTTTAATGCATGAGACCCACACAAAAATAATTAATCTATTCTCATGGTCACACATATCACCTCTAATACAACTACTCTCTACACATTATTTATCTCACTTCACTTTATTTCACTTTACATTAAATTATTATACTCCCTAATCTCCGTAAAAAAAATATATTAACTTCTCTTGGACGAAGGAAGTAATAAATAATCCATAATTTAGGAGTAAAAAGTAATGCAAATAGATGAAGGACGACATGTATCTAACATAAGCATGGCCCACCTAAACCATATCATTGCAGATCGATAATACAAGAACGTCACAATAATGAGTGTTTTATCTCATGATAATCTAATCTATTTTATTTTAGGCTGGCCTGCCAGCTGTGTTTGCTAATATTCTTAATACTCTTCTGTTTTATACTTTTTTCTAATAAACTAGTCTTGAAGACTCCTACGCAGGTCGCATGCACGTCATACATCTATTAAGTTAGTCTTTAATAATATCTTTCAGGAATATTTCATTTACCTTCACAAAATACTAATGATAGATACTATTCATTCAAAACTATATGGTGTTTTGTGATGAAATTGTATATATATAATAATAAATTGAGTATGAATATTATATATAGTCCCAAAAATGTTATTTTTAATGTATTAGTCATGATATACAAATAAATACTATATTTTTTATTAGTCTTGTTTACAAGTTAAAAAATAAAAATACTACTTAATATGTCAACTATTGAAATAACAAAATGTACTCTTTAAAATAACATTATTCGACTACATGAAAATAAATATAAAAATTAAGTTTAGTCTTCTTTAAAAAATAAATAAAATACTACATTTTGAAACAACTTTTTACTTAAATTAATGATAAATTTTTGCTACATATATATTTATCTTAATTTTTAATAATTTAAATAGAATAATTATAACCTTTTTTATTTATAAGAGTGTCACATCAAAAGAAATAGTTACTTAATATTGAATACTTTTATCTTCTTTTCGTAATAGCTTATGCAATGGAAAAAAAAATTAATATGAGAACTTAAACTATACATCTTTCCTCATTACAATATGTATCTTATCATCAAGCATTCTGTTAAATAGTAGAAATACCTAATTTGTTTATAGCAAGTGAAATAAAGGGTGGAAATTATATAGAATCTATTGACAATCACATTTACATATATAATTCATTAATTTTACATTTTCTTTTTTTATAATTAGTTCGAATGTGTCAATCTACCTCCATTGGTGTTACCTAGGGGTGGGTAATATCGGTATACCGAAAATATCGATACCGTACCGATACCGTACCGAAAATTTCGATATGGAAAAATTCATACCGATACCGATACCGAAATTTCGGTATACCGATTTTTCGGTATATCGAAATTTCGGTAAATTAAATCGGATACCGATACCGTACCGAAATTTACACCATACCGATTTTTTGATAAATACCAATTAATATCGAAATATTGACATACCGTTTCATATCGAAAATTCAACATACCGAAAAATACCGATTTACCGAAACCATACCGAAAAATAATATTTAATTTTAATCAAAATAATAAAATTAATATAAAAATATTTCAAAATAATTAAATTTTCTAATCTCAAACATTATACTTATGTTATTTTTAATTTATTCATGATTAAATAATAAATTTTTTATTATTATATTTTTATACTCCTATATTTTTATTTAGATGTGTATTATATTTTTATTTATTTTAATTAGAGCTTATTTTAAATTTTAAAAAATATATATGAATAAATGTAATACATAATAAAATAAAAATAATTTAAATATATTTATAATATAAAATATACTTAAATATTGTATTATGTATAATTAAATTTAAAAAATATATATATAAAATTTTCGGTATATCGGTATCGGTATACCGAAACCGAAATGCCGAAATACCGAAAATAATTTCGGTATACCGAAATACCGAAAATTTTAATATCCTATACCGATACCGTACCGAAATTATCGGTACGGCAACCATACCGTACCGAAAATTTCGGTATGTTGAATTTTCGATATTTTTCGGCATTTTTCGATACGGCGAGCGCGGTATACCGAGTTTTCGGTATTTTTTCCCACCCCTAGTGTTACCCAAGCATGCCTCACTTTTAAAACATTACATACATGCACAATGTACAAAGTTATGCCTCAACTAAAGTTGGATGTGTATGTTAATTGAAGAGAATATTTAGAGACAATTTAGATGCTTTTAAAATTCTTGTTTAAACATTTGAAGAGAATATTAAGGGACAATACAGATACATTTAATAATATTTTTAGTTAATGGAATTATTAATTAATACTAATAACTACACTAAAATATTTTATTAGATTTGTAGAGTTCTTATTTATTCAAACTTAAAGTTGGACAAAATAATCACAACTTTTTCCAACTTCTTCCTTTTGTTGCAATCCTTTTTTTTATATAATTTATGTAGTTTTAATCTGAAAATAGCCTAATTTGTATATTAAGACGTACAAATGGTAGTAACAAAAATGATGCAATATTAAAGAATTATTTTTAAAAAAAATCATGACAATTAAAGGAGGGTGAGTCTATTACATAGGGACAATGCTTGAAAATTATGATCTCACAAAGAGATTTTACGATTCATGACAAACCTTCCAAGCACTTCAGCAGAAATGATTACTGAACCTTCTAAAGCTTCCCCTAACTTCTCATCCACATTATATTCATTCACCTGAACATACAAAAAAAAAAAAACAAATTAGACATATTATCAAAAGAACTTCAAGAAATGCATGTGAATTTTGGAAGACTTATTATCAAATTCTTGTATTTATTATATATGATTTAGCCATTTAAGCATTGTAATAAAAAGGGTGTTGCGCATTATGTTGTTGTTAAAGGAAAAGAATAGTCCATGGATGGTGAAGTTATGAAGAAGAAACAGCGGCCGGCAAACAGGGGGCCATGGATGGCGGAGGAGGATCTGAAACATACACGGCGCAAAGCAGTGGACCACCATCGCTGCAAAAGCAGGTTTGTAATTATCTCCGTCATCATCCAAATTATTGTATTATTAATTCACAGGGCTGGGTCGATGCGCCAAGAGTTGCAGACTGCGATGGATGAATTATCTGAGCCCAAACATCAAAAGAGGCGACATGTCTGACCAAGAACAGGACCTCATCATCAGGATGCATAAACTACTTGGAAACAGGTCCATTTCCACCCTTGAACTTCTGCCAAATTCATTCTGTTTCTTGCTGCAGATGGTCGTTGTTCGCTGCAAGACTGCCTGGTCGAACAGACAATGAGATTAAGAACTACTGGAACCATCATTTGAGCAAGAAGAAACAGGTGTTGGTTGCTGGAATGGCTTCACAACACAAGATTTCTTGCACTGCTGTGGAATTTCATGATTTCTTTGATTTCTCCAATGAGAAACCTTCAACTTTGGAGTGATTTTCTTCAATTCAGTAAACATTAAATTGATGATTGTATTTTAAGAAAATGTAGCATCTGCATTTTGTCAATAAGAAACTCATCTTGGATCAGAAGAAACGTCTCAAAGGACGAAAACAACAATGCCATAAAGCTATTGCATTTCAGAGACAACCTATAAGCTTCGGATCAGCCATGTATGCATCTGTTTACTGTAATAAAAACCATATATATACAATTCTATAAGCACGTGAAGTTGCAGATCTAACAGTTTAACCAGCACCATTTCTCAACTGCTATCTCCTCCTACCCAGAAATAGAACCTGATTACAGAAAATAAAATGGTGTGAGCTGAAAACATGAGAGTAAGAAGGAGAAACTACATATGCTAATAAGATAATGCTGCTGAGCCTTATACTGGGGAATATAACAAATAATGCATGCCAACTCACACTTGGATGGATGTTTCAAATATATTCCCTCTGATAAGTAACTCAAAGCAGGCATAGAAACATCGGTCGAGATACCCCAAGTACATAGTTGACGATTCTCAAAACAACGGAACGTGCTCAGCTTATAATTTCAACTTCCTTTCAAATTCAATAGCTTAGTGAGTAAACATAGAATGTGTATATATACATACATTATAAACTTCCAAGTCACACATTTCCAATCCACCACATATTCATTAAATAACAAGTCATCAATGTCAAAGCAAACTGCTCATAATAGCATAAGGAATTTGCTCAATTGACTTTATTGAAATAGAAATGATGCAATATAGTATAAGGGAATGCAAATCAAGAAATGCAGTGTTGTTATACCATGTATACACTCGTATGAAAGTTCAGCAACGATACGTGGCAGTAATTAGCCCCATGCCATGGAACAAGCATAATTGACCACCAGTTTACCATCAATCCCAAATTTCTGCATCGCAATTAATGCAAATCAGAAAATAAGCACTAAAAAAAGAGCCTCAAAACCCAATCAACTATTGTATAGAATCCAAAAAAATACAGAACAGAAAAATAATCATATCGAGTTAGTGTAACACACTGAATAAACATCGCATAAGTCAGTATCTTAAGTGCTTGGGTAGCTGAATCTATGGCGCTTAAACAACCCAATAACCTTAGTATATTGTGTCTAGTTAGACTGTAAAGCAAAAAATTGATGCCTATGTCAGCAAGTGGTAAGTTGTTATAGATAACATGTAAGATGTATGCATTCATAAACCCTTAAAGAGCTACCAGGAAGCCTCGAATAAAGAACTGAATAAGAACAGAACTTACATTGTAAAGGTCTAATACCAACTCATCAGGATATGGAGAGAAGTCGCTGTTAACATATACAAACTAAAAAAAAATAAAATAAGAATCATCAACACCACTAAAGAGGAGGAGAAGAAGAACTTGCATTTCCAAAGCCAGATTGAAGGCACAATAAAACCTACCAATGTTTCTCTGTGAAGCTGACGACGAAGAAAGTCTATTACTTTCACAAACTTGTCCATCCCAGCAATCTATGTTCAGGAGAAAAGAAAGAGGGAGTAATTAAACAACATTAATAATAGCAATCATGACACTTGACTATAATTTGCTGTTACCATATACACTACTTTTTTTTTCCTGAGAGTTGCATAGAACACATAGTCCATGGACCTAAGCCTAACAAGCACTGCAGTAACATAAGCCATTTTTACAAGTCACAAGACATGACATCTATCATTAAAGCCAAATACTTAAGAAAGTCGAATGGATTTCGGCCAAAGGAGTTTCACTAGAAGATTCATTGTAATATGAGAAACTGAAAATCGTATGAGAATTTTCAATTCTAGGCATTTTGAGGATCTTGAGCTTAAACTAAAGGCTTTAATACATTCTCGAAGAGAATTTCAAATTTCTATGGAATATCGACGGGACTTGAAAAAATAATAACTCCAATTTGTTCTAAGTTACGCGACAATTTCCATGTGCATCCACAGCAATCGAAAAACTTAAATAATCCAATAAAAAATTACTCTAAAATTATAACTCAAATTCAGAATAGGAGCGGACGGTAAAAACCTTGAATTTCGCTTGCTTGAGAATTGGAGCGTCGCCGGTGGCTCTCAGATGAACTACCACTGCATCGACCCATTGTAAAAATAATACTCATAAATAAATAAAAATTTACATCACGTCAAACAAATTAGGGTAATTCCGATCGGCCGCTTCTATGTTAATTAACTTAATCCACCAGCAAATATCATAAATCAAGAACAAAATATTCAGCTAATACCTTTCCGAGTTTCCGAAGCCATACACGAACTACTTTGCAAAATACGTTTACTGCCCCTTGTGTTTGTCTTTTTTTTTTTTTTTTTTGCAAGTAGCTTAAGATTTCTAAATATTCAATATTAGATATGGAATTTTTATTTTTTTCTCAAATAAGAACAATATTTAAATTTAATAAAGCGATGTTGAGTTATCAAATTATTTTAGAAAGTATCATAATTTCGAATAAATTAAAATTCATGCTACAGAAATTATTTTACCATAATATAGGTAAAATAGTATATATTAATAAATTATTACTCCCTTTTATGGTATAATAATTTGTTAAATAATTTTATGACTTTAGGAATTTTACATCTTTTGTGTTCTAAATGGAGTAGAAAAATCTCTCTTTTACTAGAAAAAATTCTTTTATGTTATTATATCTCCTTTATTTATTTATTATGCACCCACGTACAAATATAAGCAAAAACATATACAATTATGAGTAAAAATGTATACAATTTAATTGTTAATTTTTTTAATAAAAAATTGAGTGTAAAAAATGTACAATTATTAAAATACATGTATACATTATTGAATAAAAGGTTATACACATATGAATGCTTGTTTTTTTAATGAAAAATTTAGTACAAAATGTGTATTAACTTATTTGTTGTGAATTCATTGTACAAAATTTTAATCTTGATAATACACTGTTTAAAACTAAACTTTAAGATTAAATATTTATGGATATTATGTAAATTAATTACTTTTAAAAACATGATTTGTTAACAGATTTCGTATATTAAATTTACATGTATTGGTAATTATCATTAAGTAGTGCATATCTACATAATTACACCAATTGTTTTTTTCAAGTAATTTATACTGCATTTCTTTCTTACTCTAATGCTTATTAGGTTTGGAAATGACTGAAGATGAGATTAGAGAAGCAACATTGTTGGATATCGATAAGCTATTGAAGGTAATGGGTAAGTCACTTAGTGACTATGATGGAATGCCCATTCCAACATTTGATCGCGAGATACATCTAGAGAATAGAATGATAATCAATGAATTATGCTATAATAGACACGAGATGAAAATGGAACACGATATGCTGATTAAGAAGCTTAATGCAGACCAGCGGGCAGTGTACGACACAATATCAAATTCCGTACTCGAAGCTACTGGAACTGTATTTTTTGTTTATGGTTATGGTGGAACAGGTAAAACGTTTCTATGGAGAACACTCTCAGCATTAATAAGGTCAAAGGGACAAATTGTGCTCAACGTTGCATCTAGCGGAATAGCATCTCTCCTGCTACCTGGAGGAAGAACAGCTCATTCAAGATTTGCAATACCAATAAACATACATGAAGAGTCAACATGTAACGTCAGACAAGGGAGTCATTTGGCAAATTTGCTGTCTGAGTGTCGACTTATAATTTGGGATGAAGCTCCTATGATTAATAGATATTGTGTTGAGGCTCTTGACAGGACGATGAGAGATATCATGCAGGTAAAAGATGCAGATTTTGCTTCCAAACCTTTTGGTGGTAAGACAGTAGTTTTTGGTGGTGATTTCAGGCAGATTCTACCAGTAATCGCAAAAGGATCAAGACAAAATATTGTTGGTGCTACCATCAACTCTTCTTATCTATGGGATGAAATAAAGGTCCTGAAACTTACAAAAAATATGTGTCTGATGAACATGCCAGAAAATTCAGAAACAAATGAGATTAGGAAATTTGCTGAATGGGTGGCCAAC
The DNA here is from genome assembly GCA_023678885.1 of Pogostemon cablin. NCBI lineage: Eukaryota > Viridiplantae > Streptophyta > Magnoliopsida > Lamiales > Lamiaceae > Pogostemon > Pogostemon cablin. Next base: position 42,595,483 of record CM042959.1, on the reverse strand, counting down.
ATTGGTGATGGAACTGAGGGTACATACACTGAATATGGAAGTGATGTTAAAATCCCAGATGATATTTTGTTGAGGTACGAAGATGATGCTATTGGTGCAATTGTGAACCACATCTATCGTGACTTGGGAAATGTGATTGATCACCCAGAATATTTGCAGGATAGAGCAATCCTGGCACCAACTCTAGATGTGGTAGATTCAATTAATGACTACATGATAGGAATGAACAACAATGAATTGAAATCGTACTTCAGCTCGGATTCCGCCTGCAAATCAGATGCTAATGCTGATATGCTTTCTGATGTGCACACGCCCGAGTTTCTAAACACATTAAGATGTTCTGGAGTACCTAATCACGAGCTTAACCTCAAGGTTGGGACACCAATAATGCTTTTGCGGGATATTGATCATTCGAGGGGTTTGTGTAACGGAACAAGGCTTTTGGTTACAAAACTTGGAAAACATGTTCTTCATGCAAGGATATTAAGCGGAACAAATGCTGGTGAAGAAGTTCTCATACCCAGATTCACATTAACACCGACAGATATTAGGCTTCCTTTCAGGTTCCAAAGAAGACAGTTTCCTGTCATTGTGTCCTATGCTATGACCATAAACAAGAGTCAAGGACATTCACTTGGAAATGTTGGATTATTCCTGAGAAGACCAGTTTTCAGTCATGGTCAGTTGTACGTGGCAGTTTCAAGATCAACCACCAAGGTGGGTCTGAAAATTTTGTTGGAAAGTGACGAAGGCAGTGAATCAGGTATTTGTAAAAATTATGTTTTTAGAGAAGTTTTTAGAAACGTGTGATTTGCAAGTTTGCAGGCATTATTTTGTTGGTGACTATTGATTGTTGTTAGATTTTCACAACAGATGATCATTAATGTCATGCAAAAATTACTACAGAATACATGATAGTGCTTAAATTATGATTATATTGCTTAGTTTTTTCAACACATAATGTCAATTTTTTTGGTCTTCAAAATGAATAATAAATAGTTTCGTTAATTATTAATTTTGGTATGTATCAATTTTGTTAGTTCTTGAAAAGCTGTATTAGATGTAAAATATAATATAAAAAATTATATTTTTGTATGCAACTTTGATCCATTGCAAAAATGTAAGAAAAATGTATGGTTCTTAATAAAAGTTAAATTATATTGATTTCATGAATATTTTTAAAATTTTAGAACACCTAATATAATCTTTATTTAATTATTGTTCAAAGTAATTTTTAAAATTTCATCAATCATCTGTTTGTGTGCATTTTTTTTCTTTAATTCCCTTTGAATCAGTTAAATCTTTAAATTTCACCTTCCTACTTATTCATATAAACTTAATTCACATTGTCGTGTGGAGTTAAAACTCCTAATAATTAAAAATCAAGGAGTTTGAAATTCGATGTTCATAACCATAATTGATTTTGGCACAGGTCTTCTTTCACCAATAATAAAATCCGCAATAAGAAAAAATAAATCATTTTGAATTACTTAAACTTTCGAAAATAATACATTGATATCGTTGTCATAACGTCTTCCCGTGCATCGCACGGGTTAAACGCTAGTTTAAATTTAATAAAGCGATGTTGAGTTATCAAATTATTTTAGAAAGTATCATAATTTCGAATAAATTAAAATTCATGCTACAGAAATTATTTTACCATAATATAGGTAAAATAGTATATATTAATAAATTATTACTCCCTTTTATGGTATAATAATTTGTTAAATAATTTTATGACTTTAGGAATTTTACATCTTTTGTGTTCTAAATGGAGTAGAAAAATCTCTCTTTTACTAGAAAAAATTCTTTTATGTTATTATATCTCCTTTATTTATTTATTATGCACCCACGTACAAATATAAGCAAAAACATATACAATTATGAGTAAAAATGTATACAATTTAATTGTTAATTTTTTTAATAAAAAATTGAGTAAAAATGTATACAATTTAATTGTTAATTTTTTTAATAAAAAATTGAGTGTAAAAAATGTACAATTATTAAAATACATGTATACACTATTGAATAAAAAGTTATACACATATGAATGCTTGTTTTTTTAATGAAAAATTTAGTGTGAAAAAAGTATACAAAAGAGAATAACATGTATACAAAATAGAATAAAAAATTATACAAATATGGGTTCAAGGGTACACCCGGGTGCACCTAATATATACTCATTTATTATTTATATATACATAAAAATAGAATAGTGGCAAACAAATTATTATTTAATAATATTTAATAATAGTAAAGTCCAGCTGTTATTTAATAAAATAATACTACTTAATTGTGCAAGTCTTGATAGAAGTTAGGTGCATTTATTCAAATAGAATCACCTGTTACACAATGATGTTTCATCTACTATTACACAAATTAATTATTTGTCACGTGTCATAATCAAAGGCCAAAATTCAATACATGCCCCGAGGGTTTAATGGTCATTTGTAGGGTATAGTTTTTTTATTGAAAAATTATCACAAATGGTCCTCTAAGTATGACAGAACCCACCATTAGTCCTGTAAATTTGGAAATTATCAATTTTAGTCCTTTTGTATCCAATTTTGATCCTATTTATCCAATTTTAATCCAAATTCCTAAAAATAAAAATAAAACTCACCGGAACCCTTCTCATCCTCAGCTTTGGAACATTTCCGGCAGGCCACATTATTCAACATCCACGTGGCACTATCAAGTTAAAAATTAAGTTGCCACGTCACGGTCATATCGTAGATGGGAAACCGCTCCAGCCGCACAACCTCGCCACCAAGCTGGTCCGCCGCCGCTCATCGCAAGAGAGGAGTATCCGCCGCGCCAACAAGTTCAACCCTCCATTCCAGTCGCCGGTCTTCTCATCGGAAATCACAACCACACACGCTGGTTGCCCGTCTCAGTCTGCCGCCGGAGAAAGAACTCACCACCATTGGCCTCCAGTCGATCGTCTTCGTTCACGCTGTCGACCGTCAGCTGCCGCCAGCCGCTTAGCCCAATCGCTGAGTCGCTACTGTAGATCTAGCCCGCTGCAATCGCTGCCGGAAATCTCCATGCTAGCCACGAAACGCTATTGCAGATCAAGCCCGCTGCAACCGCTGCCGGAAATCTCCATGCTAGCCACTGCGTCGCTACTGCAGATCCAGCCCGCTGCAACTACTGCCGAAAATCTCCAGGCTAGCCACCACTACGCCGCCAAGCTTTGTGTCCACACCACCGATCAGCCAATGCCGCTAGCCGAGAGACACTTCACGTTGGTAAGATCTGACTCTCGCATCGCTGTTCGTTGCTGTAAATAATAATTATTTATTATTATTTATTTCCACATAGGAAGTGGATAATGCAGAGATGAGGGAGTTAAAAAGTAATTTCTTAACTCCCATCTTCTGGGAATTTATACTGCGAAAACAGAAATCTGCATGTACAAGTTGAACGCGTTTCAGAACGCAGAACTCAACGCTGGAATATAATTCCCTCTAGCCATTTCTTCTTCCGTAAATCACAACGTGAAAAACCAGTCATCATATTTCACAGTTAATACATATTCATGGAAATATATTCTCTCAACCCCGTGTTGGAGGATTGATCCAGAGATCACGGTTTAACAACGTGAGTACCAACAGGTTCGTACGTTTTTCTTCCGCTGCAACGAGAATTCCAGGAGAAAGGTATGATTTCTCCCTGTGTATGAACGTTAGTTTTCCAACATTGGTATCAGAACCAATGGTTGGTACTCCGTTAATGTTGTTTCTGGATTTTTGCGTTAAGTTTTCTGCTTTTGTGTTTTTTAAACATTCTCACATGATTTTGTTTGAAGTTACATGATTAGTGAATTGTATGACTTTGATGGATTATTTATGTGAGTATGAGAAAGATTAACTTCTTTTCCAGTGCATATGTGTTCATGACTATGTGATTCACCATGAATCTTACAATGGTGAATTTTTCGTCATTTTTTCGTGCAAGTAAAAGCATATTTTATTCAATCCACTGGATAGGGCTCGTCGAGAGGAGTCCGGCAGTATTTTTTGTGATTTTTTTGGCCTCCTAAAACTCAAGATATGAATTTTTGAAGTTTTTTTCGTTCTTGGGGCTAAACTGCAAAAGTTCAGAAACTTCAGGGGTTGTTTTTTGAAAATTCGATAAAGTTTAGGGACTTGATCATAATTTCGAAAAACCTGAAGGCGGACCGGGTCAATCAGACGGATCCGGGTCAGACCCAGCAGAACCGGGTCGGCCCAGTGGGTCAACCCATGACCGGAGCCACCGGAGAACACAGTGCAGGCAGAGGCGCGTGGTATACACGCTCCGGTAACGACACACCGGTGGTGGCGCGTGACCCCACGCGCCGTATCGGCCAAGGCGCGTGTGGTCCACGCGCCGACAAATGCCATCTCCGGTGGAGGCGCTTGTGTTGCACGCGCCAGAGCTCAGCTTGCTTCCAGCCGCGCGTGGAGGCGCGTGGGCGGCGCGTGAGCTTCCAGCTTGTCCATGGCGGCGCGTGGAGGCGCGTTGCGGCATTTTCTGGCGACTGTTCGGTGTTCTCCGACGTGTTCTGAACTGTTTTCGATGCGTTGAGTCCGATGGTGATGTTTTCAAAGTGTTTGACGTCATCTTTAGTGCGTATGTGTGGTTTTACTTCATTTTATGACATATTTGTTGAATACGAACTCACGGGGTAGCTATTTCAGTTATATTTTTTGGTAATAAAGCACCTTAATATGTCGTTTAATTCTAAATTCATGGTGTTAAGTGTTGTTAGATTGTTCAAAACTCCTGTAGCCTATGAAAATGGTAGCCAAAGTGAGTTGGACTGATTCACTTGTGAATATACCTATTGCATCTTGGAAAGTTGTTTCCATATGCATTAAATGGAGAGGAAATTCATGTGATAGAGTTTGACTAACACTGGTATGTTTATTTTTGGTTGCTCGTTTTCTCAGAGGTATGTCAGGACGGGGAACAATTTCAGAGGAAGACATTAGGACTAAAGATGAAGTCCTCCATGAATTCTTGAATTATAAAATGAAGCCTACACACAACATAAGGGACCACGCAATTGTTTTGTTTGAACTCTACAACCAGATGATGCGCTTGATTTATAGCAAAACGATTCCAAGTGATGAGTATTTTCAAATTACTAGTCCTCAGACCTGGGCGAACACTATGCCTCCCCACCTACAAAAGGATTTTTGGGCTCAGTGGGAGACTTACCAAGTGAAGCCTAATGGTTATTTCATTATGCTTGATATGGTCGATGCTTCTAAGGCAGAAGATAGGGCACAGGCACTGAGATCAGCCTGATTGAGGATGGGAAGGGTTCGACGTTCTGATTTTTTGAGACTTAGTGGTCGAGACAAACGTCAGATAAAGAATCCTCATATAGATCCTCTAGGTCGAGCTGTCTTTAATGTGGGGACTAAAGATTTTGATTGGGAACGTTATTTTGAATCTAGTGATAAATTAAGAGATACAATTGATATTTATCGCTAGTTTATTTCAATTGTATTTCTAATTGGAAACTCAAGAAGTTCATTAGAATTTTAATGTTCATGACTTGTCAGACTTGGACATTTTGCTATTGTGAATGGTTGTTTAAGTTCAGTTTATAAGTGGCTGTTCAATGTTATTGTTGATTACTTGAACAATGTGTTTTATGTTTTGAAGCAAGAATCTAGTATTGTGACACTTGATGAGATTGATGATTAGTAGTCTCCGAGCTATTTTTCGAGATCAAGTCTTGTGTTATTTATTGAGATGTCTGTGTTTGGCTTAACGTAAAACTTGATAAAACATTAATAACATACTGAATCACTATAATCTCTAACATAGAAATGAACATCGAAATCTATTATCGTTGAGTTGCACAAAGGTGAGAAACTCAATAGTGATAATTATGACACAGACGTCATAAAATTTGGTACATATTGTATGAACAAGATGCATTGGATGCTATAAACCAAGTGATGGCTTATCCAGGCGTGGGTATTGAAAACCAAAGGAGGTGTGACCAAGGAGCATACCAGGCATGGAAAGGGAAAATTCCATTTGCACGAGGTATTCTTGTAAGCTTAATAATCGATGCAATGATCCATGAATGTGAGCAACATCCCACCACTCATGATATCTGGATATATCTGCGTGAGATATGGTGGTACATCGATTATAAGGTTTAGGCAGTAGACTATTAAGTTTGACACCTTCAAAAGGAAACCTAATCATAACATTAGACAAAATCTCAGGGAGATGTCTAATATGATAATCGAACTTAAGACTGCCGGTCATATACTCTCTGATGAACAGTAAATCTAAGCCCTGTTCCACTCTTTACCAGATCATTGGAAACGTCTCAAAGTCAACTTGATGCATTATAAAAGAATTGAACTTTCAATGATGCTTCTTGTCATGTTGAGTTAGAAGATGAGAGGCTCGGAGCCTCAAAGCCTTCTTCTGGGACCTTTTTTGCCAGTTCTACTTCTAAAGGAGCTTCAGGCTTCAAAAGAAAAGGAATTGGAAGAAGGAAAAGAAGAGAAGACGATCTGATGGTAGTGGTGGTAAGCCTGACAATAATTCAACTACAAAACTAATGAACGGAAAAGGGAAAACAAGCGTGACAAAACGAATAAAAAAAATAAAAGCAAGATGCCATGTTACAATTGTAGTAGGTTTGGTCATTATACTCGTAAATGCCCTGATCCCAGGTGGGTAAAGGTGGATTCATCTTATTCTGTTTTGTGTGAAATTAATGTCTTGAGTACTGTCTGGCTATCTGATTCTTATCCTTTGAAGATTATAGACTCAGGAGCAACGGATCATGTGACGAGAGACAGAGGAGTTTTTTTTGTAGATTTTCGCCATGTTCCGAAGGGGACTAAGTAGAAATATGTGGGAAACAATGCATGAGTTGAAGTCAAAAGGACTTGGGACTTGCATATTGGATCTTGACGATGGTCCGGACATTATCCTACATGATGTTCTATATGCTCCGAAAAATCACGCGAAATTTAATTTCTGTTTCAGTTCTACTTAATTTTGGTTATATGTCTCTAAAGGCACTATGGTAATGAGCATAAATGATACTTGTTATGCATCTGGACATATAACTGATGGCTTTATGATTTTAAATTGTAATAGAATGACGTTTAGTTATTATGATGATTATTCATATTCGCTAAATGCTCATTCTTCTAGTAATGCAAATATGAATAATGTTTGGCATGCTAGATTAGGTCATATGGGGCAAGATAGGATGAATAGACTTGTGAAAGAAGGATTATTGAGTTTTTCTTCTAAAGTTGAATTATCCAAATGTGAACATTATCTTGCTGGCAAAATGACTTGAAACTTTTTGGTAAAGTTATTATGTCTGAATCTTCATTAGAAGTAATCCATTCCGATATATGTGATTCTGTAAATGTGAGAGCACGACATGGAGCTCACTATTTCATTATGTTCATTGATGATTATTCACGTTTTGGATGTCTATTTGATATCTCATAAGTCTGAAGCATTGGATTGTTTTAGACGATATTTGAGTGAAGTTGAAAATCAAAAGACAAGTCTATCAAAGTTCTAAAGAACTGATAGAAGATGTGAATATCTATCAGAACAATTCAAGAAATTTTGTAATGAAATGGTATAATCCGACAATTAATTGTTCCTTATACACCTCAACTAAATGGTGTTGCTAGAAAAGGAATAGGACTTTGTTGGAGATGGTAAGATCCATGATGGCACAAGCTATTATAACGAGATGTGTTATTTACGGGAGCTTATGTGCTTATCGCGTGCCTTCTAAGGCAGTTGTTTCGACTCCATATGAACTTTGGACGGGTAGAAAACCTGAGTTGAGTAACCTTAGAGCTTCAGGGCCAGCAACTTACGTATATGATTCATCGAGTCAGTATGGAAAGTTGGGTCCTAGAGGCAAAATAATGTATCTTCATAAGATATTTCGAATTCTAAGGGTTACATGTTCATAGGAGATCACGATGGGAGCTTAACTGAGATAGAATAACATAATGCTCATTTTCTGGAAACTGAATTTCTTAGTATAGGAGGCATCAGGGATGCTGGACCTGTTTTCGAGATAGTAGAAAAACAATACCTACAAGATCCAAGTGGGAGTAATAAGCTGATGGTGGGGATCTTGATAGTTGATGGTGTGGATCTTGATAGATATTTGCCAATTGAGAATCAGGTGATTCCCAATGAGAGTATTTTTCTACAGAAGACCATCATAAGTTATCTTATCTCGAAAAGTTCTAGGAAGCATGTGTCTAAAATGCATTATGACATTGAAGGACATGCCTTCTTGATTTCACCAGAAAGTTGAGATGTTTTTCCTGCTGATGAGGAAGAGCCCAGAAACATTAAAGAAGCTCTAACTTGTCCGGCAAAGGAGAAATGGATGAAAAAGGAGATGGGGTCTATGAAGTCAAATCGAGTCTGGGGACTTGTAGATCTTCCAAAGGGACGAAAGGAAATTGAGAATAAATGGATTTTCAAAATCAAAAGAAATGATGATGGCTCAATAGAGAGGTAGAAAGCTCGCTTGGTGGTAAAAGATTATACTCAACAAGGGTGTAGATTACGTGGAAACCTTTTCACCTGTAGTGAGGTTTACTTTGATTCGTCTACTGTTGGTTATAGTGGCTAGTATGGATTTAGAATTACAGCAAATGGATGTTAAGACCGCATTTCTCAGTAGAGAATTAGAAGAAGTAATCTACATGCAACAGCCTGTAGGATTTATTCTTCGAGGTCAAGAGGATAAAGTTTGTAGATAGAAGAAGTTGTTCTATAGACTCAAACTATCCTTTAGACAGTGGTATTTGAGATTTCACACTACGATCATCTCATATAACTTTGTTATGATAAACGAAGACCACTGTGTTCACTTTAAACGGTCCAATGATTGTTTTGTGATTCTATCCTTGTATGTGGATGACATATTTCTAGCTGGAAATAGCAAAAGAGTATCTTGAAACCATAAAAGGATGGTTGTCTTCAAATTTTGAAATGAAAGATATGGGTGAAGCAGAGTACATACTTTGGTGTGTAGATCCATAAGGATCGTTCGAAGAAATTATTGGGTTTGTCTCAAGAGACTTACATCAAGAAATTTTTAGAACGGTACAAAATTGGACACCTGCAAACCTATTGATACTCTCATTGTGAAAGACGAATTATTGAGTTAGCAGATATGTCCCAAGACTCAAGATGAAAAGAATGAAATGGCCAGAGTACCCTATGCCAATGTGATTGACTGCAGACTATTCTATCTGTTATCAAGGGAATAACAGTACACTGAGTATATAGATGTTGTCTGGAGTGGTGATTTAAATAAATGTAAATCAACTCCTGGTTATGTCTATTTGCTCAACAATAGAGCAATCTCATGGTGTAGCAATAAACAGACTTGAATAGCACTGTCCACTAATGAAAGCCGAGTTTGTGGCATGTGCGTCTACAGTTCAAGAGGTCATTTGGTTAGAAGATTCATGGAACATTTGGAGGTCTCACACTCCAGTGGGAGCTGGTTTTAATTAATTGTGATAATCAGGCGGTTATTGCTTACACAAAAAGATCCCAAATATCATGGATAGACCAAACACATTGACATGAAGTTCAACTTTGTTAGAGATATAGTAGATAAGAAGAAAGTGATTCTTAGTTACATTTCTACTCGTTTGATGTTATCAGATCTTTTTTACCAAACCAATTCCTAGATATGTATACAGAATACATGTAAAGGGATTGGGTTTGCAAAAGATTTAAAACGAATAGAATATGTTTATGTATTTTAATGGAATAGTTAATGGCTTAACTATACATATATGTTTTATAAATTATATGTGATGGTTCACATATAATAGTATGTCGGCAAGTTATGATTGGCTCTCTCATACGAGCAATCACCTCTGGCTCAGTGGGAACGCAGAGATGAGATTACGATAGCTAATGTAATCGGGATAGATTTCGCCACGAATCTAATCCAACTTGTTATAAAGCTAAATCGACGGAGATCCTATACGTTGGAGGGAGGATATCCGGGTTAAGTGTATGGGACACACTTGAACTTTGATTTACACGATGTCTAAATTAAATGAAATACGACATACACTTTCTTGGAAGGAAGTTAAAGACATTGTGACATGTGTTTTAGAAAAACGACATGTGCAAAGTTGACCCCAACAGGATTGAGAAAATAATCCTTATTTTCTCAAAAGTATGAGTCCTTATATATTGGTTACCCTTATGACTTTCTACTATATTCTAAGTCTTCACTTTGGTGTTGCTACTTTAGCATGCTACCAAAAGAGCTATGGTTAATAACGGCGATGCGGTACATGTCTAGGAAATCAGCTATAGTGGGAGACTGTAGATACTTAGTAAGATGGGAAGAATGTCTTAATTTAACATATACTATTGTGATTCATTGACTAGTCAATCAAGCAGGATCTTGATTATGAATACATGGTTATTTTTGCAAAATGGTTGAATATGCTCTGACAAAATTCAGGGTTTAAAAAAGAGATATGTCAACTTATGTTAAATGTTCAAGAGTTCTGGGGTATAGCGAGCTTGTTGAGTTTCATTGATAAACTGGTTGAGTTGCTATATATCTCTAACAAGTGTATGGTGATTAAAATTCATATCTCGTGGGTCACACGATGTATTAATCTGTGCGAGAATATGATTCATGAAGAATATGAGTCAGGCGACTTTTAGACTTCATATGTGAGTGGGAAATGTAAATAATAATTATTTATTATTATTTATTTCCACATAGGAAGTGGATAATGCAGAGATGAGGGAGTTAAAAAGTAGTTTCTTAACTCCCATCTTCTGGGAATTTATACTGCGAAAACAGAAATCTGCATGTACAAGTTGAACGTGTTTCAGAACGCAGAACTCAACGCTGGAATATAATTCCCTCTCGCCATTTCTTCTTCCGTAAATCACAACGTGAAAAACCAGTCATCATATTCCACAGTTAATACACATTTATGAAAATATATTCTCTCAACCCCGTGTTGGAGGATTGATCCAGAGATCACGGTTTAACAACGTGAGTACCAACAGGTTCGTACGTTTTTCTTCCGCTGCAACGAGAACTCCAGGAGAAAGGTATGATTTCTTCCTGTGTATATGAACGTTAGTTTTCCAACAGTTGCCGTCACGCAGCTGCCGCCTATCGCCATCACCGGAGCACCGTTGTTCCAGGTCAAATCTGCCGGAGATTGCCTTGACGTTGAGGGGCTGTGCGCGGTGGAGAGATCCAGAATTGAAGAGCATCAGCTCACATGTGAAGGAACGTGACGTGGCAACTTAACTTTTAATTTGATGGTGCCACGTGGGATGTTGAATAATGTGGCTTGCCGGAAAATGTTCAAAACTGAGGATGAGAATGGTCAGGTGAGTTTTAATTTTATTTTTAGGAATTTGGATTAAAATTGGACCAGGCAGATTAAAATTGGAAAAATAGGACCATAATTGGATACAAAAGAACTAAAATTGATAATTTTCAAAATTACAGGACTAATAGTGGGTTCTGTCATAGTTAGATGACCATTTGTAATAATTTCTCTTTTTTTATTTAATGAAACATCTAAATTGATTTGTGTGCATCAGTGAATGTGATTTAATTGTGTCAAGGAAGATTCTCAAGTTGAAGTGCTTTAGAAGCCAGAAGGGATGAGAAGAAAACTATGGATACAAAATATTACAATGATAATAAAAAAATAAAGACATACTTAAACGTCGGTCGGTTATTGTGTTGGCCTGAGGGCGGGGGCAGGGCCTGGGCAGATGTTTTGTAATGGCGTAATCATGGTCGTCGTCAACCTTGAGCAAAATTGGGCCGACGACCAAAATCACATCAACAAGCACAATTTCCACTTTACATCTGTGCGGCTGCCGCAACCTTAGGGAGGCGCTCCGCCGCATCTGTGATAGAGCCGTCGTGATACGCACCAAGGGAGAGATCGGGACCGGCAACGTTATCGAGGTCTCCTCCACGTTCGCGAAGAAGATCCAGTCGCTGTACAATCTGGTAATGCAAACGAATAGCTGGGGCGACTATTGGAGGACCAATTCGCAGCGGAAGGTGTGGCGCTGATGGTGCAGCTATTCGATCCGAACGACGTTAAAGAGAAGAGGTATACCATTATCATAATCTAGTGTATCATAATTTAGTAGATTTTTTTTAGATGAAGAATATGTCATGGAAATCCTGTGAGTGGATTTGTGTGGAATACGAATTTGAGCTGGCTCTTTGATTATTCTGAACTGATGTTTTATCTAGTTTGATGAATTCATTGATCAAGACATTGTCTCACGATTGATGGTTATTTACATCAAAATGTCTTCTTCACAAGCACGATAGAACTAATGCAGAAAAAAAGAAAGAAATTATTTATCTTTGTAAAAATATTTTTTTAATGCGGTAGAATCAGATCTGAAAGAAAGAGGCGAAAAATAGTGATAAGCCCGTCACGGTGGGGTTGTTTTTTTTGTCATAGAAAGAAAAAGAAAAACTCAAGAACAGAGTGAAAATTAATAAGTGGTGAAGATGACAGAGAAGAGTTGGAAACTTGATGAAGTTAGATGGAATCGTGATATTACATATTCCTTAATTTGTGACTGCAATACGAAATGTGATTGAAATCAATAGGTGTCATTTTGGGATATTATCTCATCAGGTTTGTCATTTTGAGATATATGTAATTCTTGAAAAACACTAATCATTTTGCAACATCAATCAATAAGCTAATTGAACTGAATAATGAATTTGGTCCTGTTTATAAGGTAATAGAGTAGAAGTGAAAATTCAGTTACAGTAATTATTATACACTTGAATATATTCGAATGTTGTTCATTGAGAAAATATATACTCCGGAGGGAGTACATTTTAATTCATTCAACGAAATATATAGAAAGTGGGAAAAGAAAAAAAAAGTGATTATTTATGAAAAAAAAAGGTGCTATACAAAGTGAGAAAAGAAAAAAGAAATAAAGAGACATATCTATGATTGCAATTCATTCAAGAAAATACATAAATGGAGAAAAAGAAAAGGATATGGCATATATCATTTATTTGAAATTCATTGGAAACAAGTGATTATTTAAAACTCATTGAAAACAAGTGAATATTTGATGATAATTAATTCAAGAACATATATAATCATTCTAGAAAATATATAGATCTTGTGTAAAGAAAGAAAGGGCATATATCAATTATTTCAAAAGCATTGGAAAGAAGTCTCCAAGGCAATAAAATTCGTAAGAAGCCTTCAAGGCAATAAAATTCGTAAAATATGGGTATTTTTAAAGAAAATTTGAAAGTTGATGATTACAATATATAAATGAAATTATTGATTTTCAAGAAAGATTAAAAAAAAAATTGCATTCTATATAGTGTAAATCTTTAAAACTATAGGTTGAAATTGAGGAAATTTAGAAGACGGGAGATAAGATAAATAGATGCAGTAACTAATTTTGATTGGAGGCGGAATTGAGATAATGTTTACGGTGGTGAAGATATTGATTGTTTATAATAATTACTCCATATATAATATTAAATGCTATATTATGATATATATTTTTTAATAATAATATAAATTAAAAATATGAAAAAATAAATATGTATAATATACTTTTAAAATATTAATTTTTATAAGATAAATATATTTTTTAATGTTTATTTATAAAATTTATTCGATCTATACATTAAAATCATATCAAATCAATCATATTTTTAAGAACTTTAATTTAATATGTTACCATAATATATGCTAGATTTAATCGAGTTTATTTTTAGATAAGATATTTTTTTAAAGTAATTAGTAAGTTATTAAAATTAAATATTTTATTTATGGTAAATAAAATTAACGTTTCTAAAGTCTACTACAATTTGCTTTTATTTCTATTGAATGAATTTTTTAGAAAAGAGAAAAATATATTACTCAGTTCGTTTGATTAGATTTTTATTAATTTCATATATTAAAAATTAATTTTGTAAAATCAATCTATATGATAAATCGGGTTTACATTTACGTATAATTTTATTTAATTTTATTTTTACTCATATTAGAAACCGTGCATAGCACGAGTGTATATTACTAGATTAATTTCAATAATTAGATTAGATTTTTATTTAATTTTAATCATTAAATAAAATAAAATTATTAAAAATAAATTTAATAACAACCCACTATATCCTAACTTTTACTCTATTAATCTTTAGAGACTAGGTATACCTTATAATTACCCACAATTAGTTATATGATTTATCTATAATTTATGAATTTTTTTTAAAGATGGTTATAATAACAATTATTAATCATATGACAATCACTGGAATAGGCCCGTCGTATTTTTCAAATTCATGAGACCGAATCTAGAGTGAGGCTTGCGTGCACCCGGGCGCACGGAACACGGAACACATTCCGTGCGCCTTTAGAAATTTTGTATTATGGGTAAGGGTACATTAATTTGGTCTAAAGGGTATACACTTTAATTACTAAAAGGTACACAATTTTGTTCTAAAGGGTATACACTTTTCATTAATATTTTTTTTTCTTTAGAAAATAAAGGGTACACATTTTTATACTAAAGGGTATACAATTTAACACAAAATTCTAAAGGCGCACGGAATGTTGTTCGTGCGCCCAGATTTTTCTTTAGAAAATAAAGGGTACACATCTGTATACTAAAAGGTATACAATTTAGCACAAATTTCTAAAGGCGCACGGAAAGTGTTCCGTGCGCCCGGGTGCACAGGAGCTTTTGCCCCGAATCTATTCGTGGAGAGTTCATATCATATATTGAAATGCGGGTCAAAGTCCACCTACCTGAAGGTCGATTAAAAAAAAAAAAAAAATGGAAAGAATGACAGTAGAGTCAAGAGTAGATGAATTGCACGACAGGAGAGAGAAAGCATAGAATTAACGTTGGCCGGATATACCACCTCTCAGCCACGCCAGCCTCCTCGCCGGAAATGTTGTTGATCGCTTCACCGGAGACCTGTCGAGAACCACCTTGAACCGCTTCCAATTGTGATCCAGCCGCTGGTCTCCCGTTAAAAATCGTACTCTGCCGCCAAGGTCTGCTCCAGCCTCTATTCGTCGCCCACCTTGCGATTCTCCTTGCCGGAATTGATGCTGCCGGTTAAATCCACTACACGCTGCCTCCGAGCCCAGCCATTGCCATTTTGTCAGGAATCGCCACCTGT
Organism: Pogostemon cablin; assembly: GCA_023678885.1. Lineage (NCBI taxonomy): Eukaryota > Viridiplantae > Streptophyta > Magnoliopsida > Lamiales > Lamiaceae > Pogostemon > Pogostemon cablin. The sequence goes on along the minus strand of CM042959.1, from coordinate 42,580,251 downwards.
TGCCGCTGGGAGAGCAACCGCCAGATCTCGTTCCTCGCCGCTGGTTGCGAGCCACCACCATCCCCAAAAGTGCTGTTGCTTCTCCTTTTAATTGAAAATAGCTTCTCCGTCCACAAAGATGAATGGCTACACATCTCAAAGAAATTTAGAAGAACCACTTTCTTTGGCTATCCTGTCGCTACATCCGCACTCTGTGTGTCTCCTTGATTTAAAGGAGTTCATCTTTTTGCTTTCAACTGTTTCTCTGTTTCTGATCGAGAGAATATATGAAGATGGGAAGGAAAGTAATTTTTTTTGAAAGCGAAGGAAAGTAATATAAATTGCAACTTTATTCTCTACTAATGGGTTAAATTGCTTTCGGCGGAGGAAGGAAAATTAAGACGCTCAAGTTTCAATACTAGATGGCATTGGGGATGCCTTTTAAATCTCTGCTTCTCATTTTTGGTTTCAGATCGCAACTCAAAAGTCTTTCCATTTTAATCCTATTTATAATTAGATTGGGTTTGGATTTAGTCTTTGGTCAAAATAACTAGGTTACTCTTTGTATTTAATTATATCACTCTTGGTAATTAATTGGATTACTCTTTGAAATTAATTAAATTTATGTAATATATACAATATTAAATCATTCTATAAAATTAATTAGGTTACTCTTTGGAGTTAATTAGATCACTATTTGGAATTAATTAGACTACTCTTTGAAATTAACTAAATTGTATGCAATCTATAGTCGTTAAATCACTCTGTAAAAGTAATTAGGCTCTTTCGAGTTAATTAGATCACTCTTTGAAATTAATTGGATCACCTTTTAAAATTAATTAAATTAATTAATTAAATTATATGATAGATTACTACATAAAAATAATTAGGTTACTCTTTGTAACAAGTGAATTATTTACTATTTTAAAAAAATGAAGTCATTTTGGATTACTCTTTTTAAAGAATTAGGTTACTCTTTAAAATGAATTAGGTTACTATTTGATTTGAGATTTTGATTTTAAAAATTATGTAATTTACTATGAGGAATTAAATTTAATGCAATCTGTAAGTAGATCACTTTTTAAAAATAATTAGATTACTTTTATGGATTAATTGGATCACTTTTGATTTTGAGACTTTTATTTTTGAAAGTGAAGACATGTAACTAGCTTACATTGTATAAAAAATCATAACCATAACTCCTGATAAACTAGTAGTGGGTAGTGCAACTTCAAATACTACATTCCAAACCAGCAGAAGGCTGCATAATCTTACACAAACTACGCAATCCAAATTAGGGGTAGGATCTTAAGCTAAATTCTGTATATTATTGTAACCTGTAGTATATAGGGTTCAGATATAACACCATGCTGGAGCTACTGTTATAACTAAAATACATCCAGGTGAAAACGTCCCGGTAGCGAACCACTTTGCTGGCCCGCTTGAGATGTATTGCAAGGGCATAATTGTTGATCTCGAGATTTCGCAGTTGATCCTGGTACCGGGATACAAGCTGTTTCAGCTGGTGCAACTCCTGACACACTTCATCAAACTCCTTCTATCGTTCATGTTGAATCGAAACTGTGATCGTCGCTATTTTCACCTAATTTTTAGTGTCTTTTTATGTGTGTTTTTTATTATTTTATCCGTATTTGTGTACTATTTGGTTGTGTTTTGTGTTTTTATGAAAATGTGTGAGCATGAGCTTAAATGTATGAAAAACAGGTGAAAACGAAGCAAAAACGGAGACGGGAGCTGAAAAGTTGAAGAAAATAGAAAAATGGCCAAAATACAAACACGCCCGTGTTTTTATGTAGTGCCCGTATTTTTCTGCAGTGACCAAACATACAGAATGTTGAAAATCTGCATAAAAACACGATCAGGTGCAGAAAAACACGGGCGTGTTTTTATGCGAAAGTGTCAAAATTCAAGTACAATTTTCAAATTTGCCAAGGGGGTATAAATACCCCAATTACACCATTTGCAGCAGGTTTTCAAGGGTTTGAGCTGCTACACACACATCACACACCACTCTACCCATTTTACACCACATCTCCATCCATTCTTCATCCATCCATCTGCACTTGATCTCCTCCATCAAATCCATCATCCAAGTGATCAAGGAAACAAGGGGGAATGAAGATTACAAGAAGAAGAAGAAACTCCATTGAAGGACTTCAAAGGGGGAATCTAATTCTAATTTTTGTGAATTTCTTTATAGTTTTGTCATGAGATTTGTAGATACAATGATCTATGTTGTTTTCTCTATGACTATGATAGGTTAATCTCCTTTGTGAGATTAGCTCCATGATTGGTGTTGGATGATTTAATTTTTATGCAAATTGATTTTAATCTTGAATGAACTTTGTATTATTTCTATCATTGATTATTAATTGCTTGATGCGTATGATTGATTTGTGTGATTAATTGTCATGGGCATGTGATTAGATTGATAAATCAATTGTATGTTTAGGATAGTTCATTGAATCATTTCATCATACACTTCATGTGCATTAATTTAGAATGAGATAGATATACCCTTCTAGATTTGGAACCCTTTGATAGAACATTTAATTAGCTTAATCGAGAAATTAGTTGATTAAATGAGGAGACCCAAGCCATTAGTGAATTCATAGTACCTTAAAAGGGAATATTGCTTATAATTTAGTACCTAATTAGGAAACTCGTAGAGTAATTAATACCTATTGGGAGGTGTTCGCTATGGTCTCGATCATTTGTGCTTTTGGGAGCCTTATTGAGGGCCTACATCCTATCCATCTTGGTGGAGAGTTTAGGTGGAATTAGTGATCACTCCTATGCTATGTCCATGATAGATTATAATCAATTGCATGATACTTTGTTATCTATACCATGATTGTTGCTAATCTCATCGTTGCATCATTTGGAACCCCATTTATCTTTGCATTCCTTTTATCTTTTATTTCTTGCATTGCATTTATTTGCATACTTATCTATCCTCCTTTTCGATCGTCCTTATAAAATCACGATAAACTTGAGATCGCTTAAACTCTAGTACCTTCCTCCCTGTGGTTCGATAAATTCTTTAATTGGTCATCCCGACTACATTTGACCAATCAAACTGCTCGCTTCAGTGTGCCGTTTTCCTGCAATAGCGATTCTACCTGCTGCTTCAGCATTATGTTCTCCTGTTTCAAAACGTGAGTTATCAAGCACATCATCAGTTTCCAAATCATAAATTCATAATCATCTAAAGCGAACAAGTAGTTATTAAAAGAGTCGCAAGGATGATTTTTATACAATGTAAGCTAGTGCATATGAATTCATCATAGCCATGGCCATAGCCATAGCCATATGTAAAAATGAGTTCATCATAGCCATAGCTAATGCCAGTTTTTGGCAATTAAATTGATCACAAGGGGAATAGAGTAACAAATTAATGTGACCTTCATTTTGTCCTTTTTTGAAGGTCAAATGTATCATCTGAAAAGCTATGGTATTATTAGACGAATTGAGCAAAAAAAGCATAATGAAATCAAAGGTTAAACTACTATGAAACACACTCCATTATTTGCTCACATTCCAATAGTAGCCATATATATAATTTCTTCGCAAACCCAAATCTCAGGACTTAACTCAACCCTTGCCAGACGTTGAGACGACCACGCAAGAACTACTACAGCCATAGGTATTCCAGGCTCTAAGAAAGGACAAAGTTGAATTCAGTTATATTACCCAAACTCTATAGCAAAATGATGCATTGTAATTGACATTGATAACTGACAGATGCAACGAGACCAAATGATGCGATGAAATACAGAACTGTGAGAGAACAATAAGAAAAATATAGCTCATTCTTGGAGGATTCAACAAATATGTACAGAGTTAATTTATATAATAAGCAGCAATACACCTTGCAGAAGTCTCACTAGTTAAAGAGTTTAATCCATGTTAAAAATAAAACCAAGGAAAGTCTCCCAATACATCCATCAAATCAGACAATTTGTGAAAATAATTATCTCAAGGTGTGCAGGATGTACTCAGCATAGATATCCCTACACAGTTCCTAAAAATTCATGAATAATTTCATAATTTTGAGCATGAATTTGTGTTCGTATGAGTCCAAAAACTTACATGGAGTGTTGAATTGGCAATTGATGAAGGCAAAAAAAGGGTCCACTGCCACCTCTTTGTTCTTGTTCTTCCTCCACAACCAACCGCCGACCACACCTCTCACCCTTCCCTTCTTCTCCTCCCATCCCGCGTCTCCGCTGTCAGATCTAGCTCCAACCTCACCCACCCCTGCCCAATACTTGACAAAAATCCTAAATCTTCGAGGTTGCCCCACCTGCTGGTGACGCATCTAGATTTATGGGAAGGTGAGGGCACAAACAACATCGTTTAAAATGGACTTGCATAGTGTAGGAATTGGTGTCGTGGCTCTCGTTGTTGGAGGACGACATTGGAAGCGGCGATTTGATGCTGGGGGCGACGGCGGCTTCGGACTGAATGTGGCGTCGGAGTTAGATTTTGGGAGATTGAGATGAAGAGGAAAGCAAGCAGGTTTACTTATTTTAGGAAAGAGAGAGGAGAGGAAAAAAGGGAGCAAAATTACATATTTTAAGGAGGAGAGGGATAATAGAGGGAATCACGTGTATTGTTTACATTCTATAAGATCCGTGAGATTTATTTTGGATTCGGTTCCATGAATTTTTCATGGTACCGGTGGTATCCTAATATCTCTCTAATCATATTATTATACTTTAATGTATAATATTATAACCACCTTTAAATTATATTTTCTGAATACTCATCCTACTTACTTACTTTGTAAATAGTAGTTTAATTACTTCATAATTGTAATTTACCTATCCCAAAATATAGTTGGTAGAATCATAAATTCCATAATATAAACTTATACAAATCCTATTTCAAAGGAACATATACCTTTAAAAATATATTTTTTTATATTATTTCAATATTATTTTATATATATATTTTTTTTCAAAACCGTGCATGGCACGGGTAACACTAGTTAAAATTAAAATGTGAACTATGAAATCAGTTTAATTGGGTTAGCCTTCGCATGGGCCTTAAGTTATATGATGAATTCGGCATAATAGGAAACTTCTATTTGGGCCCATGGCCCATTGTGCTATTTGATCTCTATTTTAAAAATGCACACCCTTTTTGTCTGATTTTTTTCTATAAATAAACTATAATTAGCTAATACTTCCACAACAATAATTAGTAACAGATTGCACTATTCAATTTTCTAACTTTTGTTTTTACTAATTTTTATATATTAACAGTTAGTTTTATTTTATTTTATTAACAGTTAAGTTTTAGGTTAAGTCAACTGATGCATTATTGCATGTGATGATATTCAGTCAATCATAATAAGTTTAGTCCTCTAAGAAAACAATTAATCATAATGGGTATCAATGTTAAATTACAGATTTATCCTTAAAACTGTGTTGTTTGTAAAATGTACTCAGAATAATAGTTTTAATGATTGAGCAGTTATTGATAAGGAGGCAGGTGGCGTAAATGTAATGAATAAAAACGTTGGTTTTAGGGTGGGCAGACAATTATTATTTAGAAGAATAATTTTGTGAGGGTTTCAATTTTTTGATAAGTGAATATTGCAATAACTTTTTGCAAGTTAAGTTGCAGCTGAAGTTAGAGAGATATAAATCATAGAAAAAAGGCAGCAATAAATGAAGGGCGAATCCCGCAGGTGAAGTAAACGAGGAGAGAGAAAGTATCTATCATTCACAGCAGAGCCATACAAATTCTAGAGAGAGAATATAAATCCCACACCAACTGTGTGAGTTGTCAAATCCCAGATAAACAATCTCCTTCTCTCTCTTGTTTTTGTTCATGATTTCAGGGCATATGCCAAATTAGAGAGAGAGACACACAGACACAGGAAAAATAATGGTTCTGAATCCAAAGGTATGCATTCCTAAAATTACAACTTTTAATTCTTTGCTTTGTTTTTCGTTTTCTCTAAATTCTGGGCCTTGGATTTCTTTCTCTGGGTATTTACCAATTGTTGTTCTTTGTATATCTTGCAATAAATAAATTATAAAACTCGCAAATTTATTTTTTTTACTTTCTTTTGATCGATAATTTGAACGAATCGTATTTAAATATTGGGAATCTTATATTAGCAAATAACTCTGCCAGATTAGCTCTGATTTTTTGAAGAAGATGGACATCCCATTTAATTTTCAACAATGTTGCTCTTGTGTATTAAGACTTATTTTAATTCATGTTTATCTTTAGGATATAATTATTTAGTTCATAATTGAAAAGGCAATACATGCTTTTAATTTTTTTAGTCACTATCTGTGTCTTCCTTTTGTATAAAAATTCTGGTCTCTTTTGCTTCGCTTCATAAAGAGGCTAATGGAGAATAAACAATTGATGTGACTATTGTATTGCAGTGGCTGTAAAACAGAGAAAATGGCGATGGAAGACGATATTCTTTCCAGCATTGCTGCAAGTGCAAAGATTGAGCCTAAGTTTCTTCAAACATTTCACAAAAACTTTGCACTTGTTCAAAACATTCTGGACCAAAACAGGATATTGATCAATGAGATTAACCAGAATCACGAGTCCAAGATCCCGGATAAGTTGTCCCGAAATGTGGGATTGATTCGAGAGCTCAACAACAACATTAGAAGAGTCGTTGATCTCTACGCCAACCTCTCCGACTCAGCCAAATCAATGGAGGCTTCATCAGAAGGGGAATCCGATGGAAGAGGAGGACAAAAGAGGGTCAGGACCACCAATGGATCCTAGTTCACTTCTTCCAGAGGTACAAAACCTGTGTAGTGATCACCAACAACCTTAATCTTCATTGAGCATTTTCTTGCATCTGAATGTGCAGTTTCTTGGTAGTTCATACAACTTTCTTGATGGATTAAGGTGCTTCATAGTTCATCCCCCTGTCTTAAAATGCAACTTCAATGTTTTAATGAAATCTCCTACTTATAGACAATAATGCCCTTCTCGGATCCTTGCATTCTATCTATATTGCGTGTGCTCTTATTCTACAGTTGAATTTCAAATGATCCAGTTGAAATTTAGGTATTGTAAACGACGATGTATGTGCATACGTATTTTATTAAGTGTAGCATTCCCCAAGTCCATTTGAGCCTGAAGAACTTACTGAACTGAACTACAAAAAAGGTGATTAGATTCATTATTTTTGCACAATTGCAAGTTTGTTACCAATTTCATTCGTACTTTGGACCCTACAATATATGATCTTACCCTTTTGTTTTTTATAGTATAATTAATCTTGCATGTCTTCTAGATGATCTTGTGTTTTTTGAGGGGGGGAAAAGGGTTTATAAACTTGAGTGTTTTATTATTACTCATTTAAAATAAAGGACTTTAAATAAAAGAGTGCAATTCTGTAGTGCTATGGCAACAGTGAAGTAGCATAATCAAATTTTCAGGAAACTTTTCATACGTAGAATAATATGTATGAAAAGGTTTCAATACATAAGAATAAATACTAGTTTGAAATTAGTGAATGAATAGATTAGTAAAATATCCTAGTTATTAATAAAAAAAATAAAAAATAAAAGTAGAAGAATTTTGAGTGATGTATTATAGTTGAAATGGAGCGATTTTTTAATAGTCACTTTTGACTAAGTACAATTTTAAGTAGCCACATCCTTTAAGAACAATTTTTACTAGCCACTATTTAGTGGACTCCCCAAATTACCCTCAATAACTGTCGGCTAAAGTACGAAAATAAAGGGGCCATATCATGTCATTTTTTACTGCAGTAAATGGGGTGGGTGGACCACATTTAAAATTGTACATAGTGGGTTGGTGGACCACATTTAAAGTTTTAAAAATTTTCAAATTAAAATTTTGGATGTGGGTTGGTGGGTATATATCATATCATTAACGTCATTTTCATTTCAAATACTCCATCTTTCTTCTCTCTCATCTTTCATCCAACATTCTCTCTCTTCCTCTCTCCTTTTCGTCCAACATCCTCTCTTTTCCTCTCTCCCTTTCGTCCCAAAGCACAAAGAGCAGCGCCACCTATTTGTAGTACCCCTTTCTCAGTATCTCCTTTCCATCTGCCGAAATAGGCGTTTCCGACGAGGTGAATTTGGTAAATTTTCGGAATGACAAATTTTCGGGTATGTATGAAAGCAGTTTTATTTGCATTTTTAAATTGTGAGTTATTTGTTTATAATGTGTCCTACATTGAGTTTGTGGTACTCGTTTTCGAGGATACGAAGTACATTTTGTGTGGTTTTGTTCATATGTTAAAATGTGAATTCATTTTGTAATGTGATGAATGTGACTTAACTGTGTATACATCATGTTTATAATTTTTTGTGTGGTGTTGTTTTTTTTTTTGAATTTTTTGAAAATTTTTGTTGGCCGAATAGGTTTTTTTTAAGACCGAATAGAACGAATGTGTAGGCCGAATAGAACAAGTGTAGACCGAATAGAACAAATTCTAGGAGTATTTTTTGAATTTTTGGAAATGTTGGTTGGCCGAATAGAGCTTTTTTAGTAGGCCGAATAGAACAAATTTGTAGGCCGAATAGAACAAGTGTAGGCCGAATAGAACAAAGTGTAGGAGTTTTTTCTTTTGAATTTTTTGGAAATGTTGGTTGGCCGAATAGAACAAATATTAAGCCGAATATAACAAAGCTGTAGGCCGAATAGAACAAGTGTAGGTCGAATAGAACAAATTGTAGGACTTGAATTTTTAAAATATTTGGAAATGTTAGTTGGCCGAATAGAGATTTTTTGTAGACCGAATAGAACAGATTTGTAGGCCGAATAGAAAAAGTGTAGGCCGAATAGAACAAAGTATAGTTTGAATAATGTCATAGCACTGACCTTGGCCGAATAGAGTGTAATGCAGTACAGGCATCACTGGACTGGACCACATCCCTAACACACTGGTGCGATGGAAAAAGGTCGACACGAAGCTACTGGCTGGCAAGCTGCAAGTACTGAAGAACGTATAATATAAGAATCACAAAGTTTGATGTTCGACGCAACAAAATAGCGGGTATGACTACGTACTCGATTGCCTTCATCGCATGAATACATGGAATAAGTTCTTTCTGGAATTTCTCACAGGTGCAGCTACTGTCGTTCAAATCCACTGTGAATAGCTGATCACCGTCTGTGATTGCATAACTTATTACCCAGGAGTTTCGATACCGGTAGCTTTTTGGCAGCAGAAGAAAGTTCCACGAGCTTGTCATGCACACACTTGCAGAGAATGGTACACTCTTGCTCAGCTTGAGTTCGCCGTTCGTAAAACCACCTCTCAGTGGTTGTGCGTGCAATCTCTAACAGCGTGCATATAGGTAGCGTGCGGGCCCAGAGTATGACATTATTATACGACTCAGCTGATGTAGAGTTCATAAACTCGTACCGCTTTACGGGACAATGGACCCTTGACAATTTCTCATATCCCCATGACCCAAGTAATTCCATTAACTTCTGCGACGACCGGTGCCCACTCAATGAGTTCATGCAGCTGAAAATAACAAATATGAAAAGGTAAATATTTGTAAAAATCCATTGAATGGATGAGATTCGTAAATGTGACATTACGACGAAGTGGATTTGGAAGACTAACTTGTCAAAGTCCCTCGGTAGGTATGAATCCATCGCACTCTGAAATCTATACAAAACGTTATTTCCATAACCTGTCAACCTATTCTTTAAATGATAACCGCACAAACCATGATGTGCATCATGATAGACAGTAGAAATAGCATGTGCGATACTGCGATGATCATCTGACACTATCAAAAGATCTAGTGGACATCCGTATGCCTCTCGAACTCTTTCTAAAAATCATGTCCACGACATATTGCTCTCGATGTTGCCAACCCCTAAGGCGAGTGGAAATATCTGATGGCTTGGATCATTCGTAACTGTGACGAAGACAATGCCTTTGTGCTTTCCCTTCATATGAGTTCGGTCTATGACAATGACTGGACGACCAAACTCTAGAAATCCCCGCCTAGATGCTCCAAGAGCGTAAAATGAAAATCGTAAACGGTTCTCTTCATCAACAGAGATACAGGTGTGCATATCGGGATTTGCTAACTCCAACTGATACATGTACGCAGGGAGCATATGAAATGAGCTGTCGTGATCCCCGTACGTGTGTCCAACAGCCCAGTGTTTCGCCTTTAACGCCACGTTGTAGCTAATGTCGAACCCGAAATCCTTCAATATCTCCTGTCTTATCGCCTGGGGTCGGAGCCCAGTAATCTTGTTAAATTGCCTAGCAGCAAAATATTAACCGATGACGTTGGATGACACCTGTGTAGGAGTGGGCCTGTCTGGATCATTTAAACACTCGTGATGTTGAACAAATTTAACTACCCCACAGCCCATAGCTCATTCGTGCGTGCATCGCAAATCGACAATCGGTTTTACCTTTGAGCTTACATTCCACGTTATATCTGGTCGAGCTAGATCTTCTTCTTTTTTGTATCAAATACACTTTTCTCGTGAAGAACGCCAGACGCATCAAAGTCAGGGACAGTCATCTGATCTTCTCTGTCAGCTACAACCGGAATGCCTATAATCGTATCAGGTGCATTAGTTCAAAGTACAAGTTTACTTTAGTTCTCCTCTAAATAAACATAGTATTCATACCTGGAATCAATCAGGGACGGGTGGTGGGCCGAATACTTTGACAATCTTGTGGCTGCATTTCAGGATGGGACAAGTCGCGACTAATCGGTTCAAGAAAGCTAGGGCCGCCTCTCTGACATATGTAATCACATACTTCTTCATACAATTGGATTCTTCTCTCCTCAGCACCATCATCACTTTCGCTAGAAGACTGATTACAATCCTGCTGTATGTCATCTTCGTTGTTTTCATGTTCTTCGATAGTCCTATTCCCGGGCTCAACATCATCATTATAAGCATGTACATCATCCTCACCCTCACCAGAATTGTCATCATCTTCAGCATCTACAGATTTCCTAAAACCACACCGCTGCATCTCTGAGACCGGACTGTACGCCACATTCAAATCAAAATCAGGCCTAGCACTAGACTGTGCCCTCGAACATGGATCATTGCCCGGACCATCACTTTCGTCATTATAACCCAACCCTAACTCCAAACTATGCCCTGAACCTTGTGCAGGAGATTCAACGAATGCATTGCCAGCGACAGGAACGAGTATCACGTACACTATTCCTACATCAACACAGTTGAAAACTTCTGCTACACGGGCATCATACTTTATCTCATATTTAGACATACGGCCACTGTACTCGACGAGAGAATGAACTTCATAACCCCAATTATCCAAATCAGCTTGTATTATGTTATGAATTTCTAATAGCAAACTAGTATAGTACAGATTGTCATCCCGCAAGTATAACCAGTGAACATGTCCACCTTTGTATAGTAACCCATCCCAATATCCACCCCAACACATCCCAATTTGTTTATAGCTCATCTGCATATTTTTTCAAGAAAATGTAAATGACGACATCATAATTAGTTGCAAGTACTCTATTCGGCCAACGTATTATTTTATTCGGCCCTACACTGTTTCACTATTCAGCCTACCTTCAGATGTCTTTCAAATTCTGTATGTTTTTCTTCTATTCGGCCTACGTCTCTTTTATTCGGCCTATAAGGTTGTTCTATTCGGTCAACCAAAATTCTTCTATTCGGCCTACATATTTTTTTAAAAATAAAAATTAAATGTGGAAATTTAAGTTCTTCTATTCGGCCTGCATTTCTTATATTAGGCCCATAAGATTGTTCTATTCGGCATACAATACTTTTTTATCGTATGATATATTTTTTGGGCCTTTTCGGCCAACATTTCTTCTATTCGGCCTTCAAAGTTGTTCTATTCGGCCTACAAATCCTGTTCTATTCGGCCTACGAGTTGCTAATTTAAAAAAAATAAAATTTAATGTGGATACATTTTACACTTCACATACACTATTCGGCATACTATTATTTCTATTATAAAACGTTGAAATACATAAAATACACTCATGCGGCATGTAAAAATGATCAAATTAATGCATTCATAGCTGTTAAAACAAGTTTACAACATACCTTATATACTGCTCCCCAAATTCTCACGCCTCTAAAAATCTAGTTAAAATAGTTGCTCCCCGAATGCTCAACACTAAAAAAAACTAGAACAATGAAAATAAATATATGTGTATGATGCAGCACCATGGTTGGACCGCTATTATATATATACCTCATTTTTTGTAAGCATATGAGAGAACACATGCCTACATAGTTGTACTTTAACATCTTTTTCAGAAATAGAGAAGAATCGGATTCCCTTAATGTACTTTTCGTACTTTTGGTCATAAAAGTGAGGAATCTGATTCCTCAAACATGTGAAAAAGTGGGTCCCCTTAAGAGTATTTTAGTTTATTTTATAAAAAATAGCTAGAATAAATTGTATATAATATCTGTGGCCATTTAAAATTACTTTTAAGCAATATGGGCCATTTTCACTAGTTGAAAAGTAGGTGTGATGTTTGGAGCCACATAGGCTAGATTCTTTGGGATTCATAATTAGGTTTTGACTAGTGTTTTGTCTCCTGCTTTTGTTTTGTAACAAGAAAGAATCATAAAAAAAAGAAATTTGTTTGTAATTTACGTTTTGTTTGGGGGCAAAATGATATGATGATTAAACCCATAGTATATGATAACTTATTTGTTGTGGTGGCCATTTCACAATCCATTCTGCAAAATCTGAAATAAGCCTATATCGCTCTCTCACATAAAACAGATTCATTAATGCATTTTAATTGAAAACACACACATATAATAATACTCCACTGTCTACATACATTTTCATAAGAATAAGTATTTTTAAGTCAAATTAATTACTCTTTTCAATGACACAGTTAATGGGGCAGTTTTTTATATATATATATATATATATAAAAGAAGAAGAAGAAACAATAAAATTGAATTTTAAGTGGATTGGCAGTAAATCTTGTTGGCTTGGAATTGAGAAGCAGATTAGATGGCGAGTCATGATTTGTCCATCAACTGAACAAAACACTTTTTCCAATCAGAAACCTTGTCCCCACCATTAGCCACCTGTTGCATTGCATTTGCATTTGCATTTGCATGATCAAACCAAACAAATTGTGATCATAAGACAGAATAACTCCAATTTCTGACCTCAAATACTAATCCTTTTTCTGGAACATGATCCACTGCCTCCACACAAATATATGCAGCATCTTCCTTGCTAACACTTCCCTTTGCCGCACTACCCTGTCATCTTCATTTCTCATCAAACCCTAACTACTCAATCAAAACTTCCCTATATAAACACACATACATGCAGGTGTGCGAAAGAACGATGATCATATGAGTTTTTATCCAGCAGAAAGGAAAATGAACAGGCAAAACAGTTAACAATATAGGATAGAGAAAGTACAATACCTCTTCAAAGCAGAAACCTTGCTGCCCCCCAGGAGTGTTTTTTAAGACCCCGGTTCTTATGATGGTATAGGGAACTCCAGAGGCAATCACCGCGTTCTCATCTTGCTCTGCTAGTTTTCTTGCATTGCTATTCATGACTGCTTGAATGCCAGTTGAACTACTGTAGACAAACAACTGCAAACTTCACAAACTTACAGTATCAAACATATGTTATTGAGGTTCCATTGCCAGATATTTGTCTGAAATTGAAGATACCTGGGATAACAGGATCACATGCTGTACACCTTTCCAACTGTCAATGTTATATAAACTCCCTTCCTATAAATTTTTTGGATTAAGACATTGATCAAGGACTTGTGAGAGGATGGAGTGAAGAATTTTACACGTACAATAGGGCATATAACTGCACGAACTCCTCTAAAAGCCTTCTTCAAGAATATATCGTCCTTTGTATCTCCAGCCATAGACTTCGAAACAAGAACTACATGTTTTAGTTTAGACCAAAAAGTAAAACAAGGATCTCCAGTTTAAAGTGCAATAACCTCAACATAAGTTCCAAATGCTTCCATGGCGGCACGCTTGTCCTTCACAAGTGCTTTTACTCTAACTCTTTTGACAATGAGTGATAGTATAATCATCTGCAAGAACAAAACAGAAATGTAAAACTTTGATTACTCTTGTTCCTAATCATTCTTATTCTGTTTCAAATTACACAAAAACAGTGAACTACAAATATAGCATCACCTGACCAATCTCATTATCTCCGTCGGTTACTAATACTGCATCTCTAACTTCCTCTTCTGTTTTAAGAAAAATTAAAGGATCAATGTGTCACACCCCAATTTTCATAATAAAGAAATTCCCATTTGATTTCATAAATAGAGCATTAAATAGGGCGTAATAAAAACACTTAGTTATTGAGTAAATAAATAAATGAGCATTCAAAGATAAAGGATTTAAAATAGGGGATAAGTCCCATAAGTTTTATCAAACTTTAACCAAATGACAATTTTTAGTTAAGGATTAGGTCCTACAAGTTTCTGAAATTTTGTTTAAAGGAAAAGTATTCACTGCAAAACTCTATGGGGAAGGACTACAACTTTATTTCTAAATTCATAACAAATAAATTCATAACTTGTAAAACATACAAGACTAATCAATTATATAAATTTAAAACCTATCATGCAGAAAAAAATAATAAACATATAGGACTTGTTAAAATTAAGCTAATGGAGACTACTAACAAGCAGAATACAATCAACATGCGAATTTGCAGAATCATCTAAGGACATGTTTAATAAAAGGGTAGCTCTGTATGTTTTAATAAAAATTTCTAAAAATATAAAGGATCGTCTTTTATTGCAAGGGAGGGAAAGAAAAATAATTATGATGAAAGAAATGACTAACTATCTTTAAGGTTTAATACATTTGAACTAATTATATTCCAAGTAGACAGAACAACAAACTTATTCATCCAACATTCTACTGTTTCCTAATTCTTGCAAAGACAAAGCATTTAATTAATCAAAAATCCACTTTCCAAGATCACATGTTTCAATCCTCTAATAATGTGATCTCTACCTTATTTACTAATTCAAATAAAACCATAAACCATCTGTACATCTAATATGCATAGGAATACGTCTATATATATGGATGTATATACTCACAAATTTAATAACAGAGAAACGAGTGAGGTCCCAATCTACTCCTCATAAAAAAAGAAAAGAAAATTACTAATCCAAATCTCGTCCCATTTCACATATTCAACAGTATACGTATTATAAATTTCAACAACCTAAAGACATATAATGTTACTCAACTGTAATAAACCCAATCATTCGCAAGTTTCCACCAAATTTCGATAACAACTCGACATTTGTTTTATAATCAGAGTGAGTAATGAAATCACAATAGCCTCGGCTTTTATTAAAGTTTTCATTCAAGTCTCCCCGCCTACGCCCCACTGTTCGTACGCTTTCGCCACGCTTAACCTGAGATAAAATAATTTATCGGGGTGAGCAACCACAAGCTCAGTGAGGTTTAAATCATACTTACACGCATCAAATAATTCATGTATGAGAATTAAATTTCCACTTACAATACAATCCTGTCGTGTCAATAAGGCACCTTTCGGCCCATTATTCATGAAATACGATATCGATTCGTTGGTAAGGCACCCCTTCACGGCCCTTACCCATGCTATAGTATGGCACCATTATAGCCCATACCCATGTAATATATGTTCCCATAACATTCAAGTATGATCACCGACTCATAGGGTGACAACAATTTCAAGTTTATTTCAATTACCACATACGAAATCATCTAAACACATATAAGAATGAAGAAATCCCCACCTTTCAACCAAGAAAGAGTCTTATATTCGTGTAGAATAAGATCCTCCAAAACCTACAATCATATACTTTGTTACTACATAATACGACAATGAAACTCAAAGAGATAATAAGAGGAATAGGATCGATAGAAGTTGAAGGATAAAGAAAAGAGATGAAGGCACTGTTACCCTTCTCTCTTCGTATGAGTGCAGCCGCGTGATAGGAACTATAAGCGATGAAAAAAAAGAATGAAAAGGTTGATCGGTTTTTATGTTTGGATGGTTGGCCAAAACTCAAGAAAATTAACGCGTGGGAGAGGTCAACTTTCCTAAGCAAGGTGAACAAATTTAGGATTTGATTGCAGGGAAATTGATAATAGATGAGATATGATTGTATTTTCTTGGGTAGAAAGAAATCTCACATATATGGAAGGTGCATATCATATTGATGATCTCTCCTTCACGCGGTTGTAGTTAAATAAGTGGGCTGGACAACGATTTTATGCTCTTATCGGGCCTTCAAGAGTTGGGCCACTATCTGATTCATAAATAATATTGTATGGGTTGTTACACAATGTGATTGAAAAAAAACAAACTAACAAATGTGATAAATATAGGAAAACATTTTCTGCATGTTACCTGGATTCTCATCATCGCCCATTTCATCTTCATCTTTCTGCAGAATGTCAGGTGCCCCATACCATTTCCTCAACTTTGGGCCCCCTTTTTCAAGAAAAATGAACACATTCTTATGATCATGCATTATGAGATAGACAAATTAGTCACAACTACTGTTTAGAAATCAAATTAAGCCCAATAGATTAGTAATCAAACCTGTTTGAGTTTTTATAGAACTTTAAGAAATGTGTTTTGAACTTGTTTGATCTTTAATCAATTTAACTTTAAAGTTTAAACAAAACCTTAAACGAGCCTAATACACTTATATACTTCATCTTTCTTAACCGAGTCTTTAAAATCTTATCCAACTTAATACTTCACTTTGTTTTATGTTCATCGAACTCCAAATATTTTAAGAACAAATTCGAATCAATTATCAAACAATAGAACTGATTTTCAGCCCTAGATGTAGACTCGTACTCAATAGGTGATCAAATCAGTAAAGAAAGCATAAGAAACACACAAACATAAGAAATTTTTAAAAGGTAATCCAGAACCGTTGAATAGTACACCACGAATTGATTGCGTTTCTAGCATACGGATTTAGGTGGTAAAACGTGAAAATGATCACAACCCATCACAAATAGCTAAAGGAATCGTGTACTTAGAAGATTTGGATTAGAGAAAGGTAAATAAAAGGCGCGATACCTTCAATGTAATCAAGGATCTGGTCCATGAAGCCGAGCTGTTTCTTCTTGGGCGAGTAGCAAGTAATTGAAAATCGCTTTTCAAAAGAGGATGATTGCTTCGTATTCTCGAAAAGTCTATTGCAGTAGAGAGAGGAAGGGTTGAAGAGAGAAACCGCCATTGTTGATGAACTGAGCTATTGGATTTCCCTCCAAATCTCTTATCTGCATTTTCTGTCTGGCCAATCGTTGATTTTGAGTGGGGCCACCTCTTTTTCTTATGAAACGGGCCCAGTCCGTATTGGAACTGGAAGTAGGCCAGGAGCCCATTGGGCTAATATTAGTTCTTGGGCCGTTACTCTTTTTCTGGTTTTCTTCTCTTGACAAAAAGAGCCATTAGTTTACTTGAAATCTAGAATATATTTGTAAAAAAGAATGATATTGATTGATTAGGTTTGAAATTTTCTTTTTCACTAAAAAAACTTCCTTATTTAAAAGAAATCTTTTGAAAAGAATGATAATGATTTATTATATTTTTTCATATAAGAAAGAGTAAAACCATTGAATTACATTTAAAAAAAATGGAGATGAAGGATCTTGATGATTGCTCATACATAATTCAAACCGCAACATAAGTTCAATGGCACAACAAAAAAACAATTACATAGTGAGTTACAAATTACATAACAAAAGATAATAAATTGAAAATTTCATGTAAACTTGGATTATTTACTTTTTTTAAGTTATTTTAGAAAAGGACAAACGGAATCGTACCACGGGAAAGTGGAATGTGGGCAGGGCAAATGATGTCATTTAATTAAAACTGTGATTTAGTAGACATATCCGGACTCGACATCTACTTTCAGATCCAGTTAATTCGTACCTTTCGATTCCACCCTCTTTTGATACTGCAACCAGGCCAGCGCGCTCCCAAAGCAAAATAAACACGCACACTGAAACTAAAAAAGCTGAAACCCCTAATTGCGAATTTATTAAAAAATCCTTCCAAATAAGATACTGAATTTTCAGCGCTCTCTATTTTCGCCGGATATTCCCCTCCAGTTGTTCGGAGCTTGAATGAAGTTCCTTTGTGAGTTATTTCTACGCTCTTGATTTTTAGCTGATTAATCGTACATTTTAGTGATTGCATTGATTTTTCCACCTGTTGGCGGGTTAATTTTATATCGTACATTTTATATTGCTCTTGATGGAGTCTATTTCATCTTGGCTGTTGGAGAAGTATATCTCTTTAATTTTATGAGTAAATGAAATACTTTATCATACTCGAGTTAACGAATCTTGCATTTGTTCAGGATTTAGATTTTAAGCATGAAATTTAAATTGTAGTTGTGTTTATTGCAGTCATAGTCTATGAGTGGTATGTGCTGCTTTCTCTATGGAAACAGTAGTTGATATTGTGGGAAATGAGGAAGCTAGAGATGAAGGTACCTCATTGCAAGAAACCACTGATCCTGTTGTGTACCAGCTTGTTCGGGTACATTTCTCTGTGTTGGCAGTCAATAATTTGTTTTAGTAGACTGTTGATAATTTCATATTAGTCGGTCTTTTTGAAGAGATGTTTGTATTGTGATTTGGACTTTTATGTATTTCATGTTCTAGTGTTTCTCACTGTTGACCTTTTTCCCTTCAGGGGGAAATACTTATTAGACTGTTTGTTAATTATCATTTTGAAGAATCCTTACACTGTTATAAACATGGGCTTATTGGCTTTGATCCTTCAGAGGATAGGTTATCATTAGGTTATACATGCATTGTATTTTCTCAGCATCTTCTGATGAATGAGTTCTTTGTGGTAACAACCACATTCTATTGACAATATAATGTCTCTTTTTTTCCGGTGGTTCATTTTAGGCAGAAATTTGGATTGTGGTCTGTGTTTTCAATAAATAAATCTGGTATGTCGTGTAAATGTAGGTTGATGGCAATGGGAGATTAGTACCTGCAACAGATGATGAGGTAATGGCAGTTGAGGATTTGCTTGAAGATGATAAAATTATGATAGGCAGCCCAGACAATGGACAGACTCTGGAGTGCTGCAAAAATTATGAGAGCACACTATCTAGTTCAAAAAACTCTCAGTTACAAGGCTCAGAAGGTCTAGCGCTAAACTATTATCGTTTTTCATTGGTTGTCTTTTATTTTCACAATTGCATTTGCAGTATGATGCTCGGAATTTATTCTGTTTATTAGTGGCATGTTGTTCAAGTATAAAAATCCATCGCCATCTTTTACTCTTTGGTTGCTTAATTTTGTTTCTTGTTTAATTAAACCTTGAAAGAGGAGAACAAGTAAAAAAGAAACTGGAGCCCTTGTGTCAGAGATATGCGTGTGTTGTTTTTAACGGAAGTATTTATATAAGCTTTTATTTGAAACGAGTCCTCTAGAAACTGCATAGGTACTAGTTTTACGTCCTTCTTTCCCTGAATCCTGATCATCTCGTAGGCTTTTTATCAGTCTCTTGGAAACTTTTTATCCATAAAGAATCTTTGTTAGTGCCGAGTATTCAGGCTGGATCTTCACAGTTCACTGTGCATCTGAGGTTTTAGCAATTGTATTTCTACTTTCTAGAAGTGTCCAACACACAGTGTTTGAACCCACTGCAAATCACTTTCTTATCAAAAATTTTCCAACCTCAAAGTTCTAGCTGATATATCTACCGGATCACTTTAAACCTGTTGTTAGCAACTGCTCAAAAGTTATCAACAAGTGAAGCTTAGCAATCAGTTATATACTTTTCATTCTTCGCTGTCTTTGACTTGGTTCTTACAGATATGTGTGCTTCCTCTACTTCCTAATTTGGGGTAGATTGGGTTTTCACATTACTCTGTCTTACCATTGCATCATTTCTATGATACTTTGGAATTTATGGATTACTTCTATCTTATTTGTGTGCAGGCCAGCCACAAGTTGAGGGTTTAAAAGTTGATGTGGAAAAGCCGATTATATCACCTGACCCTGCGAGTGGCTATGTAGAAATAGATGTTCAACATGAGGTATTTCATTGGACATCTCATTAGATGTTATGCTTCATTTTAACTCAAACCAATTTCAAAGTCTTGTGTCTCTCAACAGTCTCTGTTTGCCAAACTCAGATTGGGCTGTATGTTTGAAAGGGGATATTTTAATATTTTGTCTAGTTTGGTCAGTTTCCATTTTACAAGTCACTGTTATTCTGTTTACTCCTAATTGTTGTAATTTCTTCTAGAATGAAAATGATCCTCTTGAGTCTTTCTATCTTTTGGCATTTTTTGAAGAGGTGTTCTATTATCAAATTTTATGAATGGGTTGAGTGTTTGACTATTACACAACTAATGATGATATGTATTTTAAATCTTTAATTTAAACGTACAGGAAAGAATTTCCACATTGGTCCCACATTCAAGTGGCGGCAATGTTTGCCAGTCTGGAAGTCCAGAGGTGGGCTCAAAACTTTTGGATGGATCAAATGAGATTAAAACATGCAATTCTACCATTGATACTGGTCTGATGCCTAATTTCTCACTTCTGAGTGGGGAAATACACCTGGACGAGCTATCAGTTAGGGATCTTCAGGAGACTTTCAAGGCAACCTTTGGAAGGGAAACTTCGGTGAAGGACAAACAGTGGCTCAAGCGGCGAATTATCATGGGATTGACTAATTCTTGTGATTTCTCAGCCACCACTCTTGTAATTATTAATAACAGAGTGGTGAAGGCAAGTAACAAGGAGACTTGTCAAACTGTTGATTCTGCTGTTTTGGTTGATTGTGAAGTCACATCTGCCATTGATAGTGATGGAAGTCGTACCGCTAGCCACAATGAACAAAGAGAAACCCACTTAATTGATAATGGGGTGAAGACACAAAGTTCTGTAATTCAAGATAATTATGGAACTAAAGATGTGGACACAGAAGAAAGACCAGCAAAAAGAGTTCGAAAGCCCACTAAACGGTATATAGAGGAACTTTCAGAAGGAGAATCTCGAGATTCTGGTGCCAAAGTGGTCTCTCCAGTTGACCACCAGGCATATTATCAGCCATCTGCAAAAGCTTGTTCAAGGCCTTTTCAGAATTTTGGACTAGAGGGGAGATGTTTTATGAGGATGGATTCACTTGGAGGTTCTGGAATTCAGGTTCCATATGTTTCCCGCATTCGTCGGAGCCGTCCAAGGGAGAATTTTATGACTCTTGTGGTAACGCGGCTTAGTGCATTTATATATGATGTGAATGTAGCGTTTTTGGTCTGTATACTTCCATTTTCGTTTTGGTGGAACAAAGTATAATTTACGTTGAAGATTGTCCTCACAAAGATAATAATGTATCAGCTTGTATTAGATTTCATTTTTAATATTATAGACTCTTTGGATAAAAATATGTTGATCTAACTTGGGTTTAAGCTTGCAAGAGGTGTAATGTAATTGCTCTCATCTGTGCTATAATGTAATTTCAGCCAAGGAGCATGGGCATCTCAACTAGAGTGGAAAAGGAAGATATTGGATCCAACAATGAAATTGAAAGCAGTGTGAGGAATAAAGTTTCAAACAGCTCGTCTCCCAGATGTACTCGACAGCCTGTAAGTTAAGTTCAAAATTTCCAAAATTTTACAAGTTCTTACATTAATCATGTTTAAACCTTTTTATGTGCCGGCCTAGCTTGCTTATTCAGAACGGTGTAATCCAGAAACAGAAAAGAAAACAATTCAGCTAGAGAAGGTAGTCAAGCCAAAAAATATAGAATCATACAAGTCCAGTTCAGATGATGAAATTGTTACCGTACCTACTGCAAATGGAGGAATGAGAAGGAAACATCATCGACCTTGGACTCTGGGAGAAGTTGTCAAACTCGTCGAAGGGGTTGCAAAATATGGTGCTGGTAGATGGTCTGAGATCAAACGTCTTGCTTTTGCATCATACTCTTACCGAACTTCAGTTGATCTAAAGGTATGTGGTTAGTGTTGGTCCAACTAAAGTGAAGTTCATACTGTATAGTGTAGGTCTTTTGGTTTTCTATTAAAATGAAAAGGGGAAATTATGATACAGGACAAATGGAGGAATCTCTTGAGAGCTAGTGTTTCTGAGTCTCCAACTGGGAATGGGGTGAGTTAAATTCTCTTTCTTTGTAGGCAAAATTTCCACTTTGCTCCTTTCTGGTTTCAATTGATTCAAGATGTCAATTTCATTTATAGGGTTAAAGTGCATTTGGATATAATTTCCACGATTGCTTTTGTGTAATTTTGCTGTCTTGTTGGTCTCTTTTTTTTTTATTTACTATGTGTTCTGGAGACCGACCAATAACTACTAGTTAGGCATGATATATTATTTGCTCCGTTTAACTTTTACCTCGAACACTTTACTATGGGATTTTTTTCTTTGGTGATTAATAGAAGAGTTAATTTAATTTCCGTACAGCCATCTGAGCTTACCAAATTTTCGCACTTCACATATATACTTTTAGTTTTTGCACTTTGCCTTATGAACTACAAGGATTGTTACGCTTGGTCTGGTAATCGAATTTTGGCATTTTTTGGCCTTCCCACACCTGCCATGAATGTTTTCTTTCTATTTGTTTGTTATTAGAATAAACAGGTAAATGGTTTTTCTTAAAAACTCATCTGGGGTGGTTTGGGATGGCATCAACTGCTAAAAAATTCCATCACCTGGAGGTTTCAGAATTTCTGATGGATGGCAAAGTGTAACATATCATGTAATTTATGAAGCAGTGTTGCATGTGAAAGACCCTTAATATTTGCAAAATTCATGTAAAATTATAATTGCCCTGAGATGGAAAAATGCAATCCAATTGCAACTTGCAATGTATTTCTGGTTGTCGTATATTTTTACAGACTAATGAATTGCGAAGAAGGCTGACGTTTTGGATGAATGAACAGATGAACTGTTCTCGGAAACAAGCTGCAGTTGCAATTCCTGCTCAGATCCTGTCACGAGTCAGAGAACTTGCTGATATGCAAACACAGGTTCAACCAAGCCTCAACTCTAGCAAATTAGCTGCACAGTGACTAAAAGATCTGTACATGAAACAAGCCCCTGGGTTTTTGTAGCATCGGAAATGTACATAGGTTTAGGTTTTCCGAAAGTGAATGATGCAATGTAAAATTAACTGTTGCGTTGCCGAGGTTGGTTAGGGTCTTAGTGTTGCTCAACCATGTACTTAACTTTGAACAACAATAATACTTGAAGTCTGAGGTAATGTAAAACCAGCAGTTGAGGTCTTTATCACAGTATGTTTGAGTCATTATGGTGGATATGATATCAGTTATTGGTTTTACGCCAATCGCCATTAGATAATGAACGACATGATTGAAATCATTACTAATGGTGTACCCCACCATTAGGGGCCCCCACCGCCCCTGCCCTGGGGATTGGTGGAGGAGGTAAATCGCAGGATGTGCCTCAAGTGGCTTATAGAGAGGGCTCACTGTTTAACTTGTGCTTGCAAGAGGCAAAATTCATGTCAAAGGCAGGATTCGAACCCCCACTCTGCAGCTACCAAGCTCAGTTGGAAGGTTTTTCCACCCTCCCCTCTACCACTTGAATTATGTGGGCTAAATCATTACTAATAAGAATTGAGAGTGGAGGCGCGGAATACTCCCTTATTTAATTATTCGAAAAATGATTTATTTTGTATTAGACATAAAACTAGCGTTTTAACCCGTGCGATGCACGGGGAGACGTTATGACAAAAAATAATGTATTTGTTTGTCATTTATAAAAAGTTTAAAAGAATGAGATTTGGTTATTGGGAATTATATTAAAGTTATTTAATTGTATTTAAGGTAAGATATTGTGAGTGCAATCCCATTTATTATTTTTGGTTTAATTTTTAATGTATTAAGACTAATATGATGAATCCATTATTAATATAATATAATAGCATTGTATACGAAAGGTGTTTAGGTGTACAATAATAAAATTTGAAATTGAAATTTTGTTATATTATGAAAAATGAAAGTGAAGACTTTAAAAAAAGACTGGTTAGTCAATTTAAAGTCGAAGCTTTAATATAGCATTGACATAATTTTTATAAAAATTAATAGGTTAAATATAAATATTTACAAATAATATAATTAAATCAACATAATATATTTTTGTGCTTAACAAAGAAATTAAATCAACAAAACTTTAAAAACTTAACTAATTAAACTTCTATAAAAATAAACAATAAATTTAAAAAATGTATACCATTGAAAGCCATATTTTTTAACCTTAAAAAAGTATAACCTTAATTACATGCATCAACATGAGTGTGAAAGCCATATTTTTTTGGCATAAAGTGCTTTCCTTTTAATGATTTTCATAAAAAAAATCTCAATGAAATCACTGCATGCTACACTTAAAAAAATTTGCTCCTTGCAAATGATATCAAACATTTTCGTGCTATAAATAAGCTAAATACAATCATAGATTCAAACATGCTTACAAATACTTTTCTAATGTAGTTAAACATGGCATCAAGGCTTCAACTTGGATGCTACAACTACTTTATTCTCTGAAGCCTAATTTGCTCAGGAAAAATACGGAAATGGATACCCTACATTGTTAACTTGAGGGCCATTGTCAGCCTACATGGTTGGTTTTCTGGTGTTTATTCATTGTAACGATCACTTAATAAGAATGATGAACTCTCAATAAGCATATAGATCTCGTAGGAAAATTATTCAAAATCATGCATATAATAAATATAAAGATAAAGATAAATATTTGCGAACAAAAAAAAAAAAACCAATTTAATTTGAATTGGGCTGAGTTATCAAATTAAATGGGTATTTATTTTACTGCCAGGCCCAGGCTAGCCCCAACCCAGTGCCACGTTTTCTAAGAAAGCGCTTAATCCAAATGTCTCACTACAAAACGCTTTTAATCGAGCTTGGTTAAGTAAAGCCCTACGAAGACGAGCGATTCATCTGCTGTTCTGTCCTACTATCCACCTCTATTCCTCAAGGTAACATCTCTATCTTTAGTTTCAATTTCGCATCTATATTTGATTATATATGTATACTGTTAATGTATTAGGAGATTATAGATTCAATTTAAATGCTCGAATTCGCATCATATCGATTAGATTGAGCTTAAATGTTGCGGGAATTTGCGTATGTTCTGTCGTATTCATTTTCTCCACTTGAGGTTTTGAGTTTTGTGCATGTATTTATGAATCGTCCTATCCCCGTGAAATGTTTTGGAAGCCTAATCAGCTGATGGGGAGAGCTTTTCGTTGTTTGTTTATGTTTAATTGAATCAGGTAAACAACTGAGTTAAAATGGGGATCATTGAAAAAATTAAAGAAATTGAAGCCGAGATGGCTCGTACTCAGAAAAATAAAGCTACAGGTGATCTACCTTTTTCTCTCTCTTTTCCCTCCACTGATTTTTTGTTATGTTATTGGGAAAGTTGAGGATATGCCCTGAGCAACTTCGGAAAATGCCATCCTCCTTTTCTTATAAGTATCCCTTCAAGGTTATGTAAATAAGAGGCAGATTTAAGGTGCATAATCTCAAAATTTCCGTTTGTTATTTCTATATGTCTATAATGTACTTTACTTAAGCTGACCAATTATATTTTTGTTATTACTGTGCTTAAGCATGAGAAGTTATATTTGTGTAGTTGGAACTTTGCAGGCTTGATGCCCTTTTTTCTTGAATCTTATTTTAATACTGATTTTTTTTTTAAAAAAAAAAAATTTAACTATACAGAATACCATTTGGGTCAACTCAAAGCCAAGATAGCAAAACTGAGGACACAACTTTTGGAGCCCCCAAAAGTAGGGAACCTTCTTTTTTTTTTTTTTTGGACAAATCATAACTTCTTTTAATGTGCATTGTGCATGTTTGGAAACATTCTTCCATGGAATTCATTGTCCGTGGTATTAAATGAATTTTCTAGTTTGCGAATATTTTTTCCATCTATTTAAGAAAAATTCTGATGATTCCTCCATGGTGGTTTAGGGATCTAGTGGAGCAGGGGAGGGCTTTGAAGTTACAAAATTTGGCCATGGACGTGTCGCGCTGATAGGTTTTCCCAGGTTAGCCTGATTTCATTAGGATTTCTATGTCGTAATATAGACGAAACGAAAAGCAGAACTTCTGGCAGAGCACTGAACTGTTTTGGTCACAAGAACTTCCAGAGGATAATAAATGATGAGTACTTGAGTTTCTTTGGTTTGATGCTGGTTATGTTATCAATTTGTACATGTGATGGTTATTCGTTGATTACCACTTACCATGCCATTGCTGGCCTGTTCAGGGGATTGTTCTGTTAAAGGTTATTGATATGTACTTCCAACTTATGTTTTCATTATCTTATCTGTATACTAAAATATATGTTTGCAATTTTCTCCTTCAGTGTTGGGAAATCAACACTATTGACTATGTTGACGGGAACACATTCAGAAGCTGCCTCTTATGAGTTTACCACACTTACCTGCATCCCAGGTATCATTCACTATAATGATACTAAAATACAGATGCTTGATCTTCCAGGAATTATAGAAGGTGCATCTGAAGGAAAGGGGCGTGGTAGGCAGGTAAATATTCAGCTATAAAAAGCAATTTTAGTATAACTTGATACCTCCTGTTATATGTAAAGGCATAACAAAGACAAAGGGTGAAAAGAAGATCTTACTAAACTGACATCGATCAGATATATTGCATGATATTAACTTCTTAATATTTCAGGTCATTGCAGTTGCCAAATCATCAGATCTAGTGTTGATGGTTCTGGATGGCTCTAAAGTAAGTAGATCAATTTCTGCTTGGTAAATTATACTCTGCTTTTTCAGTAATTCTGACTGCACTTGTTCTGATTCAAATTGCATGCATACCTTTTTGTGACTATTATCTTTGTGCCCATATTTTTGCCCTTATCAACAACGGGATATCAGCCATAAATTTTTTAATCTGCGGGTGTCAGATCTATGTGCGAATAGTTGATAAGATGCTCGAAACACATTTGTAGATGCTTTGGAAAATTTTTATTAAGCAATATCAATTTTGTTACTAGTGCCTCACCTCATATTAAATATTCATGGATTTTAAGTTGCTGCAGCAATTATAATTCTAGGGAGTTAGGCAGTACTCTTATTTGTTTGGTTGCATTGACATAAATTCTTTCGTATTGAAACTCACGCACCATGTCTATCCTATTGTTCCACTAATTTCTGAGTAAGAGACTAATATTTGTTTCAAATATAAATACGCGATATCTTAAACCTAAATGAGTAATAATATGTAATATTTGTGTAGTTATTTCTGCATTGATTTAAGGTTGATAGCCATAATGTGATATCTCAAGTTAAACATCTGGTTTTGAAATTAATTTCTTCCTTGGCACAATGATCCTGAATTTCTAGAGTGAAGGGCATCGGCAGATCTTAACAAAGGAATTGGAAGCTGTTGGCTTGCGCTTAAACAAGAAGCCACCTCAAGTAATGTATTTCGAAATTTCTCTCTGTGCTTTTATATTTTTATTTTTGCTTGCCGCTTTCATTGTCAGACTCGATTTTCTCAAAAAACAAAAAAAAAACAAAAACCTGGTTAACGTCCTGCAAGAGTAGCTGCTAAGGCAAAGATGTCTTGAGTTTTACAGTCTCTTTTATTCATATGCAAGAGCAGTATGTTTTATTTTTTTTGATCGGACGAAGTTAGTTGTTAGTGTAGTTAGTTCACCAAGTCTCCATACACCCTTATTTCTCAAAGCCTCCTTATAAGTTATAACTCCCCCCTATTCGTTCCCAAAGGGAATCGAACCTGGGTCACTCACCTTAGTGAGGAGCCCAATGGCCAGGTGAGCTAGAGCAGTATGTTTTATACTTTCACTGCACCCCTGTACATGGAGAAATGTTGGCATAGCTATTTCGAACAGAGTATTGAGGGTTTCACTTTAATTTCTGAAGCCTTGGGCACATAAAATTGCTACTACCGCTTCTCCATCGCTCCTGGCATTGTCTCCTTCAATTTTAATTTTTCCTCCCTTGATATGATAGAACTCTGCACTGTTAGCTTTGAAGTATTTGCACAGGTATCTTTGACTTACTGGAAAGTGAATAAAGCAGGTAAATAATTAGGTCCCAAGAAGTAGTAAATGCTATAATTAAAGATGCAAGTTTCTTTGTGGAAACTTGAATTACTTTATGTCGGAAAAAAATCAAAACAGAACTTACTATTCATTTTCTGGAGTATTTTTCATGTTCACTCAGATTCGACATGTAATTATCTTGTTTTTGACTACTTGTTCTGCTTAATGATAGATATACTTCAAAAAGAAAAAAACTGGAGGAATTTCTTTCAATAGCACGGCACCTTTGACTCATGTGGATGAGAAGCTTTGTTATCAAATATTACATGAGTACAAGATTCACAATGCAGAGGTTCTCTCTCCCTCTCTCTTTCTTGATGTCTCCTCCCAACTATCTCACCCCTCTCCTGGGCTCCCAAAACATATTCAAGCATTTGTTTTATCAAGAACAGTCTAAAAAGTTTTTATAATATGTATTGAGCCTGGTTATAGATTCTCTTCATAATTCGCGGGTTTAAATTATACCTTATGACAACTGCAGAATTACATAGGGCCTAGGTCCCTGTTAACAGTTCTTTTTTCACATAAATTGTTTCAAGGTTTTATTTCGTGAAGATGCGACCGTGGATGACTTTATAGATGTTATTGAGGGAAACCGCAAGTACATTAAGTGTGTATATGTATACAACAAGATAGATGTGGTTGGTATTGATGATGTGGACAGATTAGCGCGACAACCTAATTCAATTGTCATTAGCTGCAACTTAAGGGTATGGATTCATTTCATAAAATTCACTATGTTGATTATTTTCCATTTTAATGCAAATGTTTATTGGGAGATTGAGCATTTCATGCTTGGCCTCAAAGAACATACATTTTGAATTCTTAATGCTGTGCTGTTGTGTCACATAGCTGAACCTGGATAGACTGCTAGCCAGAATGTGGGAAGAAATGGGTCTTGTCAGAATTTATACAAAGCCTCAGGGCCAGCAACCAGATTTCGCAGAACCAGTCGTCCTTTCTGCTGTATGTTTCCTTGTAGTCTAGTACATTTTTTACTAATAATGTGCTGCAGAGTTATTTTGTGGACAAAAGTTTCTCTCTTCATTTCCTGTTTGATTTGTTTTTTCGTGATGAGTTCTGAGTTCTATAAATTTCTTGCTTTCTTTGTATGAATGGATATTTGTTTCAGGGTAGAGGAGGCTGTACTGTTGAAGATTTTTGCAACCACATTCATCGAACTCTGATAAAGGAGGTTAAATATGTTTTGGTGTGGGGCACAAGTGCAAGGCACTATCCACAGCATTGTGGCCTTAGTCATCCTCTTAACGACGAAGATGTAGTGCAGATAGTTAAGAAAAAGGTACTTGAGCCTTTTCATTTGGTTAATGGTTAACTTCTTTTTTAAAAAATTCTTTCTTTCTTTCTCTTTGTTTTTTTGCCTGTTTCTTACTGTTTTACAAGCATTCTTTTGTCATGATATTAAACTAGTACAATAACCGATATGAATGACTAAATATTGGTTTCGAATTGTTGTATCTCAGCACAGCTCGGGAAAAGCTTAAAACATGGAAGCATATATATAGGGGTGTTTGTAGAAACTATGCCTTTGGTTAAAGTGGTTTGATTTAGTGATTGTGAGAATAAGTGATAAAAGCAAATATGCTAGTGTTATAATATTATTAAATGTTAGTGTAGAGCGTTTTATAGAATATTTTGATGTATTAATTGTTAAGAGTGGAAGTAAAATCAAATGGAAGCAATCCCTCCTCAGGGCCCAGGTTATAGATTTTAGATTCAAAAGTGGTTATTTTGAGTAGGAGCATTCCATTTGAAAATACTAAAAATTTATCCCCAAAAGCAAAATCGGAGATTGTAAGAATTCATAATCCATGTGTGTGGCTCTGTAGTTTAGAATCTGATCGTGTGTGGCTCTGTAGTTTCTAATCTGATCGTGTGTGGATCTGTAGTTTAGAAGTTTAGAGCCTTGTGAACTTGTCTTTATCTACTTTTACAAGTTTTGTGAGGGTTTCCATAGATGAGAAAATCAGAGAGAAACTCCTTAAGGGTTAAGAGGTTAGAATATGCACATGATGCTGAATATAATGAGTAGGCAAAAGAGAATTATTAACTCTTAAGTTAAAAGGGAAAGAAAGAAGCAAAGACTTGGAATGGAACTATTTTGAGTATATAATTATTTATGTGAACAGCTAGCTATCTTGATTGAGCATAATTGTGATATCTGATCCACATAGTTGACGTATATCAAATTTTAGGCATCTGTTACACAATCCTTTTTGTAATTTACTCAAGTGTTTGGATATGCTTCTATCTGTATTTTTACCCCCTCGCTAATTAGTTGGCCTCTTTCTGAGCCAAAAGATTAAATAAATAATAATAATAATAATAAAAATCTAAGAGATGACACCAACAATCTGTCTGCAGGAGAAAGAAAATGGAGAGGGTAGAGGGCGATTCAAATCACACTCCAATGCTCCAGCACGGATTTCTGATAGGGAAAAGAAGGCTCCTTTGAAGACATGAAGTGGGACCAGTGAGAAAGTATTCTAGTCTCTCGAAAGGACCCCAGCGACCTAAGCCGTAGCTGGGAATTTACACCAAGAGGAATAGGCAAAGAATTTAAATTTACGCCAATAGGAATACGCAAAGCTAGATTGCGATTTCTCTTCCCTTGAGTTTGGAGCAGCCTTATATCAGCTACACAAGTTGATGATGGTATTGTAATTTTTGTCTTGTGTTCGAGAAGAGAAGACTTGAAAAGATTTTATTCTCATTTTCATTTAGATTGTGTTTATTATTTAATCATATCACAAATACATGACAAGGATAAAAGGTATGGTTAGAGCTTTTAGAGGCTTGGGCTCGACTCGTGACTACTTTAGTTTGAGTTTGAGCTTGTCTAATGCTCGTAACATTATCGAGCCGAGCTTGACTCGATAAAGCTTGATAATAATAATTAATATTATATATTGATAGTTATATATATTAATGTAATAATTACTAAATATAAAATATATTAATTAAAATTTGGCTCGATTAGGCTAGAAAGTTCAACTCGTTTTGTTTAATAAGTCGAGGCGAGCTTGAGTTTGCTCGTAGGCTCGTTATCAAATCGAGTCGAACTCGAGCTTGGTTCAATAACTATTCGTAGAGTTGAGCTTGAGTATGCGCTACATGGGCTCGCTCGATTCTTGTAACATGAGTATGCGTTACACGGGCTCGCTAGGTATGGTGTAATATATGGAAATACCACCATGAATTTGGAACTGACTACATCCCCTTCTCTCTCTTCCTTTCTCTCTCTCTCATCTTATTAAATTGTAATATGTGTTTTGAAGGTTCACAGTTTTTAACCAATTTTACTTTTGATTTTATTTCCTTAATTTTATTGAGTACGAATCGTGTGGTACACTTCAAAATGGCAAATGTTTCTCTTCATCATAGTGTAAGAATCTAATCTTACGGAATATAGTAAAAAATGTTTTACCAACTTTTAATGTAAACATAAGAAATTTCAAGTGTTATTACTGTTAATCGCCTTCCAAAATGTCTCTAGGAATTGCTAGGACAATGGAGTTCAGCACACGTGTGAGTAGCAGGGTGGTTGATCATTGATGGGGATTGCCTTGTAGGGCAGGCTCAGGATAGGGCCCATTGGGCTTTAACTTGATGACGCACGTGTGCACTCTCGACAATATGGGCCAGCCCGTCATGTGTACTCAAAGGTATATGGGCCTTCAATAGTGTTGCAGTTGAGATTGCCAGATCATGGGTAGAATTTATATGGTTGAGCTGCTTATAAGGGTAGGGTTATCAAATGTGGGGTAATTTTTGGGTGACCAGCGATCACCCATGACCCTATCAAATGAGGGGGTGGGGACCCACATATTAGGGGTGACCCCCAACCCCTCATGTGAGAGGGTCATGGGTGACCACGGGTCACCCAAGTGATCCTCTCAAATGTGACAACCCTAATATTTTTTTAATCCTCCATCCATACATAACCACAATTTTACAATGTCGATATTAATTAATTTTTTTAAATTAAACATAATTTATCTATATTTTTATCATAAGATGAAGGATCATTTGTGGATTCTTGTCCAAAAATTATTTAGGTTGTGTTGGAATTGAGTCATTTCAAATTCAATGGATTTAAAAATGAGTGAATTTTAAACTTCTTAGATTTTAAATCAATTCATTTGAATACCACTGTTTCGATAAGTTATGGATTTTTGAAAGGATTTTAAATCCATAATTCAAAATTTATTTTTAAAATAGAATTTTATATATGATAAATAAAAATAATAAAATTTTATTATATTAAATATTAAAATCTACTAAAATTTTATTAAAAATAGTTATTTTGGGAGGGAACTCTACCACACAACCAACCCCCTACCCACCCCCATCCCCAAAAAAATTTTTTTTTAATAAAATTTTAAATTTTTAATATTTGAATAATAAAAATATTACCACCCAACTCTACTCCCAATCCACCCCAATATCACCCCACCCCAATTTTTTTTTATAAAACTTTAAATTTTAATATTTAAATAATAAAAATATTACAACCCAATCCTAACATCCTATCCATCCAACCACCCCACCCCCACTCACCACCACCCCCACCCCCACCCACCAAAAAATCTAAAATTTAAAAAATAAAATCTAAAATTTTATTTATTTTTTAATATTCAGAAAATAAAATCTAAAATTTTATTTAATTTTTTTTGGGGTGGGGTGGGGTGGGGGTGGTGGTGAGAGTGGGGTTGGGTGGGTAGGATTGAAATCCATTGATTTAAAATCTTGGATTTATAAATTCATTGATTTCGAGTGTTATCCAAATATGAGGGAGAGATTAAGGGAATGATTTATAAATCTCTTCTCAAATTCTTCCATCCAAATACAACCTTATGAAATATTTTAAAGGACAGAGCAATATATTAAGATTGAGAAACATTAAATAAGATTGACCCATTTTGATAGTGGCATGGAAGAAATGTGTATATATCTTCATAAAATTGTCCCCCAACAAGATTATAGCAGGGATGTCCTCCAACAGGAAAAAAGGACAACGCAGCATAATCAAATCACTCACAAAAATTGACAAAATATTCTCAATCGGTTTAATATAATTGAAATCATTTTTTTTTTAAATAAAAATAAATTTTAAGTCATATAATATTAGTTATGAGTCTTATGACCTACTTTTTTTCAAAATTCGATTTAACTTTTGAAAAAATAAAATAGAAGCGCAAACTTTCTGTAAAAATTGAAATAAATATGATTTTCGTGTGTTGAAGAGTAATTCTTAGGCATTTTCTTGATGTGAACGGTAAAAATTGTTAGATGGGGTGGCTCTTATGCAAGTGATAATTTGCAGTCATGAACTTTTAAAATTAATCATGAATTTTAACTGTAACAATGTATTAAGTATCATTATTATCTTCATAAAAGTACAAAATATCAATAAAATTATTAATTTGTGAATAATTAATTGTATTTGTTCCTGAATAAAACATATTGTATTAATTGATTAGAATGGAAAAGGACAAGAGAAAAGATTAAGCATATCAGAAAGATAAGATTGTAAAATGCCAGTAAAATATAAATAAATATATTTAAAAAAAGAAAAAAAATTGGTGGATGTGCTGAGTTCTGTGCGGAAGCAATGAAAGACAGATAACTATGCATCAATCGATTATTGTTTGAAGATTGACCCATTGTTGCACCTCTTACAAGGACAATACTTAATAAACTCTCCACTATTATTTATGGGAGCGGCTATTCGATTCCCAAAATACTGAACGTACTCCCCAAAAATATTTAAATTGACATAATTATCCTTATAAAACTTATATCTGTTCGGTTGTTGCCGAACAATTATCTAACAAATTGTTCGGTTACAACAATCGAACAGAACAAAGAATTCATCTATTATCTGTTCGGTTGCAACAATCGAAGAGAACAAAGAATTCATCTATTATCTGTTCGGTTGCAACAATCGAACAGAACAAAGAATTCATTCATGTTATGTGTTCGGTTGCAGCAATCGAACAAAATAAGATTTATGATTTTTTTAATTCATATCTACATTACCGAATAGATAAGATAACAGATAAGTTTCATGGACATCATCGATCTTTAAACAAATATGGTATTGATAGTGATTCATGAAACTTATCTATTCGGTAATATAGATATAAATTAAAAAAATTACAAATCATGTTCTGTTCGATTGTTGCAACCAAATATATAAGATAAATGAATTATTTGTTCTGTTCGGTTGATGCAACCGAACAGATAAAATAGATGAATTCTTTATTCTGTTCGATTGCTGCAACCGAACATATAAGATGGATAATTGTTCGGTTATTGTAACCGAACACATATAAATTTTATAAGGATAATTATGTTAATTTAAATATTTTTAGGGGTACGTTTAGTAATTTCGAGGGTGCAAATAGCTGGCCTTATTATTATTAAACCAACCAAAAATTAATTCTACTAATATGTCTTCTACAAAATTCCTTACCAGTCATAACTCATTGCCCACACAATTGTAGCAACTAACTTTGGATTATCAACTCATTTAATATGTTGTTGTTGTTTTTTTTATAGTGGCAATTGAGAATTTAAATTATACTCTCTCATCACCATTCAATGATTTTTTTCCCTCAAAAATACTTTATTAGCTATCCTTTTTCTTTATTAATTTACGTGAAAAAGAGTGATTTTTTTTTAATGGGAATGCGGTCGAATCCTCTATTTTATATAGTGATATTTCATTCGTGCTTTATAATATGTTTTTGTTATTTATTAAAATACTACTCCATACTTTAATCAATGAATATTAACATAAATAGTGATAATTTAAGCATTGATAAGAATATTTATCTTTACACATACATTATCTCTTACATTATTATTCATTGTACTCTCTTCTTTTTCAATTATTTAGTCATTACCAAACAACATATAGTATATGATATTACATCATATTTTTTCTTAAAATCCTAACCCATTATAATTTTACAAATCAAATATACTTAAAATAAAGGGTAAATTACCAAACCCCCCCTCGAAATTTGTCCAAACTACCAAATAAACTCTGTGGTTTGAAAAATTACCAATTACCCCCTTGAACTTGTTTTTTATTTGAACATTAATAAAAATACACTTCTTTTTAAAATAAAGAAGGATGGAAATGACATCAAGATCCATATATTTAACATTGTATTTTTAAATTTCACTATTTATTTTAAAAAAATATTTTTTAAAGGGGGTAATTGGTAATTTTTCAAACCACGGGGTTTATTTGGTAATTTGGATAAACTTGGAGGGGAATTTTGGTAATTTACCCTAAAATAAAATTAACTTAAAACAAATCCTAACCCATTGATGGAGAACTGGATCGTTGGGATGCACCATTCCACTCAGCCATGATGGTGATTGTGACGTATTAATTGTTGATTGCGTGATTTCCTCTAATCAGCAATTATGACGATTTGATTTGATTGCGTGATTTTCTCTAATCAGCAATTATGGAGGGTTATAGCGACAAGATTCAACGAATCTACTCCAATCATCATTTATGAAAAGATTTGTAATCCGATTTTTGAGGATTTCCCTCCTACATGGAACAATAATTTCGTATTAATTCTCATTACGCCTCATATAACCTCTCCAGTAGATGAGTCAAATTACACTCACCCACTATACTCATTTAATTGGTGATTAATTTAACAGTCAACCTTTACTAACCAATTAAATCTAATTAATTTAATTGATTTATTAAATTAAAAAGTCAAATTAAGTTAAATTTAAACTATCAACTTTCGTTCAATCAAGAATATACTTTATAATTATCTTAATAATCCACCTAGAATACACCACTAACTTTCCAACTCTATTCTAATCAAACCCTATAACACTTTAATCAAACTTAGAATAGCCTTTTCTTTATATTAGTTGAAGCCATTAGTACAACATTTTTCTTTCTAGTTTCTTATGGAAATCTAATATCTTAATAAGTTGTTTTTAAGATTAGATTTTCTTTCTTAACTTTTATTTGTTGTTAGTATAACTAAATACGCTTGTGAACTATGATACGTTTCAGATCAACTATATTATTAACATTCAATCCAAGAATTCTGTATGTGAACGAACTAATCTGTATATAACTCATAATTTAGAGACAAAATTACAATAATTTATTTAACTATAATGGAAAACAAACAATTTAACAGTTTATTTTAATATCTCCTAATATATTTTTTTAAATCTCACTTTTTACTCATATATATTAGACAATAAATGAAGTCACGGTGTAATTTAAATATGAAATATTAATGTTAACCTTCGAAAATTATAAGAGTTTTCCCAACCAACAAACATCTACATTAGATTTCATGTCCTAAAATGTTGGGACAAACTAGATATATATACTTATGTTAAAATTTTATAAAAACAAAATCCTAAAATATACTTATAAAATGTTAAAAATAAAATTATGCGCATTTATAATTTTGCGGATAAAAAACAGTATTATTGATCCTTTTTCTTGAAATTCTTATCTCATCAATTTCATTATTATATTATGTAATAAGTACTAGACTCCGGTCATATTACATTCAAGTGATTAATTAAGAGAATATATCCAAGCTAAAATACCAAAATATATTGCTCTACCACGTTCATTCATATTTATTTTATTGATCTTACTATAAGCTCTTACATCTTACGTGTATTTGAAAGGTTATTTTATTATAGGTTAGTAAATTTATTAATAACACAAATGGAATGTTTTGGAACGATTTTTATTAGCTCATAATTATTTATTTCTAGGAACTTTTCTACCTATAGTTTTGTAATAAGTGTATTTCAGTTGCACATTCAATTATAAAATATAATTATCTTTATCATTTTGCTCCATTTTTTTTTCAAATATTAAAATAATAATAATAATAGATTATTTTTTAAACCTAATTTATTATTCATGTTTATTTTAAATTTAACAAAGATAATATAATAAAAATATTACTATACATAAATACACAATCAATCAATTAATACTATTACATTTCAATTCACTTGAACATAAAATAATTAAGACAACACATAAAATTTAAATTTAAATTAAAATTAATTTTGATAGTTGATATCTATGAAGATGAAAATTTACTTATTACATAGCACAATTTCATAAATAACAACAAAATGAAAAAAATATGAAGAGCCAGCAATTTTAGCAGCTACAGTGCAATTTTTCGTTTTGCAAATGCATTATCCAACCATGCTGGAGACACACTATGAATTTACAACAACTTGTATACAGTTTATACGCATTTAATATTCGTATAACATATTTTTGTATGACAATTAACTTATCACCATTCAATTGAATATATTATATGTGTCTACCTATCTGCTCAAGAATTTAAATACGTCAAATTTATTTTTATCCTAAAATTATAGTACGTAGCAGTTTAATGAAATAAGTAGGACAAAATTAGAATTGTTATTTGTGATTGTTGGGAAATAAGTAGGACAAAATTAGAATTGTTATTTGTGATGGTTGGGGCCGTTGGACCTGTTGGCCCAAATGTTGGTCTTCTATCTCAAAGTATTGGGCCAAATATGTTTAGCCCATAGCCTTACAACAACAACCCATTTAATCCATCAATTCGTGAACCCCAACAGAGTGTGGGCGGGATTTTGAATTCTTGTGTGAGTTCAACGAGAATCTGAGCACCTCCAGACGCCACCACCTCCGGCGATGCTTCGGTGATGAAGACGACCGACGAGACGACGAGGACGACTGCATCCACCCAACAGTGGTATCAGAGCTTGGTTCGTCAGTCATCCTCCGCCGCTGCTGCCCGTCGTCTGGTGTCCGCCCGCCACCGCCGCCCTCGTTCGCCGTTCGGATCGCTGCTGGATCTGCTGTCGTCAGCCGCTGGTGGGAGAACGCCGGCCGGTTCGCGATCTGTAGGAACGCGCCACCGCCAGAAGCCGCTGCCCACCGTTCATGGCCAGTTCTGTTGCCGCCTGGTCAGCCGTCTCTAGGGTTCCGGCCAGTGAAGAGGAGGGTCGACGCTGTTGCGTCGCCGCCGGAGGTGAGGAACGGGGTTCGTTCGCTCGCCGCTGCTGCCCGCAAAGCCCTGCCAGAAACGCGTCGGATCTGCAGCCACGCTGCCGCCGTCTCTTGTTCGCGTTCAGAAAGGCCGCCACCCATGGTCAGATCCTTTGTGCTGACCGTCGCCTCCTTCATCCGCCGTCCGTCGCTGTGCTGACCGCCACTAGTCAGATTCACTGTCCAACTTCCAGTCGCCGCTCGACGCTGCTGAAATTGCATTCTGTCCGCCGGGAACGCGATGTTAGAGTTCCGGGAAGGAGCTGCTCGCCGTTCGTCAATGCTGTCTGCTGCTCGTCAGAGCTGCTGACCGCTGGAGCTGCTGACCGTCGGAACTGCTGACCTCCGCTGACAGACGTTCGCGTTCAGGTCAGTCCAGCCGCCGTCCGCTGGCACTAGGGTTTCGGCCAGACCAGCCTGCTGTCCGCCGCCAACTGCCGCCTCTGGTCCGATTAGATTGGTGATAGGGGAGTGTCTCTCTTCATTCTTTTGTTTTTGAAAATAATTTTTAGATTTATTTTGTTATTTTTTTCGGATAGGGAGTGTCCCGTTTACTGATTTGTTCTTGTTATATCTTTGTGATACCCTGAGGCGGTTGGTCCTCCTTTGTGATGCTTTGAGGCGGCTAGTCCTCATTTATGCTTGTGATTTCTGTGCTATAGAATTAGGGATTTTTTGTGATTTGTTGCCTGGATTGGTCAATTTCTGTGTATCTCTAATTTTTATTTGCTTGAAATTGTGAATTCTATATCTGCGTGATATCCTGGTTTGCTTTCGCTGCTAATTTGTTTTTTCTGGAATTTTTTGCTCTTTTTGCTATGTGTGTGAATTGAGTTCGTTTCCAGGTCCTAAGATAGTATTTGCTCACCTGTGTGTGTTTGTATTATTTCTTGAATCTGTATGAGTCGATTCACTCAACTTTAAGCACCTATGTCTTCTTCTAATGCATTTGGGCAAGGAGACTTCAATATCTGTTTGAAACAGAAGATGAAGTATGAGAGGGTGTTCAAAGCTGTGAATGACTCTTATGATTAAGAGATAATTTCTTGTGTGAATTATTTAGTGCCTTTTAAACCTTGTGTGTGCGTTAATTGGCTAGTTAATTCTGCATGTGATTAGGAAATTTATTTTTCTATCTTGTTTCACTTTGAATCTATGTGCTTCTTTGTGAATTTGTGTTTTCTTGTGTGAAAACTTGTTAGAAATGTGTTTTCTATGTTGTGTGCTTATTTATGTGTTAAACTTGCTTGGTTTTAGGCTGCTCCTAGTGAGGTAGAGTATTTGCATATGTGTTATCTTTATGCTTTTGTGCCTAGTCTACATGCTTATTTGTTTCTCTTAGTGAGGTGGAGCATGTTGTGCGCATTCGAATATGGTGTAACATTTGATTGTTGATTGTCTATGTGACTGTGTGCTTCTGTGTGAAGTGTCTTTGTGACTTTTATATCTGTGTGACTGTGTGCTTCTGTGTGAAGTGTCTGTGTGACTGCGTGTGCTTCTGTGTGAAGTGTATGTGTGACTTTTGTTCTATGTGAACTGTTCGTGTGTCATAAGAACTGTGAGTTCTAATCTATGTGATTGCATGACTATGTGAACTTTGTATTTTCTTGAGCTTGTGTGCTCTGTTTATTTTGTCCTTGGGATAATTTAGATATTTTGTGACTGTGTGTCCGTGATCTTCGCTCCGCCTTAGATTTGTGTATCTTTTGTGATACCTTGACTTTGTGTCATTTTTGACTAACTTTGTATTTATCAAATTTTCTGGATCTTGCATCTAACTTTGTGTTTTTCATTTTGCAGGTGTCCGAGAAAAGGTGCGATGATGAATTCCTATTTAATTAAACACGAAGGTGGATGATTTGGGCGAATGTGGAGATTTGTTGGGCCTATTGGCCCATATGTTGGTCTTCTATCTTAAAGTATTGGGTTAAATGTGTTTGGCCCATAGCCTTACACCAACAACCCATTTAATCCACCAATTCGTGAGCCCCAAAGAGTGTGGGTGGGATTTTGAATTATTGTGTGAGTTTAACGGGAATCTGAGCACCTCCCGACGCCACCACCTCCAACGATGCTTCGGTGATGAAGACGACCAGTGAGACGACGAGGACGACTATGTGGGTGTTCGATCATTTGGTTAAAGTGACCCGTTAGGGTTTCATACGTTTCTAACAAGCAGTGGAAGCAAGTAAACAAGAAACGTATTACCTTTCACCAGGATATGTTGAAGACGATGAATTCTCGCCACCAGCCTGCGCAGCCTCATCGTTTTGGACATAACTCTCTCATCCGATGTCGGATTTAAGTGATCTACACGCCAAAATAATTCTCTCTTCCGTGGCTTTCCATCAGTATATCAACGTCCAATTTTAAAGTCTGTACAATTTTATAAAAATCATAGAAAATGGCGGACAGCAGCAGCAAACAACCTTCCAGTCTTCTGCTGTATTCCCAAATCCAATCTCGATGTCGTGTGGGCGACGATCTTCGAGATCTTCTCAATCTGCTGTTTTCTAACCCCCCTTCACAGGGTTAGGCGTGAATTATCAATTGATTAGGGTTTCCGGGCAGCTGAGATGACTTATATATGAGCTACAGCAGGACCAGAAGGAGAAATTAGAGTTGGACCTCTATTGGGCTTAAGTATCCAAGCTTAGCCCAAAGCTTATACTTAAGTCCAATAATAATAATATATACCACTAAAATATTATTATTGCACTACAGTTCTAATCCCATAATTACGTTATCGGCTCTTTCTTATTATGAGCCCGTTAGTCTCCCCATGTTTAAGATATACAATGCCCATTAATTAATTAAGTTACTGACAACTCCATTAATTAATATCTCATCCAAGAGTAGTACCACTCAACTTCATTATCATGCTAGAATAAATTCACCTGCAGGGTTTACATAATAATCCTTATGAGCTCCTCAAGGGGACATCATCAACCTATAACGGACACGGATTCCTTCTACAATCAATATCACACCATAGAGACAGCACTACTTCCCAACTCATCGAGTTTGTTGATTTAATTACATGTAAATCTCACCCAATGATGAATCAAAGAAATACATATTGCCCTACGTGTCGAGGTTATTGTATAGGGATTAAGAGCACGAACATCCATAATAACAGAGATCAAGTTCTTCTATAAGTCAGTATAAGTAGAACGATCTCAAGCGGTCCCGCTCAATACACACAAAGTGCACTAATGTAATTCTATAGTCAAGACAATCTAATATCAAACCACACTACAACCATCCCGATAGAGAGTCCTCATCTATCTCGGTTGTGAGCATCTGTTTATACTTTATAAGAAAACCGATAATATGATCTTCCGCGTGTTGTCGCACAATATATTATCTACAGTATAAAGTAAATGGACTATTGCATCGTGCATATAAATAAATTATAAGACGCAATCATTTGATCATATGGTTCTCATTTCAAATAAATTGTTATAACATTGTTCATACTAAAGCTAGATTTTTAGTATACCATCCAACAGACCGCATCCACCCAACAGTGATTTTCATGAATATTTTGAGACTATGTGTGCATCATAATATTTAAAAAAAAAAAAAAAACCGCCTATGTTGAGTTCATGAAATTAATAGCTTTGCTTTCACCTCATCATCAATCTTCAACTTCAACTGTAATTTTATATGCATATTTCATTGATTGTTTTCTTTTAAATCGTAATTATAATGATAATATAACTAAACAAAGGAATATAACATGATAATAAATATAAATGGATGAACATATATGATCTCGAAAATAAATTGTTATTTAAATCAGACGATAGATACATATTAATAAGTAGAAATGAAAAGGTTTGAATCAAAGCATATGCATGGGTTGAATGTCATAAACGGGCAATTCTAGTGCATATCTGTCCATTCCCAACTCGAATTCAAACAAATCAGAACTTGCATCTTCTTCTTGGGTAATTTGATGATCTGTGTTGTGATAATTGATGAGTTGGCGATTATTGTTTTCCGGAGTGAGGTGGGGTGGTGGGCTGCTTCTTGTTGATCTTCATATGGAAATGGAACCCTGAAAAATAATTGGATCATTAATGTATTCACAAAGAAAAATAAGGAGTGAGTAATAATTGGATCATTACATTTACCATCGCAATTTTCATAAGAGAATTTAAAATATTTATGTATCAAAATTTTTTAAAATATAAATCACGTGCACTTATTAGTGGTTTGAGTGAGAGAGGAGATTGGGAAAGTAATTGTTTGATGAGATGGGGTACTTATCTTAAATATATCATTTATTTTTTAAGAAAATGAGGGCATATATAGTATATTAATTAGGGACAAGCACGTGCCATCATTTTACACCTTTTAAATTAGTTATCACTTTTATCTAACACGAGAGTCTTTGCCTAACTTCTTGGTGCTTATGAAATCTTAGCCATTGTCCCATTACTAACATGGAATCATCACTGCTATACGAATTTCCCATATTGCAGAGAAAATTATTTTCTAAAACTATTCCTTATTAACACTATTTATTAAATTCAGTTAATTATTTGTTTTTCTAAGCTAAACCCAAAAAAAACATAGTTAAGAAGGAAAGTATAATTATTGGATTTTTTCTCTATCTTAGATGTGAGACGTAGTATATTAAATAGTAACACAAGGAAACCACACTGGAAATACATCATTGAATTCTCAGTTCCATTAAGAAATTAGAGTGAGTTGAAAAATCCGAGTAACTGCATATATTAATAAAACAAGAAATGCATAGGTTGTCAACATACACAAAAAATTTAGGTTAAATTTTGTGTACAACACAAAACAACAATCAACCAATTACAAGCCCTAAAAATCTTTGGTTTACAGAAATATCTAAGGGGCCATTATTACAGCAGTCACGCAGAAAAGGCCTCTTCCCCTCCCTATCTACACATATTTGAGTCAACAATCTACAAACTACTGCTTTCAGATCTCACAAAAACACACACCTCCTCAGAGTAAGCATATAATCAGTATGTTCTAAATCCAACCAACCTGCTTTCTACTCCACTCCACCATCCCCAGTGCTTCGTAACTGCTAACAACACAACACCTTTACTATAATTTCATGCTTCACTGCTCTCATGGAAACTAACCCACAAACCTCTCATCCTTCATTCATCAGTTTCAATTCAATAAATTATGCCAAACTAAATGATTTCCATTTCAAAGAGTAGCCAATCAGGCATGTCAATTGCAATTTGAAACAACTAATGAAATATCCACATTTTTCATGGTACCACATCTTGTATAGCTCCCACACAAATTATCACCTTCCTCCAAAGAAATTTTTTTAAAGAAATGTCGTTGAAGCAGACAAGTCCAACTCAGAGAATGCAATTAGCTGTAAAAGAATTCAAGAAAAGGTTAAAAGAGTATCCTCTACTTAGTCTGAGGGTCAAAGGTACTGCCGTTGAATCCTTGCTTTGTTTGATTCCCACCACAATCTTGCTTGAGTTTCTCCAAACCTTTCTCGGCTGCATTTATCTTTAACAAGTAAGCCACAACCAACACTAACTTTGAAACATCAGAACAGAATTAAAGAATTTGCAAAGGGCCGGGAGTGTAAAGAAACAAGAGTGCATCTTCTGTGAGAATTGACATATTTATCTCTTCAGTCACAAAATGGATACAGAGATCATGGGGTGACCGTTTCACGAAATGTTGTCCAGCTTGTTTTTTAGATTGGTGCTGGAATCGCATGAAATTCTCTTCATGTTTTTAGCCAACTAGAACATGTTATCATATCAAGGAAGAGTACGAAGAACATACTCAAATAGAGTTCTTCTGGTGGTACTAGAAATGGACTCAACCACATAGTTATGTATTTTTGGAAAGAAGTATTTATATAGATTCAAAAGTACAACTCACCTGAACCGCACTCGTCTAAGCTCACGAGCACCACCAGGTAGCATCCGGATCGTAATATAAACTCCAGGTTCATCTTCTTCAGCCCACTCAGTCTCTAAATCACTAGCATTGCTAACTGAATGCTCCCGAGTTTCTCTTGAATAACTTGATCGTGCAGAAGCATCAATAGACGATGTCTCAGTTTTCGCAGCACTGGCGCTGGAGAGTTTTGGTGTTGAATTAATACCATTTGGGTCATAGTACTGACGATGCATCGGATGGTGTTCAACAGAGTCCGGTGATGCACAGCTGATCCCAGTTGGCCGATTGAAGTGACGGGGTAGATGCTCCTTGCTCAATCGAGGTGTGACGGGGCTTTCCTCCGTCGACTTGACTTTTGAAATCTAACAAAATGGCAGATAGTCAATCATCTCCATTAATTTAAAAAATATAAAAAGATCACTTGATCAAAATCTACCTCATCTTCTGACCGAGGTGAAGTTGGCAGTGGGACGGCATGATGATCCAGCTTCTGGACGTTGTATAATTCTATTACTCTGTCACAGTTCTCCGCCCACCATCGTTGAGCTTGCCACTTGTTAAAGATCTCTCGGCTGTAAAAACAGTCCAATAACTGGTATTGAAATTTCTCAAGCTGAGGCAGCAGAATGCAGGTCAATTGCTCGATAGAAATGACGTGATACAATGAATATATAGTTCCACACAATTTATTAAGTGATTATACAACAGAACAGGAGGAAGCAGTAT
The DNA here is from genome assembly GCA_023678885.1 of Pogostemon cablin. Lineage (NCBI taxonomy): Eukaryota > Viridiplantae > Streptophyta > Magnoliopsida > Lamiales > Lamiaceae > Pogostemon > Pogostemon cablin. The sequence continues at coordinate 42,535,337 of CM042959.1, read as the reverse complement.
GAAATATCGGGCCAACACTGATAAAACAAAACAAACTCAACTTACAGGTCTAACATGTGAAAATATTAAGACAACTTATCAAGGCTTCGTTACAGTGGCCGCTGAAACCCTCCGTAGAAAAAACGACAAAATATAAACGGATGCAAAAAAATGTCGATACACTTCTAAAATATTATATGCCTAGGATTTGACCACTTTGATTCCTCTATTTCAACATTTCTATACTTTTACATATCACTATTTTTCTTTTAACATGCATTCATGCGATGAATACAATTTTCTGGATAAGGTAACGTTCAAGTCAAGTAGCATAGATGATATGATACCAGATTCAACAAATTAAAGCTAGTAACTCCAAAAATAAATTAAGCAGCAGAAAGATACGAAAGGGTCCCTCAGGATTTGGTTCTAGATGGAATTCTTGTTTAGAACTGTACAGTTGTTTCATATCTCTGTGTTCAATTAGACGGCCTCATAGCCTGCCAAAATATCTTCAGATTCCACATGTTAACAGTGGCTAAGATTTGGCGACTGGCATAACATTTATTCAACAAGCCATTTAATCCACATTGCTTTTCCAAGGGTCCACCACCATAATTGGAGGCTAGAGCCATGCCTCATCAATTCAACCACATTACTACACACTTTTAGACCCCGACATCATCCATTAAACCAATCAAAGTCAACATCCTCACCCCACATTCATCTATTTATATCAATCACAATCAAAACACAATTTCCGATTCCAAAAGGAATGAGGTTTGCTAATCACCGTTTCCAGGGTACAACCCAACAAATGTTCAAGAATGAAATGCACCAATTCAAGTTTTTTTTACACTTAATGACACCTTTGTGCTTGCTCTTCTTTGTCAGCATAAGTCATACAAAATTCTCACCTGAACTTTAAAAACTGAGCCAAATAGAGTATTTCAATTTGATAGTGAAAGAAGAATACCTGAAGCGTATCCTTTTGATATCATTTCCACTTTGTGGTAAAGAAATGAAGGTAATTAACACCCCCGGCTCAACCTGTGCAACCCATTCTTTAGGCTCATCTTCCTCCATGAAAACAAGCGGCTCGCTTCTACTGCTAACCGAAGCCGGTGTGGCAAACCCACTTGAAAAGGCCTTGAGCATATCCTTTCCCCAGAGCCGTGGAGAGGACATTGCACTCCCAGTCCCTGCTCTTCTGTATGATCCGTAGAACCTCTCAGAGTCCATGTAGGCTCGGTTTGACGAGCCAGAACACGGCCCGCAGTTCTTGTATGCACCGGATGCCTTCACAGCCATGTCCCTAATCTAAACACGCACATAGACATTAATTGACTAATTTGCTTGTATGAAACTTTCGAAATAATCATGAAATGAAAATACTTGAGCAGTGAGGGTTCTGATGGGTTGCTTAGGGGAAGGAGCAGCGGAGTCGCAGTGGTCTTCCGGTAGAGATCCGGTGGTTTGCTGCTGCTTGGAGCAAGCTATGCAAGTCAACATCCTTCCAAGAGGCGAAAATTGCAAGAAAAACACCCAAGTATAAGCTGTAACAGAATTGAGGAGTGATGAAGGAGGCGTTAATGGCAATGTGAGATAGGCAGTAAAAAATTAGATTATTCTATCTCCTCTCTTCAACCCACAGCTCAGTGGTGGACGAAAGAGTGATTAATAAGGAAAATCTCTTTCTGTCTCTCTTAGTAGAATTGCTTGCCAAAATGGGGGGAAAATGCGATCGGAGACGCTGTTGTTGAGATTTGTGGGGTTTTACCTTTTACAATGCAGAGAAGAGGGCTGGGGTGGGGTTTTGTAATTCATGATTTTTTTTTTCTTTTCTTTTTTTAGAGAGAGAAATATCATACGATTCGATTATTAAAAAATAATTAAAGCGGGAGGCTATCTGAATTCATAAAATTTGAATTAATACAGAAAAATAACAATATAAATGGGCCACTTTAAGCCTTTGTCCAAATATGTACTAACAAAGCACACATGATATTATACTATTAATTAACTTGTCTTAAAAATATATAAATACCACTACCTCCGTCCCAAAATTGATATCACACTTCCCACATTTATTCGTTCCAAAATAGATTGCACCTCCCAAAAATAGCAAAAACAAATTATCAATTTATCCTCCACTTTTTAAACATTTATAAAAATGTCACTCTAATTAACAACATAAACCCAATTAATTTAGTGATGGGTTTGAGCCCAATTAACTTAACCCAAATCCAATTATAACCCTAAACCCAACCCACTTATAAACCTAAATCATACTATTACTCTCACACCTTATACTAATGTTGCTCTCTCTCTCTCTCTCGTTCTTCTATAATGAAACCCTAGTCTCTCATTCTTCTTCCTATAACGCACTTAATTTCAATATTATCATCTATTTCTAACACACATAATAGTATTTCTTCGAGGGTTAATTACGTGAAAAGTCCAAATCTTTCCGTCGATTTCAAATTAGTCCAAACTTTTAGATATTTACAAATAAGTATTCGACTTTAAGCCCGTATTGCAAATTGAACCAACCCGGCCTGTCCGGTTGATTATGTGTCATTTTTTAATCCACCTCACCCTACCTGTCAAAAAAATTAATAAAAAAAGTATAATTCATGTTCTGCAACACAATATTCACTTTCCTTATATTAAAAAAAAAAAAAAAAATCTCCATTTTGAAGCAATTATCCCCATCTAAATCCTTTATTCACCACCGCAGGATGTACCCAAATTTTCTCAAATTAGGGAAGCCCATTTCCGTATCCGCCATTATTACAGGTGAAGAAGCTGCAGTGTTGACTCAGAAAGAAGAGCGACGACGACCTCCGCCGTGGAAAGCCCACTAATCACAAGGTCTTCTGAGAGGACGTCGCAGTTCTAGCAAGTAACGAGAGTGAGAGTAATTTCGATTTTAGCCTCATTGTGTCGATTACAGCCGACTCCTTACTGGCATTCGCGTTTGAATTTCGATTAACATCTCGTTTGGATCAATTACTATGGGATAAATAAAATAATCTATTATCATTATAAATTACATCTCTCAAAAACTATTACACATAACTACACACTTATACTATGACATGACCATAATACCATATGACACATTTTAGCTTTGTGCATATCTACTTTCTTTCTAAAAATACATACTATGAACTTTCTTTCTGCATATTACATTATTGTACATTTTTTTAGTAAGAGGTAAAGAGAGTCGTCAATTAGTAGAGGAGAATAAAGAATGGTGAATCCCTGAATTTAGAGAGAAAATCTAAGTTATTCATTTGAGTAATCATGAATATGGTAAAGAAAGGTAAGTGGCTTTGGGTAGCATTTGTTGTTGATTTCCCTGCTTTGCTTCTTTTTCCCTCCTTCACTCCCATTTTTCTCCTCTCTCTCACTTCTTCTACCTGCACCACCAATTATTACTACCTTGTCACTATTTTGGAACTTCTTGCAAAAGCTTGCATGGAATTAAAGATGGATCTTTTTCTCCCTCACTTACATGCATTTGTCAATAATGATCATTTACTAATATTATGACTTGTTGAATTTGTTAAACAATTCATTTGATTAATGAATTCCTTGTTTTTCAAAAAATGCAAGGAATGGTCAAAGATTAAATCATTTTCCATTAGGTGGTTTCAGATCAATCATTGCCAGAATTAATTGAAAGAAATTCATCTAGTGATACACAGAACAAGATGAAGAATGTGACCACAAATCATGCTCTGGTGCACATAATTAAGGGATGCTTGAATTATTATACAACATCTACAAAGTCTTTTAAGGATAGTTCAACTATTCAACCAACAACACTAAGAAACTAGCAAACATCTAACTCAGAAGTCAACATAACAGCATAAAAATCATAACTCATCGATTCTTGTTTGCCTCCATTCTTCCCCCATTGCAACACGACTCAAAAAATCTGTGTTCGCTGGGAAAATTGAATGAATTAATTGGTTAATTAGCAACCCATCCTAAAATCAATATACTAGCAAACTACAATTAAAATTGAACACATTAACAAGGAAAAAAAACTAAGAGTAAGACATGTTGGAATAAGGGAGTTGCACAAAACAATCACTTACAATATGAATACTGAAAAGTAAATTTAGTATTTTATTGTCAGTGGGGACTACTTAATAACCTAAAGATTTAATAATAAGCTAAGAAGTTTTTTTTTTTTTTGTGATCGGACAAAGTTAGTTATTAGTATAGTTGGTAGTTAGTTCACTAAGCACACATACTCTTCTATCTCCAAGTCTCCTTATTACTCCTAACCTATTAATTCCCAATGAGAATTGAATTTGGGTCACACCTTAGTGAGGATCTCAATGGCCAGTCCACCTAGTTATAAGCTAAGGAGTTAATTCAACACCACACACCCACAACGATTATAGAGGGCAAAAATAAAATATTTCAGCAAATAAAATAGTTGACGAAATTTCATAGCACAACAGCAATTCTAGTACCAATTTAAAAGAAAAAAAACACAGTACAATCTTTCCAAAACCAATGTGAAGTAAACCATATTCATGCATGGTAAAGTGTTGAGATTGGTTTACAGAATGAGAGCATGCATGGTAAAGTTGCATGCATACGTCAGGAATGAAGCAGCGTGTGTATACATGAAATCATGCAACGGTTACACAGTGTGGGCAGGTTGTTTTGGAGATATTTTGTGGTGGTTATCAGCTGGTTTCTATAGTTCTACACGTGGTCTATGCAAGAGAGTTTGATTCAGTTCAAAACTCAACCATTTGATAACCGAAATACAGCTGCAAATTTGGATCATCAAAACGTCCCACAAGTTTTCAGCTGCGTGAGAAGTTTGTATATATAGCTGTTCTATCATCCTTCTTTGTACTTGTACACCATTTTTCACATTGATCAATAGAGAAGCTCATCCTATAGTGGACGTAGGTCATTCTTGACCGAACCACTCTAAATCCTCGTCTCAATTTACTTTCTGAAACACACACACACACACACATCTTCTTCATAGTTAGTTTTCTTCATTCAAAGCTTCTTGATTCAAAACGTTTTTTTGTGAGAGTTCATATCAAACACATAGAGTGTGGTGCGAAATTCTTGTCAACTAGCGCCGTCTGTGGGAAAGCAGACCAGATCAGAGGCAATCAAGAAGGAGATTGAAGAAAGAAAGACAGCATGGTGACTACAAAGTTTGACATCGAGCGGTTTATAGAGAAATCCGATTTCAGATTGTGGAAGATCAAGATGAGGGCCATCCTAGTTCAGCAAGGGCTGGTGAAGGCGATTCAACAGGCTCCTGAAAACGAAGCTGTTGCAGTGGATGCACAAGCACTGTTAGCAGATAATGAGATGCAAGAAAAGGCATTGAGTGCCATAATCTTGTGCCTCGGTGACAAGGCACTAAGGGAGGTTCAGAGATAAACAACCGCCAGAGGATTATGGAAGAAACTTGATGATCTTTACATGGTAAGATCTCTGGCTAACCATTTATATCTTAAGCAGAAGTTATATTCCTTTAAGATGGTAGAGGATAGGCCTATCTTGATTCAGCTTGATGAGTTTTCTAAGGTTCTAGATGATTTAGAAAATGTTGATGTAAAATTAAGCGATAAAGATAAGGCTGTGATCTTGTTATCTGCACTTCCAAAGTCTTTTGAAAATCTTAAAGACACTCTGTCATTTGGAAGTAGAGAAACAATAAGTTCAGAAGAGGTTGTAATGGCTCTGAAGACAAAAGAACTTCAGAAAGTTTCAGAGGGGAGCAATGGATCAGGTGAGGGATTAATGGTCAAAAGAAATGATCATGGAAAGAAGAAAAACAAGAAAAGAGGATCTGACAGGAAACAAGATAAGAAGAATGATCAATCCAGAGACAAAGAAGGTAGGAAATATTTCCATTATCATGAACCTGGTCACTATAAGAAGAATTGTTACAAGTTAAAGGCATTGAAGGCCAAGAAAGGTGAAGCTAATAGGCAAGGACAGAAAAACCAAGCAAATCAAGTTGCTGGTGTACAAGATCAGAATGATCAAAATAATTACATTGAAGTTTTGTCCATTAGTTCAACAAAAATGGCAGATGGATGGGTACTTGATTCAGGCTGTTCTTTCCACATGTCTCCAATGAAATAGTGGTTCAATGATTTGAAGATCTACAATGCTGGATCAGTTCTTCTTGGTGATGATCACACATGTCAGATTAAAGAAATTAGTTCTATCAAGTTAAAGATGCATGGTGGAAGAATCAGGATGCTCTTAGAGGTAAGATATGTTCCTACTTTAAAAAGAAATCTGATCTCATTGGGAGTACTAGATGGCATGAGATATGTTTGTGAATTAAAGAAAGGGATTCTCACAGTAATGAAGGGAGAATAGAAGTCATGAGAGGCATCAGACATAGAGATCTATTCTTGCTTGATGGCTGGACACTTGTTGGTCAAAATAATGCAGCATCAGTAAGTTATGAGATGTATCTGTGGCCTGGAAGATTATCACATATCAGTAAGAAGGGGTTACAAGAATTGGCTAGACAAAAGGCTATTACTACTAGTTCATCAGACAAGCTTGATCAGTGTGAGCACTGCATAATTGGTAAAGCCAAGAGGCTTAAATTTGGAGCAGGTGTTTATAATAGCAAAAGTAGGCTTGAATACATACATTCAGACCTATGAGGGCCTTCAAGAACACCAACAAGAGGTGGAGACAGGTACTATATGTCATTTATAGATGATTACAGTAGGAAAGTTTGGGTATACATCTTGAAGACAAAAGATGAAACATTTCAAACTTTCAAGAATTGGCTTGTTGAAGTAGAGAATAGCTGTGATGCCAATGTAAAGACATTCAGGACTGATAATGGGCTTGAATACTGCTCTGAGGAGTTTAATAACTTCTGCAAGCAAAAGGGAATTGTGAGACACAAGATAATTCCTGGTACACCTCAACAAAATGGTGTAGCTGAGAGGTTGAATTAGACACTGCTGGAAAGGGTAAGGTGTATACTTAGTAGTTCTAGTCTTGCCAAGAGTTTTTGGGGAGAAATTGTTACTTCTGTTGCTTTCCTTGTCAATAGAAGTCCTTCAGCTGCACTGAATTTTAAAACACCACAGGAGGTGTGGTCTGGAAAGCAAGCAGACTACAGCAGGCTCAATGTATTAGGTTGCTTAGCTTATGCACATATAAAACAAGATAAGCTAGCACCTAAAGCTGTTAAATGTGTGATGATAGGATATCCAAAGGGTGTTAAAGCATACAAGTTGTGGTGCATTGAGAATAACAAGTTTTGATAAGCAGGGATGTTACTTTCAATTAAAGTGTAATGCCACTTATGAAACAAGCTCAGAGAAGTAATGAAGCTGAGCTTGAGGTGGAGTCTTCCAGAATTGATCAGAGAAAACAACAAGAAGCTATTGCTGAATCTGATCAAGAGATAAGGAAAGAAGCTGAGACAGGAGATGATGATGTTTCAGAGACTAATGAGCTATTGAATAGCTATCAGTTGACTAGAGACAGAGGGAGAAGGACCATTAAACCTCCAGCCAGATTTGCTGAGGCTGATATGGTGTCTTTTGCTCTGTACACTGCAGTTGATGTGGATGCTTATGAGCCTAGGAACTACAAGGAAGCTGTTACTTGTAAAGAAAGTGATAAGTGGAATGTTGCTGTACAAGAAGAGTTGTTGTCTCTGGAGAAAATGAGACATGGAAGGTTGTTAAAAGGCTAAAAAATCATAAACTAGTCAGCTGTAAGTGGATATTCAAGAAGAAAGTTGCACCTAAGGATTCATGTGGAGTTAGATTCAAAGCAAGGCTAGTAGCAAGAGGTTTTTCACAAAGAGAGGGAATAGATTATACTGAGATTTTTCTCCAGTTGTTAAATATTGTTCCATCAGGATCTTGCTAGCTTTGGTAGCTCAATTTGACTTGGAATTACATCAGATGGATGTTACTACATCATTCATGGTAAGCTTGAGGAGAAGATTCACATGGAGGTTCCAGAGGGAGTTTCTGTACAAGAACCAGAAACTAAAGCATGTTTACTTCTTAGATCACTGTATGGATTGAAGCAAAGTCCAAGGAGGTGGTATCTAAGATTTGATGAATACATAATCAGTTGTGGATTCAAGAGGTCTTGTTATGACAACTGTGTATATTTCAAGCATGACAGTGAGTATCATATGTTCTTACTATTGTATGTTGATGATATTCTTATTGCTTGTAAGTCCATGGAGGGTATTTTAGCAGTTAAGAAGATGCTTAAAGCTGAATTTGACATGAAGGATTTAGGGGAAGCAAAGGTAATCTTGGGGATGCAGATTGATAGAGACAGAGTTGATGGATTAGTAAAGCTTCATCAAAGTGTGTATTTGGAAAAGGTGCTCAAGAGGTATAACATGGACTTGAGCAGATCAGTTACAACACCAGTAAAGCAGGGTATCAATTTGTCTACTATGTAATCAGCTAAAACCATAAATGAGATAATGGAGATGGAGAAAGTTCCTTATGCAAATGCTGTTGGAAGTTTAATGTATTCCATGGTATGCTGCAGGCTGGATCTTGCATATGCAATGAGTCTAGTAAGTAGATTCATGAGCAATCCTGGTAGGGAGCATTGGGAAGCATTTAAATGGATACAAAAGTACATCAGAGGGACACTTACATCAGGTCTGAAGTTCAAGAAATTCACTTCAAATAATGAGTTTCTTGAAGGTTATGTTGATGCAGATTATGCAGCTAATCTAGATACTAGGAAGTCTTTGTCAGGTTATGTGTATTGCCTATTTGGGACAACCATTAGTTGGAAGGCAACACATCAACCAGTTGTGGCTCTGTGTACAATAGAAGCTGAGTACATTGCACTAACAGAGGCAGTAAAAGAAGGTATGTGGCTAGTTGGAATCCTAAGTGAATTTGGGATTGAACAAAAATCAGTTGTCATCAACTGTGATAATCAGAGTGCTATACACTTATCTAAGCATCAGGGAATCTATGAAAGGACTAAGCACATAGATGTAAGATTGTATTTTCTGAGAGACATGATAGAAGAAGGGAAGGCGGTAGTCTGCAAGGTTGATACTGCAAAGAATCCAGCAGATTTCCTAACTAAGGCTCTTGCAACCTCAAAATTTGAGTTGTGCAAGAATCTGATCAGTATTTGCTAAGGGAGTGAGGTTGAGTTTATGCTGTACTCGTTAAAGAACAGTGGAAAGAGTGGCTGCACTCATTACAAAGCAGTGTAATAGGATTGAGGTTTGATGATGATGAATAAGGTTTAAGGTGAAGAAATTGTGAAGTAAACCATATTCATGCATGGTGAAGTGTTGAGATTGGTTTACAGAATGAGAGCATGCATGGTAAAGTTGCATGCATACATCAGGAATGAAGCAACGTGTGTATATATGAAATCATGCAACGGTTACACAGTGTGGGCAGACTGTTTTGGAGATATTTTGTGGTGGTTATCTAGATCCTTCTAGGTTGGTTATCAACTAGTTTCTATAGTCCTACACGTGGTCTATGCAAGGGAGTTTGATTCAGTTCAAAACTCAACCGTTTGATAACCGAAATACAGCTTCAAAATTGGATCATCAAAACCGTCCCACAAGTTTTCAGCTGCATGAGAAGTTTGTATATATAGCTGTTCTATCAGCCTTCTTTGTACTTGTACACCATTTTTCACATTGATCAATAGAGAAGCTCATCCTATAGTGGACGTAGGTCATTCTTGACCGAACCACTCTAAATCCTCGTCTCAATTTACTTTCTGAAATACACACACACACATCTTCTTCATAGTTAGTTTTTTTCATTCAAAGCTTCTTGATTCAAAACGTTTTTTTGTGAGAGTTCATATCAAACACATAGAGTGTGGTGCGGAATTCTTGTCAGCAAAAGATAATAACCAAAAGTTTCAGAAGGTGTTGAGTTTGGCGAAAGATAGTTTGCCCAAAATAATTAATTAAAGAAGCCCAAGTATTTTAAGTACTTAATTGAAGGCCCAAGTTGAATTGAATAGATGGCCCATTAATTATAATAATTGTTAGGCCTATTGGATAACCCACTTCTGAGGGTTAATGGAATTTAATTCCTTCGTTAAGGAATGAGGTGGTCGCGGAGGATCATCTCCCGTAAATTGAGTGCAGTTGAAATCACTGTAGCGTACTACAGTGAGAGTAAATTGACTCCCGTAACAGGAGAGGATCCACATCGGTGGTCGCGTCCAGAAGCAAGAGAGGAAATTGCGAGCGAGAGAGAGAAAACAGGGGAAAGAGAGAGAGAAGTGTGTGGGAGAAGCTATCCATTTTAATATTTCGTTTCTTCACCATTTCACTTTAAATTTCAAGAAGAAGTTCGCGACGACGTCCTCCACTTATTGATCGGAGTGGATTTCCTATAAATATTTTCAAGAGATGCAATGATAATAGAGTGATTCGTGTTCTCTTTGTAGTACTTTGTTATTCTCTTCTCCCATTATTATTCTGTATTTTAAGAATGATTCTTTTGGTAAGTAATATTTTTGTGGTTATGTGGTATCTCTTAATAACAAATTCAATTTTTTTTCAATAAATTATATTTTATATATTTTAATATTATTATAATTTTATATCACGCGACATTTATACTAATCTACATATATTGATTAAACTCAAAAATTAAAATATTCATTCATCCAAATCTGAAATATAAAATCATCTAAAAATGACACATATATTTGATGACTTTTAAAAATGAAAAAATCAAGTAAAATAAAATATGTAGATTAGACACCCTCTTATAATACGAATATATATAAGACAAGTTGTGAGATGGATTGACTCATTAATAAAAATATATTCGTAATGAATCATTTATCATACTTTAGGAAAATGACAAGTATGTCATGAGAATATTTTACACTAATTAATTATCACTTTCGATATAATATTATCATTTTAGGTATAAATTATTACTCTATCTGTTTCAGTAATTATTACATATTTCCTTTGTAATTGGAACAAATGGAGTTTCACTTTTCATTTATATTATAAATTGTTTATGAAATAATATTATCACTTATCAATGAGTATCACTTTTTATCCGTCAATAAACACACCCTACTTATATACTAATTAATTACTTTAACAAGTCTCACAAACCTCTCATATAATACTATAAGAGACTTTGTTGTTTAGATTCCCTCCGTCCCGTTTCAATGTTTACGTTTCTATTTTGCGCGTCACATTTCAATGTTTATGTTTTCCTTTTTGGAATATGGGACCCACCTAAAACAATTAATATATCATCCAACACTAATACACCTACCCACTTTACATTAAATATTATATTTTTCCACTCACTAATCTATTAAAATATTATACTTCTTAATAAAAGTGCAAAAAGTAAACGTAAACATTGAACGGACGGAGGAAGTATAATTTAAGCATTTACTAAGAATGTTCCTTAATACTCCTATCCCTTAAATGTTTAATATTTTTCTGATTAAAAAAAAAGTTTGAAATTATTTTAGTCCGTGTATTATCCATATCCATGAGCAAACAAACAAGGCCCAGAATGACATTAATGAGCTCTGATTTTATATAGGAAATTTATTATGGACAAAATTAAAAGAAATTATTGTGAATTTAGAAGTTAGGCACGTCATCTTTGGGCTCAATATGTTAGACTATTCATTAAAATTGTCGATTGGTTGGGCCCAAAATATTTTGGGCACATTGAAAATTCTACTTTCAATTATTAATGTATAATAAATTCTGAGTTGTCCATCTATATAAATTTTCAACAGCAACAATTATTATTATCTTATAAAGTTAAAATTATTTTTAGGAAATTTAAATATGAAATTGATTGAAGGACCATAAACTTGTTAAAATATCATAAAGTGGCCCTAACGTGGCACGGGATGTCATGTGACACTTTGGTGTGACATCTCCTGTGACATCTCTTAATAGAATGACACATGACATGTTGAATAAATCCTTACTCTAAGGGTTTATTGGTTAGGGTATAATATCTCTCATCTCTCCTACGTGTCACTCATTTAATGGAGTGACACATGAGAAATGTCACACCAAAGTGGTACAGAAGATCTAGACCCGTCTAACGTACCCCAATCATCATGTAATTTCGTATGTTATTTCAGTAATTATTCACGTATATCAATTAATTCAACATCCATTGTGTCGTTTGATAACAAAATAAGTATTTATTTTAGAGATATATATTATTTAAAATAAAAGGAACTAGTATGGTGTCTTAGCCTGCAATTATGTCAATAATCATGTGAGATCTCTGTATACAACAGAAGTTGCCGAATTAGTTATGCCTAATATGTTTGAAAAAAAAGAGCATAATATCGTCTTTAGAATAACTTTCATGAAACGAAAGGATAACTATTACAATAAAAAATAATAATAGTGTTGAATTAATTTATGAACAATTTTTTAATAAAAATGGATACATTAAAAAAAATGATGACATTTTTAATTAAAAGTGATAATTAATTACAAAAACTTAAAATTGTCTTATCATCAAACGGTATCACATTAGTCTGCCCATATGTTTGATTATTTTATTCTTTCAAAAAACTTACTTATAATAATTTTTTTAAGAGTTAAAATATGGTGCACTTTGAGACACCGACACACTAATTAATATTAAACATTAGAAAAAAAAACTACCCCATAACAATCGTTAGATCAAACAAAATAATAAAAAATTTAAAAAATAAAATAATTATACCCTAAGAAACTACCCTGTTAACCTCTAGGTCCATCGATGTATCCGGCGCACCACATAATATCTTTTTTAAATGATAAATTATTACAATTCGAAAACAATATAATAATTTTTTTATATATATCAGTTCTAATTTACCATGTAAATAGTATAACAACTTATCATTAAGAAATGTAAGAATTTGTTATGCAGAAATATGACCATTCTTGATCTGATAACCAGAAAAAAACCTTACAGTGTAATCGTTATATATAATCATTTTCCACCAAATTAATGTTGAAATGAGATTTATGGTAAATAAGATTCTTTGCTGAGTTGTTTCAAAACCCAATTTTACGTTTCGGTAGGAATAAAATGTCATCCTTTTATAGATGATTAATGATTTTTTTTAAAATAAACATATATACACACTAATAAATAACATATAAAAATAGAGTTAATATCTTGTAAATCAGGTTTACATAATAATAATAATAAACCCTAGTAAATCTTGTGATTCCCTTATATTAATTTAAACACCTTAACAATACTTTATGGGATTGGAAGGGAACCACATAGTTTAACCGATTTACAAAAGTATTTGTGATAAAAGTAAGTATTTTTATTATTATTATTATCTTTAAAAAGAAAATATTTTCACGTTAAATTGATAGCAAAGATAGTTATTGTTGATTAATAATCAGGGCCCGCATTGAGGGCATTTATGGGCTGACGATCATATGGATTAAGGAGTAATTGCTATTCGGTAGTGGGCCTCCTAATTTGGACCATACATTATTAGTATTTATTAATATTTATGTATTTACATGTGGGTTTTTATGGCCTACTTTATACTCACTTCATATTTAATTAATTATTGTACAAATCGATATAATTTATGGAGTAATACAACTGTACAAGCATACTTTGGACTGGAACCCTACATTATTTACTCTCTTAATTAATGTTTCCCATTTGATTGGACAAATTTTTGTTCCACCTGCTTATATATTTTATTTATGAGCTTTTTATTTACCAGAATTTTTTTTATTGATTCAAATAAAAAGAAATGAGAAGAGATACTTCAACTCCAAATAATATACACACGGACTAGAACAAAATACGTATGTATTGCATTCTACACAAGTATGGTGCTGCTAAATGTTCATATTGACATAAAAATAATACTCCGTTTGAAAAGAGTATATTTACGCATATTAAGTAATACTATAATATTTTAGTTTGTAATAAGCTGAGAGATAATATAATATTTTAATGTATAGTAGGTATGTATTAGTATTGTGTGAGAGTTTTTTTTTATTTGACAAGAGGAAACAATTTAGTTAGCTGACACATCAGCTATTATAATATCCTTAATCCTCTTTCCATAGAAAAGAAAGGAGATTCGAGTGAGAACGCCATTAAAGTCAAATTATGAGCCACCAAGTTATCTTTTCTTCTTGCCCAGCTATACTTAACATCCATCTTCTCATGTGTTTTTCTTTTAATACTGTGAATAACTCTCCTAAAATAGGACAAATGAGGAGTAATCTTATGCAGTGAATTCACCACTATTTGTGAATCTGATTCCGCTACTATTCTCTCACACCCTCATTCTTTAGCAATATCAATGCCCTTCTCTATCGCCATTGCCTCTGCAATATCCACCTCATACACACCTTCACACCTCTCTGCAAAGCACCATAATACTTCTCCTCTGTTATTTCTCATCACACCAGCTATTGTAGCACCATGCCCTCTTCTCACATATGCATCAACATTCAATTTCATCTCATTTTCAGATGGAGGACTCCATCCCATAGACTCGTTCTCAACCTTTGTTCTATGCACCTGATATACTTCATTGCCTCCTGGAATTGACAACAATGCATCTCCACTTTCTGTCTGATTTCAGCATGAGAAAAACCCTTTCCCCTAAACATAAAATCATTACGATCCCACCAGATAAACCATAGAGTAATAGCAAACATACCTCTCACATCTTTATCTAGTGTTTTCAACAATGTTAATACCCATTCATGCATAGGAGCGGCAGTTAAAAAGGGAGCAAAAACTGACGAAGCCCAGTATTCTTTAATCCAGTCACAATCTCTCAAGGCATGCTCAGCAATTTCAATTTTCTTTCCACATATCTTACATATTGGATCAACATCAACAAACCTGCAAGCAAGGTTGATTGAGGTAGGCAGAATGTCATGGAGAATGCGCCAAATAAAATAAGAAATCTTTGGGATTGTGTGTAGATTCCAAGCTCTGTTCTATTGCACCCCTCCAATCTCTTCACTTCCTTCGGCTATGAATAGCGTTCGACATTCTTCATAAGCTGATCGAACCGTATAATCCCATTTTTTAAATGCCTCCACGCTAGCGAATCTCTAACCCTTTCTCCTCCTACTGGAAGTGAGACAATTCGGGCTATATCAACATCAGAAAATAATTCATGTAGTTTCGAAATGTGCCATCCACTCTCGTCCGGCAATAGGAGATCATGGACCTTCATATCTGTAGTTATCTCATCCATTTTGCAACACCGCATACGGGTTTCCACCATAAAAAATCCAAGGTTCATTAAGAATTGCCAACAATGATTGGTCATCTTGTGTCAATCTCCAAGCTTGTTTTGCCAGAAGAGCTTGGTTGAATTTCTCCAAATCTCTCAAACCCAAATCCCCTTCTCCCTTAGATTTGCATAACACATTCTATCTCAACCAGTGAATTCTTTTTTGCTCACTTTTTTGTCCCCATAAGAATCTGGCAATTGCTCCCTCAATCTTAGACAATATATTCTTAGAAATTTTGAAGCAGGACATACGATATGTTGGGATAGCTTGTACAACAGATTTAACTAGACAAAGTTCTTGCTTCCCAATCCTTCAACTTCTTTGACACTCTATTGGCCAGCATTCTGAAAGTCTCCACCTTGGACTTGCCTACCATAGTAGGAATCCCCAGATAGATAGCATGGTATGGAACTTTTTTAATTGCCAGGATCCTCGCCAATTCAGTACTTCTCGTACACCTCCACTAAACACAATCTCTGATTTATTCAAATTTATTTGCTGGCCTGATGCAGCTTCATAACACTCAAACAGATACTTAATCTTGCTTAACTCAACCTCTGTGGCCCTTCCAAAGATCAACGTATCATTTGCAAAGAACTGTTGAAAGACTGCAGGCGCTCTACGACATATTTTAACCCCATGCAGGACCCCCATTTCCACTTCTCGTCTGATAATGGCAGAAAGTGACAACCTCAGCCTTCGTAAATAGAAGAAACAATGATGTATCCATTTCTTCAGTAATCATGTGCTTCACAGCTCCCAAGACCTCATCCATATTTAATTCCTCCTTAGCAGTGAAAATCCTAGAGAAGTAATCCATAAAAGCTTTCTGCATACCTTGTAAGCCCATCTCATCATCGTTCTTATACACTATGCCCGTATCATCCATGACTTGATGAATAGTATTACGTTGTCTTCTACCATTGGTAATCTTATGAAATAATTTTGTGTTCATATCACCCTCCCTCATCCAACTGATTCTAGATCTGTGTAGCCAGAAAAGGGTTTGGATTATGTCAGGTGGTTCATGAACATTTCTAGTAGCTTCCTTGTCTCTCTCCTTTGTATTTTGGGGGCCACCTTCATTACATGCATTTTTGGACTCTTTGGACACATCTTGAAGGTATATAGTCTCAAATTTGATACCTTTTCTTCCGTCATTAGCAGCTCTCAAAATAGGCCCATATTCAAATTTTGACGGATTCGAGCTCCCGTCCTGATCAAATGAGTTCTAGCTTTTATAAAAGTGTCCAATGGTTCCATAGCAATAACAGTATGATGGTAAGGCTTCATATTTGATTGGGATCCACAAGACTTAACCCGCAAGACTAATATTCAACCCTTTTCGAATCGGCTTGGAAATATCATTTTGATCCGGTGGTATTCAGCCATATCTGATGAAGAAATATTCTCATAAGCTACAAGTTTCCCCAATTTGGCAGCAATGGATAGATAATAAGGCCTCTTTATTTTGACATGAAAGGGGCAGGTCGAAAACCCTAATCCCAAAGGCTGCATGGTTGATGGATATAGACGACGGTTGTTCATTCCCTGATAGAGTCTTTATAGCAAACATATTATTGTCAAAATGCTACGATTGATTTTGGACCACCCATGTTCTGTCCTCCTCTTTTTCAAAAGAAAAGATGAATAATCCATTCCCCCAACTACGCGCCAACAATTTCCCTTTTGCTTTAAAGCCTTTTTGCATAACTTCAATGAGGGTAAAAGACTTGACTGTTCTCTGCACAAACCCTTCCAACTAAGCACACTGGACTTTGATTTGTGTTCTTAAACAAATCTTCTCCCCCCTCACCAAGATCAAGTATGTCGGTCTCCGAATCCTCCATATCCAAAATCACAAACAAGAGGAATTAAATAAGACTAAGCCCTGGAAGCTTACAAAGACACACAACGAAAAGAGATGGAACAAAAATGTTACATCTGCCGTAAACAGAGTAGGAGATAAGTGAAATCAAATTAATTGATGCCGGCGAATTCGTGCAACAATCGGCTCCGGGCCCAAAGAAACCAAAGTAGATCTCGACTTCCAGAAACCCTATCTCCAACAACGGTGGAGAGTTATATTAAGATATATGGAGTATTAATTATTTTATGTGCGATACATTTACCTAAAAGAAAATGTAACTTTGATAGTGAGACACCCTAATTATTAAATATAACTCTTGTGATTGAATGGATGGAGCAGTTATTATTATACCCTTTAATAAAAAAATTTCTAAATCCTAAAATTTTAAACACTACACCTATAAACCCTTAATTCCTATACCCTAGACAATACGAATTAATTATGCCGCCAAGACATAGCTCAAGTGGTATAAGGAATGGTAGAAAAATCTTTAACTAAACAGACAATTTTAGGGTGGGGATTCGAATCCTACCTTTGATATAAATTTGACCCCCTATAACTCACTTGAGGTACATCTTGTGCTTTACCATCTCATTTGTAATTTGGGTACTTCTCATACCCGTTTGGAATGAAATTTCATTTTCCTGAAAAAAAAACATCTTGTGATTTACCCTTTCACTAATTTCAGAACAGGGACGATGGAGATTCTTAACGATGGAGTACACCATCTAGGATTCATTTATGCCTTAAATATATTGATAGATTATTTTTTATTAATTCTAAATGTACAGAGTACAGACACTAATCTGATACCGCTCTTAAGGATTACTACTATATACCTAATATCGAATATTTTCAAACTTTGCCTTTCAAAGGTTTTCTTATAACTAACTCCAAATTCTTGATTTATGAGTATTGATATGTGTTCTTGGCTCGTTAATATATATTTAATAGAAATGGATTATTGCATAACGAAACCAAGAACGATCACTATCAAACATGATAAAATCATAAGCAAGAGATCACAACCGATAGAGAACTGAATTTTCACTAAACAACTATATCAAATTTTATTACTCTCCCTTAGAACAACACTCATAAAATTCTCCTTACTTACAAGTGTAATGTCTAAAGTGAGTATGAGTAACTTGCATCTCTCATGTGAGAGAGGCTATTTATATTATCTACATACCCTAATCCGGAGCCTATCGCCTTGCGCCACTTGGATGAAGATAAGCCGTCTTTAATGAAGTTGTCTGGTACGCCGACCAGCCTGAGGAGGAGTCTGGGTGCTACGGGTTGCTTTTACAAGGTTCCACAGTTCGCTTCTGTCCTTTACTGGCTTTCCATTGATAGTTAGGGGAGGATGCTCCAGCTTGCTGTCTTCTGGTTAGGATTGCTGTCCAGGATATCCCACCTTCCCGTTAGCCTTGTCTTCTAGCCTGCTGCACTTGTCAGTCTCCATGATAGTGTTTGTGCTTTGTTCCTCCACTCCTGTTATTCATCTGATCCTCGAACAAGTTGACTTTTGATGTTGTGATGCTCGTCCGAGCCCTCGAGCAGGAGAGGGATGCCGCCGAGGTTTCCTGTCGAGGGTGCTTCAGGCTTCTGTCCCTTTAATGGGTTCCCTCTTTGCCCTTTCCTTAACTGGGCCTTTGGGCTGCCTTGGCTGTCCATTCAGCACTTATCCTCAAATTGGGCCGCCTGAAGACTGGGTCTCCTTCTTCAAGTATTTAAAGGTTATTGGACCTTGTGATATTAATCATGGGGGATATAATACCCATAACATTAGCCCCTCGAGCCTGAATAATATCATGATTTGAGATTATTCAGGGTCGAATCGTACTTCACAGGTTATATCCCTCATGCTTCGGTACTTGCGATACTAGGATTCTTCCATCTTGGTTCCTTATTGTTTCCACTCGTTATCTTTGTTCCTAGATTATCGGGGTCTCCAAGATATATTCGATATATTTTTGCTAAGGTAGGGGGTATTTTTGGCATTTGGGTATAACTGTCGATTCAAAATTTGAAATTTGAATATTTTGTCAGTTTTCCTTTCCACTTTCTCTCTTTTTTCTCCTTTTGATTCTGTAGGCGGTTGGCATTCCTCTTATAAGGTGCGCTCATTCTCTTCCTCCATGTATCATTCTTCTTCTCTCTTTTTCTTTCTTCCCCTGGCTCTATCACTTTGCGTCTCTGAATTTTTCGCTGTCATCGCATAGGTTTTCTTTCCCTCTTTCTCTCAATACCCTATCCTCCTCCCGTTACAATTTTGCAAGATATGGCTTGCGAGGGTTTCGCTTCTCCTCTTAGATCTCCTAGATCTTTTTCTCGTTCGACTGATTCTTTACTTGGTAAGGACCTTTTGGAAGAAGGTTCGAATTCCCACTCTCCTTCCTGACTCGCTTTTGATCAGAGGGTTGTCAATTTTATTTCTAATTTCACGCTAGGGCATAATTCTCAGATTATTGACGCTGGTCCCGGATTATTGGCTCATCTCGGAGAACTTCCGCGATGGGAGACTGGGGTTTCCTTTTCCGCCGTCGAGGTCTCTTCTACTATTGATGATTCTTGATTAAAAAAGAGTACTGTCATTACTCTCAGCAAATTCTAGTGTGGGGAAGGTATCGATTTCTTCCATCCTTCTTCCAATGGCCGAATGTGTTATGCTCCGCCGAACGCTGTTGCAGCCTACGAATTGCAACTGTAGCTCAGCCTTTGGTTTTCTCTTCATTCTTGTATCCTTTATATCTTCGAGTTTTGGGGTATAGCTATTAGGCATAAATTGCGCACCTCAATTAAAATCTCCAAGTGTAGGGATGTCAATTGTAATGGCAAGTACCCCAATTAAAATTATATCGTTCCCAATGAGACAGCTAACTATTTATTTTACCTTAAATTACTATTTAACTAGAATTATCGTAACCAATTTCTAGGATTTGAATAAATTAATAACTAAAGAATTTAAATAACAATTAACAAAATAAATAAAAGTAAGGAATATTCGAGATTAAATCAAGAGAGAAGTAACAACTCTAAGATTTCAGGTGTAGTGCAATTGATTTGGTATTCTAGACGTCCTATTATTCATTCATGCTATTTCAATGAAAATACATCATAAGATGATGCGCGAACAATTTTGAACCTCCTTCCTAGATACTAATAAAGCAAATTTCATAAATCTCTGGATGGCCAATTCGACTAACATATATTTTCTGAAAGTAATACTCAAACTTATTCGCTTCCTACTTGATTTCCTAATTGCATTGTTCTACTAAGAATATCAAGTATCTTATTTACCAGCCCTTAGGATTATTGTGTTCACGGGAAAACTACTATAATCCCTAGCAAACAGACAATATTAGATACATATGCACACAAGCTAACACAACATACCAAGCATCACGGGCAATATCAATAGCATGCTATGACGACATTATAAACATATAATATAATCTGAAATAAATCAAATAAATAAGAATCTTAATAGCATGAAATCACAATACTTTGTCTAGGGTTCCAAATCAACTACCCTAACCTTCAATCCTTAGAACTGTAAAGAGTTTTTAGCCCATGAGGTCACAAACAACCCTCATGGCTATCAAATACATAACAAAATCACAAAATAAGAAATTAAGAAAAGAAAATAAAACCCTAGTGTCACGTGGCTTGCGTCTTTCCTCCGTCTCTCCGATTGGATTGCTCTCTCAACCGCACTTGATTCTTCCTCCGGACTGATGGGATGAATGGATGGATGAATTATGATGTGAGTGGATGTGGGTGGATGGAGCGTGAATTGAATTCACGATGTATTCCTGTGGTGAATGATCGGTCCCTTTTCTCTATGTGATCTGATCCCTTTTATACATTAGGCCCCGAAAACTGACTTGGTTGGGCTGTTTTTACATGTTGTCATGCACAGGGGATCAAAAATCCTAATTTTTAGCCCAAAATAACCCAACTCGAGTTGGCAACATGACCAGTGTTACGTTGAAAAGTAACTCGAGTAAGCTAACACGAGTCGTGTTGCTAAGTCGTGCACTCGCCTGTCAAGTCATGTTGCGATGCTCTGAAACTGGACTGCCTTTGGGACCCAACTCAACTCGAGTAAGGCCTTGCAACTCGAGTAAGCTCTCTAGACAATTTTCAAATGCTGCTATGCCCCCTACTCGACTCGAGTTCCAAGTCGAGTTGGACCTTGCAACTCGAGTAAGCTCTCTAGACGATTCTGGACATATTTTGGATCCCAACTCGACTTGTGTTGCAAGTCGTATTGCAACTCGAGTTAGGTCTTTTCAGTCCCGTTTCTTGCTCGTTTTCATTCTTGATTTATTTTTACCCTGTTTTAACCTTCAAAACTCAATAAAACCCATTAGTAGCACCATAATCATGTAAAATATGTAGACTACGCAATCCGACACGAATGTATGGCCTTATTCTAATTAAAACAAGGTATTATGAGATCAAAAGGATGTAAATTTCCATTCTCATCAATAGTCCTGCTCAATTGGCTCCCAATGGCTGGGCGACTTTGATGAGGGTTTTGGTTCTTTTTCGCAAGAAAAGTACTCCTTCTTGACTACCTCTGAAATTAACTTCCTATACCGGCTTACCCCAAATAATAGGACGAAGGGATATTATTATTTGACACCTCGTCATGTCCCCCTCGTCGCTACTTTGCCCAGTTCGGTTTAAGGATGGAAAACTCCCTGGTTTTTGGGTCGTGGTCCATGGAGGGGACCCATCGTTTATGATCTTGGGGATCCTCGAAATCATACAGTGCTCTCCAAGAGCTCATTTTTCAAGCCTGTTTTCAGTGTGTGTATGTCTTTTTCGGCTCATTTCCTTGTTATTTGGAAATATTCTAATATTTTTCTTTTATTATTTTATTCAGTAGGTGAATCGTGTGCTCTTGAGACGTTGGCGGCAGGTTTTCAGGACGCACTCCATTGTATCTGCAAGCTTTTCGAGAAAAAATGCCACTACCAGCGTGTTCTTACTGGAAAGAATCTTTTTCGAGCCAGTTTTACTTCTTCGGCTATAGCCATGCCAGGTGATTTTCTATTGTTACTTCCTCCAGAGGTATGGACACTTGGATAAGGCTTGATCATATGGAGAATATGTCTACTGAGGATTCTCTTCATAGTATCGCTAGCTATCTTGGTCGACAAGCGCTTCACGCCGTTAATGCCCTGCATCATATTTCTGAGTTAGAATGACGTGACTCCCATTTGCAAGATGAGGTTACTTCGCTCATTCAAAAGGCGAAGGATCTAGAGAAGAAAGCATTTGAGGCGAGCAATGCCGAGGCTCTGATTCGAGGTAAGTTGAGGATTGAGCAGGATAAGAAGGCTGAGCTCCAGGAGAATTTTGAGACCCTCCGTGCTCTGTATGATAGTTTGTTGGCTAATTCCGAAAAAGAGAAGAGTACTCTGGAGCTTCAAAATAAGGTACTTTCGGACAAGGTCGAGGCTTTGGAGGTGAAACACCAAGAAGAGATCAAGGCGAAGGAAAACTAATTCCGAGCCAATCTATCCCAAGTCCAGAACAGTCTTCATGCTCTCCAAATATCCTCCGAACAAGAGTTTGAGAGAGTACAGCTGGAAAAGGAAGCATTGGAGGCTTCGTCTACTCAGAAGATTAGGGCCGCTGAGAATGTTTTCGCCGAGGTCCTAAGGGAACGTGATGAGGTCATGGCTGAATTAAACCGTGTGAAGGATGCGTTGCTCTTATCAGAGGTTGATACCTCTGTTATAGAGAAGTCATTATTCTGAAGGCTAAAATCTTCTGTTTCTCCTCTTCTGCTGCCGCTCTAGCCAAGGCCTCTTCCGAGAAACCCTACCCCGACTGTCTTGATGATATGCGTGATATTCTTCGCCGAGCCTTTAGTGAAGAGAAAATGCCTCCGGGAGAGTCTTTAAAAGGTGATCTTGATTTCGGGGTACTTGGTGAATATTCCGACTTTATTACTGATATCCCTCAGGAATCTTCCGAACAATCTGTGGAGCATGGGTCTGATGAGGAATTCACCGATGGTGTCTTGGATCTCACTACAGTTGATTCTTGGGCTGAGGACCCTCTTGCAGAACTACCCACCGAGTCTGTAGGGGTATCTGTCCGAGAGGCATCCATTGAGGCTGAGTTCCCCGAATCCGGTGATGCGCGCGCTTCCAGTCAAGTTGTTATTGTTGAGGCCTCCAAATCTATGCCTTTCGAGACTGCTGTGGCCCCCCAAGTTCTTTTGGTCCCAGAGGCTACTCTCCTTTGGGTAGCACCGGGGTAGTCGATATCTCGTCAGGACCGACGATCTCCGAGGTCCCCTTAGGTGTCTCCGAGGATGTGCCGCCTAAAAGTGGGGGCTCAAAGTCTACAGATGCTGCTGATTCCGAAATCCTCCTGGCTGATTGATGAAGTCTTACCGAGCCCATAGTGTTAAATCAGATGTATCTTCCTTATTGAAGTTTATTCTGAACATTCTTTGTATTTTTCTCTTTTATCAAGTAGTAAGATTTTCGGTGATTCCCACCTCCTTTGTAATCCACCTCTTATGAATGGAATATTTTTTCTTTATTATTAGTAAGTTTCGCAAGGGTATTCTGGTATTTTACCTTTATTTTAAAGCTTAATCGCCGTTTTCTGTCATGGGTTGTCACGTCTTTAGTCAGGCGCTACGTGGATTGATCTAGATCTTCCATTTTTCTTGGAAGTTGTAAAGTCCCGGTGTCCTAGCCATTGGATCTTAGCCATTTTTGGTCTATTGTTTCCAGTAATAATGCGTGCTGCTCTCTAATTTTGTCAGACAACTTCTGTTCTGGTTTTTTTGAAATTCAAATATTTCGTATCCTTTGCGTATATCCTTGCATTTCTCTTTAACTGCATCCCCCAATATTCTTGCGATTTCTGTAATCTTCCTTGTCTCTCCTTCCTACTAAACCCTAGTTCTTGCGTCTCCGGTTAATAGAAGATGTCTAATAAAGGCACTCTCCCCCGCCTGACGTTAAGGAGGTAAACTCTTCCGATTCTATGCCGGTGCACCACGTGCAGCTCGATATCCGTAGTTCAAATTGTCTTCGCAGGATGCCGCATCCCAATTTGAAGGACTTGTCTACTTCATCTTCCTCAGGTGGTAACCAGGCTTCCGTTCTCTCTCCTGATTGGCAGCAGGTCCCGGTCATGCTGGCCGTAGGTGCTGGTGGTGCGTCGATACTCATCGATGAGAATTTAAGTGCTATTTTGCCTTTGAATGTGGGAGATTATCTTCCAGTTCGTCGGGATATCGGTGATTTGGGAAAAGCTCTTCGAGAGATGGCTCAGCGGCTCGACTAGGTGCCACCCTCTAGGTTGTCCCCTGGGCATTTGGGAGAACTCCACCAGTTTTATGGTAATCCCAATGTTACCTTCGAGCTTCCCTTAAACGATGTTCCCATTTTCGATCCCCATCCTGTTGTAATCTTTTTACTATTCTCTCTTTCTTGTTGGTCTGCGTCTCCCTATCCCCACTGTTATTAGTTTGCTATTGTAGAGGTGGGATATGGCCATAGGTCAATTGTTGCCGTCCTCCTGGTTACGTTTGATATCCACTATGTCGCTGTTTCATGTGCTAGGTCATACCATTCGAGACCCTTTCGAACTTGAATTCCTTTTCTTTTATGCTCTGTCTGCTCATTCCGGTGGCTTCTACCATTTGCTTCCTCACAATAACCATCACTTCGTGGAGGCTTCTGATGTCATCGATAGAAGTTGAAAGAAGGCCTGGTTTTGGCTGGGTGGCGATTATCGTGTCCGTGTGAATGGTGTCCCCCTGACTTTTCCTACTTGGTTTCTTCCGCTGAATAAATGTATGGTTCTTTCCCATCCTCTGAGCTTTGAACTATTTCCTGCGATTCTTAATGTACTTTTTTAATCTATATCTTGCAGGTCCTCCTCGTTGTCCCCTTACACGGTTGAGTGATGGGTTTCGTTGTATTTATGAGATTTTATCTCGTGGGGAGAATTCTTACCGCGTTTCTCCTTTGCTTCAAGAGCCCGTTCTGGTTTCAGCTGGGTTGTCCACCCTCGGTCGCTGCGCAACAGCTGGTACTTCTTTCTTTGATCCTCTGATTGTTTCCTGCACTCGTTCCAGCTCCTTTTATTTTATGCTTGACCTTCCTTTCATATTCTTCCAGGTGAGCTCCAAGGTTCCCTGTCTCTTGTAGGGCCTACTGCCTCCGTGGCCGATTTATCGCTAACTCCACACAAGCATGTATATCAGTTTTCTGTCGAGAAAGCTGACTCTGACTATTCTGCTCATTCTTCTTCTCGTGATGAAGATGAAGAAATAGATGACTTGTCTGTTGGGTTTGAGGACTTTAAACTCGGAGAAGACCTCTTGGTTGAGCAGTTTACCAAGAGCAGGGTCCTGCCCCGTTTGTCTCCTGCCCATGATCGGTTGCATCATTCTACTGTTGCCCCTCCTGGTTTCTCTCGTGTCACTAGTTCGGGATCTATCTCTGCCTCATTACTCGGAAAGCGGAGAAGAGGTGTTTATGAACATGGTGGGCCTTCTCGGCCAATAGGAATTAGTTTTGTACCTCGCCATTCTCTATCCACTGGTGAGTTTGATCTTTTCGCTAACAGGTTGAGAGGGATAATTGCCTCAGCTCGTATCTCTTTATCCTTTCGTGTCCATTGCATTCTCACCAGTGGTGTCCTTCTGCAGATCCTCCAGTTGATGGGTCTGGAAAAGAAGAAGATCCAGAAAAGGATCCAGAAGAGAATCCCGAAGAGGATCCAGAAGAGCATCTAGAACTGATGGAAGCTCCTGACATTGAGGTGGGTAGTGGTTCCAAGGCTGAGGATTATGATATGATGGTTGGGCCTAGGGTGAGGTCTGCTCCCGTGGCTATTTTCGAGAAAATGGTTGATGCTAGTTCTGCTCCTTCTGGTCCTCAAGTTGTCCCGACAGTTCCCCTTATTAATCCGACTCTCGAAGGTGTTGCCGCAACTACTGGTCCTATTAACATCAATTTCGAGGCTGAGAGGTTGGCCGCCGAGAGGGCTCGCACTCGTGGAAAGAACGTTGTTGAGGAGGATGATGAACCTGATTTGTCCGAGCTGCAGGAGTTGGAAAATCAGGACTTAGCCGAAGGTGCTTCTCGTCGTGTCAGTCACCATGTTTCCTCGATTATTATTCCTAGTTCTCTTCCCCAGAACTCTTTTGGTTTGGCTGCGATGGCCAGGGCTGTTGTTTTCTCACTTTCCACTTCTCTGCAAATTATAGATTAATACCGCATGTTTGCCACTCAACTGGTTGGCAGTTCTGAGGGGTCCTCCGTTGATTTTGAGGAAAAGTTGAACGCTTTGGAAGTTGAGAAACAGAAAGAACAGTTGGAGGTTCTAGATTTTGAAGTTGGGGTGGGGCGAGCCACTCTCGAATCCGTAGAGGTGAGTCTGACCGAAGCTGAAATCGCTAGAGATGCCGGTAGAGTCAAAGCTATCGAAGCCTGGGCTAGGTTAGCCGAAGTTGAAGCTCGTATCCGAGCCCTGGAGCTACGTATTCGGCGCCCTGGTTCAGCAGAGGAGAGGGCTGTCCGTGCCGAAGCTCATCTGAAGGAAATGGAGGATGTAGAGCATTTTCCAATCTCTTAGTGGCCGAAAGAGAGACTGATGTCCTCCTTCCTCCTCCTTATGTTGGTTGACTTTTATTCTATCTTAATTCTGGTGTTGTTTGGAATTGTACTTGCTATGATTATTTATGAACTTTGGCTATTGATCTCCTCTCTCTTTTTTGTTTTGTCGTTGTTGCTTAGTCTTGTCCAACGATGTCCTTTGGTTTGTGAACTTTACTATTTATGAACAGCCGATTTACCCCTTGTTGACTTGTGATTGTCGGTGTGTTTTGGCCTGCGTTTATCATTTGTTATGTAGCTTTGCTTTGTTTACCTTCGGTGCGGATATTTATGTTTTTTGTCCGAGGCTCCCCCCTCGTTTCCGTTTGGGCACCTGCCGTTCTGAAGTTCTGCCTGATCTCAAGACTCCGATTCTTCACCTGGATTGTCTTTTGGCTCTGGTATCCCTGGCTCTGCTTAGGTACCGAAGTCTAGTCCTTTGCTCCTAATTCGATATCTCGACTTTTGTTCTATATTGTGCTCTCGTTCCATTTCAGATGATATTCCAAAGTCCGTTTCCTTCATTTTAATCCTGATATTTCAACCTTCATATATATTTATTATGTATATATATTCGTGTTTATTTCCAACGCTGTTCCGAAGCCTGTTTTTCTTTTAATTTCTAGTCCACTCTGGGTTCCGACATTTCAACCCTTATCCAAAATGATCTATTCCAGTTCCACCGAGGCTCCTTTAGTTAGCCTTTTAACTCTGATCTAATATCTTGACTTTTGTTTTGACCTCTGAACTCGATACTCAAGAGGTCCGAAATCTACCCCTTTTGTTCCGATTCTGATCCTGCCCCCTTGTTTTGGCATGTCTTCCGTTTCCAATTTTGGTTGTTTCCTTTTGGTATCCCTTATTCTTTAGTTTCAGTTCTATTTCGGCCATCGCTATTTCATGATCCTTTTATTTTACGCTTGTGATATTCTTTCTAGGTTTATGGGGTGATGTTTACAAATTGACATTCCTAAAGTAATTATATAAAAAAAAAGTATCCTTAACCATTTGTCCTTCTGAATATAATAACATCCTTAACCATATATCACCAAAAATATTTTCGTACAGTTCCTATTTTTTCCAAAAATCATTGAGTTCCTGTCTTCTTTGGCCTAAGGCCTTGATTTCCACAGAGTATGACCTAATGCCTTGATTAAAAGTTGTAATAAAAACTGTATCACTAACCTCATTCATCATGCTTTCCACTTTATTGGTAGTATTTTTTCAAATGTTGTGCATTCTAGGGGTGCGGTATATTCTTGCCATCTACCTCCTCCAACTCGTACGCTCCACCTTCCAGAACTCTCTTGATTATGTAGGGTCCTTTCCAGTTTTGGCCGTTGCCCTGTGTCGCTAGACCTAATACTTTCCGGAGTACTAGTTCTCCTCCTTTGAATCTCCTCGGCCTTAACTTGGAGTTGTAGAACCGCTCCGCCATCTGCTTGTAGATCGCATTATGTATTTCCGCGTTCGATCTCTTTTCTTCCAATATGTCTAGATTCTCCTGGATCAATTTATCATTTGCCTTTTCCTTGTGGAGAGCGATCCTAGGACTGGCCTCTCCTATCTCTACTGGAATCACCGCCTTGGCACCGAAGGCCATCGAGAATGGGGTCTCATTGGTGGAGGTTCTTGTTGTTGTTCTATATGACCACAGAACTCCTAGCAACTCCTCAGGCCATTTCCCATCTAGATTTTCCAACCTGGATTTCAATGTGTGTTTGATTATCTTATTCACCTCTTCGACTTGCCCGTTAGATTGTGGGTGGTATGGTGTGGAGGACCACTTCCTAATGTTGTAGTCCTCATAAAACTTTCTCAGCTTAGCGTTGTCAAATTGCTTGCCG
Organism: Pogostemon cablin; assembly: GCA_023678885.1. Lineage (NCBI taxonomy): Eukaryota > Viridiplantae > Streptophyta > Magnoliopsida > Lamiales > Lamiaceae > Pogostemon > Pogostemon cablin. The sequence goes on along the minus strand of CM042959.1, from coordinate 42,506,681 downwards.
TTGTCGGTCACTATGGTGAATGATATCCCGAATTGGCATATGATATTTTCCCAAATGAATTTTTCCACTCAAGCCTCGGTGATCATCACGAAGGGTTCTGCCTCGACCCATTTCGTGAAATAATCTACCGGTACGATAGCGAATTTGTTTTCTCCTTTTTCGGTATGCAACGGTCCGATTAAATCAATCCCCCATTTCGTGAAGGGCCATGGGCTGAACACTGAAGTCAGCTGTTCCGAAGTAACCTTGCCCGACTACTTTGTGTGCTAGAGCGATCCCACCTTTATGATTTCCGCATATGCCCTCGTGTATCTCTACTAGTACATAGCTCGCTTCTTCAGGAGTTAGGCATTTCAAAAGTGGTGATGAATATCCTCACTTATACAACTTTCCCTCTATTAAGACGTATCTTGCCGACCGAAGCCTAATTTTCTGAGACTTGTCCTTGTCTGAAGGTACTTTTCCCTCTTCCAAATATGCCCTGATTGGAGTCATCCATGACTCTTCTGTCGATTGGTCATTCAGAACCCAAACGGTGGTGTCTGATGGGTTCTCCTGCCTCACGATATTGATGTTATTTAGATCCTCAGCGTTCGAAGTTGTGGCTAACTTAGCCAATGAGTCGGCTCCATTGTTGTCTTTTCTGTCGATGCACACTAAAAACACCTATTTGAACTTCTGCAGTATGCCTGCTGCCAATCCTCTATAGTGGCTCATGTGCTCATCCTTGGCCTCGTATTCCCCTTTCATCTGGTTCACCACCAACTGAGAGTCGCTATATATCATCAAATCATCCGCCCCCATGGCCAGCGCCACTCTCAAACCATTCAGTAGGGCCTCGTATTCTGCCTCATTGTTAGTGGCCAAAAAGCTGAACCTAATCGTGGTTGAGAATATTTCTCATGATGGAGCTCGTATGATGATTTCGGTTCCCGATGCTACTGCCGTTGCGGAACCATCCACGTGCATAACCCAAGGTTTTCTTTTTTCCTCATCGGTTGGTATAGGGAAAGTCAGTTCTACTATGAAGTCCGCCATAACTTGCACCTTGACTGCATTCCTTGGCAGGTTGGCAATATCGAACTGCCCCAATTCGACAGACCTTTTTAGTAATCTCCCCGCTGCATCTGGCCTTTGGAGTACTTGTCTCAGAGGAAATGTTGTCAGTACCTCAATGGTATGCTCCATGAAATATAGTCTCAGCTTCCTCGAGCTCATAACGAGAGCATATGTCATTTTCTCCATTATCGGGTATCTAAGCTCTGCGTCCCTTGTTCTTAGTCGCATTTCTTGTAAAAATGTATAAGAGTAAGAGACTCTATCGTCAAGTAAACGTGTGACCAAATATAAAATTTTTAATAATATCGTACCAAGGGAAAGTAAACTCATGATTGTATCCGAATTTTCCAGTGATTTATGCTTTGTAAGAATGATAGATTGAAGGTTTGATTGTTTAAACTACTAATTATTGTTCTACTCAATTAACTAAGAATTTGAACTAACAAAGTAATGATTCAAACAACACACAAATGATGATTGGAATGGAGGTAGAATTCACTTGAGAAGAGAGCAAGGCTAATCATAATCATGGTTAAGACTCTAGCTAGATATTTATAACTTTTGATGGTGAACTTCATTAATTTGTGGACTAAAAGCAATCACGATTTTACCCATAATCCCTATGGCCAAGACAATTAGGTTCTCGACTCTTTTACAAGCTTAAATCTCCTAAGATTGATCTTAATCTCAATTCCCTTAAGGTACTATGATCATAAGTTGGTTCTTTTCACTCAAATTCTTAAGTGTACCTCTATGAATGTTCTAAGCATAAGAAGAGTATGTCTTATCTCCCCTCACACTAACATGCATTCATATTTTAATATATGATTCAATTAAACATCTACTCATAATATTGGAATTGCCATCCTAATACTATGAATAGAAAATCTAATCACACAAGTATTGAAATGAAACATGATTCATATATCATAAAAGGAAATCCACAATTTAACTACATTCACTTCTCAAGTTCTACACATCTAGCTTTCATCTCAACCATACATATGATTAGCCCTACTATAGGACTAGCCACTACACATTGTGTTTAGATCAAATCAAATCAAGCTTTGCTCCGTTTGAGTCAAAATAAGAAGAAAATCAATAAATGAAAAGTAGATTGGCTTCCCTTTCATGGAGAAACATTCATTCTCTTCAATATGCTAACTCATTCAATCCTTGATGCTTTCCTCTTCTCAAATGGTGGATGGATGGAATGAATGATAGATTTATGGATTGATTGTGGAAGAACAAATGGAATTGGATGGATCTAATGGATAGAGGTGGATTTATGGATCTAGTGTGTGAAAATGTGGTGTGGAGTGTGTGTAACTGCTCTCAATTCTGATCTCTCCTTCAAATTTCGCACAAGTCACCCTTTTATATCACTAATGGACCTTCTAGAAGCTTCCGGAACATTCTGAAAACTGCACAGGTTTTTGCACCTACACGGCCCGTGTAGCAGCGCACGGCCAGTGTAGGGCACACCTACTTTGGTGTGTTGTGCGTGCTTCCGGACACGGCTCGAGCTGCGCTACACGGCTTTGGTCATGGCCGTGTAGTATTTTCTAATGACATTACACGGCTTCTTCTTACAGGCCCGTGTTCTCCACACAGGGCGTGCAGCAGCGCATGGCTCGTGCGCTAGAAAATAGCCTTTCTCCTGGGCGAGCTCTGTATTCTGATGACGGTACATGGCCATTTCGGACAGGCCCGTGTTCCGCACACGGCCTGTGTCCGAGCGTGCCCTATACTTCCGTCTCTATTTTGCTCCCGACTCCATTTTTCTTCATTTCTTGACCTGTTTTACACATGTTTAAGCTCATTTACACAATTCTATCAATTCATACCACATTTCACATTATAACAATAACTCCACCAAAAGTCACACAAATACGGATAAAAATATCCAAAAATCCACAAATAAAGACACTAAAATCTAGGTGAAAATGACTACGATCAACCCCCCAAACTTAAAGTATTGTTCGTCCTCGAATAATGAAAAATGATAAATTAGAGGAGTAATTTTCACCTAGAAAAATACCTAACGAACATAAACCACAACACATCACAAGTAATAAGGACTACAAAATCACATTAATTATCCCTACATCATCAAACTTATAACATAAAAGATTAACAAGTTTAATCTTAAGAATGACAAAAGAGTAATCAAATCCCTTTCAATCCAAACCTCTCATAGGATATCAAATTCACTCAACACTCTATAGAGTAGGGTTTTTAACATCACTCATCAATCGGTTAGAACCGACTCACCACAGGCTTGCTCATAGACTATGTTCACAAGCCACCCTAGATTCAATAAGTGATCAAAAAGGTCTTTATCTTAGGATGTAATGTTAGGCTCTTTGGTAGGGTAGGAAACTTTGGATAATAGTGACTATTCAAGTGTAGATAATCAAAGATATGATTCTTTTCTCCAACTTCTTCACTTTCAAACTTCCTCACTTTGTCAATAATTCAAAAGCACTAAATATCATCATACCATGGATTCCTTGAGCTTCTTTGGAATGACATACTTTTTTTCTTTTGACTTTTGTATTCCTTGAGCATATTTTATGATTTTGCTCATTTTTCATTTTTTGTTAACGTTGCATTTGCTTTTTATCTTGAGCTCTTTCATCATTTTTCTTGACTCAACCTTTCTTCCATTTACTTATACACTTTTCATCTTCCCTTGTAAACCATCATCATCCTCAATTAACTACACATAGGTTATATATAAGGCTCAAGTGGATTATTAAGGCTTGTATTGTGCTCAAATCACAAAGGAAAGACTTATAGGCTCAAAGTGGCTCACTAGGGATAATTTTTTTGGTAAGGAATTTTATGGCTATGACTTCATTTAATAAGGATGGCATAAGATCATTTCACAAATTTCAACCATTCGGGCTTCATTCCAATAGTCCATGAGCAAGTTCTAGTTTGTCTAAGTACCCGGTCCTCTCATCAAGAATTAACCATGGAGTCACAGTTGAGGCTCAATTCTCACAAGATTTTGCTTGGACCAAAATAAACCTAATTACTCTTCATACTTCTCAAAATTTGAATAAATTATGTATTCATGTCATAATTTAAACAAGTAGAAACTATTAACATACTTGCCATCACTCATCACAAACAATGCATCATAGCTCAAATTCAAAAACACTTAACACCTTCCCAAAACATTCCACCAAACCATCCCTACAAGAATAAAAAAATAACATAAACATAACACAATAATCAAAGACTCACTAATCAACATAACAAACACATAACATGCATGAACAAAATCATCCATATCAAAATATCAAACACATCAATTCACATCCATAACAATAAAGATCAAATTCCCATCACATCCAAATAATGAAAATCAAACCAAAATACAAAAAATAACAAAAAGTAAATCGCATAAAATCAAAAATAAAATCCCAAAGTAAAACCTCCCAAAAACCAACAATTTAAGTACAATCCAATCAAATCCTAACAAATCAAATCAAATATCTAATCATAGCTAAAATGAACTAATGGAAGTGTCTAGCACTCAAAGTACTCCCTTCATGGCTCTGGAGGTGGAGGTGGATGATAGGCATTCCATGGAATGTATGCACGAGGAGATCCGGAGAACTGGAAGTTGAACATCATCGTTATCATCTCCTCCATATTGTTGGCGTGTACCCGTGACCGTTCCTCGTAGTACTTCCTCCGATGCTGTCCAGCTCTTAACTTCTGAATGTGCACTCCGTGCTCCTGCTGGACCTCTCAAATCTCTCTTATCTGTGCTCCATATGTCTGCTGCACATGCCTCATATCTCTCACCTCATCCATCATATAGTTCCATCGATCATTACCCTGTTCTGGGTCCATTGGTGGCTGCTGCTCTTCTTCCTCGAACTGTGGCGGATCAGGGGCTTGCTCATCAATCTCCACCTGCTCCGGTGGTGCATCCTACTCATCGCCTTCCATAGGCACTGGCTCTGCTCTCAAGTTAGCTAGCTCGAGGTTCTCTTCAACCCTCATATGTTTGAGAATCTCTTCCACTTCATCTCTATTCTTTCTGTAAAAAGCTCTCACAACCTTGAGTGGTTAGCACTAGCCATCGCCAGATTGGCAAACTTCCTTCGAGTGTAAACTGTAGTGAGCTCTGGAGCTGGCAAAGGAAATGGAGCTCCCTTCTCTTGCCTCAAACAATACTGATTCCCAGCCACGGACAAGAACTTCATCCTCATCAACTGCTGATAGTTCAAGCCATCACTAACCATCCTATTCTCCATTCCAGCAAGGTTTATTCCCAAGCCTTGAGCAATCATGGTAATCATGCCTCCTAACATCAAATCCTGAGATGATTGTCTCTTAGCGACTTTCTCTGCATGTTGCACAAAATGCTGCAACATTCAACGGTCGCTCATTGTAGATGCAGTACATGATATACAACTGTTTCTCTCCTACAACTCCACCCTCGAATCTCTCTAAAATGGTTTTTGAAATAATCTTCTCTAGGTATCTCATCACTGGGTTTCGGATTGCAGTTCCCTTTGAAGCACTGGGAACATAACCTGCTTGTTCCGTTCCATCATTCACTAAGCTCTTCCACCATTCTTGTTGATTGAAACCTCCTCCTTCATAGAAGCTCTGATGGTTCTCACATGTTGGGCATTCAAAGCATTCGTTCAACATAGGTATTGGAATCTTTTCTCTCAACACATTATCCAGCTAAAACGTCACCCAAAGAGAGAAACCATTCCGATCTTTCTTCACTTAAAACATGCTCATGAACTCAGTAGTTAAATGGTAATAGGTAGGTGGCCTTTTGTCAAATAAAGCTTCCATTTGTGCAAATCTGAATAGCTTTCTCAAATCCGCCTCAATTCCTAACCCTCTCATTATTTCTGTGTCTTGGAATCGAGTTGGTTTGATCTTCGAAGCCAACGTTTGCCTACAGAGCACAAATTTAGCCCAATAATCTTCAAACTCTACTCTAAAATAATCTGGATGGATCCCATCTTCCATCAGTTTTGCATCAAGATTAGCCAACTCCCATGAATCGATAATGATGATGAAGTCCTCATTTCTTGGTCTAACTCTCCTCTCAGCCATCTACAATACAACAATGCTCAAGTTAAATTCAATTTTATCAATAAGAATGTTAAGAATGTTAATGTACTGAGTTAAATTCCACCCTAGTCATTCAACTTAGTGTGAAATATACTATGCATCAACATCACTTATTCACATCATTAGAACTTCAAGCTTAATCACAATATGCACTTCACCATCATTCATCTCAACTAACCATGATTCATATCTCAATTTCTAAGCATCCTTGCACGCATAAGTTCCAAAACATACTATCACTAAGCACTATGAACCTATGATCTCAAATTTAACCAAAATCTTCACTTAGACATTTCGTCGAACACTTGGCATGCACAACGTTTCACCATAATTTCAAAATACAATTCTCATAGCCTCATGCCCAAATCCTCAACATCTAAGTCTAATTATTCACAATTTTAAACATTACACAAGTATGATCACTCAATTTGCACAACACATACAATCAATTCCATCATTCTCACACAATCCCCTAATTCAACTTCTCATGAACCCTAATTCAATTCTCAATTAATAAATCACATTGACACATGTATGTACAATACTCACAAAATTCGTTCAAAACACATAATATCACAAAGCCCATGCATCAATGTATCCAATTTTCATCAAAATTCACAAGTTAGGGTTCAAAGAATTCATACCTTTTGAACTTGGAAAAGAGAAGTGTTCTTGGGGTGAACAATTGAAGAAACTCACTCAACCTCTCTCAACACTAACCTTTTCAGTCAATTAACACACTTAAGGGATGAATTTAGAGTGAAAGGAGTGCGTACGAAAGGGTTTCTGTATGTGAAAGTGAGTACGGATCGGCCCTTTTAAAAACTGGAATTTACCCCTGTACGGCTCGTGTAGCGCTGCACGGCCTCAAGTGTGGCCGTGTAGCATTTTCTGATGTTCGTGCACGACCTCTTGTTACAGGGCCGTGCTCCACACACGGCCCGTGTATCTGCTCTCCTGTACGGCTAGAGCTCGAAGCTCGACCTTCTTCCTGGATGAGTAGCGTGTTCTAATGTCAGTACATGGCTTGTCCACACAGGACCGTGTACTGAGCTCGGCCCGTGCAGTGATTTTTTCCTGTTTTTCAACTTCACACTTCATCTCCTTTTTACCCTATTTTTGCACTTCTCATACACCCTATTCATGCTAAAAAATGCTTTCAAACATTATTCACACTACAATTATGATCAAATAATGGATTATTATGTACTTAAATACCACCAAACATACTAAAACTATCCTAACTCATGAGAAAATTTTCAAAATTGACCTATTTTTGCCACAAGACAATATAGCAACACACATGATTCATCATACACCAAAACATACACAAGATATAAGTCACACCACGCACTCTCCTCCCAAACTTAAATCGGAACAAATAGCGAATTAAGTTTACAAAAAGTGGTGAGACGTACCCTTGTCTTTTCCACAATGCTCTTCATGAACTTACCTCATGATGCTTCATGTGCATCTTCTATAATCTACATATGATCGAGTATGTCCACCACGTAACCTCCCCCAAACTTAAATTAACACAAGTATTAAAATTTAAGTTTGAAAAGAGTGGTGTGGCATACATCATCATTTCACCATTTGCACTCTTGGCTTCCATTACATGCACTTTTCTCCATGAGCTTCACCCCATACATACCAAATCTACAAGAAAATAAAACTAAACAAAAAACTTACTAAAATGAGTTGCCTCCCATCAAGTGCTCGATTTAACGTTGTCGAGCTAGACGCACTTAAACTCTTAACCATTGGAGAAATCCAAGACCCCATCGGGCCTCATCTTCACTTTAAATATTTCCTTAACAACCTTCTTATCCACACTTCTTGCTCCTTTAACACTTGAACTCAATTCATTACCTCTTTTTCTCATGTTTTCAAATCCCGGAGGCCCTTTATCAATCTTCCAATCAACACGTGGATTACTCCCGAACTTGTTCCCCTTTGAAGAAATTTTTTTTGCAAATTCAAGTAAAAAGTTAGTTAAATCTTCATCTTTTAAAATTTCACTTACCACTCGATCTCGATTATCCGGAGGCTTAATGGGTGGATCTCCCCCTTTTAAATTCTTGCTTGATAACACGAATTTTTTTTCATTTGAACATAGTGTGAGTTCCTTCTTATCCATGTCAACTTTTGCTCTTCCGGTTGCAAAAAATGGCCTTCCAAAAATTAATGGGATCAAAGGATCCACTTGTTTCTCAACTATCATAAAATCCAACGGGAAAACAAAATCCTCTATTTTCACAAGCATATCCTCCACAACTCCATGGGGCTTTATCATTGAACCATCCATTATTCCGATTTCAACATCCGTTTCCTTTACCATTCCAATGCCAAGTTTTTCAAAAATTTCTAAAGGCATCACATTAATGCTTGAACCAAGATCACATATAGCATTAAAATATTCCCCATTTCCAATTTTACAAGTAAGCACGAATTTACCGGGGTCTTCCACCTTTAATGAAGCATCAACTTCAACTATTTCATGATCTTGTTCCAACCACAACTCTTTATCACACTTACTTTCATCAACAAATGAAGACAAAAATTCATCAATAATCCTCTCATCATCAAAAGACAAATCATCATCAATGATAATTTCCTCCTCCATGGTTGATACAACTTCATCACAAACTACTTCAATCTTTGAAACAATGTTTGTTGCTTCCACCAACCCTTTCTCCACCTTACTTTCCATATTGCACACTGTAATATACAAACATTGTTCCTTAGGATTAGTAACGGTAGTGGAGGGAAACTTACCCTTACGATGCATTTCACCTTGCTCGGTTGCCATTTGACTCATTTGTGTCTCCAAGGCTTTGATTCTCTTATCATTCACCTCATCTCTTTGCTTCAAATAGTCAAACATCTTAGTCATTTGATCCTCCAATGTAGACTTTCCTTCACCATTTGGAGCTTTCTCTCCTGGATTAATACCCGGTGGTAAAGTAAGAGCATTCCCTTGATTTCCACATGATAAATTTTCATACCTACGAGGTTGATTGAAATTTTCTTGAAAGTTACCTTGCCCCCATCCTCCTTGTCTTTGTGGATACCCCCCTCCATGATTTCCAAAGTTTCCACCATAATTTCCTTGGAAGTTCCTTCCTTGCATGAAGGAAACTTCTTCAAGCGTCATCTCCGGTGGACACCATGTATCTTGAATTATCAAATTAGAGGACATACCTTGTTGAGGCATGGATGTAGGCATTTGACAACTTTGAGAAGATTGACCCATATTAGGCATAGTCATGCCTTGTTGAGGATTTGGAAACACTTGTGGATTCATCAAAACCAATGACATACCTTGTTGAGGACTTGCAAGCACTTGTTGATTCACCACCGGTGTAGAATTTGGAGACACTTTCATGTTAGCATTGATTAGAGCTATTTTCACCTAGATTTTAGTGTCTTTTTATATGTGTTTTCGTATTATTTTATCCGTATTTTATGTGTTATTTGGTTGTGTTTTGTATTTTTATTGAAATGTGTGTGAATGAGCTTAAACTTAAGATTTTCACTTTTTTTTGGATGTTAAACATGATAAGGAAGATGTAGTAAAAAGCGAATCTCAATTCGGAGTTGAAACGAGGGAGAACGAGCCAAAATAGTGAAGAAATACAGGAGCCAGCACCAACACGGGCCGTGTAGCCAACACGGCCCTGTAAGAGAAGGCCGTGCGGCGACACCTAGTTATTCAACACGGGCAACTTAAGGCCTTGTCCAGTCGCATGAGTCGTATTGCAGCACACGAGCCGTGTTGCGTAACACGGCCCTGTAAGGAGAGGCCGTGCGGCAGCATCAGAAGACACAACACAACCACCTCGTGGCCGTGTTGCAGAGCACAACTCGTGTCGTGTACGTTCCTGCTGAAATTTCTAGATCCTTCTAGAAGCCTCCATAGGGGTATAAATACCCCTTTATTCAACAATTGGAAGGAGATCCGAAATTTCCATCCTCTACACACACATCGCACACCATTTCTTCCATTTTCCACCATCATCTTCATCCATCTTCATCCATCTTGATCCATCTTCATCATCTCCATTAATTCTCCATCAAAACTTCATCCCTTCCATTGGGTGTGAGAGATCTCAAGAAATCAAGAGCTAGAGTTGGAGATCCATGAGTATTGAAGATTTCCTACAAGAAATTGTTGGGGAAGATTTACATCTCTCTTGATTTTCTTTTGGATTTAGACTATGGATATTTGTAATGAATCATTTATTTATTTTGTTACTTTTATCATGATAGGCTAATCCCTCTAGTGGGATTAGGAACATGAAGATCATATTAGATTTATATTATCATGTGGATTAAATTGATTTTTGGTTTAATTGATGTTGATTTATATTCATGGAGTTTAATTGTTTTGATGTTGTGATGGCATGGTTTGTTATTCATGAATGTTTATTGGTTTAATGGATTGTTGATCAATGGATTATTTGTGGTAATTAAATGCTATCATGATGTTCATGTATGTATTGCTTGGAGTGAGACGGAAACGATCCTCTATAGTATTAGGAAGGCATGAATAGACATTGAGTTTGGGTTTGACCGAAAGGATATTTGAATTCAATGAGGGAAACCAATCCATTCGTTGGCCTTAGTACACAAAAAGGGAGAGTTTAATCTAACTAGTACCTAGATGGAAGGGGTTAATATTGGGCTTTGATCTTAAGTGCTTTTGGGAGTCTAAAATGGATCAACAACCTTTGTAACCCAAAAGGGAGCTTAGGATACAATCGTGATCACCCTTAGTCTACATCAATTAAGTTGGATTCCTTTTGCATGATAATATGAATTGAGTATACTTGGATGTTTCTAATCCCATGTTTTTCACACTTGAACTTTAGCACCCATTTTCTTTACTTGTCATTTCTCTTATTTGCTATTCTTATTTACTTGTTACTTGCTTTAGTTGTTAATCATATCAAAACCCCCGATCATCTTTACAAAAACAACATGAACATGAGCTCACGTATTTAGCTAGTCCGAACATAACTCCTTTGTGGATTGATAATTTTTCTTGGGATATACTACTACAATGATCGAGTATTCTTGCTCGTGAGTGCTACAAAATAGACAAACAAGCATTCATCCTCTTTAATATCTCCGCGATCACCTTGTCGGTCATATCTTCCTTAGGCATTTCCAATTTTTTCACTTGTCGCAAGCACACTTCTTCCATCTTAGCAATTCTCTCCCTTTCATACATTCCCAGTGCACGATCCATGGGCCATTGACCCATAGTCAAAGTTACTTCCTCACATATGGTAATTGCTCTTTTCGGAGTTTGCCCCAATATCGAACTTCCCGCCGAAGCATCAATAAGTATCCTCTCACTTTCATGTAAACCGGCATAGAAAAATCCTATTTGTTGTTCTTCGGGGAATCCGTGTTGTGGACACTTTCTTAGCATCTCTTTGAATCGGTCCCATGCTTCACTAAATGTCTCAAGTGACAATTGCTTGAATTGAAAGATTTGCCCTTTAAGATGCAACATCTTTGATGGTGGAAAATACTTGCTCAAGAACCTTTGTGCCAACTCTCTCTATGTAGTGTAGGATCCCAGTGGTATAGTATGATACCAAGTCTTAGCTCTATCTCTTAATGAAAACGAGAAAAGTTTCATTTTAACAACATCCTCACTTACCCCATTTATCTTTATCGTGTTGCTAACTCCGTAAATTGAGCTAAGTGAGCATTTGGATCCTCCATAGCACCACCACCAAATTGATTTGCTTGTACCATGTTGATCAATCCCGTCTTGATCTCAAAATTATTCACATCAATGGCGGAAATGATCACGAACATTCATTCCCACTCCATTGTTTCCATTTCCACGGGGTTAATTTTGCACCACCGGAGGATTATTCCTTGCTTCTTGTTGTGCCATCAAGTTTTGAATAATAGCTTGCATTTGTTGGTTTTGCAAGTGCATTTGTTGAGCATACGCTTGTGGCATAAATTCTGGATTATTATAACCTCCTCTAACATTATCAACTCCATGAAAATTCTTTATATTGCCTTCTTCATCAACCATGTTTGCATTATCCCTTACTTCTTCCATAATTTCCTCCGTAGGCTCTAATACTCCTCTTTTTTTTTTCTTAAAGTAGCTTTCAATTCCAAGTTCAAAGGTTCAATAGGTTGAGACCTTGAACGAGTTCATATGTACCTACAAGAATTTCCAAATTAGGTCTCCAAGTAACCAAGACAAGTAAACAAATATACAAATAAAAGAAATATCCTTATCAAAACTAATCAAATTCAAACTCGTTATAACCAAAAGTTTAACATTTTTCCGGTAGCGGCGCAATGTTCTTAGTCGCATTTCTTTTAAAAATGTGTAAGAGTAAGAGACTCTATCGTCGAGTAAACGTGTAATCAAGTATAAAATTTATAATAATGTTGTCCCAAGGGAAAGTAAACTCATGATTGTATCCGGATTTTCCATTGATTTATGCTTTGTAAGAATGATAGATTGAAGGTTTAACTTTTTAAACTACTAATTATTGTTCTACTCAATTAACTAAGAATTTGAACTAACAAAATAATGATTCAAACAATACACAAATGATGATTGGAATGGAGGTGGAATTCACTTGAGAAGAGAGCAAGGTTAATCATAATCATGGTTAAGACTCTAGCTAGATATGTATAACTTGGTGAACTTCATTAATTTGTGGACTAAAAGCAATCACGATTTTACCCCTAATCCCTATGGTCAAGGCAATTAGGTTTTCGACTCTTTTACAATCCTAAATCTCCTAAGATTGATCTTAATCTCAATTCCCTTAAGATACTATGATCATAAGTTGGTTCTTTTCACTCAATTTCTTAAGTGTTCCTCTATGAATGTTCTAAGCATAAGAAGGGTATGGCTTACCTCCCCTCACACTAACGTGCATGCATATTTTAATATATAATTCAATTAAACATCCACTCATAACATTGGAATGACCATCCTAATACTATGAATAGAAAATCTAATCACACAAGTATTGAAATGAAACATGATTCATATATCATAAAAAAAAATCCATAATTTAACTACATTCACTTCTCAAGTTCTACACGTCTAACTTTCATCTCAACCATTCATATGATTAGCCCTACTATAGGATTAGCCCTACACATTGTTTTTAGATCAATACAAATCAAGCTTTGCTCCATTTGAGCCAAAATAAGAAGAAAATCAACAAATGAAAAGTAGATTGACTTCCCTTTCATGGAGAAACCTTCCTTCTCTTCAATATGCTAACTCCTTCAATCATTGATGCTTTTCTTTTCTCAAATGGTGGATGGATGGATTGAATGATAGATTTATGGATTGATTGTGGAAGAACAAATGGAATTGGATGGATCTAATGGATAGAGGTGGATTTATGGATTTAGTGTGTGAAAATGTGGTGCGGAGTGTGTGTAACTGCTTTCAATTCTGATCTCTCCTTCAAATTTTGCACAAGTCACCTTTTTTATATCACTAATGGACCTTCTAGAAGCTTCCAGAATATTCTGAAAACTGCATAGGTTTTTGTACCTACACGGCCCGTGTAGCAGCGCACGGCCCGTGTAGGGCACACTTACTTCGGCGTGTTGTTCGTGCTTCCGGACATGGCTCGAGCTGCGCTACATGGCTTTGGTCATGGCCGTGTAGTATTTTCTGATGATATTACACGGCTTCTTCTTACAGGCTCGTGTTCTGCACACGGGGCGTGCAGCAGCGCACGGCTCGTGCGCCAAAAAATGGCCTTCATCCTGGACGAGCTCTGTGTTCTGATGACGGTACACGGCCACCTCGGATAGGCCCGTGTGCCGCACACGGACCGTGTCCGAGCATGCCCTGTACTTCCATCTCCGTTTTGCTCCCGACTCTATTTTTCTTTATTTCTTAACCTGTTTTACACATGTTTAAGCTCATTTACACAATTCGAACAATTCATACCACATTTCACATTATAACAATATCTCCACCAAAAGTCACACAAATACAGATAAAAACATCCGAAAATCCATAAATAAAGACACTAAAATCTAGGTGAAAATGACTATGATCATCCCTCAAGGATTGACTTACGAAGTACACCGATTTTTTATTCTTCTCCTCCATTTTGACCAATACCGAACTGATTGTCGTTCCCAACAGCGCTAGGTACAGCTACAGCGTCTCGTCTGGTGAAGGTTTGGAGAGAATCTAGGGATCTGACAGTTTCCTTTTGATCTCGTCAGACGCTTTCTCGCATTCTTCCGTCCATTCAAATTTAGCCTTTTTTTTGACGTCGAAGAAGGGCTTACATTTATCTGATGCTTTTGACATGAACCTGTTTAAGGCGGCCAACCTACTCGTCAGATTCTGAACCTCTTTTATGTGCCTTGGTAGGTCCATCCTTAGGATCGCTTCTATCTTTTTCGGGTTCATCTCGATCCCCCTTGAACTGACCAAGTATCCGAGGAAACTTCCCTTGCTCACTCCGAATGTACATTTCTTTGGGTTTAGCTTCATTCCATAGTGTCGGAAGATTCCAAATACCTTTTTTAGATGGCCGAAATGATCCATCCTTTTCAGACTTTTCACCACGGTATCGTCCACATAGACCTCAACTATTCTCCCAATCTCTCCTTCGAACATCTTGTTAACCAATCTTTGATAAGTATCCCCCGCATTCCTTAGACAGAACGGCATGCTGTTCCATTTATAAACTCTATTTCTATAGAAAAAAGTCGTATTTGCCTTATCATCCGGGTGCATTAGGATCTGATGGTACCCTAAAAATACGGCCAAGAAGCTCATAATCTCATGTTCTGTCGTGGCATCGACTATCTGGTCGATTGATGAGAGGGGGTAACTATCCTTCGGGCACCCATTGTTTAGATGGGTAAAATCAAGGCACAGTCTCTACGATCCCTCTTTCTTTTTTACCATAATTGGATTTTGTACCCTTATCGGGTATTTTCTTTCACTAATCCTTCCACTTTCCAACAACTTATGCACTTCCAATTCCATAGCCGTATTCTTCTCTGGGCTAAATTTCCTCTTCTACGGGTGGAATGGTGGGATACCAGGAACGATGTTCAACCTGTGACAGCCGTACTTTGGGTGCACTCCCGGTGTCTCATTTTTTTCCAGGCGAACACGTCCAGATTCTTTTTTAGTAGCTGGGTTAGCTCTTCCTTGAATTTGCTTTCCCATTCCATCCCAATCTTAACTTTGATATCAGCGTTCTCCGAATCCAGCTGTACCACCTCTATTTTTCCTGCCACCAAGTCTCCTTCCATTAGTTTTATCCTCGAATCCTCATCAGGTGTCACGGGCTTTCATCTCGGCTCCCTTGCCGCTGTCTTCTTCCTTTTCATTTCTTGTCAAGAGCATGTCATTTTCTTGTTCCTCTATTTCTTCTCCTCCACCGACTACCACAATCGCATCAGGCTCGTTCTTCTCTTGCTCCCCTTCTGGCGGTTCTTCAGTTCCCGTTTGCACCTCATGGCTCTCCCCCTCTTCCATGATATCTTCAAAACTTAGCATTTCGTAATCCATGTCGTGATAACTCAAACCACCCTCCACATTCTCTATGAACGAACACTCTCTCGTCCTCCTTTGATATCCTATCACCATAGCTACACTGCCGTCTGTTGTGACAAACTTGAGACATTGATGAAGGGTGGACGAGATAGCTCCAAAGGCATGGATCAACGGGCGCCCCAGTATATAGTTGTAAGAAGAGGCTTGGTCTACAACTTTGAATGTTAGCTGTTTTTGCATCCGGGTCTTTCCATCTGAACATTCTAACTGAACTGACAAATCGACTTCCATGGTTGGCCTAGTCAACGTATTACCGAACCATTTGATCTCATCACTACAAGGTCTCACCTTGTGATGACGCTCTCCTCCCAGATTTTCAAATACTTCTTTAAAGATTATATTGGCATATGCCTCGGTATCTACCAAACATCTATGAACTTTGATCCCGACAGCACAGGCAAAATGACTAAAGGTTCGGAATGAGGAGTACTTATCCCGTAGAAGTCCGCTTCCATGAAGACAATGTCAGCTTCTGTTACCCCATGCGTCAGCGAGGTTAGCGACCATACTTGAGGGATTTGTTGGTCAAAATCCCTCAGCTCTGCCTTTTTCCTCCTTTTCGATGTAGTGGTCAGTGTCTAAGATGTTCCAATATAAGGAATTTCCTCTACTGGCTCCATTATGTGTATTTCTTCGGGCTTGTCTCCCCTCGGGGCTTGCCCACCTATCCTATCAAACACGGGTGGTCATCCTAGTGGCGGAGGGGGTAGAGGCATCGCCTATCCATTCCGCCCTTGGCCCGGGGACCTCTGTCGACCCGGGGAAAGGGGAAGGTTGGCATCTCTCCGATATACCCTCGGCCTCGGAGCCTGCAACATTCCTCTTAACTTTCCCTCCTTAAACAACTTCCACAATTCTGTGATTAAATCTCGGCATTGATCGGTATTATTCCCGTGTGTCTGATGGTACATGCAGTACTTCCGAGGGTTGGTGAGCTCTGAGGTTCGTAGGACTGGTCTCGGCATTCGAAGAACCTGTTGATCCTTAACATAGTAAAAGACCTCGGCGATGTTTAGGTTGGTTCTCGACTTCAGTTCTTCGTACATTTTTTGTACCTCGGTATCCTTCGTGAAAGGTTTGAAAGTGGCGGGTGTTTTGTATTCCTTTGTTCCTCCTATGCTGACCTTCTTCCTGATCGGTTCTGCCGAGATGCTTTGGTTGTTTGCTTTTTTTACCATCTTGGAAATATCTTCGGCTTGGATGTATTCGTTTGTCATGATCATGAAGGCCGCGTAGGACGCGAACGGCTTTAACTGTACCGCTTTCCATAAGCTACTCTCTGGGTGAAGTGCTCATATCACCGTGATGAGGCAGGCTTCCTACTTGAATGTCTAATTGTATTATTCCACTAAACAGTTCAAGTATCTGATTTGCCAGTTCATGGAATTAAAGTGTTTATAGCGAAACTACTTCAATCCCTAACAGATAGACAATACCAATCATGAACGCACATAAGCTAACATAATAAATCAAGCATTATAGCGGATGTCATGAAAATATTATGAAGACGTTACAAAGCAGATAAGCAAGTTTGAATAAATTAGGTAAAATCAGAATATCAACTGCACAAAATCTCAATTTTGGTCTAGGTCTCCAAATCAATTTAATCTAACTATCTAACCTTAAAACTATAAACAAAATTAGCTCATGGGGTTACAAGCAACTTCCATGGCTTTCAAAATTATACCAAAAGTCTTGACAAATGAAAAGTAAAGATAAGAAATAGAAAAATCCTAGTGTCGGCGTTATTCCGCTTTCCTTCTCCATCTCCCCGATTGACTGATCTCCCTCTTGAATAGCCCTTGAATCTCCTTCGGTGTGGATGGATGATGGGATGGATATGGATGATGGTAGATGATGGATGGGAGGTGATCCCCATGTGGAGTGTGGTGTGTCTTATGAATAATAATGTGAAATATATATAGGTGTGAGAAGGAAATGAGATAAGAAAAGAATTGTGCTCCAAGAAATAGGAAAGATGGGCTAATTTTCAGAAATTCCCGTCGGCAGCTGCGCGATCTCACCGTTTCGAGCATAACTTCCTCATACAGACTCCAATTTGAGTGATTTTTACTGAAAAACGATCCTCTCTTCCGTGACTTTCCAATCAAATATCAGATTATCAATTTGGACTTCTACACGAACACAGAAAAATTATTCAAGTGGATGTGTTTTTTCAGCATTCCTTCACACTTTCACTATTTATTTAAACTTTGAACTTTTGATTCTGTTTTACCCTTCAAAACTCAACAAAACACCTTAGTAGCATCAAAATCGTGTAAATACTTAAATGTACACTTTCATGGCAAAACAATAACTTTCCTAAGTAAAACGGTGTAATGTGTACACATAAAATGTGTGAAATTTCACTCTCAACACCCACCATTCACTACTCATACAACAACTTATTATGCATAAAATAATAATAATCCTTGCCCCCGAACATAGCTCAAGTAGTAGAGGGGAAGGTGGAAAGACCTTCCAACTAAGCGTGGTTGCTGTAGGATGGGGGGACTTATAACCGAAACGAAGGAAGTATCATATAATATAACTGTATAAAATTTTTTAGTTAATTAATATATTATTATAATATTAAATTATTTTAATTGATAGTTTCTCTATCTTTCTATCTTAAAAAAACTCTATATTTTATTTATGTAATCCGATAATCATCATTTTCAAATCAATAACATATGATAAACGATTTTTTTTTCAAGGGAATACAATGTTGATTCACAAAATTAAAAATGCTCAACGAAAAAATGTACATTTAATTAGAGTGGATTTTTCTTGGAGTTAAAATTATCCGCATCATATTATTTTTTCTTTTTAAAATTATAAACATTAATTGTTGACTCATATATAATTAATGTTGCATGTGCCTATGCAATTGGACTTTTCCTACTTATCATTAAGCATTTTTTTTAATTCAGATTTTCGTGTGTGATGTCACAGAATGATAATTTTAATACAGATTAAAGGTGACGTAATTTTAATAATTTATTAAGAAAATTAATGATAATAGCCACCTAGAACAAGTTTGTAAATAGTCATAAAAACAAATAAAAATTATCCATTGCTAATTATTCACGAGACGATCTCATATTTTTACACATCATTGGCTTATTTTATATCAAAATTTATTTATCTACTAGTTGGTAGCTAGATTGTTTTTATATTCGGTGAGTTTATTTTATTCATGAGACATTTGAGTGTACCATTTCACGATGATGAGACCATTTAACCTATTTGTAATTAATTATAATTTTTTATTAAAGATGTCATTATTTTTTTAAATTTTTAACTTTTCATTCATATTACAAATTATTCATTGAAGTAGTTCACATAATCATTATCATTTGTATGTTGAATTAATTTTTTAAAATATAAATTATACATATATAAAAACACACATACATCCAAACGTACAACATATTAACTTATTTTATTTTTATTATCCATGGCGCATATTCATGCATACCCAAAAATATAACTATGTAAATAAATATTTTGAGGGTGTTCATAAATCATACTCCCTCCGTCCCAGTGCATTGCGAACACTACCTTATTATAAACTATAGGTAACTGTCTCTATTTCACTGGGACGGAGGGAGTATTTCAAATGAAATAAGCTCGGTAAAATAGTACCTCGTCCCGTATTATGGGTGCATTTTGTTTTTTTGCACGTAGATTAAGGAGTATTATTATTTAATGTGTAGTGGGTAGTTGTATTAGTGGGAGTGTGGACCCCATGTTTTAATTGTACTAGTGGGTGAGTGTGGGACACATGTGTATAAAAAAAGAAAAAGAACCCTTTGGGTGGGATGACCAAAATGGAAAAATGAGACCCTTGGTGCGGGACGGAGGGAGTATATTATAAATTAGGGGTGGTAAGTCCTACTCCCTCCGTCCCGAAAAACTTTTCATCTTTACTGTTCCACGTTGTTTAAGAAAAGTTGCATTTTTTGACCAACTTTATTGACTTCGGAGGGTATTGTAGTATTTTTAGGTAATAAAAAAATATAAAGTAATTATATGTGTGTGAAAATAGAGTGACAAATTTGAAATTAAAGTAACTTTTGAGGTTGTTGAATAAAGTGGTGTTTCCTCTTTTGGGGGGTGAAAGGTTTTGTGGGACAAACAAATGAGAAAAATGAGAAAAATATTATGGGATGAAGGGAATATTATATTTTAATGTTATAATTTTTATTACACGCATTAAATAAGTGATTCATACCTGTAAGACATTACACGTGCTAGACACATACCTGGTGAAAATCTAAATATTTTTTTTAACATTGATATTTTTCTTCTAAAATATAAATTTTATTTACATTTATCATTCATGTAACTGTACGGATGTAACATTAAAATATAATCGAAGATTAGAAAGTGATAAATTAGATATTGCACGTGAATGAAGATAGAATAGGATACATTCACCTGACAGGTGAACAAAAATAAATAAAGATTTGAATGGGCGATGATGATGACATTGAGAAGTGCGTGTTCGTGGGTTTAATTAGTTTGACCCTATGGATTTACATTGTCCAAATTCATTGAAATTAATCACCAATGGAAAACTATATATTATACCATTCCCCAAAACTTGCGTCTTACATAATTATTATAATCACGTCCAGAGATAATGTAACAGCCGAAATTTCAATCTCCTAAACATTTACTTAAAAATGCATAAAAAATAATATTTAATAATTTCTTAGTATTTAAAACATAAAATCCCAATGTTTCAATATTTATACACCAAATACGTTCAAATACATAAGATTTCCTAAAATGTACGCAAATACAATACGATAATATGCTTCAGAAGTTCATGACATCCTTTCCCACAAATATATAATTTAAACATCTTAAAAATACCTAAGAGTTCCTACATTAAAAACACTTCATATAACACCACAGTTTCATCACACCATCACTCATCTCCATTCCACCTGTAATCATATGAAAGGGGTGAGCACTACAACCGCTCAGTGGAGAAATATATATCACACTTAAATATCATGTAAATCACTTGAATATTCACAAAACAATATAACTTGTAAATTTGGTAAACATGTATCTTATATCATGTACTATGTAACATGTCATGTAGCTTGTCATGCCGTTGGCCAACTAATGTCTGTGCACGGTGAAGTGTACTTCATAAAGGACTGTCGTCCCCGCTGTGCATGCTTAAATGCACTGTAACATTTATTACATATCGCAGAACATGGTAAATTTCATATCGTTTCATGTCATACACATCGCAGAACATCAAATGTATCACATAAGATTTAAATATAAATATGTAAACCCCACCTTCAATCCAATAAAAACAAAGAGTTTAAAAGGATTATCCGCCTTCACTCACAGAAAGCCTAACAAACAAATATTAAGAAATCAATATAATATAATTGAATATGCGTAATCTGACAATTGAGAAAATAACCACAAAAGATTTCTTACCCACAAAACTTATGAAAGAAATCAATTCATATCATATCGATGAGTAAGCGTAGGATAATATCTAATAGAATAAATTTTATGTGGAAGGAAAAGAATGGAGAAGGAAGATAAATGAGAACTATGGGTAAAATTGAAAGGAAAGAGTTTGGAAGAAAACTGCAGAAAGTTTGGACGAAAACTTTAAAAAAGTTATAGAAAGAACTGATGAACTTAAGAAAACTGCCGAAGGACGACTTGAATAGAGGAAATGATGGGAGGCAGTGTAACTGCCTCCGAGATCGTGCAGAAAAGGGATTTAAATTTTTTTACGGATAAAAGAAAACGTCATCTGACTATTTTTTTTAAATTTTCGATAATAATAATTAATTAATAAATACAATATCCATATATCATATTCTTAAATTTAAAATGTAAATAATAAATACCTATTAAATAAAAATAAATTTACAGAGTGTTACATTCTACCCCTTCAAAATATATTTCGTCCTCGAAATATTGTTACGTACCTCGAGTTCGTTTGTTCTTGTCACCCATCACTTTTGATCTTGGGCACTCTAGAGCAGTATGGCCCGATTCTTTGCATCTAAAATAATGATGTTAACCCATCAGACATTCTCCAAAATATTTCTTTCCACACTTCTCACAAGTTGTTTTCTCAATATAGTCTTTCGGTCCCGGTTCAGTAGTTCCACTTTGTTTGTTGAAGTCTTCATTCATGTCTTGATTTGGATCCTCCCACTTTTGTTTTTCAAAAGTCTCCACAGGTTCTGGTGTAGCATCCATCTCCAAATTTGCAACCACATCTTCAGCCCTCTCAAATGCCTCTAAAAAAGTCGCAATGCCTTGTCCCGAAATCAGATTACGGATGCTAGGATGAAGACCATTTCGAAACTTCAGTGCCTTCTTTGCCTCGATGTCGACAAAGTGTGGGGCAAAACGACACATTTGACTGAACATTCTCTCATACTCCGCAACCGTCATGTCTTCTTGCTTCAGATTGAAAATCCGTCTTCATGCGAGCACGATATGATGATGGGTAGTATTTTTCCATCACCACTTTCTTAAATCCTGCCCATGTCAAATTGGCGCGCTCTTCAGTAATTCTCATTCGCCAATATCCGTTCCACCAAATCCTTGCATCTTCCTTCAATTAAAATGTATCACATATCACCTTTTGTCCATCAGTGCACCTTATAAGATCGAATATACTTCGAGTGCTTCGATCCACTCCTCAACATAAGCGGGTCCCTCTCAATCATAAAATATCGAAGGCCGATACTTGTAAAATTGTTCCACCAATTGAGCATGCTGGGTGATATGATTATGTAGAACTTGTTGATTTGATTGTTGTGCCTGGAGTAAGTTCACCAATTCCGCCAATGAAATACGTTCATCAAAGTCTACGGGTGCTTGGTTTGCATATATATCTTTTTTTAAAACGTTACATATGTCTTTTTTTAAAAAAAACATAGAAATGAATGGTTTCTCCATTAATAATAGGAGATAATATTGTATTTTTAATATATGTAAATCCATGAAAATAATTTAAAATAAAAAATTATGCAAAAATATTCATTATCTATTTTCATTAGGAATCTTCCACGCTTTGCCACATAAGTTCCTCTCTTCAAAATCTTCAATAAATATTTAATCCCTTTCACTTATTGTTTGTCGTACGCACTAATGAATATGCAATATTACAATGTTATGAGCATATACAATATGAGCGCATACAATCCTGCATATATCATTTTAATAGATGTCATGTCATAATATATATGTTATACCTTTCTTGGAGTTCCGTGGCTGGTGGGTGGGTATCGAATACTCTCCAACTCAAATCATATTATTAATAATTATCCTTTTTTTTAAACGATAAAATACCCACAATTTATAAATAAAATATTTATATTTTACAAAATATTTACTTTTTACAAAATTGTCAATTTTTACAAATCAGACTATATGTATTTTTTTTACAAAAAATGTCATTTTTACAAAAATAACAAGTAAAAGCTTTTTTTTACGCAGGTCTATGTGTCGACCTGCTCTGATACCAACTGTAATAGTCCAAAATTTTAATCTCATAAACATTTACTTAAAAATGCATAAAAATAATATTTAATAATTTCTTAGTATTTAAAACATAAAATCCCAATGTTTCAATATTTATACACCAAATACATTCAAATACATAAGATTTTCTAAAATGTACGCAAATACGATACAATAATATGCTTCAGAAGTTCATGACATCTTTTCCCACAAATATATAATTTAAACATCTTAAAAATACGTAAGACTTCCTACATTAAAAATACTTCATATAACACTACAGTTCCACCACACCATCACGCATCTCCATTCAACCTGTAATCATATGAAAGGGGTGAGCACTACAACCGGTCAGTGGAGAAACATATATCACACTTAAATATCATGTAAATCACTTGAATATTCACACAACACTATAACTTGTAAATTTGGTAAACATGTATCTTATATCATGTACTATGTAACATGTCATGTAGCTTGTCATGTCGTTGGCCAACTAATGTCTGCGCGTGGTGAAGTGGAATTCATAAAGGACCGTCGCCCCCACGATGCATGCTTAAATGCACTGTAACATTTATTACATATCACAGAACATGATAAATTTCATATCGTTTCATGTCATCGCAGAACATCAAATGTATCACATAAGATTTAAATGTAAATATGTAAACTCCACCTTCAATCCAATAAAGCGAAGAGTTTAAAAGGATTATCTGTCTTCACTCACAGAAAGCCTAACAAACAAATATTAAGAAATCAATATAATATAACTGAATATGCGTAATCTGACAATTGAGAAAATAACCACAAAAGATTTCTTACCCCACAAAACTTACAAAAGAAATCAATTCATATCATATCAATGAGTAAGCGTAGGATAATATCTAATAGAATGAATTTTATGTGGAAGGGAAAGAATGGAGAAGGAAGATAAATGAAATCAATTTTCCCTTTCCTCATGAACCCTAATTCGATTAATTAAGCAATCAATCGATACTTTATCCAGGGGTCGTGCAAGGCATTGCTGGCGGATTTATCAGCTGAAAATTCACGAAAGACAGAAACGGCATTTGCTATGTTCTCCTTTACCATGGTGTCTGAAATGTTCACACTACCGGTTCATAGACATTATACCAAATCGCGAGAGTGTATGAGGAAGTGTACATGCTTGGCTACAATGGAGAGAGTTATTAATTTGATTGGGCGCCCTTCATCTTGGAATGAGATCATGTGTAGTGGTGGATCTAGTGGTAATGTTGTAGGAATTGCTCTTAACAATCTAGGCTTGTCTGGAAATGTGGATTTGAATATGTTAGCTAATCTTACAATGTTGGTAAAGCTTTCGATAGTGATCCGGCCAGGATAAAAACCATGGGGGGCATTAGCTTGTTTTATAAAATCATGATATCGATCTTCTGCTACACTCATTCAGCTACAAAATGGAAACCCAATATTTGTTCGTATTCCAAGCCCTCCTACCTTTAATCTTGGTCTGGTTCATCACAATATGGCTTCTCAAACTTTCCCAGAAAAATCTCCATTCCCTCATAAAAATCTCGAATGTTGGCAAACAAACATGGCCCCCTCATGCTTCTCCACTTCGGCAATGTCCCCGTGCTGATTGTCTCCTCCACCGATGCTGCTCGCGACGTCCTCATCACTCTCGACATCATATTTGCAGACAGACCGCAGTACAAGAAGCTCCAAAAGATTGTGTACGGAGGGAAGAACATCACGTTCTGTCCTTACGGTGAATATTGGAGACAGATGAAGAGTTTCTTCGTACTCCAGCTCTTGAACAACAAAAGGGTTCATTCCTTCCACTCCATCAAGGAAGAAGAAATAGCCCTTTTTGTGAAGAAGCTTGCAGAATCATTAGGGCCGATGAATTTACGTTTGATGTTTTCTGCCTTCTCTAACGAACTAGTTTACATATAGTTAATTGCATATTATAAGAAATGGGGCATCATTCATTTTGCAACAAGCAAAAAGTGAAGAGGGGATTGTGGTCTCCTGAGTAAGATGAGAAGCTGGTTAACTACATTTCTAACTATGGTCATGGATGTTGGAACCCTGTTCCAAGACTTGTTGGTAATTATTGTTACTTACTCCATTTCCCATATATATACATGTAGAGTCTTATGAATGCATATAAATTTGAGCTATCCTTTGAACAAATTTGAACACACTATCTTCCTCACCCTTTCTCTCGCGTATTGAATCAAACAAAAATTGAAATCAAACTGAAGAAAAGGAGACAAGGATGTATAGTGGTTCGATCTTAAAGATCTACATCCACTTCTTAAGGAGAGAGATCACTAATATGATGGAATACAAGTTACAACTTCTTGGAGAAGATGATGAATTAAACTTCTAAGAAAATCCTAAACTTATGAACCCTAACTGATGAAGATGATGATTCTGATGTATTTCTGTTTTTTCTTTTATACCACACCGGTGTGTTTTAGAATCCATCAGCAAACTTTCACGTGATCTGTTGCATTCAGTTACAACTGATCATTTAACCACTTAAGAATCTTGCCATGTCATCAATCCATCAGCTCAACTTTTACTTCTGATACTTCTGATCCTATGGCTCTCCTTATGCAGCAAACACGTTGATCCTAACCTTCAATCCATCTTGCTGCTTAACCACTCATCGTCCTCCATGTGTACAGCTATCTTATATCACACACACACGTATGCATGAATGATCTATGTTCAAGAAATCTCCACCTTAGACCATGCATCATCATAAGTGATCAAACCTCTCCACATTGCTGCAATTATAGGCTGCAGCACACCTTCATTTCCTCCTTTTATTGAAGACCAATAAGACTCTTACACAATTCATATTTCTGAACTGGTAGAGCCTTAGTAAATGCTTCAGCTGGATTGTCTGTTGTTTTAATCTTCTTGACAACCACTAGCTTCTCTTCTATCATGTCTCTTATGAAGTAAAGTCTTACATCAATGTGTTTAGTCCTTTCATGATACCCTTGATGTTTTGAGAGATGTACAGCACTTTGGTTGTCACAATATACTTCAATAGCATCTTGCTGAACACCAAACTCTCCCAAAATACCAATCAACCAAACACCTTCTTTGATTGCTTCTGTGAGAGCAACAAACTCAGCCTCAGTGGTTGAGAGTGCTACTATGTGTTGATGTGTAGCTGATGAGTGATATTTTTACCTAGATTTTAGTATCTTTTTATGTGAGTTTTCGTATATTTTTATCCGTATTTTATGTGTTATTTGGTTGTGTTTTGTGTTTTTATGGAAATATGTGTGAATGAGCTTAAACCTATAATTTTCACTTTTTATTTGATGCTAAACATGATAAGGAAGATGTAGGAAAAAGTGGATCTCAATTCGGAGTTGAAACGAGGGAGAACGAGCCAAAACAGTGAAGGAATCAGAACAGCAGCAACACGACTGGCCGTGTCGATGGCACGAGCCGTGTCGCAGTACACGACCCGTGTAGTCAACATGGGCCTGTCCAGAATGGCCGTGCGGTAACATCTATTCATCCAACACGACCACCACTTGGCCGTGTTGCGGAGCTCGACTCGTGTTGCAGCACACGACCCGTGTAGCCAACACGGGCCTGTAAGGAGAGGCCGTGCGGGAGCATCAGTTCACGCAACACGGGCACCTTATGGCCGTGTTGCGCCACACGACTCGTGTCGTGTCTGGGATCAGAAAAAAAATCAGAATCCTTCTAGAAGGCCCATAAGGGTATAAATACCCCTCCATTCAGATTTTATAGGGGAGATCTGAATTCCACCTCTTCCACACACACCTCACACACCATTTCCTCCATTCTTCACCTTCACCTTCATCCATTCTTCATCCTTTGGATCTACCTTGATCCAACCATCACATCCTCCATCCAAGTAGTAGAGAAGCAAGGAAGAGAGGTGAATTGCAAGGGGAAGAATAAGATCACCATTGGAGACATCCAAGGGAGTTTTCATTCAAACTTTGTATTGAAACCTATTGTTTATCATGTTTTGTAAGGAATTTAATATCTATGTTAATTTTCTTATGGATATGAGAGGCTAATCTCCCTTGTGAGATTAGCAATATGAATTGTATTGGATAATTTTTGGTATTTTGCAATTGAATGATTATGTTGAGTGGGTTAATTGATTTTCTATCATTGATGCTTTAGATCTTGAGGTTTATGATGATTTGTGTGTTTAATTGTTTTAAGCATGTGATTAGATTGAGAAGTCAATTGCATATTTAGGATAATTAAGTGAATCATTTCATCAAACACTTCATGTGCATTATAGATTGTGAAGAGATTGAGAAGTCCTTCATAGTTTAGAACCCTTTGATAGAACATATCATTTATTAGATTGAGAAGTCAATAGATTATGTGAAGGGACTCTCATTTAAGCTTAGTACCTAGTTGGAATTGTTTAAGTGAGAACCAATCTATTGAGCTATGTTTAGAACCATATCCTATTCATTTCGAGAGGGAGTTTAGGTGATCTTAGTGTTGGCCCTTAGTCTCTTACCCATGACACATATGAATTTATTGCATGATACCTAGATTTTCCATGCTTTAAGTATTGCTAGTCTCATCTCTATCTACTTGGCTCATTCATCCATCTCTCATTCATCTATCCTTTTATTTTATTGTCATTTCTTGATTATCTCCCCTTCTCGTTCATCTCTATAATACTATGACAAACACGAGATCGCTTAGACCCTAGTACCTTCCTCCCTGTGGTTCGATAATTTCTTTAATTGGTCATACCACTATAGTATGGCTAATCAAATGGCGCCGTTGCCGGGGAGGCAACGGTTGCTAGTGGTTTAACGAAGGAGTGTTTCGATTGGTATTAATAGAGATATTTTTATTACTTTTTATTATTTGTTTTGGAAAATTTTTGATCTCATTTTTTCGTTTTGATAGGTACGTGAAACTACCTTGAGAGAAGAGAAAGGGGGATCAAAGCCAAAAATAGCAAGTTTGAGAAGAATTGTAGTAAGCCTTGAGAAGAGCATTTAAATGGATGGTTGGAACGAATTCACAAATGTCTTTGGGGATCAATTTGCAAGGGTTCCACCTCCACAATCAAGAGGCTACATGAATGAGAGCAACTATGGGTACAACTTCCAAATGAATCAAGAAAGCTCTCAATACTACAATCAAGGAAGAAATGGCGAATGCCAACAAGCTTACAATGCAAATATATTCCATCCGTATCAAGCATACACTTATTCTCCACCAAATCCCAACACCAACACTTCTCCTCCATTTTAAAACTACGCCTTACTTGAATTATATAGAAGAAGTGCTCAAGGAAGTGATGAAGGTCAAGATCCTCAATCAAGTTTTCTTCAAAATGAATCCTCCGAGTTAATTACCCAAGTTACTTTGGAAGTGACAAGACAAATAAGGATGATGAATCAAGGTGCTTATGGTCAAGTCTTGTCTAATTCAAGTTTGGAGGGTGCTCAAAATGTGCAAGGTGTGTCGATTCCTAGTCCTATGGAGCAAGAAGAGTGGAGGATGCCTACGCATCAAGTAGGAGATGTTTCTTTCATGGGAGTGGATGATTTTCAAGGAAATTTTTAACATAACTATGAAGGAAGTTTTCATGGGAATTATCCACCAATTCAAGAATGGAATTGTGACAACCAAGAGGGAGGAGACTTTCAACAAGTCGAAGAAGAAAAATCATCTTTAGAAGTATTGATTGAGAAGTTGATTGAAACAAGGAGAAAGAGTGATGAAGATAATGAAAGAAGATTCAAGGCTAGTGAGGAAAATAATGAAAGAAGATTCAAGGCTATTGAGGAAAATAATGATCAAAGATTCAAAGCCTTGGAGCATCAAGTGAGCCAAATTGTAAGTACTTTGACCAATTTTCAACAAGTTAAAGAACTTGAAGAGGAGAGCAAAGTCGAAGAAGAGTTGGAGAAAGAAGAGAATTTGGGGGATGAAGAATCAAATGAGGTGTTTGAAGAGCCTATTGAGGCAAATGATGTTGATGAAGAGGAACAAAGTCTAGAAACAAATGATGATGACTTGAAGAGTGAAATGAGCATTTCTAAACCTTTAAACTATTTAAGTTGCTTTGAATTTGATAATATTGTTTACATTGATTTTGTTTTACCCATTGATTTTTCTCATATCCTTAGAAACAAAAGAGAACTCGAAGAGATGTTGGGGGTCTATTTGGTAAGGAGGAATAAGTGGTTTTCAAGAATGGAGAGGGCAATGGAGTGTAAGCTCAAGAGAGTTGAATTTCTAAAGCCATGCTCGAAGGATGCAACGGAGGTCGTTACTTGTCATAAGTGCCTATTAGAGGAAGAAGCACAACGTTTAAAATTTGATGGCAAGGACGAAAGATATCCATGGCTATTCCGATGAGTTCTCCATATCCCGTCCGGCTTGAAGACGTTAAACTTAGCGCTAGATGGGAGGCAACCCATCATTATCTTTATTGCTTTATTTATTGCTTTCAATAAGGATGGTGGATTTGTTGTTTCTTGCATTTTGGCCTTGTAGGTGGATCGTGCTTGTGAGAAGAATGAGTTTTCAAGATACGAAGAGAGCTTGAATTGAAGGTGTAAGTTCGTCGCACCATTTTTTTTTTGCAAACTTAACTCAAAACTCTTATTTCAATTTAAGTTTGGGGGGATATGGCATGGTGTGACATACCTTGTTTTGAAGCCATATACTTTTCGTGTTTTTTTGGCTAATTTTGAATTTTTCTCATGAGCATTGGTTTGATTTTGGTATGATTGGTCGTGTTGAAGTGCATGATAGTCCATATTTTTAATGAAAGTGTTGAGCTAATGGTTTTGTTGAGCATGTATGAAGGGTATTGGAAGCACGAATTGAGCTCGGAGCTAACAACTTCCACTATCAAATGCTTAAGAGGGAGTTCATTCTACACCCTACCACTTTTATGTGTTTATCATAAGTTATGTTGATTTGGATTGTTGTGATTAGCATGTTTCTTCATTTGTTATGTTTTTGGGATGTTTACTTTCGTATCTTAGGATTTCCTTTTTCAATAAGGTTGGGATGATTGTGAGCTTACTTGTCATGGATGATATAGAATGTATGCTTTATTGTTATTGATGGTGATTTTTATTCTTGCATGTTATTGTGTTTTTGTTTCGTTCTTTGTTTGTTGAGTCTTTATTTTGTGTTTTGTGTTTTCTTATTTTTGTCTTGGTATGTTTGGTGGTTTGTTTAGGGAGGTTGTGAGTCATTTTTGAACATGAGTGGTGATATGTTGTGGTAGTAAGTGATGACAAGTTATGATTAAGAATCTCTACACTTTCGAATTTTGACATGTTTTACTTAACTTGTTCAATTTTGAGATGAATGTGGTGTAATAAGTTTCTTAAGGTCCAATGCATAAGCTTGTGAGAATTTGAGCCTCAACCGTGCATACATGGTTTTTTTCATGAGTGGATTGGTTGTGTTTGATAAGTTAGAACTTGCTCAAGGACTATAGGAATGAGCCCGATTTGTGGAGATTAGTGAAATGATCTAAGGCCATCCTTGTCATTTATAGTCATTACCATATATTTCCCTACCTTGAACATCATCCCTAGTCAACCATTTTGAGCCTTAAAGCCATTTTATTGTGAATTTAGCACACTACAAGCCTTAATTACCCACTTGAGCCTTACATACATACCTTTTGTGTGAGTGATTGAGGAGATGTGGTTTAGAAAGGTTTGATGAGAATTGTGCAAGAAAAGAAAAAAAAGAAATGGTAAACAAGCAAGAAAAAGGATGAAAAAGAGCACAAGAAAGAATGGACATGCAACCTCAAAATAAGAAAATGAGCAAAGCAATAACAATATGCTCAAGTACTTAAAAGTTCAAAGAAGGAAGCATGCATTAAAAGAAGCTCAAAATCTAAGGAAAGTTGATGATTAGTGCTTGTGATTACCAAAGTTGAGAAAGGAAGAAAGAAAAGTGGAGAAGTTGAGGAAGTTGATCATCTCTTCGATTACTTACACTCGTTTAGTCACTATTAACTATATTCTTCCTACCCTACCAAAGAGCCTATCATTACATCCCAATTAAAGACCTTTTTGATCATTAATTTAAACTTTGGTGGTTTGTGAATGTAGTCCACGAGCAAGCTTATAGCGAGTCGAGCCAATCGATTGATGAGTGTTGTTTTACCCTACTTTAAAGAGTGTTGAGTGAAATTGATATCTATGTGAGGCTTGGACTAAAAAGGGACTGTATTACACTATCATTCTCTTTAGATTGAACTTGTTAATTCTTCATGTCATGAATCTAATGTTGTAGGATGACTTAGCATAAATTGTGATTTTTATTATTATTGATGTGTTGTTACTTATGTTCGTTTAGTCTTTTCCTAGGTGAAAATCACTCTCCTTGGTTTATCATTTTCGTTGGGGGTGTGATGAGTGATATTTTCACCTAGATTTTAGTATCTTTTTATGTGAGTTTTCGTATATTTTTATCCATATTTTATGTGTTATTTGGTTGTGTTTTGTGCTTTTATGGAAATATGTGTGAATGAGCTTAAACCTATAATTTTCACTTTTTATTTGATGCTAAACATGATAAGGAAGATGTAGAAAAAAGCGGATCTCAATTCGGAGTTAAAACGAGGGAGAACGAGCCAAAACAGTGAAGGAATTAGGACAGCAGCAACACGACTGGCCGTGTCGATGGCACGAGCCATGTCGCAGTACACGACCCGTGTAGTCAACACGGGCCTATCCAGAATGGCCGTGCGGGAACATCTATTCATCCAACACGACCACCACTTGGCCGTGTTGCGGAGCTCGACTCGTGTTGCAGCACACGACCCGTGTAGCCAACACGGGCCTGTAAGGAGAGGCCGTGCGGGAGCATCAGTTCACGCAACACGGGCACCTCACACGACTCGTATCGTGTCTGGGATCAGAAAAAAAAATCAGAATCCTTCTAGAAGGCCCATAAGGGTATAAATACCCCTCCATTCAAATTTTATAGGGGAGATCCGAATTCCACCTCTTCCACACACACCTCACACACCATTTCCTCCATTCTTCACCTTCACCTTCATCCATTCTTCATCCTTTGGATCTACCTTGATCCAACCATCACATCCTCCATCCAAGTAGTAGAGAAGCAAGGAAGAGAGGTGAATTGCAAGGGGAAGAAGAAGATCACCATTGGAGACATCCAAGGGAGTTTTCATTCAAACTTTGTATTGAAACCTATTGTTTATCATGTTTTGTAAGGAATTTAATATCTATGTTAATTTTCTTATGGATATGAGAGGCTAATCTCCCTTGTGAGATTAGCAATATGAATTGTATTGGATAATTTTTGGTATTTTGCAATTGAATGATTATGTTGAGTGGGTTAATTGATTTTCTATCATTGATGCTTTAGATCTTGAGGTTTATGATGATTTGTGTGTTTAATTGTTTTAAGCATGTGATTAGATTGAGAAGTCAATTGCATATTTAGGATAATTAAGTGAATCATTTCATCAAACACTTCATGTGCATTATAGATTGTGAAGAGATTGAGAAGTCCTTCATAGTTTAGAACCCTTTGATAGAACATATCATTTATTAGATTGAGAAGTCAATAGATTATGTGAAGGGACTCTCATTTAAGCTTAGTACCTAATTGGAATTGTTTAAGTGAGAACCAATCTATTGAGCTATGTTTATAACCATATCCTATTCATTTCGGGAGGGAGTTTAGGTGATCTTAGTGTTGGCCCTTAGTCTCTTACCCATGACACATATGAATTTATTGCATGATACCTAGATTTTCCATGCTTTAAGTATTGCTAGTCTCATCTCTATCTACTTGGCTCATTCATCCATCTCCCATTCATCTATCCTTTTATTTTATTGTCATTTCTTGATTATCTCCCATTCTCGTTCATCTCTATAATACTATGACAAACACGAGATCGCTTAGACCCTAGTACCTTCCTCCCTGTGGTTCGATAATTTCTTTAATTGGTCATACCACTATATTATGGCTAATCAGTAGCCTTCCAACTTATTGTTGTACCAAACAAATTAAACACATAACCTGTTATTGACTTCCTTGTTTCAAGATTAGCTGCATAATCAGCATCCATATAACTAATAACAGCTTTGTCCCAAGTACCTTGTTTCTGAAATTTCAATCCAACTGACATATTACCTTTTTGATGTATCTAAGTGCCCACTTCACTGCATCCCAATGTACAAGACCAGGATTGCTCATAAATCTACTGATCATACTCATAACATAAGCCAAATCTGGCCTACAACACACCATTGCATACATCAAACTACCAACTGCACTTGCATATGGTATATTTCTCATTTCTGTCTTCTCCTTATCTGTTTGAGGACCTTGAAGTGGTGACATATTTAAACCTTGCTTAATTGGTATTGAAACATCCTTACAGAGATTCATATTATACCTTTTCAGAACCTTATCCAAGTATGACTCTTGAAACAATCTTAGCTGACCAGCTGATATATCCCTTTCAATTTGCATACCAAGTATCATTCTTGATTCACCTAGATCTTTCATGTCAAACTCCTTTCTCAAAGTATCTTTTTCTGTATTAATTCCTATCATATCCTTGCATGCTATCAATATATCATATACATAAAGTAGTAGATAAGTGTAGCATCCTTCCTTACATCTTATGTACACACAGCTATCATACATGCTTCTGACAAAACCATTTGATGTAATGTAATCATCAAACCTGAGGTACCACTGTCTTGGACTTTGCTTCAGTCCATACAATGATTTAAGTAATAGACAAGCCTTTGAGTCTGCACCTTTCAAACTAACACCTTCAGGAATCTTCATGTAAATCTTTTTCTCTAAATTTCCATGTAAGAAAGCTGTTGTTACATCCATATGATGCAATTCCAAATCCAATTGAGTAACTAATGACAACAAGATCCTTATTAAGCAATGTTTGACTACTGGTGAGAAGATTTCATTATAATCAACACCTTCTTGCTGTGAAAAACCTCTTGCTACAAGCCTTGCCTTATATCTGATTCCTCATTCCTTACTTGTTACTGGTTTCTTCTTATATATCCACTTACAACCTACAAGCTTCTGACTAGCAGGTTTGTCAACAATTATCTAAGTGTTATTCCTTTTTAATGATTGCAGCTCTTCTTCCATAGCATCTAACCACTGCATACTCTCCTTACCTGATATTGCCTCTGAATATGTTATTGGCTCATAGATATCAATGTCTGATGCTACATAGAGAGCATATGACACAGTGTCTGCCTCTATATATCTAATAGGTGTTCTGATATGCCTTCTCAACCTATCCCTAACTAGTTGATAGCTGCTAAGAGTCCTTCTTTCATTTGAACCAGATGATTCAGCTCTCTCCTCTGCAGCATCTTCTTCATATACATCATCACTTTTCTGATCCTGAATGAGTTGTACTACTGTTTTACCATCATGCTCCACCTCAAACTCACACTTATCTGTAGTAATGATCTTATTAGCATCTCTCTCTAATAAAGGCATCTTGTCTTCATTAAATGTTACATCCCTACTAACAATGAACTTGTTAGTCTCATAACACCATAGTCTGTACCCTTTTACTTCTTTAGGATAACCTACAAGCACACACTTAACAGCTCTAGGATCCAGCTTATCTTGTTTTTGATGTGAATACACCTGGCAACCTATCACCCTTAAATAACTATAATCTGGTATCCTTCCAGTCCATACTTGTTCAGGTGGTTTAAATTTAAGTATTGTGCATGGTGACAAGTTGATCAAATAAGCTGCAGTTGACACTAACTCACCCCACTTTTTGAGAAGCCTCCACTACTCATCATGCATCTAACTCTTGCAAGAAGTGTCTGATTCATTCTTTCAGCCACTCCATTCTGCTGTGGTGTACCTGGTACTGTTTTGTGCCTCTTAATACCCTTTTCTTGACAAAACTTGTTGAATTCATGTGATACAAACTCAAGCCCATTATCTGTCCTCAAACATTTAACCTTGTTTCCAGTCTGTAGTTCTGTTTCTGTCAATCAAACTTTAAAAACTGATAATGCTTCATCCTTTGTCTTTAAAATTCTTACCCATATCTTTCTTGAATAATCATCAATGAATGATATGAAGTATATTCCACCCCCTATTGTTGAGGTCTTAGAAGGTCCCCAAAGATCAGAATAGATATACTCCAACCTAGCTTTGGTATTATGCTCAGCTGCACCAAATTTCAACCTCTTTGACTTGCCTAATATACAAGCTTCACACTGATCTAACTTGTAAGTTGAACTGATCTCAAACAGCTTCTGTCTTGCAAGTTCTTGCAAGCCTCTTTCACTTATATGACCAAGCCTTCCATGCCAAATATTAACATTACTATCATCCTTAGTTGCATTAATCTGTCCAGTCACAATAGAACTATCTAAGAAGTACAGATCAGACCTCTTAAATTCTTTAACAACTACTGACTTTCCTTTTATGATAGTAAGTGTTTCTCCTTTCAAATGGCACTCATAACCTTGAGAAACTAACATTCCAAGAGATATTAGATTTCTTCTCAAACTTGGTACATATCTGACATTTGTCAACAACCTGATTTTCCCATCAAACATTTTAAGTTTGACAGAACCTATTCCTACAATCTTACAGGTGTGATCATCACCTAGCATGACTGATCCTTCATCTTGTGATCTTAATTCAGTAAACCAATCTTTTCTAGAAGTCATATGAAATGTACATCCTGAATCCATAACCCATTCTTCTGATACTGAAATAGAACAAACTGTCATTGCTTCAATGAAATCAGAATCTGAAACAACTTGATTAGTTGTTACCTGATTTGCACGAGACCTCTTATTTCCTCCCTTTTCAGCTATCTTCTTTGCTACCATTGTTTTCCATTTGAAACATTATTTCTTGAAATGTCCAGGCTTATTGCAGTGAAAACAGTTCTTGTTTTCTTCTTCATCTGATGGAGTACTATAATTATTTTCTGGCTTCCTCTTATCATTATTGCTTTTATTATTCTTGTTATTCTTGCTCCACTGATTCTGTTTATTTGCTACTAAACCTTTTGCAGTTGCTTGTTGTTCTGGATTCTTGTGAAGCACCTTTGCCTTAACTGCTAACAAGACTTGCTCAAGAGAGATTGATTCAGCATTAGCAAATAAAAGTGTATCTCTTAAACCTTCAAAGGACTTTGGAAGGGCTGACATGAGGATGACATCTTTGTCTTCAGTTGACAGAGCCACATCAATATTTTCTAGATCATCAATGATCTTGTTAAACTCATCTAATTGACCAATTATTGATTTATCTTCTGATACCTTGAAAGAGTATAGTTTCTGCTTCATGTACAAACAATTGGTCAAGCTTTTAACCATGTACAGCTCCTCCAATTTCTTCTAAACTCCTCTTGCTGTAGCTTCCTTTGAGATTTCTCTCAGGGCTTTATCTCCAAGACACAGGATAAGTGCACTTCTACCTTGGTTTGTTGTTCTTGATCTGCTGCAAGAGCAACAGCATCATGGTTTGATTGCTTCTGATAATCCTTGTTGAACCAATATGGCCTCCATCTTCATCCTCCACAGACTGAAGTCTGCCTTCTCTGAGAACTTTTTAATATCAAACTTAGTAGTAACCATTTGATCTTCTTCTCCACTGAATCTTCTTCTTCTTCTTGGCTTCCCACAGACGGCGCCAATTCTTATGAATGCATGCAAAGTTGAGCTATCCTTTGAACAAATTTGCGCACACTATCTTCCTCACCCTTTCTCTCGCGTATTGAATTAAACAAAATTTGAAATCAAACTGAAGAAAAGGAGACAAGGATGTATAGTGGTTTGATCTTAAAGATCTACATCTACTTCTTATGGAGAGAGATCACTAATATGATGGAATACAAGTTACAACTTCTTGGAGAAGATGATGAATTAAACTTCTAAGAAAACCCTAAACTTATGAACCCTAATTGATGAAGATGATGATTCTGATGTATTTCTGCTTTTCCTTTTATACCAC
Organism: Pogostemon cablin; assembly: GCA_023678885.1. Taxonomy (NCBI): domain Eukaryota; kingdom Viridiplantae; phylum Streptophyta; class Magnoliopsida; order Lamiales; family Lamiaceae; genus Pogostemon; species Pogostemon cablin. The sequence goes on along the minus strand of CM042959.1, from coordinate 42,469,345 downwards.
TCCGGTGTGTTTAGAATCCATCAGCAAACTTCCACGTGATCTGTTGCATTCAGTTATAACTGATCATTTAATCACTTAAGAATCTTACCATGTCATCAATCCATCAGCTCAACTTTTACTTCCGATACTTCGGATCCTATGGCTCTCCTTATGCAGCAAACATGTTGATCCTAACCTTCAATCCATCTTGCTACTCAACCACTTATCATCCTCCATGTGTACAGCTGCCTTATGTTACACGCACACTTATGCATGCATGATCTATGTTCAACATAGAGAGATGCATGCATATTCATAATAGGATTAATATAAACTTATGTAGTGTGTGTGCAGGGCTTCAAAGATTTAGCAAAACCTGATTTGGAGATAGGGAGTTTCACTCGCCAAAAAGCTGCTCTCATCATTCATCTTCATAGTTTAATAGGAAACAAAGTTGAGTTGTGTTGTAATTTAACCAGCTTTAAAATTAATCCAATGGAGTGTATATTAAACAATCATGAATTTATATATTGGTCTATTTGATCAATATTTTTAGGTTACTTTTTTTAATTAATTGGGTTACTTTCTTATGTTAATTAGGTTACTCTTAAAATGATTTAGATTATTCTATAATTTGAGACTTTGATTTTTTTCAAAATTAAGGTTATTATTTTTTATTAATTGAATTACTCTTTATAATAAATTATGTTACCTCTTAATTTGAAATTCTAATTTTTTGTTATATGAAATTTTCTAAAACTTAGGTAATTTTTTTATTTTCTGAATTTTTCTAAAAATTAAAGTTATCATTTTTTTTATTAATTGAATTACTATTTATAATGAATTGGGTTACTCTTTATAATGAATTGAGTTATTCTTTATAATAAATTAGGTTACCTCTTGATTCGAGATTCTAATTTTGTTTTAGATTACTTTTTATAATGAATTGAATTATTCTCTATAATAAATTAGGTTACCTCTTAATTTGAGATTCTAATTTTATTTTTTGAAAATTAAAGGGTGCAGTAATAAGAGAAAAAAAAAATTCTTTTAAATAATGTCAATTTGGATTCTACTGAATAAAAAAAAATTAAGAGTACAATATATATCAATATGTCAAAATAGTACAAAACTTAAAAAAAGGTTTAATGTAAATAATCAAATTGTATACCATTTATAAGTTGATAGATCACTTTATAGAAATAATTAAATTATTCTTCACAATTAATTAGATCACTCTTTCCATTTTAGATTATAAAGAACAGTATATCTACAATGTCGGAGCATAAGCCAACAGTTTTTATTTGAAAACACAAATTTTACATTAATCATAATACAACTAAGCATAAAATCAAATTCACAATTCTCATCTCCACAGAAGCAAGATAAATTCTGTTCAAATGAAGAAAATTCTTTCTAATAAAGCTCAATTTCCTACTCTATAAAGTGTAAACCACAGACAAGCTAAATTTAAATTAAATTCTAGCATGAGAGCGATCATCAGTAAACAAGGATCCAATAAAAAAGAAAATGAGGGAATTTTGGGTAGCCATACGAGTGTTAAGGAAAAATAGATTTTTTTGTCCGCTAATTTTGCCCAATTTTGAATTTAGTCCATAAGTTTTTCACTTTTTGAAAATCGTCCATTATATTTGCAGAATTTTGAAAATTGTCCATTATATTTGAAAATTTTGAAAATCGTCCATCATGTTTACCAAGTTCAACAAAATCGTCAGTTTCAACAGGTCATTAGCAGGTTATTCTAAAAAATAAAAATAAAAAATATAATATATATATATATATACTATTTTTAAAAAAATAGCATCCACTAAGAATTTATATTATACTCTCTCCGTCCGCCCAAAAGAGGGTATTTTGCTTTTGTGCACGTTGATTAAGAAGTATTGTTATTTAAATGTGTAGTGGGTAGTTGTATTAGTGGGAGTGTGGATCCCATATTTTAATTGTATTAGTGGGTATGTGTGGATCTCATGTGTGTAAAAAAGGAAGTGACCCTCTTTGGAACGGACGACCAAAATGGAAAAAATACCCTCTTTCGAGCGGACGGAGGAAGTATCAATATTTAGTTAAATTTGCTCTATTTTAGTAATGAGATTAATATTGTTTGTTTGTTATACGGAAGTGAAAAATAAAAAGTGAGATAAAATTGGTTAAATAAAAATATGATATAGATTAATTAGGGTGAAAATATTCAAATGACATGCCATAGTAGGTCAAAGGACCAAAATATTGAATTTTATGAAGTTAATGAACTAATTTCAAAATTGTTATAAAATTAACGGACTAATTTCAAAATTAAAAAAGTTAATGGACTAATTTCAAAATGAATGAAAGTTAGCGGACAAAAAAAACTATTTTCCCGAGTGTTAACTACAAGAGCCTCCACAAATCAGGACAATAGGTGTTGCTTCTCAAATCAATCACATCAGAGCTCAAATGAGTCATCTCCATTTAGCTCCAAAATTGGGTTACTAAGTCAGTTTGTTTGTCAGCATACAAGACTTATAGTTTCAAGGTCATTGATAAACTTCAGCTCTGCTATTCAATTTTGACAACAAAAATATGATCATATTGGCAGAAATGGAAAAGCAATCTTCAAAACACCTGCAAGAAAAGCTGAAAATATAGCATGTCATGTAAATGCTTAACAATATAATCAAGAAGCCCTTCAGATTGAATTTTGTCACCTCTTACAGACCCAAGAAGTTGTTTTGGTAGCCTTGATTCTAGGCATAGATGCTGCAAATAAAAAATGTATGTCACTCACAATTGCAACCAAATGAAAAGACATATAACCCATTACAGAAATAACATGATTTTGTTGGATTGTATACTAAAAGTTTAGATTTAATATGAATAATGTTATAACAATTTATTTGAAATGAAAATCATATGATCAAATGATTGCGTCTTATAATTTATTTAGATGCAATAGTCCACTTACTTTATACTGTAGATAATATGTTGTGCGACAACACGCAGAAGATCATATTATCGGTTTTCTTATAAAGTATAAACAGATGCTCACAACCGAGATAGACGAAGACTCTCTATCGGGATGGTTGTAGTGTAGTTTGGTATTAGCTTGTATTGGCTATAGAATCATATTAGTGCACTTTGTGTGTATTGAGCAGGACCGCTTGAAATCGTTCGACTTATACTGACTTATAAGAGAACTTAATCTCAGTTATTATGGATGTTCGTGCTCTTAATCCCTATACAATAACCTCGACACGTAGGGAAGTATGTATTTCTTTGATTCATCAATGGGTGAGATTTACATATAATTAAATCAACAAACTCAGTGAGTTGGAAAGTAATGCTGTCTCTATGGTGTGATGTTGATTGTAGAAGGAATCCGTGTCCGTCATAGGTTGATGATGTCCCCTTGAGAAGCTCATAAGGATTATCATGTAAACTCTGTAGGTGGATTTATTTCGGCATGATAATGAGATTGAGTGGTACTACTCTCGGATAAGACATTAATTAATGGAGTTGTCTGAAACTTAATTAATTAATGGACATTGTATATCTTAAACATGGGGAGACTAACGTGATCATAATAAGAAGGAGCCCATAACGTAATTATGGGATTAGAACTATAGTGCAGTAATAATATTTTAGTGGAATATTGATGCACATTTTCTTTGCACGCAAAATTAATCCCAAGTATTAAGGATATCAATTGCAGCTTAAGCAAGCGACCAAGTGAATATCGAACACAAAGGACGGCGTATTATCAATTTAATTATTTACTAAATTAATTAAGATGAGTTGACAATAAAGTTGTGAATTTATTATTAACTACTAAACAATGAATTAAAATAACAAATAAAATAAATAACACTCGAAGAATACGAAAGTGGATCAAGTAGGAGAATATGTAGCTCTAGGATAATTCAGTTTCACTCATTAATCTCCCTTTCGTGTGTTGATGTCCGACTCTACCTTGTGGAATATTGATGCATCACTAAACCATGCATATCTACTCTATAGACACAAGTAAACATGCGTGTAATAAGTGTGAATAACCTCGGAGTAAGAGATATAATTCCACCCCCCTTTCTAGGTACTATCAGTATCAATTATTTCCCTGACCAATTGGTACTCTAACCCGATATAATCTCCCTTTATAGGTACTATGAAATTATCCTCTTTATCCTGCTTACTAACCCGAACTCAATTCAATTAATAAACATTCATATATAACAGTTCTAATGAAGTTTCGGAGTCCCCTCACATAGAATCATAACATGGAATCCTGCTCAGCAGTGAACGCACTCAATCTACAACCAAGATATATATTCAGACTCTATATACCAATTGAAGATGCACAAAACGACCGTGAATATGGATTAATAAAGTATAATCATATATAAAATAAATCCACAAGTAGTGTTGTACGGAGTTTACACACGAAAGATCAATTAATTCGTAAAACCTTCACAACCCTAGTTCTACCAAAAAGGCTCTAGCCCATGATGTTACGAAGAACAATCATGTGTGTTGGATAGATCTTACCCGGATGTCTGGAAAATTACAAGATAAATTAGAAAACGAAATAAACCCTAGATATGGGAGTCGTCGCGTCCTTCTCCGTCTTGAATCCTCCTCTTGGTTCTCCTCTTGATTTCACAAATGAATCTTCAAAGTGATGGATGGATGGAGGAAATGATGTAGATGATGGTTGGGGTGATCCCCTCGTGGGATGTAGTATGGTTGTGGCCTCTCTTCTCCTCTCTTGTATTGTGTATTGTCTTCCTGCTGCATAAGCCTTCTTTTATACTTGTAATCGCGCCTTCCGGGCTTGGAATGAGCTTTTTAAGTGATCACACGCATTGAGGGTGTAAAATTATGGATATGGTAAGTTTTCGAGGCTTAATTCGACCAACACAATAGGTCAAATTCTCACATCCAGGTCGAATTAGAGGTCGAATTGGCCTACTGTAAGTCCCAGATGCTCAATTCGACCAGAGGCCCTGGTCGAATTGACATGACATGGTCGAATTGGCTTCGCCACCGATCAATTCGACCAGGATTTGACCAGATGCCCTGGTCGAATTCCCCTGTCGTGATCGAATCCTCTTCCTGTTCGTGTTCTACATCCAATTCGACCAGCAGGCCTGGTCGAATTCTCCTCCAACAGGTTGAATTGACCTCCTGCTTCGCCTAATCGCATGGCTATGACTTCCTTTCTTCAGTTTCCAATACTTCCACTCCGATTTCCTTCAAAAAACCACTCAAACAACTTCAATAACACCTGATTCGTGAATTTACACACTCATCAAATATATTATTATTATTGGACTTAAGTATAAGCTTCGGGCTAAGCTTGGATATTTAAGCCTAATGGAGGCCCAACTCTAATTTCTCCTCCTAGTCCCTGCTGTAGCCCATATATATAAGTCATCTCAGCTGTTCTAACCCTAAGTGAGATACGCCTAACACATGAAGAGGGTAGATAGAATAGCAGATTGAGAAGATCTCGAGGATCGTCGCCCACACGACATCGAGATTGGACTTGGGAATACAGGAGAAGTTGTTTGTTGCTGCTGCTATTCGCCAACTTGTGCGATTTTTATAAAATCGTACAGACCTCGGAATTCAATGTGTGATATACTGACGGAAAGTCATGGAAGAGAGAATCGTTTTGGCGTATAGATCACTCAAATCAGATATCGGATGTGAGAGTTATGCCCAAAAAGGTGGGACTGCGCACCCTGCCGGCGAGAATCCATCTTCTTCAACATACCCTGGTGAAAGGTAATACGTTTTTTGGTTTTCTTGCTTTCGCTGATTTAGAAACGTATGGAACCCTAACGGTTCACGTTAACCAAATGATCGAATGCCAACAGATTTCACACCGAACAACCAAATCATGAACAAGTTTGGAAGATAATTAAAATTAGTTCATAAATTGAACTATTGAAAAAGAGGCCTATATCATCTCCTGATCCCATCTTTCGATTGTATGCCACATTATAATAGAATAGAGAGAAAGTTAAGAAGAACATGTTGTGAATTGCATAAATACAAATTAATTCAAGATACTAACTCATTTTTCCCATTCGTTGAAGAAAGTAACAGTTTTAGAAACCACCTTAGATTTTTTTTAAGCAAACAAACCATAAATTCGTAGTGAATGATTCCCTCTTATTTGATTACGAAGACTATCCTAATTTATGGTACGACAAACCTCAGACCAATATGAGTAAGCACACTCTGCCTCTGTATATAATCTCTGTGCAACAAAAGAAGAAGAAAGAAATTCACTGGACAACAAAAATCCTAAAAAAAAAAAAAAACAGATCACTTATCCACCCACAATCACCTTCACATTCAGCCTCACGCCACTGCTTGGAACAATCGTCGTCGTCGCCAGATAAACTTGATTTAGATGAGACTCATTAATATTATACACGTATTGAGTGATCCCATGCGCCCCATGCGATTTCTCATGACAATTTAAAAAATTCAATTCGATCAATTTAAATTAATATTGGATAAAATGATCAAATAAAAAAATATAATTAAAAAATTATTATAGCAACTTGACTTCACTTAGTTTGATTGCCATTCAAGACTTTGTGTATTGAAATACGTTGTCTATTTGTGTTTTTGAGGTAGGTTCAAGTGTTTCCAAGCGTGATATTAAGTGTGAACTATAAAAATAAAACAGTTTATTTACCATCTCGTAGACTTAATATTACACTTAATCACATATAGAGTTACAAATTTACAATAAATTCCTTCATATTTAAGGGTACATTTTTAAATATACAGAGAAATCATGAATGAAAAGTTATAAAAAATTATATGGAGTACATTAACTTAAAAGTATTTAATTTTTTAAAAAACTTATAAGATATTTAATTAATTTAGTAAATATTCACGTTACAATAAAAGGCATTACCCATTCGTCCTGCATTTAACACTTTCTTTTTTCTTTCCTAATTGAATAAACAAATATAATTATTATATGGAGTAAGTAATTTGAAAATTTTAATAAATAAAAAAGGTTACATATGGAAATAATATTTTTTAAAATACAATAAAGTGTACTGAGGGAATAAACTGTGTTGAAGTATGGAGTACTATTTTGGGAAAGAAAATATGGAGTATAAAATAAATTGAAAAAAAAAATGGATGAAAAAATGTTAAAGATTTTATAGGATAAGAGAGTGACATATTTTGTTAGTATTGAAACTACACTTTAATGCAAATCGACAACTGTACACATATATAAATAAATTTGTACTTTGTATTTTATTTTTATTCATATTCAGGAGTATTATTTAAATGTACAAAATCATTGCTTCACGTGTATATGTATTTTGTTTGTCTTTCTAAAATTATAACTTTACATCTCATTCACGGGAGAGCATAGAATTATTTTATTTCTATATGATAACATTGTGTTCCTCGTATTTTATTTATTATTATATTAATTATAATTAAATCTTTAAATTAATTACTATTTTAAAGGGTAAATATTAATTAAATCTTATAGAGGTATATGTAAAAAGACAAAAATAAAAATAAAATTATTGATGTACGTAGAAGACAAACTTTGTTCATTCATTAATAATTAATAATAGGATATTGCTACAATTTAAATTTTGAAATGGCATTTTTAAGTTAACAAATGTAAACACTTTCATATGGCATTTTGAAATTGCAATAATAATTAGGCGAATGGAAGGGGTGGTAATGATGACGTATGAAAGTGCAGGGTCGGCCCTGGGCATAGGCAAGAAGTGCGATCGCCCAGGTCCTCCAAATCTTAGGGGTCCCCAATTCTTACATGTGTAGTATAGTTTATTGTAATAAAAAAAATACTTTTACCGTGATTTCTTTATTTTTTTTAATTATTTCTTTATATTTTGATTGTAGTAATATTTCATTAATTATCTCTTATTTAATTAAACTTTCATAATATTATCTCTTTCTTTTTTTAATTGTTTTTTATTCAATTTTAACGTTTGAGCTCTTTCTTTTTTTAATTGTTTTTTATTCAATTTTGACGTTTGAACTCTTTCTTTTTTCAATTGTTTTTTATTCAATTCTGATTGTGTTTGATCTCTTTATTTTTTTAATTGTTTTTTTATTCAATTATTATCTCTTTCTTTTATAATTCTTTCTTTAATCTTAGTAATATATCTCCTATATTTTTAATTAAACTTGATAGTTGATGTCGTTCTTATTTCAAAGTCTTATTCTTTTTTTTCTAACGTAATCTTTTTTTTTAATTCTTTTTATTGTGATTTGTTTTTTTTATAATTCTTTCCTTATATTTTGGAGTCTTCCTAGGGTCAGGGCCGGCCCTGAGCATAGGCAAGAAGGGCGATCGCCCAGGGCCCCCAAATCTTAGGGCCCCCAATTCTTACATGTGTAGTATAGTTTATTGTAATAAAAAAAATACTTTTACCGTGATTTCTTTATTTTTTTTAATTATTTCTTTATATTTTGATTGTAGTAATATTTAATTAATTATCTCTTATTTAATTAAACTTTCATAATATTATCTCTTTCTTTTTTTAATTATTTTTTATTCAATTTTAACGTTTGAGCTCTTTCTTTTTTTAATTATTTTTTTATTCAATTTTGACGTTTGAACTCTTTCCTTTTTCAATTGTTTTTTATTCAATTCTGATTGTGTTTGATCTCTTTATTTTTTTAATTGTTTTTTTATTCAATTATTATCTCTTTCTTTTATAATTCTTTCTTTAATCTTAGTAATCTATCTCCTATATTTTTAATTAAACTTGATAGTTGATGTCGTTCTTATTTCAAAGTCTTATTCTTTTTTTTCTAACGTAATCTTTTTTTTAATTCTTTTTATTGTGATTTATTTTTTTTATAATTCTTTCCTTATATTTTGGAGTCTTACTAGGGTGCACCTGTAAAATCTAACCCATTAAAATTTAAAACAATCAATCTCCACCCTTAGATTTTAATTAGAACTTTTTAATTTATGTAATTACTATTATACCCTAAATTACATCATTAAACCCTTAGGTGCAGAATTACACTATGTTTTGATAAGTACATTTCTACTAATCTACCTCTAAATTCTAATTAATTCTAATTCTAACTCTAACTCTAACTCTAACTACTTATTCCATCAACCTCCTAACTAATCTACTTCTAATTCTTTTTAATGATATGACAATATTTAAAGAATAGAGATCATATAATAATACACGATAGAGTTTGAGATAATATTTATAATAAAACATTAAAACTAGAGACATATAGATGGAGAACTATACTAAAAAGTATCTCAAATTTTCTAAAATAATATTTTCTAGAAAAATTTTATTAAATATATTATATTAGAAAATTACAAAAAGAAACTTATTAATACTTTTTTTTAAATTAAATAGGGCCCCCTTTATAAATTTCGCCCAGGGCCCCCAAAATCTCAGGGCCGGCCCTGACTAGGGTGCACCTGTAAAATCTAACCCATTAAAATTTAAAACAATCAATCTCCACCCTTAGATTTTAATTAGAAACCAACTTTTTAATTTATGTAATTACTATTATACCCTAAATTACATCATTAAACCCTTAGGTGCATAATTACACTATGTTTTGATAAGTACATTTCTACTAATCTACCTCTTAATTCTAATTAATTCTAATTCTAACTCTAACTCTAACTCTAACTACTTATTCCATCAACCTCCTAACTAATCTACTTCTAATTCTTTTTAATGATATGACAATATTTAAAGAATAGAGATCATATAATAATACACGATAGAGTTTGAGATAATATTTATAATAAACATTAAAACTAGAGACATATAGATGGAGAACTATACTAAAAAATATCTCAAATTTTCTAAAATAATATTTTCTAGAAAAATTTTATTAAATATATTATATTAGAAAATTATAAAAAAAAACTTATTAATATTTTTTTTTAAATTAAATAGGGTCCCCTTTGTAAATTTCGCCCAGGGCCCCAAAATCTCAGGGTCAGCCCTGTGAAAGTGGTCATGGTATCAAAATTATAAGTAGCCACTTTTGGTGGGAATGAAATGTGTCTCTAAAGTCGTTGAGTAGTTTTATTTCATCATCAAGTGATTACCACAACTCTCCCAGTGCGCACACCTATATTTAATCCATATACATTTATTAAATAAATATACATTATTTCTAAAAATTAATGTAATTTGTTAATGAATTATATAATTGACGCTTTACTAATCTCTTCATCCAGTACAAAGAAAGCGTAATAATATTCACATAACGAAATGGAGGGAGTATTAGTTTTTAGAGTGTATATTAGGTGCACCCGGGTGTACCCTTGCACCCATATTTATATAACTTTTTATTCTATTTTGTATACATGTTATTCTCTTTTGTATACGTGTTTTGTAATATTTGTATATATTTTTCACACTAAGTTTTTCATTAAAAAAATAAGCATTCATATGTGTATAACTTTTTATTCAATAGTGTATACATGTATTTTAATAATTGTAAATTTTTTTACATTCAATTTTTTATTAAAAAAATTAACAATTAAATTGTACACATTTTTACTCATAATTGCATATGTTTTTGCTTATATTTGTACGTGGGTGCACACTATATTTAGCCTAGTTTTTATATGTTAAACTAATGTTACAATAAAATTATATACTCCCTTCCTTTTACAAATGTTTGCACCCCTCCTTCAGCACAAATATTAAGAAAAATTATTATTATATGTAAAATGTGTAGTTGTATTAGAGGAAAGTGGTGGGACATATTGTGTATTTTTTATTAAATATAAGAAATGGATACCTTTGAACGAAACGCAAAAAATAGTGAAATGGACACCTTAGAAATGGACGGAGGAAGTAACTTTAGGGGTATTATGATATTTTTTTATAATAAATAAATGATAAAATATGTTAGATATATTAGGTAGTGGTGATTTTTTTTTTTTTGTAAATAAAGTGTAAGAGGAAGGGTGATTGTGTTTGACATTTTGTTTTATTAGGAATGTACAAATTTTTGTGGGACAATCCAAAATGAAAAGTGTGTCATTTGAAATGAGACAGGGGAATACACTTTTTGTTTGACTGTAAATGAGACGGAGGGATTATTTGTTTTTACACATAAATTAAAAAATATTACTCCCTCTATCTCATACTTATCTTCACACTTCCTTTGTAATTTACAAAGGAAGTTTACAAAGGAAGTGTGAAGATAAATATGGGATGGAGGGAGTATTATTTTACATGTAGTAGATAATTGTATTAATAAAAAATTGTGAGCTATGAGTAGACTATTTTTCCGAAAAGGAAAAATGATACTCATGTCTCATATAACAATTCACATTTTTTTTATTTGTTTGACTCACAAAACTCTTCATGCACTCTAAAAAAATCATTTTATCCAATAACCTTAAAAATTATTTTAATTTCAAATTCGTTATACCTTTTTCAAACACATACTATTACTTTATACTTTTTTATTATTTAAAAATACTACAATATTCTCTGAAGTCAATTGATAAAAAGGAATAAATTTCTTTAAATAATGTAGAAGAGTAAATGTGAAGCGTTTTGTTGAACAAATGGAATAATATTTAAATCAAACACAAAAAAATACCCTTTTGAACGGACAGTGGGAATAATAAATTAATGTGTTCATTAATAAACACGTTATAAATTATTATTGAACTAAAATTAACATAGATTGTTTGAGGGTTTAAAATTTTGTTTAGTTGTCTCCCTGTAAGAGAGTTGGTATCCTCATTTTTAAGGTGTTTAAATCTTTCTTTATAAAATTGTTATGTACTCTCCTGTGTGGTTTTGTTCTCACTTCTCATGGTTTGATTTAAAAAAAAAAAAAAAAGAAGGTTAAATCTGTTAACAGAGTGCATAGTATATTGTCTACTCTTCATGTTATACTCTCATTCTATTATACCTTCCTTTTAATTTAATATATAAATAAAGCTTTTTATTTTAATATAATTACTGGGTGAATGCCCTGTTTATTTTACTTTAATTTCAAACCATTCACGTAATTTAACTTGATAATAATATTTATGGTTGATGTATGATTCATCCCTTTAATTATAAATTCATGAGATTTTATCTTTATTCCACCAACTTCATAATAATTTATTCACAATTGACAATAACCACATTTAATTCCAATAAATTATTAACTGAAATCAGAAATATATATTGAGAGGGGACGACTATTCGTACCTTCGAAATTACTAAACGTACCCTAAAAGTATTTAATAGGACATAATTACCTTTATAAAAATTATAATGTTCGGTTGCAACAACCGAACAGTCATCTATATGTGTTCGGTTGTTGCAATCGAACATAGCAAATAATTCATATATCTTATGTGTTCGGTTGCAGTTTGTGATTTATTTTTTTAATTCATATCTATATTATCGAATAAATAAGATAACAAATAATTTTCATGGACATCAATCTTTAAAGAAAAATTGTGATTCATGGAAGTAAGTAAGTTTATGCTCTATCAACGGAAGTTGCAGTGGTTATCATTTAGACGAATTTATAACCACTACCACTGCTACTTCCGTTGATAGAGTAGCAAGTTACTTCCACAAGTCACCATATTTCTGTAAAGATTGATGTCCATCAAAAATATCTGTTATATTATCTATTCGATAATGTAGATATGAACTAAAAAAATAAATCATGTTTTGTTCGGTTGTTGCAACCGAACAATATATTAATTCTTTATTCTGTTTGGTTGTTGCAACCAAACACATAAAGATAGATGACTGTTCGGTTATTGCAACTGAACAGATAAAATATATGAATTCTTTACTCTGTTCGGTTGTTGCAACCGAACAAATAAGCATTAATAACTGTCCGGTTGTTGTATCCGAACAAATATAAATTTTATAAAAATAACTTATTTTATTAAATATTTTTGAGATACGTTTAATAATTTCAGAGGTGCAAATAGGCGTCATATTGAAATTATGACTTTACCGCTAAAACAAAACTTTCCTCTTTAGTGGCATTTATAGCCTGTAAAAAATAAGAAAGCCAGCTTTGGGAAGGATTAACTAACGCAATTATGACGTAGTCTGTCCTATTTTTACCAATTATATATTATCAAATTTATTTTTTATTTTCTATAAGCATTAACATAATAAATATACATATATGATATAATGCACCCAATTGTGTATCGATCACAAAAGTTAGATGGTATGAATGGAATAATAGGGGAATGAGAATAACTCAAGTAATAAAATTTGTATTCCTTAATTAATTATAATCTTATTAATAGTATTTTTATAATATTATATCTAAAATTTAATTTATATAAAGTATTAAATTAATTAAAATTTTAATGAAGATTTTATAATTTTTAATAATTATAGAAAAATATTAAATTAAATTAAAAATAAAATAAAATATTAATATTTTTAAAATATAAATAATATTTAAAATACAAATAAAAAATTATATATATATTAAAAAATATTAAACTATGCATAAAAAGTATATTTATTTTTATATTACATGTACATATTCAATTTAATTAATAATATTAATTTTTTATATATAATTTACTAATTTTTATTTTGAATAAATATTAAAATAATTATATACGTTTATATTTAAAAACTTTAAGAATTTAATTTAATTATATATTTTTTACCGATTTGAGTATATAAAAATATTTAATTTTTTTATTTAAATTTTAAATGTTTTAATACTTTATTTTTTATTAAATACTTTAATATAAATGATTTTAATAAAAATTATACGTTAAGTAGAAAAATAGTAACACATTTATAATTATATAAATAAATATTATATAAATTAAAAGAATATTATTTATAATTATAATTATATATATATGTGTGTGAGAGAGAGAGGGGGGGTGGGGTGGGCAAATAGGGAATGGAATGGGCAATACCATGGGGTGGGAGGAATGTTAATTCCCATAAATAAGGGAATACACATTCCTTTAGAATCGAGATTCCTATTGCTAAAAACATACTAATAGCAAGAATGAGAATAGAATTAAGAATGACGATTTCATTTCCACCATATTCCATCGTACCATCATGCCTTATACATTCATATAATATCCGAGTGTTATACGGTATTATAAAAAATTTATTTTACATTTAAAAATATAATAAATACAAATATATTTACTATATATTATTAGTTAACTTTACATCTTTAATAAATTAAAAAAGTTTATATACATATTGTATATTTTATTTTGTTTATGACATTCTTTTAATTTATATTATTCAAACATACGTATTTTATCATTTTGGTTTGTCACAATACAAAGTGTAAATTTTTGTTTTTAGTAGAGGAACTCATACAAAATAATTAATATGTTTTCATATGACATACATAATAATAATACAACTATCGACTTTTTATTAAAATATTACTATTTATTTTACTTCACGACACATTAAATATTATTATATCTCATGAAAAAAATAGCAAATACCTACATTTTCATAGGCCATAAAGAGTATTAATTGATATATCCTATATCACATGGATATGTATTTAGAATATATACACTCAATTTTTACTTTTTATAACAAATTATTTTAGTTTAAATAAATAATATATGTGTTTTTTAATAGATGTATTATTTTTTGTATTTAGTTCATGTAATAATAATTTTATATATAAAAAATTGTGTTAATTTTAACCATGCATATTCACAACTAATTACATTAATTTTAATTTAGCTGCAAATTTTATTAGTTTTAATCTACTAATAAATATATTTGAATTAAATCTATGTGATGCAAATTCATTTTATTATACATCCACACATTATATATATATAAAATAAAATAAAAAAATACAAAATTAAATAAAGTACTATGTATAACTCATTTAAAAAATTAAAGTCCAAAATAAAATTAAAAAAATTAATTACTCTATTAAATGCTCAACCAATAAAAACACAACAAATATAATTTTTATTTAGAAGAATCATAATCTTGTAACAGGTGTGTTTTAAAAAAAGTTAAAGATGACTACTTCTCAATTATATAATATATTATAAGATTCATTCATAACTAGGAACGACAATGGGCCGGGGAGAGCCGGGTGCCTAGGTGGCCCGCCCCGCCCCGCACTGCACTCCAACCCCCCCTCCCGGTGCCCCGCTGCGGGTCGGCTATTGTGGATCTATGCCCCGTCCCTATGAGGGGCAGGTTCATCCATCCCCTTTTTTTAAAAAAAAATCATTTTTTGATAAATTAAAATACATTAAAATAGAAATTTTTAAATTCAAATAAAATAGAGTAAATTTAAATTTTAAATTAAATAATTAAACTTTATTTTCATTTTTAAAATTTTTTTATTACATTATATATTTAATGATATATATAATATTTTAATAAAGTATATTTTGTAATGGTTACATATAATTACCATATATGATTTCTTCTATTTAAATTAAATAAAAAAATATGTATAATATTTAATATATATCAATAAATTATTAGGGAAAATCACTAATAGAAACACACTTTTAACCTAAATTACTATGAGATACAAGGAATTCAAATAATTACTCTCACATACAAAATATTAAAGTAAAATATCAAATATAACTTTATAATCTCATACACTTTTAAACCACTAACCCTACACCTCACCCACCCACTCGTCGAATCGGCGTTGACCAGCATTGACAGCCGTTGACCGATGTTGACCGCCGACCGGATCGCCGCTGACCGCCGTCTGCTGCCGGAATTTAAAATGTACAAACAAAATGTGCAAAAATAAA
The DNA here is from genome assembly GCA_023678885.1 of Pogostemon cablin. NCBI lineage: Eukaryota > Viridiplantae > Streptophyta > Magnoliopsida > Lamiales > Lamiaceae > Pogostemon > Pogostemon cablin. The sequence goes on along the minus strand of CM042959.1, from coordinate 42,453,561 downwards.
ATTGTGCAAAACAAATTGTGCAAAACATACATAGGGGTATTTATGGTATCACAATCATAATTGTGTAGTTATGAGTAATAGTATTTTGAGTCATGTAATTTACAACAATTATGCATTATTTTATGTATCCAATAGTAAGTGATCCAAATTATTATTATATAATAAATATAATAAATATTTTAAATATAATATTTTAATACGGACCGGGGCGAGACTAGGATCCAGACCCGACCTAGCCCGTGCACGGGGCAGGGCTGGTCGAGTACTGGCCAAATTTCCATCCCTATTCATAACATCATTTTTTAAATTTAATTTTATTATTTATAATATAAACTTATATATTCATATTTTTAATTAGGAGAGGGGCATGTTTTATTAATACTTTAAATGTATGATACATTTTATAAAAAAAAATGACAATTATTAAAAAATAAAAATAAAAATCTCTCGTGGTATGTTGTCACGAGTATCACCCAAGAGAGAGTATCTTGTGAGATGGGTATGAGACGGATCGACCTATCACTAAAGTATGCTTAATGTATATATAAAGTATTTTTATTTGCTGTTAAAGTATGTCAATAATAAATCAAATTATAATACATTAAAATCATATTTTAATGTATAATTCAGCATACTTTAAAAAACATACTTTAACAACCATCAAACATACTTTATCTAAATAATAGATATACTTTAACACGTCTCACAAACCGTCTCACGTAAGTAGTGTCACAAGAGACTTTGTCATCACGCAAATGTTAGCCCCTTTTATTTTAATTTAAAATGAATAAATCTAATTATAGTACGATTCAGGCAACCGTGTGAAAGTACAATTAAGGCCTAATATATTTTTTTGTCCATTATCTTTATCTGATTTTGAAAATGGTCCATCAGTTTCCTTCATTTTGAAAATCGTCCTTTATGTTTACAAAAATTTTAAAAATCGTCCTACAGCAGGTTGAAAAAAAAAACCCAATTCAACATTATATTGTATTAATATTTAACCAGATTTTCTTATACATTCCGCGCTTCAAAATGGTATCAGAGCCCTAAGTTTATTTATTTATGAATGGAAAAATTATTATATACTTATATCACTTAACGAGAGGAGAGTTTCAAGAAATATGGATCCGAACGAAAGTTTGACATCCGAGAGTGACAGGACTATTAGTCCTGTTCAAAGATAGAGCAACAAGAACTTCTGGCCTGTTGGATATGATGAAACAAGTAGTTCTATACAATAATATTATATAAAAATGTTGTATAGACAATATGTCGAGAAATACTACGAGGACGCCGATCGATTTTGGGACAATCTCGATCGAAGGTGGAAACTGACGAACGTCTGGGCTAACCACACCAAAGAAGAACATCTAGAAGATATCCGTCAGGATCAAATAAGATACTCCAAGAAGGTTTCAAGGAATATAGTGGAACTCTGAAGTTTCACCGAGATCCATGGACGTATCCCCAAACAAGAACAATGGAAGAGACGACCAAACCAGGGTCCAAGAGAGATCTACAAGTCTTACCACTTTTCACACTGGACGGAATGACAGAGTGGAAGGAGATCGAGGCAGATAACTCTAAGATGAACAAAGATCTTAGAGAATTATAGAAGACGGTAAAATATTTTGGAGAATATTGCCAAAACATGCCCAAGACAGTAGCTGAGATCAGCTTCCAAATGGACAAGATAGAGACATTGCAAAAATAAACAACTTGATCTCATCAAGAAATTGAAAGATCAAGTAATGTCTCTAGAGACCAAGGTGACGGGGAGAAAGTTAGAAAGAAGGTTGCCAGCAACCTTCGGAATGGAATCCCTCTTCCACCAAAAGGGAAAGAAGACAGATGTCACAAGGCCAAAGTTCGAAAGCGAGAAGATGATTGCTATTCTTCGAGGAGAATCCACATCCTCGAATAGAAAGAGCAAATCTTGAAGATCTGCAAGATCAATATGAGTCCTTCAAAGGACTATCAATTGTAGATCTAAAGATGAATGTTGGAGAAACATCAAGCTTACAACAACAGTCGCAGGCTCTGCCGACACAACGTGATCTGAGCAAAAATGAAGGAACCTCTGGACTACACGAAGTTCAGGGAAAGAGACAAGAAGAGACAACCCAACAACAAGGAAACTTCAAGATGAAAGCGATGGGATTGTAGGCAGGAGCAAGCCGAGTTCGAGGATTTAACCCACAGAACACTCCATATGGTCGGTCTCACCTTGAACCGATAAATCCATACGGGTAGATCTTAAACCTCAACACTCTGAACTTCAAGAATAAGAGACCTTGATCGATGAATGGACAAGTACTATGAAGATTGCAGGTGGTGCATTGGAGCTGGACAAAGAAGGGTTCATAAGATTTCTAACTATGAGCCTGGAAGGATCAGTAAAATGCGTCTGTGAGGAGCTCTCAGACGAAGTCAAGAAGGAAGCCATGGAAGGTGAAGATCTAGGCAATATTGTTCATCGAATGGCCAAGATCTTCAAGATCCACTTCATCGGAGTAGGTTACTTCGAAGGAATGGAAGAAGAAAAGAAGAAGAAGTATATGAATGCTTTATACAGCTTGGAACTACTTGACATTTGTCACGTAGATGAATACATCAAACTCTTCACAGAGTATAGATGGAAATCAAAGGTCAAAGAAAAATAAATATTCCATCTGTTCTTTGCCAAGATCCCAAGCCCATGGAGAGAAATGCTAATAAAAGAATATGAACCATGCGAGCTGGATTCAATAGCAAGGAGAATGTCCTTCCTCAAAGCCAAGATTGCAGAGTGGTGTCATCAAGCATCGCTACACAAGAACTACAAGAGACTAAGGGGAATTAACAAGACAGTCCCCTTATGCTGCGAAAGTAATGATCTTCTAACCATCATTGGAAGAAACCCAAGAAAGTAGAAAAGGATGATGAAACATTATCCTTACACCTAAAGGAGCGGAGGATGGAGATCCAGAAGGCAAAGATCCTTTTGATCTAAACAGAAGGCCCGAAGTTATAAATCAGGGCAGAGATCTGGACTATCGAGAAAGAGTTCAAGAAGTCAAACATCATCCTCAGGGTCAAACTAGAGGAGTACAGGAAGAACTCCTATAAGAAAGACGTTCCGAAGAGCGGCCACACGAATTAATGAAAGATTCAAAGATTGCAACTGCTTCACGTGTGGAGCAAGAGGGCATATCTCACCAGATTGTCCAGAAAACCAGAAGCGGGGAGTAAGATAGTTTGAGACAACTCCAGAAATGGAAGAAGCTGTTTACTTCCAAGATCTAGTACATGTATATCAGTTCGAAGATATACCCTCAGACGAAAGCATCTATGAAGAAGAGTTCTTCAATAGGACGAATCCTCTGAAGATGAGTCAGAGTGAAGAAAAAACTTCAGACAGGAGATGCAAGAGGACATGTCTAGATTCTTTTTCCAGACATTCATTTCTGATAAGACTCTAATGAGAATTATGAAGGAGGATCCAAGACTCAATCTATACAACGGATTTACCGTAGGACGACTAGAGCGGTTCCTCAACTTCAAAAAGAAAAAGCTTAACATCATATACAAGGTGACCGAAGGGAAGATTGCCATCTCAATGGAGCTCATGAGTACTGTGATAGAAATGCAACTAGTCCCTGCTGATGAAATCAAAAGAGAGCTAAGTAAACTCAAGGAATGAATGGCAAAGACTATGTCTTGGATCCATATTGGAGCAATCCGGATCCTCATCAAAGCAACTTTCAAAGAAGGTATCGATACACCAATCGATATTGCAATCTTTGATAAGAGGATCAAGAATACAAAAGAGGCTTGCTTGGGAGGAATCTCAGGGAACCTATACGCAGGCAAAGTAGCATCCTACATATACCCAAGGATTGCCTACAATCTAGCAGATAAAGACTTCAGTAGGGCACTCACCCTTCATCAAGATTTCAAGAACAAAGATTTGATGAAAGAAGGGAATAGGCCTTACTCGATCACTTATAGTATCTCGTATGCTCTGTCAAACACTCATCATTTGGATTTATTCCAAATGAAGGAGTATATTGAGATACCAGAAGTGTTTGAAAGGGTTGCATGTGCAACCAGGCCATAAATAATGGAGTTACCCCCAATCCACGATATGGATTTGCGGATCAAGGATAAGTCAGTCTAGAGTAGATAAGGCAGCCTCAGATTCGAGCAGAGAAGGATTTCTTTCCAAGAAGATAGAATGATCAGTGAGAAATGGGGAAAGAAACCAATCGTGGAGGTAATCCAGGAACCGAAAAAGTTCACAACTAAAGGTGAACTGAAATGCCCAGAAAGATAGAGAGGAGTCCAAGTAATATTCGATATCACCAAAAAAGAAAACTATATCCCTTATGATGTCTTATATTATCTTCAACAGCCAACGACTGGGAGATACCAAGGACAGCTCAAACTTGGTGATCTTGAGCTGATTATCGAGGGAGTTGTAGGGAGATTCCCAGAACAACTAATGCTGGGATTGGAGTTTCTCAAGAACCACAAACCTTGGAAAAGATTAAAAGATGGAATGGAATTTACGGTCAAAGGAAAAAGATACAAAGTTTAACAATAGAGGCTCTTGGTTATAAGCTCTGATCCACCCATGGCCACAAGTTCATTCTCAATATATATCACTGTCGGGATGATATATAAGGAGCATCATGAGGAGTATTTTGTGGCATACATTGATTTAGAAGCAGGCATCTGCACAGCAAAAGAAGGAGTCTTTCCCAAAAACTCAGGCGAAAACTTGTCAACGGTACTAGGAAAAGATTTCTCTCAAAGGGTGCTAATCCTTAACATAGGAATCAAGCAGGTGGAAATTATGATTGGAGGAGCAGATTGTATTCCATGGTACAAGGTGAAGACTCCACCGATATATTTTCACGATACCAGAGCGAATATTCTGTTAGAAAATAATTTTCTACAGACATTCAAGTGTTTTACCCAAGAAAACGCAACAAGGAGACTTATTTTCACAACCCTTTGTGAACATAAGATCATCGCACCAAGATTGCGTAATGCATTTAAAAAAATGCCTATCAGATTCCGCAGCAAGCGTAGTGATGAAGACAAACTTATCCATCCAAAGATGAATGATCGAAGGAAATATGGCGAAGCAGTCCTTCAGATGAGAACCGAGACAAGAGGAGGATGGAAGATGGAGAAACTAAAAGGAAATATCATTCACCTTCTCAAGGCAAGCTTGGGAGAAAGCTTACAGAAAGACGCCACAATCGAAGAGCTGACATCTTTGGAGGACGTCAAAAGATAGATACATAGGAACTTCAATGAGGATCCTCTAGTCTGGTGGGGCAAAAACGAGCTCAAAGCCTCTCTCAAAGTGAAAGAAGGAAATGAGCATGAGTTCGTGAGATACAAGCATATCCTGATGAATTAAGAAGATCGGAAGGATATGCAGCAAATACTTAAGGAACATCTAGACCTTAAGTTGATATCCCCATGAGTTTCTCCATACAGCAGTCCAGGATTTCTAGTTCGAAATCATGGAGAAGTCAAGCGGGGAAAGCCGAGACTTGTGATCAACTACAAAGGGATCAACATCATCTTGGAGTTCGGTGGATACTACATGCCAAGTAGGGAATACTTGGTAAACTGCATCAAAAATGCCAAGGTATTCTCAAAGTTTGATTGCAAATCTGGGTTCTACCAGATTATGATGGAAGAAGGAAGCAAGAAGTTCACAGTCTTCTCCACACCACAAGGCCATTATATCTGGAATATCATGCCTATGGGCTTGGCAAACGCACCATAGATATACCAAAGGAAGATGGATAATCTTTTCAAATATTTATTTCTCATTCATGTTTGTTTATGTGGATGACATCCTCATAGCCTCAAAGAACATGAAAGAGCATTTGGCGCATCTGGAAGTATTTTCAGAAGTATGTCACAATGAAGGATTAGTACTTTCTGAAAAGAAAGCAGTAATCGCAACAAGACAGATCGAGTTTCTTGGAGTCAAGATCGATGAGTTCGGAATTATTCTACAACCACACATTGTAGAAAAGATTCAAGGATTTCCTGAAGATTTCAAGGAGAAGAAGCAGCTCCAGAGCTTCTTAGGAGTTGTCAACTTTGTCGGAATGTTCATCAATAATCTTGCGCAATACAGAAAGGTGTTCAGTCCTCTGTTGAAAAAAGATACTAAATTAAAATGGGAAGAATCACACCGAGCAATGGTTAAACAACTAAAGGAGGTTTGCAAGAAGCTCCCCAAGTTAGCTATACCAAATAACGAGGATGAATTGGTACTCTACATAGATGCTAGTGACCATTGGTAGGCAGCAGTTCTAACTGAGACTACACCTGAAGGAGAAGTGCCATGCAGATACTGTAGCGGACTCTTTGTGGAGAATGAAGCAAAGAGGTGGCACATCAATGAAAATGAGTTCTTTGCGGTTCGGAAGACGTTCAAAAAATGGCCGCTGTTTCTTCTTGCGAAGAAATTTATCCTTAAAATTGATAATACAAGCGTCAAAGCCTTTTTGAAAAATAAAATTGAATCTAAACTAGAAAAGGCTAGACTTTAAGATGGCAAGCAGAGTGTCAATATTATGATTTAATATTGTCATTATTAAATTTGTTGATAATATTTTGGCAGATTTCCTGACGAGAGATGGAGGGAGCTGAAATAGACTTCATCCTTATTATTTCAAGGCACCTGATGGACAACCTCGAGTTGCTCCAAAGGGAATTCGAGAATCAGGCACTCAATGCAAAGAGGGCTGAAAAATTACAAGAAGGTGATCGGACCAAAGTGTCTAATTTCATACGAGTTTGTATTCGCAACAATGCGAGTCTCTTCGAGTCCTTACGAGAGCCACTCATCCGGGCTGTTGATGGCAATAGCAATCGACAAAATGAGAGTAGTCGAGAATGGGGTTCTAAACTCGGAGCAAGGAATTCAAATACCCCTGGCACGAGTTCTAGATTGGAACCTCCAAAAGAAGAACCAATCCAAGAAAAAGTCAAGGCTTCTGAGTCATATCTTGAGCCTTCGAGTCAACCCGGCACCTCTGGGGTCAAAGAGGGAAAGATCAACCTTAGGCCTATGACGAGCACTGCTAAGGTTGGCATTAACTTAGCTAATTTCTCTTATTGACAGGAATACTAGGCCAGCTGGGAGAAATTGAACACCAGACAAGGAATCTGACCGGAGAAATATCGGGTGGATATATCTGGGGAATATCCCCGAGTTTGGATGCGAGAAGGCTCAAATCCAAATAATGTGAAACAATGGTACAATTTTGGGGCGCTAGCTTCAATATATACTGTTACACCAAGCTTCCCAGAGCTTTCGAAGCTACCAGAATGGCTGGGGAAAATAGTTTTCAAAGCATGGGAAAACAACTTGACTCTATCCACAGGAGATGTGTTGGAGCTTTACTTCACTAGCGCAGCTCCAAAACCAGTCGGGAAGGGCAACCACGAGGCCTTCCATTTTATCAAGCTATGAAGACCCGATGTCTCAGCATCAAATAGGATCAAGGAGTCTTCTGGGAAGGAACCAGACCTGGTTTCTATATTTTCTGAAGAGCAGATCTCTATGCGAAGAGTAAGGGGTTTGTTTGCCTGCATTCAAGCAATGGTGGAAGTGAAGTTCCCATTCAAGTTCGAGCACAAGTCTTTGAATGGGTCTTTTCTGATGAATACTTTAACAGGAAAGAAGATAGGGTTTGCTGAGAAGGCCTTCCAGGAAAAACAGGATCTTCTTTGGAGAAACAAGATTCCAGTGAGCAAACAAACCCATCGGAGATATTGTAACATGGCCCATTTTGGGTAATGGACAAACAAAATATGCGCAAACTGTTCCACCCAAACTGAATCAGAGTTTGGAAAGGGAATAAGGTTGGGCATAGGGATGATCAGAACTGCTGAACCACCCTCAGCAAAAGAGACACGTGGAAAAAAGAGGGTAAAATCTCTTCAGATTACCCCAGAGCCAGGAGAATCATCAGACACCAAAGAAGACAAATGACTCTTCAAAAAAGTAAGAGCCAGATGACTTTCTGAAAGGGCAAGGAACATGTGACCGACAAGGAGGATGGACCACAAGAAGGCATCCAATGGAGAAAGGGGATCAGCCAGCTGTTAAAGTTGGAATCCAATGGAAAAAACGTAAGAAGTAACGTCATTACAATGATGTAATCAGTGACGTCAACAAAAGTAAAGAGGCTTTGAAATTCGGATTTCACATCCGCAAGCCTCTATAAATAGCAGAGTTGAGAAAGCAAAAGGCATAGATCATTCCCCTCTATTTTCTCTCATTCAATAAACATTGTACTTTCCTTTCTTTTCTTGTATGAGTGTTTTCATTTCAACTACCATAGGTAGCTAGAGGAGTCTTCTCCTCTTGTTTAGGTAGTATGAGTATGTAATGATATTTTTATTCAATAAATAAATAATCTTGGGCTACTGCCCACATGCAACCTTCCATTCTTCTGCAAACTTGATCTCCATATTTTCCGATGAGAAACAGTAGTAGCATCATGTACACCCAGTGTAGGAAACGAACCAGGGTTGTGCTGATCAGGTCCGCTGAAGGAACGGGATTGAACCATCACATTGTGGGGCGCGTGGTTGGCTGTGAGGAGTAGCTGTAAAATCTCTCCCGAATACCCGGTGGATTAACGGTCGAAAAAATATACTGTTACTGTTTTGAGTAGGTTAAATATGAGGTTAATATTGCTTAACTAATGTACGGTAGCATGCTGGGCCTGATATGGTCGTAATGGACTATATCTATTTCGAAGAATAGAAAGAAAATAAAAATCTGATAAGATAGATATGATAAATGTTGATTGGGGCTAAAACTCTTCAAAGACCTGTTAAGGACCAAAAAGTTGAATTAGATAAAGATAAAGGACTGATTTCAAAATTTGTAAAGATAGTGGACTGATTTCAAAATTTTAAGAAAAATAAACTTCAATAACCAGTTGGTGAATTGCTATAGCAGGTCAAATGACCAAATTGTTGAATGTTACAAAGTTAATGGACTAAAATCAAAAGTTAGAAAACCTATGGACTAATTTCAAAAATAGAAAAATTTAATGGACGAAAAACTTTATTAAACCTACAATTAAATTTACCATGACATTATATTAACATTTTTGGTCCTTCAAAATCCGACCAATTTTATACTGCATAGTAAAATTTTGATCATTTATTTATTTATTTATTACAATTCAATCTTATTCATTTATAATACTACAAAATACTATTGACTCATATGCCACCTTAAGTTTTCATTTCGACAAATAATGTTGGAATGGGACACGACCTAATTTAAGAGGGCATTAACAGGCTAACTACCTTGAACAATTATATAAATATTGCATAAAAAATATTACTTTAATTCGAATTATTCATTTACGTCCAAATATTTTTTATACATCTTGAAAGCGAAAATAACTTATAATATCAATACTCTCACATCACCACAATACTATTAAAATGTCACTAATTTTAAACTACCCAAAATATCTCTATTTGTTCCTTATATTATTGTGCATAAAAAAATAAATAGTACTCCAATAACTTTACTCAAATTTTATATATAAAAAATATATGTCCAAATATAAATGAGATGTGGGAGTAATTATTATTAATTTTTTTAAAAAATAAATGTCCGTCAATATCACAATTATTACACCAACCAAAACTTGGTAAAACTCATTGAGGTTCCACGTATATTATGTAGCTTTAAAATAGCTTCGTTTTTTAATTTATTTATAATTTTAATTTTAAGGTAACCAAATTAAATATTTAAAAAATGCCAAAAATTATTTGGGACAGTTACATGAAAAAGTTATGGTAGAATCATTTCACTATTTTATAGACTTAGGAGTATATCATGATAGGGAGTTACCACAAATGGGATCACCTATTCCATTTTATATTTTATCTCCTATTACATGTATTAGATTCTTGCCACGTATCGTAATCAATGGCCAAATTTCCACGACATGCCCCAAAGGTTTAATGGTCATTAACTAGGGTATAGTATTTTAATAGAAAATAAGTTATAGAATAGGGAGTGGAATACCAAGATGGAATAGGAGATTTGGGTTGAGTTACTAAGGATTTATATATATATATTTTTTTTTGAATATACCATTTTTTTCCTTTGAAATGAAAAGGCAACACTTAACATTACAGAGAGCAATATTTTATATATTTGAATATTTTTCAAAAGAGACACAGTACACTTGATTACACGATATTATACCTTTTTTATAAAATGTTTAGAAACTAGGAAAAAGAAACATATAAGTTCTTTCAATAAGTTGATTGCTATATTAATAAGCTAATACCATAAAATAATACATTGAGTGATACAGTAACTAAAATAACAACATAAATAAATAATTTTATATCACCAATAATCTTTGTAAAAAGTGTCTCACAAATTACACCTCTTGATATTATATATGAATAATAATAAATAAATAAAAATTAAAGTTTCAAGCAATTTTACACATACTGTTTTACCTTTAAAATATCTTATCCTATTTGTCACCCTCAAGTATGAACAAATAAATATCTAAATAAGAGAGGGATATAGGACACACTTCAAAGGCCCCAATTGTCAATTATTAGAGAAAATGTTAAGACTTTTGAAGTTCTACCATCCATACCCTCTATCTATGCAATAGGTTGGAATTTGGAGAAAGAAAAGAAAAGTATATAATTCAAATATGTGTATTTAAAAAATACTAGTAATTAAATTGGGAGTTATGAAATTGGCATCTACCAAAGTAAGTTCACTCATTACCCCTTCCATTCAACAAGTGAAAGTACCAATTTTTGAGTCAAAAGGAAAAGCCTTTTTTGGTAATTAATGTTGTATTAGGTTCCACCTTCCATTACTATTTGTCAAGCCAATTTTAAATACATTTGACTATAAAAAGCTCTTCTATTTAAATCATGTCCTAGTAGTAGTAATTATTTAGATGCACTCTCCCATGACTCATCATTCAAGAGACACCACATATTTAATCCAACCCAAAATTGAATGCTAACCCATGTTGTCTTCATTGCTTATTATCAACTCTAAATTTAATTTTCTTCAAAATCACCTAAATTATGTACTAAACCTAATTCTTTTGAAATATATATAAAAAAGATTATAATTGGTATTTATAACCATTGAAATTGATTCTCAATATTCTATTCCTAAACAATAATTTTATTTTTTTTATTATTCTATTGGCATGATGTGAAGTATTACTATTTTTACATGTCGTCAGCTATTATTCTGAATATTTTTATTGTGAAAATAAATTTTTCTAGCCGTTGCCAACAACATACGCCGCCTATTCTAATTAATGACTTCATATTACGTATCGGCGAATAATGATTGATATTAAATCCAGACGGATATTATAATTATTGACGTCGTGTTACGTATCGGCGAATAGTGTAATAATACTAAACTCATATGTGTATTGTAATTAATGACATCGTGTTATGTATCGACGATAGTGTAATGATACTAGACTCAGAACGTTCGGTACTTAAAAAGATTAAACATATATATTGAAGAGAATCTGAAATTGCATGAACAAACTCATCATAAGTAGAAGACAATGAATCCTTAATTTGTTGATGTAACAAATAAGAGTGTCAATGACAAATCATACATGATGATAAGTGAAAAGATTCAATCTCTACACATTTGCACATCAAGGTTTGACACAAAACTAATTCACTTTATAGTTTTATCATCATAATCAATGGTGTGGTAGGTAAAACTGTTTTTTTTTTTTTATTTGCAATAAAAGAAAAGAAAAGAAAAGTTAAAATAAGATGATATTGAATAGAAGGGCGAAAGAGGGTGTTAAGTGCTCAACTAAAGTCTGGTGGTCATTAATACAGAAAACAAAGGGTGATTAATGCATCAACAAAATCATAAACACAAATAGATACAAAATTGAGAAAATATAAAAAGCAGTCATTACCAGCATTAATGAGTGATCTAAGGATGCCAAAAGGTCTTTGTATTGTGCGTTGCATTAATTCACAGCTGTCCTTTAGTGTTCCCTTCTCTCTGCATTTAATACCACCCCCACCCCACCCCACCCCACCCCATAGAATCTCAACTCAAAACTCTTCCCAAATCCAAAAAATTATTACTCCAAATAAAATTGTATTTAATACCTGGAAAATTACAAAGAAAATTTCCCATATATATCCTATAAAATCAAGATTACATTAAATTCTCCATAATGACCATTTAATTAGTTTTAGTAATTGGAGTTGGTCATCTTCTTGTCAAATATTTATACTGTCACAAACTCTCCCTTCATTCTTCACCCAAACTCTCTCTCTCTCTCTCTCTCTCTCTCTCATATATCACCTTTTTCTCTGTAAGTTGTTTTCCATTTATACTGCAGAGCAGAACAAGAAGATAGATACATTCTACTTGGTGGGATGGCCGCTGATGTCAGTTCTCTGGTCAGATTGATCAACGGTGGTGATTCCAATGATGGGGGCAAATCAACGGCCCCGATCACTCGTGACCTGCTTGCTGGATGCTCCACCCTTGATTCCAAGGAGTTGGACCTTGACTTGCAGGTCCCCTGTGGCTGGGAAAAACGCCTTGATTTAAATGTATAATTTTTATTTTTTCTGATTAATTTCTTCTATTTATGTCTGTTTATTGGCAAACTAATTTTTATTTATTTTAAACTGAATTTTAAAAACAACCACTTTTTTTTATTAGAATTTCCTGCTCCTTTTTGGTGATTTGGGGTGGCCTTAATTCTGGGGGTGATTGATTATCTGGTTTCAATTTTGTTACTTGCTCTGTTTTATTTATTTATTTAATTGGATTTGCAATTTTTGTTGTTGTTTATTGGTGGAGCTATCATAATTGGAATTGCCAGACTCATGATCATTCATGGCCAAATTATTATACGCATTTAATGAATTTAATTTAATACTTATGGTTAATGATTCTTTTTATTTATTAGAAAAATCTAATAATATCAGTTTGTTTCTTATTGTATTGATTTAGGTTGTCTTATACTATGATTATGTTATATACGTGCGTTTTTTTTTTTCTTGGGATTGCGGAGGTTTTTCTGGCATGATGATAGCCAAACATGACTTTTTCTTGTGTAGCAATTAAAGTCTAATCAATCTTTTTGCATGATTAATCAATTATTAATAAATCAGTTTTTTTATTGAATAAAAAATGCCAGCTGATCATCTGGTGTGTTGGTTTAATCAATTTTGTTAACAGAAAGTCAGAGGTAGGAATCACCATTTGTATGCATGTATGTGTAATCTTGCATTGATCACTTATAACATATGGTTTTAATTATTAATTTATTTCAGTCAGGAAAAGTTTATCTGCAAAGGTGCAATTCATCCAACTCATCATATTCAACAACAGAGAAGAAGTCACAAACAAGCAAGAGTATGGCTAAATTTCAAGACCTCAACTTCCCACCAGGTTCCAAGCAGACTCTAAACCTTTTCGACGACGAGGGCTTGGATTTGAAGCTCGTCTCGTTGTCCTCATCATCTCCCTCATCGTCCCCGTACCAGAGCGTGTGCACCCTCGACAAGGTGAAGTCGGCTCTGGAACGGGCCGAGAAGGAGAAGGTGATGAGGAAGCGTTCCATATCAATGTCCAAGTCGTCCTCACTCCCATCAAACTCCTCGTCCTCGATCAAGGACGGGGATCTTGATCAAGAGGAGAGATCTTCGGCCTCGTTTGCTGCGGGTTGCCCGAGCTGCTTGATGTACGTGTTGATCTCAAGGTGCAACCCTAGGTGCCCTCGATGCAACAACAACGTGCCTTTGCCTGTTGCTGCCAAGAAACCTCGTATCGATCTCAACATTACCATATAAAAAGATTTGGTAGACATTTAGTGGTTCTAATTTTTTGTAAAGATAGAACAAGATAGGTTTGATAATTAAGGCTAAAGAATTGGTATATATAAATTATAAATGCTCTTAAGATGAAGTTGAATGCGTGCAACCCTTTGATCCTAATTTACCCTATCGATAATTAATCCGTTGGTAAACAACTAACTTAAATCAATTGTAGCATTAAAAAAAAATCTTGAAAAAGCAAAAGAGGTGGAGTAAATGCAGAAAAATGGTGAATTGAAAGAGGGAAATTAAGGCAATCTTTTATTTCAATTTATGCAACCTATAAATAATAAATGAGAATTATTTCTTCCTACCATCTTTGAATACACACACCTACTTTCTCATAAGAGTTCTTGTCTGCAAAATTTAAATTGGAGTTAATGCATTTTGGGTTGAATGTGCTTTGTTGTTGGATTTGAATAAAGATTTTAAGTACCCAGCTGTGAGAGAAGCTATTTATTTTCCTTTCTCTCTCACAATTAAATATACTCTGTCAAATTCAGGCTATATTTATATATTCAATTCAATTGTATATATCTCCTATTTTCCCAATCGGTAAAGATACATGGCCAGATTCTGCCCGGCCAGATTTTTTTTTAAGAAATTTAAATTACAATCATACCCTTTTGATATTTCACTTATTTAAATTCATGCATTAAAGTTATAAATATTAAATATAAGAGATAACACAGTAATAATGTTATTGAGATAAGCAATATTTAATACATTGTGAGCATGAGATCTAATATACCGGTGTATAGCCAACATTTTTATTTAGTTAATACTTTTTTATTTTTATATTATTCAAAATATTAAATTACTATTACATTTGTTTATAAAATAATTGTCGTAATAATAGTTTTCCAATATATGTATTTTAAAACCAGATATGTTCTTATTAAATTTGATATTATACCATCATCTTATTAATCATGAATTTCATATCTAATTAATAATATTAATTAGGTTATTTTTTATTACAAAAATTTTAGGACTTGTCTTATGTTTAAAGACAAAATATGATGAAGTAATATTCTTTATTTCATATAAAATTCATAATTTTTCGAATCTAATAATAATGATTATGACAACAACAATAATAATATGATGATAATATTATTAATATTAATATTATTATTAACTTTATATCAATATAAATTATAGTGTTTATTATTATACAAATATTAAGACTTCTTTTTATGACTAAAATTTAATGTGCTAGTAATTATTTTTTCACTATACAATTTATAATCTTTCAAATTTAAAAAATAAATTAAATATTTTTAAATTAAATATTTTTAAGTTTAATGAAGGATTGATGCAGTTAATAAAATAATACCATAAAATAAACATTACAATTTTTTATATATGCATGTTTGTGAAATATTAATATTTAAGCAAAAAATTATATATATATATATATATATATATATATATATATATATATATATATATATATATATATATATATATATATATATATATATATATATATATATATATATATATATATATATATATATATATATTATATTATTATTAGTCTAAATAAATTAAAAAGATTTAAATTAGACAACAATTAATAATCAGTAAAATTCTAAAAATTATAAAAAAATATGCATATGTGTGATTAATTAAAAGTGTCGAATTATCATTGATGATACTAGTTTGATTGTACTAGCTTGATTACTTTAGCCTTGAAAATAAAAATCTTACTTGTATGAATGAAAATAAAATGTTAGTCTACTGTAAGAGTTAGAAAAATAACAATAAAATTTAAATTATATTACACAAATTTTGAATTAAATATATTTTTAAATAAAAATGACACAAATATCATGAATATTTTTTTTATCAATAATACAAAATAAAAATGACACAAACATTTATTTTTTTTCTTTTTTTATATCAATAATACAAAATCCGTATCAATATAATCTAAAAGGATATCACAATTATTAACTTAATTTAATGATGTAGATTGTCAATAGAATGAAATATTGCTGAGTTTAAGTTTTATGTTCAATATAAGATTTCACATGAATAGAAAATATATAAGATTGTAAGAAACAAATATATATGAATAAGCATATAAGCATTAAAAGATAACAATATATATAACAAAAACAACGTTAATTCATTTAGCTAGCAAAGCAAAATCCAATGACACATCCAAACATAGAAATTAAAATAAAACCCTTGACAGAATCATTAATAATGCAGAAACTAAAAAAACAAACCCTTGACAGAACCATTAATAATGCAGAAACTAGATGGTTCTTCAAACAAGAAACAAAATAAACCAAACATTGAAATCTTGCAGTTGTCCCTAATCGATGTTGATTATGTCCACATCGAGATTGGTTTCGACATTTGACTTTGTTTTCTTTTCCTTCAAGCCGGATTCCAGATTGGCTTCGACATACGACTTTGTTTTCTTTTCCTTCAGGCTGGATTCAACATCAGATCTTGCTTTCTTCTTGTTCTGCGGAGGAGTTTCACTAAAGAGCTTCTTCTTCATCTTATTTCCACCTGGGGACATTTGAACCGATTCCTCAAATATTTCCATAAGCTTTATCAGCGGATCATCCATTCCTATCATCATCTTTAGAGTGGAACCCTCACCCTTAACAATCGAACACCTGAATAACTCTTTTATTTCAATATTCAGCTTGTTATGATCAGCCATTGTTCCTTCGTACAAAGATTTCAAAGCTTTTGGAGAGAGGAGTGAATCATATTTTTTCTCCATTTTCTTACTCACGTTTAGAATTGAAATAATTTGATAGATATGGAACTGAAATGAAATGTGTAATTTATATGAGAAACGATAAGGAGTAGTCGCCCTTATGATTAATGATTCATCTCGAAAAAGCGAAGAGAAATTGGACAATTTCATGGGAAAGCGGCTTCCGCCATCCCACATATTAACAGAGTAAGGCATAAGCGGGGAACAAATTTATTGGAAAGGGTAAGATACGAACATCGGAAATCGAAGAGCCGCCACTTATATGGGAACTGAAAACGCAGCGCGTACAAAGAAAAAAATATGGAGGGCTATTTGAATTTTAAAATTTGTATATTGTCGTTGTTGTCTAAAAAACGGAGAAAGGAAACTTAATTAAAACTTACAAGTAAATGTTTTATTTAAATTAATGTATGAAATAATAAAAGAAATTAGGTTTAATAATGTATTTACTCAAATAATAAATTTAATCTATCACACATTTTGGAGGTTAAAATAGGTTGATTAATTTTTTTAAAATTAAATTTGCTTTAATTGACTATCAATTGAAATATTCTATCTATTTAACTAGTCAAAAGCTCCTGTACATACGGACCACATTTCATGCGTCTTTAGAATTTTGTGTTAAATTGTATATCCTTAAGTATACAGATGTGCACCCTTTATTTTCTAAAGAAAATTATTATGTGTATCTGGGAGCATAAACAACTCTCCGTGCGCCTTTAGAATTTTGTGTTAAATTATATACCATTTAGTATAAAAATATGTACCCTTTATTTTCTGAAGAAAAAAAAATATTAATGAAAAGTGTATACCCTTTAGACCAAAGCAATGTACTCTTATTTATAATACTAAATTTAAATAGTGTATACATATTTTTCTATTAATTGTATATTTTTTTACACTCAAATTTTCATCAAAAAAACTAACAATTAAATGGTATACAATTTTGCTCATAATTGTATACATTTTTTGTGTATATTTGTATATGAGTGCACGCTATCTTTAGGTGCACCCGGGTGCACAGTATATTTAGCCTTTACAAAGATAGTAAAAAAAAAGAGTATATGTGTATACTTGTACCCATATGTGTATACTTTTTTATTCTATTTTGTATATGTGTTTTTGTAATAATTGTATACTTTTTTGCACACTATAAATTGTCAAAAAAAAATATTTATGTGAATTTGTTATCATTTATGATTTATATGCTTCTATTTTTTATATTTCAGATCTTTAATTGATAGATAAAATAATTCAAGCCTAAATTGATAGTTTACCAATTTTTCAGACCTTAAATTAAAAATATTTCATCTTACACGTTAATTTTTTTTTTATCTTTCCATAATATTTATGTGAATGGCTTAAATTAAATCTTGACCCTTTCATATTGAATTTATAATCGTGACACCTTTTTGAGTTTATAATCTGTTTCAATTCGTGAGACAGTCTCACTTAAATTTTTACTTAAAATCATAAAATCTTTTATAATAATATAATAAATATTATATTAAAATATAACATATTAATTATGTATTTTAAGATTTTATTTTGGAAAACATTTGTTATAGTTTATGTCCTATATTATAGCAAGAGGTATTAAAATAAAATATAAAAAATCACAAAGAATTTTATAATTAATATTAATGTTATTTGTAAAATTGAAATAATTTATTTAATATTAAATTTTAAAATGTCTCTTATACTTAATAGAGAAAATTGGGTGCGGAGTCCAATCAGATAAAACAAATTACTTTTCTAACCTAATTATAAGTGTATATCTTTTTATGCTCGAATTAACAAAAATATCATTTACTCGAATGTATTTGAATAAAGAGTATTTTCGAGTAATATGAGTAAGTAATGTAATTTTCGAATAATATGAATAAGTAATGTAATTTTTGAGTAATGTGAATAATGTGAGTTAACATGAGTAACACTCCAAAAAAAGGCTTTCATTAGAGACTAAATTAGAGACGGTGTGTTAGCCGTCTCTATTTGAGACGGCTTCTGAGACTATTTTTAGAATTAGAGATGGCATTCTTGTTGACTATTAGTCAACAATAACAAATTTTATATTGAGACGGTATTAGAAACGGTTTCTCATTGAAACGGTATTAGAGACGTTTTTTTCTGTCTCAATTAGAGATAGTTTATTGTTGTCTCTAATTTGAGATAGTATTAGAGACGATTTTAAGTTGTGACGGTATTAGAGACGGCTTTCTTCCGTTTTAATTAGAAACAGAGTTTTTCTGTCTCTATTTGACACAATTTTAGAGATGAAATGTGTCGGCATGCTAGAGAACAAGATCACGTAATTTTGAGACGGTTTCTGACTGTTTCAATTATTGGGATGGATGCAAACCGTTTCAATTCGAGTAAAGGGCATTTTGGTCAATTCGGCCATAAAAAGATATATACTTAAAATTAGGTTTGGTTTAATTCGAACATTTAATCAAACTGAGACTCGAATAGTTCGCGAACGGTTTGGTTTGGTTACATCCCTACTTGCGGTTTTGGTCCCATAACATGCTTATTAATAATTAAAGAATTTATTTTTAAAGTATGATGAATGATGGAATAAAAATTAACATTTAATCCATGACACATATTTTTTAAAAAAAATTAGGGCCACTTACTATTAGCTACAAAAAAATGCATAATTGCTATTAACTACATGACTCAAAGCACTATTACTCATAACTACACAATTATGACTGTAGTACCATAAATACCCCTATATATTTGCACAATTATTTTGCACAATTTGATTCTGCACAATTTCGTCGGTCAACGCCGGTCAACTCCGGTGGGTGGGTGTGGGGTAGGGTTGTTGGTTTAAAAGTGTATTGAGTATAAAGTTATATTTGGTATTTTACTTTAATATTTTGTAGTTGAGAGTAATTATTTAAATTCCATGTATCTAATAGTAATTTAGGTTAAAAGTGTGTACCTATTAGTACTTATCCCAAAAAATTATTTATAAAAACTACTTCACAAATATATGTATTAAGATTTTATTTAGATAACTAAATAAGGCTAAAACTTGTGTATTTTTTGGGGCACGCCGTGCGCTCATACTCATTAATATATACCCTTTATTTTCTAAAATTAATATAAAACGTTATCACTTTCGTCATATATACCCTTTATTTTAATTTTCCTCTATATATATATCGATTCAAGAAGTATCACTAAAAATAATAATATAATAATTTTTTTATTCTTAATATATCCGTATTGAATATTTAATTTTATAAAATTAAAAATTTTAATAAATCTTGAATTAAATGAATATTTATTAATATTACGAATAATTTTAATACAAAATTAAATTTAAAATTTTAACTTAAAAAATGTTCGTTGCAACCAGTTGTACAGATTTTATTAAATTATACTATAACTTATGCATTCATTTATTACTTTATTATAAAAAATTATTATTACTTTATTAAAAAAATTATTTAAAAAATTATTATTATTTTATTATAAAAAAAATTATTTATCAATAAAAATATTGATATGGAAATTGATCTACGTATAAATTCAAGAAATTAAGATTAGACATGTTCACGTATGAAACTAAACCATACAGATCAAATACATTTAGTGCAAATTAACAGAAGATTGGATAGAATAATATATATTTATCATACACTTAGTTTATAATTAATTAATTAATTAAGTTAGAGGATTGATGAATAATATATTTATTATCATAAAATACACTTAGTTTATAATTAACTAATTAATTACTTAATTAACTTTACAACTAACAATGAATTTTAACGGGTATATCATTAATTCTACACTGTTGGAATTAATTCTTCACAATTCCAAACAAAATCAATCCTTTATTGTTTGCATCATAAAAATTACAACAAAAATCCACCAACAAAAATCCAACGTGCTGTGATTTAGATCTTTAGAAAAATTATGGAGAGTCCAAATTCAACTACAAATAGATTAGATTTGATGTATGAAATATTTGGTTCTGATAATGAAAATGATGGAGAAGATGAAGAGTCGTCGATGTATTCTTTATCAGAAAATGAATTTAACCAAGAAGAAGAATTTGAAATGATCATAGACACTGTCGAGGCTACTGAAACAAGCAATGTGGCTGTTCAAACTACTGAAACAAGCAATGTGGCTGTCCAAACTACTGAAACAAGCAATGTGGCTGTCCAAACTACTGAAACAAGCAGCGTGGAAGTTGGGCCTCAAACAGGTATGATCTATCAAGATATTGAAAGTTTATTTATAGCTTATCAAGAACATGCAAAGCATAAAGGTTTTAGCGTTAGCAAGAGAACAAGTCGTAAAGTTGGGGGAGAAGATTATAAATATTCATTAATGGTGTGTGATAGAGCTCGAATATCACAAGCACAAAAAGTATCAAAAAGAATAGGTTGTGGGGCTCGTATTAATGCTATCAAACAAGAGGATGGAACTTGGATGGTTTCGAAAACGATACCAACTCACAACCATGATCTTTATCCTCATATGTCAATTTTAATGCCTGCTCATAGGAATATTTCCGTTAATATGAAGCGACAGCTTGAAGCAAATGACATAGCTGGAATTAGGCCTTCTAAAAATATTAGATTAGCGGAGGTTCAAGTAGGTGGTCCACAAAATTTAGGGTGTCTCTCGAAAGATTGTAGAAATTACATAGAGAAGAGAAGAAGATTAAGACTTGGATTTGGAGATGCTGAGGCTATCAAAAAATTATTTTTGAGGTTGAAAAAAAGTAATAAAGACTTCTTCTATTTGCCTGATTTTGACGACAGAAGCAGACTATGTAATGTGATGTGGATTCATCCTCGAAGCATAGCTGCTTATCAAGATTTTCATGATGCTTTGTGCTTTGATACCACATACCTTGTTAATAAGTATAACATGCCTTTTGCAACCATAATTGGTATCAATCACCATGGACAGTCTATTTTGCTAGGATGTGCCTTGCTTGCACATGAAGACTCTAACTCTTTTAAGTGGCTTTTTTCACATTGGTTGGATGCAATGGGTGGCATTCATCCTACATGCATAATTACGGATCAATGTGAAAGCATCAAGATTGCAATACGAGAAATAATGCCTAATACAATTCATCGATATTGTTTGTGGCATATTTTGTCAAAATTACCACAAAAGCTCAGAAGTGTTCCTGAATTTAACAATGCTATTGTTGAATTAAAAGGAATCGTGTATGATAGTATTACTATTGAGATGTTTGAATCAAAGAGGGCTGAATTCTTGATGAAGTTTAATCTTGAAGGTAATTCCTGGCTGAATGACTTATTTAATGAAAAGGAAAATTGGGTTCCTGTGTACCTCAATCACATTTTTTGGGCCG
Organism: Pogostemon cablin; assembly: GCA_023678885.1. Taxonomy (NCBI): domain Eukaryota; kingdom Viridiplantae; phylum Streptophyta; class Magnoliopsida; order Lamiales; family Lamiaceae; genus Pogostemon; species Pogostemon cablin. Next base: position 42,431,533 of record CM042959.1, on the reverse strand, counting down.
GTATGGTTTCAACACAAAGAAGTGAAGGAATGCATGCATATTTTGATGGATACATCCACTCGAGGTGTACATTGAAACAATTTGTAGAACAATATGAGATAGCAACAGCTGATAAGATTCACAAGGAGTTCATTGCTGATTATGAATCAAAAAACAAGGTCATCAAATGTGTGACTTTTTTTTCTTGGGAGAAACAGTTTCAAAAGGCATACACTAATAATATGTTCAAGAAAGTGCAGAAAGAATTGATGCGCACATTATATTGCAGTGTTATTCAATCAAGCGGGGATGATGCAACTGATTGTGTAGTTGGAGTTGAAAAATACAGTGTGCAAGAGAAAAGAATGGTAAATGATTTTTTTTTCAAAGATCTGACATATACAGTTCAGTATAGGCCTAATGGGGAGTATTTTAATTGTAATTGCAAGAAATTTGAATTTGTTGGAATATTATGCTGTCATATTTTCAAGGTTATGGGACAGAATGGTATACAAACCATAAATGAAAGGTACATATTGGATAGATGGAGGAAAGACTTGTATAGACGACATTCTAGTATATTTTTTGCTGGAGGTTACCCACACATGACAGATGAGTATAAGAAATTTCAAGAAGTTGAAAAGTATTTTCAGGAATGCACCGATGTTGCTATGGATGACATTTCAAAGTTGGAATTTATCAAGCAAAAATGCATTGATATGAAGAATGAATTGTTTAATTGGAGTCCTTCAACTATGAGAGATAATGTCACTGAATCAAATAGAAGAGTTGAAGAAGGCACACCAATATTAAATCCAGAAGTTGTTCGTCCCCGTGGGAGGCCTAGAGTGAATCGATATGTTAGACCAGGTGAAGATAATCGATGTTCTAAAAAAAAAGAAATGGAAGAGGGCAGCGTGGTGGAAGAAATTCAGGAAGATAAGAAAGCATGGAGATAAGGAAGTTTGAAATGGAAGAGGGCAGCATGGTTGAAGAAATTCGGGAAGATGAGGAAGTATGGAGATAAGGAAGTTTGGAGTATGGATATTGTACTCTATTTTATTTTATGTTTATTTTGCAGCTTCCTAGAACTTGTAATATTTTATGTTATATGGATCAATTTATTTTACCAAAATTTTAACATTTTTATATTTTATTGTTATTTTTATTGAAACGATTAAAATTTTAGGCATCTAATAATTATTGTCATACATAAATTTATTTTAATTATAATTAATAATTATATTAAAATTTTATTAAAAAATTAAAATTATTTTCAATATATATTATGATTAAAAAATTTAATATAAAAATTATTTTATTAAAGTATATCAATAATATTATAATTATCTAATATAGTATTATATTAGTCATTTTATTTTAGTCTAATTAAGAATGTAATAAAATTATTAGTTATGAATTTTAAATATAAGTCATATCAATTATATTTAAATATACACTTTTAGATTCACAAGTAAAAATAAATTTATATTTAATTAATTATTTTCATTTTTATTATTTTATTATAGAGATGGTTATATTATCAATATATTATGTTTTATAAAAATTAATTAAAATATAAATTTTAAATTTAACTTATAAACATTATATAAATAAATTTTTAGTTTTATCAATAATAATCATTATAATGATTTTGAAATATGCCAAAAATAATAATATATTAATTTGAGAAGGATTACTAAAATTAATAATATATTGTTATAGATATTTTTGTAAATAATGATACTGTGTTTCAATGTGCATAAACTTAAAAAACATATTATCAAGATTTATTATTCTTCAAACTACTTTGCGCAAATTAATGCAGTGGAGTTCCAATCATTTAAAGCTATCTTAAAACTTAATAAAAAAAGAAATGATCTGTTCATTACAGAGAAGGAGATAATTGTCAATTAACATTTTTAATTTAGATTAATTTACTATAATGCCATTTTCTGTCCAGCCAGAATCTGACCAAATAGCACGATCCTTTTCCAATATATATATTAATTAATCCCATTTAATTATTATTACTCTAATGTGCATATTGGGTGGTATTTACAACTGATTCTGGAGGTACAAAAAATCCAAAATAACTGCTTTTGAAATGGTAGGTATTTATATTGTGTAAGGCCAATTTGATGAAACTATGGTATACCATTAATGTAAGTGGAATTTGTACTTGTTTATTTAATTGGATTAAAATATGGTCAAATAAATGAACTCATTGGGTGTTGAATGAAATAACTCATTTATTCAAGGTTTTGGTTGACTTTGAGAGAAAATTAAAATAATAATAATGGTATATATAATAGTTACAAGAAATTAAAAGCATTCCCATTTGAATGAAAAGTCAGAACATTTGGATTTAGACAATATTAATGGTGGACATTAAAGAGCACAAATTGGAGGGGCTCTTCTATTTCTCATATTGGTCCAACTGCTACTTAATTAAATACATAGTAATTAAAAAAATTATAACAAATGGTATAATATATACTACCACTTAATTAGTACTTCTCAATTTATGTCACAAAGTTGGCCACCTAATAGGTTTGAATTATATAATTTATAGACTAGCTAGTTCCTCAAACATGAAGTCTTAATTATCCACCCACACGTGCAACCAAAAAATAACACGAGTTTTATTTTATGTTGTTTTAATTTTTTTTATAGTGTTGATGAAATATACTTAAAAAAAATCATTCATGAGTTTATATGTTACTACATTAACATGGCTTTTAAGGTTGCGAGCACGTATTAAGGTTTTGTCATGGTTTGGTGGCCCAAAATCATAAGCTGACCTGTTCAATGAATCCTTTGTGCAAAATGACTTTTCAAAATGTAAGTCTTTTTATGGAATTCAAAATGAAAATGTGTAAATATTATGGTGGGACAGAGGGAACATAATTGAATTTTTGTTGGAAAAAATTTACCCATCAATACTTTACCAACGAAAAATACCAATAGAATTTATTGTTAATCCATTGCTAATTTAATTTACAATGAAATTATGACTTTTATTAAAGGAATATTCTCGTTTGTAATTTTTTTAAGTGTTATAGATTTAAAAATAGGTTGGATTGAGTATTTGTTTTATTTTATAATAGAAATTAAATAAAAACTGAATTTTAAAATTGTTTACGTGTACAGATACACATTAATTGGACTCCAATTTAATTATCACATTTCTCAATTTTATTATTTTAATATATTTTATTTTATTATCTATGTGATCTCTACTTATTTAACCAATTACAAAGCGCAAATTGATTTTAATTCAAACATGTCAGATTATGCTCTCACTTTAACAGATAAAATTTACTGAAATGCTCATTTACATATATGCCATTTTTGGAGTTGGCATAAGTTTATTTCTCAGTTTTATAGGATTATTTAATTAAATTAATCTCAGGTATTATATAGTACTCCTTGTGTGATATAAAAAAGAAAATGTGTGCGTCGATGATTGTAAGTAAATAAATAAATTAATGTAACGTTATGCATATATCTGATCTCATATGCCCATCCAAATCTTAGTCAGAGAATCTTCTTCCCAAGTTTTGCCTGAAAAAGATGTCACGTACCATAAATCTCTATTTTTGAACCACACCATTTACTTAATTAATTAATAAAATAAAAAACATCTCATTAATAAGAATAATGAAAATATAAGCAAAATAGTATAATCAAAATCTTGCATGCATTTGATCGCATATATATACATAGTCCTGATCCGACTCGATATGAAAATTATACTGTCATTTTGATCTATTGAATAAAGGCAAAAACTTGTATGCACCCTGGTGCACGGGCTCCGTGCGTCTTTAGAATTTTGTGTTAAATTGTATACATTTTCGTATAAAGATGTGAACCTTTTATTTTCTGAAAAAAATAAAAAATATTAATGAAAAATTTATACCCTTTAGAACAAAATGGTTTACACTTATTAATTAAAGTGTATATTCTTTAGAACAAAACAATATATCTTTACCCATAATACTAAATTCTAAAGGCGCACAGTGTAGCACGCAAGCTTCACTCTTAAATAAAAATGTATACCCTCAATTTTTTTTTCTTTATAAAATATTATTACCTTCCATATTTCAACTAATCATTTTAATGAATATATAATACTCTTAAATTAAAATGTATTTGAAAAAAATTCAATACACCCGTGACAAACTCTAGTTAATAAAGCATAGTTTATTGTCATGCAATATGGAAAAAGGGAAATATGTATTGTATAGTATAACAACAATTGTGTAATCATTTTACTATATTTTTAATTGTAATCATAATTTATTAAAAATATAATTATTTTTTATTTATATTATAAATTATTTATAAAATAATATTCTTTTAAATATATAAAATCATATTATATCGAATATATATACTCTGAGACCATGTCAAGATTTAAACTTGGGGATTAAATCTTAAATTAATATAAGAGGTGAACTTTGTTCGATGAGAGCATAATTTTTAGTATATTATATTACTATTTAAATTGTATTATTATGAGATTAATTTTTTAAAATATTTAAAATATAAATAAAGAATATTTAACATATATTAATACACATAAATAAATTGCGTGTAGAATTTAAATAAAAAGTAAATACATAACTGCAACGTGTAAGAACTTGTTTGAACTAGACCACCGGCAATCTATTGAATAAGTTTGAATGGTTTTTATTATAAAAATTAATTTGTCAGGTGGAGATATAAAACAATTTTTAATGAGCTACCCAATTTTAAATTTATTGTAATTCAACTTTATTTTGTGGGCATAGCTTAAGTTGGTCGAAGAAATTAATGAAATTATAGATAATCATCCGAATAAATTAAGAAGAGTTTTTTTTTAATTAATAGTGTTTACATGAACCTTCTTTATTCATGAGTTAAAAAAAAAACGAAAATTATCCTATGCATTTGAATATATGTGTTCACATTCAAAATTTATATACTAATAATTAAAAATATATATATTAATAAAAAAATTATGCATTTTTTACTCGAATACTTAAGATATCAATAAAAAATAAAATAAATACTATATCATAAACTATACTGATATAATTAAAATTGTGCTTTGAAAATCAACACTAAAATCTAAAAAAAAAATCCTAATATTATAGGACATAATACTACACATAATTTTTTTGTGAATTGAGCATGAGAAATACTTTATTTGTCAATTTTTTTTGACGAAAAAAATAAATATCATTAAGGATGCTGGAAGCCGCGAGCACTTTATTTGTCAATTGATAACTGTAGTATGATGGTTCAATTTTTGCATTTGGCATGAAAGGTCATTCTTCACAAGCACAATAAATATAGCGTTAATTGAGTTAAAAACCATGAACTTTCATCGGATTGTATATTATTCCCGATTTTTATGAAATTGCAAAAAAAATTATGACTATTCATGTTTGTGCAATTTGCACCCGTCGGGCATCTGAAACCTACCCGATCGTTAACGTGGCATTGATCTTTTGCCACGTCAGCTTTTAGTTTATTGTAAGAAAAACCCCAATCTTTAAAAATAAAATAAAAGCTGAAAGCTGACGTGGCAAAACTCAACGCCACGTCAGCGGTCGAGTAGGCTTCAGCTCCCTGACGGGTGCGAATGCACAAACATGAATAGTCATGATTTTTTTGCAATTTCATAAAAATCGGGATTAATTCGCAATCGTTGAAAGTTTATGGTTTTTAATGCAATTAACCCATAAATATATGTGGAAGTCTTTGATGGGATCGAAGAGATTTTTTATACTTTGGTAATTATTTTTTATTATAAATGTTATCACTTTTCTTTCAAATGTTATAACTTTTTATTTATACTATAAACTATCATTAAATAATTCACTGCAATACCATTATTACTTTTCATTAATTGATTATCACTCTTTATTAAAAATATTATCACATCGCCTCACAAAAGTCATTACGTGAGAAGGTCTCACATAAATCTTTATCTATATATATACCAATTGCAAATATACTTTTTTAAATAACTTCTTGAAGCGAAAGTGATGATGATTTTATAATTTTTTATCCATTTCACGAGTAAGGACTTCCGTAAAATTGTCTAATACAAGTTTTTACCATTAATATCCTATTTAAGCTCAAATACTATAAATTAATGGTAATTCAAGTTAATTTGTGGCCTATATGAAGGGTTTGGTTGGAATTTAGTTTCATTACTGAGTTGATTTTTGCGTGCAATGAATAATTAAATATTCATATTTGATTATGTTAAAGTAATTTGATTAAATATTAAAAGACATTTGTTTCTACCAGTTTAAACTTTTAATGAGGTGGTAATTTACATAGTATCAGAGCTATGAGACAAAATGTAACCCCGTCTGCATGTGAGGGAGCGTATTAGCATGATTTGATTAAATATTAAGTTATTATCCTCTCTATCAGCTTAAACTTTTAGATGAGGTGTTCATTTAATACTCGTAGATCTGATATCAGGTTATATAATCGCTCCATTCAATCAAGACATAATTAAATACAGATGAATTCCAATAAATTTTTCTCAGAAGTACTACTCTGGTGCAGTAAATGTTCTGATGAGTGTGGAGTAAGTAAAATTCTTGAAAATGATTTAATTAAATATCACCCTAGGTTAGATAATTATTTTATAATAAATAAAAATCACCATAGTGACAGAGAAGGAGTAGTCCTTTCTTGTTTCTTAATGTATTAAATTGGTATATTAAATAAAACCTGCACATGTTGTAAATGCAACTGTGGAGATACATTTTCCCAATGCCTTGTTTCTTCTGCTTCTGAATTAATCATTGAATACACAATTTCTACGTAAACTTGTTAAATAAGTCATTCATTATTTATTTTTTCATTTAATTAATACAACTACAAGCATAAATATAGTGCCTTTCGTGATCAATTTAATTATGACATTTATTGGATGTATACCTAACTTCATATATAATAATAATTATTATTATAATTCTTTTTATTTATTTATTTAGTTTAATTATATTAAAGAGCTTTAAAAATTGTATACCTACCAATTCAGCTGAAACCCGTTTGTTAAATTTCATTTATGTATTTCTGCCAATATTTAGAGCTTGCAGGTACCTACACTCTGTCAGTTCAATCAAATAATATCTCTCCAACCTCCACTACTTCTCATATTACTCTTAAAATTCTAATTTCAAAACACTAATTTAAGGGTTTGTAATTCTAGAACAATATATTATTCCTATGTCGTTAGATTGGTAATTAAAGGGCACTATATTTGAATTTTTGTAATTAAAAGATAAATTAGGCCTAAATTGAAATTTTCTTCTCAATTGCACATGTTCTGTTTTCGCGTGAGTCCTAATATTATAATTATCACATCTTTCAAAATTGTCATGTCACCCTTTCTTCTAAAATTGGATTTTACAGATTTAATAAAGCGATCTTTAGAGCATGTGGTAGTAACATAGCAACTCAATTATTGAGTACGTTAAAAAAAAAGAAAAAAATTTAATTTTAACCTAGTAGTATATATTTTAATTGCAAAAATTAAGATATAACGTCATTTAATTATCATCGAACAACATAATATCATGAGAATTCTCATGCTAACCTCTTATAAGATATCTAATTAACAATCTTGCGTTCAGTCGAATAATTATTTTGTAGGGAATTTTTTTTAACATTTAATTGATTTGCAACTTGCAAGTATACCTTATCATATTATAATTACTCTGTAAATCTAAGCAAAATAATTCGGTGGAATGATCCTACTTAAAAAAGATTTGTGTCCATTTGCAATTTCTGTGTCTTTTACAATTTAAACTCCCTACCAATACATATGTTTAAATAAAATAGGGAGAGGAAGAGTTGTGTTCACATGGGACACGGACCATGTCTCCGGGCATAGTAACTTTTGCCTTGAAATATTCGTTTTGTATGAAATCCATAGAGCTCTTTTTGCTTTTCGATTATGAATAAATAGGGCTATATATTTTCCCTTCATTGTGATGTTTGATTGGTTAGCTTGGGTCATTTCAGCAATTTATCTTTGCATAATATCCATTTCACAAAAACTACCATTAACAAAAGGTATCCCAAAATGATTAATGAAAATATTTAATCGATAATTAGCCATGGATTCATATTACCTCCAAAATTCAATGCTAAAATTAGAGTACGAATTGTATGTATCCATACTCTTCAAACATGTTGAATGTTAGTTTTTAAAATGTTAAGTGTTACTTGTATTCTTGTAAGAGTAATTATTAATTTGCCATACAATTATAAGAGTAATATTAATGTTTTAAAATATTGAGTTTTAGTTAATAATCAATCGTATAGAATAAAAAATATTTATTTTTATTCGGAATAGTAATAATGATTATATAAAACTCAAAATAAAAAATAATACTCCCTCCGTCACGAGTATTTTTACCCATTTGTACGGGCACAAAGATTAAGATGTGTTATTTTTTTAATACATAATGTAAGAAAAAGTAGGGTAAATTAGAAATTTAAAAAGAAAAAGTAAACAAAGTTGTTGGGAATGATGAATAAAGTGTAAAAAAGTAAGACAAAAGCTTCTGCGTTCCCGGGGACACGGAGGGATGCTCCGTATCCCCATGTGAACACAACTCTCCCCCTCTATATTTTATTTACACCTATGTATTGCTAGGGGTTTAAATTGCATAGGTGCACGAAAATTGCAAAGGCGCACGGAATGTGCTCCGTGCGCCCGGGTGCACAGGAGCTTCGCTCAAAAAGTAATTAAAATTGTTGGGATTGTAAAAAGTAAGTAATAAAATATTATGTATTTTTACCATTAATGAAATGGGTAAAAATAAGTAGGACATACCAAATGAAAAGTGAGTAAAAATACGTGGGACGGGTGGAGTATGATAATTTCCCTATATATCCTAAAAGCATAAAAGTATTTGTCAAAAAAGAGTGGCTCTTGTGCCTCTGGGGACAACGTGATCTTTTACAATTTTCGTACCCCTTTGCAATTTAAACCCCTAGCAATATATATGTTTAAATAGAATATGAAGGGGGAGTGTTGTGTCCGATGGCACTGGAGCCTTTGCGTCAAAAAAATATAGAAAATCATTACAACATTAGAAAAATGAAGAGATTAACACTTTATGAAGTAGTATGAACTAGTACTCTATCGATAACTTATAGAATTAATCTTGGAAATCTTCTTTTATTTTTATAGAAAATTAATAGGCTCTCAGAATATCTTCATATCTCCATAAGATAAAAAAAAAAAAAAAAAGCAATTGTAAAAGCGGGAATATTGAATCTAAAATAAGATTGTTCTTTCTTCTTTATGGAATACTCTTCCGTCCCATAAAACTTGTTCTATATTGTTTAAGAAAAATTGTACTTTTTGACTAACTTTATTGACTTTGGAGGGTATTGTAGTGTTTTTAGGTAATAAAAAAATAAAAAGTAATAATATGCAAGGATGAAAATATCGATATCGATTAAAATATCGGTACCTCAAATTTACGGATAAAATATATCGATGGATATATCGAATATCGATATCGATATCGTTAAAATTTAAAAAATCACGAAAACTTAAAAAAATAGAAGAAAATTAAGTTATTAACTTTTCAATATATTATAACTAATTTTAATATATAAATACACTTTAAAATCTCAATAAAACTCATAATACATGATAAGCAAATCAATAACATAGTTAAATAATCGGGAGTCCTACAATAATTACTACTTGTTGTTTAATACATAATAACTAATACCAAAATGATGATCTATGAGGCTCAAATATAAAACATGTCATGCCGTCTAGATCTAAATAATATTGGTACCAATTCATCAAATTAGGAAAATTCTGAATATAGTTCTAAATGTGCCAGTAGTACGTCGTTCTATCTTGTCCAATTGTTTGACTATAAATTGGATAGTGTGGGCTAATCCAATCACCATGTTGTTGAGGCATGATTGAACAATGATTGAACAATCTTGATTTTCTTAGTCAAAATAATGTTAATGAAAAGTGATAACAATTTTAATAAAAAGTGATAATTAATTAATTAAAAGTAAAACAATAGCACCATGAGATAGTTTCACGTAAGTGTTGCTTTATTTTTTATTTTATTTTTTAAAATTAAACATATTAATAACAAAAAAAAGTATTTCGTTAGTAAAACAAAAAATTATAGATAATTTTTTGATATTTTCGATATATCCTCGATATTTTGTCGATATTTTATCGATATTTCCTCGATATATCTCGATATCTGGGAAAATTTGAACTGTGGCAATTCGATATCGATATTGTTACCGATATTTCTCGATATTTTTCGATATATCCTCGATATCAGAAAAGATATATCATTTTCCCCCATATCGATATCGGTACTCTAAAAAAATGGATATATCGGGATATTTTTGTCCTTGATGATATGTGTGTGAAAAATGAGTGGCAAATTTGAAATTAAAGTAACTTTTGATGTTGTTAGATAAAGTGATGTTTCCTTTTTGGGATGTGAAAGGTTTTGTCGGACAAACAAATGAAGAAAGTGTGAAATATTTTATGGGACGGAGGAAGTAGTATCTATCTGATCAGTTCAAATATATCCATTTTATTATTTTGAGCAGTCAATTTAAGGGTATCCTCTTTTTTAGTAAAAAAGTTCCACATATGGTCTACCACCCCCATCTAATACAACTACCCACTATATATGTAATAATAATACATCATAATTTATAGGTAAAAAATAAATAGCTACATTTGTCATGGCTGGAGGGAGTATAATATAGAAATTTTGGGTTAAAATTATTTATAATGGACAAAGACTTGTGTAAAATCCTCTCACGTAAGTTATTACGACAGATACAAAGTGATAACATTATTAATGAAAAATAGTACTTAATCGATAAAATTTAATAATGGTATAGTGAACTATTTTATAAATAATTTGTAGTATAAAAAAAGTGATAAAATTTTAGAGGGGAAGTAATAATTAATTAAAAAAATAGTTGGTCTCCTGTGTCCCGGTAACGCACCGTGCTCCATGGGAACTCAAGAGTTTTGGGGGCATATCCCGGGACACAGAAGTTTTTGCTTAAAAAAAAGTACTAATAAAAAGATTTCCATAATAATTAGCTGAACTGCTTACTAATTTAATTTGATGATCAATTAAACTGATTTTATAGCACACTTAATTAATTAAGTTTGGTCAACCTTTTTTTCATGGCTGCATAAATGCTCAATTAAATGAATCATTGAACAGCAAACCCAATCTACACCATTATTAATCATAACATCATATAATAAGAAAATAAATAAAATACTGATAACATATAAATAATATTTCAGTTTATTATTATTATTATTATTATTATTATTAAATAAAGTCATTATTAATAATAAAATTTTGGTGTAATTTAATTATGTCAATGGTCTCCAATCATGCCTTCTACAAATCGAAAGTCAAAACCTCCTGCATTTTTCAGTTTTCTCTATGTATTTATTACTGTGAAAATTCAAAAAATTATCATAAATTATTTAATTATTAAAATTAGTAAGGTTGAAATATACTTTCCAGATTAAATGTAACACGTGCAATAATCTTGATGATAATGTTCTGGTCCTAAAAGGAAAAAGGGTAGAACTTTCAGTTTATGTACAAAGAAGCCTCTCCGCCTTTAACTTCACTTTATCAAATTATAAACTGTCGACATCCAATCAAATTATTCCCATTTCATATCAATTACTCCCTCCGTTCTAAGAATACATTCGCCCTTTTCATTTTGGTTCGTTCCAATAATACATTCGCCCCCGCCCCCTAAAAATGAAAATAATACACAATATCAATAACCTTACAATACTACAATATTACAAAAATGCCACCTTCTTTTTACACACAATTTAGTCAAAGTCAACTATATCATACATTTTATCCTACTCAATTACCCAAAATACCCTACTATTTCTTACATCACACCACCAAAAAGTTATTTTTCTTAAACTCCGTGCCCAAGAATACGCGAATGTATTCTTGGGACGGAGGGAGTACTATTTTAGTTTATATTTTCATTATGAATATTCAATGCATTAAATTATTGATTAACATCTGTATTTAAAATTTATCCAGTACAAGGTGTTATTCATCCCATGTGCAATAGATAGTCATTGAAAACTTTCGTATACAACTAATTAATGATTAAAATAAATAAATAAATAAATAAATTGTAATGGGACAGTTTTAAAATCTTTTAATTTAGGGATATTTTTTTTCTTTCTTTTTAATTAACTTGTCATCTAATTTCATTAAAGGAAGGACTTTTGTGAGAGATTTTGTGAGACGAATAAAAATACTAAGTAGAGTACTATTTATAATGAAAAGTTGATGAAAAGTAATAATGATGCGGTAGACTATTTCATGAATAATTTATATATAAGTGATAACATTTTAAAAAAATGATAACTAATTATTATTGTAAAATAATATGTGAGACGATATTACACACAATTGCCCATTACATAAACTATTTAAATTTGTTTTATTACTCAGTCATTTCGTATCACTGAAAAATTTATAAAATTTTACTATATTATTAAAGACAAATTCTCTCGTGAAATAATATTTATATGAGACGGTTTGTGATACATGTTAAAATATGATTATTGTATAGGTAGAATATACTCGTTGATAGTTAAAGTATGATGAATGAAGTATTAAATTATAATTCCAGCGTATTATAATGACTCACTAAAGTCATATTTTAAGTACCAATCAACATATTTTATCTATACAATAAATATATTAATAATTAGTCAATTAATCTCACATATATCTATGTCACAGGATTGGGCCCCATTAATAAATGAATATTACTCCCTCTATCCCGTAAAGAACTTCACAATTAATGTGGAGTTCTAGAGAAATTGTCTTTTAACTTGTTTTGTATGTTAGGTTTTGGAAAAAAAAATATTGATAAATACTATATTATAAAGTAAGTCATGTTAATGTAAAGGAGTGATAATTTTAAAATTAAAGCGTGTTGTGAAATTGTTGAATAGTGTATTATTTTTTTATTTGGGAATGTAAGTTTGTTTATAAATGAAAAAAATAGTAAACGTGAATTTGTGGTGAATAGAATATCTAATAATTAACAAATTGAATTTTTTGAAAATTATTGGAGAAAGTATTATTTTTACTTATTACTATATACTTACTATACTGATGACATGGAAAATTAAATTAACATGCATGTGTTAAATAGAAGTATATATTTTTTTACTGAAAAATAATTAATGGCCTGAACAATAAATATGCATATAGTAAAAACACAAAAAAATGAACAAAAGATTAATTTAAATGGGACCATCTAGTATTATTAAAGAAAAGTAAGTTTACATTAATTTCGAAATAAAAGATGGCCATGGCCCGCTTTAACAAATCTCCTCTAAATTAATTTATAAGCCCTTAAAAACAAATATCTTATGAAATACTTTATGGAGCCTACTGCGTGAGTTAGGGGAGAATTTATTAAGGAAATATATTCTACCAATTTCCTTTTTTTTTTTTTTCATATATTCTCTTTTGATCGATCTTATCTTTTCTGCCACACAGAAAACGGGTTGGGGCTGCCCACCATATCACGGGTCAAGTTGGGTATGGTACTCATTGACCCATCCCACACCGCGCCTTGGACTTAATAATATATTAATATTTTTAATATCTTTTATTAATATATTAATATATTTTAGTTATTTTATATAAAAGAAATATATAATTATAATAAAGTATTTTATTACAATATTAATATATCATTAAATACACAAAGTATTAACTATTAATTTTAAAAAACAAAAATAAAATTTAATTACTTAATTTAAAATTTAAATTTACTTCATTTTATTCAGAACGGGATTGGACGAACCCGTCCTGCAAAAGGGTGGACATGAACTTTCAATTCCTAACCCGTAATGGGATGGTGGACAACTACGTTGGGCGGCCTAGGTATCAAGATATCGCCCCATCTTGCACATTGTCATTCCTAATCTGGAATGGAGTTTCTTTAAACCATTTTAATTGAATTTCAAGTGAATTAAATAAAAAATCACTTAATTAAATCAAGTTCACTCAAGGCATAAAAATATTAATTTGAGATTAGAATGATTAAATATTAATAAATATATACTGCTTTAAATTTCCAATCCATATATTACCAACTAACACTCCAATTCAATCACAGAATTGATCAACTAATTTTACTAGCTCACAAATATTTTTTGAGTCGAAATTCGAACTATTTGCAAATTCGATATTACTCAGACAAATCCAGTTTGAAATATACACTCTATACTATTATATATTCTTCTCCATCCATGTACATTGTTCATTATTTCCTTATTGATTCGTCCACATAATTTTTACCTTAAAAAAATAATATTTTAATCTAACATCTCAAAAGTCACAAATAATATTTTAATCTAACATATCAAAAGTTACATCAATTTAAAAAGTATCATCATTTATTTTCATACATAACATATTTTATATTTTATTTCTTATTTAAAAATACCACACTACCTCAGAAGTCAATAAAATTAAGGAAAAATATTTTTTTTTAAATATCCATAATACAATAAAAATTAATAATCTTCTAGGTCGGGTGAGTATTAATTTGATTCGAGCTCAATCCTAAATAGTACTAAATAGCCAAGTAACCAATAATATTCAGTTTGATTATATTTCTATGGACACCCATCATGTAGTTAATTATCCTTAGCAGTTGGCAAAATTACAGTGACAAGAATATATATTGAGTTTTTCAACTAGGTTATTTTTACGAATATATATCACGCTACCAAAAAAATTTATTTCTTAACAACGGCGGAATTCAATTTGTTGGTAATTTCAATGAATTAACAATAAAATGACAATTTTCTTTTATAGATTTATTCTCTATTTACCAACGGAATTCAATCCATTGGTAATTATCAATGAATTACCAAAGAAATCATTATATAAATTACCAAAGAGTGAGATTCTTGTGCTCGGGGATACCGTGCCCCTTTGCAATTTAAACCCCTAACAATACATAGGGTTAAATAGAATATGGAGGGGGTGTTAAAGTAGTGTGCCAAACGCACCAATTAGATTGGATTGTATTCTTTATATTGTGAATATAAACAATCTCATTGAAAATTATATTATTATAGGTTGTTTAATTTATCTTTATAGTGAATTATACATTTGCTTATTAAATAAAGTCTTTGGACCAATTTAAGCTGAAATGTATGGTCACGCATATAATGGTGATCATAAAATTATACATAGTGAGCTTTGGTCTTAAACTTTGTTCCGAGTCGAGAGTTTTTCTAAATGGGACAAAGAATAACTCAGTAAAGACTCGTAGATATGATGAATGCTCGTGGGATGGGAATATTGCGTTCCATTAATATTAGTGTTGTGACACAAGTTCATATATGTGGATACTTATTAGAGAATAAGTTTATCGAACATGATCCGTAGGAAATTCTTATATGAATGTGTCGAAATGAGAATTTTCTAATTACGATAGTACACGATTAGTCCTCAGACTTGAAGCACCACGGTAGTCTTGTGTACATCTTGTAATACTTATATTTATCTTCTGATTGTTTAGCAATCACAAAGAGGGTATGTTGGGTATTATATTGATATACATGGAGACTTGTGCGTGGCTAAGATAGAATCTGACACTGGTCTAAGAGACAAGAGAATCTCTTGTTTATTTCATTGTTAATGATTCAAAGACCTTGGTCAAGGCAACGAGAATAAAGATTTACAATGAATCATTGTAACATGAAATAGAAACACAGTTATTGAGTTAGTAGAGTTTCGACTAATATTTCTACTCTAGACTTAATCGGGAGATTATTTGTTAGAAGGACCGTACGTGTATGTCACTAGTTAATTTATAGGTTTACTCGCTTTTTCACCTAACACTGGATGATCACACTACTTGCTAGGTATTACCGTGATTAGTAGGTTCTTGAAATTAATTAGTTAATTAATTGGATTAATTAATATGATAATTGTATTACAAGTAACAAATTGTTGTAAGCCTACTGCTAGAGTTAGTAGTGAACCTAAATGATCACACCTTAATTTGGATGAACGACTTTTGTCAATTGGTGCAATGGTTAAATAGTTAACCATATATTATAATTGAATAATTTGATTATTTAATTACAATAAGAATTAATTTGATTAATAAAGTTAAAAGAAACAAATCAATTGGATTGATTAATATATAATTGGGTTAGTCTTAAATTGGATTTATTTAAGCCCAAACATAATTAATGGACTTTATGATTGAGCCCATTAATTAATTTATACATTACAGAAAAAATAAAGGGGAGATGCAGTCATCCCTAGTTTTTGCGTGAGAAAAGGAAAAACATGGTGGTTGAGAAGATTATGGGAAGTACAACGTGTCTTCTTGTTTCTGAAATAAAGTGGTCGACTTTTTCAGAAAAAGTAACATTCTTCATTTTCTACTTCTTTCCTCATTCTCTCACTCTGCTAAGTCTTTTCTGTTCTTTTCTTTTAATTGTTGGAGACAATAAATTAATTATTGTTCTTCAACCTGTTTCTAGTATCACCCAGTTGATACTTAGGAACGCTCCATTGATATAAACAGATTTACACTGCTAGCGAAGTGTAAAATCTGTGTTGTTAATCCAATCGGTGGATTTTCTTTAGAGGGGATCCACCTCTGTGAGAAGAATGGAGTTTTAGTCACAATCCGGGAATCGATTCCCTCACTCCTTACATCAACTGGAAGAAAGTTTACGAAAATAAGAATAATCTTTACGGTAGATTTCTTTCAACATATTTTAACACCGAATCCGATAATCGTTTCCGAGCATTTGGGGTGAAACATTTGTTGTTACTAATAAATGTGATTTATAATTTCTTAAAATTTTAATTTCCACTGCGTTCACCCGGATCGCTATAAAGAACCCAACAGAGGGTTGTGTTCCCATGGGGTACGGTGTATCCCCCGGAGGTACACAAGTTTTTGCCATTATCAAATGAATTATTAGCAACGGATTACTATGGAATTGAATTTTCGTTGTTAAAAATTTAACAACCACCACTATATCAACGGAAATTTTATCAATAGATTTCATTACTAATCAATTGGTAAACTAATTTAATAATGGAATTAAGATTTTTTACCGATTGATATTCCGTTGGTATTGTAAGCAGTTAAAATTTACGTGCCAATGAAATGGCGACACGTGGATTTTATTAATTAAATATTAATTTACTTTGGAATTTAAATAAATTAATTCCTAAAGTAAATTAATAAATAATTTGGGCCCAACACATTAAAAGGGGCTCAAATTAAATGAGGTCTGACCCAAGTCAAGTAAGCCCCAAATTAAATGAGGCCTGGCCCAAGTCAAGTAAGCCTCAAATTAAATGAGGCCTGACTCAAGTCAAGTAAGCCCCAAATTAAATAAGGCCTGGCCCAAGTCAAGCAAGCCCATATAAATTAAATCAAGCCCAAATAAAATAGGCCTGATTGCAGCCCAAACAAGTAGAGGCCCAAGCCCGCAAGTTGTGGCCCAAATAGAGTGGACCAATCATAATGCAGAGCATTTATGAGGGGGTCTTCACCTTTCACCTATATAAAGGGGTCTCCTCCCTTCATTCAACACACACTGAAGCTTCTGAAGACACAGACACAGACAGAGACAGACATTCAAGTACTCAAAGACGACGCACTTGAAGAGATCGAGAACACGAGTAAAGCTCCCTCCAGATCTTCAAGCGAAGAACAAGCGAAGAACGATCTTCAAATCTTCAAAGCTTCAAGCGAAGAACGTTCGAGGATCTTCAAGCCTTCAAGCGATCTTCAAAGCGTCTTCAAACCTTCAAAGCTTCGAGCGAAGAACGTTCGAGGATCTTCAAGCTTTCAAGCGATCTTCAAAGCGTCTTCAAATCTTCAAAGCTTCAAGTCTTCAAGCTCAAGATCTTCAAGTCTTCAAGCCTCCAAAGCTTCAAGCTCAAGATCTTCAACAAAGCTTCAAGTCTTCAAGTCTCTAAAGCTTCAAGCTCAAGATCTTCAAGTTTTCAAGCCTCTAAAGCTTCAAGTTCAAGATCTTCAACAAAGCTTCAAGCCTTCAAGCCTCTAAAGCTTCAAGTCTCAAAGCATCTTCAAGCTTCAAATCAAGAACAGCTACTAATCCTGGATCAAGGCTCCAAGTCCCCAGATCAAGTGTTCTTCGTAGAAAGCTCTCAGTCAACGTTTAATCCGAGCAAAGGTTCAACGCCTCCGGGTCAACGTTCAAGACTACACACTCGAGCTCGGACAAGCTTCGTTTGAAGATCCGACTCAACACAAAAGTCAAGTCAACACAAGCTATCAACACAGTCAGCATACACTTCGTCAAAGAAGTCAAAGTCAAGAATCACAAGTCAAGTCAAAGTCAAGTCAAAGTCAAGTCAAAGCCAAATTGGTTCGAGAGAAGAATCAGAGGATTGATTGAGATTATAACCCGCTTACATCTTCTTCAAATTACATCCATCAAGAAATTATCTTTGTACTCAATATTGTATTTATTTTATTATAAATACAAAATTTGTTGTTACAAATTTTGGCACGCCCGGTGGGACGGTCTCTACCTCTCATCTCTTCTCTCTACAAGCTCGAAGATACAAAGCATGACTCCTCTCAGGATTGCAATAAGAAGACCTTCTACCTTGAAGCATTCAGAGCTGCAAACTGAAGAGATTCAAAAGATAACTCCACTCAAGATTGCGATACGGAGGCCTGCTGCATCAAAGCCTCCAGAGTTGCAAACTGAAAAGGTTGGAGCCGTTACAAGAAGTATTCCCGAAGGCTCCATAGAGGCAAATCATATGGTGGAGATTACTCTCAACAAGCCATTGCACGGAGACAAGAGTGGGGAAAATGTTTCTACTTGCTCAACTCCTCGCTCCACGCCAAGCTCATCATCTACCTCAACTGAAGTTGCAGTGATGACGACAAGTGCTATGACCATTGAGGATCAACTCGCAAATATGATGAGAGCCATTGAAGGACTCAACAAGCACATGGAAGCTCAAGACGTAAAGATCTCCATACTTATGAAGAAAATGGAGAATGTGGAGACAAGTCATACAAATGAAAAACAAGTTGAGGATGAGCGCGAGGAAGTAGACTCAGCGAAACACCATCCTTTTGAAAAGAAGCCAGTTGAAGAAAAAATACAAGTTTCAACTGACAAAATGCTTCATGTGAACCAACTGAAGAACATCATTTTAGAAACAATAAAAGACAAGTTTGAAGGGAGCTCAAAATCCCTTGTTGCCTACAAGAAGCCATATACAAAGAGAATTGACAACTTGAGGATGCCAGCTGACTATCAACCTCCCAATTTTCAACAATTTGACAGCAAAGGCAACCCAAGACAACATGTGGCGCATTTCGTCGAGACATGCAATGATGCTGGGACCTACGGAGATCACATGGTGAAACAGTTTGTTCGCTCTCTTAAAGGAAATGCATTCGATTGGTATATCAACTTAGAAGCCAACTCCATCGACAGTTGGGGGCAAATGGAAGAAGTGTTCCTCAACCGCTTCTACAGCACACGAAGAACTGTTAGCATGATGGAGCTAACAAATACTCGTCAAAGTGATGAAGAATATGTCATCGACTACATCAACAGATGGAGGAGCCTCAGCCTCAATTGCAAAGAGAAGATGTCAGTAACTTCAGCTATTGAAATGTGCATTCAAGGGATGCCATGGAATCTTCGCTACATACTTCAAGGAATTCAGCCAAAGACTTTTGAAGAGTTGGCTACAAGAGCTCACGACATGGAGTTGAGCTTGATATCAAATGATATTGAATGGCCATCTATTCAAGACTCCTACGAGTTTGAGGACATGCCTTCTGATGAGCTCGTGGAAGACGAACCACAAACAAAGACTGCAATTTCCATAAAGATTCATAGAAATGAAGTGGAAGCAAGAGAAAGCAATGCATCCCAGGATTGGGGGCAATGAACTGTTGATAAATCAAAGACAAAGCTCCTTGACATGAGCGAAAACTGTCCACATAACGCTCCTTGATATGAGCTTAAACTATCTAAAATCCCTCAAGCCAATGCTCCTTGATATGAGCTAAAACTATCTACACATGATGCTCCTTGATATGAGCTTAAACTATCTGAAATCTCCCAAGTCTACACAAGCAATGCTCCTTGATTAGAGCTAAAACTGTCTACACAATACTTCTTGATATGAATTTAAACTATCTAACACAAATAATACAAGGCTCCTCGACACGAGAGAAAACTGTCCACACAATACTCCTCGACATGAGTAAAAAATGTCCACACAAGACTCCCTGACACGAGTATAAACTGTCTACAAGTTCAAGAAGACTCATTGACACGAGTATAAATTGTCAACAAATTCAAATTCAACGCTCCTTGACACGAGCATAAACTGTCTACATGACGCTCCTTGACACGAGCATAAACTGTCTACATGACGCTCCTTGACACGAGCATAAACTGTCTACATGACGCTCCTTGACGTATGAGCCTAAACTGCATGTTACTCCTGGTCCGCACGAGTATAAACTGTGTACGACACACTCCTGGTCCGTACGAGTATAAACTGTGTACGACACGCTCCTTGACGTATGAGCCTAAACTGCATGTTACTCCTGGTCCGCACGAGTATAAACTGTGTACGACACACTCCTGGTCCGTACGAGTATAAACTGTGTACGACACGCTCCTTGACGTATGAGCCTAAACTGCATGTTACTCCTGGTCCGCACGAGTATAAACTGTGTACGACACACTCCTGGTCCGTACGAGTATAAACTGTGTACGACACGCTCCTTGACGTATGAGCCTAAACTGCATGTTACTCCTGGTCCGCACGAGTATAAACTGTGTACGACACACTCCTGGTCCGTACGAGTATAAACTGTGTACGACACGCTCCTTGACGTATGAGCCTAAACTGCATGTTACTCCTGGTCCGCACGAGTATAAACTGTGTACGACACACTCCTGGTCCGTACGAGTATAAACTGTGTACGACACACTCCTGGTCCGTACGAGTATAAACTGTGAACGACAAACTCCTGGTCCGCACGAGTATAAACTGTGTACGACACACTCCTGGCCCGCATGAGTATAAACTGTGCACGGCACCCCCCCCTTCAAATCAAAACCAGGTTCCTTTGAACTACGTAATGACTTGATCCTCTGCAAAGAGGTACGTAGGCAGCTTAGCATTTTGTTGAGTTCAGTCATGTTTTCACCTTTCACATCAAGTTTGTGAAGTAAGCAATAAATTGAAGCATGAATGAGTTGAGAAGAAAAATGGTTGACAAGGAGAAGATGGTGGTTGAATGCGAAGTTGAGTGAAGAGATTCAAATTATTGAAGTGGTAAAGGAAGTTCAAGTTCTTGGAGCGATGAAATAATCCCAAATTCTCGCAGCATTAAAGGAATGAAAGTGATTCATGTTGTCGCATAAAAAAAGTTGCAAGGGGGTTCATATTAGCAAGCAGATGGGTTCACATTAATTTAAATTTATGGATTTAACTAATTAAAAGGCCCCAAAATAAATTCATGGGATCAATTAATTATTAAGTCCAAAATTATAAATTAAACCCATGACGAGTGAAGTTTAAAAGGCTAAGGGAGTTATTTAATTAATTTATGTTTAAGTTTAATAAACTTAAAATCATGAATTAAATTTAACGAGAATGTTTAGTTGCCTGCCCCGAATTGGTGTATGGATGCATAATTCAAATTCATTATGGCATGTGGATTTGATAATCGATGTTGAGTCCCAAAGAGCAGTGAATTGGTAGACCAAGTGAGATTCTGAAGCCCAAATCGATTAAATTGATTATGGTTTAAAGAAGACAACTTGGCATGAATATAAGCCCACATGACTTATTTGCTAAACAATTGATCTACTCCAAAGCAACTTGGCATGAACATAAGCCCACATGGCTTATTTGCTAAATAATTGATCCAATGGCCCAAATCACATGGTGGGACTGAAGCCCAAAACTTTGATTCAACTTATATAAAAGTCCAGGCCCAAAGTTAACTTTAACATGGGCCATCAATTTATAAAAGTCCAAGCCAAATTATATGGAGGGTGCAAAGTTGTTTAGGGCCCAAAAAATTAATCAAATGGGCTAAAGTGGTCAAAATTAGCTTAAAAGTCAAAATTGATTGCAGCCAATCAATTCTTGCCACATGTAAATCCCATTTGAAGAAGAGGACATTCACGTGAACTACTGCAGAAGCCAAAATTGAAATCTGTATCCTAATTTCCTCACGACAGGATCGCATCACCTCTGCAAATCGACAGCCGCCAACCGCCGCTAGATCGGACCGTTACCGGATTGCCCGCCGCTGTCACCGCTGCACACCACCAGGAGCGCGAAGCCACCGCCGCCTCACGATCCACGTGCTGCCGGAAGAGCGGCGCCACCACCATGAAACGTCGCTGACGTGCGCCGTCCGATCTCCCTCAATCGCCAAGTCCTGTCGCTGGAGCCGCCGCTCTGAATCCAGTCAGAATCGCTGGAGTACGATCACACAAAGGTCGGCCTTCTCTACTGCAAATCCTTACCGGATCGTCGACATCATCGGATCCATCGTGCTGTCCACCGATCAACACCACCTCTCTCTCGATCGTCGCCTTCACCATGCGAGATCGCCGTCCAGCCGCTGACGGTCACCCACTCAGCCACCCCTCTCGATCGCCGCGCCATCGCGCGCGCTGCCATCGGGAGATCGCCTCGCACGTTGCCGCATGCTGCTGCCTGGAACGAACAACCAACCACCGCATGACTCGATCCACGGCGGCGCCAACTCACGGCTTCCGCCCTTAGCCGTTGATCTCAGCAGGGTGGTCGCTCTCAATACTAAACAGCCCATTGACGGAAACGCTCGCAAGTCAAAAGGACCACTAGCGACCACCACTTGCAGCCACTGCATCTGCCACGTTGCTCAACCACCATCTCAGGGCTGCCAGAAACGCAACTCCACGTGAGATCACCACTGGGAACATGCGCACTACTACCTCTAAGAGCAGGTCGGTCGTTACCCTTTGCTGGTTTTCAACATTGAAAGCCACTGCACCCCGATGAACAGCGACAGCAGCATGCGGGACAAATCCGACAGACGATGTGTGGTGGAATTGATTGTTTGAGCCATTGTTGACATTTGCTGCCAGATAGTGTCAAACTACCGGTGCAACCGAGGGACATTAATCCATTTCATTCAAAGGGACGATCGAGGGACATGCTTAAAAGGGACGAGGCTTGTCGGACATTCCTTCGAAAAGGAAGAACGACAAGGTTGACAGAAAATCACGAATACAGATATACAGTTTAAAAAAAATAAATAAAAAAAATAAAGAAGTGAAAAAAAAAATCAGAACTGTAAGTGTTTTACGTTCTGTGGATGAAGAAATCAAATGCACCGGGTCCTTCTTATATAGTGGAGAGGCTGCAGCAAATTATGGAAATTTTGAATGATTGAAATCTTGAGAGATTTCAAGAGATCTCTTTTATTTGGAATAAAAATTTGCAAATCCTCAAATCTGCTATCTCCCGTAATTTTGATATCAAGCAGTGAAGGAAGTTGATTTGGGCCTAAGAAGATAAATTGGGCTACTTGAGAAATAAATAAATTGGCCCACTTGAGAAATAAGAGTTGGGCCAAGAAATAATTTATCACTTGGATAAAGTAATTTCTCAAGCCAAAATTACAAATGTAAAAGAAAAGGAAGGAACTTTTGCGATTCCTTCACATCAAGACGTGACGTCTGTGAACAAATCGCAAGGGGGCATTTGTAAGCAGTTAAAATTTACGTGCCAATGAAATGGCGACACGTGGATTTTATTAATTAAATATTAATTTACTTTGGAATTTAAATAAATTAATTCCTAAAGTAAATTAATAAATAATTTGGGCCCAACACATTAAAAGGGGCTCAAATTAAATGAGGTCTGACCCAAGTCAAGTAAGCCCCAAATTAAATGAGGCCTGGCCCAAGTCAAGTAAGCCTCAAATTAAATGAGGCCTGACTCAAGTCAAGTAAGCCCCAAATTAAATAAGGCCTGGCCCAAGTCAAGCAAGCCCATATAAATTAAATCAAGCCCAAATAAAATAGGCCTGATTGCAGCCCAAACAAGTAGAGGCCCAAGCCCGCAAGTTGTGGCCCAAATAGAGTGGACCAATCATAATGCAGAGCATTTATGAGGGGGTCTTCACCTTTCACCTATATAAAGGGGTCTCCTCCCTTCATTCAACACACACTGAAGCTTCTGAAGACACAGACACAGACAGAGACAGACATTCAAGTACTCAAAGACGACGCACTTGAAGAGATCGAGAACACGAGTAAAGCTCCCTCCAGATCTTCAAGCGAAGAACAAGCGAAGAACGATCTTCAAATCTTCAAAGCTTCAAGCGAAGAACGTTCGAGGATCTTCAAGCCTTCAAGCGATCTTCAAAGCGTCTTCAAACCTTCAAAGCTTCGAGCGAAGAACGTTCGAGGATCTTCAAGCTTTCAAGCGATCTTCAAAGCGTCTTCAAATCTTCAAAGCTTCAAGTCTTCAAGCTCAAGATCTTCAAGTCTTCAAGCCTCCAAAGCTTCAAGCTCAAGATCTTCAACAAAGCTTCAAGTCTTCAAGTCTCTAAAGCTTCAAGCTCAAGATCTTCAAGTTTTCAAGCCTCTAAAGCTTCAAGTTCAAGATCTTCAACAAAGCTTCAAGCCTTCAAGCCTCTAAAGCTTCAAGTCTCAAAGCATCTTCAAGCTTCAAATCAAGAACAGCTACTAATCCTGGATCAAGGCTCCAAGTCCCCAGATCAAGTGTTCTTCGTAGAAAGCTCTCAGTCAACGTTTAATCCGAGCAAAGGTTCAACGCCTCCGGGTCAACGTTCAAGACTACACACTCGAGCTCGGACAAGCTTCGTTTGAAGATCCGACTCAACACAAAAGTCAAGTCAACACAAGCTATCAACACAGTCAGCATACACTTCGTCAAAGAAGTCAAAGTCAAGAATCACAAGTCAAGTCAAAGTCAAGTCAAAGTCAAGTCAAAGCCAAATTGGTTCGAGAGAAGAATCAGAGGATTGATTGAGATTATAACCCGCTTACATCTTCTTCAAATTACATCCATCAAGAAATTATCTTTGTACTCAATATTGTATTTATTTTATTATAAATACAAAATTTGTTGTTACAGGTATAAAAAAAATTTTGTGTCAATATAATGGTCACTTCAACAAACCCACAATTTCTAATTTTTATAAGGCTAATCAAAACTTTATACTAGTTTATATCATTAATCATGTTTTATCAAACGAAAAGAAGTTTATACATAGCTCAATAATCCATTAATTTTTAAATCCAAATGAAATGTTTATGCATGGCTTATAATTGCAATCATGAAATGTTTATTCATGGCTTATAATTGCAATCATGATATCAATCAGGCGGGCTAGCTTACTTGCCTATTCACTAAGGTGAATGACCCAAGTTCGATTTTCTTTGGGAACGAATAGGAGAAAGTTATAAGGAAGCTTGAAGAAAAGAGGGAATATGAGTGCTGGGTGAAATAACTATACTAATAATTAATTTTGTCAGAAAAGAGGGAATATGAGTGCTAGGTGAACTAATTATACTAACAATTAATTTTGTTCGATAAATAAAAAATAAAAATTGCAATCATGATATCTATTTAAAAGCACGATATATATGTATATTTCCGATAAATAAAAAATAAAAATTGCAATCATGATATCCATTTAAACGCACGATATATATGTATATTTGTCATTCAAAAGCACGATATATATGTATATTTCCGATAAATAAAAAATAAAAATTGCAATCATGATATCCATTTAAACGCACGATATATATGTATATTTGTCCCCCTAAATAATCAAGTTATAAAATCAGATACTCAATTTACAAACTTTATAATTATTAAAAAAAGTATAAATACTCGTGTGAATCAGGTTAAATAAAAATTACAATCATGATATTCATTTAAAAGCACGATATATATGTATATTTCCGATAAATAAAAAATAAAAATTGCAATCATGATATCCATTTAAAAGCACGATATATATGTATATTTGTCCCCCTAAATAATCAAGTTATAAAATCAGATACTCAATTTACAAACTTTATAATTATTAAAAAAAAGTATAAATACTCGTGAATCAGGTTCAGTGCTGGGTGAACTAACTATACTAACAACTAGTTTTGTCCGATAAATAAAAAATAAAAATTGCAATTATGATACCCATTTAAAAGCACGATATATATATGTATATTTGTCCCCCTAAATAATCAAGTTATAAAATCAGATACTCAATTTACAAATTTTATAATTATTAAAAATAAATAAAAATAAAAATTGCAATCATGATATCCATTTAAAAGCACGATATATATATATATATATATATATATATATATATATATATATATATATATATATATATATATATATATATATATATATATATATATATATATATGTATATTTGTCCCCCAAAATAATCAAGTTATAAAATCAGATACTCAATTTACAAACTTTATAATTATTAAAAAAGTATAAATACTCGTGTGAATCGGGTTGAACTCTATTTTACCTTTAGAGAGATAAATTATTACTTTTTTAAATAAAAAAAGGTTTGTAATAGGAGTAAAGTTCGTGATTTTTTTTTTTGCAATTAACCCATAAAAAAATTACTCTTTAAATTATTTCACACCTTAATTTATTGATTTTTTTAGTACATAAAAAAATACCTTTGAGAGAGATGAATTATTATTCTTTTAAATAAAAAATTATTACTCTTTAAAAAATAAATCTATCTATACATATATAAAAGCAAACCTAAATTTTTACTTTTGTTTTCAATTTTTTTCAATTTTACTCTATTTAGAAATAATTCAATTTTAATCTTGACCATCCAATTAATATTTTTGATTTCAATAATAAAATCTAATCTTGACCGTCCAATTAATGTTTTTTATTTCAATAATAAAATCTAATCTAATTATACTAATATAATGGATTTTGTTATTTAAATTTTACTTTTTTATTTAACAATATAAATTTGGTAAATATAAGAGATATTTTTGGCATACTTAACTAATTTTTAATCAATATATACTTAATTTAAATTAATATATCAATTAATATTCATATATTATAATTTAATTTATTATACCTTTGATTTCAATCAATCATAAAATTTAATTATACTAATAATGAATTTTTTTATTATTTAAATTTTATTTTTTATTGATTTAATTTAACAATATAAATTTGATTAATTTTTTTATCAATATATGCTTAATTTCAATTAATATAATATCAATTTTATTTTTATTAGAATCGTCTCTATAAATATTTGCTTTCAATCACGATCTTTTATTTATTAAAATCATTATATATATAAATCTTTTCAACATAATCAAATTCTTACTTTCTCCCTATTTTTTCTCTTTCTCATGCTTTTTCTTTTTATTCTCTTTTACGGATTCTACTTTCATATTATTTATAATCTAACTCTAATTTGTTTTGTCTTTTATATTTTTATTTGATCTTATTTGCAGGTTCAATCATTCTCCTAAAGGTATCATTTTTTAATTTTATTGTTATCTTATTCTCTTCGATTTTTGTGTTTTTTTAATAATTCTATAAACCCTATTTTTATAATTTAATTTATTTTATCTTCTTTTACACGTACTTTTATTTGATATTACTTTTAGATTCAATCATTCTCATATTTGATCTTATTCTTTTTTATTTTTTTCTCTAATACTTCCTCTTTTCCTTCTCTTTTACAGATTCTATTTTCATATTATTTATAATCTACTTTAATTTGTTTTGTCTTTTATACTTTTATTTGATCTTATATACAACTTCAATCATTCTCCTAAAGGTATCATTATACTTTTTAATTTTTTGTTATCTTATTTTTTTTCCTTCGATTTTTGTATTTTTTCAATAATTCTATAAACCCTGTTTTCATAATTTAATTTATTTTATCTTCTTTTATACTTTGATATTATTTTTAGGTTTAATCATTCTTATGTTTGATCTTATTTGTAAGTCAAATCATTCTCTTTATGTTTTTTTTATTCTAATGCTTCTTCTTTTTCTTCTCTTTTACAGATTCTACATTCATATTATTTATAATCTATTCTAATTTGTTTTGTCTTTTATACTTTTATCTGATCTTATATGCGAGTTCAATCATTCTCCTTAAATGTATCATTATAATTTTAAATTTTTTGTTATCTTATTTTTTTTCTCTTCGATTTTTGTATTTTTTTAATAATTTTATAAACTTTATTTTTATATTTTAATTTATTCTATCTTCTTTTATACTTTTATTTGATATTATTTTTAGGTTCAATCATTATCATATTTGATCTTATTAGTAAGTCCAATCAGGTATCATTCTTTTTTTTTGTCTATCTTTTTTGTATTCAATTTTTGTGTTTGCTTTATAATAATTATATGAACCATATTTTTATATCTTAATATTCTATCTTTTGTTCTTCTTATAATCTTCTCCTTCTTTTTTTTTTCTTTTACATATTCTACTTTCATATTATTTATAATTTAGGTTCATTCATTCTCCTTAAATTTAAAGGTTCAATCATCTATCTATCTATGCATATATAAAAGTAAACCTAAACTTCTACTTTTGTTTTTAATTTTTTTTCAATTTTACTCTATTTAGAAATAATTCAATTTTAATATTGACCGTCCAAATAATGCTTTGATTTCAATCATAAAATTTAATTATACTAATAATGGATTTTATTATTTAAATTTTACTATTTTATTTTACAATATAAATTCAGTAAATATGAGATATATTTTTGGCATATTTGACTAATTTTAAATATATATATATATATATATATATATATATATATATATATATATATATATATATATATATATATATATATATATATATATATATATATAAACAACCTTAATTTCTATTTTTATCTTCAATTTTAATCTTGACCGTCTATTATTTTTTATCTCAATCATAGATTCTATTTATGCTAATAATAAATTATTTATTTATTTTTTAATCAATAATATAAATTTGATAAATATAAAAAATATTATTGGCATATATTCTACTAATTGTCAATCAATATACTAATTTTCTTAATATCAAATCTTTCAATGCTATCTTTGGTAATTTTTCACCTTTTTTCCTACATCGTTGATTGCTTTCAATCACGATCGTTTATTCTTTCAAATAATTCTATATAAACCTTTTCATTACCTAATCAAATTCTTACTCTTTTTTTTCTTCTTATTTTTTTCTCTATTTCACATTCATACTATTTCTAATATACTTTAATTTGTTTTATCTTTTATATTTTATTTTGATTTGATCTATTATGCAGGTTCAGTCATTTTGAGGTATCATTCTTCTTCTTTTTTATTTTTTGTTATCTTTATTTTATCTTTTATACTTTTATTTAATTTTATTTTTATGTTCAATCATTCTCATATTTGATCTTATGTATATTTTATTTTGATTTAATCTAATGTGCATGTTTAATCATTTTGAGGTATCATTCTTCTTTTTTTATCTTTTATACTTTATTTGATCTTATTTTTATGTTCAATTATTCTCATATTTGATCTTATATGTGCAGGTTCAATCATCTCATTTGAAGTATCATTCTTCTTTTTTAGTTTTTGTTATCTTATTTTCGTTTCTCTATGATTTTTTATTTTCTTTTTAATTCTATAAACTTTATTTATATACTTTAATTTATTTGATCTTTTATACTTTTATTTGGTCTTATTTTCAGGTTCAATCATTCTATTCGAGATATCATTCTTCTTTTTTTATGGGCGTGGGTGGAATGGGGTGGCGGGGGTTTTGGGGGTGGGTAAGGGTTAGAGTTGAGTGATAATACTTTTATTATTTAAATATTAAAATCTAAAATTTTATTTAAAAAAAATTCTTTTGAGTGTGGGGGGTGGGTAGGGGTAGGTTGGGTGGTGAGTTTCCTCCACGAAAAATTATTTTTAATAAAATTTTAGATTTTAATATTTAGTATAATAAAATTTTATTATTTTTATTTATCATATATAAAATTTTATTTTAAAAATATTTTTTGAATTATGAATTTAAAATTCTTTCAAGGAATTTAAAATCCACTCAAATCAATTAGATTTGAAATGACTCAATTTAAACCCAACTTAAAAGTATATAATTGTAATAAACTTTAATTCTTTCCGTGCAACGCACGAATAGATAATATCTAGTTTTATATATGAAAAAGTAATTATGTTTAACATAATTCATATACAAACCTTTTTTTTTATACACTAGTATTCGATCCGTAAATCGACTAATTTGGGGGAGGCCAGAACCCACCGTCCACTAGCGAGATCCCCATTTCAAGCCAGAGTTTTACGCTCTCTATGGATTGGGCCTTCAGTGGTTGATCGTACCTGCGGGTTTCGAACCTGAGACCTTTGAAAATTTCACCTCTAGACACCTCAAGTTCTCACCGCTAGACCAACCCTTCATATATATATATATATACCTGATTTACACCAAACATATCCTTAGATAGGACTTTGTTTTGGAGCATTCAAAACATTAAACCAAACCTCATCTTTTATGGCGTGATAATATGATATACTCCCAACTCCCTTTTTTTCATTTGATATCTCTCTTTTAAACTAAAAACATGTGTCAAAAATTCTTTCTTGATCATAGCTAATTGTATTAAAGATATTCTAGTAATTATTAATATGATAAAATATCAATGAAAAATGAGATGTAGAACAAAGAATCCGTATTTATCTTTTACAAGACAAGTTATACATTTTATAATATTCATTCATGTACCTCGTATCTTTGCATGATATAGTTTCTCTTTTCATTTCATTTTAACCGATTATTTAAAGAAATAATGTAAAAGAAGGAGTATAATAAAAATCCAAAGACAAATTTACCCTCGTAGTTTTCTTTTTTGTGAGATGCACTAATACTTTAATTTAATTTAAAAAGGTTAAATGTCTTTTCTTTTCTTTTCTTTTATAAGCAAAAGGTTATAACGTCATTATTGCTATTAATTAACGGGTTTTCTTGAAATGTGGGAAACCACTTTGAACATCAGTTACAGAGGAATCTAGTATATTTGAATTGTGATAACACATACAAACAAAAAATAATTACAAGTTGAATAGAATCTACTTGTGATTCCAGAACAACCATTACATGCCCTCTAAAATTGGACCTACTAGTGGAATTCGTTCAACGGAGACAAAACTTTTTTATTTTTTATTTTTTAAATATAATAAAATTTTGCGCTTCTAATTATTATTTTATTTCATTAATTAATTACTTGAGTCATTAAATATTTTTCAAAGTAGAAAAATACCCTAATATGTAGGTAATTCTATTTTGTAAGTTTTTTTTTTTTCAAAGACTCGTTATTGGAAGGAAATTTAGGAATAATTACGTAACGAGGGCTTTAATTGGGGTAGAAAAGATTCGTGATGAATATAAAGCTATTTGAATATGTGGAAAATGATGATGATCAATCTTCACCTTTCTTGTTTGGGTGAATAATTCACTTAATTAGGTGGTAGACTTCTAATTATCAGATGTTTTTGAAGATTTTTATTACCCATTAAATGATGTAACTAGAATAACCATTATTTGTTGGTCGAATACAATGATAGAAGATACTATGTCTACTAATGTGTATCTTTATTTTTATTACAAAATAAACCTCAACCTTTATTTTTATTGGAAATAAATCCCAAATTTTGAAAAATTGCAAAAAAAAAACCCTCGATATTTAGGTTTTGTGCAAAACGCACCCAACGGGCAGGAGAGGATTGCCCGACGTTCGACGTGGTGTTGACCTTGCCACGTAAGCTTCCACGTCAACTTTGAGTTTATTGTAGAAAAAACCTCAACCTTTACTTAAATTGCGATTTAATCCAAACCTTTGAGATTTTGGCAAAAAATACCATCAGATTTTTTATTTATTTATATTAAAATTATATACTCAAAAATTATTATGTAATACAATAAAGTTCTAATATGATATTGATTTAATTCAAAAAAAATATTACTATAAACTAATATATTAGAAAAATATTTAAAATTTTATATTTTATTACGTGAGTAAAATTTATTATATCTGATATTTAAATTGTTAAAAAAATTATTAAAAATCTAAATATTTAAATTCTTTTAATTTAAAAAAAAAATTTATACATTATAAAATTTTCATAATTAAAGGTTATATTAATTTTTTTTTTCAAAGTTTTTTAAGTTTTTTTTATTAATTTTTTATTACTCGCTCTGTGCCGTAGTTATCTTCACCGACATTGTAGATAGTAATTTAAGAAAAGTTATTTTTTTACCAACTTTATTGACTTTTTAAGAGTATTCTAGTATTTTTAGGTAATAAGTAAAGTATAACGTATATTATATGTGTTATGTGAGAGTGATATTTTTTTAAATTAAGATAACTTTTTTAGGTTATTGATTGATGTGATATTTCAATTTTTGAGTGATGAAGATAAGTGTGGGACGAATGGAAACGGAAAGTGTGAAGATAAGTATAAATAAATTATAAATTATTTTTTGTATAAATTTTTTGTCATCTAAATATATAGTATAATTTTTCATATTAAATATGACATAAAATTATAAAAAAAAACTTAGAAATGTTCAAGAATACTTTGATTTTATAAATTATAAAAATTTTATAATGTATAAAATATTTTAAAAGCTAAAATAACTTTATTATTTTATTTAATAATTTTTGAAATTTTAAATTTAAATATAAAATATTATTGGTGCAATTTGAAAAAAAAAATTGATGGTCTTTTTTGCCAAAATATCAATGGTTGGTATTAAATAGCAATTTAAGTAAAAGTTGAGGTTTTTTCTGCAATAAACTCAAAGTTGACGTGGAAGCTGACGTGGCAAGGTCAACGCCACGTCGGACGTCGGGCAACCCTCTCCTGTCCGTTGTGTGCGTTTTGCACGAAACCTAAAGGTCGAAGTTTTTTTTATAATTTTTCAAAGGTTGGAATTTATTTGCAATAAAAATAAAGGTTGAGGTTTATTTTGCAATTAACCCTTTAATATGTATATTAAAATATAGGAAAAATAGATTTTTTTCGTCCCCTAACTTTCATTCATTTTGAAATTAGTCCATTAACTTTTTTAATTTTGAAATTAGTCCGTTAATTTTATAACAATTTTGAAATTAGTCCATTAACTTCATAAAATTCAACATTTTGGTCCTTTGACCTGCTATGGAAGGTCATTTGAATATTTTCACCCCAATTAATTTATATTATATTTTTATTTAACCAATTTTATCTCACTTTTCATTTTTCACTTCCGTATACCAAACAAACAATATTAATCTCATTACTAAAGTGGAGCAAATTTGACTAAATATTGATACTTCATCCGTCCGCTCGAAAGAGGATCTTTTTTCCAATTTGGTCGTCCGTTCCAAAGAGGGTCACTTTCATTTTTACACACATGAGATCCACACACACCCACTAATACAATTAAAATATGAGATTCACACTCCCACTAATACAACTACCCACTACACATTAAATAACAATACTTCTTAATCAACCTGCACAAAAGCAAAATGCCCTCTTTCGGGCGGACGGAGAGAGTATAATATAAATTTTCAGTGGAGACTATTTTTTTAAAAATAGTATATATATATATATACATATTTTTTATTTTTATTTTTTAGAATAACCTGCTAATGACATGTTGAAACGGACGATTTTGTTGAACTTGGTAAACATGATGGACGATTTTCAAAATTTTCAAATATAATGGACGATTTTCAAAATTCTGCAAATATAATGGACGATTTTCAAAAAGTGAAAAACTTATGGACTAAATTCAAAATTGGGCAAAGTTAGCGGACAAAAAAATCTATTTCCCCTAAAATATAATTAGAGATTCAGACATACTGACATTTAATAAATTGTGTAATTTTTCCAAGAGATTAATGATAGTTGGTCAATTTTTAGATATTATTTTTATATTTTTGCCCACACTTTTCAAATAAAAATGGATGAGTTATTGCCTAATTTAATAATTTTTTGGGTATAGTTTTGTAAGTGTTAACCATTTTTATATATATTTAAAAAAATGGATAGAGTAGTCCTTTTTTATATATATCTAAAAATGGAGAGAGTAGTAATTTTCAACTAGCTCCCAACATTAAGGTGAAGATGAATATGTAGAATTAACACCTAGTTAAAAAACTTAAATTGCTAAAGAATGCTAAAGCTGGAAAAACATTCCAACTGACCTGTTGAGTGGGAGTTAGAATTCTATCTTTGATATGGATGGAGATTCGAATCTTACTTTTGGAATGAATTTGGCTCTTTGCATTAAACAGTGAGCTTCTCTAAAAGGTACTTACTTGAAATACATCTTAGAATTTACCTCATCCATCAATTCTCAGCACATTTTGCGATTTACATCCTCCATCAATTCTCAGTACAGAAACAGTAGGAACCTTTAATGATGGGGTACACCATTTTTAAATTGGTAGTGAAGTATAGTATATCATTTAATATTTAATCAGATGAAAAAAAATAATGAAATAGTGAATAGTACAGCGATGGCAAGAGTCAAGTAAATCCATTTATGAAGAGAAAATTGAATGAAAGGTTGGTTGTGAATTGGCCATGTACAATAAAACCTGATGATTCAATTCATCCTTATATTAAATGTGCCTGTATGTAAGCAATCACCCATCAAGCAACCATAAAAAGAACATCCATTAATGCCCCAATTTATTGATAGGCCCCTCTCTATTTAGCAATCTCCCATTGCATGCTCTATGAAACCTCATGGGCCCTCTCCATCCATAATGTCTATAACTAATCTTCCAGTATTTAATTCTTGTCATATTATAATTTGGATACGAAAGTATGCTTGATTTGTTGAGTTATATATGGTGAGTAGAGTTTTGAAAAAGTATGCAATTGTGTATGCATATGGTAAAAAGTAATTTGAGAAGGTAAATTGAATTCATATGTGCACTCTAATTACCAATAATTTTAGGGTAATTTTAGAATGCGCCGGATGCACCGGTGCACCTAGAGTTTATAGGGGTAAATTAAGGGTTAGTGGGTAGTTATGATTTTTTTTATTTAATGGTTGAGATTAAATTAAAATTTAATCTAACAATTATGATCGTTCAGGCGCACTGGTGCATCAAGTGCATAGTAGTTGAACTCATAATTTTACAGAATATATGAAAATTCACTTTTTATTAATTGTGGTGAGATTACAAGTTAATTAATTTGTGAGACTCCGACCCACAGGTTCTACCTTAAATAAGGTAGATTTGGTTCTATATTAGTTGCTTTCTTAACAATTATGAACAAAAAAAATTGATACAAATTGAGTGAATGGAATTTAACTCCGCGCACTTGGATGTATAAGATATTAACTCTTCTATAAATTTTTCATAAAAATAATTTAATTGGACAATTATCAATATTAATCTATCAAATATAATTATTTATTAAAAATATTACCGTTTATTTATATTTACATGTAACTCATCTCACAAAATGATCTCACAAGCGAGTATACATTTTTAGATGATGAAAGATATTCTTGGTTTGTTTTTGGGAATGTGTAGTGTGGTTGATATGGAAAATTAGAAATTCTTATTTTTCGTGATGAAAATTTTGTGATTGGCAAATTATTGGAGGAGCTTAAGTCACGCTTTTGGAGTTGAATCCTTAAAGATATTTTGAGAGCCTATTAATTTGTTATGAAGAAATAAGACTATCTCCATGATTCATTTTAGAAATTGTTATGAGGGTGCTATATTATGGTGTATTAATTTCTTCATCTCCCTAATGTTGTAATGATTTCTTCCATTTTCTTGTAATTTTAGGCAGCTCTCGTCCATTAGTAATAAAAATAAAATTCATTTTGCTAATATAAAAAAAAAAATGATGGCGAATTACATAAAATCATATATCGAATTATTAGTGTCATTTTAAGGTCTCATTTAGGAAACTCTTGTATGATATATAACAATTAACTTTAACATAGGTGTGAAACAAATTAATTCAAATTAACTATAGTAGTTTCATATATATTTCTCCTCATTAATTCATTCAATCCAAAATTAATGTTAATTAAAGATGTAATGAACTTTGTTATGTTCACGAGATGTACATTCAACATGTAATTAGTTGGTATTTAAATGTAAAGTCGCATTCATTAGTTTAATGTTCTTATCGCTTTATAATGAAACAACAAAAGTTGTTGCGTACACGACGGCTTTATTATAAATGAAACTTATTAATTAATTAAATTAATCCTACCTCTTAATTGTGATCGTGACATTGTTGAGGTAATTCATTTCTTGTTCCACCACTTAAATATAAAATAAATAAATATACTTTGTCTATAATTTAATTTCGTCTGTAAGGAATATACACTCATTAATTAGTGACATGATTTCTTTTTAAAAAAATTAATTAGTGGGAAAGTTACGCATAATTACGGTTGGAAACCTATTAATGATAGAAAAGAGTGTTTACCTAAGTCTTATCGAAAGAGATGTCCTATGGTTATTTCTCGTGGTGCTTATTATGTCATTAAATGCCACAATTAATTTATGTACCTAACACACACCAATGTGCAATTAATTAAGGTTGGGTGATTGTGATCTATGCACACCCTCCACCCCCCCCCCCCCCCCCACCCCACCCATTTTTCAAATGTGTAATCTGCAATAAATTAAATTAAAGATTATTAATAAGGCTTTGAATTCAAGCCTATAAATGGGCATTAATAATTTTTTCTTTTTTATATTCCAATATTACGTCTCATCTTTTTAAAAATTAATAGCTTTAAAGTAATAGCTCGGCCTTCACTATTTTAATTCATCGATAGTGGTTTATAAGTTGTTTATTAATACTCCCTCCGTCCCAAAATTGATTGCACACTTTCCCCATTTGTCCGTCCCAAAATAGATTGCACCTTCCAAAAATGGCAAAAAAAAATTACCAATTTATCCTCACTTTTTAACCATTTACAAAAATGCCACTCTAATTAACTTATCTCTAAGTAATGGTTTGAGCCCAATTAACTTAACCTAAACCCAATTAAAACACTAAATCCAACCTAAACCCAATTAAAACACTAAACCCAGCCCAATTAATCCAACCCAAACCCAATCATAATATTACTCCCTCCTGTGTGTTCTTCTCTCTCTCTCGTTCTTCTCTAACCCTAGCCTCCCTCCTGTTTGTTCTTCTCTCTCACCATCAAACCCTAGCCTCCCTCCTCTCTGTTCGTCTCACCATGAAAACCTAGCCTCTCATTCTTCTTCTCACCATGATTGTTTAAGTGTTCGTCTCTGTCTTCTTCTCACCATGAAACTCTAGCCTCCCTCCTGTCTGTTTGTTCGTTTCATTCCTTTTCTTGCCTTCAATCTGGTGTGTCGATGAAAGTCGGTGTTAGAACCCATCCGGATGAGGGCTGGAATCATCCAGATGAGTGTTTCGCACCGCATACACAGCCAGACGTTTCATCTCCTCCGAGCCGGAACCCTAGCCTCCTCTGTAATTTCTGGTATCTTTCTTCTGAAGGCGAGGTGTTTGAGATCTCCGCCGGATCTGAGTCGGAGTTGCACCGATCTGAGATCCCGAGTGTGGATCCGGTCTGTCTGTGGCCCGAATCAGTCGATGATAGTATGGGCCTAGTCGGAGGGAGCGTCGAAGGAAGTCAATACACGGTGGTGCCGGAGACGGAGTTCTCTGAACTTGTGGAGTCTTCCGATGTGGTGGAGGACTCCGACTTGGAGAAAGAGACCGCCGGACCCCCCGCCGACCATGTGTTTTCCCGCGAAACCGAAGGCACTCCGGTGCCTCCCTTCCGGCCAGAAGGTCTAGCCTGTTGGATAAAGAGGACAGGGGGACTGATGAGGAATTCATATACAGATGGTTGTGTATGTTGATTCCTGCGTGGGGGTACATTTCTATCCTTTGACCACTACCTTTAATTGCTTTTCCATTCAGTTTGTTGGCCCTGTGATGCATATTGGTGGTCACACATGCTTTATGTTGGCCCTGTGAAGCCTATAATTGAGTATCCATGCTATTTGTTCGCCCTGTGAGGCATTTTATTGGTCTCACATGCTTTTTGTTGGCCCTGTGAGGCCTGTAATTGTACATCCATGCTATTTGTTGGTCCTGTGAGGCATTTTATTGGTCACACATGTTTTATGTTGGCCCTGTGAGGCCGGTAATTGATTATCCATGCTATTTGTTGGCCTTGTGAGGCATTTCATTGGTCACACATGCTTTATGTTGGTCCTGTGAGGCCTGTAATTGAGTATCCATGCTATTTGTTGGCCCTGTGAGGCATTTTATTGGTCACACATGCTTTATGTTGGCCCTGTGAGGCCTGTAATTGAGTATCCATGCTATTTGTTGGCCCTGTGAGGCATTTTATTGGTCACACATGCTTTATGTTGGCCCTGTGAGGCCTGTAATTTGAGTATCCATACTATTTGTTGGCCCTGTGAGGCATTTTATTGGTCACACATGCTTTATGTTGGCCCTGTGAGGCCTCTGATTGATTATCCATGCTATTCTCAGGTGATCTTTTTGGCTGACCCAATGAGGATATTATTCCGAGGGTTAATTTTCCTATGTTCCTATTGTTTGAGTGTCACCATTAGGTTTCTTAACCTAATTAGGAGACCTGTACCCAATGAGGATATTATTGCGAGGGTGAATTTTCCCATGTCCCTATTGTTTAAGTGTCACCATTAGGTTTCTTAACCTAATTAGAAGGCCTGTACCCAATGAGGATATTATTCCGAGGGTTAATCTTTTCACATTACTCCCTTTAAGTGGTATCTCTAGTCCCTCATGATGAAGTTCAGTGTCACCATTAAGGTTTATCGACCTATTTAGGAGGCCCAAATATCTTTGGATATATTGTTGGCAACCAATAGGCAGTATAAACCTTTTTAGGAGACCAAGCTCGATGATAAAATTACATTCTGAGAGCACAACAGATATTCCATCCAATGTCATTTAAATATGATCTTGTTTACAGCCTAAACAACACTCACACAACAAAATGTAATACATGATCCATTGTTTCTGCTGTAAACAACTTAAACTATCAGTCTAAGACACCTTATACCCATAACCCTTTCTCTTACACTGTTCTTAGTAGCCATTATCCAAAATGAGATCACCATTACCCAATAATCAAACACTTAATGCTTCCACTAGCTCTGAAATGTCATACACCATCTGGTATAGAGCCTGTTCTTCAACCAACTTGTCTATGCAGCCTTTAACCAAATCAGGATCAATCTCAAGATTGATGGGCAAAGTTCCTTCCCTAATCATCTTTGCCTTCCCCATATGGGGTATGTTGTAGTTGTTCCCCCCTCGACCTTCATTATCTCAATTAGGCAGGATTGTAGGCTAAGAAACACATTGTTGAGTGTAGCAGCTGTTAGGTTTTCAAAAGACTGGTTCACATTGTTGATCATTTCATCAACATTATAGCTTTCAATCTTCAGTTGTAGTGACTGTAGGGCCCTGAACCAACCAAGGTCATTCACATTTAGATCTGGAGAGCATGGAGGCTGATTAACAAGTCTGATGTTGAAACCATTAGATCTTGCAGCTGCTCCAAACTCCAAATCAGTGTCATTGATATGAGGTGGTGCGTTATCCTGCTGGATAATGATCTCCTTACTCATATTCTGTGGCCATTTAGCTTTTATAGCTGGAATGACCTGTCACCATGTGTATAGATGCATATAAAGGTATCTTAGGAGGCCTCATTGTCTAGAAATTAACCCTAGAATGATGTTAAAGCTGAAATAGGAGTAGATGGTTATACCTGATTGATTATTAATGCTCTGATAACATCTTTGTTCACTGAATCAAATGGTTTAGTAATCATTGTCCCCCGAGCCCTATTCTTAGAGTTCCTCTTTGCTGTCTCCTTCCTTGAGAAAGGAAATATGCCTATTTTACCATCTAACAACACTTCCCCGTCACTTCCAATTATTGGCCTAGAAACAGCACACATGAACATTATCTTAGTGATGAACTCCTTTGACTTGCATGTCCTATGTGGTTCTGCCTCCCCTGGAATCATGTAATACCTCTCATTCTCCCTTGTCATATAGAACCATTTTTCATCAATATGAACAACTTGATACATCCCATCAAACATTAGCTTGTTAACAGCCCTATCAAGATGAATTTGATGCAAACAATAGTTGAGCCTTTGTAGCTTGTTTTTTGGAGTTAGGCCAGGCTTTATAGCATTAGTGTGAGCTCTTATTTGTCCATCTTTTATCCATCTTCCAACTGTTGATTTGCTGACTTTTAAATTCCCTGCCAGCCCTCTAATTATACCCCTACTTTGAAAAGCCATCTTCTTCACTTCCTCTGGATCTAGTTGAACTCTCTTTGTCTTGGCTACCCCCTTTTGCTTGGAAATGAAGTTGACTGGCAGCCCTTGTTGAATCTGATTCCTAGCCTCTTTCCAAATGTTTTGGACTGTTCTTTTAGAACAACCAAAGATCTGCACTGCCTCTAACACCTTCCCATGGATAACTTTTTCATCATGGCTGTTTACCAGTAGATACTGCCCAATGAGATTTTTCTTTTCAAGTGAAAGGTGTGATTTTGGGCCAGCCATTAAATGTTGAGTGAGTGCATTAATGTGTGCTAACAACCCCCTATTTATGGTGATGACATTGGAGGGAAAATTTCAACAATTTGGCTTATCATGGTGGGAACAGATTAGAGGGAAAAAAGTGGAAGGAAATTTTAAGTTTGGTGGGAAATGACAATTAAAACTACAAATGGTGGGAAAAACTCACTCCACAAATTATTTGGGAGGAAAACAAATCCCAATGATGATGTTATAATCTGAGGGTTTTTTCAATATCATATTCATGCACATCATACATACAATATCTCACTTCTATTGTTGTTTCATTCTTTTAAATTTTCAGAAGTGTATGTCCACCCCCCTCAAGAAAGCCACCTCAATAATTTTGTTTTTAGAAGATCATGTATTTTGATGAATGCTAGAGTAATTTAGACATTACTCCATGTAATATTTGGAATTTGTAATAGATGAATTGTAATAGTGCTTAATTTAAATTTCTGTAATTTGTAATGTTGTAATAGTGTTGTAATGTTTGGAATTTCTGCAGCTTTTTTTTTCTATAATTATTTTATTATTTTCAGTGGATTATGATTTGGATTAACTTTAATGATAAAGTTAATCCAAAACATAAATCAAAATGCATGGACAATTTTACCCCTCAAAGTTTAGTTGAAAAGTCAATAAAGTAACATTTCTTAAACTCCGTATCTACAGTAACGGTGCAATCAATTTAGGGACGGAGGGAGTACATAGTATGAAGATAATTCGGTTGTTGAATTTGATTTTTTTTTTCTTCACAACATCAAAGGCTCAATTACAATTCTATACTCTTATGTGCTAATATGAATGGATGTAAATGAGTCCGCATGTGCAGCTCAACTGGTTGTATGGATGATATCTTGTAATTTTGATTAAGGATAAAATTCCACAGCCACAGTATGGGAGTAACCTCTCAAAATAAGGGGCTCCTTGTGTGTAGTGAGTAGTGGTTTAGCTCCTATTGATCAGTTAAGTCAGTATGATTAATTTTTCCATCACTCTCTCAGGTTGGGGTGCAAGGATGGTTAGGGTAAGCGATTCACCATGATTAACCTCTCTAGTTCCATCACTTTTTCAGGCTGCATAGGTGCCTACAATTCTACTTTTTTGTAACTAAAATGAATGTGAATGAGAATAGTTAGCCTTTTTTTTTAATTAAAAAATCAAACTAAATTAATATTAACTCGAATGTAATAGATTAGAACTCACAAAAAACCATATATATATATATATATATATATATATGATGGAGTTGCCTAAATCTTTAATTTTTATTTTTATTTTTACTTTTTACAATATCTGATGAGTGTAATGTAAATAAAGAAGACATTTTGAACCCTTCCCTAATTTAATGAGTGGAACAAAAAAAATTAACATGAATTAATTTGATGTAATAAGCTCACTAGCTATATATTAAAATGGGACTCAATACATTTATTATTTTATACTTAATGTACTGATTATTGTAAAAATGTAAAAAAATTCGAATCGCGGTCTTAAACAATTTATTCACATAAATTAATTAATAATTCATTAGTTAAATATAATCAATGGTCTATTAATTATTATATTCATAGACTATAGTGAAGTAATTGAAGATATCATTTTCTTTTTAGAACTAATAATTGAAGATACCATTTCAACCCTATACATACACTATCGTAAAAATATATTAATTAATTAATTAATAAGCTGACGATCTCAAAAAAAAAAAAAATCTTTTTCATTATTCGATTGTGATATAATTTTTTTTTTTTTCAACAATTGTAAATTCGTGGTTCAAAGTTAGGTAGAGCGATGAATTACGGTTGAAATGTTGAATTGACTTTGTTTTATGAATTTGACAGAAACCTGAAAATTGAAGCATGCATATATATATATATATATATATATATATATATATATCAAAATTGGATGAAAATTAAAAAAAAAAAATTCAGAATTATTTCAGAATTAATTCAAGTATTACTACTATATTAGTATTAATTATAGAATTAATTCAAGTATTACTACTATATTAGTATTAATTATATACTG
This sequence comes from Pogostemon cablin, assembly GCA_023678885.1. Lineage (NCBI taxonomy): Eukaryota > Viridiplantae > Streptophyta > Magnoliopsida > Lamiales > Lamiaceae > Pogostemon > Pogostemon cablin. The sequence continues at coordinate 42,388,648 of CM042959.1, read as the reverse complement.
TGTCCACGTGATATTTCGCACATCCTATATATTTACTCTCACCTGTTACCCATACACTCATCTACGTAACAAATTTTAATTTTAATACAAATTTTATTAAATTGAAGAACTTAATATATAATTTTTATATTACAAAATATAACCACACGCTTGACGGCTTGAGGCCATTCCCACCCTCTCTTTGAAATAAATAAATAAATAAATATCTTATATATACTAATTACGAATACGCTGCTATAAATAACTTTTAAAAATATGATGGGTCGTAATGTAGTTAATCGTTGTATATTTTTATATTTTTTAATTTTAATATTATATATATAATCTTTTTATTTTTATATTTTATTATTATATATTAACATGTATTATTCTATCACTATTATATCTCAAAATATTTATTCTTATCTACAAAATATCTAATAAGTCTTTATTCGATTAATTATTTCAAGAAAACAATTATCTAAATATTATAATATATTGAATAAAAAATAGATACACCATTTAAAATAAATAAATAAATTACAATCCTTTCATTTTAGGAAAAATCACTAATGGATACACACTTTTAACCTAAATTACTATGAGATACATGGAATTCAAATAATTACTCTCACATACAAAATATTAAAGTAAAATACCAAATATAACCTTATAATCCCATACACTTTTAAACCACTAACCCTACCCCTCACCTACCCACCCGCCGGACCGGAGTTGATCTCTGGCCGGACATCCGTTGACCGGCGTTGACCGCCGATTAATCGCTGGCCGGACAACCGTTGACCGGCGTTGACCGTCGGTCGGACAGCCGTTGACCGCCGACGCCTACTTTCGGAATTTAAAATGTGCAAAAACAAAATTGTGCAAAACCAAATCGTGCAAACAAATTATGCAAATACATAAGGGTATTTATTATTTCACAATCATATTTGTGTAGTTATGAGTAATAGTACTTTGAGTCATGTGGTTTACAGCAATTATGCATTATTTTATGTATCCAATAGTAAGTGACCCTTCATTTTATTATAAGATAACATTTAAAAATTAATTACTCTAATTTTTTAATTACCGTAAAGCTTCAACTAAAAAAAATAATATTTATAAAAATATTTATTTAACATAAATATTATACTATTTATAATTATATATACAACATTATTTAAGTTATAAATATATCTTAAATAAAAAATAATGATTATCATGTAACACATGGGCAAAAAGAAAGCACAAACAATTATATAAATTAATAATTTAACTAAAGTATCTAATTAACATAAATATTTTGCCCATAATAATAATAAAAAATTTTATTAATCTAAAACAAAGTATACTAATTAATCTGTGTAGTACACGGGAGAAAAAAACTAGTATATATATATATATATATATATATATATATATATATATATATATATATATTCCTTAAATTAAAATTCCTTAAAAAAATAAATATTCCTTAAAAATTGAGATTTATTATAAAATGTGTTCTTACAATTCATGTAAAAAAATAAATGCTAAGGAAGCACAATTTTATGTTCTCTTCCTTGCAAACAAATCTCACTTGCATACAATTATGTAATCCATCTGCAAAAAGTATTTTTTGCACTATTTTTATTTTTCTTCGTTTCATCATTTATGTACATTTTAAGAAGAGTAAAATATTTATTGCATTTTTTTTATATAAACTCTAGTAGTTTATGATTATATTTTTACTTTGTATCATTTAAATACAAACACTAATTAAATTAGAAATTATTATCAAATCATAGTCAATTTTTTTTGGATCTTGAATCAAAATTATTAATAAACATTATTTTCTGATATTGATACAAAAATGTCGGAATCGATTTAAAATTTTCATCCACTAAATGTATTTTATATGACCATTGACCGTGAGTATGACCAATATTGTTTATAGACATTATTCATCAACAAATATATTAATAGAACCATGAGTATAAGTGTATACATAAAAGATTATTTAAGAAAATTAAAAATCTGGAGCACATTAAAAGGCCAGTCATGAATGATGTTTAATCAGACTTCTTGTAATAATAATACGAGGAAAACTAATTATTTCTAATTTTCCAAAACAAAGAGTATATATATCAAACACTTCTTATGAAATGGATTTTCTTCAAAACAATTGAAAGTCGCATGATGTTGGGCCAAAGCCCATATGTTCGAATCAAGCTAATTACTTTTAGAGTGAGACTCTTGTGCACCCGGGCGCACGGAACACATTCCGTGCGCCTTTACAATTTTCATGCCCCTTTACAATTTAAACCCCTAGCAATACATAGGTTTAAATAGGATTGGAGGGGAGGGTTGTGTTCACATGGGGACACGGAGCATCTTTCCGTGTCCCCGGGCGCACAGGAGCTTTTGCCTTACTTTTAAAGCTAATTATTTATAATTTTCCAAAACAGTATATATATATATTACACACTTTATGAAATGGATTTTCTTCAAAACAATTGAACGTGGCATGATGTTGGGCCAAAGCCCATACGTTCGAACAAGAATTTATTTTTAACAAACCCAAACAAATAACAATTCATTAAAATTGGGCCAATTCGTAACTTAAAAGCCCATATTTGGAATTGTATCATGATGGCCCAAACAAGTCCTCCCGCCTCCGCCTTGCAAATTGCAATATCCCCTTCTCCGCAGAATCAAGCAGATACGGGTTTAGGGTTTTACGCTGTAAATGGGGAAGAAAAGGCAGAAACTGGTATTACCGCCGGAGCTCCCGCCGGAAGTTCCAGATGAAGAAATTGATATCTCCGATGAGGATTTGGAGTTCGTCAACAAGAACTCAGAATACGCTGGTTTTGTTTCCAAATTGGACACTCATTCCATCACTAAGTACGCATCAAATTAGGTTTTTAATCGAATATTAATGTTTATTTTGCGATGCGAATTCGATGTATTTCCATTTTATCTAAAAAAAATTGAAAATCAGACATGTCACGAGAGTTGCTGATGCGAATGATGGCGCTTTGGAAGCTTTATACGAGAAAAGGTTGCGAAAGAAATTGGAAAATGATAAAGAGAAAGAGCGGACTACACTGGAGGTGGATCCGGTTGATGCACTTCCGGTGAAAACTTTGGATGGACAGCTTGTTTACCGAAGAGGTGGTTTAACTTTTTGTTTCTTCGACTCAGATTTTTGAATACACATTTTATTTATGGATATTCGAGTGGCAATAAGAAAGTTGGCTTTTGATCATAGCAAAAGAGTCGAAAGTGGCTGAAGAGGAATCCAAAGAAGGTGATTCCATTAGTAAGGATCCTGATTTGATGAAGTTGACAAAGGCAGAGAAGCATTTGAAGAACAAGAAATTGAGGAAAGAGGCGAAGAAGCAAGCGAAGGAGGAAGTCCAACATACACCCCAGGTTCAAGTATTGGTACGTTTCTTTTAACTCGTCTTGTATTCTTGACTTTGCTGAAATGTGGTTAATCTACGCTTCTATATATGTTTGTATGTGCCAAACAGTATCAATGAAAAAAAATTAAATAGTGGTTCCAATTTCTTGTATAATCTTTCCTGGTCCGTTTTCGGGTTTAGACCAGTATGATGTTATGATGACAAAGTATACGCTTTTGTAACTGACTCTGTATTCATGTTGATGTTGAGTTAGCAAAATCTTAAGTATTCTTCAGACAAGGCACTAGGTTCACATAGACTTTTATGTTTTCTGTTTATCCATGTTTGCTAAAGCAATTATTTAATTTTTTTATGCAATATGTTATTCTTGTCATTAGATAATGTTCTATGAACATTTCTTGGTTTGTTAAATTGAGACTCAGAATGTTTCCTTTGTTGATTGCACTGCACTTGGCTATTACGCTTCTTTGATTTTTACCTTGCAATTTAATTACTGTTGATTGTTTTAGCAAGACTTGCATTGTTTTTATAAAATATTTTAACTGCTTTGACTAGTATTCTAGAGGTCTTTGATTTGTGTTTAATTTTAAATTCAGTTTCTCTTGAGTTCTAATCTATGCTGCATATGTCATGTCAAAGTTATCATTGGCAAAAACCTTCAACGTGGACCCTCTGATCAAATTAGTATTAACCCTTCAAATGTATATTGAGGTTTTAATCTATCCATTATGCAATGTCTTCTTGCGTTTAGGATGAAGTGAGAAAAGATCTGACTGCTGAAGAAGACAGTGAGAAGAAGAAATACAAGCTTGCTGAGCTGGGAACAGCGCTGCTAGCTGATCCAGAGTCCAATATTAAGAATTTAAAAGAGATGCTGGAGTTATTAAGAGATGGAGATGGTTCCATTGTCATTCTTGCGCTGAAATCCTTGTTGGCTGTTTTCAAAGACATCATTCCAGGGTGAGTCTGTTGCACTAAATTTCTACTGCCAAGTTGTTGACATATTTTCTGAATCTTTGTTTTATTCTTTTTTCCAATTTTTTGCTTCAGCTATCGAATCAGACTTCCTACTGAAAAGGAGCTAGAGATGAAGGTTTCTAAAGCTGTTAAAAAAACGCGATTTTATGAATCCACTCTTCTATCTTCCTACAAGGTTTGATATTTCAACTCTCTGTTTCCAGTCAGTGATAGCATATATTCACAAGACATTTGTCTAAATAATTTCAAACATCAATTCCTAAGCTAAATCTAATACTTTGAATTTCTATTCCCAATTTTAGATTTATATTCAGAAGTTGGTAGCTCTGCAAAAACACATTGTTTACAAGCGAGTGGCTGTCCGTTGCTTATGTACTCTGCTTGAAGCAGTGCCTCACTTTAACTGTCGTGAGATCTTGTTGACTGCAGTCGTGAAAAATATAATCTCTCAAGATGATGTTATAAGGTAGTTAAGGTTATTAATATGTTTAATGTTCTTTTATGGCTTCTTGTTTTTAGTATCTTTTATTTGATGGCATTTAGCTGGCCCTCTCACATGCTTAATGGTAAGAATTTCGGAATTTTCCAATTAAAAGAACTATGGATTTGTTTGCAAAAGTCTGGTTGTTGCTATCTGGGCGTGCTGATAAAAATCCCATAAACTTTAGAGCAGTTGTGCATGCACATCTTTTCTTGCTATATAATGTATACCTAATCGCCTCCTTCTAATGTGCTTCCTGACATTGGCTTCGCAAGATGTAGGAATAGAATGTAACCTTTTAAAAGTTCATTCTTCTTGAGACTTTGGTTGATTATTTAACTCTAAAGCATTACTTTGGCTGATCACCACATTACTTGGCCTTTGTTTTGTTAGAAAACTTTGCTGTGCAACTGTGAAGTCACTTTTCTCTGGCATGGGGAAACATGACGGTGAGGCTACTGTGGAGGCAGTTAAAATGATTGCCGAACTTGTTAAAGCTCACAACTGTCAACTACATCCTGATTCTATTGAAGTAAGGAAGCCTCTCTTATCGTCAGAATTTTCTTCGTGTTGTCATGTCTGTTTATTAGATTATAAATGCAATCCATGGGTTCACTCATCCTGATTCTCAACTTAACATGAACTTATAATTAAGACCAGGGGACTGTGAAGAATATGTGTGGCAATTGCTGATTTGCTGGCCCATTCTCAGAATCCGTTCCAAAGTGATTGAGTAAAACATGAACCCATCCCAACACAAAGACAGCTCACTCAATTCTAACATGATTTCACTAAATGCCCTTAAAAGCAGTTATCTTACTTTATACATAACCTATTAATTTAGTAAGCCCGGAAACATGCTGCATCTTAAGTATAAACATGAATCCAATTCAATGACCTGTGTTGCATAGTGATCCCTTATGCTGCCATCCTCTTTCCTATTTTTCACATTGCCTTAATGCAAACTGGCCTCTTGTTTCAACTCATAATTCATAGCAGCATGATTTAAAGACATGATATCTCTTTTTACTCTTGTCTGTTGATTGATAATATTTAGTAGCACTTGGTGGTTATGTGTGCGCAAATGGATTTCCTGATAAGAAGTTCTAGTTACCTACAAAAACAAAAGATTTTCTAGGAAGAAATGTGGTATACACGTGCATGTACATTGCTAAAGTAAACTTTGTTATTTTTTTAATGATGGAATTAATTTATTATCCTACTATTTCATCCTCTACCCAGGTTTTTCTGTCTCTGTCATTTGATGAAGATCTTGGAAAATCTGAAAGATCGGATGTTGATAAAAGAGCTAAAAACAAAAAATTCAAGAAGAGGAAAGGTACGGATGAGCCAAATCTCATGCCTGATAATGAGAGGAAGAAAACTAGGAAAGAGATGATGTTAAAGACTAGGGAGGAGGTATGCATCTCACCTCGGATACTTGGTGCTTGTTTGATATGAGTACTTTTACAATTGGAGAGTTGCAGGTAAACGCAGACTTTAAAGCTGCCTCATCTTATCAAGATCCTCAAGAGCAAAGAAGGATGCAGTCACAGACACTTGCTGCTGTATTTCAAACATACTTCCGCATCTTAAAGCATGCTGTACAGCCATCGTAAGTATTTCTTATTGAGATTGGTGGAATGATAATTTGCAGGTTCCTACTTTTCTTTGTCATGTTGAGCTGATAGTTGGTTGCTCTACTAATCTACTTTGATTCTTATGAATAAAATAATCAGCTATACGAACCTATAAAAATTCTTGGCTATCAGTAGAAGCTTGTGATATTCTTTATGTTGTATAATTCTCTATATCCTAGTAAAGAATTGTGAAAGCCAATTGTTCATGCAGATATTCAATTGTGATTGCCATTTTTGTTAGAAATAGATTTGGTTGCATCTGGCTTACTGCAAAAGGCGGTTTATATGATCTAAAATATCAGAGCCATAGTTGGAATCGAAAAGGATTTTCTTCCCTTCTTTCTAGTGTCCATTGCCAACTTGGCTATTATCCAAAGGCAATACTTTTCCCCTTATATCCCTTCAAACTTTTGTTGCTCAGATCAGAAGCTGTGCCTGGTACATCAGGAACCCATCCCCTGCTTGCTCCATGTTTGAATGGAATCGGAAAGTTTTCTCATCTAATTGACTTGGATTTTATGGCTGATCTCATGCATTGTCTGAGAAAACTTGCTGGAAATGGCAGCAAGTTAGGAGATTCATCTGCGAGTTCTACCTGTCAATTAACAGTGTCTGAGAGGTTACGCTGCTGTATTGTCGCTTTTAAAGTGATGAGGAACAATCTAGATGCTCTGAATATTGATTTACAGGAGTTCTTTGTCCAGTTTTACAACTTGATACTGGAATACCGACCTGGAAGGTAGACTCATTGCTGTTGAACTGGAATATGCATTTCAAAGTTGCACTTTTGAGTATATCATTTATGGGCAAGGATTTTATCTGATTAGAGCTTACAGCTTTATTTGTTGCTTATTTCCTCGAATGATACTTATTTAACTAATTATGCTTAAAAAGAATGATCTAATACTCCATTTGTCTTGTGCATCAAAACTAATCCAGTTATTGTACTAGGCTGGAATTTATACCTTGCTGTTTAATTTGAGGACACTCTTTTCAGTAACTGGACACCATATTCATTAATTCATTTTTTATTTCATTTTTGCATGCTTCTGTATCCCTGTGTTTCTGAAACATCATTGAAATTGTGTTTGTATAAAGTGGCCTCGAACCATACTTTAATATGGAAATTGATGTCAATCTAAATCTTATTGGAACTTACAGTTCATACTTTCTCTACTTATGCTTTTCTGTTATTGTGATATCATATGGGTCTGTATACACCCTCAAGAGACTATTGACTTTGAATGTTTTTTTATTTGTTTTATTTAATATACTGTAGAAATTTGAAGAGAAGGCTGCATAATTTGTGTGTAATTTTTCTACTTCAGTTGTGACATTTTTGTTTGTTGGACATTCCTTATTTTTTGCTGAAGCAGGGATGAGGGAGGTGTGTTAGCCGAAGCTTTAAAGATAATGTTCTGTGATGATAGACAGAACGATATGCAAAGGGCTGCGGCCTTCATAAAGCGATTGGCTACGTTCTCGTTATGCTTTGGCTCAGCTGAGTCCATGGCTGGTATGCCTTCTAAATTCAAAACATAACCGACCACCATTAAACGTCATTTTTATATTATGACATTTTTGTGAACAAATTTCAGCATTGGTAACTGTGAAGCATCTTCTTCAGAAGAATATCAAATGCCGCAATCTCTTAGAAAATGATGCTGGAGGTGGATCTGTTGCTGGTGCCATTGCTGTAAGCCCCTTGGAATAGTCTTTAATAATAATGTTAATATGCAATATCTATTTCTGGGTAATGCTTCGTCATATCATATTGAGTGTCACTCGAAGCTGATGATCATTGATTTATATTCAGAAATACCAACCTCAAGTGATGGATCCTAACCTCAGCGGTGCACTCGCTTCAGTTCTATGGGAGCTTAACCTTCTGATGAAACATTATCATCCGGCCATTTCCTCGATTGCTTCTAGTATCTCTACCATGAACACTAACAATAACCAGGTTTATCATTCCCATGTCTCCCCAATACAAGCCTACGCCGATCTATCTCAGGAAAACAAGTCATTTGCTTCATCTAGTGACAGTAAAAAATCAACCAGCAAGAAAAGGAAGGGAATTGACTCTACATCTGATAAAGTTGAACCAGTCCCTGATTTGACCGGTAAAATCGATGAGGATGAGATCAGAAAGAAACTTGCTGAGCATTTCCTACTGCTACGTGGTATCCAAGAGAATGCGAAATTGAGGTCCGAGTTAGAACGTACGAATATGTTGCTGAACCTATATGTAAGTTACAAAAAGCAAAAGAAGAGGAAGACAAGGTAGGTTTTCACAATTATTTCTGGTGTTAGGCAAGTTTTGAGGTTCTGTCTACCATCAGTTTTGAATTATCAAAACTTTCAATCTTTTCCATATTTCATGTCTTGATTATTTCAAGGGAATTTGATATATTATTTAACTTTAATTTAGTCTAAGTAATGTTTGGATCCTATGTAATTTGGCTTATCCCTGAAGCAAAATGAGTAAATGGTGGAAAATGATGTGTATAGGGTGTCTATGTTGAATATATATGTAGGAGATATGTTGTTTCCTTTGTGTATGTTTCAAGGCAATGTTGCTATTAACATACATGGAGAAGAGTGTACGTTTGAGGTTTGTTTGTTACTCTGTACACATGATGTCGAAATTGAATTTGTCTCCATGATCAAAAAAGAGAGAGCACTTCCTAAAGAGAAGAAGTGATATTTTCTTTTTCTGAAAGGAGATATAAAGATTATAATTACAGTCTGTCGAAGTTATCTTATATAAGTATGATATTGGATCTTAGGATCACTTTTGGATTTTATGTCGACAATTCTCACCCAACTACTTAAAATAAAATTAGAATTGCTAGTTTTTTAATTTAAAAAAAAAAGTTTTTACTGATTTTGGATACGTGGATGAATAGACGTGAAAACGAGGTAGATGTGAGAGATGAGGTGAAAGGCATGTGCAACTATTCACATGTTACTTTCTCTCTCTAAACCAGTTCTTCCCCCCTCTTCCTCGGATCTCATTTTCTCTCTAATTCCAAGTAATAATATTTTAACAGCACAATATATCTTGGCTTCTTCCAAATTCTTGATTTCGAATAATTCCACAGAGATTACATATTTAATTCCTCATTATTCCTCCACCCAATCATCAAGATTTATATACTAACCATGTGTTAAACCGTGAATCATGGACAACTAGTTTCACACTGGATTTTTTTTTATTTTTAAATTATATTATTCTCTGTCAGCTAATCACAAACAAACGCGTCTTATGTTTGCATTGGATTTTTGTTTATATATTGTGATTATAGTTCACAGTTGGGGTGTTACACTTCCAAACTCCATGTTACTTCAGATGCTTAACTTAACACTAATCATTTTATTACACCTTCATTTCAGATTATACCAACAACTTAACATACTCTCTCTCTCCTCTATAATTAATAAAATATAAATATATATATATATATATATATATTGGGGGGGCTCAGATGCTCAAAAAATATGAGGCAAACACGACTTTGATGGGACTTCAACGCGGATTTAAACACATGCTCAAGGTTTTATTAAATTTATATACACCATAAATATTAATATACAGTACAATCAATATTTCTATTTATGATCTGGGAGTATAAAGTTAATTAAAATGATATAATAATGATTGAGATTAAAATCAAATGGTGATGAGGTTTTGTGGATTAAGCTACGGCACGTCTTGCTAGTTTTAGGATGCAACTGACTTTCTTGATTATAATCATCCACTTAACCTAATTCCTAATTGCAATCATTGGTTAAGATTAGGAATCAAGCAACTCTGATTGCAATCTAAATATTTAGTCTAGTTATAAGTAATAATGCATTAGTGTACGAATGAAAAAAGTACGAGACACAATTCATTAATTAAAAAAAATAAAATTAATAATCTAATTAATGGATTAATCATAAGGAAGAAGGTATGCTACGTTTTGATTGGATTTGTTTAACAAGATGGCATACAATCACTTTAATATTTCTTTGTCCTATAAAATCCTTAAAAAAAAAGCACATTAATATAATATCCTCAAACTAGAATTTTAATTTTCAAATTGACATCTTCCACCTACCACACACGTAATATATTTACAATTTATTTATTATATAAAAATAACAAATTATGAAAAAGAAAAAAATTATTAATAAAATAGTTTTGCAAAATTGTACAAGTGTCGCATTAAACATCTACTACATGATATATAAATAGGAAATGAGATATTATCAAACAATTTCATAAAATAGAAAGATGTCACGTCACGTGACACGTGGCTCCACACGTCGTGCACAGTCCAAGAAAATAATTAATAGTATTATTTTCCAAAAATGAATAAAAATGGTGAGGCGATTTGAGAAGCTGATCCAGGTTGTCACTTGGAGTTATGATTGAGGGTTGTGTAGTTGGGTCCTAATTTGCTTAATTTAATTTAATTTAATTATTTTAGTTTCAACTTTGATTATTTGTTCATAAATGAGTGATTAATACTAATTCCTTTTAAATTAATCTTTTGTGGGCTCATACCTTCTTAAAAAGGAAAAATAAACTGTTTACAAAATTACTCCTACAATCAATTAGTTTTTATCCTTCATTTTTTTTTAACATACAAAAATAAATAAAATAGTTACATTCTTAATTACTTACTTTTACTAAGTAGTTTTTTCCCCTTCTTAATTTAACGTAAACGTTATTTATGAATTTAACCGGTTTCGATAATTATATAATAGTAATTGCTGTTTTAATAATAATAATAATAGTAATAATAATAATAATAATAATAAAAGTTCTTCGAAATTTCTAAGAAAATCCCAGTGCTTTGACTTGAATTAGTACTAAATTAATAAAATTCAAATCTGAAACCTAACCACGTCAAAGTATTTAATGGTGTAGAAAAAAAAAATTCTTTTATGACATAACAATGATATATATATATATAATATTTTTAATGGGAAAATATCATATTTGGTCCCATAAGAATTCATTCAGTTTAATTATAGTCCCGTATGAATACACTGGTCTCATAGCTAGCGGTTTTGGTCCCATAAGAATATTATAATCATAATTTTCGAAAATTTTCATCCCAAATTAAGTTATGTTATTATAAACCAACATATTTATATTATTTTTTGTCTTTCAAAATAGAATAGTCAATTTTTGTCTTGTTAATAGTTCAGAATATTTTGTCACCTATTAACAGATTTTGATGAAAAATTCCTATAGAACTAAATCTGTCAACTTTTGGATCTTTTGACATTGAGCAATTCTTACTAGACTAAATCTGAAATCATCCTATTTTTAATTATTTAATTGAAGAGTATGGAGAGGAATTAATGTGGGTTATCGGAAATATCCCAACATGTTCATGCTCATACAGGCATTAAATAAAATAATAATATTTTATTACTATTCTAATTAATTATGATATGACTTTCTAAGAAATTTGATGGATAAATAGAATCAATTCTCTGTAACCCTATCATTGAAATTATTTATTTAATCAAGTTTGATCATCACGTTAAGCTAATATTCATAGAACAAATCACGTTCTAATCCTCTGTGGATGCTCATAATTAATCTCTATAATGATTTATATATCTTGAGTTCCCATTTTCGTATTATATTTTTTTAATTACATATTCACATGATAAACTAGCTACATGGTATTGCTGTTTTGCATAATTACATATAAATTATAATGTGTTTGTTTAGATAAAATTAGAAAAAATTACTAATAGGTAAACACTTTGTACCTCTAATTACTATTAGATATATTGATTTAAAATAATTACTATCACATATAAAATATTTAAGTAAAATACCAAATATAACTCTAAACTCATACACTTTTAAACCACAAACCCTAACCCCACCCACCGCCGCTGGCGGCTGATCGCCAGAAAACTGTCGCCGGAAACTGCCGCCGCCGCTGCCGGAAAATTGACATCGCCTGAGCTCCGCCGGCCGATTGCCGGAGCACTGCCGGACCGCTGCCGCTGCCGCTGGAGCTCTGTCGGACCACCGCCTGACCACCACACTTTTTTGCTGCACACACTTTTTTTTTTACTGCACACAACATTTATGTGCAACACATTGTAGGGGTAATATTAGAATATCACTATATATTTTTGTAGTTAGTAGTAATATTTTTGTAAGTTTGTATCTCATAGTAATTAAGGGTTTTTTTTTACCTAGTAGTAATCTTCCCATAAAATTGTTAACATATAAAATAAATTATTTAAATAAAACGTCTTGTTGATGTTTAACACACAAGAATTTTTTTTTTTTGAGAAGACTATGAGAGAGAGTGTAGTTCATTTCTTTAAAATTTAATATTGATAAAAAATAATACTATTAAATTAACTGTTAACTCACCAGCTTCTTCTCCTTAATTATTATCAAATCTTAATTTCAATTTAAATTCAGTGATGATTGATTATAATAAACAGAGACTCGCTATGTGTTAGTTTGCTTTATAATTAGGGTTAAAAAATCAATTAACAATGAAATTGTTCAATTCGAGATTCATTATTAAATTTATGTAGAACTATTGAAGTAAACTTAAAAAAAAAATAAACAAAATCTTAAACATATACATTTTTCATAAATTGATGAGGATCAGATCTAAAAGTGGGCTCCATTTTGCGTTTGATTAAAATATAAGTAATTTGATGGAGTTGAAGTTGCATTTAGATTACTTAACTAACTAAAATATATATTCTTAAGAAGCCCAACAATAATAATCAAGTTAATTATGCTCAAACTCATTTGTCAACATTAGTAATATAATTATACCAATTTTATTTGAGGATAATTCTTTATTATATAGTAGTAAAATGAATATTATAATTTTAGCTTGCATTTTTAATAATCGGTGAAACTAATAAAGAAGCTAAAAAATGATAGTCTAAAACAATAATGCCTCAAAAACAATAAAGTTATATTGAGCTAAATTACTGCTTGATTATAAATACATTAATCGTAACAATTTTCTTAATCTATCACGACAACAAATACACAATATAAAGTAGGTTTATTATATATACCACATGCATACGAAATTCACTGTTGGAGTTCTAATAAAAAAGATATAGTAGTATATAAATACGATAAAAAGCCCGATAATATATATTTTTTATGAGGTCAGATTTGATAAGAGTGTGGATGAAATTAATTCCATTAAAAAGAAAGAAAAAAAATCTTTTAACTCTAACCACTCGAATTAATTATCCGGCACCATAAAGATCCCAACATTGGATTTTATATATATATTATATGTGTGTGGAGTATGATAACTAAACAATTTAATTTTAATTACTTTATAATCTTTACACAATTCACAATATTCCCTACACTTCCACATAATAACATTTAAATAAAGGGTTAAATCTTCCACTAGTATTCAAATAAATTTAGTTTGTGATAGATAGATTTAAATTTTAAATTAATGACAGATAAATTAATCACCAAATTTAATGTTGTCCAAGCGTAAAATCAGCACTAAATTGTAGAAGTGATGAGAAATGTCTATCCTTGCTGGCATAAGCTTTTCTTGATCAGACAAAATAGATAATGAATTGACCCCATGATTTTTGAGTCCGATTTTTTAATGGTCACTTCTGATAAAGTACAATTTAAAATAATCACATCTCTTAAAACCAATTTTTACTAGCCACTTTCAAGTGGATTCCCCAAATTACCCCCATAACTGTTACACAAAGGACGAAAATAATTGAGCCATCATCATGTCAGTTTTGACTGCAATAAATGCGGGGTGGGTGGACCACATTTTTTGAAGTTTTAAATTTTGAATTTAAGATTTTGGATGTGGGTTGGTGGGGTACATCAATACCCATCACTTTCACCTTTTTCTCTCCCTTCATTCTTTGTTTCTTTCTTTCTTTCTCTCTCATATTTCGTCCAACACACTATCTCTTCTTCTCTCCATTCGTCCAACACCCTCTCTCTTCTTCTCTCCATTCGTCCCAGTGAAGAACAATGCATTTCTTGGTGGAGAATTCTCCATTTGCGGTCTCCAGAGTGCATCAACTTGAAATGACAAATTTTCAGGTATGTATATAAGCATTGTTATTGGCATGTTTAAATACGTATAATGTACTGTGTGTAATGTAATGTAAGGTGTTGAATTGGCCTTTAATGTAGTAGGAATGCAGTGGTGTTCATTTATTTTTGGTTTTTTTTAAATATTGTCTTGGCTGAGTAGATGTTTTCAGTAGGCCGAATAGAACAATTCTTCAGGCCGAATAGAACAAAACGTCAGGTCGAATAGAACAAAACTTCAGGCCGAATAGAACAAGTGTAGGCCGAATAGAACAAAACTTCAGGCCGAATAGAACAAGTGTAGGCCGAATAGAACAATACTTCAGGCCGAATAGAACATGTGTAGGCCGAATAAAGCAAAATATATGAGCAATGACATATAATTTTGGTTGGCCGAATAGAGGTTTTCAGTAGGCCGAATAGAACAATACTTCAGGCCGAATATAACAAGTGTGTAGGCCGAATAGAGCAAAGTGTAGTAATGACTTTTTTAATTTTGGTAGGCCGAATAGAGGTTTTCTTTAGGGCGAATAGAACAAATCTTTAGGCCGAATAGAACAAGTGTTGGCCGAATAGAGCAAACTAGAAGACTTGTATTTTTAAATTTAATGAAATATTTGTTGGCCGAATAGAGATTTAGAGATGGCCGAATAGAACAACTCTATAGGCCGAATAGAGGAATTGGTAGGCAGAATAGAAGGAACTTTGGGCCGAATAGAGTAAATGTTTGTGTTCAAATATTTCGTTTTAGGGTTTTCATGAACTTATTGTTATTTTGCCCATAATTATGAATTTATGTCTTATTTAGCAAAAAAAATATATATGTGCAGGGTGAATGGAAGCGTCCTTCCATGCAGGGTCAACAATGCAGTATACATAATTACTGCAAACCTGGGGTAGTTATGGATATCATTCGTAGGCAGTTAACTAGGGTTGGGGGTAATGCGGAGGAGATATTTAAGAGATCATGTTTTGGTCATTACTGGGATCTCAGCGATGAGTGGAACGCGAATGCTCATCTGCACAGTCTCATGACCTGTGAGATCATACATAGGGGGGATGATTTAACGGCTAGGTATTTTCAGGTTGGAGACGTGTGCCTTAGATTTAGCCGGGTAGAGTTCATGAGGATTATGGGACTCTGTTTTCGGGATAGACTCGGCTTTGATCCGAACGAGACGTATGGTATCCCACCTGGTGGGTTATATGATAGGTTTTATGGTCAGGGTGAGAGACCTTTAGAAAGTCAGATTGCTAGTGACTTTGAAGGGCGAAGATTTATAGGTGTTAGCCCTGAGGACGCAGTTAAGGTTGCCAAAGTTCTGTTGTTGTACTACTTTCTCCTTGGGTCGGATGTCACCAAGGTGGGAGTAGACAACTGGGTCTGGTGCCTAGTGGAGGACGAACAGAGATGGGATTTATTCCCTTAGGGACAGGTCAGCTATATGACGCTTTTGCACTTTATGGACCACATTGTGACCAAAGTCCCAGCTAAAGCAAGTCCCGATCGGTACAGATACCACTTTTACGGGTGCACATTCGCATTACTGGTACGTGTTTTAGTAGATATATTAAAGTTATAGTGTATTTTTAATTTTAGTTGTATTAATTATCTGACATATGTGGTTTACGTGTGACAGGTTTGGGCGTACGAGCGTCTACCTGCCGTTGCTGCACCGTATGGCCATGTTCCCCACGGTAGGTTGAATTTAAGGCCACTCTGCTTGCGATGGATTTTTCGCAAATGGAAGAGGGTTGATAGGACTCTGTTTGATCAGGTATGACTTATTAATCCATTTAGTGAAGACATATATGTTTTATATTGTTTCTTATGTAATTGTTTATTTTGAATCAGGCTCTTGATGTGGTTGATTTTCCGATGATCCTTCCTGATAAGCTTAGACAAGGGTATTGGATTGGCATAGAGGATGAGCCTTTGGAGGGGTTGATCATGGGGATGTACACCAAGTCATTCTCTAAAACCAGCACAAAGGCTGTCCGGGCATACGATCCTACCGGTAATCCATAGGATCAGCGGTACTATACGGGTGTGGCTGTTGATGATGCGTGGAGGGGCCAGCGGGCGGATGATGCTGCGGCTTGGATGACAAATCGAGATCCCCATTCCTACCAACCTCGCTGTACTCCCAGTCCTGATCACAGCGGATATGCTTCAGGGGAGAGGACGTATGTTGAGCCCGGTTCCTATGATCCGAGTGCTGGCTGGCATGCTCGATTTATGAAAGAGCATGACGAACAACATCGTTAAGACGCAGACGCGCAGCAGCCTCTTGACGATAGGATGAATGATTCCCCAGGTTTTCATGGGAGTGGCTCTAGGGACGCATACCGAGGTGATCAACCCCACCAGGGATATGATCAGGACTTCCAAGAAAGGGTCTTTCGTAGGCTGGATCAACAGGATGAATTTTTACACAACCTTGCTTGTCAGGTTGTGTCTGAGCATCAAACAGCTCATTATTTTCGACAGGCACTTACGGCTGAGATTAGGCGCCTTCGATCAGAGCTTGCGCAGACCAGGATATCTGAAGCTGGGCCAACCAGCTCGAGGTCAGGGGTTAGACATTCCCCTACTAGACCGGTGGAGGCACTCAGCCCGATGGCCCCCACACCCAGGGGTGATGAAGAGGGTATAATGCGGTCTAAGAGGCAACAAAATCCATCTGCAGCGTTACAGTCTCCATTTACCACGACAGACCGAGAGCGCCGATGGGAACTGTACCGCAGATTTATTTCAAGCAGAGAACAGTAAGTACTACGCCAGTAGTGTAGACGTTATCATATATTACTTTAAACAATGTGCATTGATTTTAATGAATTATTGAATACAGGATCGACGTTGGTCTTAGTTTTAGAGTAGGGGCTTCCTTTTTCACTGAGATGGAGAACCCTAGTGTTTGGTTTGGAAGTGAGGTCAGAAATATTTAGTTCGTGTTTATATAAATTGTTGTAAATATTTTCATTATGTCATCAATTGTTAATTTTATTCGATGGATTTTCAGCACTTGGATGCATACCTCCGCTTATTATCGGAGCGCCCCTCTGACATAGGTGTACACGTGCATCCGGAGGTAGGCCCCTACTGCATTATGGACATGGAGTTCTCTGTAAGTAAATTAATTCATTATAATTGACTGTGGCAATTTTGGTATTTAATTTTTTGAGACTAATATTATGAAATGATTCTCGTGTAAGGTCCGAGTACAAGCAGTATGGAATGAGCACACGGGTCAGTTTAGGGATGATAGATCAATATATGCCAACATAACTAATGAATTGTTGACAGATCTCCGTCAGTACGCCCGAGGTTTATTGCCAGTGTGGAGGGGGTCGAGATCCTGGATTGATTGTGATATGGTATTATATCCTAATCATTGTTTCACTTACATGATAATATCCCCTAGAATGACTCTAGTGTTTTTACATCTAATGTATGCATTCCTTTTAACTTTCTTTGGCAGTTATTGTTCATTGTCCACACCTCAGGGCACTACTACCCTTGTGTGGTCCTTACGAAGCAAATGAAATTCATTTGTTTTGACTCGTTTCGCCATAGATGGGATGAGGAGCCCGACATGAAGGAGCGCCGGATACTGGAGACTCTACCATACAGACGTGTCATCCCATCTCTGATGCGCGAGCTTGACTCATCCGGGGTCCCGCACACATTCCCTCTATCACCAGCTCCCAGAGAGTATTGTTTCAAGCAAGAGGACGGTTCGAGTTGCGAACCAGCCTGTCTGAGAACCATAGAGGGACTGTTAGTAAGGAACTTTAACTGGGACACCCCTGATCACATCCTGCACTTCCGTAAGCACGTTGCCTTCACGATCTTTCAGTGTGCTAGAATAGGATGAACTTAGTAAATTTTAATTTTCATTTTTATTTTCTTTTTAAAGGTAGATTATGTTGTATTATATGAACTCATATATTTAAATTATTAAATGAAATTTATTGTCAAAAAGTAATATTAAATTTTGTTTAAAATATAATTAAATAAACAAATATGGATAAATGGGTATGAGACGAGTAGAACAAGATGAACTTTGTTAATTTTAATTTTGTTTAAGAAGGACAACGTAGACGTGTATGACCAATTTCACCACATTTCCCACATTTTTTTTGTCTACGTATACGATGGTTAGGATTATCTATGATAGGAGGAGGTGGATTATCTTATGAGCATGCCACTCCAGTACAATTTTTACGATTGTGACCTGGCTGTCGACATCTTGAGCACACATGTTCTTTGTGACGTCTCCTGGACGACTCGATCCCTGACCTTATACGAGACATTCGTGGTCGGCCGGCCTGTCTGTGTGGTAGCGGGGGGTTCACCTTCTGTGACAGGACTCCTTCGGGTATGTCCCACTGAGTGTAGTGGGGAACAGGCAATACTGGACCACGCCACATATTCACGACACTCGTATTATGATAAGCTGTAGACACAAAACCGCTGGCTGGCAAACCGCAAGCACTGTACAACGTATAGTGTAAGAGACACATAAAAATTGTAACAATGCAAGTAAGTAAGGTAATGACTGCGTACTCGATTGCCTTCATCGCATGAATGCATGGAACAAGTTCTTTCTGGAACTTCTGACATGTGCAGGTGTAGTAGTTCAGATCAACAGTGAATATATTACTAGCATCCTTGATCGCAAACTTATTTTCAAGGAGCATGGAAAATTCTAGCTTTTGGGCTGATAGAGAAAGTTCCACTAGTTCGTCATGGAGACGCTGGCATAGGATGGTACTCCGTTGTTCAACTGCTGTTCGACGTTCGTAAAACCACCTCTCAGTGGTAGTCCGACAAACCTCTAGCATTGTGCAGATAGGTAGCTTCCGCGCCCAAAGGATGGCATTGTTATACGACTCAGCTGCGTTTGAGGTCATAAACTCGTATCTATTGACAGGACAATGCACCCTTGACCATCTCTCATATCCCCATGACCCAATCAACTCCATTAACTCCTGCGATCGTGTCCCACATCTCAGTAAGTCCATCATCCTGCAAATAACAATGTAGGAGTGGTAAAATTAGGTTAAAGAAGACATTGTACCAACTCGTTCTTGTATAAAAAATTACAAAAGTGTAATATGTTGGTTGACTCACTTATCAAAATCTCTCGGTAGGTATACATCCATTGCACGATGGAATGTATATAAAACGTTCTTTCCAAAGCCAGCCAATCTGCGCTTTAAATGGTAGCCACATAGACCGTGATGGGCATCAGGGTACACAGTAGAAATAGCGTGTGCAATACTGGCATGACCGTCAGAAACTATCAACAGGTCTCGTGGACATCCGTAGGACTCGCGTAACCTTTCTAGAAACCACGTCCACGACATGTTGCTCTCAACATCGCCAGTGCCTAAGGCGAGTGGAAATATCTGATGGTTTGGATCATGCGTGACTGCGACAAACACGGTTCCTCTGTGACTACCCTTCGTATGAGTGCCGTCAATGACAATGATCGGACGACCAGACTCTAAAAACCCCCGCCTCGATGCTCCAAGTGCATAAAATGTAAACTTTAAACGGTCATCTTCATCGATAGATATTCGGGTGTATGTACCGGGATTTGTGGATTCCAACTGATACATGTAAGCAGGGAGCAATTCGTATGAGCTATCGTGATCCCCGTACGTGTGTCCAACAGCGTAGTGTTTCGCCTTTAACGCTATATTGTAGCTAATGTTGAATCCAAAATCAGTCCTGATCTCATCTATCATCGCACTGGGTCAGAGGCCATGAACCTTATCAAACTGCCTAGCAACAAAATATTGACCGATTACTTTGGACGACACCTGTGTAGGAGCAGATCTGTCTGGATCATTTAAACAACCAAGATGTTCGACGAATTTAACCACTCTCCACAACCCAGAGCTCATTCTTGCGTGCAACTTAAATGGACAGCCTGTTTGACCCTTCATGTTACATACAACGTTGTACCTTGTCGTGCTAGATCTTTCAACATAGGTCTCCACTCCGTGCCGCAAGTTATACATGCCTACTGCTGTCTGGATCTTCTCTTTTGTCTGAAATACACTGTTCTTTTCAATAACACCAGACGCATCAATCTCAAGGCCAGTCAGCTGATCTACTCTCTCTGCTTCAATCGGCATGCCTGGAATCAACCAAGGACGGGTGTTGGGCCGTGCACTACGCAACTCTTCTGACTGCATTTCAGGACGGCGCAACTCACGATTAATCGGTTCAAGAAAGTTAGGCCCTCCTCTCTTACGTATGTAATCACATATTTCTTCATACAATTGGTGTCTTCTCTCCTCAGCACCATCATCGCTTTCGCTAGAAGACTGATTAGTATCCTGCTGTATGCGATCCCCTTCTTCCACCGTTCTATTCCCGGGGTCATCATCATCATCGTTACAACCGTCTACGTCCTCCGCACCCTCACCAGAGACATCACCAGATTCTGCATCTACAGATTCTCTAAAACCAGCACACTGCATCTCTGAGGCCGGACAACACTCCACATTCAAATCAAAATCATGCCTCCCAGAAGAATTTGCCCTCGTACATGGGTTATTGCTCGTACCAGCACCTCCGTCATCATAACCCATCCCTAAAACCATACTACTCCCTGCACCCGTGATAGGACAGAGTGTGACGTACATCATTCCGACATCATCAACACACTTGAACACTTCTGCCACACGTGCATCATTCTTTATCTTATATTTGAACAAACGGCCATTGTAATCAACTAGAGAATGAACTACATAACCCCAATGCCCCAAATCAGCTTGCACTATGTCATGAATTTCTTTTAGCAAGCTACTATAACACAAACTGGCCTCTGGCAAGAACAACCAGTTCACCACTCCACCTATATATTGCAATCCTTCCCATGCTCCACCCCAACATATCCCAGCTTTTCTATAACTCATCTGCACATTTTTTCAAAAACAACTTTAATGACATCAACATTAAAAGATTAGATAATTAGTTGCATCATTAAATCATTAGAAAATTTGTACTAAATTTGTATTCTATCCAGTCAACAAATTAATGTATGCAAACCTACACTGTTTCAACAAAACCCTAAACCCTTGACACACCTTAAAATGTGTCAGTATTTTTTTCTTCTATTCGGCCAATTATTCCTCTATTCGGCCCAAAAGTGTCTCCTATTCGGCCTAGTAACTTGCTCTATTCGGCCAACATTGAGTTTCTATTCGGCCTACCAACGCTTTCTCTATTCGGCCAACGGTTTCTCTATTCGGCCCACCAAGCTATTCTATTCGGCCAACTAACTTCTTCTATTCGGCCTACTAAGTTTCAGAAAATAAAAGAACATTTTTTGGGCATTTCGGCCAACGGGTGTTTTATTCGGCCCACAAAGTTGTTCTATTCGTCCCACTAACTTCTTCTATTCGGCCTACTAACTTTCTGAAATTTAAATAATTTTTTTGGGCTATTCGGCCAACGGTTACTCTATTCGGCCCACCAAGCTATTCTATTCGTCCCACTAACTTCTTCTATTCGGCCTACTAAGTTTCACAAAATAAAAGATCATTTTTGGGCATTTCGGCCGACGGGTGTTCTATTCGGCCCAAAAAGTTGTTCTACTCGGCCCAGCAACTGAATCCATTCTGCCTACTCACCATTGTTTAACAAATTTGAAAAGATTAATTAAAAAAACCAAGATGTAACATGAGTGGTGAAGATTTAAAAGAGAAAAACTTTTGAATGTTACAAAATTATTCTACAAGTCATACAATTTTTTCTATTATATTATAAAAACGTTGAATAATTAGAATACACTCATGAGCCATGTCAACAATTATAAAATTAGGGCATCACAATTATAAAACTTGTTTTAACATACCTTGTACACCTGCTACCCAAATATCTTAATTCTCTCCAAAATTACTGGAAATTTGCTCCCAAATGCTCAACCTCTGGTACAAAAAATTTTAATATGTGTTGGACGACCACCCCCATTTTTCAATTTCCACTATATATTATCCTCATTATTTTGTATGGATATGGGGGAGCTACGGGAGCACATGCCTACATAGTAGTACTAGGTATTAGGTATTGTACTTCCACACTTTATTCAGAAATAAAGAAGAATCCGATTCCTTTACTGTACTTTGGGTCAAAAAAGTGTGGAATCTCATCTGCAACCACCTGAAAAGTGGGTCCCCACAAGGGCATTTTGGCCAATTCATTTCAAAGTGGCTAGAAAAAATTATGTATAACAAATGTGGCCACTTAAAATTATAGTTATCCAAAAGTGGCCACTTTTTACCATTTCCACATGATTTTTTCTCTTTCTAATACAAATCTCACTTATTAAACTTTTTTAGTATTGCCTTTTTTTTAATAATAATAATTTGAAATGTCAATCTAAATAGTAACAAGATCCAATTACAAATCAAGGCTTCATATCTATTTGATCTTCAATTTTACTCACACTTTTTTAGAGGCCAATAATTGTAATATTTAATTTCCTAACAATTCCTTAATATATATTTTTTTTACGGAACAATTCCTTAATATTAATATGATAGGTTATTTGTAAAAGTTGGCTATATCATATGCATATACTCCCACGGTCCCCAAATTAAAAAATAAAAAATGAATTTGTTCATTCTTTTTTACGGGAAATGAATTTGTTCATTTATTACACAGATTATGGATATGTATTTAATAATGTTGCAAAAGTAATTTAATTTACTCACTTTTATTCTTTGCTTATTTTTTATTTTTTAATTGATTTGAGTATGTTTTAAGCGTGTTAAATAAGAATTTTTTGTGGTTTAGAAATTGGTTAATGACTTGTAGAATTAATTTGAGCGTTCAAGAATGGCAAGGAAGTCTATATATGATAGTAAAATGGAGGATGTCACTTTAAATGCAAAAAAATTGTATAAATGAGAATAAATGCAATACTTAAATATGTAATTAAAGTACGTAGATGATTCATTGCACTCGTTTGTACGGTACAGTTATAATCATAAATTACTGTATTCGAAGTAATAAGGAATACTTATCATGTTTAAAATCTATAAACGATACATTCGTAATAATAAATTATTATTATATTCGAAATGATAAATTATGATTAATAATGTTCAAAATATCTTTATCTGTTATGTTAGCTCAATAAAAAGGACTTTCCATCCTCCTCTAAGGTATGTACCGCATAAAAATAGTGTCACGAGAAATTTTGTAATATAGGAGTAATAATATATATAAATGACATAAAATTTTATCTTTAATTTTATTTATATATTAATGACACAAATAAAAAACAATAATGAAAAGTGATACATAATAGATAAAAATTGATAGTCATCCAAGTAACTAACAGATGAATTTGTATTATAAATTATAAATGATAATATCTTCAATAAAAAGTTATTTATAATAAAAAATATAAAACAGTTTTATCGTGAAATGATCTCATAGGACTATTGCTATAGTAAAAAGATCTGGGTAGACTTGGATAAGATCATTTTATAATTTTTTTAATTTGTTATCACTTTTTAATAAAGTATTCTCAATATATTTTGTTCATGTGATCTCAATGAATAAACCAGTTGATTTTTGTGTTTAAAAAAAAATAAAGATTTTATCTTTTTTTTTTATTAAAGATACTATTCCCTCCGTGCCACATCACCTTCACACTATCCTTATTCGTCCGTCCCACAACACACCTTCAGATCCTAACAATCTCAAAAATTACATTAATTTCAATTTTGTCACATTTTTCTCACACATACTATTACTTTATACTCCCTTCATCACATCATAAAAATATTGGTAATATTATTGCTTCCTGCTCACCATATTTGTTTCCTGATGCGGTCTTATTCAAGTTTTTGGTGGAAAAAAAAGTGTTGAAAGGCCAAAATAATCTTTAAAAAACTGAAATAAAATAAGAAGGGGTAAAGATTATGTTAGGGTGATTTGGTAAGAAGCCATTACAACACTTTTGGGTCCCACCCCCACTATCAAGTGCAACCATATCCGTACAAGATATGCACCCCCCAATATATTCTCCTCTTTTTCACGTGACCAAACTACCCTTCCCCCAAATGACTGCTTTACCCCTCGGAAGCCGCAAAGCGCCACCACTAATCACGGACCCTAGCGACAATCTCGAGGCTGCTTTCTCCGTCCATCATTCCGTTACTCAACCCTACCGTACAAGCGGAATACCAGTATTAATATACGGTACGGTATACGTACACTATACAGGTGAATGTATGTATATTCATCCACGCTTTGCTTTTTCGGCAGAATTCAAAGGAATGTATGTACAGAAGAACATTAAATCGACGAAAAAATAATTAAGAAACTGTAATTCTGTCTCAATTTCTACAATATCATCCAACATTCAGGCAGAAAAAAATACACCTTCAACAAAACCCTAATCCTTTTTGCTTCTTCACATTGTTCATCACAGAATATTTACGGCGGAGAAGCCAAAAAGAAATTAAAAAAATAAAATATATTTCTTCAGAAGATTTCAAAAATTATAATACCATCACAATCTTCTTCCGTCGTCTACATAATAATTAACTCCGTCTGGCGTTATAACTCGTCGGAGAGAGACTTGAGCAGGTCGTGCGCATCGGCGCCGCCGATGCGGAGCGTCTCCAGCACGCGCTCGAAGAAGAACACGTGGCAGGGGATCCGGAGCACTCCTTTCTGCTCGTAACCGTACTCTTGCGCCGATTTATTCAGCAGCATCACGAAAATCGGGTGATTCAGGAACTCGGCACTCACGACGAAGCGCTCCATCTCGTCGCCGACGAACACCGGCAGGTGCCCCTCCGGAACGCCGCCGGACCTCTTCCGGAATGACTCGGTGCGGCGGGATTGTGACCTCAGTAGGCAGTACTGCGAAGAATCGCCGACTTTGGAGAGTCGCCTCATCAATTTCTTCATGTTATTCGGAATTGAATTGATTGATTACAGAGAGAGGCTTTAGTGAGAGAAAGTGAAGAGAGTGGGGAGGAGAGAGAGGTAGTAGGGGTATAAATATAGGAGAGGGAAAGAGGGTACACAGAAAGGTTATTGAGAGGTACAGATGGGCGTACTTGGCAGGTACAATTATTGTTTGGTGTTGGAGCGTATTTTTTGTCTAATTAATTAAACTGCTTTGCTTAATATATAATAAACGGAAACAAACCACTATTCCCTTCCGGAGTGGACATAGCAATTCTGTTCTTACGGAAATGACAAATCATGTGAATTGCAACTTGATGTATGTCTCATATATGCAACTCTTCATTATTATTATTTACATAATAATTCTAATTTTTAGATACATAAATTGTGAATTTAATCGAGTTTGATATTATATTTCATTTCAATATAATGAAAAATATATATATAGGGCGGAAATAATAATAATTACTACATGATAAATAGAACATGATTTTATTTGTTTCTTTTTTAATAAATAGGGATCTAGAAAGATAGGTGTGGGTAAATTTTGCTAATGACGAATTAATTACACAATTAATGGAATAAGTAAAAAGAATAAAGTATCTTTAATTATTAGTCAAAATTAGCAGGATACGATAAGTCCATCTAAATTATTTTTTTATTTATATTTCCGTTACTTAATTGCAATATTGTATTTTTAATATCGTTCATTTTTATGTACAGCTGATTCATTGTGATCACGTGAGACGGATTTTTGAAAACGTAAATTTTTTTGATAATTATTAAATAAATTTAAAATTGTAATATGATAATTTAAATTAATTTTACTTAAATATTTCTAAGTCGTAACATTATTCATTTTTTTCTAAATCTCTTACGTGTCCAGCTACTGGTCTACCTAAACTGAATTATAACTGTAGCCACAATTTCTCAGATTTTAATTCATTAATTACGATTAGGATAATCGAGTTCATTGAAGAGTCATTTTCTCATAATTAAAAATGGTCTAATAGTTGAATGAGAAAAAATGGCTTGATTTATTAAATTTAATCGATGTAAAGTATGCCTTGTCCCAAATTCACGTTATATTTATTTTTTAAAATTTATTCTTTATTCTAGAGTAAAATAATAATTTTATTATTATAATCTATGATTTATACTCCTATTATTTAGTGGATCATGGTATCTCAACATAATAATTCAGAGTCCAACGGTAATGCACCTAGTGCACCGGTGCACCTGGACGATGTTGACCGTTAGATTATATTTTAATTCGATATCCACCATTAAATAAAATAAAATAATTAAAATTTTAAAATATAACTACTCATAACCCTTATTTTTAACCCATTAACTAGGTGCACAGTGTACCACATAATCACCCAATAGTTCATGATATATTAAGAAAATAATTATCTTTTAAATTTATAAATAAAAAAAGATTTGCATACACTATATATTTCACAAGAGACGATATATATATAAGCATATATTTTCTTTTAGAGCAGATCTAAGAAATGGTCAGATGTTGAAAATGTGACAGAATATTCAAACAAGTAAATACATATAGTAAGATAAATTCCTTCGAAATAAGAAGAAAATAGGAAGGATTATCTGGTAAAATAATGCGACAAGTGTCACCATATTAACGGTTAATCAATTTTAATCCGTGGTAGTTATATTAACTAAACTTTACCTTAATGAACTTAGAGGGTAAGAGTAATTATTGTTTTTTTAAGTTCAAAGCCATAATCTAATTGGACAGAATACCGAGTTCTAAAATGAATTAATTAATAATACCTACCTGGCAGTATTAAAAAAGATTTTTTTTAAATACAAAATATATAAATAATATGATTCTGACAGTTAAGTGTTGTGGATTCTCTGAGGTTTATTAAAGTTCTACTATGATCGATCATAGACTCGAAAATTCGTACATTCACATTGTATTTAGTGTGGCTAGCGCCGACGAATTCATTTATTTAAATACTCGGAGATTTTTATTTATTTTTTAAATAACAATTAGTATCAATCATTAGTAGAATTACGTGTTATTCTCGAGCATGTATTTTATATATTCGTACACATAAAGATTATATATACTGCAAATATACGCGTATTTATTATTGATGCCGATTCTTTTGCTACCTTAAAAGACATTTTTCCGTATTTCTTAAATTTTGAGAGAGGAGTATTAAATTATCCGTCATATTCTTAACTTTCAAAATTATAAAAAAACTATCAATAAATTTTAAGATATGATTAATTCTGAAATTTAGGGCTTAGAGTTTTGGGTATGAAATTTTAAAGTTTAGAATTTTTTTTTATTAAACAATATATCAGTAAATATATAATTTTTGTATGAATATGATACTCATATTATGAACATTTAGGAGACCCTTAAATTAAGAGTTAACCTGCAGGGCACATAATAAAATAAAATAAAATAATTAAAAATAATTTTAATAACTACCCACTATATCCTAAATTTTATTCTATAAACACAGGTGTACCGATGCACTCTCACTTAAATTAAAAGGCAAAGTATTTCATTTCATTAATGCAAAAACTTGCATTACAAAAAAAAAAGTGTTTTAGTAATGAAATTTACCAACAAAATTCAATCCATTGGTAATTACCAATAGATTAGCAATCAAAATGATATTTTTCTAGCTAAATTTTACCAATGGAAATCAATCCGTTAATAATTACCAACGGATTAGCAAGGGAATCTTTAAATAAATTACCAATGGAATTTTTAGCAATTGATTGCCAACGGAATTGATTTTTTGTTGCTAAAAATTTACAAACCACTACTTTACCAACGAAAATTTATCAACGGATTCTGTTGCTAATCCGTTGGTAAACCAATTTAACAATGAAATTAAGGCTTTTACCAACGGAATATTTTGTTGGTAAGAAATAGTTTTTTTGTAGTGTTGCGTGAGATCCTAGTATGGAAAGATCTCTGTGAGATGAATAAAACGTGAACATTGTAACAATAAATTTTATATTTATGGAGAAAATACAAATTGAATACAATGATAATCCAGACTGATTTAATTTAAAAGATTTGTAAATGGGTTACAATCTCTAATCAATCATCTGATTTTTCTCTCGAACTAATTTGACTTTGACTTGACTTTGGTGTTGACTATGTGTATTGTGTGTAAGTTGAGCTGGAGTGTGTATTGAGTCGAATCTTCAGTTGAAGCTTGTCCGAGCTTGGATTTGAAGTCTTGTAACGTTAATCCGGAGGCGTTGAACCCTTATTCAGATTGAACATTGACTTGAGAGCTTTCTGCGAAGAATGTCATTGAATGTGTAGAACGTCGTTGACTTCACGAAGAATGCTGGATGAATCTGACTGGAAGAAACGTCAAATCTGAGGGCATAACACTTGATCTCAGGTCAAGTGTTGTTTTTGACTTGAAGAATGCCGGATCGGAGGGTTTTAGCACCTTGATCTCTGATCGAATGTTGTTGACTTGAAGAACGTCGGATCCTAGGGGTGTAGAACCTTGATCTCTGATCGCTGATCTCTAATCGAAGGTTGTTGACTTGAAGAACATCGGATCGGAGGGGGTGTAGAACCTGGATCTCTGATCGAAGGCTGTTGACTTGAAGAACGCCGGATCAGAGGGGTTTAGCACCGTGATCTCGAAGGAGTGTAGAACCTGGATCTCTGAACGGAGGCTGTTGACTTAAAGAATGCCAAATCAGAGAGGCTTAGAACCGTGATCTCTGATTGGAGGCTGTTCTTGACTTGAAGATCTTGAAGGGAGATTGGACTTTCGTCTTTGCTCGTGTTCTTCGAATCTCTTCAGGTGTATGAGTGTGTTTAGAATGAATGGAGTATGACTCCTTATATAGGTGAAGGGTGAGGAAGCCACATATATAACTCACAGTCTGATTGATTCATGACTGATTTAACCTGATTCTGAGGGTTTGGGCCTCCAACTTGATTGGACTATAATCAGACTTATTTTACTTGGGCCTGAATTAATTTGTGTGGGCTTGCTTGACTTAGGTCAGTCCTACTTTGACTTGGGTCATGCCTCATTTAATCTAATTTTCATTTAATTTGTTGGGCTTAAATTAGTTATCAATTATCTATTAATTTATTTTAGAAAATAATTTATTTAGATTCCAAAATAAATAATAAATTAAAATTAATATTTTAATAAGAAAAATTCACGTGTTACTATTTAATTGGACCGTGAATTTTATCTGCTTACAAACATATTTTAATAAAGAATAATATTTGGATTAATGAAAAGTGATAGTGATAAAGTAGATTATTTCATTAACCATTCGTAATATAATAAAGGCAATGACACTTTTAATTAATAAAAAAGTGATAACTACTTTTTGAAAATGAAAAATAATTTCACGCGAGACGGTTTCATGCAAGTGTTGCGTTTTCAATATTTAAAATACTCCATTCATTCCAATTTTAAGTTATTTAAAGAATACTCTTTTTCTTTAGAGTGAGGCTCTTGTGCCTCGGGGACACACCGTGTCCCCATGTGAACACAAACTCTTGTCTTGTGTTCACATGGGACACCGTGTCCCCGACAGGAGTTTTTTGCCTTTTCTTTAAGTAATTAAATTGATTTTTTTGTATTTTAATATTTTTAAATAATAAATAAAATGTAAAGTAATATTATTTGATACTTTTATTTTAAAGTTAGGGAAGGTCTTGCGTGATACCGTCTCACATGAGACATATTTACACGTTTTAAAATAATTATCACTTTCGCTATAAAATATTATCACTTTCGTTATAAAATGTTATCACTTTTCATTTATACCATAGATTGTTCATGAAATAACATTATCACTTTTTATTGATTTTGTATCATTTTTCAGTATAAAAATTATCACTTTCTGATCGTCTCCGTAAGCTCTTATGTGAGACGGTCTCACACAAGTTTTTGCCTTAAAGTTATTAGATATAAGTGTTATTTTACTTTTGAATTGTAAGACGAATAAATACGAAAATTTTAGGTTTTTATGGGATAAACGGAATATATCATAGTATTATTTTATCTAATATTTTTTCTTTGAGCTAATAAAATTCTCATTTCTTTATTTTGTTTGTTCATTTATTATATATATATATATATAAATATATATATATACTAATTACAAATATGTTACTATATATAACTTTTTAAAAGTATGAGGTGTCGCGACGTGATTAATTGTCGTATTTTTTATTTTAATTTCATGTATATAATCTTTCTAATTTTATTTTATAATTTTTTTATTATTATATTATTCATGTATACCTATAAATTAAATACCACCTTTAATTTTTTTTTAATTAATTAGGAATAGATAATTAAACCAATCAATAAAAATATATCCAACTTATTATTTTTATTATTATTCATATACATCTTTAAATTAAACACCAGCTTTAATCATATTTTTTGATTGGTTATGAATAGATTTTATTCTATTTTAATATCACATATATTCTTTCTATTTATTATTATTATTATATTTACTAATGTATATCTTTATATTTAGAATTTAAAAGTAAATCTTAAAATTAGATAAATAAATCAATTAATAAAAATATATCTTCAAAAATTTTGAGTATATCCTCATTATTAAATTACAATATGCATTTAATATTTGATTATCTAACTAATTTTCTTATAAAATAAAATGCATCCGCATAATATGCGGGAATATAAACTCGTATATGTATCTCGATCAAAATTAATTATTATTAATTAAAATTTAATATAGATAAATACATATATTTAATTTAAGATTTAGAAAATGTATTCCCTCTCCACTTATAAACAAGATTTTATATTAGTTCTTTCTAAACACATAATTTATTCATCATGACGAACAAAAATTTTATTAGAATTATAAAGAAAGGTATCATTTATTATTATTATTATTGATTAATTTTTGTTTTTTCTTTTATTTTTTAATTGTTTTTTGTTTTATTATGTCTTTTATTTATATCAAACGGTATCCAATTGTATCATTATTATTATTATTATTATTATTGATTGTTTTATGTTGTTTCTTTTAAATTTTTTTAATTTATTTTTATTTTGATTTTAGTTTTTTTAATTGTTAGTATGTAATATAATCTTTTAATTTTTTTACGTAATTATTTTTTTTATATATTTATTTTTTTAAATCATTAATTTTTTATAATTTCACTTTTAATTATAGTTTACTTACTCTTTATTTCATATTTCTTATGTTCTCTTAATTTTTTTTAAATTTTTATGATTTTAGTTTTGATTATAGTTTACTTACTGTTTCTTTTATATTTTATATTTTTTATGTTCTCTTAATTTTTTTTATTTAACTTTTTTTTAGTTCTTTTTTTTAAATTGTTGGTATGTAATTTTTTAAACCTTTGATTTGTTTACGTAATTTTTTCATGGTTAATTTACAATTTTTTTAATTAATTTTGTTATGGTTTCAATTTTAATTATATTTTTTATTTAAATTTTCTTTTTGATTTTAATTATGTTTTTTTGTAAATATTATTAGTATGTAAATATTTTATTTTTTTACTTTATTTATTTATTTTTCAGGTTTTTACGTACAAATTTATTTAATTAAATTTTTTATGATTTTATTTTCTTTTCTTATTTCTCCGAATATATTCATAATAAAATTTTAATATTATATATTAATTTAATTATAAATTTTTTATATATTTTTTTAAGTTTTTTAAATTATTTTTTCGTTATTTTTTTAATTTTATTTATTTTATTTTTTATTTATTACTATCCTCCTATAAATTAAAGTTTTTATTAATTCATTATACATACGTAAAAAACAATAGGTTTTCTTCAAGTTCTATACAAATTCTGAAGAAATGTATCCATTTATTTTTTTATTATTACTTTTAAAATTTCTATTGATTAACTTGATGGAGATTCTTTTATATTTTTCAAAAAAAAAATTAATTAATATTTTTTTAAAAAAAGTTATTTTTAGTTAAGTTTTTCTTTAAATACTTTATTAATTTTTTCTCACGGTTAATATTATAACTTTTTTAATTAATTTTCTTAAAATTTCTTTTTTATTTATTTCATCATTTATATTGAATTTTTTTTTTTTTTTTATTAATTAATTTTATTATAAATTTATTTCTTCAATGATTAAATTAACAAATTTTAAAATTTTTGATTAATTTATTTCTGCAACCACAATCATAACAAATTCAATAATTATTTTTTTAAAATTTTTTAGAAAATCAATTTAACAACGAAATTAAGATGCAAAAATTCACATTTGATTATACATAAATTGAATTTTACTCTTTAATATAAATTTATATTAGATTATAATTAAAAAAGTTATATTAAACTTAAATTATATTTTTTTTAAAATTGTTGAATAAATAGTTATATTAAACTTGAATTATATTTTTTAAAATTGTAAATTTATAACTCGTGTAATACACGAGATCCATACTAGTATATATATACTCCATCCTTCCCCTTGATACGTATCCATTTTGCCATTTTGATCCGTCCCATTACAAAATATCCATTTCCTTTTTTAGATTGATGTGACCACATATGGCCCCACACTCAATACTAATATAACTACCCACTACACTTTAAAATATTATTTCTCTCATCTCAAAATACATTAAATTATTATACTCCTTAATCCACGTGCAAAAAGCAAACGACTACGTTTCAAGGGGAAAGAGGGAGTATATATTAACGAACACTTAGAATTCAAACGAATAATTTAACAATGTTCGAAAGGTATAAAATTATATAAAGAATGAGTATTTGAAAATATCCATCCGAATTATATTAGTGAGGCTTGCGTGCACCCGGGTATACAGCATGCGCCTTTAGAATTTAGTATTATAGATAAGGGTATATTATTTTGTTCTAAAGGGTATACACTTTAATTAATAAGGATACACTATTTTGTTATAATGGGTATACACTTTTCATTAATATTTTTTTATTTTTCTTCAGAAAATAAAAAATACACATCTTTATACAAAAGATTATACAATTTAACACAGAATTCTAAAGGCACACGGAAAGTGCTCCCGTGCACCCGACGCACACAAGTTTTTGCCTTATAAAATAAATGATACATATCTTTATACTAAATGTATATAATTTAACACAAAATTCTAAAGACAAACGAAATATGCTTTCAAGTGTCCGGGCATACACAAGTTTTTGCCTATCTTTTCTTTTAGTTTTTCCTTTTCTTTTAATTTTTTTTTTATTAAAGGAGGCATGTGCCCGTAACTCCATTGTCGATGTCGTACGGTCTTTGCACGAAAGTCTAAATTGGACATCGTCACCGCTGCAATTAATATTGAGTAAAATAAGATAAAAGTTATGATAATTTTATTAAGAGTGATGTATGATCAATAAAAAATGATATTATTTAAGTGAATTATATTATAGTTTTATAAATCATTCGTAATGTAAAAATAAAAAAAATCCTAAATTTAAGAAAATAATAATAAAATTTTGATATTCTATTTTAATTAATATATACTATATAATATGCAAAGAAATTACCAACGTAATACAATTCGTTTTTAATTTATCAACGAATACAAAAATTACATTTTTATTTTAGTAGGAAAATGCCAATTAATTTATTATTTTTTTATCAATGGAATAAAATCCATTATATACCAATGAATTACCAATGAAATCGTTTTATTTGTTTCTAATAGAATTATTAATAATAGATTCCCTATTGAATTATTTATTAACGGAATTAAATTTTCGTTGCTAAAAAATTATCAACCACAACTTTATCAATGAAAAATAACCAACAAATTTCGTGTTAATGAATTAAACAAAATTATGAGAATAAAATTGGTTTTATCACAAAAATCGCAGCAACATATAACCACGCATCCAAATCAACAACTCTCCTCAAGTTTCTTCAGCTTCTAGTGCACCAAATCTAAGTGATGGCTTGATTCGGTATACACCAATACAAAGCTCACAAAAGTCATTCTTTGACCTTGGTCCTTAAAAAGGATAGGGTGGTCTCCTCCAAATAGCTAAGTTGATATGAATGATATAGATTCGATTCAATGTAGAACTTGTCATGGCTTTGGGCATTTTACAAAAGAATATGCAAATACTCTTAGAAGAATGAAGATGAACTTGAGTATCACCAGGAGTGATGATGATGAATTTAAATCTAAGAACTGTGATCAAACCATGTTGTTTGCCACCATTGATGATAACAGTGATGTCTTAACATCTATCATTTGTTGTTTTTGAGGTAGAAGATACATTTGAAGTGAATGAAGAAATTATGCAAGTCATCAATGAGCTTAAAATTTTGTAAGATGAGTTCCTTGAGAAATGGAAAAATCATTGCAAAGTTATTGAATCAATTTTACCGGAGAATGATGAACTTAAAATAGTGATCATTCAATTGGAAGTTTCTCTCACAAAGAAAAATGTGGATAACCAATTCAGTCCCATAACTATTCTTATGTTAATTTTTCGTCCAAAAAGATAAAATTTTCAATTTAGTATATTACCACGATTTTTCGTTATCACATGTTATTTTCTGGTGATTTCACATTTTCTGGTAAAAATAAAATATTTTTTTTATCATATCTCATGATGATATTAAATTAAAAAATTTATCTTTTTTTTAAACGAAAAATAAACATAAGAAAAGTTGGATTGAATTCGTTTTTATCCTAAATTTAAAAATATTGTTCATTTAACTAAACGGATATTACCTATTACACCCCAAAAGATGATACTACACGAATTGCAAAAAAGTTAAATTCAAGGTGCAGCCTATAATTTATTTTTAGCAAAGTTCTATCTCTAGGTACCTAAAATATTATGAAATAAATAAAAAATAGACACATGACATAAAAATATATATGGAGAGAGATCCATCCTACATTAATGAATGAATGCATTAGCTGAAGCATGTATTAAATTTGTGAAAAGCAAAAAATGCAAGAAATTAAATACGAAATATTTGGGGTATAAACATAAGCTAGAAAGTAGAAAGGAAATGATACACCAATTCCTGCCAAACGTGCGTAATTTCCCAACCTACTTTTGAATATAAGTTGTTGCAAATCTTTATTGAATTTTACCCAATTATGTATCCACAAAATTGCTATTACTGCCACCCTATTTCATACATATTCTTCCCTTGGATATAATTATATTTTAATACTATCAATTTTCAAATTACTAAATGAGTGATACATATGTCCTACAAGATAGTACAAACGTTAAGGAAAATTGTTAAAAAAAAAATTCCTTAAACCTACATATCACTTCTCTAACATATAAAATAAGAGATATAATATTAAAATGTTATAGTACTCTAATTTATGCAATGAATGATTTTAGATTTAAAGCAAACACTTGTATGAATTGAGTTCAGATGTGTGCCCTAATTTATTGATTAGCACACAAAAATTATTCGTTAGAGAGACGAATTATTATTCTTTTGAATTAAAAATAAAACTACTCAAATTCTAATATGTCGTGATTTTTTGTATTCTTATTGAAATGTGTAATATTTTTCACTTAAAAAAAATGAGTTATCTCTAAAAAAAAAAAATTATTTCATGTATTAACGATTAATTTCGCAAAATTAGGTGCAAACTATCTCTCTTTTTTCTTTCTCATCTCAAATGGCCTTCTCTCGTAATATCACTTAATATTCACTTACACACATCACCACTCATCTAAACATTGATTTATCGTAAGATTTAAATCTATTATTAAAAAATCTTAAACATTCATATATTATTACACCTACTTTTAAAAATCAAAGGGAAAGATTAATGTGAGATCGACTTACAGAATGATTATCATGATATGAATAAAAATTGATAGTTCTTATAATGAAAAGTGATATAAAAGGTGATAACAATGTTGTAAACTATTTTATTAATAATTTATAATATAAATATAAAGTGATATAATAATATTTTAAAAGAAAAATAATAAATGAGAGCATAAAATAATTCTACGGTGAAACTATTTCACACAAAATCAAAGGTCAGATCTGAATTATGATATTTGAATTAATTAACCCCAAATGTGGCCATATTATTCGCCCAAAAAACCGAGAAGGATCCCATGGAATTAAGAGCCTTGATTGAGATTTAAGGAAAAAATATATAATCACATGCATGTTATAATCATGTTAATTTACACCATTTTTTTTTTACTAAGCCCACCTTAATTATTCGAAAGTACGATTCTGCTCTCATTTCAACCAACACAAATTAATTTTTCAACGATCGTCTAATGATCTGAAAATTAAGTATTAGTTTAATTTTATGAAAAGAAATACTCCATCCGCTTTGATATTTTACGTACAAATTCTTTGTAATCTAAAAATGAATTGTGCATAAAATATGTGACAGATGTACTGGATCTGTATCATTTCTTATAATTATTTCAACATATTTGCGACAAAATTAAAATGAATTAATGGAGTTTTTTTTTTTTTTTTTTTTTACTTTCATGTTTTTATATAAAAGATTTACTTCGATCCTTATCTGTGGTCAAATTGTGTTGTTTTGCCCGTATTTTAATGTTATTAGCTCACAAGTTTTCATTTTTTGCAATATTGGTTGTAAAGCTTATGGGATTATCCCCTGATTTTATCTTGTCAATTAGTATAGGTGATTTTAACTTCATTAATATATTTTTTTTTAACTTTCATGTTTCATTCATAGATAATTTGTGTAAATTCTATATTTGAAAACAAAGAAAAAGAGGCAAAGGAAATCTTAATTTGTTTCCATTTATATTGGTGCTTTATATATATATATATATATATATATATATATATATATATATATATATATATATATATATATATATTGTACGTAATTAACGCAATTACCTCTAATAATAAACTCCTTTACTTTTTTTCTTTAAAAAATCTTAAATGAAATGCTTAGGGTGTTTTTATTCTTAGAACGTTGTATATATAGAGGTTTAAGTTTTAAACGTACTCTATTTAAATAAATATATCTTTCCCTATCAATTTTATTTTAATAAATTAATTAATTAATCAATATAAGTTGACTTTTCACTTTCTTTCTTTCATTTATTTTTTTAATGTATAGATATATATTAATAGATATATATCTTAGGAATATTATATAGAAAATAGGAAATAAATTAAATAAATTGCAACTAAAAATAAATTCCTTATACATGTAGTTACCTAGCTAGGGGTAGGGTGGTGGGATGCAACATTACTAGTGTCCTCCTTTGATATTAAGGGTGGTTCTACTGGGTAGAATTTAGGGGCCATGCTACAGTATCCTCTGCAAAAACTCCATTTACAAAAATGCCCGAGTTATTTGAAAAAATGCAAAAATGCCCATTTTTGAGACCAATTGACCAAACTACCCCTTGAAAGTGGATAGAGTCTTCGTTGACTGACTTTGAGTCAGTTTGACCCGATATTTGCTCCTCTTTACTCGGCCATTCCGGATATATGAATTTGAAAATTTATTTAAAATATTTTTTACACTCTCTCTCTCCCGCCTCTTTCACTCGGTCCCCAAATTGGCAGTGAGATATTCTTCCAATTTTTTTTCTTTAAATTTTCTGCGATAAATTGATTGCAAATTCAGATCCTAGAAAGATGGAGCAACCGGTGAGTTTTCGTTGTAATACTGTCTCGTTTTGATGTATAACACAGAGTTTTATATATATATGTACTGCCGTAAATTTTTTTTTGTAATGGTGAATTTGTGAGCAGTCGTTGTTTATGATTTTAGTGTTAGGATTTAGTGTTCTAATGATTTTGTATCTATGTATTAGTCGGAAATTGTAATGATATTATATTGAAATTGAACCCGCTTTGTGAAAAATTAGAAAGACCGAGTGGTAAATATTTGAGAAATTAGGGACTGAGTTCATGTAAGATCGAGTGCTATTACAAGACCGAGTGATTACAAAATCGAGTAGTCTTTTTATTTCATAAACCACCACAGGCAAAGTCAAAGATCGAGTGGAATTGAAGTCAAAGACCAAGTGGAATTGAAGTCAAAGACCCAGCATAATTCAATAATAATGACTGGAGAGATCGAGTTGAATAAAAACCGAGCGAGAAACTTCATTTAATATATTAAATTACAGACCGAGTGAATTAAATTAGAAAGACCGAGTTGACTTGTATTAAAAAATTAATGATTTGTATTTGAAAAGGAGAGACCGAGTAAAGTGAATAATAATTGGGCACAGTTTAATTAAATAATGCCTAACATTACTAATACAAGAACTCGGTCTGTTAATATATTCAACAGATTGTATTAATCATTTTTTATTTAATTGAATGAGAATTAAATAATAGATAACACTACTAATACAAGCAACACCGAAATTATTTTATAAACCATATTCAAATTCATCATAATTTTATATATTTTATAGTGTTATATATATATATAGTGTCTATTAACGGATTGATTTGTATATTTTTTATACTTAATAAAATATATTTATAAATGAAAATTAAATAATCCATCAAATTAAGGACTAATTTCAGGAGTAATCAAAATGCAGTACATATTTATAATATAAAAATTGTATAAACTAATTCATAAACTAAATTTAATAAGTATTTATTGATAATATAGACTGTAAATAACAATTATTAATTTTCTTATTATTAAACATATAATTTTTTATACACTTTGTATTCAAATTGATATTGCAATGTGTATGGTTTTGATATTAATGTTCTAAGAATTTATGCATTGTCATATTTTTTCGAAATGCTGATTGTAACGATATTACATTTTAGTCATTTTTATCATTGAAAGAATTACTGTTCTGTGTCAATGTTACTTGTGTGGTGTTAGTAAATTCATAACATTTGAGTTATATGATAAAATTATGTGATTTGATGATTAAAACAATGGGAGTGAAAACGAGAAAGCTTGCAAGGGAAAAAATGTGGTATCAGAAATTACTGCAAACCGGCGCTTATACTGGATATGATCTCGACTGTACTGGATAACAGTGGGGCGGGGGCAGTATAGTCCTTTAGAAATTCATGCTTTGGACAATTTTTGGATTTAGATCGAGGGTACGGGACACATATGGGACTGCATAGCTTGATGGCTCAGGAGGTTAAGTTCACCGGAGGTGCTAAGTACAATCGATGGTTTATGGTGTCTGATACCCTACTTGAGTTTACAACGGTTGACTTTATTAGAGTGATGGGTCTGGAATTTGATGACAGAGGGCGTTTTGATCCTAATGGGAACTTTTGAATAAGCGGTAACATTATGTATGCTAGAAAGTTGGTAAAGGATGGAGGACTAGGGTTGTAAACGAATCGAATCGAAGCGAATAGTGCTGTATTCGAATATATTCAATTTAATATTCAAATATTCGTATTCGAATTCGAATTCGATTATTAATCGAATTTTAAATCTGATTCGTATTCGATTCGATGATATTATTCAAATTATTCGAAAGTATTCGAGTATTCGTATTCGTAAATTTTTTATTCTAATTATTTTGAAGATATCCTTCGAATTCGATTCGATTCCTTATATTCGAATTCGATTCGAATAAAGTATATTCGAATTCGATTCGAAAAATCAGATTTGCAGTTGTAAATAAGATTATAACATTAATAAATAATTTTTCTCATCCAAAAATTATAAAAAAAAATTTCAATGACAATAAATAAAATTTTCCAATCCTAAGTTGCATAATCCAAACCAAGTCTCCATAAATACAAACGACAATTGTTCAATCATAAATCCAAACAAAGTCTCGACAATTGTTTAATCATAAATCCGAACTAAGTCTCCATAAATACAAATGATCATTGTTTAATCATAAAAACAATACAGTTATGATCAACTAGCATCCCACCATTATATTGGCAATGTAACATGCATGGGCTCTTCCTTTTCCTACAATAGAAAAAAAATCATATATCAATTATTATTATGTAGAAAACAAAAGTATACTAATATAACTCAAGAAAAGAGAACTTACATAAGTCATTAGAGGCTTCTTAATCCCATGGAGTTGACGAACCTAATCTGATCCACAAATCAGTACTTGTACCACATCTGGAGTCAATCTAGAACGATAAGGATCTAAAATCCGAGTCCCTGCACTAAATGTAGCCTCTGATGCCACTGTGCTAATAGGAATAGCTAAAACATCACGAGCTATCTTAGACAAGACAATGAATTTCAGATCTTGAGATTTCCACCAACTTAAAGCATCAAACGCTACGCTATCATCCCCATCTTGACATCTAAAAACTCCTTCCTCCAAATAAATATCCAACTCTGACTTTGAAGGAACATTGTGCTCAACAGTATTCAAGTACTCATCATACATAGACAAACCAGATGGTATAACTCTATCTTTAGAGGTAGAACTAGTCCAATCTGTACATGTATCATCTAATTTCATAGAATTCAATTTACGCGTCTTCATGTGATCTATTGCAACATACTCAGAAAACAAATCATGCAATGCATTTCGAACCATTGTCATATTTGCACGTGCATCAGCCTCATTATATATTTTATTGAAAGCAAAGTCAACCAACCTCATTTTGAACCTAGGATCAAGTACTGCTCCAATAGCCATCAAAAGATTACAATTCCCCCAATATTTGTCAAACTTTACTTTCATCTTCTCAACCATATCTCTTACAAACACATCAACATGTTTTTCATTCTCATTCAACACATGCTTTACTCTCCAAATGACAGCTAGAAAAGCATTAGAAGTAGGATAATCACTTCCAGAAATTACTTGAGTAGCTTCATAAAACACATTCAAGATCCTAACAACTTCTTCTACTTTTCTCCAATCTTCTGGGCTAGGGCAAAGAGTGCATGACGCATCTCTATGTGCAAATATGGGGAATGCATCCTTAACTCTAATGGCCTCAACTAACATTTCATATGTGGAATTCCAACGAGTAGAACAATCAATGATCAACCTTTTCACAGGAATTCCCAAAGGTTGAATAATTTCAGAAAATTTCTTCAATCTAGACTCAGATAGATTAATGAACCGCACACTTTCTT
The DNA here is from genome assembly GCA_023678885.1 of Pogostemon cablin. Taxonomy (NCBI): domain Eukaryota; kingdom Viridiplantae; phylum Streptophyta; class Magnoliopsida; order Lamiales; family Lamiaceae; genus Pogostemon; species Pogostemon cablin. The sequence goes on along the minus strand of CM042959.1, from coordinate 42,347,036 downwards.
TTACATTTTGAATGATAGATTTAATCATTGAAAGACCATCTTGGACGACAAAATTCAATATATGTGCAGTGCATCTAACATGAAACAACTTACCATCCAATGGCAACTTACGACTCTTGGAGAAAGTTCCTTTAGCAATATTCATTGCTGCATCATTATTTGAGGCATTGTCCACTGATACAGTGAAGACTTTATGTCCAATTTCCCAATCTTTAGTGCACTTTATGAGTCCATAAAAAATATCACCTCCTAAAAAAAGAAAATTATTTATTATTTATTAGAGTAAGAATATACATAGTAAAGATAACGTTTAATAATAATCGAATATAAAAAATAATGTTACCTGCATGTGGAGGAGGAAGAGGTATGAAACTAAGAACTCTCTTTTGAAGTTTCCATTGAGAATCAACAAAGTGGCCAGTAACACACATATAGGAAATCTTTTGCACCTTAGACTTCCAAATATCCGTGGTCAATGATATTTTATTAATGCCTTTTAACATCAACTGTAGCTTTTTCCTCTCAATGTCATAAACATTTATCACATCACTCTTGACCATAGCCCGAGAGATCTTCTCAAATTGTGGCAAATTAATTTTGAACATAAAATTAAAGCCACAATTTTCCACAACATTAAATGGTTGCTCATTCATCAGAACCCAATGAGTAATAGCTTCTCTCTGTTTCATATGATCATATCTACCATCTGACAAAGGTTTCATCTCAAACTTCGATTCTGTCGGTTGAAATTGCAACTTCTTTTGCTTCTTTACATGGAGTTTTTTTAGGTTGCACTTATTCAAATGATTCCAAAGATGTGTTGTTGTTTTAGAAGCTGGCTTACTAAGAAAAGTCTTGCAATGGATGCATTGATGTTTGTCTTTCCCAGCAACTTTCACATCAATGAAATCATCATGAGCTTTGGAAGTCTTCTTTCTTTTTTTCTTTACAAAAGTGCTCTTCTCATCTTCATGCTCATGATCTTTCGCATCTTCATTCTCATGATTTTCCCATCTTCTTCGTGTTTATGATCTTCCTCATCTCCTATGACGTTATCCATTTTTGCCTCTTCACCCCTTAAACCACCATCATCATCTTCATATTAAAAATCCTCAGGTCCATCATAAATTATCTCAATTCTAGACCGCCCCTTTAACAAAAAAAATATTAATTAGATCTTATGAGGTGGAAACAAATAAAAGACACAATAGATGAATATTGATAAAATATAAAATTTACCTCACCCTCTTCCATTGGCATGTCATTTTCTAGAATTGTTTGATTCTCTTCGTCTCCAATACGTTTCCCTTGATGTATGTGACTATCTTCTAGAGACATATTATCCTTTGTGGTTGATTGATCCATTCCAAGACTAAATGTAGCCTCCATGAATTCAATTTCTAATCCACGCAGTATTGAAAAAAGTCAAATACTACAAAACAATAGCATGTAAATTGAATAAGGAATCCATCCCTAAATTACTGCATTTATTTATAGCAACTTCAGTGGATACCATACTTACTAAAATTCAGACTGATACAATTTCTGAAGCATGTGTGGCACCATATTTACTAAAATTTTTATGTTTATTAATTTTTTTCTCAACTTTATTATTAAGATGTGAGGGTTTATTCCGCTACAAATTTCCATAACAAAAAACAGAGAGGAGAGTATACTAAAAGAATAAATCAAGAGAAGAAACGAAAAGCAGCATGGAAAATTAAATTGCAGCATGGACCAATCTAACACCTAGTCGAATTTTTGGTGGTTCAGTAAATAATGTGTTAATAGTTACACATGATTCCACTAACTTTGTATCAAAGGGAAAAAGTAGCATATTGGCGTTGGAGTTTTCAATTTTGAAAGTAAAGAGGGACAATAACAGAAGGAAAAAGATGCAATTTTTATTGATGTACTCTTTTCATTGCACACAATCATTAAATAGCTAGAGTAGTTCATTGACTATACTTTTTTCAATTAAGTATACAGCCGAGGCAAAAACTATGGCCAGAATACCACCATTAATTTTCAAAACAGAATACCACCGTTATAAACACATATATTAAAATAGGAAAGATGGAGTAAATACCATATACCGATGAGAGATAGAGTGATACCTTCAACTTAGTGGTGTCACCACTTGGAGAAGAAGAAGCAGAGAGCGACGATGGTGCGGCTGCAATCCCCCTACGGCCTCACCACCGGAGAAGACGAAGTCCAGGAGAAGAAGAGCGGGTAAATGGTGTGGACTGGAGTGTGGGCTGCGGCTGCAACTGCAAGTAAAACCCTAATCTATATTTATATTTATAAAATAATTTGATAATAATAATATATTATTATATATAATTAATATATATTAAAAATAAATATATTATTTATTTGAATATATTCGCGAATATTCGAATCGAACATCTTGCATTTCATATTCGATTCGATTAAGTTTCGAATCAAAATTCGCATTCGAATTCGTATTCGAATTCGAATACTCATAATCGAATTCGAATGCCAAATCGAATATGAATATGTGCATTTGATTACAACCATATGGAGGACCAGCCAGTCCTAAGATAAATGTGGCTGCGTTGACATCTTTATTTGGGTCAGACGAATTTGAAGGAGAGGATGCAGTGAAAGTAGCAAAAATTCTTTTGGTTTACTACTTTCTCCTCGGACAGGATACAAGTAAGGTGAATGTAAAGGATTGGATGTGAAGCTTAGTGGAGGATACGGATGTGTGGGATGGATTCCCTTGGGGCCGGTATGCGTATCTACATCTGATTCACTACATGGATAGAGTATTGATTTCTTTACCTGCTCGCGCCAATCCTGATAGCTATAGATATCACTTTTATGGTTGTACGTACGCCCTAATGGTAAATCTATTATACAATCAACGAATTGTCGTTAAATGCAACAATTAATATTTAATTTTTTGTATGTTTGTATATGATGTAGATTTGGGCTTACGAACCCCTCATTTGCCAAACCATTTATCATGGGGCCGCCTGTTGACAACAGGAGGCCCCTCTGCCGACGTTGGACGTTTAAGGCGAAGCCAGCCTGAGTTGATACCAGTGCTTTTTTTCAATCAGTAAGTGTTGTTTTTTTATAATTTTTATAAGAATGCAATGGAATGTATGAAGTTATCGTCTGTAATTTGTTGTTTGGTTTGCAGAATCCGCCGATTCAAGATATGCCTGTTCTACTGCCCACCGAGTACTCTGCATAGTACTGGAGAGGTCATGACTTGGACCCGGATGCTGGTTTTAGGGTATTATTTGCAAAGGCCGAGGATCGCACATTACGAAAAACTGGTAGGAAAAAGAGAGCAACCGTTCCTATCGTAGTTCAATCAGAGGAAGAAACTGCACTCGAGGAGACTGCTGAAGTACGTACAGTGCTGGTGTTGTATGATGCGAGCTCCTAGCCATCGGGATATGTTCCGAGAGAACTGGACGACACAGCTATGCAAGGCCAACTGATAGTTCCAGGTGTTGTTGATTCTGATTTCGTGGGTGGGTCTTTTTGGTCCACCGGTGGGCCATTTGCCCCGGGCACATCGGTTAATGTAGTGCAAGTGGAGACCATAGGATTGGATGCTGGCAATCCCATAGTTCCTGTGCCCCGATCGTCTCCAAATCTATCAAGCAACTTATCACAGAATGCCCCTATGGAGGTAGAATACAATCATCAGTCCCACCACTCGCAGCGCTCTCATGGCTCCCACCACTCGCAGTGCTCTCGTGGCTCCCACCATTCTCAGCAATCAGTCAGATCCCACCACTCGCATGGTCCGCACGAGTCATACCACTCACAGCAGGCAGGTCCCGATGCACCGTTCCCTGAAATGCCTGTTAGAGGTATGAGATCTAATATTATATTCACACAGGAGTCTGCACATCAGGGCCATATAGCACATGAAGTTTACGCTGGTGCCGAAGATGACAGGTGGCATAGGCTTCAAACGAGGTTGGGCCAGCATGATGAAAAGTTTTACAACATAGAGACGTACATGGCCTTCCAAGAGGAACGAGACGATAATCGTGATCGGAGATTTGATGAGTGGGACAAGCGATACGCTACCTGAGATAACAGATTTCAGACGTGGGAAGCCAGCTGGCAACAGATATGGACAGATCAAGCACATTATGAGAGAGAACCACGTAATGCTTCTTCTTGGCTTGCTGGGCTTTGGGTGACAGCACAGCCGAGATATGAAAAAGGGGTGAGGGATGCTGCAAGGTCATTCTTCGCAGGTAGGAACTTTGGTTCAGAACCGGAGAAAACACCACATGTCGAGGTGCCTGTTCCTCCTGCCAATTGGGGGCATTCTTCTGCAGCGGCAGACACATCAACCAATGCTACGCAGGTCGTACGTGAGACTCCTCCGACTGTGCCTCGATCATCCAGTTGGTTTGGTGAGGATCGCGAAGTGTCCTTTAGATCCCCCTCGCAGTCAAGGGTTGTCCTTAGTGTTGCAGAACAGACCACACCTGTCCAAAAGCATACCTCAGCCGCGGAGGATGATGATTCTGAATCGAGTAGTGACCATGACTACTCCCACCCACATCGGCCAGTACATGAGAGAAGGCCGTCACGCATGTTGTGCTCCCCGTACACCACACAACAACAACATGCATTGTTTGAAAAGTACAACGCTTTCAAACGTATGCCTAGAGCACGGTAAGTTTCGTAACATAATTTTTTTTATCAACATTGTACATTTTTTAGCTGATTGGAACATTGTGTTTTATGCAGGTTGGATATCGGCGTAGGGTTTGATGTAACTGGGGACTTCTTCAAGGATATGGAGATGGATGGAGCGTGGTTAGAAGATCATGTATGTATAATCCGGATAATTACATTATCGTTATTTCAATTGAAGTTTATACAACAATGTGTCACTTTATATTGTGTCTCATAACTTGCAGCATATTACCGCAAGCCTGCGTCTACTTGTTGAATCAACCGCGCAGCTCGATGCATGGTCGTTGAAGAGTCAAGGCCCTTACGTTATAATGCCCATGGATTTTGTGGTATGTTTTTACTTAATATTCAGCGATGATGCAGGTCTCCACTGCTGCTAAGCCATTTTGTAACATGCATTGTCGTAGATGGCCATTAAGCAACACTGGATCGCGTACATAAACACAATCCAAGATGACGAGAGCAAATTTGCTAGGCTGTCTATAGATGCGTTTGAGCATCTAGATGGATATGTGATTAGCCATAACTTGTAGTCGGGTTGACCAATTCAAGAATTTATCGAACCACAAGGAGGTCGATGCTAGCACTTAAGTGAGATCACGTTTATCACGATTTTATAGAAACGAATCATAGATAGATGGTTGATTAAACAAGTAATTAAATGAAACCAATGAAAGTAGACAAGCAATTATCAAATGACAAGATAAAATGATGAATGAGTGGTTTTCTAAATTTAGTAGAAGTGAGATTAACAATACTAATGAAGTGGTAACTCATGGACTCATGCATTAAACTCATATGTATCAAGGGTTAAGACTAAGGGCCAACTCATATACCACCTAAACTTCCTCTCGAAATGAATAGGATGTAGATCATTTGCACAAACTCAAAAAGCTCAAAGGTTGGTTCTCAATTAAACTATTCCAACTAGGTACTAAGTTCAATTAAAGAATCCCTTCATATAATTAATTGACTTCTCAATCTAACTAATCACATGTTCTATCAAAGGGTTCTAAATAATAAAGGACTTCTCAATCACTTTACAATTTATAATGCACATGAGGTGTTTGATGAAATGATTCACTTGACTATCCTAAGCACATAATTGATTTCTCAATCTAATCATATAATTAGAACAATCAAACACACAAAACATCATAGATCTCAAGATATGTAAGCACCAATGATAGAAAATCAAATATCCCCATCAACATATGAATTTAATTACATAGATCCACAAATTAACCAACAACCTTCATGTTGCTAATCTCATAAGGGAGATTAGCCTACTATCTTCATAAGATCCATAACATAGACATTAAAATTCTTACAAATCATGGTAAACTAAAGGATTAACACAAAATTGGAATGAACACTCCCTTGGAAATGGATCCAATTGAATCTCCCTTCTTCCTTTGGTGATCACCCAATCTTCCTTGCTTCTTGATGCGCGTTTTCTTTGCATGTAAAATTAATCCCCAAGTATTAAGGATATCAATTACAGCTTAAGCAAGCGACCAAGTAAATATCGAACCCAAAGGACGGCGTATTATCAATTTAATTATTATCTAAATTAATTAAGACAAGTGATAATAAAGTTTGAGGTATGGAATTATTAATCTACTAAGCAAGTAATTAAAATAACAAATAATATAAAATATCACTCGAAGAATACGAAAGTGGATCAAGTAGGAGAATAGGTAGCTCTAGGGTAATCCAGTTTTACTACTTAATTTCCCTTTCATGCGTTGATGTCCGACTCTGCCTTGTGGAATATGGACGCATCACTAAGCCATGTATATTTACTCTATAGACACAAGCAAACATGCGTATAACACGTGTGAATAACCTCGGAGCAAGAGATATAATTCCACCCCCTTTCTAGGTACTATCAGTATCAATTATTTTCCCCTAGGATTGGTACTCTAACCCGATATGATCTCCCTTTATAGGTACTATAAAGTTATCCTCTTTATCCTACTTAATAATCCGAATTCAATTCAATTAATAAGTATTCATATATGATAGTTCTAATGAAGCTTCGGAGTCCCCTCACTTAGAATCATAACATGGAATCCTGTTCAGCGGTGAACGCACTCAATCTACAACCAAGATATATATTCAGACTCTATATACCAATTGAAGATGCACAAAACGACCGTGAATATGGATTAAGAAAGCACAATCATATATAAAATAAATCCACAAGTAGTGTTGTACGGAATTTACACATAGAAGATCAATTAATTCATAAAACCATCAAAACTCCTAGATCTACCAAAAAGGCTCTAGCCCATGATGTTTCGAAGAACAATCATGGGTGTTGAATAGATCTTACCCGGATGTCTGGAAAATACAAGATAAATTAGGAAACGAATAAACCCTTGATATGGCATCTTCATGCCCTTCTCCATCTTGAATCCTCCTCTTGGTTCTCCTCTTTATTCCACAAACAAATCTTCAAAGTGATGGATGGATGGAGGAAAGGAAGTGGATGATGGATGGGGGGTGATCCCCCCTTGTGGGATGTTGTATGTTGTGGCCTCTCCTCGGTGATTGGTGACGTTTTTCTTGACTGCATGAGCCTCCTTTTATACTTGTAATCACGTCTCTAGGGCTTGGAATGGGCTTTTCAAGTGATCCCACGCGTTTTGGCCTTGAAAATACGGATTTGGTAAGTTCCCGAAGCGCAGGTTCGACCTCGTCAAACAGGTCGAACCACTTGCCACAGGTCGAACCACAGGTCGAACCCTGCTACTGGATTTGCGCAGTCTCTCCGTTTCGCGTATAACTTTCACATCCGACCTCCGAATTGAGTGATTTTTGCGCTCACGCGATCCTCTCTTTCTTAGCTTTCTATCCATATAAAGAAATCACAAGAACTTTAAGAGTTGAATATGTAACAGGCCATGGAAAGTAGCACTGCAATTCTGTTCGTACAGCTCGCGCGGCGTCACCACTTTGCTCATAACTTCCTCGTTCGGACTCCGAATGGGATGTTCTTTACGCCAAAACGACCCTCTCTTCAGTGGCTTTCTAACCATATATCACAAATCCAATTCAGAGCTCCACATCAATATAGAATAATTACACAAGTTCGACGTGCGTTTATCAGCATTCTTGCACAAATTGCACCTTTTCTCAAACTTGGCTCTTTTGATCCTTTTTCCACCTAAAACACAACAAAACACCTCAAGTGCACCTTTTTCTCACATATAATGAATATAAGACATTTGTGCTCATATAAGACTACAATATCAATCAAAAAGGTGTTAAATTGGATATTAAAACACGCTTATTTTCACTCTCATCAAACCCCCAAACTTACCCGTTGCTCGTCCCGAGGCAACAAAATAAAAATAAAGAGAGAGAGAGAGTAAGAAAATTAGCGGGGAAACAAGGACTATGATCAATACCCCATTCAAAATACAATTGTCATCAACTTAGGTCATGCAACTCTTATCACGTGTAATAATCAATTCATAGCATACAAGTTAAGACAATCACCACCAATTCAAATGCTCCATCAAAATGTTCTCACGGGAAGTATATATGATCTCTCACTCAAGTGTAAAAGATGTACACTTATGGGTTAAGTGTTTACGCTCAGATTCAATTCAAGTGTATGCGTAACCATAAGCTTGCCAAAAGTCTCAAACTCTCCACCACTAAAAGTATGATTCGACAATGGGATCAAAAAGGACTTTTCTTTTGGATGTAATGTTGGCTCTTTGGTTAAGGTAGGAAATATATGGACAATGTGACTCAAATAGTGGAGAACTAAAGCTGATTGATCACTTCAACTTTCATCCTCTCTTCCTTTTCAATGCAGACGATTATCATTCCTTCTTCACCTTCAAGCACAATTATTTTTCTTTCCTCAAGCTCATCCGTTTTGTCCCTCTCTTTTTCAGCTTTTTCTCTTGAGGTACCAGTTTCGGGCACTACCTCACGCATCCTCCATAGGGTACTAGATTTAAGCACTACCCTAGGGTATTTGATTCAATGGAGTACTAGATTTAAGCACTACTCCATGCTTCTCCTTAAATGCATTATCAAAATCCATCACTATTAATTTCAACACCAATTTCATTCCTTCCCAAGCTGTTCGTTATCAAGCTCTATCAACACACTTTGAAAAGCCATTAATTCTCCACTAATAAGACAATCAAGGCTCAAAAAATTAAGATGCTCAAAGTGGTTATTTCACGTAGGCTGCCAAAGAATGAGGTTTTTAGGCTCAACGGGGCTAACTACGGATAAACAATCATATGGTATAGGGAATTATTTGGCTAAGTGACTTATAAATTCAAAGATGGCCTAAAATCATCTCCCATTATCTATCACACATGTAGTTTCAAGTAAGACAAGAGACAAGTTCTAGAATACACACACAAGAACGATACTCACCAGAAAGAAATATCATGTGATTATGTACATGATCAACGAGGCTCAAAATCTCACCTGGGTTTTTAACAAGTAACAGAGCACTTTTCATGGTAGGTAATATCCCACAAGTACGCATAGAACTTCATATCACAATATAACTCAAGTACACTTCCTTCATCAATTTCAAAGGCATATGAATTTCAAAGAAAATTTTAACCATATAAGCTCACATGGATCACCACCTTAAACTTAATCCTTCCACTCCACGAATTAAAAGCACATATAAAAATTAGAATAAGGGAATGAGGGCACCTGATTTTTCTTCAACGAATGCACGAGCTTCTCGAGTCAAAGCCTCAATGTAGAACTCGTCTTGCCACTCTTTTACCTTTTTCTATCATCAAAGCTCAAGCATACTCATCATCACAGGATTCATCAATAATAAAATAGGAGAACTATACGAAAGACTCAATTGACTATGTAATCGACTCCACACACTAGAAATACCACTGAACACTAGGCAAATTACAAAAAATCGACACATCAAAACCGATTAAAGTTTCAATATACCGCAAAAAATCAACTCCCCTAGCAAACATTACAAAGAAAAGATTATACTCTTGGTGCTTCAATGATGTAAGTACATCACACCCCCCCCAAACTTAGTAAAAACGTAAGTCGAAACTAAGTTTGAAAAGAGATGTAATTGCCGATTAGTAAGCACCTCAAATACAAAAATTTCTTACTCACACGAAATAAATAAAGCAATAAAACGGAAGGGCAAGCCCCCAACAGGCGCTCATATTTAACGTCGTAGATTCACGATGGTAGAGGACGGTCTTCTCGCATCCTCACCTTCAAATACTTTCTTTCCCTCTTGTCTACACTTAACACCTCACCTTTCTTGGTCACAAAAATATGATCTTCAGAATTTTCTTCCTCCCATGGCTGTCTAGACACCTCCTTGTCAATCTTCCACTTAAATTCAGAATCACCTATCTTAGAAAAATCAAGATTAAATAAGTTAGAAACCATATCAATGCTCTTGCACGATTGAGTCTCTATGGGCATCTTCATTGCATAATCAAGAGAGAAAACCACATCTTCATTATCCATTCGCAGTCTAAGCTGTCCTTCCTTAACATCTATCATAGCTCCAGCTGTGGCAAGGAACGATCGTCCCAAAATAAGGGGAATGTCACCCTTATCATCTTCCATCTCAAGTACAAGAAAATCCACGGGAAAAACTAACTTATCCACTCTCACTAAAACATCTTCAATTAAACCCTTCGGACAAGTCATGGATCTATCCGCCAATTGAAGAGCAATATTCGTGGGAGTTAACTCCCCCAAACCAAGCCTTTTAAATATGGACAAAGGCATCAAGTTAACGCTTGCCCCCAAATCACACAAGGCTATATGTGCCGACCCTTTTCCAATGTCACAAAGAATGGTGAAGCTTCCCGGATCCTTTAACTTTGCAAGCATCTTTCTTTGAAGGATCGAACTGCAATTCTCTGATAGGTTCACCGTCTCCACTCCGTTCAAGCTTCTCTTCTTTGATATAATATTCTTGAGGAATCGGGCATAGTATGGCATCTCCATGATTGCTTCAGAGAAAGGAATGTCCAAACTTACTTTGCTCATGACATCGTGAAACCTCTTGAACTTTTCTTCCAATCCCTTCTCGGCCAATCTCGAATAAAACGGAGGAGGTATCTTGGTCTTTGGTCTTCCCCATTCATCACGTTCAATCTTCTTCGTTTTATCCTTCTCGGCTCTCAATCTCTTTGCTCTTTCCCACTTTTTCTCAGCTATTATCTCTGTACTTTGCTCATTCCGAACAACTGGAGTAGCATCAACATCATAAGGAACATTCAGCGCGGAAAACGATACAGAATGAATAGGTTCGACCACAGTTCGACCACTGGTGCTGGTCGAACTAGGTGTGTAATGGTCGAACCAATCATCTGGAAGGCTGCTCTCTTTCTGTAATTGGGGTTTGACGTGGGTTCGACCTGGGTGATTGGTCGAACCATCAATGCTTTGGTCGAACCAGTCGTCTGGCATGCTGCTCTCACTTTGAACTTGGGGTTCGACATGGATTCGACCATCAGGACAGGTCGAATTGGGTACGTCGTGGTCGAATCGAGCACCTGGAAGTGCATTCTCACCTTGCATGTTGGGTTCGACCTGGGTTCGACCTGGGGTACTGGTCGAACCAACTCCCCCCAGGTCGAATCGGCTCACTGGATGATTTTTGAGAATAGGTAGCTCTAGGATAATCCAGTTTCACTACTTAACTTCCCTTCCATGTGTCAATGTCCGACTCTGCCTTGTGGAATATGGACGCATCACTAAACCATGCATATCTACTCTATAGACACAAGTAAACATGCGTGTAACACGTGTGAATAACCTTGGAGCAAGAGATATAATTTCACCCCCCTTTCTAGGTACTATCAGTATCAATTATTTCCCCCTAGGATTGGTACTCTAACCCGATATGATCTCCCTTTATAGGTACTATGAAATTATCCTCTTTATCCTACTTATTAACCCGAATTCAATTCAATTAATAAGTATTCATATATGATAGTTCTAATGAAGCTTCGGAGTCCCCTCACTTAGAATCATAACATGGAATCCTATTCAGCGGTGAACGCACTCAATCTACAACCAAGATATATATTCAGACTCTATATACCAATTGAAGATGCACAAAACGATCGTGAATATGGATTAAGAAAGCACAATCATATATAAAATAAACCACAAGTAGTGTTGTACGGAGTGTAAACATGGAAGTTCAATTAATTCATAAAACCATCAAAACTTCTAGATCTACCAAAAAGGCTCTAGCCCATGATGTTTCGAAGAACAATCATGGGTGTTGGATAGATCTTACCCGGATGTCCGGAAAATACAAGATAAATTAGGAAACGAATAAACCCTTGATGTAGGCGTCTTCATGCCCTTCTCCATCTTGAATCCTCCTCTTGGTTCTCCTCTTGATTCCACAAACGAATCTTCAAAGTGATGGATGGATGAAGGAAAGGAAGTGGATGATGGATGGGGGGTGATCCCCCCTTGTGGGGTGTTGTATGGTTGTGGCCTCTCCTCGGTGATTGGTGACGTTTTTCTAGACTGCATGAGCCTCCTTTTATACTTGTAATCACGTCTCTAGGGCTTGAAATGGGCTTTTCAAGTGATCCCACGCGTTTTGGCCTCGAAAATACGGATTTGGTAAGTTCCCGAAGCGCAGGTTCGACCTCGTCAAACAGGTCGAACCACTTGCCACAGGTCGAACCACAGGTCGAACCCTGCTACTGGATTTGTGCAGTCTCTCCGTTTCGCGTATAACTTTCACATCCGACCTCCGAATTGAGTGATTTTTATGCTCACGCGATCCTCTCTTCCTTGGCTTTCTATCCATATAAAGAAATCACAAGAACTCCAAGAGTTGAATATGTAACAGGCCATGGAAAGTAGCACTGCAATTCTGTTCGGCACATCTCGCGCGGCGTCACCACTTTGCTCATAACTTCCTCGTTCGGACTCCGAATGGGATGTTCTTTACGCCAAAACGACCCTCTCTTCAGTGTCTTTCCAATCATATATCACAAATCCAATTCAGAGCTCCACATCAATACAGAATAATTACACAAGTTCGACGTGCGTTTATCAGCATTCTTGCACAAATTGCACCTTTTCTCAAACTTGGCTCTTTTGATCCTTTTTCCACCTAAAACACAACAAAACACCTCAAGTGCAAATTTTTCTCACATATAATGAATATAAGACATTTGTACTCATATAAGACTACAATATCAATCAAAAAAGTGTTAAATTGGATATTAAAACACGCTTATTTTCACTCTCATCACTTCTTCACTTGATTTGGATGGTAGAAATTATGGAGAAATGATTTAGATCCAAATATGGATGAATGGGATGAAGAATATGGTGTAAAATCAAAGGAAATGTGTGTGAGGTGTGTGGGAAAGGTGGAAAATCGGATCTCCACTGATATTTACACTCCAAAATGGGTGTTTTTACCCCTTAAAACCTTCTAGAACACATTCTAATCATAAAAATGACTTTGGGCCGAGCATGGGTCGAATTCGGGTCAAGTTCAGGTCGGTGCAGCGCAGTCTCACCGTTTCGCGCATAACTTCCACATCCGATCTCTAATTTGAGTAATTCTTGCGCTCACGTGATCCTCTTTTCATTGGCTTTCTATCCATATAAAGATCTGACAAAACATCCAACATTTGAAGGTATAACAAGTCATACAAAGTAGCACAACCGTGCTGAGTAGAAACAGCCTGCGCGGCGTCACCATTTTAATCATAACTTTCTCGTTTGGGCTCGGATTGAAGTGTTTCTTATACCAAAACGATCCTCTTTTATGTGGCTTTCCAACCATATATCACACTTCTTGTTTTGAGCTCCACAAGAGTACAGAAAAATTACACAAGTTGGACGTGCATTTTTTAGCATTTTGCTTAATTTGACTCATTTTCCCTCGTTTCAACTCCGAATTAAGCTTTGTTTTTTCCCAAATTTTTCTTCTCGCGTCTAGAATCCATTTTTACCTAGAAATCATACATTTAAGCTTATTCTCACACATTTCCATAAAAACATAAAACACAACCAAATAGAACACAAATACGGATAAAATAATACGAAAACACATATAAAAAGACACTAAAATTTTGGTGAAAATATCACTCATCAGGTGGATCGAGCTTTATTGAACCTTTAACAAATGATTTGCATCCGCCATACGTTAACCGTCCAATAAATCCTAATCTAACCCAACAGAGTAGTCCTTGGTCAATACCCGGTAATGAGTTTAAATTTTATTTTTTGGTCTTTATTTGTTATACTCTTCGACATAGAGTAACCCAATTTCAATTATATATTTCCTGTTTGACTGTGTTCAAATCAGGTTTCCAAGGTGGTCTTGCACCCAGACACGCTCCACCGGATGTTCCATCATTTGACACAATCGTTGAGTTAGTCCTTAAAGGTTTCTATGAGAGCAAGGATCATTTACAGACCGCGATCGGGATGTACGAGCTTCGAAATCAAGTGAAGAACAGAGTTCAAAAATACGATACGAAGAGGTTAAACATAGTCTGCAGCAATAGAACTACACACAATTGTCCATTCAAGATGCACTCCAGTGGCACAGTGGGAGTGTGGCAAGTAAAAAAGCTCGTGGACGAACATACCTGCAGCCAAGACCCAGATATGCAACGCCCTCGCACGGTATCTTCAAAAATTCTTGAAAAATACTTCGTCAGCAAGTATGGGGACGAGATGATTGAAAAAAAGCCAAGAGGGATGATAGAGGAAATCTTGCACGAGTTTGGATTTGACATTCAATACTGTACAGCACTTAGAGGCAAGCATCGTGCAGTAGGCCACATCTTTGGTGACCACGAAACTTCATTCAGCATGTTACCATCGTATCTTTACGAACTCAAGCTCGCAAATCCAGAATCGCACATAAGATTTTCTACCGATGCTAACGACCGCTTCAGGTAAAATTTGAAATTTATATTCTTCTGAAAAAACCCTAAACTATAAACTCACTCAAACTAATCCTTGTTTGGTTTAAATTTGCATTTAGGTACGTATTTTATGCTCTAGCAGCATCACGCCAGGGATTTATGAGGTACGGTCGTCCTGTCATCGTAGTAGACGGAACACATATAAAGGAAAAATATCGAGGTATTGTATTTGTAGCAGTGACCCAGGATGGGAATCAGAGATTGTTCCCCCTTGCTATTGGCATAGGAGACAAGAAGAATAACAACTCTTGGATATAGTTCATGGAAAGGTTGAAGGAAGCATATGGTCACCAAATGGTCTATTAATTGTATCAGACGGTCACAAAAGCATCGCTCATGCAGTACAAAGAGTATTCCCTACTGCACAATACGATTTATGCTATGTTCATCTCGAGAAAAAGATGATGGGTTACGGAGAAGCTGTTCTTTACCAATTTGGCAAGGCGATGTTCACATACAATACGAAGGAGTTTGAAGAGTACGTATAACAACCATACACTTTTCCATCCCCCAACTGTAATCTTATTCTAACTAAAACATTTATATTCCATCGCACAATAGTTGTATGAAAAAGCTGCACAGCCATAAGTCCGGGACCTTGATGAATGTTATCGAAGAACTGTGTATTGACAGGTGGACGAGAGTGCACTGTCCAGTGAGCCGGTTTGAGTTCATGACGTCAAATGCAGCTGAGTCATATAACTCAATACTTTTAAGGGCACGAAAATTGCCAATATGCGTGTTGCTTGAGGTGGCCCACACAACCATGGAAAAATAGTTTTACGAACACAAGAAAGTTGCTCAAAGGGTCACCTCGGTGTTATGTAGCAGATTGCACAAGGATCTTGTTGACAAAATGCGTGAGGCCAAAAAGTTATCTTTGGAGGGCTTGACACAAACGACCTATAAGATTTACAAAGATAAACACAACTGGTTCGTTGACATTCAAGCGAGAAAATGCTCCTGTGGAGAGTATCAGTTAGAGCTAGTTCCATGTTTGCATGCATTAAAGGTTATCGAGTGAGTACTGCGCCTTCTCTTATTAGCCTTCATTACAATTTCACTAATTTAATTTAATTTTTATTTTTCCTCTCTACTGTAGTAAATTAGGATTGCCTACTACTTCTTTTGTTCTGGGTTTTTATCATCATGACAGCATCGTCGATATGTGGTCTGGGGTTGTCATGCCCGTTCCGCATCCAGATACGTGGGTCACGCCAGAGAAAGTTGCTGCTATGTGTGTCATTAAGCCCCTTCCATATTCATAGGCAGGACATCCAAGAACGTTGTGTATGCATTCCGGAATAGAGCGACGGAGACAACAGCCTCAGAAATGTCTAATTTGTGACGAGGTGGGCCACTCAAGTAGTATGTGCCCCCAAATTCGTAATGAAAATCAAAAAGGAAGAAATTGAAGAAAGTGAACTTACCATTTCAGCTACCATTCAGTATCTATTAATATTTTATACTTGATATTTTGTGAACTCTACTTTACATAACGTAATCTAAATTAATTGAAAAATTCAATGATAATTTACATCACTAATAATAAAAATATTAACTTATAGGCATCACTCGGTCTTCCACTATAAAACTTGGTCACTCGGTCTTACACTATAAAACTCGGTCACTCGGTCCACATTTATGTAGCATCACTCGATCTTACACAATAAATATGGAAAAAATAACAATGCCAAAATTAATATCAAGAAAATGAATATCACTCGGTCACTAAGTCCTTTTTGACTTGTTTTATAGGCATCACTCGATCTTTCAATTTAAATATATGAATGTACACTTCACTCTGACTTATACAATAAATATGGAATAAAATAATAATGCCAAAATTAATAGTAATAAAATGGATATCACTCGGTCACTCCTTCTAAAATGTGCATGCACTCGGTCTCGGTCACTCCTTATAAAATGTGCATGCACTCGGTCTTATACTTTATACTAACAAAAAATTTTGGTAATTCGATGACTAATACTTTGATTAAACATCACTCGGTCACTCGATCACTGATATTTTGATGATTATTTTTCATATATGTGCATGCACTCGGTCTCTTCTTGTGCACGTACTCGGCCTTATACTCTCGGTCAGTACTGTATTGTTTAAGTAGAAATGTATCACTCAGTCAGTAGTGATCACTTTTTTCTAATTTTATATAGCATCACTCGATCACTGATATTTTCATGATTATTTCCCATAAATGTGCATGCACTCAGGCTCTTCTTATAAATTGTGCATGTACTCGGCCTTATACTCTTATTATAGCATTAAAATTCAAATTAAACAAGTGTTGTATTGTTTAATTAAAAATAAATATCACTCGGTCAGTAATGATCACTTTTTTCTAGTTTTATAGGCTGACATTAACTGACACTCAACCAGTAGGGATAACATGGTAAAGTTACCTTAAAAGTGGGCATTTTTGCTAAATTTTAGTCAAAGTAGATATTTTTGCAAATCACATGATCAAAGTGGGCAACAGACCACAATTCTCTAGAATTTAAGTTACTACTATTATTTTAAAAAATGTACTCCCTCCGTCCCAGATATTTTTACCCATTTATACGGGTACGAAAATTATGAAGTGTTATTTTTCTAATATATAATGTAAGAAAAAGTAGAGATAAATTAGTAATTTTGAGAGAAAAAATAAATAAAGTGGTTGTAAATGATGAATAAAATGTAAAAAAAGTAAATAAAGTTGTTGGCAGTGATGAATAAAGTGTAAAAAGCAGGTAAGATGTAGAGTGTATTTTTACCATTTATAAAATGAGTAAAAATACTTTGGGACACCTAAAAATAAAAAGTAGATAAAAATAAATAGAACGAAGAGAGTACTATTTATATTTTTAATTATTTTGTTTGATGTATAAATGTAAGTATGTACACGTGAATACTAACATGCGCGACAAATTCTCTTGTGAGACATTATATATGTGAGACGGTTTGTGAGACGTGTTAAAGTATGTCTATTATATAGATAAAGTATGTTTAATGGTTGTTAAAATATATATTTTAAATATGATAAATGATGAATTAAAGTATGATTTTAGGGTGTTATAATATGATTCATTATTAACATACTTTAACAATAAATAAGCATATTTTACCTATATAATATGTATACTTTAATAATGGGTCAACCCGTCTTACAAGAGAGTTTCTCAACATGCACATCAATTCATAATGTCGAAATTTCAGTAAAAACTAATTGGGTAAATAAATTTCTAATGCGCGCATGCAGTTTAAATTCCTAAATAAATAGGACTGTAGGAAACTTTTACTTTCACTACTTCTAGAACACAGGTATATAATTATGGAAGGAATTATATCTTCAAATAATGTATAAATTCTAAATTGTATTAGCTAGAAATATATTCTGACCGTTGATCATATTTTTCATAAATCATGTTTATTCATATTCATCTTAAAATAAAGTTTCCCGCATTGAAAAAAAAAAATCATAACTTTCGTTGTTTGTCGTTTAATGGCTCTAAATGTATTTTTCTTAAATGTTGATGTTTTTGGGTCATCTTTCAACTCTGTAGTCTCCTCTTTCAATTTTGATCTCTGTTCGAAACTTTTTCATCTCACTCGATTTTAATTATGCCTCAACTATCAACTTCATATTTAATGAATCTTCGAAATATATTTCATCATTTTCTTCCATGAGTTCATGTATTCTTAATTCTATAATAGGCTTTTCCTATGTTTTCGTTTATCTAGATTATAATATTTTTTGTGGAAGACGACGTCACAAAAATTGAAATTTCTATTTCTTAATTTTGTGTAATTCATGTTCATTATAATTTGGGAGATGTTGGCTTAAATCTATTATAAAATTTGATTTAATGTTTAGAGGAGGTTGGTTCAAATTTATAAATAAATTTAGATTCCATGGATGAAGGAGAATGTAAAACATTCAATATTCAATCTTTTTATGATTTAAAAAAAAAAATCAACCAAAATTTTAATTCCCATCTCTTTCAAAAAAAAATTTGGTTCCAATGTTAATTGAGATATCTCCATTTATTTTAATTATTTTTTTACCACCATACTAGTTTTTTTTAATTGTGGGATCACAAGAATAAAAAACAAAATTAATGGGAAATAAATTTATTTTTGAGGATGAGAAGTTTTTTAATGTATTATTGATAATATAAAATTTTAATTATGTAATCATTAATTATGATTAATTTGGATAATTTTTTTTCTTTTTATTTATTCTTGTGCATATCTACAAAACTGACGTATAAAAACACGGGAGGGATTATTTAATTAAGAAAGTTGCATGCTTACTTTTTTTTTTCTTATTATTTTCTTGTAAACGTAAGAAAATTAATAGTGTAATCAACAACTTGCATGTACATGTATAAACCTAAATCGACTTAATGAAAATTAACAACTTAATTGGTCGATGAATTTTATTTTAATTGTGTAATTTAACTTGAATTTACAATATCTCGTGATTATATAAGGAACCACTGGAGCCAGTTGAATTGTGATAATATAATTTATATTAGTAAAATATCACATCAGGATAATATTTAACCCTCCGTCTCATGTATTTTTATTCACTTTCTATTAATAGTAAAAATACACTACACATCTTGTTGGGTATATTTAGGTTTCGATATAATATGTTGACTAAAAAAATCTGACAGAAATTTATAGAATGAAATTTGAGTCGAGTCAAGAGTTACACTATTTCGTCTTAAGATTGTTGAGTATATTTGGGTTTTGGTATAGTATGTTGACTAAAAAAATGTAACAGAAAATAATAGGAATGGACTTTGAGTCGAGTCAAGAGTTACACTCTTTCTCCTTAAGACGAATTGCCCCGCTCTGGTGTATACAGTTCAATGACAATCATCTCCAAGATACAACGACTCACATCTTATGATAGTAGCACTATAATGTAAGCATAATTTCATAAATAATTAATTTATTAATTGACATGGATTTTAGATCTTCATGATTTTTCACATCTCGTAAATATGATTAGAAGACTAACCTTGAAACGCCATTGACGACAGTCTTCCTTTGGCACGATCCTACGAATTACGCTGGGAACTAGTTTCTCTCTCCTCACCCCTTTCTTCATGGCACAGTATGTAAGACTTAATGTGATAGAGAATTAATAAAATTGTGTCTCTTTAATAGGTGGAGAGAAGACCAGATCGAGATATTAAATATTTATCAAATCACATTCTATCAATGTGGTTGTTATCCAAAAATATATATGATCTTTATCAAATCACATTCTATCAATGTGATTGTTATCATAAATATATATGACCTTATTTATCTCATATATATTATTTATTTAAACCATATCTTTATTTAAGATATTTGATCATAATAAATATCTTATATATTTAATTATTAATGGCCCTAGGCCATAATAATCTTATATTCTCCCACTTGGCCGAGTGACAGTATTAAACATTAAAGGTAAGGGTTTAAATAAATTCTATAATGTGCGTAATATAAGATAAAGTGATTGGTCAACTCATAATGTCAATATTAAGTATATACTATCACAAGTCATGGCGGTTCTATATCATTTACTCGACATAGTTCCTTCCATGTACTATGATATTAGTTTTCTACTCAATGTGACTCATCAACCTAAAGATCAATAATGGTCCACATAAGTATCTCAATTTGAGATATAATCTTGTTTAACTAATGTCAACATTCATGTATACTAAAATTACAAAACAAGATATATCAATTAGAAACAAATTATAATGAGCTGTTAATGTCAATTTTTCATCATAAGTTTGTTATAGTCTTTCAATGATCTCATATTCATGTAACATTCAATGAATGTCTTTATAGAAGATCATTTGCATAACGGATCCAAAATTATAAGATTGGCGTTATTATGCTCAATTGACATATTTGTTTCTAAAGTTCTTCTTAACGACAAAATACTTTCATTCCATACGTTTTTAGCACCTTTGGTATATTCATCGTTTTAGAGAAGAATAATGCATATGTTATTTGTAGCTTAATATATACAAAATTGTATAAAAAGCATTCTAACAACAAGGCTGATATTTGCTTTTTATACAATTTTGTATATCTTAAGCTACAAATAATATATGCATTAGGAATATTATAAGATGTTCCAATTCATTATTGGACATTAGATAAGGTTGAACTTATAATATCCCTTCCGGATTTTTACAAACACCTTTCTATCCATAACCTCTATTGAACTTTATTAACATATACTTACGGAGACATCTACAAATCACAAGATACGACGAACCAACTGATATTAAGAACTCACCTTAGGAGTAGAACGATTTAAGAATACACCACGGATTATTTTGAAAACACGATTTCATTGGGCATCTACGACAAACGTCTTTAATCATGTGTGTGCTCAAGTATATGAAAGTGTTTTCGGAGTTATTCAAGTGAAATTCAAGTTCGGAATGAAGGATTATGGAATAAGAGGGCATATTTATAGATTTCAAGGCGTCTTTACGTGAAATATGCGATCATTGAATTTGATTTTGAATTCAAATTCAAATGTCTTTTCATGAAAAGACACAATTTATTAAAAAATTACACCTTTTGATCACACTTTTTCGTAAACACACTTTAATTATCCTTACCAAAATCTACCTATGTCGAAGTTCAATGCCGAGAAAGAGCTAATCAACGCAACATATTGAAATCTTGGTGCAAGACATCTTATCTACTTTTTACATTTTATCTATCAATCACAATAATTTTATTTATTTTTTTACACTTTATTCATCATTTACAATAATTTTATTTATTTTTTTATTTTTCAATATTACCAATTTATCCATATTTTTTCTTATATTATATATTAAAAATAATTTTTTTAATTTATTTGCTCGTACAAATAGATAAAAAAATTTAAAACGAAGTATTTCATCTCGTTAAATAGACGGCTCAGTAAGAAAAGTTACTCCTAAATCAAAACGTAGATAAATGCACATGAAAATATGGCTGGAAATACGGTACGTGTCATAATTATAAGCAATCCAATAAGTAAAAGAGATTTCAAAGAATAAGAAATATCTCCCAAAATTTGTCTGCTAGAATTACGCACGTACGTAAGTAGCTCTACAATGTCAGTTTAGAATAATTAAGCTAATTGATAGGTGAGAATTATTGTGTAATTAATTAACTAGAACGTACAACCTTAATTAATCTTTTTGAATATTTATCTGCCTCACTTTCATGAATCAACATTATCCTACATTCTAGCATCAATCGAAGCTTAGATAAATGCCACAAGTTATATATATATATATATATATATATATATATATATATATATATATATATATATATATATATATATATATTCAACTAAATTTACAAATATTATATTAGAGCTACTTCAAGTTTTGAAAATATTTTTCCTTAAAAAAAAAAAAAAAAACCCAAGATTTTACACTATTATTTGAGTAAGTTATTATATTTTTTTATGAAAGCAAACCACAGTTTATGAATTTTAATAAAAATAGAATATCAACACTAGTAAGTCCTTAGAAAGAAAAAAAAAAGTTATTAAGTACGTATAATAACTAAGCTAATTCTTCAGAGTCCTTCCGTTTCAGACCATTTTTTTCATTGTATGACGTTATTTAAAAAAAGTTGCACTTTTTAACCAAATTTTTTAATTTTAGAGAGTGTTGTAGTATTTTTAAGTAATAAAAAAAATAATGGTGTGTGTAAAAGAGGAGCGAAAATTTTGAAATTAAAATAACTTTATATATATATAAATAAGTGGGACGAATGAGTACATTATTTATTTTTTAATTTAATTTATTTATGGGTACTCCCTCCATCCCACCCAAAGAATCCTTTTTTTTTCATTTTAGACGTCCCACCCAAAAATTCCCCTTTTCTTTTTCATATATGGGACTCACACACACCCATTAGTACAATTAGGTGATGTTTGTTTTGGGGTTTTGGGGTTTTGGGGAGTTTGAAAATCATCACTATGTTTGTTTTGGATTTTTGATAGGGTAGATTTTAACTTTACGATCAAATCAATGTGTAAAAATATATTAATTTATGTAAGAAAGTATAGATGAGAGAGGAAAGATAAAGAGAGAAAGTGTATTTATTGAGGAGAGAGAATGTATATATATATATATATATATATATATATATATGAGTGATTTTTAAAATTTGGGTATAGAATTTAAATTTCAATTCCGGTGTTTCAAACCTAGAAACAAATATTCCCTTAAAATATGGGGTCTACACTCACACTAATACAACTATCTACTACATATTAAATAATATTTTTTAATTTACGTGTAAAAAATAAAAATAACATTTTGTGATAATATTTTTTAATTTACGTGTAAAAAATAAAAATAACATTTTGTGCGGTATGATAAAAAACAAAAATAACATTTTGAGCGGGACGCATGGAGTATAGTAAATCTCATATTCCAAGAATGGGTGCTAAATTTTTTATTGATTTGGAAATAGCAAGAGGGAAAGAAATGGGAAAGAAAAAGTAGGGTTAATTGCTTTATTAATTGGTTAAAATTAGTGAAGTCCGTTTCAGTACAGCTCCCAAAAGAAGGTGACTGAATTGCCCCCGTTGACGTTTTATGTACGAATGTGTCCCTTACCACCATAATTTCTTTTTTACCTAATTTACCCCTCCTCTACTATCATCTAAATTCGATCCTCAACACTAACAATAATATGATCGCTGAGTCACATTTTGGAGAAATTGAAGACAGTTTAGAGAAACTGTTATGTACCCCAATTTTTCTTGATAACTTTTTATTGCTCAAATTTATCCGAAACTCCTTAATTCGATTATTGACTTAATTAAATATATATAAATTGATACAACTAAAAGAGACTTGTGAAAATATTTTTCGATTTTTTTTTTACTCAAATGCTCTGTCATGATAATCAGTGACTTAATTAAATAAATACAAATATGTGACTCGATTATAAATAAGATATGCAGTTCGATTTTAGGGTGTGACTCAATTGTAATTGTACTCGGGGTATGACTTAGATGTAGATTCGATTTTTATGGAATAATAATGTGACTCAAATAATTGTTTAAATATATAAATGTCTTGTGATTATAAGTATTTATGATTTTTTGTGAGTTGGGTCAATGTATATGAATCCGTTGGAAGGATTGAAATTGTGTCAATAATCAAATCTTGTGGATTTTTCCGTAAATGTGGGTCGATTATGACTTTTAAATCTAGTAAAAAATTGAATCAAGAATATTTTATCATTTTGAACAAATTAAGACTTAAGACTAAAAGTTAGATATAAAATAATTTTGATGAACACTTTTGATTTCGGTGTAATAAATATTCTCCCTACGCTTCATCTCTAATACTCTTTAATACACCTAATAAAAATTGGTTACATTGAGAATATAATTTACTCTACATCACAATGTCAAGAAGTAATAATATTTGAATTAATTAAATTTAATTTAACAATATAGTTTTATATAATTGACGTACATAAATAACATTAAAATAAGAAATAATTTTGATTGATTGATACTGTATTATCTGCTGGGATAATTTTGGAAACTTTAGACCAACTTATAGTAGGCGATGTAATATCTAGCTTCTGCAAAGGATATTGTTGTGATCACATTATCTTTAATTATCTTTCATCTGTTATTTCTTTTTAATTAAAAAAATACACGTATATAAAGCAACGAAAAAGAGAACATAAAGCACAGCGTGCAGAAACACAACCAAATATCCATTTTTAAAAATAAAAATAAAAATAAAATTCGAATAAAAGTAAATGAAAAAAAAAAGGGAATTGATGACAATGAGATCCTGTGTTTATCTTTAGATGGGGTTAGATTCTTTAAGATGCAAAAGAATCCAACCAACTTGCAACTTTAAACCCTAGTCTCTTTCAACCTTTTTTATTGCAGCAAAAATTTAGTTGTGGTTGTCCTTGTACCTATAGCAAGAAAGAAATGATAATATTTTTATTAAAAAATAATATTTGATTGATAAAAGTTACAACCTTCCATTCGATTTATTTTAGAATTGATATCATGTGTATTCGGTGCACACATACGTCAATATATGTGTATTAATTTTTGTTTAATAATGTATATGTGTATTTCTTAATAAATGTATAATTTTTTTATTTTCTTTTTTCATTAAAAAAATTAATTGATTATTTGCTAAGAAGTGTATAAGTTTTTAGGCAAATACTTGTGTGAATCGAGTTCACATGTGAATCATATTTTACCAATTATACTCTTTAGTAAATGAAAAATTACTCTTTAAAGAGATACTCTTCTAAATAAAAAAATTACTCTTCGAATTTTTGCACAACCTAATTTATCGATTACTCTTAAGTACATTAAAATTTACTCTTGAGAAAGAAAAATTATTATGTTTTTGAATAAAATATATTACTCTACAAATAACAATTTTTTATGTACTAAAAAGTAATTTTATAAAAATAATTTTCACGTGTGAACTCGTTTCATAGCAGACCGACTCAAATTTTTATTCATTAATGTATAAATTCCATATGTGGGTGAACATGAGAACTTGTCTTTATTTTTTATGAATAATTGTAAGAAAGATGATTAAGGCATAATATCTTTGGTAATGTAAAAAAAAAAAAGAAGTAAAATATCTCATGATAAGAAGATCTCGTGACACAAAACTTTTTTCTTTCTCTCCTAAATTTTGTGACTTTATTTTTGTTTCCATTGACCTCTTTTGCGAAGAATGATCGGTTTCCGATTTATAGGCTTCTGGAATTGCATGAAAAACATAATAAAAACGTAACTTCACTATTTTAATGTGGATCCATCTTTATTTTTTATATATAAGTATTGTTGAATTATGGATGCACGTTATTAATGTTTCCTTATAGTATTACTTATAAATATGTTGGCATAGAATTTTTTTTATTATTATTTTTTTTAAAACCAAAAAATTATCATAAGAATCAATTAACTGAAATTTTAGTGTGATCAGAGTTAACAATATTAAAATAATATACATTGAAGACGATGAACAATAAGGTCCCTCGAGCGATAGAGCGACACTTAAAAAAAGAAAAAAAATCAATAATTGATTTTCCAAGAACGACTTCATTATAATCCAATGTGTATATCTATTTTCTTATGGTTAATATTTTATTTCTTTAATTTTTTTTTAATTTTAATTTTTAGGATATAATTATACTAATTTTTACACTACAAAAAAAATCTGTTTTTTAACAACGGAATATTCCGTTGCTAAAAGTCTTAATTCCATTGTTAAATTGGCTTACCAACGGATTATCAATGGAATCATTGGTAAAGTGGTGGTTGGTAAATTTTTAGCAACGAAAAATCAATTCCGTTGGTAAATAATTTCGTTGGTAATTCGTTGCTAATAATTCCGTTGGTAATTTATATAATAATTCCCTTGATAATCCATTGGTAATTACCAACGGATTGAATTCCGTTGCTAAAATAGAGAATAAATCCGTTGGCATTCCGTTGCTAAAACAAAAATGTTATTTTTCTTGCTAATCCATTACTAAATTACCAACGGATTGAATTCCGTTGCTAAATTCGGTTGCTAAAAAATATTTTTTTTTGTAGTGTTAGGATATAATTATATATACTTTGTTAAGATTTTTCATTTTCTTATGGAAAAATATATAGTATATATGGGGGGATCAGACATATTTGTTTCTACACATGTTTTTAACTTATATGTTTAAATAGTTTGGTGAAAGTCTCCAACCATAATATTTCTGTCATAATACTAATTTTATATGTGGATTAATTTATTTATTTTGCATGATGATGAACCAATTAAATAAGATACGAAGTGACAACTAATGATTGTTGGTGTAGATAGAATTGTAAGTAATGGATGGAGACGTACGTAGATTCATTTAGGGTTGGTAGAATTAATTAACTACATTTTGTTAGGGCTATCCCAAATCGCACATCTAATGTAAATATTCTTACACCAAAAGTTATATTAATTAATTATTTGGATATATATTATAATTAGGAGGATTAGTTGTAAGAATGATTTTGTGGATCGATGTTGCTGTTTGATCCTACATTCAACCAAATTGGATGCAACTCATGCAATGTATTTGAGTATGGATCATGAAAATCGGTTGATTCTGATCAGAATACAATGGATACCATATTATTATGATTATTGTTACTAAGAGCACCCGTTATTCTATTTAAATTAAATATAAAAGACAAAAATACCCTCAACTTAAATTTATCTAAAATCAATACACCCTAAAAACCCCTTTTACTTTTGTACACCCAAGCTTAAAGAATACAATACCTTTCTTCTTCCTCGTTTTCTCTATTTTTATTTTGTTACGGCGTTGGTCATGTTAGTTACAATATGACTGTGAGCTATAAAAAATTAAGAATCAAATTACTAATGTTTCTTTGCATAAATTATTTATTAATTCTAAGTAATGGATCAGCTAAATTACGATTATTGTATGAACATCATTAATTTAATACTAATCGTGCTCCTTCTGTTGCTACATTCTTGAAAATATGGCTAATTAATTTCTACCATCATCTCGCCGCAGTTCTCCTTCTTCCCTTTAGCACGCCTGAATGTGCTTCCGATGGAGCACAACTGCTGGTTCTCCGTGGGAATGGATGAGTGAGTGAAAAAATTAGGAAAGTTTTAATGGTTGTACAATATAATAACTTCAGATTTAATATGATAGCATGCTTCTGTCTTTTCAAGTTATTTTGATTAAAATTATGATATTATTTAATATTCTAATTGGAGTCAAAGTGATACACCCTAATTTTGTAGTGTATCAAAAAAATGACTCACGAGGAATAAAGAAGTAGACTGAGAGAGAGATACGAGAGATTGAGAGACATAACATATCTTTTATGTTTATAATTTATTTAATTTGATATTCTGCTTATTTTGTTCATGTTTCCTTATTTATATTTGGAGTCCTTTAAATATGTGATTAGGGATCAGTATTTGGGATATGGAAAATAAGATATTCTTTCCATCTTTCTCAATTCTATCATCGCTCTATTTTCTCTTTCTTTCCCCCCCCCTCTCTCTCTCAATCTCTCGGTATCTCTCTCTCAGTCTTCTTCTTTATTTTTGTTACGGAGTTTGCGTTAAGAACGTTTTTCGATACACTACAAAATTAGGGTGTATCATTGGTACAAACAAATCATCATTCATAACCAATCACAATAATAACAAATAAGCAGAAAATCAAATTAAATAAATTATTAAAAAAAAGATATGGTTGTATCACAAACACCGACGCACCTGACTGGATGTCGGATTTGGTGTCACTCATTGCATCGGAGCCCTAACACATGACACCATGCAACATCATAAAATTAAATATCGGATTTGTTGTCGCTCAGAGTGTCGAAGTTCCGACATTAGATGCCGACACTATATTCAAGCAAATTGGACAAAAAAAGAAGTGACTTGGACAAAAAGAAACGAAGTGGCTTAGACAAATCTTTTTTGTCGATAACCTCAGACCAATCAATCGAATATTGATTAATACGTAATCGATCGAACACTATTTGAAAACGGCTCTTCTGCTCAGAAACGAAATGTTCCAAATGTTCCTGGAAATTCTTGCTCCCGTTGAACCATTTGTATCTATATGCATCAGGAGTCCGATTCATGAATTCCTTGTTAGTCAAGGTGTCGAAACACCGATACAGAATACCAACATTTGGGACATTGTGGATATTTTTTTTTAATTAAATGACATTTTGGTCCATAAATTTTACATTTGAGTAATATAAATCTTTTTGCAATATTTGAATAACAATGATTTTTTACTATGTAAAGTGCTATATTTGACTATGGGCACTTTTTATAATTATAGTGGCTGTTCGACATAATGTTAATAATCAGAGAAGGTTATGAGGTTATTAATTAGGTTATAAAGTAGTTTTTAAGGCATTCCGCCTTTAATGGTTTTCTAGTTGATCTATAAATTTAATTTTAATATCGTACTGTGACATGTATATTTGTGTGCACCAGCAGCATCAGTATTAGTAATTAGAATCACCAAACTCTTTAATTTTTCATGAGAGAGGCAGGTGAGTAATTAATTGATTGTTATTTCATTTTCGAATGATTATAATTAATTAGGCATAACAGACATTAGAAAGGGACATTATGATTAATTAATTTAAATTTGGCATAACTGCTGTAATTAGAGAGGTAAATTGGAGGTGTTTGTTTCACATACTAGTGCTGTCCTTGACGTGGACCGCACTAACCCTACCATATTCCACTAAATTAGATCAACTTTTTGGTGCGAGCACTCGAAAACGGTATCTATTTTATTCTTTTTCCAATTAAAGCATATATTATATTAAATTACTATACTTTTTAATTTACATTTACTTACAATATAATACGTTAATTTAACGGAGTAAGTAATAAACATATTTTTACATAACATAAACAAATCTCTATTATCATTGCCTTCTTCTTCGGTAAAATATGAAACAATATTTATTGTTTACAACGAATTTCCGATTACAATGGAATATGAAAAGAAAATTATGAAGTAGATCAAACGACGGAGTAGACAGTGGAGGTCTAAAAACGGAGCAGATTGTGGCGGTCGGATGATGGTATAGGTTGGCGGTCGAACGAAAATTAAATTACGTGGTTAACTCCGTTCACATCCATAAGAATTCATGTATGTTCACATCCATAAGTGTGTAACAATGCATGTCCATTCACATCCTAAGCATCAACGAGCTGCAGAGAAATGAAAGAACCTACCCCTCTGCCCGTTGATATGATATTCATTTTGTCATTTTGTCATTTTGATCGTTATTTTAAAGGTACAAATCTTCCTTTTTTAGTGAAAGGTCCCTACACATACCAATCATTATTGATTACTACTAAGACAAATTCTTCTGTGCATATGCAACCACATTCATAATTTATTTTAAATAAATAAAAATTTGTATATTTTGTTAGCTACTATTAATTCTATTTAATAAAAGATATATATATATATATATTAAAAAACACATAAAGAAATTCAATACACATTAATTTATTCAGTAAAAACGTATAAGCTTACGCGTGCACCTACACAAAATATAACTTTTCATATTACGAAATAAGAGTTGAGGGAGAAGATCATGTCCAAAGATTAATTTATTCTAGTATTTTATCGAGGAAAATGTATATGTTATTATTTTTAATTTAAATATTAAACGTTGTTATCTAAATGTTATATTTGGCATTTCATATTTTTAATTTTTTTTATGATCATAAATAATTCTGATTCTGAGTTTGTTGGATGCCAATACAGTATAAGATTTACTTCATGCTACATCTTTTATTTGTCGGGAGAGCTGTACAAGTAAAAGTATTAAAGCAAACACTTATAGCTCATTAACCATGATAACAGAATTAGTAACACATTAAAGGACATTCAATCATGAAATAAAGACTGTGAATTGTCACATAAAGTTTATTGTGACAGTTAATTCGCAATAAAGTATTAGCAACAAGAGTTCTTATAAGTCAAGCAAATTGACATAGAATTCTTGGTTGATAAAGAAAGTGTTTTTGTGGATAAAATTCTGGTAGAGCATATTGTGATAGACTCTAAATGCGGATCCGCCAATTATGTATTTAACGCCCTGTATTTGAGCTAGCTACTCATGTGGGTGTTATATGGTTTTAAAATACATTGGTTTAGTGAGAGTCTATATTTATTGCTCATTAAGATTTTTAAAGCACTTTGATTTGGCAATTCAGTTTTCTGCAGAATAAGTTTGATAGCTTTGAATTCATTGTGAATTCACTTATGTAATATCATTTTATAATATTTTACATTATGGTTTGATCTCACTAAAGATTAATAAAGTCGGACTAGTTGGAAATAGACATGATGTTGATCACATTACATGTAATTTCCATGATACTCACCATATTTGATCTATGTCATTAAATATATTGATATTGGTGATTGTCGGGGTTTAACCACGATTTGTAATGTGGTGAATGCCGCGGTGATTCCATATTAGTATATAAGATGGACCAGATTGTTAAGTATAGCCTGAAGAAGAATAGCATAAAGTTGCGCAACTAAGAACTCTTGATATAATTGCTTTGAGAATAATATATAGCCCAAGTGGGAGATTGTTGGAAATTTTTAATTACCATTATAATCTAATTGTGGCAATATATTATTATACAATTATATTAGATATTCAATTATTTTATAGACTTAATTAAGTGATTCAATTAAGGTGAAAAGTTCATGGGCTATAATAATAATGATATGGGTCAATTGAGTAGATACCCAATACTACGTAATTAGGTGATAATGGGTGGCCTGATTAAAGTAATATATAAAGTTACCTAGGTTATGGTCCCTGATATACTAAGCCGCACATAGTCTTCTATTCTCCCCATCAAAAGGGATTACTACGGTCCATAATAGACTTAGTTGAGGAAGGCCATAAAACCATTAGATTAACGAGTTCGTATTCAACCTAGAGGACTCAATGGATCAAGGTACGCTTCCACTTCACAATTTCAATCTCGTCTATCATAATAGAGTTAAGGTTATATGAATTCATATTAATGAAAAATGATAATAACGTACAAAATTAATATTTCATGTACAATTTATATAATATAAATAAAAATTACTAATAACAATGATAATAAGATTAGTTTTTATTTATATTTAAGGTTTTTTACTTTGGGTGTCCCACTAAAAATTTTACAACCCATTTATTTATTCATAAGAAAAACCCACCCTCATCGAATCTTATTTATAAAAATATTCTTATTAATGTACATAACATATATTTTACTTTACCTTATAATATTACAATAACCCTAAATTAGTGTAAAAAAAAGCTACTAGTAGTAGTAACATTCCTTAAAATAAGTTACTATTAGTAGTAACATTCCTTAAGTTTTGTTTGTCTATGGTTTTGGTGTAGTGTTTAATCAGACGAGGTCAAGAGGGGAGTTAACTTTTTAAAAGAAGCCTCTCTATATGAGGGAATGGGATCACATGTGCCACCCATGTTATGGGGTGGGATGGGTGACATGTGTCCCATTTCACGCACAATTGTGCGTGAAATGGGACACATGTCACCCATCCCACCCCATGTAATAGTAGATGAAAGATGGGGTGGCACAGGGAAATTGAATTGCTATATGTGAGGGTTGATTGGTCTCTTCAAGGAAAGTTTGATAGAAAGATTAAGTCCATTTGTTGACCAGAATAGAGTTTAAGACAAAAGTGTTTACTTAGATCAAGAAAGATCAAGTCCATTTGTTAGAAACCTTTTTTTTTGTGTTTCTAATTTAATTATTCCCAAAATTTTAACATCTTGTTTATACTCTTTCAATTGGATTTCATATTTTGAACATATCAAGATTCAAGATGATAAAAGAACTAATGCTAAATTTGTCATTTTATCACCCTTGTTATTTATGTGCAATTTCTAAAACATTATTTATCATAAAATTAGGGTATCATATCATATACATACTAATATACCCTAAATTATAAATCCGAAATCTTAAAACCATATAAATTAATTACACCACTTTTTTTTTAATTTAAATCTAAATATTGAAGAATATGAATATCATTCCTACAACGTCGAGAAATCGCCACACAGCGTACGGAATCCGGTTTACAGTACAGAGGGAGTGGGAGTAGGGCCCGTTTCAGTTGACGATGATGTCGGATTTAATTAATAACAGCCAGTGCCGTGGATGTTCCACTACCGTACGCCCATGTCGTACGCGCTACCCACCGACCCCTATTTATCATATTTATTAATATTATTATTATCTTTATTATTATTAGTACTTTTTTTTTGGAGGTCAAATTAAGCATTAAATAAGATTTTACCGAATAAAAAATTTAGACTTAAGAAAGTTGAGAAAAGTGGGGCCACTTGGGAGTGGGCATGATATGGATTTCCTCAAGGTGGTGGGGCTGTTACGGCCATCTCTGGTGGTGAATGCCAAGACATTGTAAATGCAGAGCATAAAAAATTAAAAGGATTTATAGAAATTAATTAATTAATACTGAACCTTTATTTATTTATTTTAATTAAAGTTGTACTTCGGTCTGCAGAGTTTCGATACAATGCGTCCGATTCTAACGTATTCGTTTGTTTTTTGCACGTACTTTTTTAATTATATCTTATGTATACTTCCTCCGTCCCGCATCAAGGGTGCATTTTGCTTTTTTGCACGTAGATTAAGGAGTATTATTATTTAATGTGCAGTGGATAATTGTATTAGTGGGAGTATGGACCACATGTTTTAATTGTATTAGTGGAGGAGTGTGGGACCCATATGTATAAAAATAGAAAGAGAACCCTTTGGGTGGGACGACCAAAATGAAAAAAAGAGACCCTTGGTGCGGGACGAAGGGAATATATCTTTTCACGTAGTTTTATTCATCTCTGTTATGAAAAAAATAAAATAGTACAATGATAGGAGTTAATTTTTATGAGGTTATCTCCGTAATTAGTCAGATTTGATCTCGTACTAATGGTGGATTAATGCGGCTGTTTGTGAGTAAATAGGGGATAATCTGTACTAATCTAACATAACGTGTAAAAGAGAGAGATAATTGCCTCCAGGCAGTTATGTGCCTTTTCTGGGGGCCTGGCAGAATTCGTGCCTTTGGGCTTCCTCGCTGGTGGCCCAATTTCCAATTTCTTGGGCTCGCATATCTAGGACCCTACCATATTAGCCCCAGGCCTCGTCGTTACGAGAGTTTAAGCGAGTGAAGGCGGGGCCCTCTTTTAGTCGGCGTGTGTGCCCTAGTTTTGTGATTTTGAATTTTAAATTTTGTGAAATGATGTGTTGTCATCAGAAGATTCTGAGGCGTCGTTTCAAGATCCAGGTTGCATTCTTGATGCACCTTTTCATCATTGCGTTGTTTGAATGAGTGTTTCGTTTTTAACACTCTTCTATAAAAGTCGTGTCAGTTGGGGGGATACGCCATTATATAAGGGGGCATCCACCCGTCGTAATTTCCTCGCCTTCTCTGTCTTCTCCATTCTTGTTCACAGATAGAGATACCCGTTCGGGGCCTCTCATTTCTAAAGAGTTCTTGTAATTAGTAGATGTCATCAGCAATATGAGTCTCCAAGCGAGGAGTGCCGACATAATCACCGATAAGCTCTTGATAAAGCATGGACTTATGGTGGATCCGAAAGTTCCAGTTACGTCGTTGGCGATGACTGTGGCTACCCATATCGGAATGAGTTCGATGCCATCGGGGACCTCATCCGCTGTTCCAGATATTCCTGTTGGGGTAGTAGTGGCTTCAGGTAGGTCGTCCATCCTCCTGGGTTCTGAGACTATTGAGCCGAGTGCCTTGGCAGAGATAATAGAAGTGGACGAGACTTCACCCACGGGGCCGAGCCCCCAAGCCCAACAGTAAGGCATTATCGCGCTGGGTTCCAAGGCTGGCGCCCAAGTCATCGAGGAAGTCGCCCGGAGGGATACAGGCCATAAAATTCTAGATGCTTCGCAACAGGAGGGGTTCGACGACACGGTCGTCGTGCAGGAAGGAGAACAGGAGGCGAACTATTTGCTTCACGATTCTGGCTGTTCATCTCTGATCGTTCATCCCATGTAGCGATAGCCTGGGGGTCCTAGCAGAGTTATTCTGGGCGAAAGGGCACCATCCAGCAGTGGTCCTTCCGAGCCCCCAAGCAAGAGAGCTCGGGCGGAAAGTTTTAGTCTCTTCACTGGTGGCCACCATTGTGATCCCTTCAACCGAGACTCCTTACTTGGGTTTCACAGTTGACGCTTCCTCTCCGAAAGTCCGCTCTCTCTCCCTGGTGCTCCGCAGTCTTTACAGGTCAAACTTGTATGACTTCAGTGAAATAGTTCTTCTTTCCTATATGAGGATAGCTATAGAAACGATCCCTGTCAGCTTCACCCATGAGGAGAGTGACATTATCGGAGCCTTGATCTCCGACAGCCTTATCCATGCGGAGATCGGGTATCAGTCATGGGCTTTGAGCTACTTGAGTTAGTCATCCATCATCTTGGCCCGCCGAGGCCAAGAAGTAGCTCAGTCCGTCGAGCTCAATCGCCAGCATGAAGTAGAGTTAGCTCGGATGAAGCAGAAAATAGAGGAGGTTGGGCGAAAGCACTTGATGGAACTCGAGTCGGTCCGAAAGGAGGCGGCTCATCAACATAGAGTCTTGGAGGAGGCTCTGGAGGCCGTTAAGGGGGAGCTAAAGTTGGCCGAAGAATGCCTGCTTTCTCATGATGCGGCGTTGAGCGTTGAGGAAAGAAGCGAGCGTTTAGCTCAGGAGCTGGATAAGGTTAGGGAGCGACCTGCCGATCATCAGAGAAAGCTAGAGGCGAAGGAGGCTGAGGTGATCGCTCTTACCAGCATGTATCAGCCCGACTTCTCAGTCCTGATAAATTCCAAGAGGAATGTGGCTGGGATAGTTTTATTTGCCAAGGCTTTAGCGCACTCGGTGTGGTTGGCAAATGGAGTCAGTGCCACTAATCTTCTGGAGAACTTTTGTCGGATGCTGCACACCCAGATTGCCGTCTCTGGGTTGCCGACTGTCATCGATTGGGAGTCGAAGGGGATGAATCTCGCTCCACTAGGATATATGTCCGACTTCTTCCCCGTATCAGGCTTCGCAAGTCGGGCTGCCTCACAGGCTTCCATGGTATCGACTTGGGCGACAGCTCCTTCTCATCCGGCTCCTGCCCTGACTGGCCCCTCTGGTGGGACTTAGCTTTTAGGATGAAAGCCTTTGTACTCTCTTGGTTTTCAATTTTTGGTTTTCACTTAGTTTGTATTTTTGTTCTTCAATGGCAATGATTGCTTTTAATAGTTGTTCTGGCATGCATTAATTATGCATTTAATGCATTTGATCCCCTCATATCTTCGCCGCTAATTTTCTCAATCTGTCACATCGGTTGTCATTCTCCCCATGATTTCTTGTTCGATTGCGGCCACGTGTCAAAATCGACGGTTCTTGTTTCACCTTTGGGTGATCGCTTCAAATTCTGGGGGGACAGTTATCCCCTCTCTCCCCTCTTTTTCTTCTATAAAGGCGGGAGATCATGCAAACACCAAGGCCATGTTTAACTTTTCCCTTTGTTGTTTCTGTAATTCATCTTCTTCCTCAATCACTTCTGCAAAATATTTCGCCATGGCTTTTGCTTTTTCTTTTAGTGTGCTTATGCTTGCCTTTCTATTTTTTGTTGGTCTCTTTTCTCCTCTCGTGGCTGTCGATTCGAGATCCTCTCAAGAGTTCCTCAGTTCTGAGAAAGACAAAGAGGCTAGTAATGCTAGGGCTCCTCCTGTTGCTCTTGTAACTCGAAATGGCCGCCGTTCAGTTCTGCCGCCGTGTTACGAACTTCCTTGAGAACCTACTTCCCTTGGGGAAGGGTCATCGTGGCGGCGTGTGGTCCCCAAGACTGAAGGTCGGGCTTCCCCCTCTTTTTTGAACTTAGAAGATTCTGCTGAGCATGACAGCCTAAGTCGTCCTTCCGGTCGGGGTTGTGCGGTGACTAACTCCACTTTGAGGGGTTATGCCACTAGCATGTGGAATAAAGATGTAGATGGCGCATTCATCCTTTATAGTTATCCCGGGATTGAATTTGGGACTCTTGGTCATCGTGAACTCCCTTGGAGCGACTAGCTTGACCATGCCGCCTTCAACACGGGTATGTTTGCCACTGGTGTTAGGCTTCCGTTGGCTTACGTCATCGGTCGGGTGTTGATCAATTGGGGTTTGGCCCCAATTCAGATAATCCCTTCGTCCTGGGCTAATTTGATAGGTTTGCTGGTGTTGCTTCATGAGAGTGGATGCCTTTCTTCTTCTGCCTGAGATATTAACTATGTTTATCGTTACATTCATGATCCCAGCTGTCACAGTCACTATTATTTGCAAGTGCAGTGAGGCGTCCATCTTATTTTTAATAGAAATTCCATTGGCGGCCAGCATTGGAGACGCCAATAATTTTGGGTTCACGGGTTTGAGTGTCGAGGCCCACTTAGAAATTATTTGCCCGTGCCGTGTGCCTTTCGAACTCCTGAGTCTCGTAAGCTTTTCTACCGCGTCTTTTCCCTGTGTACATGCCACTTATGGTTTTTGATTCTGACCTGTGTTATATTTATTGGTAGCCCCACTCCATTCGGCTGAAGAAGAAATGTCTCTGGGTTTTCGTTGAGCTTTCGACATGATCAGCCGGATGACCTTTCCTCGTGATGTCTCTTCACTCTTGACTGACAAGCGGCTCTCAGAGGCCAACCTTTATCAAGATCTGACTTGGGCTCCTCTGGTAAGCTTCGAGGGGAGAGTAACTGATAATTTTACATCTTGGGACTCCACTCTTGACGAATATTATTCCAATCAGGTCGTGTAACCTCCACCTCGAACCCACCAAGAAGCTGGCCCGAGTTCGGTCGCAGTCGAATATACTTCCATGGTCATTTGGGGCATGTCTAGGTTCCGTGGTGTGGTGGCTGTTAACACCGATGGAACTAAGGAGGCGATAACCAAAGCAGCTCAGAGCGTGGTTGGAGTTATGGATCTGTTGGCGATGGAGAGACAGTACGTGCTCGTCAGTCAGATAAGGGAAAAGCCCCGATGGAAGATGCTGAGACACGGGAGAGCAATGTGTTTGAGCCCATTTTCCGTGCTGGTCGGGGTACCAAGATTCGGATTAATCCTATCCAGAATTCACTGGGTGCTAGTCAGCCTCAACCTCTCAGACCTGACAACGATCCGGGCCTTAGGGGGGAAAGGCTTGATAGTGACGTTCGCCAACGGACTCATCCGATAGAGAAGGGGCCCGTACCACCAAAGGCGGTGTTGGTCAAGTTATCCCTCCTGTGGCAACGCCTTAGTAAGGGGGGATTCCACTCACACCGAGGGGCTTTCCCCATGGCGGAGGTTCGGCAAGCTATGGTGGTCGAGTAGCTCATTACTGCTGCCAACACTCGGGCGAAGGCTTACCAGGAGAGGGCTCAATTGACCTAAAGTCAAGTCCACCAGTTGGAGGTCGCTCGCTATCTAGCTGAGCACGAGTTGGAACGTGAGAGAGAGCGTGTTGCTCAGCTTGAGGCGGATGTGGCGTGGATGAGGAGTCTTCATAACTTTTCTGGTGGTGATGGCGGCAGTGCTAGTCCCAGTGGTGCTTGATGGGAGGCCTTTTTAGTTTTTGTGTATTTCTGTTTTATTATTAGATCCTTGCTGGACTTTTCTGTATCCTCCTTGGGGCGTATTATGAACATGTTTCTTGGGTTGTGATGTTCTAGTTAGTAGGTTTTGTGGTACAATGTGCATCTTAACTTTTTCTTGCACTTTTGCTTATTGTGGGCTTTCACATGGCATTATGCTAATGTAGCCTTATCACATTTCCTACAATTTGTACAGGTAGCGATTTGGCTAAGTGTGTTTAAACTTAGAAGCGCTTCAAATTCTGAGCATTCCACAGATGCTTAATACTTTCGCCATTAAGTTCCCTGAGCTCGTATGCTCCATTACCCAAATTTCTTTTTACTAAGTACGGGCCTTCCCAATTTGCACCAAACACTCCACCACCTTGCTGGAAAATCTTCCTCATGACCAGGTCTCCAACGACAAAGTCTCTCTGGTGTACTTTCTTGTTATATTGGGCCTCCAGTCTTGACTTGTAAATCGCATGCCTCTCTGCCTCTTGTAGCCGAAGCTCCTCCAATAGATCAAGGTTGAGTCCGACGACCTCCTGGTTGGTACCCTCTTCTTGGTGAGACACTCGAAATGTTGGGCAAGCTACTTTCGCCCGGATAATTGCTTCCGTGCCGTATGTTAAGGAGAATGGTATTTCACCAGTTGACATCCTAGCCATAGTACGGTATGACCATAGGACTACGGGCAGCTATGGAGCCCAACTTTCTTGAGGCTTTCTATTCTGGTTTTGAGAGTATGTTTAAACAACTTGTTTACTGCCTCGACTTGTCTGTATGACTGGGGGTAATACGGTGATGAAAATAGCTTCTTGATTCCCAAACCATCGTAAAATCTTTAGAGTTGCGCGCCCTCGAACTGCTTCCTATTATCAGTTACTATGGCGTTGTGTATTCCGAAGCGGCAAACAATGTTTTTCCATATGAAGGCGATCATATTGGCTTCGTTGATGGTGGCTAATACCTCAGCCTCCGCCCATTTTGAAAAATAATCGACTGCGACAACCACAAACTTGACGCCTCATTTTCTCGATGGGAATAGGCCTATTAAATCAATTTCGTATTTTGTAAAGGGCCAAGGAGTAGTCGTCGTGACCAATTGGGTGGAGGGAGACCGGACGATGGGGACGTACACTTGGCAGCTTTTGCATGCTTTAGCGTACTCGATCGCGTCTTTTCTGAGGGTAGGCCAGAAATAACCCTGCCTGATTATTTTCAAGGCTAAAGCTTGACCTCCTGAATGATTCCCACAGACTCCCCCATGGATTTCTGCCAGGACTTTGGCAGCTTCTTCTTTATCTAAGCATCTTAGCAATGGCATCAAGTTTATAGCACATCATTTATCATGGTGTACCTTGTGGCTTGGAGTCGTAGTCGTCTGGCTTCCGTTTTGTCTTCTGGCTCTTTTTCTTCTCTCAGGAAAGCCTTGATGGGAGTCATCCATGTCTCTTCTTTACTGATCTGCCAGATCGCTTTATCACTCAGGGCTTCTTGCCTTATTACGCTG
Source organism: Pogostemon cablin (assembly GCA_023678885.1). Taxonomy (NCBI): domain Eukaryota; kingdom Viridiplantae; phylum Streptophyta; class Magnoliopsida; order Lamiales; family Lamiaceae; genus Pogostemon; species Pogostemon cablin. Next base: position 42,307,582 of record CM042959.1, on the reverse strand, counting down.
ATGCTTCCCAGTTGTTCAGCATTTTCCGAAGTCACTAGTCAGGCCAATGCATTCGCTTGTGTGTGTTTGCTGCTTGGGAACTCGTGTGATATATATGTGATCGAATTCCCGAATCATATCTGCTACTAACTTTTGGTAGCCTTCTAACTGATGGTCTTTGGCCTCATAGTCTCCTTTTGTTTGATTGACTATGAGTTCTGAGTCGCTGAAGATCATTATTCTTTTTGCTCCGACTGTCAATACCATTCTCATGCCGGAGAGTAAGGCTTTGTATTCAGCTTCATTATTGGTTGCTGGGAATCCGAATCTGATCGTCGAACAGAACGTCTCTCCAATGGGGCTTGTGAGCACTACGCCGGTTCAGGAGGCGTGAGTCATGGATGATCCATCTACTGACATCTGCTAGGGTTTATTGATCACTTCTCCTGGAAAGATGGGAATGGTGAGTTCCACTATGAATTCGGCTAGGGCTTGTGCCTTAATTGTCGTTCGGGGAACATATTTGATATCGAATTGGCTTAGTTCCACGGCCCACTTCATCAGTCTTCCAGGCGCGTCTAGTTTCAAGAGCACTTGCCTTAGTGGGAAAGATTATACTACCTCAATCGGGTGTCCCAAAAAGTAGGGCCTTAATTTTCGTGCGCTCATTACCAGGGCATAAACGAGTTTCTCGACTGTGGGGTATCTGAGCTCATCGTCTCTGAGCATTTGGCTCACATAGTACACTGGTTCGTGGTGTTTTCCCTCAGTTCGGACTAAGACTGCACTTAATGCCAACTCTGAGATGACTAGGTATATGCTTAGGATCTCACCTGGTTGTGGCTTCGAAAGAATCTGAGCGTTGGCTAGCATGACTTTTAGCTCATCGAAAGCCTCTTGTGTTACCGGTCTCCAGTCGAACTTTTCTTTTTAGATTACATCCAGAAGGGGCTTGTATTTGTCGGATGCTCTGGACATAAAATGGGTAGCTTTTGTACAGATATCTTTCCGGCTAGCTTTTGTATACCTTTGGGACGCAATCTTTCCGGCTAGCTTTTGTATACCTAAGGAGTGCTTGGGAGGCTCGATGTCTTGTATGGCTTTTACTTTATCTGAATTTGCTTTTATTCCTCTTTTATTCACCATGTAACCAAGGAACTTTCCCTCGAATACCCCAAAGGTGCACTTCTTAGGGTTAAATTTCCACCCGTACTGCCGTAGGATGTCAAACACTTTACTTAGGTGGTATACGTGGTCATCTATGGCTATGCTCTTGACTAGCATGTCGTCCATGTATACCTCTATAGTTTTTCCTAGCTCTTCTTGGAACATCTTGTTTACTAACCTTTGATATGTGGCGCCTGCATTTTTCAATCCAATTGTTGTTGGATTGTACACTAAAAGTCTAGCTTTAGTATGAACAATGTTATAATAATTTATTTGAAATGAGAATCATATGATCAAATGATTGCGTCTTATAATTTATTTATATGCTCGATGCAATAGTCCACTTACTTTATACTGTAGATAATATGTTGTGCGACGACACGCGGAAGATCATATTATCGATTTCCTAATAAAGTATAAATAGATGCTCGCAACCGAGATAGACGGGGACTCTCTATCGGGATGGTTGTAGTGTGGTTTGGTATTAGCTTGTCTTGACTATAGAATCACATTAGTGCACTTTGTGTGTATTGAGTGAGACCGTTTAAGATCGTTCGACTTATACTGACTTATAGGAGAACTTGATCTCAGTTATTATAGATGTTCATACTCTTAATCCCTATACAATAACCTCGACACGTAGGGCAGTGTGTATTTCTTTGATTCATCAATGGGTGAGATTTACATATAATTAAATCAACAAACTCGGTGAGTTGGGAAGTAGTGCTATCTCTATAGTGTGCTGTTGATTGTAGAAGAAACCCGTGTCCGTCATAGGTTGATGATGTCCCCTTGAGGAGCTCATAAGGATTATCATGTAAACCCTGTAAGTGGATTTATTCCTGCATGATAATGAGGTTGAGTGGTACTATTCTCGGATGAGATATTAATTAATGGAGTTATCAGTAACTTAATTAATTAATGAACATTGAATATCTTAAACATGGGGAGACTAACGGGCTCATAATAAGAAGGGGCCCATAACATAATTATGGGATTAGGACGGTAGTGAAGTAATAATATTTTTGTGGTATATATTATTATTATTGGACTTAAGTATAAGTTTTGGGCTAAGCTTGGATATTTATATTCAATGGAGGCTCAACTCTAATTTCTCCTCCTGGTCCCTGCTGTAGCCCATATATAAGTCATCTCAACTGTCTGTAAACCCTAATCTATGAGATTAATCACGCCTAATACTGTGAGGAGGGTGAGGGAATAACAGAATGAGAAGATCTCGAAGATCGCCGCCCACACGAAGTCGAGATTGGACTTGGGAATACAGCAGAAGACTGGAAAGTTGTTTGCTGCTGCTGTCCGCCACATTCTATGACTTTTATAAAATCGTACAGACATTTGAATAGGACTTGTGATATATTACGGAAAGCCACGGAAGAGAGGATCGTTTTGGCATGTTAATCACTCAAATCTGATATCGGATGAGAGAGTTATGCCCAAAATGGTGAGGCTGCGCAGGCTGGTGGCGAGAATTCGTCTTCTCCAACATACCCTGGTAAAAGGTAATACGTTTCTTGGTTTCTTGCTTCCACTGAATTAGAAACGTAAGGAACCCTAATGGTTCACGTTAACCAAATGATTGAATGACAATAATTGGTATCAGAGCTTTGGTTTTGTGATGAAGCGTGAAACGTTAGGCTAGGGTTTATGTCAAAAGGTGAAAGGGTTTAATTATTCATGTTATACTAGTATACCCTATTTAGATACAATATACATGTGTCAAACGTGGACTAGAGTTTAGAAATTATTATTTCTTATTGAATACTCCATACGTTTGATGGCACTTTACTAAAATTTGATAATCTGGATATTTTCGAAAATTTGATAATCTGGATATTTTCGAGAATTTGATAATCTGAAAATTTTTAAAAATTTGATAATCTAAAAATTTTGAAAATTTGACAATCCGGATATTTTCGAAAATTTGATAATTTAAAATTTTTTGAAAATTTGATAATCTGAAAATTTTTCAAAATTTGATAATCTGGAAGTTTTTGAAAATTTGATAATCTGAAAATTTCAAAATTTTGATAATCTGAATATTTTCGAAAATTTGATAATCTGAAAATTTTTGAAAATTTGATAATCTGAAAATTTTTAAGATATTGATAATCTGAAATTTTTGAAATTTTGATAACCTGGATATTTTTGAAAATTTGATAATCAGAAAATTTCAAAAATTTGACAATCTGGATATTTTCGAAAATTTGATAATGTATAAATTTTTAAAAATTTGATAATCTGGTCGATATCGATGATTTCGATAATCTAGACGATATCGATAATTTTGATAGTCTGGACAATATCGACGGTCGATATCGATAGTTTCAAAAATTTGATAATTTGAAAGTTTTTTGAAAATTTTATAATCTGGTCGATATCGATGATTCAAAAGTCTGGACGATATCGATGGTCGATATCGATAGTTTTAAAATTCAGTAATTTTGAGATTTTCGAAAGTTTGATAATCTGGAGGTTTTTGCCGACACTCATGTTTGGTGGTGAACAATCGAATTCGCTGATATATAACTGTTTATAATTGATTGAATAATTGATTATTGTTATATATGTTATGCATGATTCTCTGTGATTTACAGCCTTATGTGCCGTAATAGAAGCATGCTAGGTTGCGTATTTTATTATGAATATTATATGCATGTAAAAACCTTCAGTGTTAAACAACTAAGTGGGAGAGTGGATTGGTAATTAATCCCGCGGCCTCCATTATTGGTTTGTAAGTGATGTGAGTAAACTTGCGTGTTGGTAATAGGCCTTCCTCCCTAACGGATGAGTTTATTCACGGATCACTGGTACAGACTTCATTAAATAATTATTGTTTGTAATTGGCACATAAACTTGCGTGTTGGCATAGACCTTCCTCCCTAACGGATGAGTTTATGTGCGGTTCACTGGTACAAACATATAATTGATGATTGTAGGAAGTTATCCGAGCGCGTGTGTACTTCTCCAACTGTAAGACACATAAGCTTGGGCCGCGGACTTGGGATCAAATAATGGTGTACACTTAGGTGTAAATAATTAGTATCTTTCCCAACGGAGTCACTGCTATTATTTACATGGCTAAAGAGGGACCGACTATTAATTATTTTGTCATGAGGTTAGGTTGACAAATGAAATTAATGGGTAAAACCTTCTCTTGTAAATGTTCGGGTTTATAAACGTCCACACTAACGTGGCTTGCAGACCCACAATGCTTGAGATATCGGTGAATTTTAATTTTATATTATTTTGATGGAATCAATATAAAAGGATGAAATTCGAAGATTTGATCGGTGTATTATTTGTGATTCTTTGTAATTTCAAATGGTTTTATCTCGCTTATTGTTTACTAAAAGAAACATATTTACTTGTCTAAAATTAGATGATTAGAAAAGAATCTTGCTTTCAAATTTTACTGCTTAAGAAAACATAAATATGTTCTTACTAAGGATGTCCCATGATGCCTATTAAAGTCTCTAGTGGAGAGGTGAGAAGTTCATAGAAATATGATGGTCTCATGTGACTCTTTAGATACTTGAGTAAGTAAGAAAGGTAAGAGGTCATGGATAAGTTGATGAATGAATTGGGAATGCTTGAAGTACAAATTGAAGGGGAAACCTAGATCAATTTATTCTCCATAATTTGCCTGTATGTTTTGAGCAAGTTCTACCTGAAATACAAGAGGTTGTATATGGTGGGAAACTTCTGATAAAACATGTGGCAAAGAAAATCCAATTTATCAAGATGTGAACAAAGTTAGTATCTCATTCACTAGAAGTTGAAGCATGATTAGTAATGGCATCTACTGACACGCTGTGTGTAGATACCGGAATTACTAAAAATGTGTAACTAAGTGATGATGAGATTTTATAGACATGGGTAATGCTACAAAAGTAGTGACTATTGTAGTGGAAGTTGTTTATTTATCTTACAATATGAATAAACGTTTGATTTTGAGAAATTGTCTTTACATACGTTTTCATAGAAAAAATTTCATTTCAGTTTCTATACATTTACAGATGGATACTCCATTTCATTTAAATGACATGGTCATAGTAATGAAGAATGGAGCTATAATCTATTGTGGTACGTTGGCAGACAATTTGTACACTTTTAAATCATGTTTGTACCACGGATGCAACAAATAGTAATTAATAATGCATCTTCTAATCTTAGTAAGAGAAAGGAACCTTCGGAGATGAACTAAACATACTTTTGGCATCTAAGACTAGAACAATTTTACTTGAGTAGGATTCAAAGGTTGATAGCCGATGGACCATTGGGTTTATCTGAAGTGGAATCTATCTGACTTGCGAGTCTTGCTTGAAAGTAAAATGATTAAAGGCCTTTCAAGGGAAAGGGGTATAGAGCCAAGCAAAGATATGTTGGAAATAGTTCATACTGATTTAAGCGGTCCTAAGACTATCCCGACTAGAGGTGGTCATTACGACTTAATCGTGATGACAAGTACCTCTTAGGATAGTTTAGGAGCTATTTATCAGAGAATGAGATTAAAATCTCAAGTTGTCTACATCGGGCATACCCCAACTGAATGGTGTGGCGGAAAGAATGAATAAGACTCTTATGGAAAATATTAAAAAGATGATGAGTTATTTGAAATTATTATATTCATTTTATGGGTATGCCCTAGAAATAGCATGTCGTATAATGTTTGTCTATTTGCGGGATATCCTAGAAAAATAGAGGGCGATGATTTATTTAGTCCAAAAGATCGAAGGGTGACTCTTAACGTAAACACTAGATTTTTAGAAAAGGACTATGTATTAAATCATAAACCTATGTATAAATTGTTCTAAAGGAAGTGAGAGAAAAAAATACAAAGTATTAGTACCAAGTGTACAAGAGGATATACCACAAGGTAAACTGCAACGCGTGTCACTTCTGATATACAATTACATGTAGTGTCTTATCGTAGTGGAAGGGTTGTTCGAAAACCCATAAGATATATATTTTGGGAGAGTCGTGAGACTTGGCCCCTAGTAAATATGGAATGGACCCACGGATACGATGAAGCACTACAAGATAGAAATGCCGAATCTTAGCAAGTGCAATGGTTTCTGAAATAGAATCGATGGATTCTAAATCAAGTCTGGGAGCTTGTAGGACCACTAAGTGGTATAAAAGCCATTGGAAGTAATCATACAAAATAAAAGAGGATCATACGGTAAGGTGAAAACCTTGGAAGTAAAGTTTGTTGCGAAGAGGTATATTCAGAAAGAAAGGGTTCGATTATGAGAAAACCTATTCACTGGTAGCTATGTCTATATCGATCCAGACTCTTTTATTTGTTGCTACTCATATGAAATATGAGGAATAGCAAATAGATGTCAAGACAGCTTTCCTGATTGGAAGTCTTGAGGTAACATCTATGTGAAGCAAACAGAGTGATTCATTGCAGAGAGCTAAGAGCATTTTAATAGTAAGCTTAAAGGTGTCCATCGATGGATTTAAGCAAGCTTCAAGATCATGAAACATCCATTTAGATGAGGTAATCCAGTCATATGGATTTAATCAATGCGCGAATGTGTCTTGTGTATTGAAAAAGAGTGACGAAAATATGGTGGTATTTTTTGTACTGTACGTAGATGATATATTACTCATTGGAGACAATAAAAAAGTATTGTCGGGCGTATGGGTATGATTAATAAAGCGGTATGAGATGAAGGACTTAAGAGGAGCAAAAATATCCTTTCGATAACGGTAATATGAATCACAAGAAAGGATGTTATGCTTGTCTCAAGCTTCATGAAATGATACGATCCTTACTTGTTTTAGCATGTGACTTTATCTAAGGAAATGTGTCTTGAGACATAAAAAGAAGATAAATGTGATGAAAATGGTTCTTTATGCTTCGGCGAATAAGGAAGCTTAATCTAAGGAATGCTATACACGAGAATGGATATCTGTATTGCCAATGGCATGGTCAGTGGATATCAAAAGTAACCCGAAATAAGAATGTTGAACTGTGGTAATACATAATTTTGAACTACCTGAAAAAGGTCAAAAATATATGTGGACTTACTGGATAGATTCGCTGCTTCTTATGAGTTACGTAGATTTAGATTTTTCAAATCAGATAGGGACGATAGTAAATCCATCTCAAGGTTATGTGTTTAATTTTAGGAAGTAGAGTCATAATGTGGAAGAGTGTTATATAAAAATATATTTCAGATTCCGGATTCCATCATGGAAAGATGATGAATTGGAGCCTATGAGGCAGCCAAAGTATCTGTATGACTCTAGAAACTTCATGATGGACTTTGAAGTGTTTCTAAGTTTGTCCATGGATATCACAATTTACTTTGATGATAATGGTGCAGTTGCAAACTTGAAGGAATTACGAGCCCATAAGGCAATTAAACACATGGAGCGCGAGTACCACCTGTTACGAGAAATCGTATGATTAGGGGAAGGTTGTTGTCGCCTAGATTGCATTGAATGATAAACTAGTAAAATCCTTTACAAGGACCTTAAAGCGAGAGCTTTTGATGGTCGTGTAGTGGGAGTGGGAATCAGATGTATGGCAGAAGACATGACAACATAGTCTTTTAGTATAAGTGGGAGATTGTTGGATTGTATACTAAAAGTCTAGCTTTAGTATGAACAATGTTATAACAGTTTATTTGAAATAAGAATCATATGATCAAATGATTGCGTCTTATAATTTATTTATATGCACGATGCAATAGTCCACTTACTTTATACTGTAGATAATATGTTGTGCGACAACACGCGGAATATCATATTATCGATTTTCTTATAAAGTATAAATAGATGCTCACAACCGAGATAGACGGAGACTCTTTATCGGGATAGTTGTAGTGTGGTTTGGTATTAACTTGTCTTGACTATAAAATCATATTAGTGCACTTTGTGTGTATTGAGCGGGACCGTTTGAGATCGTTCGACTTATACTGACTTATAGGAGAACTTGATCTCAGTTATTATGGATGTTCGTGCTCTTAATCCTTATACAATAACCTCGACACGTAGGGCAGTGTGTATTTCTTTGATTCATCAATGGGTGAGATTTACATATAATTAAATCAACAAACTCAGTGAGTTGGGAAGTAGTGTTGTCTCTATGGTGTTCTGTTGATTGTAGAAGGAATCTGTGTCCGTCATAGGTTGATGCTGTCCCCTTGAGGAGCTCATAAGGATTATCATGTAAATCCCGCAGGTGGATTTATTCTGGCATGATAATGAGGTTGAGTGGTACTACTCTCGGATGAGATATTAATTAATGGAGTTGTCAGTAACTAAATTAATTAATGGACATTGAATATCTTAAACATGGGGAGAATAACGGGCTCCTAATAAGAAGGAGCCCATAACGTAATTATAGGATTAGAACGGTAGTGCACTAATAATATTTTAGTTGTATATATTATTATTATTGGACTTAAGTATAAGTTTTGGGCTAAGCTTGGATACTTAAGCTCAATGGAAATCCAACTCTAATTTCTCCTCCTGGTCTCTGCTGTAGCTCATATATAAGTCATCTCAGCTGTCCAGAAACCCCAATCTATGAGATTAATCACACCTAACACTGTGAGGAGGGTGAGGGAACAGCAGAATGAGAAGATCTCAAAGATCGTCGCCCACACGACGTCGAGATTGCACTTGGGAATACAGCAGAAGACTGGAAGGTTGTTTGCTGCTGCTGTTCATCACCTTCTATGATTTTTATAAAATCGTACACATATCAGAATAGTATGTTTGATATATTGATGGAAAGCCACGGAAGAGAGGATCGTTTTCGCATATAGATCACTCAAATCCAATATTGGATGAGAGAGTTATGCTCAAAACGGTGAGACTGCGTAGGCTGGTGGCGAGAATTCGTCTTCTCCAACATACCCTGGTGAAAGGTAATACGTTTCTTAGTTTTTTTACTTCCGCTGAATTAGAAACGTATGGAATCCTAAAGGTTCACGTTAACCAAATGATCGAACGCCAACAATGGCATCATTACCCAGCACAATAAGTTTCTTTTGGTGTAGAATGCCATTTTCTCTATATCATCCGGTGCATGGGGATCTGATGATAGCCCGAGTACGTATCCATGAAGCTCATCAGCTCGTGGCTAGCCGTTGCATCCACCATTTGATCAACGTGCGGTAATGGAAAGCTGTCCTTTGGGCATGCTTTGTTGAGGTCTGTAAAGTCGATGCATAATCTCTAGGACTTGTTAGCCTTCTGAACTAGAACTGGGTTAGCAACCCATGAGGAAAATAGAGCTTCCCTCACTAGATTATTTGATAACAATTTCCTGGCTTCCATCTTGATGATCTCGTATTTCTCTGGGCTGTACTTTCTTTTCTTTTGTTTGACTGGATAATAAGACGGGTTTGTATTGAGCCGGTGGCATGCGTGTTTTGGGTCTATTCCTTGGATATCGGTTGGTGCCCAGGCGAACACGTCTAGGTTGGATCTCAAAAATTTGATCAGGGCCATTTTGTGCAGCTCTTTCAGCTGTGATCCGACATACAGTTCCAAGTTTGGGTTGCTTGGTTCAATCCTTATTGCCTCGGTTTCCTCAATTGGTTCTCCTCTTTTTCTTTTCTTTTCTGACCTTAAATTCTCGTCGGTGACTGGGGAGAGATTGATTTTCTTATCACCAAAGGATCGGAACCTTTAGGCATCCTCAGGGGCTTTCGGGTGGGTCGTTAGCGGCTGGGGGTCCCTCGCTATTTATTCGATCCATCACCAACAATTGGAAATACGGGTCATGATAATTGAGTCTGTCTCCCTTTTCGATAAACGAGCATTCCCTCGCTTTCCTCTGATTATCTCTAACGATGCCGACTCTATCATCGGTGGTCACAAACTTCAGACATTGGTGGAGCGTGGATGGGATGGAATTGAATCCGTGGATGAAGATCCTCCCGAGGATGCAATTGTACGATGATGGAAGGTCAACTACTTTGAACTCGAGAGTGTACTGGGCTTTCACTGTTTGCTTTTCGTCCACCATCTGGATCAATTGATCCGCCTGCATCAAGGTAGTAGTAATGGCATCACTAAACCCTCGAATTTCTTCATCACACGGAGATGCCTTGTGATGGGTGGGTCATCCGATGACTTCGAACGCCTTTTTGAATATAATATTCGTGTATTCACCCTTATCGACCAGGAATCGGTGTACCTTTACACTTGATATCGTGGCCGAAATCACCAGTGGGTCATTGTGGGGGGTTCGTACCTCGGCGAGATCTTCTTCGAAGAAGAATATGTCGGCCTTATGTAGAGGCGATCAGGGACTCGCCGTGAACACATGCTGGTACCTATCGAGCTCTCACAGCTTGGCTTTCTGTTTCCTTCGTGACTGAGTGGTTAGGGCCTGAGATGTCCCCACATAGCTTCCATCTGTTATATAATTTTCGTCCATCATGTGTATTTTTCGAGGCGGAAAGGGCAGACGGTAGCCTGACCTTCCCGTCCTTGTAGATTACCTGGTCCTTTTAGCCATCCGTCTATCGTGACGGGTTGCTCCCTCCTCCCTTTCGGGCCAGACACCAGTCTGTCTAGCTTCCCAACTTTGAACAACTTTATTAATTCTGCTAATAGATCTCGACAATTGTTTGTATCATGACCAATGGATTTATGATACTTGCAGAATTTTTTCTTATTCAACTTAGCCAGATCCGCTCGTATTTTGGGCGGGGACTCAATAGGTTGGCGTCTTGGATCTTGTTGAATATTTCCTCGAAAGTGAGCTTGAGTACCTCGGTCATTTCTTGAATTTGGTCATCCTCCGGGAACGGTTTGAAAGAAGATGGTGTCATATAGTCTTTATCTCATTTTATCTTCTTCTTATCGCTTTCTTTGAGGTCGCCTTTGGATTTCTTGCATTCTTCGAGGATTTCTTTACTATGGATGAATGTTTGAGCCGAGGCATGAAGGTCGCGTAACTAGCTGGCAGCTTTTGTTGACAGCTAGTCAACATTGGGGACCCTGGGAGTAGGGATGCTATTACAAAGATGGTCGAAGTTTCATCCGAGACCTCTTCCATATTGGCGTGCTGCTCGTTGAATCTCTTCATGAAATCTTTTAGGGACTCCTTCGGTCCTTGTCATAGGCAAGCCAACTTCTGTTTTGGCTCCTTTTCTTATCCCAGATATACAAAGTGAGATGAGAAGGCTGTAGCGAGTTGTGCCCACGAGTCGACTGAGTTAATAGGAAGGGATTCGAACCATGAGTGTGCCTTATCTCCCAACGTTAGGGGAACATCTTGCATCGGTCCTCCTCTGAACTTCTCTGTGTCAGCATCCAACCAATATATTTATTGAGATGCGTGATTGAATTAGAATCACCGGCATATTGGGGGATTTGAATCTTTTTCATGGTGGTAGCCATAATAATCTGACGGGTGAATGAGGATCTTCCCGACTCTGGATCGAGAATGTTGTGGAGTCCGACTCTGATCTTTTTCTCCATCTCATCAAGCCATCTCCTCAGTGCGTCTATTTTCGAATCATGTTGTCGTTTGAGCCGGGTTACGAGAGCATCGCCTGTGCTTTCTCTCGTTTGCTCGTGTCGAGACTTGACCGGATCTGGTCCTAGTCAGTCTTTGGCGCTTACGTATCCAACAGTGTGCATGGGGGACCTACTAGTGACCAAGTTAGCATGGGATGCCGTCTTCCTCCGCTCGCGTTCTTCATCTACTACTTTCTAGGCCTTTTGTGGCTCCTTTTGTGTGTTCTTTGGTCCCATACGTTCGTGCACCGACCTTCTGGGCGGAGTCTGATCGCGTTGCCGCTCATTTGTTTGTTCCGCCGAGTTCTCTTCAAGGCTAAAACTTAGCCTTCTACTAGCACTTTTTGGTCCTACCGCTCGCTTTCCCTTCATTTGTTTGAGGAGGTCGAAATACTTCTGGTGGAAGTCGGTTTGTGGGTCTTCTTCTTTTGAACTTATGTCCTGTGGCGGAATCTCTTTTTCTACAATCCGAGGGGGATTCAGATCTTCCTGACGCTGACTGGTAGTCGCACCGAATTTACTGGGGGTTGCTTCCTCTCTACCGTTCGTCATTTCTAGGCACAGTTTGCCACAAAAGTATTTGTTGGGTTATGGTGAAGGCTTGTCGGAGCTCGGCCCTTCCTCTAGCGCCAAATGTAGCTAGTCAGATTTGATCTCGTACTAATGGTGGATTAATGTGGCTGTTTGTGAGTAAGTAGGAAATTATCTATACTAATCTAACATAACGTGTAAAAGAGAAAGACGATTGCCCCCAAGCAGTTATGTGTCTTTTTCTGGGGGTGAATGTTGTTGTTATTATCATGGATTATTCCCATATTTATATTGTATAACCTGACGTCATCCGTATTTATATCGTTAAGTCACATCACAATATATGCGTACTATGCGGGCATAGCCTCACGTGACTATTTTTAGGATCCGATTTAAGATATGTCCTATGTAGATATCTTAGGGGATATCTGCGTAGCTTCCTAGCAAAGAGGAGCAAATGGCCAAGTGGCAGGAGTGACCAAGTCGTCTTATCAAGAGAGTGTATCCAACACCCCCAATAGCCTTCTGGGTTTGGGGTCTTTACTATTGGGCCTGGCAAAGTTCGTGCCTTTGAGTTTCCTCCTTGGTGGCCCAATTTCCAATTTCTTGAGCTCGCATATCTAAGACCCTACCACAATCTCCATAAATATGGAGATTTTAAATGGGCCCGTCCTAACTCATCAGGATCAGTTTTAATAGGCTTCGAGCTAATCGGGTTTCGGTTTGATCGGACCTATTTAAACGAGCTACTAAAAGTTGAACCTAATTCTAATCTTAACGGGTTTCAGGCTAAACAGGTCGGACTCGCAGGCTGTACGATAAAAAAATATTTAAAAAATTATAAATTTAATTTTTTTATAAATAATACAGTAAATTCAAAATTAATTAATACATTATTTAGAATTTGAGATAATTAAAATTAATATATGCAAATATTTTTAAAACATGTATAATTTAATAGAATTTGTAATAATTAAATTAATTATAATATATTTATTTAAGTATTGTTTACTGTATTTACTAGAGAAAATAGTGGATTATAATGAAAGAAAGAATGAGAAAGAGATTAAAATTAAAGGATGAAGGGAGTATTTTCAGATGGGCTGAGGGAAAGGTGGGAGGAGAGTGGTTGATGTATAGCTTATAAGTATTAAGTTAAATTGAATATAATAATAATAATAATAATAATAATAATAATAATAACTAATAGCCATATGGGCTGATCCGATTAGCTTACGAGCTAATCAGTTCAGGCTAAAAAGCCCGAATATTAAACGATACAAATTTCTCGGTTCTAACTCTAATTTTTTTATGGGCTGTGCCCACGGTTTTCAGGGCTTTTAAACAACTCTAAATAAATGTTTTAGACGGGAAATTTTGATTAATGTAAAGGCAAACTTTGATTTTTTTTTTTCAAAGAGAAAGTCATAAGAAATTATAACGACGTTAATTTTACATAGTCAATTTTTTTATAAATTTTAAATGAAATTTTTATTTTTTCTTTTTCAACATCAATTTATTATTATTTAAAAAAACACAAAAAAAGGGAGGATTACTATTAGGTATAAAAAACCCTTAATTACTATGAGATACAAAGATACAAAAATATTACTACTAACTACAAAAATATATAGTGATATTCCAATATTACCCCTATAATGTGCTGCATATAAATGTTGTGTGCAGCAAAAGTTCGTGTGCAGTAACAAAAGTGTGTGTAGTAAAAAAAATTGTATGCAGCAAAAAGTGTGGTGGTCCGGCGGTGGAACGGCAAAGCTTCGGCAAAGGCGGCGGCGATCCGGCAACATGCCGGCTGAGCTCCGGCGATGTCAGTTTTCCGGCAGCGGCGGCATCGGTTTTCGGCGACCGGGCGGCGGCGGTGGGTGGGGATTAGGGTTTGTGGTTTAAAAGTGTATGAGTTTAGGGTCATATTTGGTATTTTACTTAAATATTTTGTATGTGATAGTAATTATCTTAAATTAATGTATCTAGTAGTAATTAAGGGTACAAAGTGTGTACCTATTAGTATTTTTTTTTTAAAAAAAAGCAAGTGGTATCACATTAAATTATAAAGAGTTTTTTTTATTTTTTTTTATTTTGGGGTGTGAAAATTGTTATCTAAATTTAAATGTTATTGAAGGGTGAATTAGAGGTTACTTAATTTTAAGAAAATATACTTCAAAATAAAGAGCAATATCTTATTTAAAGTTATGTAACACCGTTACAAAAAAAATACATTTTAGAAAAGTTATTTTACCAATTTTATTTGATTTTTAGAAGATAATGGAGTAATTTTAAGTAATGAATAAATTATAAAATATGTTATGTGTGTTAAGTATAAGTGATAAAATTATAATTAAAATATGTATTTTTAAAGCTTGAGATTAATATGATATTTTATTTTTCGAATGGTGAAAATTATTATGTAAAGGACGAAAATGAAAATATGAAATTTATCATTTGATATATAAAAAGAAATTTTTTTTTATAATTATATATCGTAACTAAGGCCATTTACAGCAGTTAACTCCATTTTGCAGCACATTCACCCCTAAAATACAGACAAGTCAATACATCATCTCCAGCAGTTGACTTCATTTTGCAGCACATTCATTTTATTAATACTATTTTAATAATTTTTTACATTTAATTTATTTTTCATTATTATTTTTATTTTGGAATACAAAAAATAATATAATAAAAGTATTAATATGCCTAAAATTAAAAAATATAATCATTAAAATTACGTTATAATTTATTTAAGCATGAAATTAAGACAACAATTAAAATTAAAATTACATTAAAAATACATAAACATCAAACTTTTTCACTTATTTAAATTAATTATTACTATAAATAAGTAAAAAAATTAGAGAAAAATAAAAGTGGATGTTAATGTGATACATTATATATATATATATATATATATATATATATATATATATATATATATATATATATATATATATATATATATATATATATATATCATTAATTATTAAAATGTCATTAACCATTATAATATATAATGTTATTTAAATATAATAATTAAAAATAAGTATAAAAATAAAATAAAAAAAATGCAGAAATTACTGTAGCGATTGGATTTTTCCAGCATTACAGTAGATTTTTCTATTTTGCAGGAAGAGTTGCAAATCTGCTGAAGGGTGAATTTGGATGCAAATTGCAGTTGCAGGCTCGTATGCGGCTATACTCTGGACGCTCTAAGGTAATTTTTTTTGGAGTCCGGCACAATTTGATGATGATTTTTATGAAACTTTAATGCGAATACGAAAGAATGAGCAAATTTAAAAATAAAATATACTACAGTATAAAAAAAAAAAGAAGAAAGAATTGTATGAAAGTAGGTAAAAGCATCCGTACAAAAATGGGATCTTTTGGAAAGTGTAGTTAATCACAAGTTTTGCCGTCACAATCCATTATTCCACATTTCACCCCATTGTCCTCTGCCTTAGGGGATCCCTCTCTCCTTATACTAATTTCACCCACTAAATTATTCTGACTTATTCACATTCTTACACAAAAAATTATTTTAATGATTTTTATAAATAATTTGATATTGTTAGATGATAAATATATTATAAAAACTATCATGTGAGTTCAAAACATAACAAATTTAAAATTAAAATAAATTATTTTTTTCTAAGTGCATGCATCTAATTACATTTTACCTATTTTATTTTGATTCGTCTTAATTTTAACTTTATACTTTCATAAAATATAAAAAAACACACTTAATGTATCTTTTTAACTTTAAAATTGTCATTACTTTTTAAATACAGTACTGCAGAAATTATCTAATATTTATTTTTATTGTTTTAAAATATCAAATTATTTTTAAAAAATAAGTTTATAATTGACTTTTATTAATATTCGTTTAAACATACATTTGAATTTGAAAACAATACGAAGGGAGTACTTTTAATTATTATATATGTGAAATATTACTCTTCACATTAATGAAGTACTTACTTTTCTAAATAAAAACTATTCACTCGTATTTAAACAAATTTACAGTACAAATAAATTAATAGCGAAATAGTGGAGGAAGTATGAATCATCACTCTCAACTAGCTATACTTTTATTGGAAAACGCTTAATTCGTAAAATTGAATCAAATTTAACAAAGTACAAATGCATCGCAACTCTCCAAAAAAAATTAATTGGAAACCTAGCTAAGCTAATAATTTCTTACCCAAATTACACCATTAATTGCATTTTTTTTTCATATGGCAAGTCTTGTGTAATGTAAGTCTTTACTTGATACAGGTAAAAAATATAATATAATAAATGAAAAGTGATACTTAATCGATAAAAAGTAATAATGATGCAATAAACTACCTCATGAAAAATAAAAAATAATAAAATAATATTTTATAACGAAAATAATAATAATGTTATTAATTTTTATTCATCTTACATAAAAGTTTACGGGAGACGATATCACACATTTTTCCCTTTTCATTTCAAGGCAGCTATTAAAAAGTTCTACAAGTTTATTTTATTACCTTTACTCATATCCCATATGATACGCATTTACTACTTTTTAATTTATTTTCTTTTCACCGAAAGGCACTAAAGATGGAAATTCGAAAAATAAGCGATAATTATATATTAAATTAAGCATATCGAGTGAAAAGCGGAAATTGGCATTTGGCACAGTCCTAACACTTTATTTAAGTATGTAGGTTGTTAAAGGTTAATTTATGTTAATCGTAAATGGACATTAAAATAATTAAAATAAAAACATTATAATTAGTGGAGAAATTAGACTAGTGATATTGATAAAGTCATATTACATTCTAGAGTGATGTGTGGTGGCACTTATCGCCGTACACATATTGACACTGTCCAAATGTAATTAAAAGTGTAGGTTTTATAATATATATTGAGGTAGATAGAAAATGGACAAATCTTCTACGATAATTAATTCTACATTAATTGAGTTTGATAATAAGTTCAATTGATATATAATGTGTTCAACTTTCGGTTTGACAATCCACGTAAGCGGACATTTATTTTCTGCCTCACTAATTATCCTTGCTTATAAGGGTTAGGTGTGGGATAATGACTCCCTCATAAATAAATAAATAATCAATTAAATTAAAGAATATAAATATCATTCACAAATTAGAAAAGTAAACCAAATTGACCATACATTTGACTTATGGAGTATATAACATTCCCTGATTTATAATTTTATTTTGATCTTTGAGTTATAAATAAATTTGGGAGATTAAATTAAACAAAAAATAAAACTTACAAATTTGAATTTTCTAATTCAATTATTTGTCTCTGTGATATAAATCATATGTGAACGTGTGCATGGTTGAGTGACACGTGTGTATGTTGTACTTGGATGGAACGGGTATAAGTATGAGCTAAGATAGCTCATAGGATGCACAACTCCATGCAACTGGTGCATGGTGGCAGGGGGTGTTTAGTGAGATCTTTGAGGAGTTAAAAGAATCAGATTGGGGTAGTTATTCAGATGGTTGCATAGCTTGATACACCAGCTGTGATATGGAGTTAGTTACAACAAACTAACTGGTTGCATCAATCTGATTGGACGCCACAAAAATCAGCCAAACTGATTGGTCCCGTAAGTTTCCATGTGTGTGATTACATGTATATAAGCTTGTTTATCTTGCTTATTGTGATGTACATTTCTTTCAGATTGAAACTGATCAATAAAGAAGCTCTATACTCTGCAGTGGACGTAGGTCATTCGACCGAACCACTTAAATCTGTGTTTATTCTGTCGTTCAAGAACACACACACACACATCTTCTCCATAGTTAGTTTTCTTCATTCAAAGCTTCTTAGTTCAAAATGTTTTCTGTGAGATTTCTTCTCAAATACTTAGAGTGCAAAGAGAGTTATTCTTGTCAACTGGCGCCGTCTGTGGGAAGGCAGACCAGATCAGAAAAGCAGAAGAAGGAGATTGAAGAAAGGAAGACAGCATGGTGACTGCAAAGTTTGACATCGAGCGGTTTACCGAAAAATCCAATTTCGGATTGTGGAAGATCAAGTTGAAGGCCATCCTTGTTCAGCCAGGATTGGTGAAGGCGATCCAAGAAGCACCTGCAAACGAAGCTGCTGCAGTGGATGCTCAAGCATTGTTAGCAGAGAACGAGCTGCAAGAAAAGGCATTGAGTGCCATAATCTTGTGCCTAGGTGATAAGGCATTAAGGGAGGTTCAGAGAGAAACAACCGCCAGAGGATTATGGAAAAAAATTGATGATCTGTACACGGTAAGATCTCTTGCCAACCGTTTATATCTGAAGCAAAAGCTATATTCGTTTAAAATGGTAGAGGATAGGCCTATCTTGACTCAGCTTGATGAGTTTTCTAAGGTTCTAGATGATTTAGAAAATGTTGATGTTAAATTAAGTGATGAAGATAAGGCTGTGATCTTGTTATCTGCACTTCCAAAGTCTTTTGAAAATCTTAAAGACACTCTGTCATTTGGAAGTAGAGAAACAATAAGTTCAGAAGAAGTTGTAATGGCTCTGAAGACAAAAGAACTTTAGAAGGTTTCAGAGGGGAGCAATGGATCAGATGAGGGATTAATGGTCAAAAGAAATGATCATGGTAAGAAGAATAATAAGAAAGGAGGATCTGACAGGAAGCAAGATAAGAAGAATGATCAATCTGGTGACAAAGAGGGTAGGAAGTGTTTCCATTGTCATGAACCAGGTCACTACAAGAAGAATTGTTACAAGTTAAAGGCATTGAAAGCCAAGAAAGGTGAAGCTGATAGGCAAGGACAGAAAAACCAGGCAAATCAAGTTGCTGGTGTACAAGATCAGAATGATCAAAATTACATTGAAGTTCTGTCCATTAGTTCAATAAAAATGGCAGATGGATGGGTACTTGATTCAGGATGTTCCTTCCACATGTCCCCAATAAAACAGTGGTTCAATGAATTGAAGATCTGCAATGCTGGATCAGTTCTTCTTGGTGATGATCATACATGTCAGATTAAAGGAATTGGTTCCATCAAGTTAAAGATGCATGATGGAAGAACCTGTATGCTCTCAGAGGTAAGATATGTTCCTGCTTTGAAAAGGAATTTGATCTCATTGGGAGTACTAGATGGCATGAGATATGTCTGTGAATTAAAGAAAGGGATTCTCACAGTGATGAAGGGAGAATCAGAAGTGATGAGAGGCATCAGACACAGAGATCTATACTTGCTTGATGGCTGGACACTTGTTGGTCAAAACAATACAACATCAGTAAGTGATGAAATGTATCTGTGGCATGGAAGATTAGCACATATCAGTGAGAAGGGGTTACAAGAATTAGTTAGACAAAAGGCTATCACTACTAGTTCATCAGATAAGCTTGATCAGTGTGAGCACTGCATAATTGGTAAAGCCAAGAGGCTTAAATTTGGAGCAGGAGTTCATAATAGCAAGAGTAGGCTTGAATACATACATTCAGACCTATGGGGGCCTTCAAGAACACCAACCAGAGGTGGAGACAGGTACTATATGTCATTTATAGATGATTACAGTAGGAAAGTTTGGGTATACATCTTGAAAACAAAAGATGAAGCATTTCAAACTTTCAAGAATTGGCTTGTTGAAGTAGAGAATAGTTGTGATGCCAAGGTAAAGACATTCAGGACTGATAATGGGCTTGAATACTGCTCTGAGGAGTTTAACAACTTCTGCAAGCAAAAGGGAATTGTGAGACATAAGACAGTTCCTGGTATACCTCAACAAAATGGTGTAGCTGAGAGGTTGAATCAGACACTGCTGGAAAGGGTAAGATGCATACTTAGTAGTTCTGGTCTTGCCTAGAGTTTTTGGGGAGAAATTGTTACTTCTGTTGCTTTCCTTGTCAATAGAAGTCCTTCAGCTGCACTGAATTTTAAAACACCACAGGAGGTATGGTCTAGAAAGAAAGCAGACTACAACAGGCTCAAGGTATTAGGTTGCTTAGCTTATGCACACATAAAACAAGATAAGCTAGCACCTAGGGCTGTTAAATGTGTGATGATAGGATATCCAAAGGGTGTCAAAGCATATAAATTGTGGAGCATTGAGAGTAACAAGTTTATGGTGAGTAGAGATGTTACTTTCAATGAAAGTGTAATGCCCTTAGTGAAACAAGTTCAGGGAAATGATGAAGCTGAGCTTGAGGTGGAGTCTTCCAAAGCTGATCAGAGAAAACAACAGCAAGCTAGTGTTGAATCTGATCAAGAGATAAGGAAAGAACCTGAAACATGTAATGATGATGTTTCAAAGACTGATGAGCTATTGAATAGCTATCAGTTGACTAGAGACAGAGGGAGAAGGACCATTAAACCTCCAGCTAGATTTTCTGAGGCTGATATGGTGTCCTTTGCTTTGTACACTGCAATTGATGTAGATGCTTATGAGCCTAGGAACTACAAGGAAGCTGTAACTTGCAAAGAAAGTGATAGGTGGAATGTTGCTGTGCAAGAAGAGCTCTTGTCTCTGGATAAAAATGAGACATGGAAGGTTGTTAAAAGGCCAAAAGATCAGAAACTAATCAGTTGTAAGTGGATATTCAAGAAGAAAGTGGCACCTAAGGATTCAGGTGGAGTTAGATTTAAAGCAAGGCTAGTGGCAAGAGGTTTTTCACAAAGAGAGGGAATAGATTATACTGAGATTTTTTCTCCAGTTGTTAAACATTGCTCCATCAGGATCTTGCTAGCTTTGGTAGCTCAATATGGCTTGGAATTACATCAGATGGATGTTACTATATCATTCTTACATGGTAAGCTTGAGGAGAAAATTTACATGGAGGTTCCAGAGGGAGTTTCTGTACAAGAACCAGAAACTAAAGCATGTTTACTTCTTAGATCACTGTATGGATTGAAGCAAAGTCCAAAGAGGTGGTATCTAAGATTTGATGAATACATAATCAGCTGTGGATTCAAGAGGTCTTGTTATGACAGCTGTGTATATTTCAAGCATGACAGTGAGTATCATATGTTCTTACTGTTGTATGTTGATGATATTCTCATTGCTTGTAAGTCCATGGAGGGTATTTTAGCAGTTAAGAAGATGCTTAAAGCTGAATTTGACATGAAAGATTTAGGGGAAACAAAAGTAGTCTTGGGGATGCAGATTGATAGAGACAAAGTTGATGGATCAGTAAGGCTTTATCAAAGTATGTATTTGGAGAAGGTGCTCAAGAGGTATAACATGGACTTGAGCAGATCAGTCACAACACCAGTAAAGCAGGGTATCAGTTTGTCTACTATGCAATCAGCTAAAACCAGAAATGAGATAATGGAGATGGAGAAAGTTCCTTATGCAAATGCTGTTGGAAGTTTAATGTATTCCATGGTATGCTGCAGGCCGGATCTTGCATATGCAATGAGTCTAGTAAGTAGATTCATGAGCAATCCTGGTAGGGAGCATTGGGAAGCAGTTAAATGGATACAAAAGTACATCAAATGAACACTTATATCAGGTCTGAAGTTCAAGAAATTCACTTCAAATAATGAGTTTCTTGAAGGTTATGTTGATGCAGATTATGCAGCTAATCTAGATACTAGGAAGTCTTTGTCAGGTTATGTGTATTGCCTATTTGGGACAGCTATTAGTTGGAAGGCAACACATCAACCAGTTGTGGCTCTGTCTACAACAGAAGCTTAGTATATTGCACTAACAGAGGCAGTAAAAGAAGGTATCTGGCTGATTGGAATCTTAAGTGAATTTGGGATTGAACAGAAGTCAGTTGTCATTAGCTGTGATAATCAGAGTGCTATACACTTGTCCAGGCATCAGGGATTTCATGAGAGAACTAAGCATATTGATGTAAGATTGTATTTCCTAAGAGACTTGATAGAAGAAGGAAAGGTGATAGTCTGCAAAGTTGATACTTCAAAAAATCCTGCAGATTTTCTAACTAAGGCTCTTGCAACCTCAAAATTTGAGTTATGCAAGAGTCTGATCAGTGTTGTCTAAAAGAAACATGGTGGAGTTTTGCTGTACTCATTAAAGAACAGTGAATTGAGGAAGCTGCACTCATTAAAGGCAGTGGAGTGGAGGAAGAGGTTTGATAGTTTCATACGATTTAATGTGGAGATTTGTGATATAAATCATATGTGAACGTGTGCATGGTTGAGTGACACGTGTGTATGTTGTACTTGGGTGGAACGGGTATAAGTATGATCTAAGATAGCTCATAGGATGCACAACTCCATGCAACTGGTGCATGGTGGCAGGGGGTGTTTAGTGAGATCTTTGAGGAGTTAAAAGAATCAGATTGGGGTAGTTATTCAGATGGTTGCACAGCTTAATACACCAGCTGTGATATGGAGTTAGTTACAACAAACTAACTGGCTGCATCAATCTGATTGGACGCCACAAAGATCAGCTAAACTGATTGGTCCCGTAAGTTTCCATGTGTGTGATTACATGTATATAAGCTTGTTTATCTTGCTTATTGTGATGTACATTTCTCTCAGATTGAAACTGATCAATAAAGAAGCTCTATACTCTGCAGTGGACGTAGGTCATTTGACCGAACCACTTAAATCTGTGTTTATTCTATCGTTCAAGAACACACACACACACATCTTCTCCATAGTTAGTTTTCTTCATTCAAAGCTTCTTAGTTCAAAACGTTTTCTGTGAGATTTCTTCTCAAATACTTAGAGTGCAAAGAGAGTTATTCTTGTCAGTCTCACAAGTAGAGAACAATATTACTCCTTTCGTCCCGGGTATTTTTACCCGTTCGTACGGGCACGGAGATTAAGATATTTTATTTTTTTAATATATAATGTAAGAGAAAGTATGGATAAATTAATAATTTAAAAAGAAAAAGTGAATAAAGTTATTGAGAATGATGAATAAAGTGTAAAAAAGTAATTAGAGTTATTGAGATTGTAAAAAGTAGGTAATAAAATATTACTGTATGTATATTTGCCAAAAATGGAATAAATAAAAATACGTGGGACACCCCAAAATAGAAAGTGAGTAAAAATACGTGGAATGGAGGGAGTATAATTTTAATTAGTTTTCACTACGGTTATCTTTTATTTCTCTATTTCTACAAGTTGAGTATCTCTTGTACTTAGTTTTACCGTTAAAAAGATAAACAACTTAATTAACGTTTAAAAAAATGTTACATGCATAAAAGTTTAAATAACTAAAGGGAAAAAAAAGGCTTTTCGATAAACTGTATTCTGAGATAATTAAGTTATGAATTATGATTATAACACGACCCACATTATACAACTTATAATTTAAATACTATTTAACATAAACATTATCATTATGAAAACCTGCATATAAATTTTTTTTTTTATAACCAACACCATCACACCAGTTCATCATACGTAACTGGTTTCTGATACCACTTTAAACCAGACAAACTCGTGACAATACTTATTATATTACATAATAAAAATATCAGCGGAAATAAAATTAACCCACGGCCTAGCCCAACAGGTCGTCATCTATGTACATCTGCTCAAAACCCTGTAGGAGCTCCACAGCTTGCACAATCATATCGCAAACTCAATCATCAACAGGCTCACCTACAATGCATAAACTAGTGAGACAAAAACCTCAGTAAGTAGAAATCATGCATGTCAGTGCATGAAATGCATTTAGTTTTCTATCGCCTATTTCCTAGTCCTTCTAGTTGGTATCTTTTATTTTGAAAACTGTTCACGTTGCGGGATCCCCACGACACACTTATAATATACACCCCAAAAGAGCTCAATGGGGACGATTTTTCCGAACCCCGAAAATAGTGCCGAGAACGATTTTTCCGAACTCTGGCAAAGTGGTGGGGACGATTTTTCCGAACCCCTAATAAAATATCGGGAACGATTTTTTCGAACCCTGACAGAGATGCATATATAGTGGCCGCACACACCATTAGTATCTTATTAATTTTGAGGAAAACACTTTTCATGTTTATGCATGGTATGCACCCAAACAATTAAATGTGCATCACAAACCATTTTACAATATCAATATCAATATTTAATAACAATAAAGTAACAACTTATTTTCAATTCACACAAATCCACTTCTGGAATAACAATTTCACCTCAATCACATAGATCCATTTATAGAATAATCACTTCATCATTGGATCCCACAGATCCTTATAACCATTATATTCTCAAGTCATACAAATATATTTTCAACAGTTTCCAATCACATAGATCCATATAGGATAATGATATTATTTCAAATAACATAGATCCACAACTTGTATCACAAAATTACCACAAATAATTTACAACTAATATTGTTGAATATGAACCCTACTTTCCCCAAATCACATAAATCCCCAACTTGTATCACTAATTAATCTCCAATTAATTCATAACGTAATTAAACTAATCAAAAATAGCACATAACATAATTATCACATATTAATCACAAATAATACACAAACAACATATTTATGCATTGTAGTTGGACTTCTACTTACCTGAACTCCGACAATAATATAAACCCCGCAAAGAACAGTAACTAATCTCCTATCTCCCGTCCCGGCACGCACATTCCGGCACGCTCCCTCTTCTCTCTCTTTCTTCCTCTCTCTCTCTCTCCCCTTTCTTTTCTCTCTCTCTCTCTTTTTTTTTATTTAGCTTGCATAGCTTCTGTTTTGAATACCCCAATTTGGGGTTAATATATATAGAGGGGTGGGGTGGAAGTCGTATGCGACTATCCCACCGCCCCAACTTTATCTTTATCTTTTTTTTTTATATTATTATCCATTCTTGATTTACGTGCAATACTTAATAGCTAAGATATAATACCTTTACAAATTAATACACATACGTGTACCATTTCTTACCACTATTATTATTACGAGAACATGTGTGATACTTAGTAATTAAGAAATAATATATTTATACACATAAAATAATTTAATTATATACCCAAATAATTGCACGTAATTATTTATGCACACATATATTCACATATTGTCACCATTTTTACCATGGATGTCTCAAATAAAATATAAAAATAAATAAAATATAGAAACAATTGTCACATAATTGCCACATTATAATCACATAATTACCACATAATTGTCACATAATTATCACATAATTATAAAATGCACATAGCACAAATTAAATTATATTGACACATGAGTAGTGAGAAGCTCGGGTATCACATCCTCCCCACCTTATAAAAATTTCGTCCTCGAAATTTACTTACCTGAAGAGGTTTGGATATTTAGCCATCATCTCATCCTCTCTTTCCCAAGTAGCCTCCTCAACTAGTTGGTTCCTCCATAATACCTTTACTAATGGTATTTCTTTATTTCTGAGCTTCTTCACTTCTCGCCACAAGATCTCAACTGGTACTTCCTCATAACTCAAATCTTCTTTCAATTCAACTGGTTCCTGTCTGAGAACATGAGATGGATTTGGAACATACTTCCTTAATACAGACACATGAAACACGTCATGTACTCTAGACATCGATGCTGGTAACTCCAACTTATAGGCAATGCTGCCAACTCTCTCAATGATAGTGAATGGACCAACATATCTTGGACTGAGTTTTCCTTTCCTTCCAAACCGCATTATTCCCTTCATTGGAGATACTTTCAGAAATACCTGATCACCCACTTCAAATTTCAATTCTCTCCTCCGTTTGTCTGCATAACTTTTCTGCCGATCTTGAGCAACTTTCATCTTTTCTCGTATACGGGTAACAGTTTCTGACATTTCACGAATCAAGTCTGGACCCAAAAGTTTCCTCTCTCCAACTTCATCCCAATAAACTGGAGATCTACACTTCCTCCCGTACAATGCTTCATATGGAGCCATCCCGATAGTAGACTGATAACTGTTATTGTACGAGAACTCTATCAAAGGCAAAAATTTACTCCACTGACCTTGAAAATCCAACACACACGCTCTGAGCATATCCTCCAAGATTTGTATTGTACGCTCTGATTGACCATCTGTCTGTGGATGGAATGCTGTGCTGAAAGATAACTGTGTCCCCAACGCCTTATGTAAACTCTTCCAGAAAGCAGACAAGAATCTCGTATCTCTGTCCGACACAATGGTGAGTGGTACTCCATGGAGTCTGACAATCTCTTGTATATATAGTTGGGCATAACGATCCATAGAATACGTAGAGCTAATAGGAAGAAAATGAGCTGACTTAGTCAATCGATCCACGATAACCCAAATGGCATCGTGACCTTTCACTGTCTTCGGTAGCCCGATAACAAAATCCATCGTGATATTCTCCCACTTCCACTCTGGAATAAATAAAGGCTGTAAAGTTCCTGCTGGTCTTTGATGCTCGGCCTTGACTTGCTGACAAGTCAAACATTGCTCCACATATTGAGCGACATCTCTCTTCATCCCTGGCCACCAATAATGTGATTTCAAATCTCTATACATCTTAGTAGCTCCTGGATGTACAGAGTATGGTGTTGAATGAGCTTCCGCCATCACTTCTTTCTGAATGTCATCCACTTTAGGTAGACATAATCGACCTCCATAACGAATCACGCCATCATCTCCTAATTGGAAGTCAGAAGACTTTCCAGAGCTGATATTATTATTTATCTTGTCAAACAACTTATCCTCCTGTTGTCCCTGTCGAATCTTATCCATCAAGATTGGTCGAAGTGTCAAAGCTGCCATCTTTGCTTCCAATGATCCTTTCTGAATGATCTCCACACCCATTCTTTGCAAATCAAGCAACTCTGGTTTCTGATTTATGGTCATAGCAGCTACACTCTGTATTGCCTTTCGGCTCAATGCATCAGCAACCACATTGGCTTTACCCGGATGATAATTGATAACACAGTCGTAGTCCTTCACCAGTTCCAACCATCTTCTCTGCCTCATGTTCAACTCTTTCTGAGTGAAGAAGTACTTCAGACTCTTATGATCAGTATAGATTTCACAACGTTCCCCATATAGATAATGCCTCCAAATCTTGAGTGCAAACACCACTGCGGCTAACTCTAAATCATGAGTTGGGTAATTCTTCTCATACTCCCTTAATTGTCTGGATGCATACGCTATCACTTTCCCATTCTGCATCAATACACACCCAAGACCATTCTTTGAAGCATCACTGTAAACCTTGAAGTTTTCTGTCTCCGTAGGAATAGTTAAGATAGGTGCTAATGTCAACCGTCTCTTCAATTCTTGGAAACTTTGTTCACATGCCTCCGTCCATGTGAACTTCACATTCTTCCTGGTCAACTGTGTTAATGGTGAAGCAATCTTAGAAAATCCTTCAACAAACCTTCGATAATATTCCGCCAATCCAAGAAAGCTACGAACCTCAGTGGGATTTGAGGGTTGTGGCCAATCATGGATTGCTTTTACTTTACCTGGATCCACTGAAATTCCTTCTCCCGACACCACGTGTTCCAAGAAAACAACTCGATCTAACCAAAACTCACACTTCTTGAACTTCGCATATAACTGCCTCTCCTTCAGAATTTCTAACACCTTTTTCAAGTGTAGAGCATGATCCTCCTTATTCTTAGAGTAAATCAGAATATCATCGATAAACACAATCACAAATTTATCGAGAAATTCCTGAAATACTCTATTCATCAAATCCATAAATGCTGCAGGAGCATTTGTTAATCCAAACGGCATCACTAAGAACTCATAGTGCCCGTACCTTGTACTAAATGCAGTCTTTAGAATATCCTCCTTCTTTATCTTCAACTGATGATACCCCGACCGCAAATCAATCTTCGAAAAGATAGCTGCACCCTGTAACTGATCAAACAGATCATCAATGCGAGGCAATGGATATTTATTCTTTACCGTAACTTTGTTGAGATCCCGATAATCAATGCACATTCTCAATGTGCCATCCTTCTTTCGAACAAACAAAACTGGTGCTCCCCAAGGTGAGAAACTAGGTTTGATGAATCCTTTATCTAGCAATTCTTGTAACTGTATCTTCAATTCTTTCAGTTCAGCTGGTGCCATCCTGTATGGCGCTTTAGATATAGGAGTCGTTCCTGGTTGTAGCTCAATAACAAACTCTATTTCCCTGTCTGGTGGCAAACCTGGAAGATCATCTGGAAATACCTCCAGATATTCCCGAACTACTGGTACATTATCAAGAACTGGACATTGATGCCCCTCAACATTCATTACACTCACCAGATACCCCTCACAACCACTTTCCAATAACCGCTGTGCTTTTGTTGCCGATATCATCGAAAATCTGAAGCTTTTCTTGATTCCAACAAAAGTGAACGGTTCTCTTTTCACTGGTTGAAAAGTGATACTCTTCTTCTGACAATCTATTGTAGCACCATATTTTGACAGCCAATCCATGCCCAATATGATATCATAATCATTCATACTTAACATAATCAAATTAGCGAGGAGTTGTCTTCCTTCAATAGGAATAACACAATCTCGCAGAAGTTGATTAGTTTGCTTTGACTCACCAGAAGGTATCATCACCTCATAATTAGCTTCTATCAAGTTAGGTGTTCCACCCAGCTTCCTCACATACTCAGTGGATACAAATGAATGTGTTGCTCCAGAATCAAATAGCACATATGTAGAAGTGCTAAAAATAGAGAACTTACCCGTGACAATTGAGGGATTCGCGTCTGCCTCCTCTCGCGTCAAGGTATACACCCTAGCTGGAGCTCTTCCCTGCTGTCCCTGCTTCCCTTTCTTAGGACAAGTAGTAGTCACATGTCCTTTCTCCCCGCATGTGTAACACGTTCTCGGAGGAATTTGACACTCTCCACCATGTGATCTAAGACAATTAGGGCATATGGGTAGTGGCGGCGCCGGTGGCACCTTACCCTGATCGAATTTGGGACGCTTGTTGGGTTCTCCTCGTCTCTGTCCTTGCTCCACTTGAACATTTGAATTCGGCCTCTGAAATGGCATCGGCCTCTTATCAACTCTCCCAAACTGCTGCATTGGTTTCTGCTGAAATTGACGCCTGATAGCTTGTGCTTGTCTGATCCTCATCTCCGCTTGCTCAGCAATTTGAGCCCTTTCTGCAACTTGTGAGTATGTTGTTCCATGCAGTCCCGCCATACTAACATCTCTGTAAAGTTCAGGCCTTAAGCCTTCCACAAATCTCTTCACTTTCAGTACCTCCGTACTCACCATATGTTCAGCAAATCTCGACAACTGCTCAAATCTACGAAGGTAATCTGTGACTGACATGCCACCTTGCCTCAACTGTATGAACTCGTTCATCTTCATGGCTCTCACTGGTGCCGTAAAGTACTTGTTTCTGAAAAGTTCCTTGAACCTTTCCCATGTCATAGTCGTGATGTCCTCAATACTTTTAATGGTATCCCACCAGTGGCCTGCACTTCCTCGTAACATGAAAGAAGCACACAACACTCTGTCCCCATCTGGAATTCTACTGTATTGAAACATGTTTTCCACCGTGCGTAACCAATCCTCTGCATCTATGGGGTCTGCTGCGTCCTCAAATATTGGAGGGCTTAGCTTTCGAAACCTCTCACAAACCATTTCCACACGTTCTACTTGATGTCTATCTTGATTTGCATTACCCTCGGGTTGTCCACCCACATCTCTTTGCTGAATCAGTTGCTGTATCTGTTGGGACTGGCGCTCAACCAGTTCCATTAGTTGAGTAATCACCGCATCACGATTATTCCCTTCAGGAGGTGCTGCTTGCTCAGCAGTCCTATCCCCTTCAGAACTTTCACCTGTGGCCCTTACCATTTTGTCTACTAACTACACTTCCTACACCACATGTCCAATATAATTTATAAGACACATAATAACATAGAATGAAAATAACACTTACTTGCAAAGCTGCGCTCCCAAAGAATGAGTTCATGTACATAGACAGTCTGCAGGACCCAAGCCGCGCTCTAATACCACTCTGACACGACCCACCTTATACAACTTATAATTTAAATACTATTTAACATAAACATTATCATTATGAAAACCTGCATATAATTTTTTTTTTTTTTATAATCAACACCATCGCACCAGTTCATCATACGTAACTGGTTTCTGATACCACTTTAAACCAGACAAACTCGTGGCAATACTTATTATATTACATAATAAAAATATCAGCGGAAATAAAATTAACCCACGGCCTAGCCCAACAGGTCGTCATCTATGTACATCTGCTCAAAACCCTGTAGGAGCTCCACAGCTTGCACAATCATATCGCAAACTCAATCATCAACAGGCTCACCTACAATGCATAAACTAGTGAGACAAAAATCTCAGTAAGTAGAAATCATGCATGTCAGTGCATGAAATGCATTTAGTTTTCTATCGCCTATTTCCTAGTCCTTCTAGTTGGTATCTTTTATTTTGAAAACTGTTCACGTTGCGGGATCCCCACGACACACTTATAATATGCACCCCAAAAGAGCTCAATGGGGACGATTTTTCCGAACCCCGAAAATAGTGCCGAGAACGATTTTTCCGAACTCTGGCAAAGTGGTGGGGACGATTTTTCCGAACCCCTAATAAAATATCGGGAACGATTTTTCCGAACCCTGACAGAAATGCATATATAGTGGCCGCACACACCATTAGTATCTTATTAATTTTGAGGAAAACACTTTTCATGTTTATGCATGGTATGCACCCAAACAATTAAATGTGCATCACAAACCATTTTACAATATCAATATCAACATTTAATAACAATAAAGTAACAACTTATTTTCAATTCACACAAATCCACTTCTGGAATAACAATTTCACCTCAATCACATAGATTCATTTATAGAATAACCACTTCATCATTGGATCCCACAGATCCTTATAACCATTATATTCTCAAGCCATACAAATATATTTTCAACAGTTTCTAATCACATAGATCCATATAGGATAATGATATTATTTCAAATAACATAGATCCACAACTTGTATCACAAAATTACCACAAATAATTTACAACTAATATTGTTGAATATGAACCCTACTTTCCCCAAATCACATAAATCCCCAACTTGTATCACTAATTAATCTCCAATTAATTCATAACGTAATTAAACTAATCAAAAATAACACATAACATAATTATCACATATTAATCACAAATAATACACAAACAACATATTTATGCATTGTAGTTGGACTTCTACTTACCTGAACTCCGACAATAATATAAACCCCGCAAAGAACAGTAACTAATCTCCTATCTCCCGTCCCGGCACGCACGTTCCGGCACGCTCCCTCTTCTCTCTCTTTCTTCCTCTCTCTCTCTCTCTCCCCTTTCTTTTCTCTCTCTCTCTCTTTTTTTTTTATTTAGCTTGCATAGCTTCTGTTTTGAATACCCCAATTTGGGGTTAATATATATAGAGGGGTGGGGTGGAAGTCGTATGCGACTATCCCACCGCCCCAACTTTAACTTTATCTTTTTTTTTTATATTATTATCCATTCTTGATTTACGTGCAATACTTAATAGCTAAGATATAATACCTTTACAAATTAATACACATACATGTACCATTTCTTACCACTATTATTATTACGAGAACATGTGTGATACTTAGTAATTAAGAAATAATATATTTATACACATAAAATAATTTAATTATATACCCAAATAATTGCACGTAATTATTTATGCACACATATATTCACATATTGTCACCATTTTTACCATGGATGTCTCAAATAAAATATAAAAATAAATAAAATATAGAAACAATTGTCACATAATTGCCACATTATAATCACATAATTACCACATAATTGTCACATAATTATCACATAATTATAAAATGCACATAGCACAAATTAAATTATATTGACACATGAGTAGTGAGAAGCTCGGGTATCACAGATTAAGACATGTAGTCCTGTACTAAATCACCTATTTCAATATAATGTTTCATTTCATATTTCACATTTTTAATGATTGACACGTGTTATGATCATTTCTCAAATTGACACCGCATACTCCAAATGTTTAATAATGATTTACATGATAGTATTTATTTATGTTGTGGAACACCAATGAAATACTCCCTCAATTCCGTTCTAATAGTTATGTTTGTTTTTTACTCGAGAATTAAGAAATATAATATTTTAATATGTATTCAATGACGAAGCGAGTGTAGGACCGGGGGGGCGGTGCTCCCGAAAAATTAGTATTTAGTATATATTATGTAAAAGTAATTTGCTTTTATGGGTTGGCAAGGTGGTTAAGTTCTCCCAAACCATTTACCACGACACACAGGATCAAAACCTGGCGGCGACGTTCCTTTTTCATTTTTATTTGTTACTATTATTTTTTCATTATTATTTCTATTTTAATTATTTATAGTATTATTATTTTTTTCTCTTCCCATTAAAAATTAAAATGACATATATTTTATATGTTTTTTTTCTAGTTTTTTAAAATATATAAAATCTTGATATTAATTCTAACTATTAATTTTTATTTTACTGTGTATATAGTCGATCTAAATCGAATATCAATTACTAAATTTACGTATATTAATTTGGTCTCTCATAAACTATTTTTCTGCCTCCGTCACTGTGTGTATTAAAGTGAAAGATATAATATTTTAATGTATAGTGAGTACTTGTATTAGTGTTGTAGGTGTGTCTCATGGAGATATTTTATTTATTTTGTGTGGATCTCATATGAAAAAAAAAACTATTAGGATGAGAAGAAATGTAATCATTAGAATTGGATAGGAGGAGTACTAATCATGAAATAGAGAATTTACATGTTGTTTGTACATAACAATAATTGTAGACGATGAAGTTAGCAGAAACCAAGAAATAAATTTAATGTAATTTCCGTGGGACTTCATAGTGTTAGATAGATTTGAGACAAATTAAGTGTTGATGTATTTAATCTGAATACTCAGTTATATAGTTATAATATAATCAAGGTTTAAAATATCGATATCGATAAAAATATCGGTACTTCAAATTTATAGATATATAGATAGATATATCGAATATCAATATCGGTAAAAATTAAAAAAACCACAGAAACTTGAAAAAAAAAAGAGAAAATTAATTATTTAACTTTGCAATATATTTTAATTAATTTTAATATATAAATACAATTTAAAATCTCAATAAAACTCATAAGTCATAACATATGATAAGTAAATCAATTACAACATATTTAAATAGTTTAAAGTTATAAAATACTTAAAATTAATACCAAAATGATAATTTATGATGCTCAAATATAAAACATTAATGTCATCTTGATCTAAAAAATATTCGTATCAGCTCATCGAATTAGAGAAATTCTAAACATAGTTCTGAATGTGTCAGTAGTATTGTTATATACCAATAAAATACTCCATCCATCCCGATTCGATTGAATGTACCAAAATGATTGCATTTTTAATCAGAGTATACTATCACACTGTGTACATAAAAGGAAACTCCTCATTTAATTAGTAGTAATAATTTTAATGAAAAGTGATAATAAGTGATAATTAATTAAATAAAATAAAACAGTCTTAATAAGTTCATTCAAATATTGTTCTATTTTTTATTTTTTATTTTATCTCGGTTGTTTTGAGTGTTGAAATTATAATGGCATTGTATTTTTTTTAAAATTGATCAAATTAATGAAAATTTTTGTATTTAGTTGGTAAAAGTAATATAAAAAATCTTAAAAAATTTCATAAAAATGTGGATAATTTTTCGATATATCCTCGATATTTTAGCGATATTTCCTCGATATATCTCGACATCTGAAAAAATTTGAATTGTGGCAAACCAATATCGATATTGTTACCGATATTTCCCGATATATGCTCGACATCATAAAATATATATCTTTTTTCCCAATATCGATATTGGTACTCTTCAAATACTGATATATCGTGGAAATATTCCCAAAAATTTTAAACCTTGGTTATAGTTATATTTAAAATCGATTTGATATATTTATTTTTATAAAATAATTAAATAAATTGTGACTTGATATGATGGGTGGAGCGTTTACTGGATGCAGTGGAATGTAAGTAAAGAAAGGGCAGTAGGGTTTGACCCAACTTCACAACTCCAAGAGCCAATTTTCTCAACTTTGGGTCCCCAAATTTGGTACACTCTCCAATTCTCAACTCTTCCAACACCTAAAGTCATTAATCATGCTTCACCTTTCACATTAAAACTTTAATTCTTAATCATTCTTTATCATGTGTTTTATAAATTAAAACGTTATAGATATGAATCATATGTTTGAATCATTGATCGGTGCCTAAATTTGAAATTTAATATTGTTGATTATAATAAAAAGCGAAATTATTGATCACCGTATAAGACAGTTATGTTATTCTTGATGAAATGATTACCTATTATTTTATATAATGACATGAATAGTTGATTCTACTCAAGTCACAATATTTATATTTTTTCTTTATTCTTTTCAATATTCTACATTTCATAATCAACAAGGAGTTTTTTTTTTCTTTTCTTTTCTTTTCCTTTTTTCAAAAATTCATGTCGTGGTGTTATTATTAAATGATAGTGCAGATTGAAATTGAGAAGAGGTGATTCTTGAGTCAAGATGCCATAGAATCCATATAATTACATCACCAAATCTTAAAGGCAATCTTTT
Organism: Pogostemon cablin; assembly: GCA_023678885.1. Lineage (NCBI taxonomy): Eukaryota > Viridiplantae > Streptophyta > Magnoliopsida > Lamiales > Lamiaceae > Pogostemon > Pogostemon cablin. The sequence goes on along the minus strand of CM042959.1, from coordinate 42,272,818 downwards.
TGAGGTTGTAATGGCTGAACCAGCCGAGGCCATTTTACTTTTTTTTTTTCCATATAAAACTAAGAGTTCTTGCATTTATATCATGATAAACTTGTATTGTTGAAAAAAAATATTACTCTCATAATATAAAATTATAAGAATGCTTTTGGTTTATATTGATCTATTACATTATTACTCCATATCCCTCAAAACTCATAAAAGATAAAAGAGTTTACATAATAATGGAGTTATATAATCTTACTCTCTCCATCCCAAAATATTGATACATTATTTTTTGGCACAGAGATTAATGAGTATAATAATTTAATGTAAAATAAAGTGAGAGAAATAATATATGATGTGTAGCGGGTAGTTGTATTAGTGGTGAGTATGATGTGTGTGTGGACCCATGTAAATAAATAAATTATTTTTGTGTAGGTCCCAGTTTTTAAAAGGGAAATATGTCAAAATCTATGGGACTCCCAAAAAGAAAAGCGTGTCAATGTCTTTGGAATGGAGGGAGTATTTTTCTTTTAAGCTCGTTAAAAACCAATAGGTCTAATTGAATATAACAGGGGAAAATGAGTTACACTTTAAACTAAGGCAAAATAAAAGGGAATACACATGATTACATCTTATTTGTTATATTCTAATGCTTTATAACATCAAATATTATTTTTTCTTGAATCAAACATACTCTTAAAATTAAAAATTAAATCATATGACTAAAATTTAACATGAACTATAAGTGTGAAATATTATACGAAGTACAAAGTAAAATTATAATAGAATTAATATAAATTCATAAAAGCAAAGATTAACATATATAATTTTTTTTAAACCAAACACACCTTAAAAATAAAATATATTATATAAAATATACAACGTACATAATTTTAGATGTAACTAAAGGATGCAATAAATAGTTTACTTTACATGCAATTTTTTTAAAAATGGTAAAATACAAACATTGGAAAATGTAATAAAAAAATAATGATTTATAAAAGTGAATGATTGTAGGCCCATAATGTACATAGCATTTTGGGTTGGGCCCAGTAGATTGGGCCTTCGTTCAAGTTACCATAAAACCATATTATTTACAGCGAAAGGCCCGTCTGTTTTCCAAGGAAGGAGTTGCAATTATTTATTTATTTATATTATAAAGATGCGTTTTTGGTTTATAATAATACTCACTTATTATAATAATAATAATAATTGATATTCATTCTCTCCGCCGCATCGGGAATCTCACATCACCTCCAAATCTCCACACTCCAAATTCACTCCATTGATCGATTCTACAATATCTCTGCAATTTCTTCGGCGTAGGATACGGGATACGCGCGTAAGTTCATCGTACCCATTTTGATTTTTTGATTAACAGGTGTTCAAAGTCGTTTAATCGATTTGCTTTAAACAACAGATTTTCAAATTGGTTGAATTTCGTATATTGACTTAATTTTGTTTATGAACGGAACATTTTTTCTAAATGGAGTGAGATGCTGAATGTTTGATGGATTTAATTAGAAGATATTGATGATTGATAGTAAGTGAGGAGGGCGGTAGATGTTAAATTAGTGTTTAGTTGTGATTATGAAGTTAGATCTCTGGGAGATGATGATGTAAATGTGAAATTGGAATGATAGGATCTGCCAATCAAATATGTTTTGCTGATGATGTGAATGATATGCTTAGGATTGTGCGGTGATGTGTATTTTGGTTGAAGATATAAGAATAGATAAAAGTCAGAATTTCTGCTAACTTTTTGCAAAATTCTTTTCTATCAACTTTTTAAGAGAGTTTTCGAATTAACGAAAAAATACATGACTCTATTTTAACATGATATCATTAATATTTAATAGTATTGAGTCATAAAACGGTATCAAAATAACATTTTTAATAGTATCTAAAAAAAAGTATTGAGACAACATTTTTTTAAGAAGTATCAGTAAGTATCGAAGCAACATTTTTTTTTTGTAAACATAGAGTAAAAAATGTATGGACCCAAGGGTTTAGAAAGATGACTCAATATATTTAACTGAATACTATTTATTAATATCGTTGAAAAGTCTTGAGTTTTTTTTTTGTCAATTTGGGTATTATTTAACCTTCCATTGAAGTGTGGGTAATAAAGAATTTTCCAAAAGCCTGCAGGGTATGGTTGTGAATTCCCTCAAAGGTAAAATTAGTAATAGAGTACAATTTGTCGGTTTGAAATTCATATATCAAAACAAACATATACTTGCTTATAGAATATTATCTGGATTAATAAGTACAAAACAAACATAGCCTAGAAAGTAGATCATCCCAAATTATAAAATTTGCAATATTATTTCGAGGGATGCTAGTGTGCAATCGGGTGTATTGTGCTACCCTTCCGAGAATGGTTACTTTTTAAAATACATAGGGTTACACTAGCAAGAGTTCATTAACATTGATAATATTACTATTTGTACTAAAGAATAACCCTCCATTGTTTTAAAGAGTAACTCTGCTTCAATCCTAGTTATGTTAAAACTCTTAAAACACTTGGCGACTGTGCTCCTCACTAAGGTTAGTGTGTGACCCGGGTTCGAACGAATTGGAGAATTGGGAGTTATAAGGAGGCTAGGTGAATAATCTTAGAGTATGGGTGTACTAACTTTTAACCACTAACAAATTAACTTTGTTCGACCCAAAAAAAAAAAAAAAACTCTTAAAATCCTTTTAAGCTATCCCCATTCTGACTGGTGATATCCCTGGTTCAAAATTTCGGATCATAATTGTTACTGTTATCGGTGAAGTTGTTTTATTATTAATTGATCACATTTTTTAAATCCATTTCGTGATTTATTGCCTGATTTGATCCATTTGTTTCAGCTAATTTCTTGCGTTTACATATTCCAAATAATTGTTATCTTTCATAATTCCTTTTGACAATTTTCAGTTAATCAGTATTTATTTGATGTGGTTGGTGTAGTTAATCCGTGTTTAATTATTTATGGTGCGATTTCTGTGTTGATTTCTTGTTCATCTTTACTGCCACGCTGGATCTTATTTATCTTTGCATCTATTTGCAATTTTCAGAATTTTCAGCCTTAATTTATAATTCCCCCTGTCAGAGACAAATAGAGACTTTTAAGTAATTCAATGGCAGAGGCTAAGCTCTTTGAACTTAACAATGGCACCATGCGACTCACAGTCTCCAATTTCGGATGCACCATCACCTCCTTGTATGTACCAGACAAAGATGGGAAACTTGCTGATGTTGTTCTTGGATTCGACACGCTCGACCCGTATCAGAAAGGTGCAGCTCCTTACTTTGGGTGCATAGTTGGTCGGGTCGCCAACAGGATCAAAGATGGGAAATTTACACTCAATGGAGTTGAGTACTCATTGCCTGTTAACAAACCTCCAAATAGTCTCCATGGTGGCTTTAAGGGTTTCGACAAAGTCATCTGGGAAGTTGCTGAGCATAAGCAGGGCGATACTCCGTCTATTACTTTCAAGTATCGCAGTCATGATGGAGAAGAAGGATATCCAGGCAATGTTACTTTCACTGCAACTTATACTCTCACATCAAAGACCACGATGAGGCTTGACATGGAAGGCGTGCCGGAGGACAAGGCAACACCGATCAGCTTAGCGCAACATACCTACTGGAATCTAGCTGGGCATGATTCTGGTACAATTCTTGATCACACGATTCAGATATGGGCGAAACACATCACACCGGTAGACGACAACATTGTTCCAACTGGTGAAATCATGCCCATCAAAGGCACGCCCTTTGATTTCACCGAGGGAAATAAGATTGGTAGTCGTATCCATGAGGTTGGCATAGGGTACGACCATAATTACGTGCTTGATTGTGGTGAGGAGAAATCAGGGTTGAAACATGCTGCCAAGTTGAAGGATTTGGCTAGTTCAAGGACTCTGGATCTGTGGACGACCGCTCCTGGTATGCAGCTTTATACTGCAAATTATGTGAATGGAATTGTTGGTAAAGGTGGTGCTGCATACGGAAAGCATTCTGCTGCATGCCTCGAGACGCAGGGATTCCCAAACGCCATCAATCAGCCCAAATTTCCTTCGGTTGTTTTTCGACCAGGGGAGAAGTACAAGCACAGCATGTTGTTCGAATTTTCGTCTCAGTGAGGTACTCCATGTGTTTTAAAGTACATACACCATCCTATCTGCGTTGCCTTATCTAATGGACCATCTTATGGAATACTGTTATTTATCTGGACTGGTTTAGCATGTTTTGTTTATGCTTGTTCGAATGATATTCATATGATTGAATAATATTTACTAATGTAGATGCTTTAATTAATAACTAGAAGAAGCTAAAGATGGAATAATGGGTAAATTCAGTAGTACTCCATTTGGTACTAATAGACAACCCTTTTCTTATAAAGTTGGATTCGACAAATGTACGAATTAAATTAATGAGTTAAGAGTCTTCTGGAAATCGGATTTATATGTAAACCTTGAGTTAGTCTCTTGAAAATTAGATTTATATAGTAAACCCAGTGATCTCCTTAATTTGTGGATCACGGTTTATACAAGTGTTTGCGTAAATTATTAATCTCACAGAAGTTACATTCTAAATCGTAAAAACTAACCCTAAGCCCTAGTTTTTTAAGCTTTGATTTTGTGGACCAAGCGACAAATAAATATATTTGTCGAGAGTGATTATAAATGTTAGAGAACTGGATCAAGGAAATGAAAAAAAATAGTTGGGCTTCAGGAATATATTTTGGGCTTCATTGATCGATTAGAAGAGGATAAAAGTATGGGGAAAAAAAAAAGAAAAAGAAAAGAACTAGATATAAAAAAAAGAGTTATAAACCTAAGACAGCATCAAAGAATAACCCCAAGTTTATATAAATTTTATAAATAAATGACTTATGTTATAAATTAAGTATCCAAACAAATTCTGACCTCGTGAAAAATAAAATTGATTGACTATGCCGTTGAAAGTGAGATTTTAACTACGATAGTAAAAATAATAATAATAATGATTATAGTTACAGTAATAGCCAAATGACAGATCGTAATGTTGAAAATTTTGGATTTAATTATATGTAGCAAAATCAAGTAGTAATATAATATGGACCTAGCTATGGGTTCTTGTTTATCTTCAAAACGTAAGTATTTGAAAAAGTATTCCATTAATTATCTACAACTTATAAGTACATAGAAACTTCGTGAACAAACTCTTGTCTGAAATAGTTTTCTAGTCTTCTTAAATAGCAGTACATACTGTAGTTAAAAAAAAAGAAAAATTATATTTTCTTGAAGAAAAAAAATTGACGTTGATCTCTGAAAGTTTAGCCAAATATTAATTTACAAACTTTTTGTCGGTTGACCCTGACCGTTGCCGCCTGCCGGCACAACTTTTGACTTCCTCTCTTTCATACTTAACCACCCATTTTATTAACACACAAACTTAATTATGGGGGATAAAAATTATTTTTACCCTGACCATGTAAAATTATTGTTCCAAAAAAAAAAAAGTTTTGCATTTATCCCAAAATATTTCTATTTATATTATATTGCCTTATTTTCGTCGGAAATTGACAATTTTACTGGAATCGTGCACATGCATATTATGTGATCATCAGATTTGACATTTTTCAGCGAAAATTAGACAATATTAATGTAATTAAAGAGATAGTGAGACAAATGCCCAAAACTTATTATTATTATTTTTTTTGGAATAAAAATTGTACATTACCAAATTTTTGGGGCAAAAATGATTTTAATCTTAAGTTAAATGGCTATGCACTTGGTGCACCTTAATGATCTTAACTGTTAGGTTAAATTTTAATTTAATGTTCACTATTAAATAAAATAAAATAATAAAAAACATTTAAAAAATAACTACCAATTAGTGCACTTATGAATCACCACTAAAATTAACATAAAAGGCTTAATATTGAAAAAGTGAAAATTATATACCTAAATTGAATTCTTTCAAAATTATGAGAGTAAATTTAATATTATCTTCATGATATCTTTAACTTTTTGTACTTGCCCATTTTACTTGGGTATTTATTAATTTATCAATATAGTTAACTCATTATTATTGAATCTTCAAAATATTTAAAAGTGAAAATGACGTGATTTGTAATCAATATAATCATATAATTCACTACAATTCAATTTCGGGATTATATATTCTTTTAGTCCTATAAATCGTTCCTATTATGAATTTGATCAATTTACTTTTTTATTTTTAGAGATTGATTTTGACAATTTTAGACACGATATGATAGCACAATGCGAAAACAATAAGAAAATCCAAGCTTTTGGTTAAGTGTCATTTCTTTTCAAAAGGTGTGAACTTGAGTTGGGGTGGATGAAACCAAAAAGTTTGGAGATAAAAACCATTTTTGCCTCATAAGTTTGTTCATGTACAATTTTTATTTAAAAAAAGAGTAAATTTTTTGCATTTGTCCCACTATCTTTCTGATTGCATCAATGCTGTCCATTTCCGCCGGAAAACGCCAAATTTAATGGTCATGTGACAGGCACGTACTCGATTCCAGAAAAATTGTCACTTTCTGGTGAAAACGGGGTAACATTAGCACAAATAAAAAAATATTGGGATAAATGCAAAAACTTATATTTTTTTAAGCAAAAATTGTACCTAATGAAATTTATGAGGAAAAAATAATTTGTATCCCCAAACTTTTTTATCCTGATTCTGCACGTTTATTCAACGTTCACAAATTGTCTATAAACAATTGCATGTATTTTTTTCTTTTTTTCTGGATAAAACTTGCGTGTGTTTAAATTACTTCTCCTAAAGTTACACTCCCTCCATCCCATTGAAAAATACGCGTTTTTTTTGTAATTTACAAAGAAAGCGCGTACCTTTCAATGGGAGGTAGGAGTGTACCTTTCAATGGGACGGAAGGAGTACTATATTGAATGTCATTAGTCATTCTATACACTATAATATAAAAAATTATATCCTTGCTTTTCTACAAAAAATTAATTGTATTAATAAAACATTAATATCTATCATATTTCAACGGATTGTTTAATTGAAAAATTAATATTCTTATTAATTACTACATTGTTAAAAAAAATGTATATATAAAATTAAATCCGTATACAATTTTAATTGCACATGATATGAAAATAAGTTGATCTCTTTTATCTCCGAGTGCACAAAGTGTGTAAAGGTTCATTTTCTTTTAAAGGGTATATAATTTAAGGATGATTCTTAGGTGACCCGTGGTCACTGATAACCCTCTCACATAGAGGTGCGCACTGCACACCTCATGTGAGAGGGTCACCCGGTGACCCGTACCTAAGTAAGGCTCATTTTAATTAATAAGAATATAATTTTTTTATTGAAAAGATCGGCTAAAATATGAATAATATAAATATTTTATTAATTTTTTTCTTCAAAAAATAAAGGTACATATTCTTATACTAAAAGATACATCATTTAATATTAAATGATATATTAACTTTAAAAAATGCAAGATTTGGGAGAATAGTATCAAAGCTCAGCAAGTTTTAGCCAATCAAAATTGTTCAAATATTATAGAATATATTTTTACAACTAAAACGGTTGCACATTTGACATGCTATATTGTTCAACACATTCAGAAAATCATATTCAACAATTTCGGCATCCGAATGCAAGACGCCAAGTTCGGCATTTCGAAAACATGTGTGAAATTAGATTAATTATATTATTCAAATTAAATTTTTAATAGATTAATACATCCAACAAGATAGTAAAAATTCATATGAGATCCTATCTACTTTTCTTGGGTGGGGGTTTAAAAATTTGTTGCTCTCTCCTTTTAGTGGTTCATCTCCAGTTTCACATCACTTACAATAATTACTTAGATTAAGTTAATTGATTTTTCTTGGAATAATGAGATGTTTTTTGATAATAAATAAAATGTGAATATATATATATATATATATATATACTCCCTTCGTCCATTTTTAAGGGTATTATTTTTTCATTTTGGGCGTCCGTCCCCAAAGATCTTATTTTTTTTTTTATACATATAAGATCCACACACACCCACTGATATAACTAAAAAATGGGACGCACACCCCACTAATACAAGTACCCATTACACATTAAATAATAATATTCATTAATTTACGTGAAAAAAACAAATGACACCCTTAAAAGTATACGTAGGTATATCACAAATTTCCTTGAACGTGATTATATAAGAATAATCATTTAAATTATTATTTTTGTCAGAAAGTGATACCCATAGTTTCAGTAGCACTTTGCCCCTTTCCTTGAACGTGATTATAAAAGAGAATAATTATTTATTTTAAAATATTATGTTACTTTTTTGAAATTGGTAAATATTATTTCACTGGAAACAGTTACAAAATACTTACACTACAAGAAACTGCAAGATTACCGACGGAAAAATTCCATCGGTAACATATGAAAAATTCGTCGGTAAACAATTTATCGACGGATTACCAACGGAAATTGATTTGTCGCGAAAACCTGCGTCGGTAATTTTTTAGCGACGGAATTTTTAATCCGTCTATCAATATCTTTTAGTACAAAATAATAAAAATAAAACTCCTTAAGAGGGAACCAAGGATGAGGGTACATAGTCATGTATTTTCCAGAATATTAGAAAATAAGTACATAAAATTGGCTTTAAGAATACTTGACCATTCTCATAATTTGAAATGAAAAGTAAACAGGAGTAAAACCACACCTGGAGTTCATCATGGCCCCAAGCATAATTTTCATATGAACTCCAAGCATGAAGCATAGCATCTTTTACTTTCTCTCTCCGTTGAATGTCAATAAGGTCATCAATTACATTTGATTTCCTACCTCCACTGTCTTTGCTGATAACAGTTTCTTTTTTTGAACCACTTTGACCAACCTTTATTTCTTTGACCTGAAGACATCCATCAAATATTTAGATTAATGCTGATCTTATGATGAAGAAAGACAGAACATCGCAAAAACTAAGCCCAACAAAAAATAAAAAATAAGCTTATAAAAACAACACAAATATAAAAAAAAAATCATAAATACATCATACACATTACACAAACACATACAAAAAAAAAACATTTACATATGAGATGACTTTCTATGTACTATGTGCATGCCAACCTTCGAGAAATTCAACACAATAGACACTAGAATTGGTGTAGATGCACAAATCCTACATGAAATGAGTTCAAGCTAAACCATTCTTATTCTTATAAGCCTAAAAAGGACTAGATCTTCAGTTGTTATTAACCTGCATTAATCTTGTTAACCCAGAACAAGAACCAGATATGGCAATATAAAACAGGGAATAATCCTTTAGGTTGGTATTAAAATTATATGAGATAATCATTTCCAAAAGCTTAGAAAAACAAAATAAACCATGAAAACATTACTAGCTTTTGCAACCGATTTACTTCATCATTCAATTTAGACAACTCTTCCTGCAGAAGTACCAAATAAGTGAAAAAAATGTTAGTATTTCTTTCACCCAAGAACTAAAATACAAACCACCGCATTTCAAACTCGAAAGGCAACACATTAAGTTCAAGACGCATGCAAAATGCAAATCAATAATAAAAATAGGCATCTTTGATATGATTGAAAAGAAATAAATATCATTTTCAATTTTTATGAAGATAATTGAATAATGGGTAGCAACTAAAAAATACACAACATCCATTGTCATTGTGGAGGTTCATTTGCTTGCCAAAAACTACAATACAGAAAATCCTCACTCTTAAAACCCACAAATCTAGTCGGTAAATCATGAGAACTTCTGGGAACTTGGAAGTAGTTTATAAGTCTCATTTAGAAGCTTCAACATTGATTCCAAATATAAGAGTTGAATGTTTTTCCAGCAGTAAATGAAAGAGAAGAGCAAAACCTAGAAAATAAGGATAACAAAAATGGCAATCATCTTTTCCAATTTAAGGATAACAAAAATAAGGATAACATTGTTCAAAACTCTGATTAAAATTCTGAAATAAAAAAGGAAAGAGACGGGAACCTCAAGTGCTCGTTCAAGATCAGGAAGGTGAAGCAGAAGCCACCTGGAGCGGCCGACATCAATGGCGATAGGTGCGGCGGTGACATGGAGGCAGGTGCAGCGGCGAGAGTCGTTGGCGTCGTGAGAAGGGAGTAGGAGCAGGGCACAGTGCGGCCGCTGGCTGGCCGGAGCGTGTTCTTCAGTTGGGGATGGTGAATGGCGTATCAGTTGGGCTATTGGTGAGGCGCTTGTTGTCGACAGCGAGAAGGACGGCGATGGCTAAGATCTAGTCAGAACCTTCGAGAAGCGGCTCGGTCTCTTGATGGCAGCAATGTAGCGTGGTGGTAGGGTTCTTCTCCATGGCAGCAGCGTGAATTGAAATTTGGGGAAAAATGAGAAGTAAACGAAATTTAGGGTTATTTAAAATTTTGAAGTTGTATTTGTGCCAGATGTTCGATCACTCAATGTAACACTTATAAACGTTATTTTTTTGCTGACGAATTAAATCCATCGTTAATTATTAAAATTAAATTTTATATATTTACCAACGGATTTGAATCCGTCGGTAAATCAAAGACTAAAATTGATTTTTTTTAAATAAATTATTATAAATTTATCGACAGATTTAATTCGTCTTAATCCATCGGTAAATTAAAGACTAATAATTAATTTTTTAAATAAAATTTTATAAATTTACCGACGGATTAAATCCGTCGGTAAGTTACATACTAAAATTATTTTTTTCTTAAATAAAATTACCGACGGATTAAATCCGTCGGTAAATTAAAGACTAATAATTGATTTTTTTTAAATAAAATTTTATAAATTTACCGACGGATTATATCCGTCGGTAAATTAAGACTGAAATTTAATTTTTTTCAATATTTTTTATATATTTACCGATGAAAAAATTTCGTCAGTAATTTTTCGAGATTTAATCCCTCCAAAATAACAACGGATATATCGACGAAAAAAATTTCATCGCTAATTCCATCGGTAATCCGTCGTAAAATCCGTCGGTAATTTCTTTTGATGATTTTTTAAAAATAAATCGTATTAAATTGATAAAACGTCAGTAATTCGTCGGTAATTACCGACGAATTTTTTCCTTCGATAAATCCGTCGGTATTCCGACTGTTTCTTGTAGTGTTATGTACAATGCGAATACAAGTCCTAACAATTCTATCCAACCTACCTAGGTGAGATCCTAGGGTGAATACAACAAAGTACATCAATAATTCATATACAACGACGCTATCTGAAGATTGATTCTATCAGCGATGTGGTTCGGTGATAGCATCCTTGTACCAAATTGCAAAGCATTTCTCTCCATCCAAATGTAGCAGATCATTGTTGCCAACGTGATGAATAAAAACCGCCTTGCTTTTTCCTTCCCTGGGTATCCGCTATAATCTTACGGAATGCATCTGTAACTGAAATAATCCTCCCTCTCTTCCATCCTATCCATGTCTTCACTTTTTGCCAAATGTGTCTGGTGTAAGGGCACTGAAAGAAGAGATGCGTTGTGGTTTCTCTATCGAAGCATAATCCACATCGTTTGTCTTCTTCCGTGCACCAAATTCTATCTTTCGTAGATAGTCTTTCTCTATGCACCAACCATAGTCTGAAGTTGTACTTCCTCACTATCCACCTGTGCCAAATCTGTCTGTATACAAAGCTTGGATCATGGGTGTATCTGCTCCTCAAGTGTGTTTACATCCTTTTGATTTTGAAGTTCCCATTCTCACTACAATTCTCCATAATACGACCCATTCCTTCACCCTCCAAATCTTCATTTTGTATCGCATTTCTCGTGGCAATAAGTGTTCTCCATAGATATGTAGAATTCGGTCTAGGGGAGATCACCATCCACGGAAAAGAAGTTAGATAAACGGAGTGAATCCATTTTAACCATAGAGAAGAAGCTTCATTGTGTATGTCCCACAAGGCCGCTGCTAGAAGCGCTTGGTTCCATGAGAAGATGTCTTTCAACCCTAACCCTCCTGCATCCTTAGGTTGAAGAAGATCTCTCCAACAAATCGGGCTCATCTTCGTACCCCATAAGAATCTACTAATCAAGGTCTCTATTTTGTTTACTACTACCACGGGATCTTGACAATACCACCCCAAAATGTTATGATGCCATAAATTCCAGAAGTAATAAGTTCTAGTCGACCCGTGAAAGAAAGTAGTTTAGAAGACCATCTCTGAATCATACTGTTTATGTCATTTAATAGAGGTGTGAGGTCCTCCACTCCTATCCCTCTACTACAAATAGGAATACTCAAGTATTTGAAAGGAATGGTACCTCTATTAAATGGGAGAATCTGAGCAATTTGATCACGAATTTGATTAGTCACCCCTGATGTAATGAGATTTAATTTTTGGAGATTGACCACCAATCCTGACACTTCGCCAAATTTCTCCAACAGTTGATGAAGTGTAATCTCCGTTGATATATTTCCATACCCCAGAACAAGTAAGTTTACTTTTGCTTTAGGTATTATACAATTTTTTTTTTTAATTTATTGTTTGTTGATTTTGATTTAGTCTCATTCTAAATTCTACTTCTAAGGATTAACTTGTACAAGTTATTATTCCTTTAAACCTCACGAGCGACACTTGCACTTGCGTAATATCGTTGAGGTGAAATTGTGTTTAAGTTTTTTTAATAATAATTATTTTTTATTAAAATATTATCACTTTCCATTAAAAATTAAGTTGATTGTTGGGAAAGTCTCAATCTTTACTTCAATTGCGAATTAGTCAAAACTTATAAGAACTTGAAAAAAGTATCCCATTTTAATCCCGATTTGCCAATAAAATTATCGGACAACGAAAGTCTGCATGTCCGGTCACTGACGTGTCGTTTTCTCCACATGACCAAAACGACGTTGTTTTGGAGCTTTAGATAATTTTAGAGTTAATTTCTAGAAAAATTACAACGTTTACTTCGATTACAAATTAGTCCAAACTTATGAGAATTTGCAGAAGAATACTCACTTTAATCCCGAGTTGCAACTCTAATTACTAGGATGTTGGAGGTCAGCCCGACCGCAGACATATTGTTCTAAATATTGTTTATTTTTAAAATATTTTGAATAAAACTTATAATAAGATGTGTTCATGACAATGAATAAAAGAGACGCATGCATGCATGTTTGTGCATGTTCAGCGTAAGTTAGGTGCTTCAATATTAAAATATTACTACTACAATAGTGAACTTTTGTTCAGATTATATTTTATGCTTTGACATTATATTTAAGAATTTGATTATATGTATTTGACTGGTTCACCTAAAATCTTAATTTTATCAAAATTACTCTTATTACTTAAGCGTCATAAACGTTATATTTTTATATATACAATATTAATTTTCTAATTCTAATAGTATTATGCTCCCTCGTTCCACTAAAAGATCTCCAATTTACTATATTGGGCGTCCCATTCAAAAGTCCTTATTTTTCACTTTTACTAAAAGGCCCCATATATGGCCAACGACTCAATACTAATACAACTACCCACTACACATAAAATAATAATACTATTTAATCTACGCACAAAAAGTAACCGGTGAGTTTGGACGGGACGGAGGGAGTAATTTTTTTAAAGATACTCTTTTGTGAGACGGGTTGTGAGACAGATTGACCCATTATTATAGTAATACTTACTAGGTAAAAGTATGATTATTTGTAATTAAAGTATGTCAAATTATATTGTAACATTCTAAAATCTTACTTTAATTCATTATCCATTATATTTTAGAAAACATACTTTAACACGTATACTTTAAAACATATTTTAACAATCATTACATATACTTTATTTATACACTAATATAGGTATACTTTTAACACATCATACTTTGTCTTTTTCTTAGTCTTGTTAAGATGATTAATTTTCAATTTAAAAGAATAATTGTTATCTAAAATTAAATAAAAATTCTGTAGAAATTAGAATACATGATGTAGCTTGTCAGATATGATTCCTTACTAATGATGGATTAATGTGACTGTTTAGAGATAACTAAGGGATTATCTGTGCTAAGCTCACATAATATATAAGAGAGAGAGTTGCCTCTTAAGCAGTCATGTGCCTACTTTTAGAGTGTAATGGTTGATTGTTATTGGCATGGGTTGTTTTCATATTTATATTGTATAACCTGACGTCATCCATATTCGAATAGATCGCTAGGTCATTTCACAATATACGTTTACAGTGCGGGCATTAAATGCATTAGCCTCACGTGACTCCTTTTAGGATCTGTCTTAGGATATCTCCTATACAGATATCTTAGGGAATATTTATATAGCTTCCTAGCAAGTGGCCAACATGAAGGGAGTGGCCGAGTCGTCACGTTCTAACTGGGCGGTTGGGACAGACGCGTCCCATAGCTCTTGTAATTGGGGGCCTTTAGTTCAGGCCCACATCATTAATGGGCTTTAAGGTTAATGGCCCAATTGCTATTTTTGATAGGCGAGGGCCTAACATCCTGGGTCCTACTACATTAGTCCCCAAGTTTCGTCATCACTGGCGCGTGGCAGGTGGAGGCGAAACCTTCTCGATACGCGCGTGTGTCCTAATTTTTAAATTTTAAATCCTTAAAATGACATCTTGGGTGGCTAGGGATTCTGAGGCGACATTTTTAGATCTCTGGACGGGCTTCCGAGACACCTTTTCATCATTAGATTACCTGGGGTGTGCTCCGCATTGATTGCTTTTCCATCAGAGGTCACGTCGATTGGGGAGGTGTGCTATAAAAATGGGCCTTCCTTTACCTCAACTCTCACTTTCCTTTCGTCGTTTCAGCTTTCAATTCATTATCCCCATCAACTCTCCTCCCTCAATTGTTCAAGCATCCTTCATGAATCCAGACAATCATTCTGTAGGCCAGTCGGACCCGAGGCGGGTGGCGAGTGGCGAAGAAGGGGTATCGAAATCCCTAGAGAGGGCTTTCCAAGATCTGCGAGACGAGACTGAGGTTTCTTTGTCATTGCGGAGTCTTCCGGCGGTAACCCGCTCTCTACCTTCTTCGTTTGCCATGGCGGAGGATGTGCCGGATCCAGAGAACATTCGGGCCCGTATTGCTTCGCATGATGGGGCCCATAATGGGATGTGGGCATACTTTCAGGATAGCTTGATTCCTTCTTTCCAATTTGAAGAATTTGTCTTCAAAATATGCGGTGTTAGGGGTGGAATTCATTAAATCGGTTGAGAATGAAAGGGCAAGCAAGCCGACTCAAGGGTGGGTGGTGGTGAACGTTCATATGCTGAAGCTAGGGTTCCGTCTGCCCATTCACCCTTGTTTGGTGGAACTCCTCGACTATTGAAATTTGGTGCCGCATCAGCTATCTCCAAATGCCTGGGCCACAATAATTGGGTTTATTCTCTTGTTCTGTAAGAAGGAGTATCGCCATTTATCCTCTAAGGAAATCGATTATCTGTGTCGTCCTTCCAAAAAAAATTTGCACAGAGGATTTTATTGGGTCAATCCTTCTCATGGAATAACTCTTTCAGGGAAGTTCACTTCCATAAAGAATTGGAAAGAATGGTGATGCTGGGTGGGTGGCACGTGGAAGCCGACTCAGATCAGAGTCCTTCTGCCTTTCAGCTAATTCGCTCTTACGGAGGTACGTGTGGCCATATTTTTGCTTGACTCCATTTGCCTAAGAGGTGCAGTGATTGTGCTTTTTTTATTTACAGATAGAGATACTCGTCCAGGACCTCCCCTTTCTAAAGAGTTCTTGGAGCTGGTTGGCGTTATTAGTAAAATGAGTAACCAAGAGAGAAACACCGACATCATTACCGACAAGCTCTTGAAAAAGTATGAACTCATGGTGGATTCGAGGGCACCGGTTCCCTCATCGGAGGTGACTGTGGCTGCTCATGTAGGTGCGAGTTCGGAGACCCCGGGGACCTCTGTCGCTGATTCGGACATTTTGTTGTGGTGGCGGTGATTCCTATGTGGTCATCCGCTTCCCTGGATCAGGCGGCTGTGAGACTGAACACCTTAACAGAAATAATAGAGGTGGACAAATCCTCTCCGACGGAGCCTAGCCCCCAGGTCCTACGGGAAGGTATGATCGCACCAGATTCTGAGGCCGACGTTCATGTAGAGGAGGAGGTCACCATGAGTCATGAGCTCATGGGCGCTACGAAACAAGAGGGGCTTGACGATATGATGATCACTTTGGAAAGAGAGCGTGAGGAGGATTTTTTACTTCCCGAGTCTGGCTGCTCTTCCCCAATCGTTCGTTCGGTGCAACGACTTCTTAGGGGTTCTAGTGGAGTTGTTATGGAGGATCAGTCGGCGCCTGTCAGTGGACCTTCCGAGCCCCCGAGCAAGAGGGTTCAGGATAATAGCTTCGACCTCTTTTCTGGTGGGGCCACTTTGGGAGCGCCTTCAATCGAGACCCCTTACCTTAGTTTTAAAGTCGGTGCCTCTGTTTTGGAAGTTTGCTCTCTGCCACCAGTGCTCCGTAGCCTATAAGGGTCAAACCCGTATGATCCCAATCAACATGATTTTCCCACATATATGTTGAGAGCAATGGAGTCTATCCCCGTTAGCTTCACTCAAGAGGAAAGTGATATCATTGGAGCTTTGAATTCTGACGATCTTATCCATGCGGCGACTGGGTATCACGTGCGAGCACTGAGTTATTTAGGGCAGACGTCTCTTATCTTGGCTCATCAAGGTCAGGAGGCGGCTCAGTCTGCCAATCTAGGCCGCCGAAGGGAAGCGGAGCTGGTCCACATGAGGGAAAGGATGGAGGAGGCAGAGCGGAGACACTTGGAAGAGGTTGAATCCGTTCGGGAGGAGGCGGCCCGTCAGCATAAGACTTTGGAGGATGCTTTAGAGGCCATTAAAGAGGAGCTGAGACTGGCGGAAGTGAGGCTGCTTTCGAGTGAAATATCATTATCGAGGGGGCTCTGAGAGAGTCCGAAGAGAAGAAAAGCCAACTCGTTCAGGAGTCGGATGAGGCAAATGGGTGACTAGCTGACTATCAGAGAAAGCTAAAGGCAAAAGAAACTGAGACGGCTGCCCTCACTAACAAATATGAGATGGACTTTTTTACCTTAATCAACTCCGAGAGAAAAATTGTCGAGATGGTCAGCTTTGCCAAGGCTTTGGCACACTCGACGCGATTGGCTGATGGGATTGGCGCGACGGCTCTTCTGGAAAATTTCCGTCAGATCCTGCATGCTCGAATTGCCGCCTCGGGGTTGCCGGCTGGTATTAACTGTGAGTCGGAAGGGATGAACCTTGCTCTATTAGGATACATGTCCAAATTCTTTCGCGTTTAGGGTTTCCCAAGTCGAGCGGTCTCCCATCCATCCACGGCATCAACTTTCACGGCGGCTCCTCTCGTCCTATTCCTACTCCGACTTACCCTTCTGGTGGGACTTAATTTTTAGAATGAAAACATTTGTACTCTTTTGGTTTCCCGTTTTCACTTAGTTTGTATTTTTGTTCATCAATGGCAATGATTGTATTTACTAGTGGTTGTGACATGCATTAATTATGCATTTAATGCACTTGATCTCCCAATATTCTCGCCATTACCTTTTCCGAACTGTCCAATCAGTTGTTACTTCACTCATGTTTTTCCACCCTATTGTGTCCACGTGTCCTGATCCAACGCTCCACAATTTTTCTTTCAACTGCCTCTTCGAGTTCTGGAGGAACAGTTATTGGGCTCCCACTTTCTCCTTCTATAAAAGGGGCTGGCCACATTTGATGCCACACTTAGATTTCTCATCCTTCTGCAACTTCTATAACCTATCTTCTTCCATGATTGTTTCTGTAACACATCTTGCTATGGGTCACAGTGTGTTTATGCTTGCCCTTCTATTTTCGTTGGTCTCCTTTCTCCCCTCGCGGTGGTTGATTCAAGGCCTTCTCAAGAGTTCCTTAGTTTTGAGGAAGATGAAGAGACTAGCAATGCTAGGGCTCCTCCTGTTGCTCCCGTAACATGAAGCGTCCACCATTCAGTTCCACCGCCGCTGCGCTACAAAATTTCTCGAGAATCCACTCCCCTTGGAGAGGTGTCTTTGCGGCGACGCGTGGTTCCTAAGACTGAAAGTCGGGCCTCCACTTAGTTTGTGAATTTAGAGGATTTTATCGATCCCGACAGCGTGAGTCGCCCCTCCGGTCGAGGTCGCGCGGTGACTAACTCTGCTTTAAGGGGTTACTCCACCAGCATGCGGAATAAGGATGTAGATGGCGCCTTCATTCTTTACAGTTACCCTGGGATTGAATTTGGGACTCCTGGTCATCGTGAGTGCCCTTGGAGCGATGAGCCTGACCATGCCGCCTTCAACACAGGTATGTTTGCCGCCGGCGTTACACTGTCGTTGGCTCACGTCATTGGCCGGGTGTTGATCAATTGGGGTTTGGCCCCAATGTAGATAATTCCTTCAGCTTGGGCTAATTTGATAGGTCTGCTGGTGTTGCTTCATGAGAATGAGTGCTCTTCTCCTTCTACCCGAGATATCGATTATGTTTATCGTTATGTTCGCAATCCAGGCTGTCACAGCCATTCCTATCTGCAGGTGCAGCGAGGCGTTCGTCCTATTTTTAATAGGAACTCCATTGGCGGTCAGCATTAGAGACATCAATGGTTTTGGGTTTGGAGGTTCGAATGTCGAGACCTGCTTGGAAATTATTTGCCCGTGCCGTGAGCCTTTCGGACTCCTGAGTCTTGTAAGCCCCTTTTACCGTGTCTTTTCCCTGTGTGCACGACAGTTACAATTATCGATTATAACCTGGGTTGTATTCTTTGGTAGCTCCACTCCGTCTAGCTGAGGAGGAGCTATCCTTGGGATTCCATCGGGCTTTCGATGCGGTCAATCAAATGACTCTTCCTCGCGACGTCTCTTCGCTCTTGATCGACGAGCAGCTCGCGGAGGCCAATCTTTACCAAGATAAGACAGTTTTGACTATGTGATTTGATTGCCCTAGACTTGAATTTATTATTTTGCAGATTGTTTATTTTCTTATTGAAGATGATATTTTGAGACTTCATATTATTGTGTTTTTTAGTTTTGATTCCTTTAATTATTCTTGACGGTATTACTGAATGATAGTTAATAGGATTCTCTATTTCTACATAATAATTGTTGTTTCCTGTGACAGTCTTAGGGGATTTACCTATAATACCTAAGAGTGTTAGACAATCAATTTGGAATATTAATTACTTGGTAAAACATCATTATTAGGTAATTGGTAAGGAGACAAAAGGGATTAATAATTGCGTACCTAGAAAGGGAAATCTAGTGCTCTAGCCTTTAATGGAATTTAGCATGAAGTACCTATAGAGGAAGAGAAAAATAATTTCCTTATTGATCCTAGGATTTTAAGCTCATTATAAGTGTTAGATCCTACCCGATCAAGGTGATTTAACTAGACTTAGCGATCTTCTTATAAACGTCTGCCTGTAATTAATTTGGGTCTAGATAAATTAATCACATAGTTAAACTATTTGCCCGAGCATTATCAATTCTCCATCCTTGAATTCTTAAATCATTTCTCTTGTGTGATTTATTTTATTTCATATTTAGTTTAACTATTTAATTTTGATTTTTATTAGTTAATTAACTATCATTGCAAAAACCCCCGAATTTGTCTTACAATTGAATTATCAAATAGAATTACTTATTAAATTTATAACTATCTCGTAGGAACGATATTCATTTGGTCACGTGCACTACAATCGATCTCTTACACTTGAGGGTGAAAGAAAATAGCGATCAGGCGTCCACCAGCAGACTCCTCCGATAGGGGAGGCTCGCGTGACAGAAGGCGGTGTTGGCGGCGGTGTTCCCCTTGTTGCTTTGGAGGAATTGTTGCGACTGCGGAGCATGGGCGACGCTAGGTAGAAATGGAGTTGAGCATTTCAGAGGCCGGCTTCATTCCTGCTCATTCATAGAACCTTGTACTGTCTCGCTGGCTGCAAAGTACTGGGCCCGATGAAATTAGAAACGCCGGTTTAGTGAGTGTTGGGTACGCTCTGACTTTCCTGTGCCGCTTTCTTCTCTTGACAGAGTCTGGGCAGGCTATCCCTCCCGTAGTTGGTCTTAGTGTTGGGGCTTCCAGCCGTGCTGAAGGGCTTTCTTCAGTGGCAGACGTCCGTTAAACTATGGTGGCCGAGCAGCTTATTTCTGCTGCTAATACTAGGGCTACGACATATAAAGAAAGAGCACGATTGGCCGAAAGCCAAGTTCATCAGCTGGAGGTTGTCCGCTATCTGGCTGAACATGAACTGGAGTGCGAAAGGGAGCGTGTCGTACAACTCGAGGTGGAGGTGGCGTGGATGAGGAGTCTTCACAATTTCTCAAGTGGTGGTGGCGGTGGCGGTCCCAGTGGCACCGATCCTGGTGGCGCCGGACCTAGCGGCGCTGGCCCTAGTGGTCCTAGTGGTGCCGGACCTAGCGGCGCTGGTGTTAGATTGTATACTAAAAGCCTAGCTTTTGTATTGAACAATGTTTTAACAATTTTATTTGAAATAAGAATCATATGATCAAACGTTTTGCATATTATAAATTGTTTATTTATATGTTTGTGCAAAAGTCCATTTATTTTATACTGTAGATAATATGTTGTGCGACAACACGCGGAAGATCATATTATTGGTTTTCTTATAAAGTATAAACAGATGCTCACAATCGAGATAGATGGGGACTATCTATCGGGATGGTTGTAGTGTGATTTGGTATTAGTTTGTCTTGACTATAGAATCACACTAGTGCACCTTGGGTGTATTGAGCAGGGCCGCTTGAGATCGTTCGACTTGTACTGTCTATATAGGAGAACTTGATCTCAGTTATTATTGATGTTCGTGCTCTTAATCCCTATACAATAACCTCGACACGTAAGATAATATATATTTCTTTGATTCATCAATGGGTGAGATTTACATGTATTAAATTAACAAACTCGGTGAGTTGGAAAATAATATTGTCTCTATGGTGTGCTGTTGATTGTAGAAGGAATCCATGTCCGACATAGGTTGATGATGTCCCCTTGAGGAGTTCATAAGGTTTATCATGTAAATTTTGCAAGTGGATTAATTCCGGCATGATAATAAGGTTGAGTGGTACTACTCTCGGATGAGATATTAATTAATGAAGTTGTCAGTAACTTAATTAATTAATGGACATTGTATATCTTAAACATGGGGAGACTGTCGGGCTCATAATAAGAAGGAGTCCAAAACATAATTTTGGGATTGGATGGGTAGTGCAGTGATAATATTTTAGTGGACTATATTATTATTATTGGATTTAATTATAAGCTTTGGGCTAAGCTTGGTTAATTAAATCCAATTGAGGCCCAATCCAATTTCTCCTCCTGGTCCCTGCTATAGCCCAAGTATAAAAGTCATCTTAGCTCCCTTCAACCCTAACCTTGCGCCACTATTGTCGTGAAAGAGAGGAGAAAGAGCAGATTGAGTGGATTCTGGAGATTGTTGCCCACACAACACTAGAGTTGACTTTGGGTCATGCAGCAGAAGATCAAGAGGTGGTTCACTACTGTTCAATATCTACATCAACCCAGAAGAAAGGTAAACTTTTATTTTGCTTCCGCTGCAATTGTTTACTTGAGTTCCTAACGGATCACGCAGAGCCAAACGATCCAATAGCCAATAATTGGTATCAGAGCATTGGTTTCGTGGTGAGACGTGAACCGTAAGGTTGGGGTTTTTGTGATTATATGATTATGTGATATGATCTGGATATAATCGCATGTTTTTTGTGCTTTTCGTGATTCTATAATCGTATGATTGAAAGCATGATATTAGGGTTTGTGTAATTTTGTTTATCCATGAAACCCTATCTACTGCTATGTGTTATCGTTGCTATTCGTGAAAGCAAATCACACACACACACGATGGTCGCTTCGCTGCGAGACAACGATGAACACACATGGCTGCAGAGTGAAGGGAGCGTTCAGGGCTGCCGGTTGTTGGAGTTGATAGCGAGACGTTCAAATCCATCGACTTGTGAAAGCCATGATCAGCGATGCTTATCCATGATGGCAAGCAAGCGTCGCTGATGGCTGGATACTCAAGGTTTGCGATGGGACAGACCTAGCGTGAGCAGCCACGAAAGAATGGGATGATCGTGCGGCAAGCGATGGACATCCATAAAACTGGCCGGAAAGAACATGTCGGCTGGCGAAAGCTGACTGTGGACTGTTTGCCAAGTTGACAGTGAAAAGCATGAAGTGACATTGTCATGGTAAAACGCTGCACCATCGCTGATGAAGACAGTCGCATGACAGGGCATGGCGCTGGACTGTTGACGGAGGTGTCAATGGTGGCGTTCGACTACAGGGAGGCGAACGACAGTAAGTATCCGTGCAAGGACTAGCTGGGATAGGGTGAGTCCTTCAATGGCCAAGGCGGGTCTAAGGCAATTTTCGATCGGGTTTCTTCCAGGTCCTGGTCGGGTCTGCATTTTCTGTTAAAACACATTGGTTGCAGTTGACGGCGTGAAGTTTCCAGGCAAATGACTGGCGGGAGTCTGCTGTGTGTGACCAACCTGCTGACGGCCAGTGTGGCAGCGAAGATCAGCTAGATTAATCGAGGCTAGGCTGCGTGGTTACAGGCGATGTCGTGGTAGATGGGCGCAGCTGGGAGCTCCACGGCAGTGGGCTGATGGTGCAATTTCGGTGAGCTGTGGGCGCAGCCGCCTGGAGCAGCGGCGCCAAGTGACGCCAGTGAAAGCTTCGTGAGTGATGGCATGTCGCGGCTGGCGTGTTTAAGGGCAAGGGTTGGATTAAACATGATTGATGGACAATGGGCTTGGGCTTAATTTCTTAAATTTAATTTTGGGCTGAGTTTATGGGCCGTGGACAATGGGCTTGATTAATTAATTAGACTGCTGCTCATTTTGTGCTTATTTGATCCTTTGGGCCAGCTGGGCCCATTTACTTGATCCAATCCTTTTATGCTCTTAATAGATATATATAACTGATTTAATTATTTTATTTTGACGATTAATTGTTATATATGTGGCATGTTTTTATGTGATTTAATTTTTAAAATTACTTAAAATAGAAGCATGCTAAGATGCATATTTTATTATTATATGCATGTTAAAAGCTATCGGTGTTAAATAACTAAGTGGGAGAGAAGATTGGTAAATTAATTTCCGTGGCCTCCATTATTGGTTCGTAAGTAATGTGAATAAACTTGCGTGTTGGCATAGACCTTCCTCCCCATCGGATGAGTTTATTCACGGATCACTGGTATGAATTTCTTTAAGATAATCATAGAAAGTTATCCGAGTGCGTGTGTACTTCTCCATCTGTAAGACACACAAGCGCGGACTTGGGATTAAATAATGGTGTACATTTAGGTGTAAATAATAAGTATCCTCCCCATCGGAGTCACTGCTGTTATTTGCATGGCTAAAGAGAAACCGACTATTAATTATTTTGTCATAAAGTTAGGTTGAAAAATGAAATTATTGGGTAAAACCTTCTCTTCTAAATATTTGGGTTTATATACGTCCACACTATCGTGGCATGCAGACTCACGGGGCTTAAGATGTTGGTGAATTTTATTTTATATTGTTTTGAGTGATTCAATATAAATTGATAAATTCGAAGTGTTTGATCTGTTTATTTATTTATGATTCTCAGGATTTTAAAATGTCACTCAACTCACTTTCTGTTATACTTAAAGAGCACAAACTTACTGGCACTAATTATGTTGACTGGAAATGGAACATGGACATTGTTTTATCTGCTGAAGATTATATCTTTGTTCTCACTAAAGAATGTCCTCCGGAACCTACTGATGCCTCTACCGAAGAGCAAAGAGTTGCTTATAATAGGTGGGTCAAAGCTGAAAGGATGGCTAAGTGCTACATTTTGGCTTCTATGTCAAATGTACTCCAAACTCAGCTTCAAGCTATGCAGACCGCCTATGATATGATGCATAATCTTAGGGAACTCTTCAGGCATCAGAGTCATCCTGCAAGGTCGAAGGGCATGTCTGTTCTAATGAACACCAAAATGGCTGAGGGCACTCCCGTAAGGGAGCATGTCCTTAGGATGATGGGCTAGCTCAATGAGTTGGAAGTTCTTGGAGCTGAAATCGATGGGGAAACCCAGGTCGATATCATACTCCAAAGTTTGCCCAGGAGTTTTGAGCAGTTTCGCCTAAACTACGGTATGAATAAATATTTGTACACGTTTGCGGAACTTCTGACAGAACTTGTGGCAGCAGAAGAACTGTTTCGTAGAGCTCCTCAGGTTCATGTTGCTGAAAATGCTGCTCATCCTAGGCCAAAAGGCGATAGGAATAAGAAGAAGCAAGGAAATTCAGCACCGGTGAACCAAGTGAAAGCAAAGACTGGTGCGGTCAAGAAGCCTAAAGGCAAGTGCTTCAAATACAAGCAGCCAGGACACTACAAGGCTGACTGTCCTCTTCTAAAAGGGAACAGGAATGGTAAGTCTTTTATACTAGTTGTTGAATCGTGTTTAGCGGTTGTATCTGCTGACACTTGGTGTGTAGATACGGGAGCCACTAACCATGTCTGCAATTCTTTGCAGGGGTTCCACCAAACCCGACAGCTTAGTGATGGGGAGATTACCATACTTATAGGGAATGCTACAAAAGTAGCAGCTGTCGCAGTGGGAGACGTTTATTTATCTTTCAATAAGAATAAAACTCTTGTTTTGAGGAATTGTCTTTATGTACCTCATTTTAGAAAGAATTTAATTTCGATTTCTAAATTGTTTATGGATGTATATTCTGTTTCTTTTAATGACAAGGTTGTTATAAAGAAAGATAGAATTATTATCTGTGATGGTGCATTGATAGATAATTTGTATACTCTTAATACAATTTCTCTCACGGTGCAACAAATTGAAACGAATGATACATCTACTAATAAGAGAAAAGAACCTTCTAAAATGAACCAAACGTATCTTTGGCATCTTAGACTGGGTCATATTAACTTGAGCAGGATTCAAAGGTTGATAGTTGATGGACCTTTGAGTTCATTAGTAGTGGAAAATTATCCAACTTGCGAATCCTACTTGGAAGGAAAAATGACCAAAAGGCCTTTTAAGGCAAAGGGGTATAGAGCCAAGGATCTGTTGGAATTGGTTCATTCTGATTTATGTGGTCCTATGTCTGTCCAGGCAAGAGGTGGTTATGAATACTTCATCACTTTCATTGACGATTATTCTAGATACGGATATATTTATTTGATGCGCCGTAAGTCTAAGTGCTTTGATAAATTCAAATAGTACAAGGCTGATGTGGAAAAGCAACTTGGAAAATATATAAAACACTACGATCTGATCGTGGTGGCGAATACCTCTTGTGAGAGCTTATGAATTATTTATCGGAGGAAGGGATTGAATCCCAATTGTCTGCACCGGGTACATCCCAGCAGAATGGTGTAGCGGAAAGAAGGAATAGGACTCTTATGGAAATGGTAAGATCAATGATGAGTTATTCAAAACTACCAAATTCGTTCTGGGGACATGCCTTAGAAATAACAACTTATATTTTGAACTTAGTACCTTCTAAATCGGTAGTCTTCACACCCACAGAACTGTGGACCGGGCGAAAGCCTAGTCTGAAACATGTTCGGATTTGGGGTGCCCCGCACAGTGTTAAAGGCAGATGCTGATAAGTTAGAATCACGTACTGAAGTTTGTCTATTTATAGGATATCCTAGAGGAACGAAAGGTGATTTGTTTTATAATCCAAAAGACCAAAAGGTGATCGTGAGTACGAACGCTAGATTTTTGGAAGAAGATTATATTATGTGATACACTATCGCGGGCGTACCAAAATATAATTTATATTTCCAACTCACACTTATAGGTAGTATAGTAGTAAGTAGGGTCGAACCCAAGAGAGTATAATGAATCCTAATTAAATTAAAGTGTTACTAACATATGAAATAAATAAGAGGGGGGTTTTGTTTGTGAAAAATTGATAAATACTCAAATAATAAATCAACTCAATATTTAAATAACAAAGTAGATAAAAATTAATATAAAATTAACCAAGTGATAAAAGCCTAGTTTAGGATGTCGATCCCCTCCCGTTTACTAAATTAATTAATCATATGAATTAAACATCTAGCCTAGTGCACAAACTCAAATCCCTAGATTGACGGTACGACCAATCAACCCGAATATTCTTACGTTCATCAACTAGGGTACGACTACTAAATTGAACTATCTACGAGTGACCCTATGGATTCGAACTCGTAGATGCATTAAAACTCTAAACATAGGATTACTAGGCTACGAAATCCGGCTAGGTATCATACAACCTAGATTTTATTACACCTAGAGGGAATTATCTCTATTTGTTACTTAATCCAATTCCTACAAAAATTACGGATTGTAGTTCATAGAATAACAGTAAGCAATTAAATAATTAATCTAGTTGATCAGGCCAAAATAATTATTAAATTACTATAAGAACATCAACGCATGTAATAAAATAAACTTGCACACAAGATTCAACATAAAAATCCTAAATAATTAAATTAATAATTCAACGGGAAATTCACGAATCCTAAACTAGAAAAGGGGATTAGCCCCGCATGTTCATAACAAAAAATAGATTAAAATATAAAATTAAAGAACCGATTGATGTCTTGATTATTCTTCAGCTTCACGCCAAAAATCTGCCTTTGAGTTCCTCACGTTAATCTCCCCTAATATATCGTGTATGATGCTCTCCCAAAAATAGCGTGTATCTGCTCCCAAAAATAATTAATAATATCCCATAAATATCTATGTCTTGATCCTTAAGTAATCTTGATCTCTTTCCTTATCTTTTCTCTTCCTAAAATATCTCAAGGATCTTTTCTTTTCTTGTTGACTAATCTATCGTGCCTTCTCCACAACATGGGCCTGACTTGGGCTGATCTCTTCGCTGGAATTTAAGAGACAATATGAGAATATGTCCAACAACACTTTCCTTATTTATGCTGAATTTTCGCAGTCCCTTCTGACACTGAGGGTGTCAGTGTCAGTCAATTTGGCAGCACGAATTTCCTGCACAAAACAGCCCGTTTCCCATCAATTTTACAACATAAAGGCCTCAAATAACCATAGACAAGATAAGTCAATTTAGCACCCTAATAAGCACGTAAGTTAATCAAATAAACATGAATTTCAACCAAATAATTATGCTAGAATATGACTTATCAAATCTCCCCTCACCTAAACTTTACTTGTCCTCAAGCAAACCAAAATCATAGAGAATAGAAAACCAAGGAACATCTATCAAGACAAATGAAAGTTACACACTTCAAGAGACAAGCAACCAATGAGCATTTGGAACTAAATAAAACATGACTCTTCACTCAAAGTTTGCAACTTTCATGGCATCAAATGTTTCAAAATTCCATGGCCTCACCAAGATTCACTCAATATCACTCAAAAATATGATCTAGGTAGCAAGTCACTCAAAAATTAAAAAGAAAAGCCATTACCATAAGCTTGCTCCCAAATCAATTCTCCACCAACTTTAGACGGATTAAGTGCAATAATCAAAGGGTCTTTGATTGGGTTGTAATGGGGCTTAAGGTCAAGGTGAGGTAAAAAGAGAGATAAGAATGGCTAAATGCTTCACTTCTCAACACGTGATCTCTAAAAGTCACAACATCCATCATCATCCCCAAATTTTCCTTTCAACACATCATTTTTCTTGCACTTAAAACCTCCCCACACCTGCTCCTTTTATAGACTAGGACAGCAGGTGTCACACTTGAAAGAATCACTATTCGCTAGATAATTAACAACTCAACACAAACAATTTCAGCAACTCCTTTTTCCTTCTCTTTTTTTCAAGAATTTTCCTTTCTTTTTTTTTAATTCCTTCCTTCCTTCCTTTTCTTTCTTTTTTTTTCTCTTTTTTTCTTTCATTTCTTTTTCTAACAGACCCCTTTTTTTCTCTTTATCAGCCAACCTTCCTTCCTTTTCTTTTTTTAATTCTCCAACTATTTCAAAAAAAAAATTTCAGCTTTCTCCCCCCACCATCATCAATTCGACCTCAAAGTACTTTCACAAGACTCACATATAGCAAAGTGATGAAGGGTTCAAATGGAGAAGTTTAAGAAAGAAATGAGAATTTAAGGTTCATTTATGTGCTCATAATACAAAGAAAAGGCTTAGGCTCAACGTGGCTTCCCTAAAGTTTATCATACTCAGGTGGGACAATATAAGCCAAGAGGGTTAAACCTAAGTGCCCTTATCATTTTATCGCACACAATCAATCACATGGTCTTGAAATGCATTCAAAAGAGCAAGTTCTGGAATGAACAATTCAAATTCAATGCACTCAAGAAAGAAATTCAAATGAGCTTATAGATGATAGCTTGTTATGGCTCAAAAGCTCACAAAAATTGGGTATATTTTCCATGAAATTCTAAAAAATTTGAGCCACTACAATTACACAAATCTTGAAAAGATTATCACACTCCAACAGTTCCTAAACATCATAGCTACCCCCTCAATCATGCGTCACGCTCATCACCTCAATAGATTATATTCCTCAAATTATCCAACTCCATATCAACACACAATTCAGAGGACAACAAAACTAAACAAGACCAAGACATTGAGCAACTTTATACCACTTTTCTACCCCAATTATCATATAAAATCCCTCCCCACACCTGAACGTTTGCTTGTCCCCAAGCAAAAGCAAGTATAAAAGAGAAACTGAATAAGAAATTGGATTGAGTACACCTGATTTATTATTGCGTGTGCGGTCGACTGCGACAGGTGGATTGTCGGGTGCTTCCGACGCTGAAGGTTCTCCATTCGACAACGGACGGGCGGCGGCAATTGGGTTGCGGCGATCCATCACTATCCTCGGCCACTTCGAACTGAGCAGCGCTGGACTGGCCGCATCGGTCAGGGTTTGCGAAGGGTTGTGAGAGGTTTACTCTGGTCCTGGACGGTGGCGTTTGGGTGTGGCAGTAGTCCCAGCAACTGCAGACGGTGGTAGCGGCCCTTCCTTCAATCGCGAGCAGGCGGCTGCGCGTGTGGTGGCGCGCTGCCGAACCGGAGTGTTAACTCGTCATCTAGAACTAGGGCACGCGACGGGAGAGTGAGCATCAGTGATGGCGGTGGAAGCCGCGGGCGGATGCTCAATTTGCAGGTACAATTGAGATGTCTTTCCAAATTAAATTTGGGCCTTTAACTTCTTCTCCAATTCTTCATGGGCCAACATAATTGGGTCTATTTCCAAAAAAAAATGAAATTAGTTGGGCCTCTAATATATTAAAATGTAGGGCAGGAAAATTATTCATGACCCAATTGATGACGAAATTTCAACTAGACATGCGATTAAAATAACATAATAAAAATAAAGCGAGAAAATTGGGTTGCCTCCCAATCAGCACCTTTATTTATTGTCGTTGGCCCGACTTAGTTAAGGTATATCTTTCAAGTATGCAAAATTTCGTTCCACTCCATCCGATCAACCTCAACAGTGCGAAACCCCTTATGATATTCCTTGAGTTCATGGTTCGGCCTCAAGAACGAGGACTTCAAATGTTCGGGGAACACTTTCAACTCTAGCTTAGGCACTTCACCAAGCTTTTCTTTCTTCAATTTATTTTCATGCACTATCATGCTTCCATTTGCAATGATGGTGCCAAAGTTATCCCTGCGAGTTAGTTTAAAACAATCCTGCACCAAAGGCTCAAAAACATTCAAAGAAAAAATTGAAGTAACGTCTGTAGGAGACTTCACAGGCAATTTAACAGAAGCTACATCTAAGGTGCTTGGTCTATGAGAAGAACCATGCAAAACATTGACGTAGTGATTCAGCTTTTCATGATCACATCTTTCAGTACCCTCCTTCATTTTTCCATGATCAATTACTGTGTCTAATGCATCTCTACTAGTGAGTTCAAAGTGTTCCTGGACAATAAGGTCAATAGTACTCACAACAGAAAGTAGGTTAGCATCATCAGGATATTTCATAGTATCATACTCCCTCCGTCCCCCGATGTATTTCACGTATTTGTGTGCGCGGAGTTTAAGAAAAAATTGACTTTTTAAGTATAAAGTAAGAAAGAGAAGAAATATTTTAGTTAAATTAATGAAAAAGGTGTGTAAATTTATTGGAATGGGTGAAAAAGTGAGTATTTTGTTGGGATATGTGTAAAAAATAGGTATTATTATAGTGTATTCATTACCATTTTTAGTAAAAGTGAAGTGTGAAATACTTTGAGGGACGGATGAAAAAGGAAAGTGTGAAATACTTTGGGGGACGGAGGGAGTATATGTTAAATTTGATGATCTGCCCATCAAATTCCATCGTTAGAGTACCTTCACTCACATCTATCTTAGTGCATGACGTGTTGAGGAATGGTCTCCCTAACAAAATAGGAGTGGAATTTGATGGGTGATCATTCATTTCTAACACATAAAAGTCAGCAGGGAATATGAGTTTATCTACCTGAACAAGAACATCCTCAATGACTCCATCTGGGTATGCCTGGCTTTGATCAGCAAGTTGGATGACAACTCCAGTCTTCTTCAACTCTCCCACACCCAGCTTCTCAAACACTGATCGAGGCATCACATTAATGGAAGCTCCAAGGTCCAACATGGCTCTCTCTATATTACAACTCCCAATCTTACAAGGAACCACAAACAAGCCAGGATCCTTGTGCTTCTGAGGTAACGTTTGCTGGAAGACAGCTGAAACGTTTTCTCCCATCACCACTTTTTCATCTACTTTCAACTTCTTCTTATTGGTGCACAAATTCTTCAAGAACTTGGCGTATCTCGGAATCTGCTTAATTGCCTCAAGGAGAGGTAAATTGATCTGTACTTTCCGAAACACTTCAAGTAGCTGCATATCCTTCTCAGTGGTGTCCGGCTTCCTTATCCTGCTTGGAAAAGGTAAACGATTAATATCAAAAGGAATAGGGTCAGAATTTTTATCCTGATTTTTTTTGACCTTCTGACACTGATGGGGTCAGTGTCAGTGTCAGTGTTTCGTTTCTGCACATCAGATTTTTCAGCCCCAAACTGATCAGATTGATCCTCCACTGTTCCAGCAGGTTTTTCATCATCTTTTTCCATGTCTTGGTCAGGCTTTTTGGGCAGTGCAACTTCCTCCAACTGTTTCCCACTCCGCAGTGTAATAGCACTCACATTCTTAGGATTAACCTCCGTATGTGAGGGCAACTTTCCACTGTTTTGAGCTTGCATTTGGCCTACAGTTGTAGCCAATTGGGTTACTTGATTTTCCAAGTTTCGGATCGATGATTCAGTTGTCATCTTCAAGTCCTGAATGGATGAATGTGTCATCTCTTGAAATTTAAGATTGCTGGCGGCCAACTCTTTCATCATCTGCTCAAATGAAGCTCCGGAACTTGAACCACCTTGTTGGCGATTTCCACCATCTTGCGGGTAATTTTGTGGCCTATTCACAACTCTCTGCTCTTGAAACTGTTGTTGCCCCCAATTTCTTCCTTGTCCACCTCCATACCTGAGATTAAGATGATCTCTCCAACCCTGATTGTAGGTTTGAGAGAAGGGATCATAGGGTAGCCCCATAGCGTTTACTTGCTGCTCACTAGGTGTAACCCTGCAATCAAGAGTAGAGTGGTTGTTAGTTAAACAATATTGACAGGATGGTGGGTTTACCTCTTTTCCCTTAGCAAGATTCTCCACAGCAAGTGTCAACTTATTCAAAGTTTCTTCCAACTTAGAGTCATGGACCTCCTTCACTTCTCTAACCAATGGATCACGTGTGCCAAACTGTTGAGTGTTGGCAGCCATGCTAGCAATCAGGTCTCTAGCAGCAGTAGGTGTTTTCATCATGAATGCTCCACCGCTAGCAGCATCAAGCATGTTTCGATCCATGATCGACAACCCCTCATAGAAGTACTGCAACAGCAACTGATCGCTTATCTGATGCTGGGGGCATGCTGACGTGAGACGTTTAAACCTCTCCCAATACTCATGTAAACTCTCCCCTTGCATCTGACGAGCTCCAGATATCTCCTTACGCAATACAACAACTCTAGTGCTGGGAAGTACGTTTGGAGAAAAAGCTTCTCCATTTCGGCCCATGTATTAATCGATCTGGGAGGGAGGTAATACAACCAATCCTTCGCCATGTCCTTCACTGCAAAGGGAAATGCCCTAAGCTTGACCATCTCCTCCGTCACTCCGGTTGGTTTCATGCTCATGCATACCACTGAGAACTCCTTCAAGAACTTGTGAGGATTTTCATCTGAAAGACCATGGAAAGGTAAGTGAATCAATCCTGATTTCAATTCAAATACCGTATTATCAGTGATCGCTGGAAAGTTAATGCATAACGGCTGATGGACTATGTCCGAATTTGCCAATTCATTCAAGGTTTTTTCCTCATTATTTCCAGCCATATTTTCCTCTCCTGACTCAGATCCTACAGTATCCTCCTCCTCTAGATCAGAAAAATCATAATTCTCTTCTTCAAGATGAAGTGGACCAGCTGCAAGTTCGGATTCGGTAAGGTTTTCTGCAGTTTCGCCAATGGATGAACTTGTTTCCTTCTTCTTCCGGGACTCCTTTCTCAACCTCTGGGCAGTTCTCTCAATTTCAGATATGTATTCAAGCTGTTTTTTACCTGAAGATCGAGTAATCATCCACAGAAAAAGAAATTTCGAAAACAGGGCCTTCTGACACTGATGGGGTCAGTGTCAGTGTAACTGAAATTTTCAAAAATTTCAGAAAAATTCGAAAAAATTCCAGCACCTGTAACAATGCAAAATAATGTCAGAAACACAAAAAATTTAACAAAATTCAATTTTACTCCCCGGCAACTGCGCCAAATTTGATACGCTATCGCGGGCGTACCAAAATATAATTTATATTTCCAACTCACACTTATAGGTAGTATAGTAGTAAGTAGGGTCGAACCCAAGAGAGTATAATGAATCCTAATTAAATTAAAGTGTTACTAACATATGAAATAAATAAGAGGGGGGTTTTGTTTGTGAAAAATTGATAAATACTCAAATAATAAATCAACTCAATATTTAAATAACAAAGTAGATGAAAATTAATATAAAATTAACCAAGTGATAAAAGCCTAGTTTAGAATGTCGATCCCCTCCCGTTTACTAAATTAATTAATCATATGAATTAAACATCTAGCCTAGTGCACAAACTCAAATCCCTAGATTGACGGTACGACCAATCAACCCGAATGTTCTTACGTTCATCAACTAGGGTACGACCACTAAATTGAACTATCTACGAGTGACCCTATGGATTCGAACTCGTAGATGCATTAAAACTCTAAACATAGGATTACTAGGCTACGAAATCCGGCTAGGTATAATACAACCTAGATTTTATTACACCTAGAGGGAATTATCTCTATTTGTTACTTAATACAATTCCTACAATAATTACGGATTGTAGTTCATAGAATAACAATAAGCAATTAAATAATTAATCTAGTTGATCAGGCCAAAATAATTATTAAATTACTATAGGAACATCAACGCATGTAATAAAATAAACTTGCACACAAGATTCAACATAAAAATCCTAAATAATTAAATTAATAATTCAACGGGAGATTCACGAATCCTAAACTAGAAAAGGGGATTAGCCCCGCATGTTCATAATAAAAATGAGATTAAAATATAAAATTAAAGAACCGATTGATGTCTTGATTATTCTTCAGCTTCACGCCAAAAATCTGCCTTTGAGTTCCTCACGTTAATCTCCCCTAATATATCGTGTATGATGCTCTCCCAAAAATAGCGTGTATCTGCTCCCAAAAATAATTAATAATATCCCATAAATATCTATGTCTTGATCCTTAAGTAATCTTGATCTCTTTCCTTATCTTTTCTCTTCCTAAAATATCTCAAGGATCTTTTCTTTTCTTGTTGACTAATCTATCGTGCCTTCTCCACAACATGGGCCTGACTTGGGCTGATCTCTTCGCTGGAATTTAAGAGACAATATGAGAATATCTCCAACAACACTTTCTTTATTTATGCTGAATTTTCGCAGTCCCTTCTGACACTGAGGGGGTCAGTGTCAGTCAATTTGGCAGCACGAATTTCCTGCACAAAACAGCCCGTTTCCCATCAATTTTACAACATAAAGGCCTCAAATAACCATAGACAAGATAAGTCAATTTAGCACCCTAATAAGCACATAAGTTAATCAAATAAACATGAATTTCAACCAAATAATTATGCTAGAATATGACTTATCATTATGAATCACAAACCCATGAGTAAAATTGTTCTAGAAGAAGTAAGAGGGAAAACACCAAACATATACCAAATGTGCAAGAGGATATATCACAGGACACTGCACCGCGTGTCACACCTGATACACAATTGCCTGCGGAGCCTCGTCGTAGTGGGAGGGTTGTGAGACAACCGGATAGATTCATGGGATTGGGAGAGTCATCCGACTTGGTCCCAGGTGAACATGATATTGACCCATGGAATTACAATGAGGCACTGCAAGATAAAGATGCTCTATTATGGAAAAACGCAATGAAATCTGAAATAGAATCTATGTATTCTAATCAAGTCTGGGAGCTTGTAGAGCCACTCGATGGTGTAAAAGGTATTGGATATAAGTGGATCTATAAAAGGAAAAGAGGATCTGACGGTAAGGTGGAAACCTTTAAAGCAAGGCTTGTGGCTAAAGGATATACTCAGAAAGAAGGAATAGATTATGAGGAAACCTTCTCGCCTGTGGCCATGCTTAAGTCAATCCGGATTCTTTTGTCTATTGCTGCTCATATGGATTATGAGGTATGACAGATGGATGTCAAGACAGCTTTCCTGAATGGAAGTCTTGAGGAAAACATCTATATGAAGCAACCAGAAGGATTTTGCAAAGGGCGAAAAGCATCTTGTGTGTAAGCTTAAAAGGTCCATTTATGGATTGAAACAAGCTTCAAGATCATGGAACATCCATTTTGATGAAGTAATCCAGTCATATGGATTTATTCAATGTCCGGATGAATAATGTGTGTATAAGAAGTATGACGGAAATGTAGTGGTATTTCTTGTACTCTACGTGGATAATATTCTACTCATTGGAAACAATGTAAAGGTATTGTCGGGCGTAAGGGTATGGCTGTCCAAGCAGTTTGAAATGAAGGACTTAGGAGAAGCCGAACACATTCTTGGGATCAAATTAATAAGGGATCGCAAGAAAAAAATATTGTGCTTATCCCAAGCTTCATACATTGATACAATCCTGGCTCGTTTTAGCATGCAATATTCTAAGAAAGGTTTTCAACCTTTCTGACATGGAATACATCTATCTAAAGAGATGTGTCCAAAGACACAACATGAAATAGAGGCAATGAAGTTGGTCCCTTATGCTTCTGCAGTAGGAAGCCTCATGTATGCTATGCTATGTACGAGACCAGATATCTGTTATGCCGTGGGCATGGTCAGTAGGTATCAAAGTAATCCAAGACAAGGGCATTGGACTGCGGTAAAGCATATTTTGAAGTACCTGCGAAGGACTAGGGATTATGTGCTGGTTTATCGGGCAGATACTTTGTTACCTTTGGGTTATACTGATTCGGATTTCCAGTCAGATAGGGATGCTAGTAAATCCACCTCGGGTTATGTGTATACTCTTGGAGGAGGAGCCATAATATGGAGGAGTATAAAGTAAAAATGTGTTGCGGACTCCACCACGGAAGCTGAATATGTAGCAACCTCTGAGGCAGCTAAAGAAGCAGTATGGCTTAGGAACTTCTTAATGGACTTGGATGTGATTCCTGGTTTGCCAAAAGCGATCACAATTTATTGTGATAACAGTGGTGCAGTAGCAAACTCGAAGGAACCACGAGCCCATAAGGCGAATAAACACATTGAGCGCAAGTACCACCTAATACGAGATATCGTTAAAAGAGAAGAGGTCGTTGTCGCTAAGATTGCATCGGAGGATAACCTGGCTGATCATTTTACTAAGAGCCTTCCAGCAAAAGCGTTCGATGGGCATATAGAAGGAATGAGGATTAGATGCGTGTCAGCAGATATGGCAGCGTAGACTTTTAGTATAAGTGGGAGATTGTTAGATTGTATACTAAAAGCCTAGCTTTTGTATTGAACAATTTTTAACAATTTTATTTGAAATGAGAATCATATGATCAAATGTTTTGCATATTATAAATTATTTATTTATATGTTTGTGCAAAAGTCCATTTACTTTATACTGTAGACACTACAAGAAACAGTCGAAATACCGACGGATTTACCGACGGACAAAAGATCGTCGGTAATTACCGACGGTTTACCGATGAATTACCGACGGTTTATTAATTTAATAAAATTTATTTTTAAAAAATCATCAATAAAAATTTCTGACGGTTTTTGCGACGGATTACCGACGGAATTAGTGACGATTTTTTTTTTCGTCGGTAAATCCGTTGGTAATTTGGAGGGAATAAATCCCAGAACATTACCGACGGATTTAATCCGTCGGTAAATAAATAAATTTTTATTTAAAGAAAATTACTTTAGTTTTTTTCTTTACCGACGGATTTATCCGTCGGTAAATATATTAAATTTTATTTTTTAAAAAATAATTTTAATCTTTAAATTACCGACGGATATTTTTCGTCGGTAAATATATTAAATTTTATTTTTTAGAAAATTAATTTTAGTCTTTAATTTACCGACGGATTTATTCCGTCGGTAAATATATAAAATTTTTATTTAAAGAAAATTAATTTTAGTTTTTTACTTTACCGACGGATTTATCCGTCGGTAAATATATTAAATTTTATTTTTAAAAAATAGTTTTAATCTTTAATTTACCGACGGATATTTCCGTCAGTAAATATATTAAATTTTAGTTGAATTTAAGAGGCGCAGCCCGCAGTTCTTCAGAATTCAAGGGTTTTCAAAATTTTCGAATCCCGCTTGGCCAAATTGAAGAATCCGCCACCCCTCTCGTCGCCGGCCAATCGAAGAACCCGCCACCCCTCTCGTCGCCGGTTGAATCGAAGAATCCGCCACCCCTCTCGTGCCGGCCAAATCGAAGAACCCGCCGCCCCTTTTCTCCGCTGACCGTACTCCCGCTTCTCGCTCGCGAAGTCAGCCACCCATTCGTGACGCCAAAACCCCCTCCCCTCCCGGTTCGCAACAACGCATGTGCCTCCAGTTCTTCGCCGGACCTGCCACTCTGGGTCACCTGCTCGCGACAGCTTGACCTTCCCGATATTTGGACGAGCAATTGAGGTTCTCCACTCTTTCTCCTTTTTTTTGCTGGGAAAAGACAACCAGCGCTTTTTGTTATTGACATTAACAGGTATAAGTAAAACATTCTCTGCAATGCTATATTCTAATCAAGTCCTAATATGAATATTTTGCAGTGGAGAGGTTCGGAGTGTCAAAGGAAAGGGAAGAGAATTGAGTGTTGGGCAAGTTATATGGGCTCCTTCAATTGATGGCCAGGAATATCTAGTTTTTGTTGGGTGGCCTTCTACTACTAGAAAATTAGGTATCAAGTACTGCTTTAATAGGCCGTGCGCCTTGTATGCAGTCAAAGCTCCGTCTTTTAAATCAGACGCTGGTCTTACCAGGTACATTACGAGTTATAAGCAAAGCACTTTTTAATTTACTGAGTTTTCCAAAGATTATATTTTATGAGGAATATGTGAATACTATCCACTTCACTCTCATTCATTTGTCTTATTAATGGTTCTTTTTGTATTGTCTGCGGAAGTAATGAAGCTGAAGATTCACTTATAAATAAACTGACACAGAGCATAAGCAGTGCATTCTTTCCGCGTTTTAGGTATGTAGAATGGTTGGGTACATTACACTACTACTCCAGCAGGTTTAGATTCTAATGGAGCATTAATCTTGTATGGTTCCTAAATTCATATGGTCACTCTATTTTAAAATCCTTCATAATATTTGGTTTCAATATCTTCAGCCCAGATGAAAAATCCCTTATATTTTTGTCGGCAAAAAGCTGTGTTGATTCTGGGGCGCACTCAGCAACAGATTCACTTCATAGGATTGAGTGGCCGTCTAATGGAAAACTAGGCCCATCTTTAAAAATTATTGATGTGGTATGTTAATTTTATAATACTTTTTTTTTACATATAAATGCAAAGGATTAGAAAAGCATGAACATGTGGATCTCTTTGTATAATTCCACGTTTTATTAGTATATATTTTGATTGCCATATGCTGATGTCATGCCAACAAAATAAATGTTGCTTCTCTTGAAGTCTTCATTTGGGGATCAAAGTGGGATTTTTTTTCGCCATTTTCAAAAGTAGAAAAAATCTCAATCATGCTTGGGTATAGTTGCATTTTGTTTGAAACAATCATAATATTTTAATGATAATCATCAACTGGGAAGAAGATAGGGGGAATCTCGCATGCTCTATTTTGTTTCTCACCATTTATTTTGTCCTAACTTTTGGTATCTCTTAGGTTCCTGTTGTAATGTGTCCAGAGGATGGCTGCTTTCCAGGGCTTTATTGCTCTAAATTTCTTAGTAATCCATGGCTTTCTGATGGGCATACAATTGTTTTATCTTCAATCTGGGGCAGTACCCAATCAATACTTTCAGTGGATGTACTAAGGTGACCAAGACCTGTTCTAATCAATCTATATTACCTAGTTCTCTCTTTTCAATCTGTAGTAAAAAGGTGCCTTCTATAATTACAGTGGACGAGTATTACAAATCAGCCCAAACAATTCTAATGATTCATGGGACGTCCTTGCTCTAGATGGTGACAATATAATTGCTGGTTAGTGAATATGTATTCTGGACATGGATTTGCATATTTATATTGTATTACATTAAATGATCTGTATTGTTTGCTGTCTGAAAGTATGCAGTAGTCTTGTTAGTCTTCCTCAAATCAAGTATGGTAGTTTGGTTGGGAAGTTATCAACAGATGCCAAATGGAGTTGGTTAAATGTTTCAAGTCCCATTTCCAAATCCTCTGAAAAGGTGTGAAACATTTATTTTGTAATGTTGTTTTTATTTTTTCTGTATATAACACAAGGATCACATTTCTGTACCTGCTTGTCTTAAAGCTCCTCACAGCCCCTCTTTTGGATTTTGCAGGTTTTATCTTTGTTGGAATCACTACAAATTGATGTAATAAAGATTCCGGTTAAAGATATCTCTGAGAACATTCCAAAAGGTGCTTATGCAAGACGTTTTTTTATGAAACATATTCTAGGTGAACAGAGGATTCTTTCTGCCGAACTAATTTAGAATTATAGAAGAAATAAATAAAACACCAGATAATCAGATTATAAAACGGCCTTTACCAATGTGTAGAGAAAGTTATCAGAAAATAAGTCTTTCATATGCTAATATGCCTTTCATATGCTCCTCTGTGTGATTTGCTTAATTGTTTTTGCTTACATACACTAATTCATCAGTCTTGCAGATATGAACAACGGTATATGGAAGAAGTTAAGCTTAAAGATGCTGAGAAGGCAAAAGATATCGAGGTGAAGGAAGTTCCATCAGGAGAAACATCCTCTAAAACAGCGGACGAGATTTCAAAACAAAAAAGCAATAAATCGAAGTTGATATTAGATATTTTGTATTAAGGATTTTGTAGAATTTGATATTTTGTGGCGAATTTGGATTTTTATTTAAAGTTGTGGAGATTTTATATTAGGTTTGATTTGAAGGTTTATCTAATTACAATTTTTATTTATTTATCAGGTATTAATATTAATTTAAAATATATAATACAAATATAATAATATTTTAACGACGGAATATATTGGTCATTAAATCTCACTTTCTACATTTCTGTCAGCAAATCCGTTGCTAAATTATATTTTATATGAAAATATATTTTATTTACCGACGGAAAAATCCGTCAGTATCATATTTCGTCGGTAATTCCGTCGCTAAAAGAAATTTTCATAATTCAGTATTTTGTATTTACCGACGGAAAAATCCGTCGGTATAATATTCCGTCGGTAATTCCGTCGCTAAAAGAAGTTTTTATAATTCCATATTTGTATTTAACGACGGATTTTTCTGTCGGTAATTTATTCCGTCGGTAATTCCGTCGCTAAAGGAAGTACTATTTGACACAATATTTTGTGCTTAGCGACGGATAGTTCCGTCGGTAATTCCGTCGCTATGTTTTTGGTTTCCGACGAATTTGAGTTGCATAATTACCGACTGATATTTTTATTTACCGACGAAAAATTCCATCGGTATTTACCGACGGATTTAAAAATCTGTCGGTAAATAATTACCGACGCTCGATATAGCGACCATTCGATTTCCGTCGGTAATCCGTCGGTAAACTGATTAGCGACGGATTTTTCTAACATTAGCGACGAAAATTTCCGTCGCTAATCTCACCGTTTCTTGTAGTGAGATAATATGTTGTGCGACAACACGCGAAAGATCATATTATCGATTTCCTTATAAAGTATAAACAGATGCTCACAACCGAGATAGACGGGGACTATCTATCAGGATGGTTGTAGTGTGATTTGGTATTAGTTTGTCTTGACTATAGATTCACATTAGTGCACCTTGCGTGTATTGAGCAGGATCATTTGAGATCGTTCGACTTGTACTGTCTATATAGGAGAACTTGATCTCAGTTATTATGGATGTTCGTGCTCTTAGTCCCTATACAATAACCTCGACACGTAAGGCAATATATATTTCTTTGATTCATCAATGGGTGAGATTTACATGTATTAAATCAATAAACTCGGTGAGTTGAGAAATAGTAGTGTCTCTATGGTGTGCTGTTGATTGTAGAAGGAATCCATGTCCGACATAAGTTGATGATGTCCTCTTGAGGAGCTCATAAGGTTTATCGTGTAAATCTTGCAAGTGGATTAATTTCGGCATGATAATAAGGTTGAGTGGTACTACTCTCGGATGAAATATTAATTAATGGAGTTGTCAGTAACTTAATTAATTAATGGATATTGTATATCTTAAACATGGGGAGACTGTCTGACTCATAATAAGAATGAGCCCAAAATATAGTTTTGGGATTGGATAGGTAGTGCAGTAATAATATTTTAGTGGACTATATTATTATTATTAGATTTAATTATAAGTTTTGGGCTAAGCTTGGTTAATTAAATCCAATTGAGGCCCAATCCAATTTCTCCTCCTGGTCCCTGCTGTAGCCCAAGTATAAAAGTCATCTCAGCTCCCTTCAACCCTAACCTTGCGCCACTATTGACGTGAAAGAGAGGAGAAGGAGCAGATTGAGTGGATTCTGGAGATTGTTGCCCATACAACACCAGAGTTGACTTTGGGTCATACAGCAGAAGATCAAGAGGTGGTTCATTACTGTTCATCCTCTACATCAACCCAGAAGAAATGTAAACTTTTATTTTGTTTTCACTGTAATTGTTTACTTGAGTTCCTAACGGACGCTAAGCCAAACGATCCAATAGCCAACAGCTGGTCCCAGTGACATTTGATGGGATGACTCTTTAGTTTCAATGCTTTTCTGTTTTTGTTATTAAGTCCTTGCTGGACTCTTTTGTAGCCTCCTTGGGGCGTATTACGAACTTATTTCTTGGATTATAATGTTCTAGTTAGTAGGTTTTGTTGCACAACGTGCATCTTTACTTTTCTTCTCAGTTTTGCTTATTATGGGCTTTTACATGGCTTTATGCTTATGTAGACTTACCACCTTTCCTACAATTTATACAAATAGCGATTCGGCTAAGAACATTTAAGCATAGAAGCGCTTCAAATTCTGAGCGTTCCATGGATGCTTAATGTTTTCGCCGTTAAGCTCGCTGAGCTCATATGCTCCATTACCCAAGCTTCTTTTTACTACGTATGGGCCTTCCAAATTTGTACCGAACACTCCACCACCTTGTTGACAGATTTTCCTCATGACTAGATCCCCAACCGTGAAATCCCATTGATGTACTTTCTTATTGTATTGAGATTCTAGCCTTGATTTATATATCGCATACATCTCTGCTGCCTGTATTCGAAGTTCCTCCAACAGGTCAAGGTTAAGTTCAATGGCCTCAGAATTAGTGCCTTATTCTTCGTGAGATATGCAAAATGTTGGCTGATCATCGCTATTTTCACCTAGATTTTGTGTCATTTTTGTGTGTGTTTTCGTCTTTTTATTTCGTATTTTTGTATCTTTTTATATTGTATTTTGGAAAATTGATGATGATGATTTTCATGTCTTTGAATAGGTGATTATGAGGATAAATGGTGATAAAAAGCATGAAGAAAGGAGAAAGTTGAAGAAAATGAAGAATTAGTCAAAATGCATAAAAACACGCCCGTGTTTTTATGCAGTGCCCGTGTTTTTCTGCAGGTGCAAAAACTTACAGAAAGATGAAAAATTGCA
Organism: Pogostemon cablin; assembly: GCA_023678885.1. NCBI lineage: Eukaryota > Viridiplantae > Streptophyta > Magnoliopsida > Lamiales > Lamiaceae > Pogostemon > Pogostemon cablin. The sequence goes on along the minus strand of CM042959.1, from coordinate 42,230,496 downwards.
AGAAAACACGGGCAGATGCAGGAAAACACGCCCGTGTTTTCTTGCACTTGGCCTAAAATCGCGTTTTACACCTTTGTGCGACCTCCAAGTGTGTTGAGGGGGTATAAATACCCCCAATATCACCACTTGAAGGAGATTTTTGAGGGTTTTGGGCTGCACACACACCCTCTCCATCCATCCATCATCCATTCCTCCATTTTCACCATCCATTCCTCCATCTTCATTTCATCCACCAATTCCTCTTGATTTCTCACATCCATCCATCCATTCCACTAATCCACCAATCTAAGAAGGGAAGAATATCAAGGAGTGAATATTAGAGCATGTTGAAGGAAGAGAAGGCCATCTTAAAAAGGGAAGCCCATCAACCTTTGATTTGTTGTTTTCTTCATTATTTAGCTCAATTGGAGCATGCCATGGATTATATTGATTTTGTAATGATTTATATTGGCTAGTCCTCATGTGAGGCTAGCAATATGATTGGTGAAGGATAATGTAGATTTTGCACACCACATGTTCGATGAATTGACTGTATGAATATTTTCTATCATGAATGCTTATTCTCATTTTATGTATGATTTGTGTGATTAGATTCTCTATTCATAGTGTTAGGATGGTCATTCTAATATTATGTTTAGTGGTTTAATTGAATCATTGATTGCATTAGATGACTATGTTAAGTATGTGGGGAGTTTGGCCATAACCTTCATGTGCTTAGAATCTCATGATAGGACATTATTGATAATTACTTGTGAAAGTGTTTGATATGATGAGGGGAACCAAGCTAATTCTCACTTGACCTTAGAAAGGGAACACTAGGAAAACGTCCCTACCTACTAGAGAAAATTCTTCGTGATAATATCTCTATACCGGTATATTAATATCTGTAAGTACCTATAGGAATAGTGAGGATTGGAAACACTCTTTGAGTGTCCTTAATATCATAACATGAAGATCACCAATGCATGTGTGTGTGTGAGTCTATATATACCTTTTCTATGAATGTTGTTAGCCTTGCATACTTCTTAGATTGTTCACCTTCACCCATCATCCATCTCATTTGTACATGTTCTATCTTTAATTGCTTTCTTAGTTAGATTGTAGTGTAATTCATCCTCTTCTTTATTGATTAGTCCTTCTAGAGTGAAACATCTTTCGAATACGGATACATACACTTTCTCCCTTGGGTTCGATATTATAAATTCTGCACTTGGTCACCACGTCTACACACAACGATAGAGTACGCTTACTCTTATCAATTTGTACCAAAATTGAGACTAAGTTCATGGCGCCGCTGCCGGGGAGAAAGGCTTCGGTGTAACGTATTTGGATTTGTTAGCTCTACTTAGGACATTTTTTTTTCTTATTTTTGCTTTTATATTTGTTTTGAAAAATTTGTTCTAACTTGCTCTTCTTGATAGGTACATCAACCTTGAAAGAAGTGGAGAAGGAGCAAAACCAAAAATAGCAAGTGTAGAAAAGTTGTAGAAGGTGACTTAAAGAGATGATGAACTTTGACCAATTCTACAATAATGGAGGAAATGGGGGTTGGCAACAAGATTCTAATGAGAATACATGCCAACCATATCAAGGATACACTTACACTCCATCAAGTTCTTACAATAATTTCTTCTCTACAAGCATTCAACCAAGCCTTTTAAACTGCAAGTCTCAAAATGTCTATTCAATGCCTACTTCCAACTTTAATAGTGGACAAGTGTGGAGCATGCCCAATTATCAAATGGGGAATGGAGCGTGTATGCAAAACGAGTATGTTCAAGAGAATTTCCAAGAAGGGTGTCCACCATACGATGAAAGCAGACCTTCCTTACAAGATCAATTAAATCAAATGATGAAAATGCTTGAAGAAAGACGAGAAGAGAGGAAGAAAGAGGAAGAAGAAAATGATAGGAGACTTGAGGCCCTAGAGTGTCGAATGAGTCTAATGATAAGTGAACGGAACACTCTTTGCGAAATGGAGAATTTTGATGAGAAGACTGAAGAAGAGATAGAGGTAGAAGAGTGTTCGGGGGATAATAAAGACTCGAGTGATGAAGTGCTCTTAAAGGCTAAGAAAGAAAAGAAAGAGGTAAATTTGGTTGGAGAAATGTGTGTAGAAGGAAAAGAGGTTGAGCGCAAGTCAAAATGGAGAATGAAGAAGGAAAGAGTGCCGAAAGAAGAAATGTGTGTAGAAAAGTTTGAATGTGATTATTGGGGCATTCCGATTACTCCTTATCCTATTCCTTTTCCTCGAAGATGTGTTAAAGAAGAAAAGATAGAAGAGTTTAAGAGTTACATTGCATTGAAAAAGAAGATGGAGGAGAGTAAGGTGAAAAATGAAGAGGTCAAATCTATGCATGAAGAGTATTCCATGAAAGTGGAGGACCTTGGAAAGGATGTAATGCCTTGTGAAATAGAAGGAAAAGGAACTCTTAATGCAAGGTGTGACTTGGAGATAATTGAAAATGTGATGCCTTATTCTACTTATAGAAGCCTTGATATGGGGGAACTCAAGCCAACCACAACATGTCTTAAGGGTAAAAATGGATCTTTTATTTTACCTTTTGGAAAGGTTGAAGACGTTGTGGTTAAGGTGAATGAGATGGTCTTCTCGGTTGATTTTGTGGTACTTGGTGTGGAAGCGGAGCCTCGAGTCCCGCTTACTCTTGGAAAAAATTTCTTTACAATCGAAAGATCTAGTGAAAATGAAGAAAAGGAGGAGGTCTCATTGAGCTCGAAGGACGAGAGTGAATTACTATCATGCCATCAAGGAGGAAAGGATGAGTCATATCTTAAGCCCCCAAATGTGCCTCCGGATGTGTTTGAGAAGATTGAACAATCTTATTACTTAGAAGCTTTGATTCCTATTGTGGAAAATTATGTGAAAATTGAAAAGTCTAATCTTTCTTATGTTGAATTTGATAGGGATGAAGCTTCGGATATTGAATGGAAACTCGACAAAGAAGAAGATTGTTTCTCATGCAGGAAAAAGAAGTGTTCGTTCTATGACTCTCACGGAATGTCAATTCTTGTTAGTAGGAAGGGGGATAAGGTCATAACGGACAAGAAGAGAGCAAAAAGAAAGTTTAAAGTGAAGATGAAGGATGTTGATGCGATGAATTTTTGTGGAGCTTAAAAGTTTAATTATGCGTCCGGCTTGAAGACGTTAAACTTAGCGCTAGATGGGAGGCAACCCATCGTTTATTTTAATGCTTTCATTTAATTGCTTTGATTTAGTTTTCTTGCATTTTTTGGTGTGTAGGTTGATTGTGCTCGTGAGAAAAATGTATATTGATGATACGAGAAGTGCTTGATTTGAAGTGTGAAGGTAAGTCTCACCACTTCTTGCAAACTTAAAGTTCAACTCTTATTTTACTTTAAGTTTGGGGGGATAGTACGTGGTGGACATACCTTGAATCGTTGCGATGCATATACTTCTCTACAAGAAGCTCATTGTTGGAAACTACAATGGTAAGTCCCACCACCTTTTGCAAACTTAATTCTAAACTTGTTTCGATTTAGGTTTGGGTGGGAAAGTGTGTGGTGTGACTCACCACTTGAGTGTACTTATTATGATGATTGAGAGATCTTCTTGTAAAATTGGGTAAATTTTAAAAATTTTCTCATGAATATTGGTATGATTTTGGATCGTTTGGTTGTGTTGAAGTGCATGCGAGTTCATTTTTTTGCTATCAATTGTTGTGCTAATGGTGTTGATGAGTTGTTGAGTATAAATGAAGCGTAGTGGAAGCATGAATTGAGCCCGAAAATTAATGTCGAGATTCGTTGTGCATGCAATTCGGAAGCTCGTGTTAGCCATTTCCACCTCCGGATGCCTTTTTCAGGGAGTTCACTTTAATACTCATCATTTCTATTTTCTTAGCATATACATGATTTTGAAATGAATTTGATTGGATTGGTATGCTACTTCATTTGTTATGTATCTTGGGAGGTTTACTTGCTTTATTTAGGTAGTTTACTTGCTTTAGTTTTTCTTATTTTTGAATAAGGTGGCAAATTTGTGAGCTTACATGTTGGATGATTGAGGATATGTGCTTAATTTTCTCTTGGTGGATGGAATTTTCGTGTATGCATGTTATGTGTTTTTGTATTATTTCTTGTTTGGTGAGTCTTTATTTATGTGTTTTGTTTGTATTTTTATTCTTGTATAAGGTTGTTTGGTGGCTTGTTTTGGGATGTCGTGAGTCGTTTTATTGAATATGAGTGATGACATGTTGTTGTGATAAGTGATGACAAATTATGATTAAGAATCTCTACACTTTCAAATTGTGACATGTTTTACTTAACTTGTTCAATTTTGAGATGAATGTGGTGTAATAAGTCCTTAAGGTCCGAGCATAAGCTTGTGAGCATTTGAGCCTCAACCGTGCATACATGGTATTTCTTCATGAGTGGATCGGTTGTGTTTGATAAGTTAGAACTTGCTCAAGGACTATAGGAACGAGCCCGATTAGTGGAGATTAATGATATGATCTAAGGCTATCCTTGTCATTTATAGTCATTGCCAAATATTTCCATACCGTGAACATCATCCCTAGTCAACCACTTTGAGCTTATAAGCATATTTCTTATGAATTTAGCACTTAACAACCCTTGATTACCCACATGAGCCTTATATATGTACCTTTTTGTGTGAGTAATTGAGGAGATGGTGGCTAGAAATGTTTGATGAGATAACAAAAGAAGAAAGGAAATGGTAAACAAGTAAGAAAAAGGATGAAAAGAGCACAAGCAAGAATGCACATGCAACCTAAAAACAAGAGAATGAGCAAAGCAACAACAAGATGCTCAAGAAAATAAAAGTCCAAAGAAAGGAAGCATGCATCATGAGGAGCTCGATTCATAGGATAAAGATGATGAAAAGTGCTTGTGACCAACAAAGATAAAAAAAGGAAGAAAAGAAGAGTGGAGGAATGGAAGAAAGTAGCTACCTCTTCGATTACTTACACTTGATTAGTTACTATTATCTATATTCTTCCTACCCTACCAAAGAGCCTATCATTACATCCTAATTAAAGACCTTTTTGATCATTAATTGAAACTTTGGTGGTTTGTGAATGTAGTCCACGAGCAAGCTTATAGCGAGTCAAGCCAATCGATTGATGAGTGTTGTTACCTTACTTGAAAGAGTGTTGAGTGAAATTGATAACCTATGTGAGGCTTGGACCAAAAAGGACTATATTACACTTTATTCTCTTGTGATTGAACTTGTTAATTCCTTATGTCATGAGTTTAATATTGTAGGATGACTTAGCATAAGTTGTTATTCTTATTGATATTGATGTGTTATTACTTATATTCATTAGGTCTTTTCCTAGGTGAAAATTTCTCCTCTTGATTTGTCATTTTCGTTGCTCGGGGACGAGCAACACTTTAAGTTTGGGGGGTTGATCATCGCTATTTTCACCTAGATTTTGTGTCATTTTTGTGTGTGTTTTCGTCTTTTTATTTCGTATTTTTGTATCTTTTTATATTGTATTTTGGAAAATTGATGATGATGATTTTCATGTCTTTGAATAGGTGATTATGAGGATAAATGGTGATAAAAAGCATGAAGAAAGGAGAAAGTTGAAGAAAATGAAGAATTAGTCAAAATGCATAAAAACACGCCCGTGTTTTTATGCAGTGCCCGTGTTTTTCTGCAGGTGCAAAAACTTACAGAAAGATGAAAAATTGCAAGAAAACACGGGCAGATGCAGGAAAACACGCCCGTGTTTTCTTGCACTTGGCCTAAAATCGCGTTTTACACCTTTGTGCGACCTCCAAGTGTGTTGAGGGGGTATAAATACCCCCAATATCACCACTTGAAGGAGATTTTTGAGGGTTTTGGGCTGCACACACACCCTCTCCATCCATCCATCATCCATTCCTCCATTTTCACCATCCATTCCTCCATCTTCATTCCATCCACCAATTCCTCTTGATTTCTCACATCCATCCATCCATTCCACTAATCCACCAATCTAAGAAGGGAAGAATATCAAGGAGTGAATATTAGAGCATGTTGAAGGAAGAGAAGGCCATCTTAAAAAGGGAAGCCCATCAACCTTTGATTTGTTGTTTTCTTCATTATTTAGCTCAATTGGAGCATGCCATGGATTATATTGATTTTGTAATGATTTATATTGGCTAGTCCTCATGTGAGGCTAGCAATATGATTGGTGAAGGATAATGTAGATTTTGCACACCACATGTTCGATGAATTGACTGTATGAATATTTTCTATCATGAATGCTTATTCTCATTTTATGTATGATTTGTGTGATTAGATTCTCTATTCATAGTGTTAGGATGGTCATTCTAATATTATGTTTAGTGGTTTAATTGAATCATTGATTGCATTAGATGACTATGTTAAGTATGTGGGGAGTTTGGCCATAACCTTCATGTGCTTAGAATCTCATGATAGGACATTATTGATAATTACTTGTGAAAGTGTTTGATATGATGAGGGGAACCAAGCTAATTCTCACTTGACCTTAGAAAGGGAACACTAGGAAAACGTCCCTACCTACTAGAGAAAATTCTTCGTGATAATATCTCTATACCGGTATATTAATATCTGTAAGTACCTATAGGAATAGTGAGGATTGGAAACACTCTTTGAGTGTCCTTAATATCATAACATGAAGATCACCAATGCATGTGTGTGTGTGAGTCTATATATACCTTTTCTATGAATGTTGTTAGCCTTGCATACTTCTTAGATTGTTCACCTTCACCCATCATCCATCTCATTTGTACATGTTCTATCTTTAATTGCTTTCTTAGTTAGATTGTAGTGTAATTCATCCTCTTCTTTATTGATTAGTCCTTCTAGAGTGAAACATCTTTCGAATACGGATACATACACTTTCTCCCTTGGGTTCGATATTATAAATTCTGCACTTGGTCACCACGTCTACACACAACGATAGAGTACGCTTACTCTTATCAATTTGTACCAAAATTGAGACTAAGTTCATTGGCCAAGCTACTTCTGCTGGTATGACCGCCTCTGTGCCATACTTCAATAAGAAGGGGGTCTCTCCAGTCGACGTTCTGGCTGTGGTACGGTATGACCAAAGAACTCCAGGTAACTGCGGGGCCTAATTTTTCTTAAGGCTTTCTAGTCTGATTTTAAGAGTATGCTTAATCACTTTGTTTACTGCTTCAACTTGTCCGTTCGACTGGGGATAATAAGGCATTGAGAATAGCTTTTTTATTTCCAATCCATCGCAGAATCTTTGGAGCTGCATGCCCTCAAATTATTTCTCATTATCTGTCACAATGGCATTGGGTATCCCGAAATGACAAATAATATTTTTCCATAGGAAGGTTATCATATTAGCTTCGTTAATGGTGGCCAACGCTTCTGGCTCCGTCCATTTTGAGAAGTAGTCGACTGCGACTACGGCATACTTGACACCTCCTTTGCCGGGTGGGAATTGACCTATCAGATCAATTTCCCACTTTGCGAAAGGTCAAGGTGCGGCTGTCGTAACTAATTCGGTGGAGGGAGTTTTGATTATGGGGGAATAGATTTGGCAACTTTTGCATGCCCTAGCATACTCGATAGCGTCCCTTCTAAGAGTAGGCCAGAAATACCCTTGTTGAATTATCTTCAAGGCTAGAGCTTGTCCTCCCGAATGATTCCCGCAGACTCCTCCATGGACCTCTGCCAACACTTTGGCGGCTTCTTTCTTATCTAAATATCTCAGCAACGGCATTGAGTATCCCATTTTATATAGCACGTCATTTATCATGGTGTACCTTGTGGCTCGGAGTCGTAGTCGCCTAGCTTCCGTTTTGTCTTCCGACTCCCTTCCTTCTCTTAGGAAAGCTTTAACGGGAGTCATCCACGTCTCTTCCTTGTTGATCTGCCAAATCGTCTTATCACTTGGGGCTTCTTGTCTTGCTACGCTGATGCTTCCTAATTGTTCGGCATTTTTCGAAGTTACCAGCCAAGCCAGCGCATCCGCCTGTGTGTTTTATTGCCTGGGAACTCGCGTGATATAAATATGATCGAATTTTCGGATCATATCTGCTACTAACTTTCGGTAGCCCACTAGCTACTGATCTTTGGCCTCGTAAACTCCTTTTATTTGATTGACCATCAGTTCTGAGTCGCTGAAGATCATTACTCTCTTGACCCCCAATGTCAGAGCCATTCTCATGCCGGAGAGTAAAGCTTCATACTCAGCCTCATTGTTGGTCGCGGGAAATCTAAACCTGATTGCCGAACAGAACGTCTCTTCGGTGGGGCTTGTGAGCACTACGCCAGCTCTGGAGGCATGAGTTGTGGATGATCCATCTACCGACATTTGCCAAGATTTATTGGTCACTTTTCCTGGTAAGACGAGGATGGTGAGTTCCGCTATGAATTCAGCTAGGGCTTGTGCCTTTATTGCCATTCGAGGAACATACTTAATATCAAATTGGCTTAATTCCACGGCCTATTTCATCAGTCTTCCTGCCACGTCTAGTTTTGAGAGCACTTGCCTCAGTGGGAAGGATGTTACTACCTCAATTGGATGTCCCAAAAAGTAGGACCTCAGTTTTCTTGTGCTCTTTACCAGGGCGTAAGCAAGCTTCTCAACTGCTGGGTACATGAGTTCAGCATCGCGGAGCATCTGACTTACATAATACACCACTCCTATTGCTTCTTCTCGGTTTGGACCAACACTGCGCTCAATGTCGATTCTAAGGTTGCTAAGTACAGACTGAGAGATTCGCCTGGCTGCGGTTTTGACAGGGTCTGTGTGTTAGCCAGTATATTCTTTAATTCTTCGAAGGCCCTTTGGGCCGTAGGTGTCCAATTGAATTTCTCTTTTCGGATCACGTCCATGAGGGATTTGCATTTGTTGGATTCTCTGGGTAGAAAAAGGCTGAGGGATGCGATCTTCCAGCTAGTCTTTGCACACCCTTTGCGTGCTTGGGAGGCTCCATGTCTTGTATGGCTTTCACTTTATCTGGGTTTGCCTCTATTCCTCTTTTACTTACCATGTAACCAAGGAACTTTCCTGCGGATACCCCGAAGGTGCACTTCTTAGGGTTAAATTTCATCTCGTACTGCCACAAGATGTTAAACGCTTTGCTTAGGTGGCGTATGTGGTCATCTATGGCTATGCTCTTAACCAGCATATCATCCACACATACCTGCATAGTTTTTCCCAGCTCTTCTTGAAACATCTTGTTTACTAGCCTTTGATACGTGGCGCCTGCGTTTTTCAACCCGAATGGCATCATTACCCAACACAATAAGTTCCTCTTAGTGTAGAAAGCTGTATTTTCTATATTGTCTGGGTGTATGGGGATCGGTGATAGCCCGAGTACGCGTCCATGAAGCTCATCAGCTCATGGCAGCCATGGCGTCCACCATTTGATTGACGTGTGGCAATGGGAATCTGTCCTTCGGGCATGCTTTATTAAGGTCTGTAAAATCAATGCATAATCTATAAGACTTGTTTGCCTTCTGCACTAAGACTGGGTTAGTCACCCATGAGGGGAATAGGGCTTCCCTCACCAGATTATTTGCTAATAATTTCCTGGCTTCCATCTCGATGATCTCGTATTTTTTGGGGTTGTACTTCCTTTTCTTTATTCCACCGGGTGGTAAGATGGGTTTGTATTAAGTTGGTGGCACGCGTGTTTAGGGTCTATTCCTTAGATGTCGATCGGTGCCTAGGCAAACACGTCTAGGATGGATCTTAGAAATTCAATCAAGGCCGTTCTATGCGGTTCTTTCAACTACGATCCGACATACAGTTCTAGGTTCGAGTTGCTTGGTTCCATCCTTATTGCTTCGACTTCCTCTATCGGTTCCCCCATTTTACTTTTCTTTTCTGATCTTGGATCTTCATCGATTATTGGAGGTAGGTTGATTTTCTTGTTGTCGAAGGGTCGAAACTCCTGAGCGTTCCTCAGCTCCAGATCTGCTGTTATCAGGCCATCCGATGGCGGGGCTTCTTCACGATTTACCTTCTCCTCTTGGTTCAGCTGCTCCATCACCATTAACTGGAAGCTTGGGTCGTGGTAGTTAAGTCCGTCTCCCATTTCAATGAACGAGCACTCTCTTGTCTTCCTTTGGCTGCCTCTAATAGTGTCGACTCGTCCGTCCATGGTTACAAACTTCAGACATTGGTAGAGCATAGATGGGAGGGATTTGAACCCATGTATAAATGTCCTTCCGAGGATACAATTATATGGTGATGGAAGGTCCACTACTTTTGAATTTGAGAGTGTGTTGGGCCTTCACTGCTTGTTTTTCGTCTGACATCTGGATCGATAAATCCGCTTGCATTAAAGGGGTAGTGATGGTATTACCGAAACCTCGAATCTTATCATCACACGGGAATGCCTTGTTGTGGGAGGGTCCTCCGATGGCTTCAAACGCCCTTTTGAATATGATGTTCGTGTAGGCTCCCGTATCGACCAGGCATCGGTGCACTTTTACACCCGAAATTGTGGCCGAAATCACTAGCGGGTCGTTGTGGGGGGCTCGTACCTTGGCGAGATCTTCTTCGGAGAAGAATACGTCGGCCTCGTATAGTGGCAGCCGGGGAATCATTGTGAACACATGTTGGATCCTGTCGAGCTCTCGCAGCTCAGCTTTCCATTTTCTTTGCAATTGAGTGGTTAGGGCCTGTGACGTTCCCACATAGCTTTCGCCCATCATATATACTTCTCGAGGTGGCGTGGGCAGACAGTCACCTGGTCCTATCTGTCCTTGTGGATTGACTGGTCCTTTTAACCGTTCGCCTATCGCGACAGGTTGTTCTCCCATCCGCTTCGGGCTAGACACTAGTCGGTCCAATTTTCCATCTTCGAACAATTTTAGTAGCTCGATCAACGGGTCATGACACTTGTTGGTGTCGTGGCCAATAGATTTGTGATACTTACAGAATTTTTTTTTATTCAGCTTGGCTGGATCCGCTTGCATTTTGGGCGGGGGACTCAACAGGTTGGTCTTGTATCTTGTTAAATATTTCTTTGGGAGTGAGCTCGAGTACCTCGGTCATTTTCTAGATTTGGTCGTCATCCGGGAATGGTTTGAAGGAAGACGGAGCTCTATAGTCTTTTTTTTCCTTTTTTCTTTTTCTTGTCGCCTTCTTTGAGGTCCCCTTTAGACTTCTTATATTCTTCGAGAATTTCTTCGCTATGAATAAACGCTTGAGCCGAGGCCATGAAGGCTGCGTAACTGCCTGATAACTTTTGCTGACAGCTAGTCCACATGGGTGATCCTGGGAGCAAGGCGGCGGTTGCCAAGATGGTCGATGTTTCATCCGAGACTTCTTTCGTGTTGGCGCGCTGTTCGTTGAATCTCTTTATGAAATCCTTCAGGGATTCCTTCGGTCCTTGTCGTAGGCAAGCCAACTTTTGTTTTAGCTCATTTCCTTGTCCCAGGTATGCAAAATGGGACGAGATGGCCGTAGCGAGTTGTGCCCACGAGTCGATGGAGTTAACGGGGAGGAATTCGAACCATGAGTGAGCCTTATCTCCCAACGTTAAGGGGAACATCTTGCATCGGTCCTCCTCTGAACTCCACTATGCCAGCATCCAACCGACGTACTTATTGAGATTGAGATGCGTGATCGAAATGGAATTGCTGGCGTATTGGGGGATCTGTGGAATTCGAATCTTTTTCATGGTGGCAGCTATGATGACCTGATGGGTGAACGGGGTTCTTCCCGACTTCGGGTCGGGAATGCTATGGAGTCCTGCTTCATTTTTTTCTCCATTTCACCGAGTCATCTTCTCAGCGCGCCTATTTCCGAGTCGTGCTATCACTTGAGCTGGGTTATGGGATTGTCGCCCGCGCTTTCTCCCATTTGCTCGTGTCGAGTCTTGATCGGATCCGTTTCTAGTCGGTCTTTGGTGCTTATGCTCCTAGCAGTGTGTGTGAGGGACCTACTAGTGACCGTGTTAGCGTGGGATGCCGCTCTCCTTCGTTACGTCCTTCGTCTACCATTTTTGGGTTTTTCTTGGTTCCTTTTGCATGTTCTTTGGTCCCATTCGGTCGTGCACTGACCTCCTAGGCGGAGTTTGTTCACGTTGCCGCTCATTCATTTGCTCTGCCGAATTCTCCTCAAGGCTAAAACTCAGCCTTCGACTGGTGGTTCGCGGCCCTACCGTTCACTTTCCCTTCATTTGTTTAAGAAGATCGAAATAATTTTGACGGAAGTCGATTTTCGAGTTGTCTTCTTCTGGATCTACGTCCTGCAGCGGGATCTCTTTTTCTACAGTGCGGCGGGGGGGGTTCGGATCTTCTTGCCATAGCGGCATCAGCCCGACTAGGGGTGGCTTCCTCCCGGTCGTCCGTCATTGTAGATTCAGCTTGTCCTGACAGAATTTTATCGGGTTTCAGTGGAGTCCTGCCGGATCGTTGGCGGCGGGGGTTAGGGTGTATTGAGGGTGGCAGTCGAAAAGGGGGCCCTTCTTCTAACGCCAAATGTAGCTTGTCAGATATGATTCCTTACTAATGGTGGATTAATGCGGCTGTTTAGAGATAACTAAGAGATTATCTGTGCTAAGCTAACATAACATATAAGAGAGAGAGAGTTGCCCCTTAAGCAATCATGTGCCTACTTTTAGGGGTATAATTGTTGATTGTTATTGGCATGGGTTGTTCCCATTTTTATATTATATAACCTGATGTCATCCATATCCGAATAGATCGCTAGGTCATTTCACAATATACGTGTACAATGCGGACATTAAATGCATTAACCTCACGTGACTCCTTTTAGGATCTATATTAGGATATCCCCTATACAGATATCTTAGAGGATATTTATATAGCTTCCTAGCAATTGACCAACATGAAGGGGGTGGCCGAATCGTCATGTTCTAATGGGCGGTTGGGACATACGCGCCTCATAGCTCTTGCAATTGGGGGCCTTTAGTTCAGGCCCACATCTTTAATAGGCTTTAAGGTTAACCGCCTTCATAGCTCTTGCAAATTGGGGTCCTTTAGTTCAGGCCCACATCTTTAATAGGCTTTAAGGTTAACCGCCCAATTGCTATTTCTGATAGGCGAGTGCCTAACATCCTACACATGACGAGTGAGTTTACAGATTACCATGTATGTATTTATAATATGGAGAACACAAAAAATCAAACTTCATGAAATGTATACTAATTTATCAGTTTTTGCTTAAATATTTATTGTCAGCACCGAAATCTTTATTCATTTATTTATTTATTTGTTTTTACTTTTATTTTTAATTTACAAAAAAAACAATAGTGTAACATTCCTCCATCATTGTATATTGAGGTGATTAGATTAGCAGAGAAACCAGCTGATTTCCTTCTGTGTTTGCTGTTTCCTTATCATCTATATTCTCTTCGCATAAACCAACACAGCTATTAACCACATGATCATTAAACAGATGAAAAAGGTGGCGCCGCCACCGCCGCCGCCGCGCCTTTTCCGATTTTTGTTGGTTTTAACCGTCGGCGCCGTGGTCGCTCAAGCTCAACCGCAAAGAAATTCCACTATACCCGTCACAGATCCTTCTGAAGGTAGTCGCAATTTTGTATAAAAGTTTCAGATGATCCATGTATTTATACATGTTTTGGCATGCTCTAAAATTTTGTAATTCTGATACTGAAAGCTCGTATAAAGTAGCCATGAGTTTGATGCTACTTCAGCACACATGACATGAACTCTCCTTTTTTAGAAATTGCAGAGCACAAATCCTCATCATTTATCATGAATTTACTTACTAGCCGGAGCAGTGTTAATTTTCATAAAATTGCATTCCGAAGAGCCGTTTTGACTGAGATTGAACGGAATTCCGTTTCATTTATTTCGTTTTCGTCCTCAAACCTTGTTAATTATGGGTTGATGTTGTACGGCAGCTAGAGCGATAAATGCGATATTCTCGCGGTGGCGGATTACAGCGAACGATAGATGGAATACTACCGGCGATTTATGCAGCGGAGACGCTGTTGACAGTACCACCTCCCTGGATTACAGCCCAGGCATCAAATGCGACTGCTCTTACAACGCCAGCACCATTTGCCACATTTATTCCCTGTACGTTCAACTTCGCCTCACCGCTCTTTCTCTTTTTGCCGCAATTCCTATTCGTTAACCCTAGATTCCTATTGTTCAATTTCCTCGGCCATAAAATTCTTTCTTTTGATTTGATTATCTCATTTACTTTTGACAGGAGGGTATATTCAATGTCGGACTGGGATTCATCGTCGAACGTTGTAGGTCCGTTACCAGATGAGCTCTGGAGTTTGACCTACCTCACTAATTTGTATGATATAAGTTCCTCTTTTTACTTGCCAAACATACTTTAAGTGTGTATTCTAAACTGAACTTAGAGGGAACTAGCTTTTCTGAAGAACTACATGCATAACGTTTAAAGAACATACAAGATACAATTTTCAGATTGATAGAATACTAAAAAAAATTTGCTCCTCACAATAAAGATATAATCATGAGGAAGCTGTGGCCGGTATTACACTTGTTTTATTAGTTATACATGAGCCTGATGCTATCAATTTGTCAGAAATTTGGGACAGAATTATTTGACAGGTACCCTGTCTCCGTTTGTTGGCAATCTAACTCGGTTGCAGTACCTGTAAGTCATCTTATGATTGTCATCAATCTGGGTCCATTCAATACCATGCCAAAGTTGTCTATGATTTGTAAATGACATTCAACCAGGGCCCTTGGCATTAATGCTTTGTCTGGAGAGCTTCCAAAGGAACTAGGCATGCTCACCGATTTAAGATCACTGTAAGATTTATGTAACTAGTCTTCCTGTTTTCATCTTCAAGTATTTGGTATGTGTGTATGTGATTGTCTTTCTCTCTCTCTGGGGAAAAGAATAATGCGTAAAGCCATAAACTTAATATATTCTTTCACACTTGCAGGGCTATTGGTACAAATAATTTTTCTGGTCCTTTACCATCTGAACTTGAAAATTGTATGAGGCTAGAAGAAATGTAAGTTCTGATGCTGTTTAGCCTTTCTGTCTGGTTGAGAATATGACATCTCATATTCAATCAGTTATAAGGATAAAAACTTGAACCATATACTGTGCAAATAGCCATGCGTGAGATAAGAAAATGCTGCTCCCAGCTTTCAGCCTTATAAAAGTTAATGCTTTAAAGCTAAAACCTCACATCTTTAAAGGTTATAAGAACATTATGCCTTTTCTAAATCTTTTTCATATGCTTGAATCTTTGACCAGTGAATTTTATGCTAATTTATTTATGATATGCAGGAGTAATGACTTAAGTTGTTATTTACAGAATTTACATTGTTAGAGAGCTTCACGTACTAATAATTTTTGTTTTACCTCCAGTCTGAGGCTTCCTGATTGATTTCTTCACCTGATGCGAATCATGATTATTTTTAAAGTTGTTTTGATTTTTATATTTCTGTGCATCTTACCAGTTGGATGGATAGTTCTGGAGTTAGTGGTGAGATTCCCTTGTCGTTTGCCAAATTACAGAGAATGAGGATTATGTAAGAGCTCTGAAACCGCCTTTTTCTTTTGATTTTTTTAATCAACTTATATCCGTCCAATTACATCAAAATAATTTTTGAGCTCAAGATCATATACAAAATTTCTTGGTATTTTAGGTTTGCTTCAGACACTGGACTCACAGGCCAAATACCCGATTTCGTTGGCAGTTGGCCAAACTTAACTTCCTTGTGAGACACATGTCTAGGTTTTTATATATCAGTTGAGATTATTCCTTTAGAATTCAACTTTCCATTTTAATAATTTGCTGCATGTAAGAAAACTTTGGCTGTAGTTCCCTCCTTTTTCACAATCCATATTGTTATGATACGTCTGCAGAAGGTTTGAAGGAACCTCGTTGCAGGGACCAATACCATCAACATTTTCCAATTTAAAGGATTTGAATGATTTGTAAGTCTGAACCGTAACATTCAAGTATTTCATGTTACATGCTCTTGCCTCGACATTGTGAGTGTTCTTCATCAATTATGATCACAGGAGAATATGTGATCTATCTAATGGGAACTCTTCACTAGACTTCCTCACAAGCCTGAAGTCTCTGACTACATTGTAAGTAAATGCAACTAGGCTTTTCCGTCATCTATGATATATAGTATTTATTTTTCTTATTGTTGTATTGTCTTTAGCCAACTCCAAGTCATCTCTTTTATGCATTGCAGAGCTTTAAGAAATAACAACATTTCTGGTTCCCTCCCTTCCAATTTCAGCGAATATCCAAATTTGTCCTTGCTGTAAGTGTCCATATTACAAAGATTTTTTTTCAACTGTATTTATACTCAGTAAGGCTCCCACTTGCTGGAATCTTATCCAGTTTGTTTCATTTAACATGGTTTTACCTGTATAACTTATCTGTTTCTTGAGTTATTTCAGAATATTGATGATTATTTTTAAGGAAAAATCCTTCATAACATCCCACTTAAAAATCTGTTTTTTGAACTTGTAGGGATTTGAGCTTCAACAATTTCAGTGGACAGATTCCAGATTCCCTTTTCACCATGAGTTCCCTTGGTTACCTGTAATTATTTGTTCTTATTGTGCTTGTTCTCCTTAATCCTACTCACCCACCTCTATCAAACATAATGTTGCTTGTAATCAATGACAACCTTCTGCCTTTTCAGGTTTCTTGGCAACAACAAGTTGACTGGTTCTCTTCCCTCAAGGAAGACTTCAACCCTTCAGTTTATGTGAGTTATAAATCTTAATTACTAAATCATGTTTACAGTCAACATGTCTTAAGTTTCTTTGTTTCATCTCTTTTATTATTTCCTCAGAAGTTAATGCTATCAGATGTGTGTGGATTGTTAGTGCAGATTGCTACAAATTTCTCAATTAATACAATATTTTATAGAATCGCTGGATCACGGTATAGTACATGTATTTTCATTATTGAAAATAATGATTTTTTGCTAGAAAAACTTCCATAAAACAGGCTTTCAGTTTCAGGTGTGTGTGGTGATTGTATTGCTAGATTATATTCAAATCAGCCATTGTGATCATGACAGATTTTGTAGGGAAGTATGAAATGTTGCATCTTTATTGTTTTGTATTGTGACCAAAGTTTTTTCTGTATATCGGGTATACTTGAATGATTACGATTATATATTAAATTTAGTGCAGCTTTTTGGAGGCAAGACTAAAAAATTCTCAACTAATTGACATCTATCATCTAATCATCTTGAGTTTGTAATGAAGCATCTTTTCTTCCTAATTTATTTTCCGCCACCTTGTAGGCGTAATTAATTTTTTATGTGCTTTAGAAACTTATGTGATGATTATGTCTTATTCTACTATTTGAGTTTTTAGATTTAAGAAGAAAATTGTGCTCATGAAACTACATAGCAATTTATTGGATTTTAAAATATATTTATTTTGCGTGCAGAGATGTGTCATACAATAAATTATCTGGGAGCTTCCCTTCTTGGGTCGACCAGCAAGAACTTCAACTGTATGAATTATTTACATTTGGTTTAGCCCAAAAAAAAATCATTATTGTCATCATCTTCATAATTATACAGATTTCAGAGAGATAGTTTGCTTACCTGAGTTGGTTTGTTCCAAAAATAACTCTGAAATTTTTGCAGTAATTTGGTTGCAAACAATTTCACAATAGAAGGTTCCAACAGTAGGTGAGCTCGACAGTCCTTACGCAGATCATACAAAACAAATATTTTACATATGGTAGCTCTACAGATATTACCTCAATTTTTTGATGTGTCCTATCTTCAAATTCTGAGTTTCATAGTATCATATATCAAAATATTTAACATGCATCTCTGTTCTGTTTATGGATAATAACTACAATCAGGAAATGCC
This sequence comes from Pogostemon cablin, assembly GCA_023678885.1. NCBI lineage: Eukaryota > Viridiplantae > Streptophyta > Magnoliopsida > Lamiales > Lamiaceae > Pogostemon > Pogostemon cablin. The sequence continues at coordinate 42,212,674 of CM042959.1, read as the reverse complement.
TTTCCTAAATGAATTTATGAGTTAAGACTTTAGGTGGATCTTATTCAAAGATTAGTAGTATAATTATTCAGGAATACCTGATCCTTTAAAATAGGAGATAGATATTATATAGGGTATTATAACTTTTCTGCACCACATTATTAAAGAAGTAATTGGAAATTGAGTACCTTATTGTGGAATAAACATTTATACTTGCAAATCTTTAACTTTAGCTATGTTTCATCAAAGTGAAGAGATACTTCATAATTGTCTCTTGTAAATGATTTGCAGCATTGATTTTGAGAGTCTAATTATTGATCTCTATCTGTAACATTTTCACTTTCAGTGTTTTTGCATCAGGACTGAATTGCCTTCAGCGGAACTTTCCATGCAACCGAGGGAATCCCCGTTGTGCGTGATTTTTCCATTTAAAGATTTAGAAAGTCCCTAGTTATGGATATGATATTTTTTTGTATGCTTCATCAGTACTGGAACGCTTGTAAATTGTAATCAGTAAACAGTTAAAAGCATATTCTAAAACCCCATATACATATACATAGATAATGCTGCCTACAAAATCTAGTTACATTTGGTTTTCTTCATCTTTGGAAGTACACTAGAGATAATTGTACTGGTTTACAATTTTTACCAAGTGACTGCTATACCACTGCTTTTCATTCAAGTTATAGCCAATGGAGCTTTACAGTTTCTAATTGAACCGTATATGTTTTGCATCCATTTTCTGCAGATTCTAACTTTGCAATTAAATGTGGTGGTCCACAAATGAGATCGGCTGCTGGGATTCTGCATGAAGCAGACAACGAGACTTTCGGTCCAGCTGCATATTATGTAACGAGAGAACAGAGATGGGCAGTTAGTAATGTTGGTCTGCCTTCTGGTAGCCAAAATCCAGAATATAAAACTAGCTTCATACAATTTGTTCCAAATACAAGGGATCCAGAGATGTATCAGAGTTCAAGAGTCTCTGCTGGATCATTAAGGTATTATGGCCTGGGTCTTCAGAATGGAGGCTACCAAGTAACCCTCCAGTTTGTAGAGTCAAAAATTGAAAATCCCACTGTCTGGAAGAGTCTAGGAAGGCGTATCTTTGATATATATATTCAGGTATGATGTGTAAAATTGCTATTTTCTGCTCTTCTTTATGAGTCCATAATGCTGAGTTTGGGATTTATCTAATCATTCCATTGCATCAGGAATAACCAAGTTAGAAACAGTTTTTCTCAATTGTTGGAAGACATGTTTCCATACCCATTTATAACCGGATTCTATTTTATATTGAAAATTTTGTTCGATAATCATGAAAACACGTTGTGTATCTGATAAGATTTTCCCATCCTCCTTGCATAACAAAATGCTGCCAATCAACCATTCTTTGGTTTAAGTATTTTTTTTTTCTTCTCACTTTTCCTTTGCTGATCCATTTTTCCTTTTATATGGACATCAATCTGTTTTCTTCAGGGAAATCTTGTGGTGAAAGATTTTGACATAAAAAAAGAGGCTGAAGGTTCATTTAGGGCTTTGGTGAGGAATTATTCTGCTCGGGTTACTGATAACCACCTTGAAATCCATCTCTTCTGGGCTGGGAAAGGAACTTGCTGTGTGCCTGCTCAGGGTACTTACGGTCCTTCTATTTCAGCGATAAGGGTCACCCCTGCAGGTATATATATATATTAAGAAAGTTTGATGTTTGTCAAAATTTGGAGTTTGGTTTTTAAGTATGATGATGATGTCAATTCTGACTATAAATATCACACAGATTTTATTCCTAGTGTAAATAATGAACCCCCAAATGAAGCAACAAACAAGAAAAATAGGACTGGCATGATTGTGGGGATTGTTATTTCTGTCGTAGCTGTAAGCTTTCTTTCCTTTCTCGCAATCTGTTATTCGGTTCGGCGAAGAAGACAGCAAAGATATGAAGACGAAGGTAAGAAGAAAATTGTCATATCCTTTTATCAGGGTCCATTACTCTTAAAGAATGCAAGTAAAAGTTATGCCCACAGGCAAAGAAATGAAATTCATTACTGTTGTTGCAGTTTAGAGATGGCATAAATTCTCATCATTCGTAGTTTAGACCACACATACTAAGCAATGACAATTATCAAGAATTCATCTTTATTTGGAATTAGAAAAACATTTTGTCACCTTAAAAGTTGTACATAAACAAATCATAATGTCCCGTAATTCGTCATAGCTGTGATTATCTTCTTAAATCTGAAAATGTTTTTTTTTTCCTCAATACAGAGTTCCTGGGGATGGAAGTCAAACCATACATTTTTAGTTATGCAGAACTTAGAGCCGCAACTGATGATTTCAGTACAGTTAACAAGCTTGGAGAGGGGGGATTTGGGCCTGTTTACAAGGTAACTATACTGTTTTGATGAAACCGTCATCACAATTGGTCTCTTTAAGCTAGCATTAATCATAGAAAATCGACACTACAGGGGAGATACTGGAAAAGAGAATAAGATCTTAGGGGTCGATTGATTGAGGGGGATGGGGGCTAAGGAATTGAAAAGGATTCAAGAGCAATCTTTGGTATTGGGGCATCATTCCTTTAAAGTAATTTTGATTCCTCATTTTGAGGGAACGAACCATACCTCCTACAATGGGAGGGTATGAAACCAATTCCCTTGTCCCATCACACCAACATGGATTGTGTTTCTTTCCAATTCATCAAACACTCCCTTAGTTCTCACTGCTATATTAATCATAGGCTTCTGGAAACATATACTTCTATTACTGCCTAATCTAATAAGATTTGAGTGGTGTTTGTGTAACCTGATGATAGAATTATTTTAGATGATAAGGTAAAAAGTGTATACTTCCCGCATACAGTTTACAAATCATTTCAACGCCATTTCTTTACTTCACTTATCTCTATAAAGGGCACACTGGAGGATGGAAGAATTGTTGCAGTGAAGCAATTGTCTGTAGCATCCCATCAAGGAAAGAGCCAATTTGTGGCAGAGATTGAATTCATATCTGCTGTGCAACATCGTAACCTTGTGATGTTGTACGGATGCTGCATTGAGGGAGCAAACCGATTACTAGTTTATGAGTATCTTGAAAACAGAAGTCTAGATCATGCATTATTTGGTACGTAATGCTGTGTATTACCTCTTCCTACTAAGCCTGCTGACGTGGTCTCTTTTACTTTAACTGAGCAGGAAAAGAAAGTCTTTTTCTGGACTGGCCTACTCGTTTCGACATATGCTTAGGAGTAGCAAGAGGTCTTGCTTATCTTCACGAGGAATCTCGCCTTCGCATCGTTCATAGAGATGTAAAGGCGAGTAACATCCTGCTTGACTCTCAACTTAATCCAAAACTCTCGGATTTTGGCTTGGCTAAATTGTATGATGACAAGAGGACACATATGAGCACCCACGTCGCAGGCACTATGTAAGATCCTTCCAATTCAAGTGCATACTTCACCATTTCGTTTTGAACATAGGAGTAATCATTATATCATTGACTTTTTTTTTTTTAATTTATGCGGTTGCTCATCTAGTGGGTATCTTGCTCCGGAATATGCTATGAGAGGCCATCTTACTGAGAAGGCTGATGTGTTTAGTTTTGGAGTTGTTGCTTTAGAAATCGTCAGTGGGAGGCCAAATGCTGACTCAAGTCAGGGAGAAGATAAGATGTACCTGCTTGAATGGGTATGATCATTTATATTCTATTAACTATACATTGAAATATTTTGCTAAATATCAAGTATAATCCTGAATTCGAATCAAAATGTGAAATTATATACATTGAACATTGTGTAGGCCTGGCATTGTCATGAAAACAATAGGGAACTGGATCTGGTAGACAACAAGTTGAAATTCAAGGAGGAAGAGGTACGGAGGGTAATAGGAGTTGCGCTCCTCTGCAGCCAAACATCACCAGCAGCACGGCCATCAATGTCGCGTGTGGTGGCCATGCTTTGTGGAGATGCTGAGATCCCAGTGGTGACCTCAAAGCCTGGGTACTTGACAGAATGGAACTATAATGATATGAGCAAGTTGGATACGAACAACGACGTTCAAAATTCAAGTACTGATCAAAATATCAGCTACAATTCATCGTTGAGCACAAGTAAGACGACCCCTCCGCACCATCATTCGCCTGTTCCTGCCTCTGAACCCATGCTTCGAGAGGTTGTTGAAGAGGGCAGATGATTATTTTATCACATTTCAATCTGCCTTTAAACTTATGCTATCCTGTTGTAATTTAACACGTAAAATAGAAGATGTAATGTTAAACTGTAACCGAACGAACCCAGAAGCCTGTTGTTTCAAACATAATCTTGAGATAATCTTTCTTTAGGAATACGAAATAAGAGCACTTAACTATCAATATATATATAAAATTGAGCCATACAAAATGCATTAAATATATAATTTATCATTTTTAAAATTAAAACCTTCATCTCCAACAAGAGCAAAACAAGAAGTTGTGCAACTTCCCCACACCAAAATAAATAAAGACACAGATCAACAGCACAATCTGCTTTTCAAAACAAAACAAATCGCAATCTAACTGCACAAAATGGTTCTAGTAAGACCCAACGCACAGCAAGACACAGTGAACAAGAACAGGGTCACAAAATCCCGCCCCGACCATTTCCTGACGGGTTTCGCCTCCACCCGCAAACTCTTAGCCCTCCGGAGCGCATCAACCTCCTTCAACAAATCGAACTCCACCCCTTTCCTCTTCAATTCCTCCACGCACTTACCCAACAGCTTCGAATCATCCTTCTCCCGATCCAACATCTTCTCCAGATGGCATTCGACATCCGTTTTATACCGGATCGCCCATATGAATCCGAGGGAACAGAGAAGAGAGCAGAGAGAGGGGACCCACGATCGCTTGCACAAGTGGGGCACATTCTGGTGGGAGGCGGCGGTGAAGAGGAGGAGGAGGGCGGTGGAGTGGAAGAGGAAGAAGAGGCAGTAGAGGTGAGTGATTTCCTTGCGGGTGGAATCGATCTGGGTTTCTTTGAGGGAGAGACGGTTGAGGATGAGGTCTTCCTCCTTGAGCCACTGCTTGAGGAGGAGCTTGTGGGTTGGGGTTCCGGCGATCTGGTGGAGCGGGTGGAGGGGCTTCGATTCCATGATGGATCTGCTGTCGCTGAGATCACCCATTTATTCCTAGATTTTCTTCTTGAGGGAGAGAGAGAGGAAACGAGATTTGGGGAAAACAGTAATGAGGAGCCTTCTCTGTATCCAACGGATGATTATAAAATTTTGAATTTCTCAACGGTCGAATTTTGACTTTGGCATTTCTTCCTTTTGTTTTTATTTTTATTATTTAAATGGAAGAATTACATGAAAACCTAATTTTTAGTCTATGAAAGTTTCAATTCAAAGTTTTTTTTTTCATTAATATCCAATTTTTATATTTTTTTGTTCTTTTCTTATTTTAAAAGTTAATATAAAATTTATTTTCTAATTTCAAATCATGAAAGTAATTAAAAGTATACCTTTCAATTAAATCATTATACCAAATACTATATGTTGTTTTAATAGACATTTTTTTGTAAGTATTGAATTCGTAAAAAATTATAATTACGACAAGCTTTATTCTATTATATATATTGAATCACTTTATATGCTATGAGTATATTTGAATGTAAACTAAAGTAACTTTCATACATACCTCCTTTTTTTTTTTTTTTTACAACTCAATACATAACAACCATTTTAGATTTTTACTATATTTTAAAGTTATATCTATAGTTAGGAATTGTAAAAAATTGATACATAGGAATAGGAGAGAGACTATACCGTCAAAAGAAAATATTAATTCTAAACAAAAAGACTGAGATTTTTCTCAGGGATGTAACACACGATATACTATTTGAATTTTTATTAGATTTTTGGCGTTTGAATAGCCAATGTCAGTTCTTGATTTAAATCGAAGGAAGTTTGTGTCTGTTTTCATAATATGGTGAGGCCCGAACAAGAATAACGTGAACTACAACTCATTAAATTGAATGATTGGGCTAAAAGCCCGAAAACATGTCTGCACTATAAATTAACACACAATTAATAGCACAAAAGAGAAGTTCATTTGTACTCTTAATAGCATTTTTTGTCATCTCTGCTAATGTGGAATTTATTTCATTACAATCATTTGTAAGACCAAATGGAAGTATGAATGAGGCTAACTCAAATGGAAGTATGAATGAGGCCCGGTATTAAACGCCGTAAACTTGAACGACGGCTCAATCTTGATCCGTCCTACGTAAAAAATCCATCTCCTCGGTTTGAACTCCAGACAATCTTTGCCCCATATACCTTCCATCCTCCCCATTGAGTAGAACGACAGCACTGTCTTAGTGTTTGGCCTTACCGTGTGTCCACTCAGAAGGACGTCGCTTTCCACTAAAGCTTTGTGCTGTAATGGAATAGCGGGGAAGAGACGCAGCGATTCAAATAGAGCTCCATAAGATAAACCATTTCTTCAGATCATCCATGTTATCATCATACTTCCATTTTCCAGCTTCATCCACATGTAAATTGGACAGCATTTCCTATCTGATCTTCTCTTCTTCAGCAGGATTTGTAGCTAAGAGCCAAAAGAACCATGTTAGAGCTGCACAGATTGTATCCTTACCTGCAAAGATCAAATTCAACATCGTATCTCTCCAAATCTCCTGTGAAACATGATCACTGCCCTTCTCTGCCACTGCTCTCATGTAACATGTGAGCAAGTCGAAAGCATGTTTGTACTGGCAGAAGCTGTCTCTCTTGAACGCGATACAATCGTTCAAAAAATGATCCACCATCTCCTTAGCTCTGCTCAACCTCTTCTCTGTTTTTATCCCCAGCCAATGCACCAGCTTCCATGAAGCCTCAGGACATGCCTATATAGGAGTGCTTCCTCTGCATCTTCGAACGCTTTCTCGTATGCACATATGAGATCATATTTATTAGTTCTGTAGGTTGTATAAAAAACAACCACATCTCCATATAAAAAGTAATCTTCCTTCATTATTGGATCTCTCCAAAAAATGCAAGCCAATCTTGACTGTTCATCTAGTACGAAATTATAATAGAAGTCTGGATTTTGAGAATTTTCCTCTTTCAATTTGTTGAGCAATGTTTGTGCATCTCCTCCTTCAATATTCTTTCTCTTCAAACCATCAACAAAGTTTTTGTGGTCTTTTATAGTATGACATATTTTTTCCTGACCACCTACTTTATTTACCATGTAGTGATAAGATCTTGCTGCTCCCATTCTTGAATCTAAAATATGCTCGATCACTGCTCCAGTTTCAGTAGTTATTTTTCTTTCTGAACGGTGTAGGTGACCCATTCCTTTCTTGTTAGCTCATGATTGTGCTCTGTGTTATGTTTAATAACTACACAACCTCCAAATTCATTTATTTTCACTATCATTAATGCCTTGCAATCTTTTCTTGTAACGCTAACTTTATTTTTTTTTTGCAATTTCCTTTTGTCGTCTTATTCCTTCACATGAACACATATAGTTCTTTGCTATTGGATGTCCTTTGCTGGAACGTCTTGTAGTCCCTTTACGTGCACTAAATCCAACTAATCTAGCATGCTTACAATACAAATCATACATCTCAGCCACTGTATCTGTTGTCATACCTAGTAGACTTCCACTTATTTCATCATGTTATGTATTTAATGTTTAATAAAGAGTAAGACTTCATTAATTTTTTCATACTGAGTGAATGCTAGTGGAATAAGTAATTTCAGAGATAAATAATAATAATTAGTATAGATAGGTTTGCAAATTATCTATACCAACTGTTGATCAGAAAATAGCAGTACATAATTGTATGCAATCTGCAAGTAAATTTAGGTTACTTTTTTGTAGAAATCGGATCACTCTAGTTTTGTAACTAGGTTACTCCTATTCTTAAATGACTTAAATGTAGTTCTGTATTTATATAAAATATACAATAAGAAATATGAAAATTTTAAAGCAAAATACGATAATAACAGAACATCACCATATTAACATACGAATAAGAAATTTCTAAATCACAACACTACCATGCTAAGCAACATAACAATTTCAACATAAGGAATAAGAAAATTTTAAAACAAAATTCAAGTATGGCCACCACGCACTCTCCCCCCAAACTTAAATTAACACAAGTGTTAAATTTAAGTTTGTAAAGAGTGGTGGGACATACATCTTCATTCCAAATTGAACATATTTCGTTTTCTCCATATGTATTTTTTTCCATGAGTACAATCCACTTACATACCAAAGGTTCAAGAAAATAAAACTAAATAAGAAAACTTACTAAAATGGGTTGCCTCCCATCAAGCGCTCGATTTAACATCGTCGAGCTAGACACATTTAAGCTCTTAACAATCGGAGAAATTCAAGATCCCATCGGGCCTCATCTTCACTTTAAACATCTCTTTAACAACTTTTTTATCAACACTTCGTGCTCCTCTAACACTTGAACTCATTTCATTTTCTCTTTTTCTCACATTTTTAAATCCTGGAGGCCCTTTATCAATCTTCCAATCAACATGTAGATTCCCCCCAAACTTGTTCCTCTTTGAAGAAAAATTTCTTGCAAATTCAAGTAAGAAGTTAGTTAATTTTTCATCTTTTAAAATTTTACTTATCACTCAATCTCGATCATCCGGATGCTTAATGGATGGCTTCAAATGAAAATCTCCCCCTTTTAAATTCTTACTTGAGAGCACCAATTCTCTTTCATTTGAACGGAGTGTGAGTTCCTTCTTATCCATGTCAAATTTTGCTCTTCCGGTTGCCAAAAACGGCCTTCCAAAAATCAATGGGATCAAAGGATCCGCTTGCTTCTCAACTATCATAAAATCCACCGAAAAGACAAAATCCTCTATTTTCACAAGCATATCCTCCACAACTCCATGGGGCTTTATCATTGAACCATCCATTATTCCGATTTCCACATTCGTTTTCTTTAACCTCCCAATGCCAAGTTTTTCAAAAATTTCCAAAGGTATCACATTAATGCTTGAACCAAGATCACATATAGCATTAAAATATTTTCCATTTCTAATTTTACAAGTAAGGACGAATTTACCGGGGTCCTCCACCTTTAATGAAGCATCAACTTTAACTATTTCATGATCTTGTTTCAACACCAAATTTTTACCACAATTACTCTCATCATCAAACGAAGACAAAAATTCACAAATGATACTCTCATCATCAAAAGACAACTGATGAGCGTTTTCTCAACACATAATTAATCCCTAAGTATGAAGGATATCAATTGTAGTCTCGAAAGGTGATCAAGTGAATATCGAACCAAAGGGACGGCGTATTATTAATTTAATTATTATCTAAATTAATTAAGACAAGACAATTACGTTTTAATGGTTATCTAACAACTAATATGCTAAAAATTAAATAACAAATAAAATAAACTATCACTCGAAGGATACGAAAGTGGATCAAGTAGGAGAATAGGTAGCTCTAGGATAATCCAGTTTCACTAATTAACTTCTCTTCCATGTGTCAATGTCCGACTCTGTCTTGTGGAATATGGACGCATCACTAAACCATGCATATCTACTCTATAGACACAAGTAAATATGCGTATAACACGTGTGAATAACCTCGAAGCAAAAGATATAATTCACCCCCCTTTCTAGGTACTATCAGTATCAATTATTTTCCCCTAGGATTGGTACTCTAACCCGATATGATCTCCCTTTATAGGTACTATGAAATTATCTTCTTTATCCTACTTATTAACCCGAATTCAATTCAATTAATAAGTATTCATATATGATAGTTCTAATGAAGCTTCGAAGTCCCCTCACTTAGAATCATAACATGAAATCCTGCTCAGCAGTGAACGCACTCAATCAATAACCAAGATATGTATTCAGACTCTACATAACAGTTAATGATGCACAAAACGACCGTGAGTATGAATTAAAAAGGCACAATCTTATATAAAATAAACCACAAGTAGTGTTGTGATGAGTGATATTTTCACCTAGATTTTAGTGTCTTTTTATATGTGTTTTCGTATATTTTTATCCGTATTTTATGTATTATTTGGTTGTATTTTGTATTTTTATGGAAATGTGTGTGAATGAGCTTAAACCTATAATTTTTACTTTTTATTTGATGCTAGATATGATAAGGAAGACGTAGGAAAAAGCAGATCTCAATTCGGAGTTGAAACGAATGAGAACGAGCCAAAACAGTGAAGAAAAACAGGAGCCAGCACCAACACGGGCCGTGTAGCCAACACGGCCCTGTAAGAGATGGCCGTGCGACGACACCAGTTTGTTCAACACGGGCACCTTAAGGCCGTGTCCAGTCACACGAGTCGTGTTGGCAGCACGAGCCGTGTCATCAACACGGCCCTGTAAGCAGAGGTCGCGTGCCGACATCAGAAGACACAACACGGCCACCTTATGGCCGTGTTACCGAACACGACTCGTGCTGTGTAAATTCCTGGAAAAAAAATCTGAATCCTTCTAGAAGCCTCCCAAGGGGTATAAATATCCAATACTTCAATATGCAAAGGGAGATCCGAAATTCCACCTTCCCCACACACCTCACACACCATTTCCTCCATTTTTCACCTTCATCTTCATCCATTCACCATCCATTGGATCTACAATCATCCTACCATCAAAATCATCATCAAATTGAAGAAAAGAAGCAAGGAAGAGAGAGGGATAACAAGGGAAGGAAGGAAATCACCATTGAAGTGACATCAAGGGAGTTTCCATTCATTTCTTGTATTAAACCTCATAGTTTCATCATGTTTTTGAAGGATCTTAATGTCTATGTTAATTTCCTTGTTAATATGGTAGGCTAATCTCCCTTGTGAGATTAGCAACATGAGAGTTGTTGGATAATTTTGGGGATTTGTGTATTTTAATTCATATGTTGATTGGATCTATGATTTTCTACCATTGATTATTAATTGCTTGAATTGTATTGATGATTTGTGTGTTTAGTTGTTCTAGATATGTGATTAGATTAGAAATCAATTATATGCTTAGGATAATTAAGTGAATCATTTCATCAAACACTTCATGTGCATTATAGATTGTGAAGAGATTGAGAAGTCCTTCATAGTTTAGAACCCTTTGGTAGGACATGTAATTGGTTTGATCGAGAGGTTGATTAATTGTGTGAAGGGACTCTCATTTAAGCTTAGTACCTAGTTGGAATTGTTTAAGTGAGAACCAATCCATTGAGCTATTTGATATTCATATCCTATCCATCTCGAGAGGGAGTTTAGGTGATCTTAGTGTTGGCCCTTAGTCTTCAATCCATGACACATATGAATTTGATACATAATTCCTAGAATTTCCACTTCTTAATTGTTGTTAATCTCACTTTTAATCAATTTGGTAAACCACTTTTCATCATCATCTTGTTCGTTTGATCATTGATTGCATTTGATTACTTGTCATTTATTTGTTTACAAACAATCCTATTGATGATTCGTCTCTATAAAATTACAACAAACATGAGATCGCTTAAGCACTAGTGCCTACCTCCCTTGGGTTCGATAATTTCTTGAATTGGTCATTACCCACTAAATTATGACTAATCATGTTGTACGGAGTATACACATGGAAGTTCAATTAACTAGATAAAACCTTTACAACCCTAGTTCTACCAAAAAGGCTCTAGCCCATGGTGTTGTAGGAAACACACATGGGTGTTGGATAGATCTTACCCGAATATCCAGAAAATACAAGATAAATTAGGAAATGAATAAACCCTAGATGTGGCGTCATCGCGTCCTTCTCGCTCTTGAATTCTCCTCTTAGTTCTCCCCTTGATTCCACAATCGAATTTTCAAAGTGATGGATGGATGGAGAAAAGGATGATGGTTGGGGGGGTGATCCCCCCTTGTGGGGTGTTGTATGTTGTGGCCTCTCTTCTCCTCTCTTGTATTGTGTTTTGTTCCTCCTCTTTTTTTATGATGTGATCTATACCCCTTTTTATACTTGTGAGCTCTTCTTGTAGGTCTTGGAAAGGACCCAAATTTAGGCATATGTCAAATTTGGTAAGAGACATGCGTTAAATTTGGTAAAAGAGATCCGGATAAATAAGGTAGTTTTCGGAATTTCTCAGAAATTCTCGCCAACAGCTGCGCGACTTCACGATTCTGAGCATAACTTCCTCGTCCGACCTCCAATTTGAGTGATTTTTGCGCTCACATGATCCTCTTTTCCTTGGCTTTCTCTGAATATAAAGATATCACCAAAACTCCAATAATTGAATCTGTAACAAGCCATGGAAAGTAGCATATCAGTTCTGTTCGGCACAGCTCGCGCGACGTCACCACTTTACTCATAACTTTCTCGTTCGAAATCTGATTGGGATGTTCTTTACACCAAAACGACCTTCTCTTCTGTAACTTTCCAATAATATATCACAAATCTAATTCAGAGTTCCACATCAATACAGAATAATTACAAAAATTGGACATGCGTTTATCAGCATTCTTGCACAAATTGCACCTTTTCTCAAATTTGGCTCTTTTGATCCTTTTTCTACCTAAAACACAATAAAACACCTCAAGTGCAACTTATTCTCATATATAATGAATATAAGACCATTGTGCTAATATATGACAATAATTCTCATAAAAAAGGTGTTCAATTGGACACTAAAACACGCTTATTTTCACTCTCAACAAACCCCCAAACTTGCCCGTTGCTCGTCTCGAGGCAACAAAATAAAAATAAAGTGTGAGAGAGAGTAAGAAGATTAGCAGGGAAACAAGGACTATGATCAATACCCCATTCAAAATACAATTGTCCTCAACTTAGGTCATGTAATTCTCATTACATGTAATAAACAATTCATAGCATACAAGTTAAGACAATCACCACCAATTCAAATGCTCCATTGACATATTCTCACGGGAAGTATATATCACTCACACTCAAGTGTAAAAGATGTATACTTATGGGTTAAGGTGTTTACGCTCAAATTCAATTCAAGTGCATGCGTAACCATAAGCTTGCCAAACGTCTCAAGCTCTTCACCACTAAAAGTATGATTCGACAATGGGATCAAAAATGACTTTTCTTTTGGATGTAATGTTGGCTCTTTGGTAAGGGTAGGAAACATATGGATAAAGTGACTCAATTAGTAGAGAATTAAAACCGGAGATCTTATGTACTGCAGATTTTTACACTTCAAGGCTATCCAGCTTCATGCTCTTCTAATTTTCTTTTCTCTCCTTTCCTTCAAGCTCAACATACTTTTTCTTGTCTCAAGCACATCCTTTTTCTCTCGAGGTACCAGTTTCGGGTACTACCTCATGCATCCTCCATAGGATACTAGATTTAAGCACTACCCTAGGGTTTTTGATTCCATGGAGTACTAGATTTAAGCACTACTCCATGCTTCTCCTTAGATGCATTATCATAATCCATCACTATTAATTTCAACACCAATTTTATTCCTTCCCAAATTGTTATCAAGCACCATTAATACACTTTGACAGCATTTAATTCTCCACTAAATATAGGAATTTAAGGCTCAAATAGGATATCAAAGTGGCTATCTTCGTAGGTTACCAAAGAAATAAGATTTTTAGGCTCAACGGGGTTAACTACGGATATATAATTATTTGGTAGGGAATTATTTGGCTAAGTGACTCATAAATTCAAGGATGGCCTTAGATCATCTCCCATCATCTAACACACATGTAGTTTCAAGTAAGACAAGAGACAAGTTCTAGAATACACACACAAGAACGATACTCACCAGAAAAGAAAATATCATGTGATTATGTACATGATCAACGAGGCTCAAAATCTCACATGAGTTTTTAACAAGTAACAGAGCACTTTTCATGGTAGGTAATATCCCACAAGTACACATAGAACTTCATATCACAATATAACTCAAATACACTTCCTTCATCAATTTCAAGAGCATATGAATTTCAAAGATAATTTAAAAATAAGCTCACATGGATCACCACCATAAACACAATCCTTCCACTCCTATGAATTAAAAGCATATATAAAAATTAAAAAAAAGAAACGAGAGCACCTGATTTCTCCTTCAATGAATGCACGAGCTCCTCGAGTCAAAACCTCAATGTAGAACTCGTCTTGCCACCTAGTTACCCTTTTCTATTATCAAAGCTCAAGCATACTCATCATCACAGGATTCATCAATAATAAAATATGAGAACTATAAGAAAGAATTAATTGACTATGTAATCAACTCCACACACTAGAAACACCACTGAACACTAGGCAAATTGCAAAAAATCGACACATCAAAACCGATTAAAGTTTCAATATACCGCAAAAAATCAACTCCCCTAGCAAACATTACAAAGAAAATATTATACTCCTGGTGCTTCAATGAGGTAAGTACATCACACCCCCCCAAACTTAGTAAAAACGTAAGTTGAAACTAAGTTTGCAAAGATGTAATTGCCGAATAATAAGCACCTTAAATATAAAAATTTCTTACTCACACGAAAGAAATAAAGCAATAAAATGGAAGGGCAAGCCTCCAACAGACGCTCATGTTTAACGTCGTAGAGTCACGACGGTAGAGGACGGTCTTCTCGCATCATCACCTTCAAATATTTTCTTTCCCTTTTCTTGTCTACACTCAACACCTTACCTTTCTTGGTCACAAAAATATGATCATTGAAAATTTCTTCCTCCCATGACTGTCTAGACTCCTCCTTGTCAACCTTCCACTTAAATTCAGAATCATCTGTCTTAGAAAAATCAAGATTAAACAAGTTAGAAACCATATCAATGCTCTTGCACGATTGAGTCTCCATGGGCATCTTCATTGCATGATCAAGAGAGAAAACCACATCTTCATTATTCATCTGCAGTCTAAGCTTCTCCGCTCTCAACTTCTTTGCTCTTTCCCACTTCTTCTCCATTGTAAGCTCAGTATTCTGCTCACGTAATGGTACTGGAGTAACATCAACATCATAGGGAGCATTCGGCGCAACAATAGGCATGTTTTGGATCAGTTCGACTAGGGTTTAACCTGTTGGAGAGGTCGAACTAGGCACGTAGTGGTCGAACCGATCATCTGGAAGGCTGTTCTCACTTTGAAGTCGTAGTTTGACCTGGGTTCGACCTTCAGGACAGGTCGAACCACTTTCCCTCAGGTCGAACCGGCTTACTGTACTATTTCTGCCTCCCAGTTCGACCAAGGTTCGACCAGATGGTTTGGTCAAACCATATCCGTCGTGGTCGAACCATTGTTGCGACAAAACAGGGTGCTCCGGACATTGAGGTTCGACGTGGGTTCGACCTTCAGAACAGGTCGAACCACCCTTGCTTTGGTCGAACCGATAATCTGGAAAAACAGAGTGCTCCGCATGGTATGATTCGACCATGGTTCGACCTGTAGGCCAGGTTGAACCAGAGGCTGGTTGGTCGAATCGCTGCCTGGATATGTCCATTTTTTATTTCGGCCTCATCGGTCCTTCGTACTGTGTTCCAGACCTTAACGTGATGGCTTTATCTTCCAATTTTTGTGTCAATTGATTCACGTTCACGGTCATCTGCCCCATAATCAAAGTAAGCTCCTTCATCTGCTTAGATAAATCTGCATGATCAACATTCATTCTAGCTTCGATGTGGTCAACCCTTGCATCGTTCTCAGACATGTATCGATTGAAGGTATCTTCATCACTCTTCACTTCGTGCTGCTTCATACTAGGCCCCCTTAGTGTCAACTCTGTAATCTGCCTCTGCTGGGATTCTAGTAGCTTGTTGATGTTAGCTAAACTAGAAATGATCTCATCATCCATATTCGGCTTCACCACTTGATGTTCAACCTGCGCTACCTCGCCAAGTACATATGATCCTCTATCTCTCTCTATTGGCCAGTCACGTGAATTCATAGAGATGTCTCCAAACAACTTTTCCGCTTCAAGTGCTGTCTTTGATAACAGCGCTCCTCATGATGATGCATCAATAAAAATACGCGACTCACAATCCAATCCATAGTAGAAGATGCTTATGTATTCAGCCTTTGGCATTCCATGATGTGGACACCTCCTGAGCATGTCTTTAAACCTGTCCCACGCATTATAAAATTTCTCACCCTGATTCATAACAAATCTAGTGATCTCTTGCTTCATTCTTAAGATCCTTGAGGGTGGCATGTATCTCTCCAAAAACTTCTGCTGCAGTTGGTCTCATGTAGTGCAATCTGTGGCATCAAGAGTCTCATACCAAGCTTCCGCCTTATCAATCAAAGAGAACTTGAATAAGGCGATCCGCCTAGCATTATCATTAGCTCCAGCTCCCTTCTGAGTGTTTGCATAACCAAGAAATTTTCGGAGATGCTGATATGGATCTTCAAAACAACCTCCAGAAAAGGGATTCTTCTCTACCATGTTAATAAGAGCGGGATTTATCTCAAAATCATCATCTTCCCCCCTTGCTCCTATCAACTCCATGTTGACATTCCCAAAATTCGTGAAAATTTTACGAATAGAAATATTATCAGGATTCTGCCTTGCTCCGGCCATGTTTAGATCAATGTGTTATTCCTTCTTTTCCTTTCTCTCCTTTTACAAGCGCACAAGTAACTCGGAAAAATTCAAGGTTAGATAGAAATAAATAATCACGAATAAAAGAAAAAGAAAAAAAAATCTTAATCAACTAGAAATAATAAAATCAATAATAACAGCCGTCCCCGGTAACGGCGCCAAGAACTGGATGAGCGTTTTCTCAACACCCAATTAATCCCCAAGTATGAAGGATATCAATTGTAGTCTCGAAAGGTGACCAAGTGAATATCGAACCCAAGGGACGGCGTATTATTAATTTAATTATTATCTAAATTAATTAAGACAAGGCAATTACGTTTTAATGGTTATCTAACAACTAATATGCTGGAAATTAAATAACAAATAAAATAAACTATCACTCGAAGGATACGAAAGTGGATCAAGTAGGAGAATAGGTAGCTTTAGGATAATCCAGTTTCACTAATTAACTTCCCTTCCATGTGTCAATGTCCGACTCTATCTTATGGAATATGGACGCATCACTAAACCATGCATATCTACTATATAGACAAAGTAAATATGCATGTAACACATGTGAATAACCTCGGAGCAAGAGATATAACTCACCCCCCTTTCTAGGTACTATCAGTATCAATTATTTCCTCCTAGGATTGGTACTCTAACCCGATATGATCTCCCTTTATAGGTACTTTGAAATTATCTTCTTTATCCTACTTATCAACCCGAATTCAATTCAATTAATAAGTATTCATATATGATAGTTCTAATGAAGCTTCGGAGTCCCCTCACTTAGAATCATAACATGGAATCCTGCTCAGCAGTGAACGCACTCAATCAATAACCAAGATATGTATTCAGACTCTACATAACAGTTAATGATGCACAAAACGACCGTGAGTATGAATTAAAAAGGCACAATCTTATATAAAATAAACCACAAGTAGTATTGTACGGAGTGTACACATGGAAGTTCAATTAACTAGATAAAACCTTCACAACCCTAGTTCTACCAAAAAGGCTCTAGCCCATGGTGTTGTAGAAAACACACATGGGTGTTGGATAGATCTTACCCGCATGTCCGGAAAATACAAGATAAATAAGGAAACGAATAAACCCTAGATGTGGCGTCATCGCGTCCTTCTCGCTCTTGAATTCTCCTCTTAATTCTCCCCTTGATTCCACAATCGAATCTTCAAAGTGATGGATAGATGGAGAAAAGGATGATGGTTGGGGGTGATCCCCCCTTGTGGGGCGTTGTATGTTGTGGCCTCTCTTCTTCTCTCTTGTATTGTGTTGTGTTCCTCCTCTTTTTTTATGATGTGATCTACACCCCTTTTTATACTTGTGAGCTCTCCTTATAGGTCTTGGAAAGTACCCAAATTCAGGCATATGTCAAATTTCGTAAGAGACATGCGTTAAATTTGGTAAAAGAGATCCGGATAAATAAGGTAGTTTTCGGAAATTCTCAGAAATTCTTGCCAACAGCTGCGCGACTTCACGATTCTGAGCATAACTTCCTCGTCCGATCTCCAATTTGAGTGATTTTTGCGCTCACATGATCCTCTTTTCCTTGATTTCTCTGAAATAAAGATATCACCAAAACTCTAAGAATTAAATCTGTAACAAGCCATGGAAAGTAGCACATCAGTTCTGTTCGGCACAGCTCGCGCGACGTCACCACTTTGCTCATAACTTTCTCGTTCAAAATCTGATTGGGATGTTCTTTATACCAAAACGACCCTCTCTTCTGTAGCTTTCCAACCATATATCACAAATTTAATTCAGAGCTCCACATCAATACAAAATAATTACACAATTTGGACGTGCGTTTATCAGCATTCTTGCACAAATTGCACCTTTTCTCAAACTTGGCTCTTTTGATCCTTTTTCTACCTAAAACACAATAAAACACCTCAAGTGCACCTTATTCTCATATATAATGAATATAAGACCATTGTGCTAATATATGACAATAATACTCATAAAAAAGGTGTTCAATTGGACACTAAAACACGCTTATTTTCACTCTCAACAACAACCCATCCTCAATATCAAATACCTCATCCACTTTAAACACGACTTCATCACAAACTACTTCTTCAACCTTTGGAACAATGTTTGTTGTTTCCACCAACCCTTTCTCAATCTTTCCATGTTACAAACGGTAACATACAAATATTGCTCCTTAGGATTAGTGATAGTGGTAGAAGAAAACTTACCCTTACGATGTATTTCACTTTGCTCGGTTGCCATTTGACTAATGTGAGTCTCAATCGCTTTAAATCTCCTCTCATTTACATCATTTTGTTGTCTCATTTCATGTTTCACTTCATCTATTCCTTCTTTCGCTCCTTTCATGAATTCCAACACTTTAGCCATTTAATCTTCTATTGTAGGCTTTCCTTCACTATTTGGAGCTTTCTCCCCCGGATTAGTGCCCGGTGGAAGAGTAAGGGTATTCTCTTGATTTCCATATGACAAATTTTCATACCTACGAGGTTGATTAAAATTTTCTTGAAAATTATCTTGCCTCCATCCTCCTTGCCTTTGTGGATATCCCCCTCCATGATTACCAAAGTTACCACCATAATTTCCTTGAAAGATCCTTCCTTGCATGAAGGCAACTTCCTCAAATGACATCTCGGGTGGGCACCAAGTATCTTGAATTCCAAAATTAGAGGATATACCTTGTTAAGGCATAGATATAGGCATTTGACAACTTTGAGAAGATTGACACATATTAGGCATAAACATGCCTTGTTGAGGATTAGGAAACACTTGTTGATTCATCAAAGGCAATGGTATACCTTGTTGAGGATTTGCAAGCACTTGTTGATTCACCATAGGCTTGGACCAAGAATCCGGAGACACTTGCAAATTAGCATTCATTCTCTTAAGTATCTCTGTGATTGCCTTATCGGTTACATCTTCCTTAGGTACCTCTACCTTTTTCGCTTGTTGCAAGCACACTTCTTCCATCTTAGTAATTCTTTCCCTTTCATACATGCCCGCAACTCTATCCATAGGCCATTGACCCGTATTCAAAGCAATCTCTTCACATATAGCAATAGCTCTTTCTGGAGTTTGCCCTAATATAGAACCTCCCGCCGAAGCATCAACAAGCATCCTTTCACTTCCATTCAAACTGGCATAGAAAAATCCTACTTATTGATCTTTGGGAAATCCATGTTGTGGACACTTCCTTAGCATTTCTTTGAACCGATCCCAGGCCTCACTAAAAGTTTCAAGAGGCATTTGCTTAAACTGTAACATTTGATCTTTTAGATACAACATCTTTGATGGTGGGAAATACTTGCTTAGGAACCTTTGAGCCAACTCTCTCCATGTATTATAAGATCCCGGAGGTATAGTATGAAACCAAGTCTTAGCTCTATCCCTTAATGAAAAGGAAAAGAGCTTCATCTTGACAATATCATCACTCACTCCGTTGATCTTGATGGTATTAGCTAACTCCGTGAATTTGAGATAAGTGAGCATTTGGATCTTCCATTGCTCCACCTCCAAATTGATTCGCTTTCACCATATTAATCAACCCCGTCTTGATCTCAAAATTGTTGACCTTTAATGGCGGCCCCATAGCATAATTCCCAAATTGAGGTTAGAAATAATCTCGGATATTCATCCCTGCTCCATTATGTCCATGGCCCCGAGGTTAATTTTGCATTACCGGAGGAGCTTGTTGATTATCTCTAGCTTCTTGTTGTGCCATCAAGTTTTGAATAATCGCTTGCAATTGTTGATTTTGCAAGTGCATTTGTTGCGCATAAGCTTGTGGCACAAACTCTGGATTAATATTTCCTCCTCGAACATTATCACCTCCTTGAAAATTCCTCATATTACCTTCTTCATCAACCATATTTGCATTATCCCTTACGTTTTCCATAATTTCCTCCGTCAGTTGTAACACTCCTCTTCTTTATTTTCTTAAGGTAGCTTCCAATTCCAAGTTCAAAGGTTCAATAGATTGAGACCTTGAACGAGTTCGCATGTACCTACAAGAATTTCCAAATTAGCTCTCCAAGTAACCAAGACAAGTAAACAAGTAAACAAATAAAAGAAATATCCTTATCAAAACTAATCAACTTCAAACTCGTTACAACCACAAGTTTAACATTTCCCCGGCAAGCGGCGCCATGTTCTTAGTCGCATTTCTTATAAAATGTTTAAGAGTAAGAGACTCTATCGTCGAGTACACGTGTGACCAAGTACAAAATTTATAAGATTGTTGTCCCAAGGGAAAGTAAACTCACGGTTATATCCAGATTTTTCATTGATTTATACTTTGTAAGAATGATAGATTGATTGTTTGGTATTTAAACTACTACTCAATTAACTAAGAATATGAAATAACAACGTATTGAATCAAACAACAAACAAATGATGAATGAGATGGAGATAGAATTCACTTGAGAAGAGAGCAAGGCTAATCATAATCATGGTTAAGAATCTAGCTAGATTTGCATAACTCTTGATGGTGAACTTCATTAATTTGTGGACTAAAAGCAATCACGTTTTTACCCCTAATCCCTATGGCCAAGGCAATTAGGTTCTCGACTCTTTTACAAGTCTAAATCTCCTAGGATTGTGCTTAATCTCAATTCCCTTAAGGTACTATGATCATAAGTTTGGTTTTTTTCACTCAATTTCTTAAGTGTCCCTCTATGAGTGTTCTAAGCATAAGAAGGGTATGGCTTACCTCCCCTCACACTAACATGCATGCTCACCTTAATACATGATTCAATTAAACATCTAATCATAATATTGGAATGGTCATCCTAATACTATGAATAGAGAATTTAATCACACAAATATTGAAATGAAACATGATTCATTAATCATAAAAGGAAGTCCAAAATTAACTCAATTCAACATCTCAAATCCTACATATCTAGCATTCTTCTCAACCAATCATATGATTAGCCCTACTATAGGACTAGCCACTACACATTGTGTTTATATCAATACAATCAAAGGCTTGCTCCATTTGAGCCAAAATGAGAAGAAAATCAACAAATAAAAAGTAGATTGGCTTCCCTTTCATGGAGAAACCTTCCTTCTCTTCAAAATGCTAACTTCTTCAATTCTTGATGCTTTCCTCTTCTCAAATGGTGGATGGATGGATTGTTGAAGATCAAGTTGATTGGATGGATGAATTGAAGAGTGGAAGAGATGAATCGGATGGAGTGTGCGAAATGATGGTGTCCAAAATAATGGTGTCCAAAATAACTGTCAAAATGAGGCTCACCCTTTAATTTTCGCACCAATGGTGCATTTATACCCCTTGGGAACCTTCTAGAAGCTTCTAGAATTTTCTGACTTTTTTATGCTTTTCACCCAGCTCGACTCGAGTAGCCAACTCGAGCTACTGCCTGTCAAGTCGAGTTGCGTGGCTTTGCAAACTGGACGATTTTTCAGACCTAGCTCGACTCGAGTTGAGTCTTGCAACTCGAGTTGAGCTACTGGACGACTTTGAACACTGTTCTGCCCCAGCTCGACTTGCTACTCGACTTACCCTGCCCCAGCTCAACTCGAGTTGGGTAACTTGAGCTCTCGCCTGTCAACTCATGTCAGAAACTGGAATTTCTTCGGCACCTAACTCGACCCGAGTTGCAAGTCGAGTTGGACATTGCAACTCGAGTTGAGCTACTGGATAATTTCTGTCTTTGCTCGACCATCAACTCGACTCGAGTTGCAAGTCGAGTAAGACCTTGTAACTTGAGTTGGATGTTTTTCAGCCCGTTTCAGCTCCCGACTCCGTTTTGCTCCATTTTTGACCTGTTTCACATACATTTAAGCTCATTTCCACACATTTATCAATCTGTACACATCTCTCCTAATTAACACAAAACTCCACCAAAAGTTAAACAAATACGGATAAAATCATACGAACATTCACAAATAAAGACACTAACACCTAGGTGAAAATGACGACGATCAGTAGGGCTGGTTGTAGGGTAGTCACTCTCTTTTATAATATACTCCATTAATTGAATAACTTTATATATTAATTGAATAACTTTATATGATGAGTATCTCTGAATCTAATCAAAAATAACTTTAATACGTAGTTTTTTTTTTACAACTCAACACATTATAACTATGAATTTTTATTATATTTTAGATTTATATGTCTTATTACTAATCTTAAAAAATTTATACGTAGAAGTAGGAGAGAGATTACCTCCAAAAGAAAATATCAAATAAGGGGCGACTATTCACACTCCCAAATATACTTAACGCACCCCCATAAAGTATTAAATTAATTTAGTCTAAATTGATAAAGACATAAATGCCCTTTTATTATTTCTCTTGTAGTTAATTTATCGTCTTCTACGTTCTTCATCCTTTAGCACAAGCATCCCCAGACTTCATTCTTCATCGAAACCATCGTTCCAAAACTCAAACACTCCCTCTCCCTCTCCCTTACTATCTCTCACTACCTTCCCATCATCGGAGACTTAATTTACTCTTTGGATACCCAGAATATGCCGGTATTCCGTTACGTTGTCAGCGACTCGGTATAGAAGCTTCTTTAATCACACTATCACTTTCTAACAACAGATCACAAGCATTCCCTGCTTCATTCACAACTTCTTCCACAATCAAAGTTTCAGGTTCTGCAACATGGTCTATGCTGTTCTGATACGAAGTTGAATCAACAGTTTCACAACTCTCACTTTTCTGAGTGCCTTCATCCGCTAACTTGACTTCATGTATCTGGAAATCACAACAAGAACCACCGATTCTGTTGTTCATGCCGACCAATTCTACGATCTCGTCCCTCAGATGCCGACCGTCGTCGACGACGGCAAGTGGAAAATAGTTCCCATTTTTGCCCTGCAGGTAACGCTGTTCCCCGATCGTGGAATCTGCGTCGGTTTCGCCAATCACCACTGCCTCGGCGAGAGATGGATCCGTGTTCTGGAAAACAGCGGGACGAATTTCGTTTACACATCATCTCCGTTACCGACGAACGGAGTGAGAGCCACGTTCTCCCTCTATCAATACGACATCCAACAGCTCAAAAACAAGGTCCCAATAGAAACCCATCATCGTTCATCGTTACGATGTCGTAGTCTGGAGCTGCTAAGCGAAAACCCTAAATGCAGCCGGTGGAGAATTCACCGTCGACGTTTCGGCGTACTTCATATTTCCGATGGATGCCAAGGACCGATTAGAGCCACAGGTGCCGGCGAATTACTTCGGGAATTGCTTGGGATACGAGAGTCATGAACGTCGATAGTGAAAATTTGGTGGGAGGGGGAAGCAACTGTAGATGAAACCAAGAACGAGATGCCTATTAAATTAATTGTAGGATAAAAATTAAAGGGTATTTATGTCTTTATCAATTTAGATTAAATTAATTTAATATTTTATGGGGTGTATTCAGTATATTTAGGTGCAATAGTCGCTCCCTATCAAATATTCTAAATGAAAAGATTGAGAGGAATAAAGGATGTAATACAATAATATACCAGCATATTAGTAATAGCCAAACCAAATGTGATTTGAATTGTTATTAGCTTTTTGGATTTTGGGGCTTGTGAACATTAAATTGAAAGATTGGGCTTAAAGCCCGAAAACATGTCTGCACTTGAAATTAACACACAATTAATTGCACAAAAGAGAAGTTCGTTTGAATGAAAATAACTCAACTTGGAAACCTTAACTCTGAAACCACGTTTTATGTGAAGCACAATAGAATTTCGCGGCGAAATTCGATGAGTTGGTACCAATACAAAACGAGTAATGAGAGCAGCTGCCACGATTTTCATCTGAAGGAACGACATCTCCTTCCCTAGAAAGCTCCTCGGCCCTGCATTAAACGCCGTAAACTTGAACGACGGCTCAATCTTGATCCGTCCGACGTCAGAAATCCATCTCCCCGGTTTGAACTCCAGACAATCTTTGCCCTATATACCTTCCATCCTCCCCATTGAGTAGAACGAAAGCACTGTCTTAGTGTTTGGACTTATCGTGTGTCCACTCGGAAGGACGTCGCTCTCCACTGGAGCTTTGTGCTGCAGTGGAATAGCGGGGAAGAGACGCAGCGATTCGAATAGAGCTCCATTAAGATAAACCAGTTTCTTCAGATCATCCATGTTATCATCATACTTCCATTTTCCAGCTTCATCCACATGTAAATTGGACAGCATTTCTTGTCTGATCTTCTCTTCTTCTGCAGGATTTGTAGCTAAGAGCCAAAAGAACCATGTTAGAGCTGCACTGATTGTATCTGTTGAAATATTTAATTCTTACTCTCCATCCACCATTATTAATTGTTCTGTTAGTTCCTAGGTTACAACAACTATTTTCTTTGTGAGTACTGGCTAGTTTTTACTTTGTCTATAAATATGTTTGTACTTTATACTTTGTAATAACAACAACACAATTCTTATAATCAATGAAATCTTCTCTTTTCACATTTCAATCCTAATTTCAACATGATATCAGAGCAGGATTAATCCTGGCTCTTAACCCTTTCTATTGAAGCTCTCTTCTTCATTGCATACTGCAAAACACCATTAAAGGTGTCTCAATTCAAAAGAGGTTCAACCTCTTCTTTATTCAATCAAAGTCTGTTCAAAGACTCTATAAACACCTCAAAGGTGCTCTGCTTCTAAAAGAGGATCAACCTCTTCTGTTTTTCATACATCTTACTATCTTCATAGAACCTTCAGAAAATAATTCTTCTGCTCATCATTAGGTTCTCATATTCATAAGTGAGTGAGTTTCATCGAATCAGTTCTTGATTCTTCACTGCCCTACTTCACATCTTAAACCATCTACCATCAAACATTCGGATACTCATGGCGAGAAACACTATCGAAGGTCACTCAAACCAGAGGATCACGAATGCTGTATTCAATGGACGGAATTACATTCCCTGGTCCAAATCAGTTGAAGTGTTTCTGAAATCAAGGAAGATGCAAGGGTTTATTACTGGAAACAAACCCAAGCCCGTAGCTACTGACCCGAAGAAACCAACCAAAGAGGAGCAAGCTGAAATTGATGATTGGGATTGCCAAGACTCCCAAGTTATCAGTTGGTTGGTAAACTCAATGAAACCTAAGATCGGAGACATTTACATCACCAAAGATTCAGCCTATAGCATCTGGAATTCCATCAAGAAGATCTATGGCAACAACCAAAACCATGCTCAAATATTCCACCTTAAGGCTGAACTCTACTCACTCAAAAAGGGCTCAGCCTCTATTGCCGAGATAGTGGAGCAATTCGACAGAAGAAGACAAGAACTAAGATTATATCAACCAAAAACTACTGATATAGCAAAAATCGAAGAAAGGGAGGAACAAGAACAAGTCTACCAACTGCTTGCCTCCCTAGATGAATCGTGGGAGGCTGCCCGAAGTCAGATCCTAATGGCGACAACACTCCCACCATACGAAGAGGTAGTCGCGCGACTTCAACAGGAGGAAACCCATAGAGCGCGCAGTACACCATCCTCGATTAGTACTGGAAGTATCGAATGCCACCTCGCTGACCGGCGAAAGGACAAAGAAAAATCACCAGCTAGCAATCAACCCAAATATTGCAGATACTGCAAAAAGCCAAATCACGTAAAAGAAGAGTGCTACCGCCTCCATCCAGAACTCCGGCCGACCAAGTACGACCGTGGCAACCGGGGAAACGGCAGCAATCTTAGAGGGCTAGCAGCGCACGCAGAAGGGAACCTAGGGCACAAGGAACAAGATCGCTCTTCTCAGATGGATCAAAACCACCGAAAGGAAGAAATAAATAGATGTGTGATCCAATCTATTGCAGCCCATTCTTGTGACTCAGTGGTTAACCCAGCCCAATTCTCCTCACTTGTGGCCCAAGTTGCAAGGGCTCTACAAGTCCAAAGCTCAACCCAATCCACTAAAATAGTGGATCCAGGTTCTATAATTTCTTCTATCCCTTCTAATTTTTCTAAAAATGATTCTTTGGGCCCAAATAACCTAAAAACATTTTCTGATAACAAGCCCATTTATACCTCATATGTCCAACATTCTGGAGAACCAAAATCTTTTAATTGTTCTAGCAACAATTCTAAAACCTGGATTGTTGATTCCGGAGCAACCGATCACATGACAGGAGATCGTTCTATTTTTTCAAAAATTTCAACTATTTTAGATAATTCTCAAAGTGTCAAAATTGCTAATAATATCTCCGTTCCAATAAATGGAAAAGGATCAAGTTATATTTTTTCAAAAAATATTGACAACATTCTTTATTTACTTTCTTTTGCTCTAAATTTATTATCTGTAAGCAAGATCACAAAAGAGTTAAATTGTCGTGTTATATTTTCTGATACTGATGTTGTGTTTCAGGAAAGAACGACGGGACGAACGATTGGTGAAGGAGTTCTTGTTAACAATTTATATTTAATTAACTTTCCTAGTCTTGCTTTAAAAGTTTTTAATATGTCTCTTTGGCATAAACGTCTTGGACATCCGTCCAACTTAATCTTTAACAAAATATTTTCAGATTCATCATATCATGATAAGTGTGATGTTTGTTCCTTGTCTAAACATACCCGACTTCCTTACACTAATTCTTCCTCTAACACTAAATCTACCTTTGATTTAATTCACTCAGACGTTTGGGGTCCCGCTCCAATTACATCTTATAATAATTTCAAATATTATGTTAGTTTTATAGATGATTTTTCAAAACATACTTGGATATTTTTACTCAAAAATAAAAGTGAAGTTTTCTCCAAATTTCAAGACTTTTTTACTTATATTAAAAATTACTTCAATAAGACTATCAAAATTCTTCGAACGGATAATGGGACTGAATATATAAACTCATTTTTTCAAAATTTTACAAAAACCAATGGAATTATTCATCAAACCTCATGTCCTTAACACCCGCTCAACATGGGGTAGCAGAGCGAAAAAATCGTCATATTTTAGAAGTCACTCGCTCTCTTCTCATACAAAATAATGTTCCAAAAGGTTTTTGGTCCGATGCAATTTTAACCGCCAATTATCTTATTAATCGTCGTCCCTCTCCTAATCTTAATGATCTTAGTCCCCACAAAATTCTCTTTAAAAAAGAAGTCAATCTTGATCATTTACGCACCTTTGGATGCACGTGTTTTGTACACATCAATCGTACCGATAAACTTAGTCCCTCTTCTATCAAGGCTATTTTCTTGGGATACTCCGTCTCTCAAAAAGGTTACAAGTGTTATGATCCTATTACTAGAAAGCTCTACATTTCAAGAGATGTTACCTTCAATGAAAATGATCCTTATTACTCTATTGATAACTCCTCCATTGATACTAACGACTTTGTTTTTCCTATTTCAACTCCTACTGATCTTATTCCTTCTCAGGATCATCATGATGATTTGGTCAATACGATTCCTCTTGAGGATGATGCAAACATAGTCGAAGAAAATGCTCCGACAGGGGGAGATCATGTCCCAGTCGATGAAAATGCTCCGATAGGGGGAGATCAAAACAAAAACCTAACTCAAGCTAATTCACCTCGGAGATCTCTTCGACAGACTCGGACGTCCACCAAACTTAAAGACTACGTCACCTATTCGGTATCGTATCCTATCCAAAACTTCTTATCTTATTCCCACATTTCAAAAGAGCATCATGCATTTTTAAATTGCATAAATCAATTTGAACCTAAAAACTTTGAAGATGCTAGTCATTGTCCTACTTGGCGAAAAGCTATGGAAGATGAATTAAATGCTCTTGAGAAAAATAATACTTGGTCACGTGTTCATCTTCCTAAAGGAAAAAAGGCCGTCGGGTGCAAATGGGTCTATAAAATTAAATATGATAGTTTGGGAAAAATCGAAAGATATAAGGCCCGACTTGTTGCTAAAGGCTTCACCCAAACTTATGGAATTGATTATGAAGAAACTTTCGCACCCGTCGCTAAAATGAGCACCGTAAGAATCCTTCTTTCTATAGGGATTAATAAGAATTGGTTTTTTCATCAAATGGATGTTAAAAATGCTTTCTTACAAGGAGATTTAAAAGAAGAAGTATACATGGCTCTTCCTCAAGGCCTTAAGAATTCGAATCCTTCTCTTGTTTGTAAACTTCACAAGTCTATTTATGGTCTTAAACAATCTCCTAGAGCTTGGTATTCTAAACTTAGTCATGCATTACTCTCTCAAAATTTTCAAAAAAGTTCCGCTGACTCATCATTATTTTCTCGCACTTCTCCAAACTCATCAATCATTGTTTTAGTTTATGTTGATGATATTATTATTACCGGTGATAAGGAAACGGAAATTCAAGAAGTCAAAAATTTTCTTAAACAAACTTTTGATATCAAGGACCTTGGCATTCTTAAATATTTTTTGGGAATTGAAATAGCTCACTCTAAAAAAGGATTATTCATTTCTCAAAGAAAGTACACTCTTGAATTGCTCAAGGAAACAGGTAAACTTGGCATTAAGCCCGCTATTACTCCTATGGAAACCAATGCTAAACTCAACTCAGAAGATGGATCTCCTCTTCAAGATGTGGGCATGTACCAAAGACTTGTAGGAAAACTTATTTATTTAACAGTTACTCGTCCTGACATTGCTTTTTCTGTGAGTGTTGTTAGTCAATTTATGCAGGCACCCCGGACTACCCACCTAGCTGCTATTGATCGGATCCTTCAATACCTGAAATCAACTCCGGGACAAGGAATTTGGATAAAGAACAACAAAGATGTAAGCATTCAATGATATACTGATGCTGATTGGGCAGGAAGCTTTGATCGGCGATCTACTACCGGCTTTTGCACTATGGTTGGAGGAAATCTAGTAACATGGAAAAGCAAAAGGCAAAACGTAGTGGCTAGATCAAGTGCCGAAGCTGAATACCGGGCAATGGCATCAACTGCCAGTGAACTTACTTGGATAAAGCAACTACTCGAGGATATGAACGTTCAAATCAAATGTCCAATTCAGATGTATTGTGATAACAACGCTGCGCGTCACATAGCATCAAATCCAGTGTTTCACGAGCGTACAAAACACATTGAGGTGGACTGTCATTTCATCCGAAACAAAGTCCAAAGCGGGATGATTCAAACGCCTTATATTGGGACCAAAGATCAACTCGCAGACATATTCACTAAAGCCTTAGATAAATCAAGGCATAAATATATTCTTGACAAGTTAGGGGTGATCAACCCATTCACCCCTACACTTGAGGGGGAGTGTTGAAATATTTAATTCTTACTCTCCATCCACCATTATTAATTGTTCTGTTAGTTCCTAGATTACAACAGCTATTTTCTTTGTGAGTACTGGCTAGTTTTTATTTTGTCTATAAATAGATTTGTACTTTATACTTTGTAATAACAACAACACAATTCTTATAATCAATGAAATCTTCTCTTTTCACATTTCAATCCTAATTTCAACAGTATCCTTACCTGCAAAGGTCAAATTCAACATCGTATCTCTCCAAATCTCCTGTGAAACATGATCACTGCCCTTCTCCGCCACTGCTCTCATGTAACATGTGAGCAAAAAACGATCCACCATCTCCTTAGCTCTGCTCAACCTCTTCTCTGTTTTTATCCCCAGCCAATGCACCAGCTTCCATGTGGCCTCAGGCAGGACATGCCTATACAGGAGTGCTTCCTCTGCATCTTCGAACGCTTTCTCGTGTGGCAAATTAGGCAAACCAGGGGACAACGAGCCGGGATCATAGCCTAACACCTCCAAGCACGAACAATCAAACGCGAAACGTTTGAACAGCTCTTGCATATCCAGCTCCGTCCCTAGCTCCGAGCCAAGTTCAAGAATGGGGAACAGGCCTGTCTCCACCTTGTTCCAGCTCATCTTCGCGACGAAGTCTTGGAAGGTGGGGTGGTTTATGAGGGACTTGGCAGTCCTCCTCTGGCTCTCCCATGTTTTGGATTCGGAATTGAAGATCCCATCTCCCAGGACATGAAACATCTTCTTGAAATCAGGGCCTTTGGGGAAGTTGGGGAAGTTCTTGGTGAGTATGTAATGAACATTAGCAGGATCACAAGTGATGAGCATGTCCATGTTGGCAAACCAGGGTCCAATGAACAAGGCAGTGGTCCCATTGTACAAAAGAAGCTCAGTAATGAAATCATGGAGCCTGCCAAAGTTGAGAAGCAAAGAAGGCATCATCCCCAAAAGGGGCCAATTGGTGGGCATTAACTTGCTTTCTTTTCTTACATATACTTTCCCATAGAAGATGACAACAATGAACAAGATTCCTATGTACATGAGCATTATTGTGGTGATCTTTGGGTTTAGGGATTTGATGAATGTTTGTTTGAGATGAAGAAATATTTTCTTGTGTAATTAATTGAATCCAATCCATATAATGGAGATTTTATGTCGAGTGTTATCATCAAATTGCCATGAAGTTAAATCACAAGAAATTAATGGCGGCATGTAGTGTACCTGATTTCAGATGGAATTTGGGAAGTGTAATTTGAATGATTGTTTCATGGTGGTAAAAATAACAAATTTACCCACTTGATTACGGATTCAAGATTTTAAATTTACAGAAATGAAACACTTATAAGAGCGGAGTCATTTCATTTTTTTTATCACTAATATATATATTTTTATCCCCAAAATTATAATTTTTGATATTTTAAGTCAAAAATTTTAAATGTTGATCCTTGTAGAATTCTCAATTTTACGCATTTAGACTATAGTCAGGGGCTAATGATTGTGAGGTGAGGGCATTTCCGGCTAAAAGTCCAGTGACAATTATGTGCCTGAGTTAGAAATTGAACTTTAGGGAGTTTAGAATAGTACTAAAATCGTTCATGTTGATTAAAAATATATCAACTTTTTAACGAAGTTTTTTTACTTTTTCAAAGGAAAATTGATACTTTTGCATAATAAAATAAGTACATTAATATGCGTTAAAAATTGTGATATTTTTAAAATTAAAATACGAGTAAGTACTCTCGAAATTTATTATTAATGGTATTATTATTATTATTATTATTATTTGGGTAAGTACGAGACAAATAAATGAATAAGTGATATTATATATTATAAATAAAATAAATTTATTATTATTATACTAGAATAAATTCAACAAATCAAAAAGGAAAATTTTCAAAAATACTTATTTATTTAACTAAATTAACAATACCAACAACAAACAACTTTTATAACAAATTTAATCAATATATATTTTTTGGACTTTAATACCCCTACTATTCAATTAATAATACCCAATGTGTCTCATGTCGGTATGAATGTCGGTGAGTGTCTTTTGTCGATATGGAAGTCGGTGAGTGTCAGTTCTGATGTCAGTGAGTCGGTGACCATATCGACAACCGACGATGAGCGTTGACCGGCCGACGGCGACGTTCGGCGACCAATGGTGTTGGTGGTGATCGGGCAGCTGGCGATAAGAGGGAGAAGTAAGAGGAGTGGGGATTGTTTAGGGTTGGGTATTTTGAACTTTTAGAATCAACTGATTAGAATTGTTATAAAAATTGTTTGAGTTAGTATTGTTATTGTTTGAGTGTAATTTTGACTATAATGACAATTGAAATAAAAAAATTAAATAAAAGAGGAAAAAGATTGAAAAAAAAAAGACCAGTAAAAAATATCAAAGAAAAGAAAAGAAAAAAAATTAAAACAATGTTGTTCAAGCGATTTGAAAAAAAAGTATAATTATAAATTCAATTAGAAAAGAAAAAAAATTGTAAATATAATGAATTAATAATTAATCCTACACGTATTTGGAAAAAAAAAGTATAATTATAAATACAATCAGAAAATTGTAAAAAAATAAATTAATAATTAGTCCTAAAATTGGCTGTACTTCATTTAAAGTGGTTGGATATATTTATTTATAAATTTAATTTAATATAATAATCTTGTTTTGTTGTAGTAATTTCACAGTTCTAAATCGGTCTGAAATTCAATTGTCGATGGGAAATCAGATGCCCAACTTTGTGACGGCCCTTTAATGAATGGCGATGGAGGCCAAATTTGTTGGATAATAAATAGTCACCCAAAAACACAAGTTTCAAACACACACATTCACCAATGTATGCTCTAATCTTCTTCCTCATTATTCTCTTCTTCAGCTTCAAGAAGAAGCCAAGCTTCATACCCACGAATTGGCCAGTTGTTGGCATGATGCCTGCACTGCTCCTCAACTTTGCTCGACTCCACGACTTCATTACCAACGTTCTCATCGAAAACGATGGCACATTCTTCTTCAGAGGGCCCTGGTTTACTACCATGGACATGCTGGTCACTTCTGATCCTGCCAACATTCATTACATACTCACCAAGAACTTCCACAACTTCCCCAAAGGCCCTGATTTCAAGAAAATGTTTGATGTCCTCGGAGACGGGATCTTCAATGCTGAGTCCGAATCATGGGAGACTCAGAGGAGGACTGCCAAGTCCCTCATCAATCACTCCAGCTTCCAGGAGCTCGTCGCAAGGACCACCTGGAGCAAGCTCGAAACAGGGCTGTTCCCCTGTTTGGAGCAGCCCTGTTTCGAGTTGGATTTACAGGACTTGTTCAAACGTTTCGCGTTTGATTGCTCCTGTCTGGAGATATTAGGCTATGATCCCGGCTCGTTGTCCTCTGGTTTACCTCATTTGCCATATGAGAAAGCGTTTGACGACGCAGAGGAAGCAATTCTCTACAGGCATGTCCTGCCTGAGTCCTCATGGAAGTTAGTGCATTGGCTGGGGATAAAAACAGAGAAGAGGTTGAGCGAAGCGAAAGCGACAGTGGATCGGTTTTTGATCGATTGTATCGCTCTCAAGAGAGACAGCTTCTGCGGGAACGAACATGCTTTTGACTTGCTGACATGCCACATGAGAGCAGAAGCAGAGGATCATGTTTCTGAGGAGATTTGGAAAGACACTGTGTTGAATTTGATCTTTGCAGGTAAGGATACAATCAGTGCAGCTCTAACATGGTTCTTTTGGCTCTTAGCTACAAATCCTGCTGAAGAAGAGAAGATCAGACAGGAAATGCTGTCCAATTTACATGTGGATGAACTTGGAAAATGGAAGTATGATGATAACATGGACGATCTGAAGAGGCTGGTTTATCTGCATGGAGCTCTATGCGAAGCGCTTCGTCTCTATCCTCCCATTTCGATTCAGCACAAAGCTCCCATGGAGCACGACGTCCTACCGAGTGGACACCGTATAAGTCCCAACACGAGGACATTGCTGTCGTTCTATTCGATGGGGAGGATGAAAACTATATGGGGTGAAGATTGTCTGGAGTTCAAGCCAGGGAGGTGGATTTCTGAGGCTGGAAGGATCAAGAATGAGCCCTCGTTTAAGTTTTCGGCGTTTAATGCAGGGCCGAGGAGCTGTCTAGGGAAGGAGATGTCGTTCGTTCGGATGAAAATTGTGGCGGCCGCCCTCATCACTCGTTTTCGTTTCGTATTGGTACCAGCTCATCAAATTAGTCCACGAAGTTCGGTTGTTATCCACATGAAACGAGGTTTCAAAGTTAAGGTTTCCAAGTTGAATAATTAGCTGCTTCATTCACTCTTTATATATCCCTCTAGGTTAATTTGTGATGGTGATACATTGTATCATAACACAAAAGATTAGATGATAATAAATGAGGGGCTGCATGTTCTGTAAAATTTAGTGTAATATCTTCGTTGATTCTTTGAGTGAGTGATATGTTTACCTATTTGTTTACTATTTTTAAATTCAGATTTAGAATTATCTAATCAATTTTTTTAGTTTGAGTTCAAGTAAAATCAAATTACATAAATCTCCTATACTTTTTACACACATACATTTTATGCATTAATTTGACATCATCCTACTTAAATCCCTAAAAAACAAACATAGATTAGGATTTACTAAACCCAACTAATCCTGTATTTAAATTTCTTATTCCTACTTATACCCGAAATAAACATTAATACTGATTTTTCTAACTTACGTGTCAGCATAAAAAAAATGTTACATGCAGAAGATATTACATATCAACATTAAAAAAATGTGACATGCAGAAGATATCACACCAAGTTCATGTCACATGACATCCCTTGGCATAAATGAGATGTGTTTATTAGAGCTTTAACTTTCTTTTACTTCATCCGTTCCAAAGATATTGACACACTTTTTTTTTTAAATTGTCCCACAGAAATTAACATATTTCCTTTTTAAGAATATGGGACCCACACAAAAATAATTTATTTATTTACATGGATCCACACACACCACTAATACAACTACCCACTACACATTAAATATTTTTTCTCTCACTCCACTTTACATTAAATTATTATACTCCTTAATCTCCGTACCCAAAAAAAAGGCGTCAATTTCTCCGGACGGAGGGAGTATGAGAAAAGGATTTCTTCAACAGAGGGATGTGTTTAGGTGAGAATATGGAGGATCCATAGCTGTAGCTGTTACCAAATTCCAAGCCCAACCTCAAATATATGGGCTAACCTCAAATATATAGGCCTAACTACCCTTTAGTAGTTTGTTGGAGATGGATTTAGATGTTCAAATTAATTTGGTCTGCATGTAAGACTATAAGTATCCATGGACCATTCATTTATGGGACGCAACTCCTCTCCAAATTTAAGCTAATGAAATTTCTCTTTATTCTTTTTCTTTTCCTTTTTTTTTAAAAGAGAATTATAAAATACCATGACTACACTTTATTTAAAATTGTTTCATATAATTATTTGGATATGATTAATATATTATTTGAAATGTATAGTGAAAATTGGTTTGTATGTGAAATGCGACTCATCTACACCTCAAGAATGTTATATGTCATCAACTTTATGGATAAAATAAGTAATATAATGTTAAAATTTCAATTATATCGTAAGAATTAACACAAAATTATATAAATAATTATTAACCTTACAAATAAAATAGACGCAAATTATTAGGATGTGCATACAACATGGAGCAATGAATACTTTGTTGTATATAATAGGTGTATATATATATTTCGAATTTAAGAACTAATGTTATTACATTGTGATAGGCAAAAAATTATATGATATTATTTTAAAAAAATGAATGAGACAGACAAAAAGGTGATAATATTTTAATAAAAGATAATATCTAAATATCAATAATTAATCGGTAATATGTGAAATGGTCTTGTAAAAGAATTTTTTTTAATTATTTATAAAATAAATAAAAAGGACATCAAGATATAAGATAATAGACATGAAAATACAATACAACTTTCAAAATTTATGTTTAAATTAAGATATTATTTCCTGTGGAAGGTATATGAATTAGGCAAAAACTTATGTGCATCCGGATGCACATGGCACATACCGTGCACCTTTAGAATTTTGTATTAAATTATATACCTTGATGTGCATCTTTTATTTTCTGAAAAAAAATAAAAAATATTAATGAAAAGTGTATACCCTTTAAAACAAAATGATATACTCTTATTAATTAAAATGTATACCTTTTAGAACAAAATAATATACACTTACCCATAATACTAAATTCTAAAGGTGCACGGTGTGCACCCGGGCGCACGCAAACCTCATCCGAATTAATGATTTTATTAAACAAATAAATGAAAAAAAATAATTCTATAGATGGAGGGATTTTATCTTTTGTATCTTTACACGCTATCCTGTATATAAGTAGAAAAACAAACTTTCGAGACCACGACTAATATTGGGAATTAGATAGTATGTTATATTAAAAATCTAATTATCATGTACTTATTACACCTTTATTATTTTATCATCTATCTGTATGTCTGCTCAATCTTAGTATAATTCTTTTATAACCATCGTCTTAATTAATTTTCACATATGATTATGGCATTTGAGTAGTTTATCAACCTCTTCTTTTTATGGAATTTACATTTACATTTTGTTGGCATTCATACTTAAAAAATGATAAACTATGCATCATTAGATGGTTTTAATTCTTTCCTAAATTTATTCTCATTCAGTCATTCTTCAATGGGGAGATCAGATGGTTTTTCTTAATTATTTTTTCTTTCTTTTTCTAGTCTCATTCTATCGTTTATCAATCTCCTTGTATAGTAGTTTTAGCTAATTTCCCTATGTTCAATCAATATTATTCATTTCAAACTGTGTCCTAGGATCTGGCCTAGGATGAACAACAGGGAGAAGGTGTGGATCATAATAAATAAATAAATAAACTTTTTTACCAACAAAATTTATCGTTTCGTAATTATCAATGGATTGCCAATAAAAATTAATCTTTGTGTTTGATTT
The DNA here is from genome assembly GCA_023678885.1 of Pogostemon cablin. Lineage (NCBI taxonomy): Eukaryota > Viridiplantae > Streptophyta > Magnoliopsida > Lamiales > Lamiaceae > Pogostemon > Pogostemon cablin. The sequence continues at coordinate 42,175,935 of CM042959.1, read as the reverse complement.
TAGTTAAATTCCTTTCTTGTATTCTCAGTTGTGAGAATGGAGAGAAAGGTGTGAATTAGTCAAAGATTTGTAAGAGTATAGGGATTGAGGTCGGGAGAGAGAAATTCTGTGTGATTGTAAAAATTTTCACATAGTGGTATTTTCTTGGTCCGTGGTTTTTTTTCCGGTTTTGGAGTTTCCATGTAAATTTTTATGTTGTGCTTTTTATACCCTTCTTTATTTGTCCCTTAGGAATGAATGGGGATTTTCTTATCCCAACAAGTGGTATCAGAGCCCGGTTCGAGCGCTTGTAAAGTTCTTAGTATGCTCTGTGGTTGCAGCACGTCTAACCTTCCACATTAGAAAAGACTTTATGAGAGGAAGAGAGTTGTTCATTAGGCTAAGGGTGGCATGAAAGAAGTGGGAAAAGTTAGTGGCACAAGGGGGTCAGAAGATCAGCCGGATGTGGTGGCATCTTCTTCCTTGCGGTGAAAGGCGATAGACTGTGGCGACAGTAGCATGGCAAGGGGTAGGATTTGTAGGTCAGCAGTTTTTGGCGGAGTTCTTGGACCTGTAGCAATGTGAATTGCTGAGACTCCCGGTGGTGGAGTTGGCTTAATAGCGGCATGGGGTTTTCCATAAATGTCGGCTCAAGGAGATTTGAAAGGAACGGATTTTTCGGTAATGACTGGTGGCGTGGGGAAGCAACGATTCAACTGGGAAGAAGGTGATGTGGTGGCTTGGTATCGGGTGACAGATCGGTAAAGAATAGTATGGATTCAACCGATAAGTGGGAGGCATCGTGAATTCTGGGAGGTTAGAATCGGCTTCAAGTGACGACACTTTCAATAGAAAAAAGATTCAGACAAACCTGGTATAGTTGGCGGTAAAAGGTAGCGATGTCATTTTGGTACAGACAATTTTTGCTCAAGGTATAACAATGGTGCGGTGGTTGCTCAAGATGGAGCAATGGCACGGTAATTGCTTAAGGTGGAGCAATGGTGATGTTGCTGGTCAAGGAGGAGCTGGTGCGGCAACAGTTCCAAATGTTGAGTTAATATTATTGGGGATCCTTATGACATGTTCAGTTGTCATGAAAAATGATATAATAATATTGGCTGGTCCACAAGTTTGCACACGGACATTGACTAGGCAGGTGATGTAGGGTGTGTGGTGGATGTATATCGATGGCTGATGGACTTCCAGGGTAGCCAAGTGCTAGAAGTAGCACCATAAATATCAGCAGATGCTTTCGATATGTGCCGCAGGGAATTCTTAGAATGGTTGATTCTAAGTGGTCTAATCATATGGTGGAGTAGGATTCTCGGGATTGAGAATGAATTGTCAGCAAAGACAATTATTCTTAGAATGGTTGATTCTAAGGGATTCTCGGAATTGAGAATGGATTGTTGGTGAAGACAATGAGTTTTCTTTTATTTTGCCAAGGTGGAGGTTGTTGGATTTGACAAAATAAAATAAAGTTGGTTTTTTGTCCCACATCGGATGGGAGATCAAAAGGGGGAGGATTTCTTATGTTATTTAAGAAGGTCCCTAGTTTTGATGTTAAGTGCACCAATCAAGTACACTTTAATATTTGTGTTTGATTCTAGTTAAATTCCTTTCTTGTATTCTCGGTTGTGAGAATAGAGAGAAAGGTAAGAATTAGTCAAAGATTTGTAAGAGTGTAGAGATTGGGGTCGGGAGAGAGAAATTCTATGTGATTGTAAATTGTAAAAAAATTTCACATAGTTATATTTCTTGGTCCGTGATTTTTCTCCGATTTTAGAGTTTTCCACGTAAATTCTTGTGTTGTGTTTTTTATGCCCTTCTTTATTTGTCCCTTAGAAATAAATGGGGATCTGTTTATCCCAACAATCCGTTAATGTTATTTACGAACAGATTATCAATGAAATAATTATATAAATTATCAACGGATTATCAATGGTATTGGTGAAAATGTACCAACAAAAAATTACCGATGAATTTTGTTATTAATTCATTGGTAAATTAATTTAATAATAAAATTAGACAAATTTCTTTAAATGGATTAAAAAAAAGTACAAGTATTTCATTATCATTTAAAAAAAACTAGTAATTTTAGGTTTTCAATGAAGCATTTAACTTGATGCTTTCAAGATCTTTTAAAAGCTACACGCTAAAATACCACATTATTCCTAAAAGTTAATAAAATTAATCAAAATATAATTTTTTTTCTTAATATTTTTGGTAAAGTAAAAATGAACTATTTTTGGAAATAGAGAGATATTAGAGTTTTTCCAATTGAAAATTTAAAAAATAAATAAACTAACCGTTGCTTGAATTGTTTATTCTACCAATTTATTTAACTCCGCTTCAAAAAATGTATAACAATTTAGAAATTAAGATGCTATCAACTTATTACTTTTTATTTATGCTGTAAAATGTTTAAGAAATACTCTCTCCGTCCCATAATACTTTTCATATTTTCCTCATTTGTTTGTCCCACAAACTCTTTCACACCCCAAAAAAGAAAACAACACTTTATCCAACAACCTCAAAACTTACTTTAATTTCAAATTTGCCACTTATTTTTCACACACATATCATTACTTTATACTTTTTTATTACCAAAAAAATACTAAAATACCCTCCAAAGTCAATAAAGTTGGTCAAAAAGTGCAACTTTTCTTAAACAACGTGGAACAATAAATGTGAAAGATTTTCTGGGACGGAGGGAGTAATTCAATTATCACTTTTCATCATATTTTGATGCATTAAAATAAGATTTTAAAATTTTATAACATGATTCACTATATATATACTTCTTTAAAAACTAATAAATACTCCATCCGTCCCACTCAATAAGTATCTTTTTGCCATTTTGGGCGTCTCACACAAAGAATTCTCATTCTTTTTTTATATATATTGAACACCCCCACTAATACAATTAAAATATGAGTCCTATAGTCTCATTAATACAATTACCTACTACATATTAAATAATAATACTCATTAATTCATGTACAAAAAGCAAAAACAATCCTTTATCCGGGACGGATGAAGTATATTTTAATAATGAATTAATCCGTGTCATTATCATCACCCGTATCGCCCATAATCATGTCTCCATCGCTGAAAATGACTAATGATAAATCCGGTAACTTGTGAACGTCTTATGATCAGACAATGAAGGAGAGCAAGTGGGTCTTCTTAAATGATTTCTTTTTCACATTAATAATGTAGGTCGAAATAATTTAATCAAAATGCTACACATGGATATAGGCCTTTTTTAGGTATAATATGAGCTAAATGTTTTGTCCTAAAATGGAATTATAATTGAGATTGAATATATATACGTATCATGTTAATTTATAATAATATATTATAAAAAAATTCATAAATTATATTTTACATATTTAAATTTAACTAATACTCCCTCCATCCTAAAGACAAGTTCTCGGTTACAGTAGATACGAAATTTAAGAAAAAGTTACTTTTTGCATTACTTTTAGGGGTTGTTTGGCATTTTTAGGTAATAAATAAATTATAAAATAAGTTATGTGAGTTGTAAAGGGGTGACAATTTTGAAATTAAAGTGTGTTGTGGGGTTATTGATTTGTGTATATTTCTTTATTTGGAGTGTGAACTTATTTATGGGACAGACTAAAATAGAAAGTGTAAATTTGTTTATGGGACTGAGGGAGTATAAAATAGATTTAAATTCATAAATTATGCACACGAGTAATATAAAATACTTTTTTTCCTTCAATTCAAGATTGAAAAGATTGATTAACTATTGAATTGGAGCCGATTTTTTTTTTTAACAGCAAAAGAAATATTATTATTAAGCATTTGGAATAATGAAAATTACCTAAAAGATATAGCACCCACTTACAAATGACAAAAAGTATTTAGAAAGTTATGAAGCATTTAGAAAGCCACTAAGAAAAAGAAGAAAATAAAAACTATTTTATGCAAGCCATGATACATACTCTCTGAAAATGATGAAACAAAAAATCATCCTAACCTCTCCTCCTCATTGTTACCACATCTATTACAAATATATCCTCAAAATTTTGGGGCCGAATTAATTTTTGAAAAAAATGAATATAAAATATGAAAATGATCGGATAGATTAGCCGCATTAATATGTAAGTTAAGTATGCAAGAGGTTTAAGTAAACTTTCGATTAATTTTTTTTAACATTGAAAATCTCTTTCTTTTTTTAATGAATCATGTTCGCCCTTTATTTTTTATAAATTTAAGAAAGTAGCTTTGGTTAACGCTGCTTGAGTTTAGGGACCATTTATTTATGACTTACCGTTGGAAAGATTGACATCTTCTTTACTTCTGAAATTGATAGATTTAGGGTTGAACATTAATTGTTTTCAATGTTCTATAGTTTGGGTTCTTGATTAAGCATGGTTTTGATCAATTAACATATGGCTTTGGGGTTAAACATAATTTAGAACATAGTTAAGCTAGCATGGTCATGATGCGTTGAATAATTTGTTAATTTTAAAATTATAGGGTAGATTTAGTCTATCTATATATATTAAAAATACACATGGTTTATTTGATAGTATGATATAACTATTAGACTAATGTGACTTTTTGTTCGATATAAAACTAATTTTAATTTTAAAATTAAAGTGTAGATTTCATCCATCCAATTAGAAACACACATGGTTTATTTCATATTGTTATGATCTTACTATGGGACCAATGTGACTCTTTGTTCAATATAAAACTATTAATTTAAGATTTAAAATCATAAAATCACTTCTGAAAAAATATAATAAATGCATTAAACTTTATATATCTAATATTATATATATATATTTATAATATAATTTATTAGGACTAAAATGACATTTTATTTATGTGGTAAATTTATTTACTCTAATTATTATTAAATTATTTTAGATAATTTTATATTTCAAGCTTTAAATTTACTTTTATACTTTGGGACTCTTAATTAATTAATCGAGAAAAAAATTAGATCCCAGTTAATTACTAATTAACCTATTTAAAGGTGCTGAATGGAAATATTCTGAAAAAAATATTGAAGGCAGTAGCTTGCCTAAATATTTTACAGCACCCCATACAATTATTGGCCAGTTATTAGATTTAATTAATGAGTATTGATTAAGTATAACTGTATTTTGACTTTTCCGCACAAAATTTAATAATTTTAGGGACCAATATTAGATCTTTTAGGGTTACGATTATTAATTTTTCTTCTCTAACTTATACGTAAATCAATTGTCCAATTATATTGCATGCCAATCACTCATTAGTTGATATTTGGTTAACCCGTTGCGAGGATGCATTCATATGTGTATAATTTTTTTATTCTATTTTGTATATATGTTATTTTATTTTGTATACGTGTTTCTTAATAATTGTATACTTTTTTCATACTAAATTTTTCATTAAAAAAACTAGCATTCATATGTGTATAACTTTTTATTCAATAGTGTGTTTTTTAATAATTATATATTTTTTTACACTTAATTTTTTATTAAAAAATGAACAATTAAATTGTATACATTTTTTCTCATAATTGTATATAATTTTGTTTATATTTGTATATGTTTTCTAAAGTGAGTGCACCCTATCTTAAGGTGCACCCCGGTGCATAGTATAATTAGTCATCAAGAGTTTTTTCTTTCGTTTGTTTCATCTCATTTATTTTTTTATAAACTAATAAATAAATCAACATTAATTGTCCAATTATATTAGTATTGAGATTTGAAAATGGAGAATGGGCCAACATCCAACATGGTGAAACATGAGACGGAATATGCATTTGAAATTGGGAATCCAAAATGCCATTTTTCATGCTGTGAAAATTAAGTGTGTGTCATCCGCTATACTCCCCTCGTTCCGCGTTAATGTTTACGTTTGTTTTTGCATGTGGATTAAGATATACTCCCTTCGTCCCACAAAAGTTTGCATGTATCATTCGACACGGAAATTAAGAAAAGTGATAACTTTTAGATGTACTATGGTATTTTTTTGTAATAAATAAATGATAAAGTATGTTAGGTGTGTAGGTAAGGGTGAATTTTTTTTAAATAAAATGTACTCCCTCCCTCCGCTTTCAAGTGTATCATTTTTTCATTTTGGGCGTCCGTCCCCAAGGGTCTCATTTTCTTTTTTATCCACACACATCCACTAATACAACTAAAAAATAGGACTCACATCTCCACTAATACAACTATCCACTACACATTAAATAACAATACTCCTTAATCTCCATGCCCAAAAGCAAATGACACCCTTGAATCCGGACGGAGGGAGTATGGGGAAAGGTGATTGTGTTTGACTTTTTGATTTTTTCTAAGGAATGTGCAAATTTTTGTGGGACAATCCAAAATAAAAAGTGTGCCATTTAAATTGGGACGGAAGGAGTATAATATTTTAATGTATAGTGAAATTAGAGAAATAATATTTAATATGAGATGAGTAGTTGTATTAGTATTATATGTGGACTCTACATAAAATAATTAATTATTTTGTATATATGGCCTAGTATGGGTCCAACTTGATAAAAATATGGGACACGCCAAAATAAAAAATGTAAATATTACCCTGATGTATGATGACATGACATGTACAGTAGATGTGGACATGATTCCGATAAGTGAGATCCCCTACTACACCCCATATTACATTAGATGTTACATGGGGTGTAGTAGGGAATTTGAATTGTGATTCGGATGTAGTGTCATCATTTTACACTGAACGATTATATTCAACAAGTTGAATTCTCTATTACATATTTCATGTTTTATTGGTGTTTCATTGTATAAAAAAATTATACCTTACAAATGACCATTAAACCCTTGGGGCATGTATTGAATTTTGACATTTGATTATGACACGTGACAAATATTTAATTAATGTAATAGGAGATGAAACACCATTATGTAATATTCAAAGGCTGACGAGGCCAAGTCTACTACTGCAAGGATTTATTTCATTCAATCAAGCCAAAGAGTTTAATCTGCAAAGATTTTTTAAAAAAAAAAATAAATTGAGCAAAGTTTTTCTCAATTTTCTTTTTTTATTTATTTATGCAATTGGATGGTATCTTATTTTTCTTTAATAATTTAGTAAGTATTAATTTTTAAAATATAATTATATATACATATATATTCCATTTATTATTTATGCGATTTCAAGCTAGTCATTATCTTAAAGATAAGACATTTTTTTAAAAAAAAACTAATTTTGTCCCAATATTTTATAAAAGTTCCAATTCAATTTTTTGAAATTAGAAAAATTAAACCTACCAATTTGATGGAAATTTAAAAATTATAAGAATATTTCGAAAACATTTTCTTGCAAGTATTTTGAATAAAATAAAATTGTAATACACGATTTTGAATTTAAATGATAACATAAAAGGTGAATACAATCTTCATTAGCTGCATCCAACCCAGGTTCGGATTCTGGTGCCATTTTGATACATCATCTTCTATGCTAAACCGTAATCACTTAACGCGTGACACAGGAGATAATGTACGAAAATGGCCCAAAAGATCGGGTGTGAAATCTTGTGAATTAATGAGAAAGCATGCAGTTTAATTCCTTGTGGATAATCTAACCCTCAATCCATTTCTAGGTTGAAGTATTATAGAATCACGAGGAGCCACTACATGACCCTCCACAAGATGAACATTGTAATGATGTATGATTGCAGCTGCCACCATCTTCATCTGCACAAACGCCATCTCTTTCCCCAAGCAGGTCCTCGGTCCGGCATTGAACGCCGGAAACTTGTACGACGGCTCGTGCTTGATCCCTCCGGCCGCCGTGATCCATCTCTCCGGCTTGAATTCCAGGCAATCCTTCCCCCACACGCTCTCCATCCTTCCCACCGAATAGAATGAAAATATCAGCTTTGCATTTTCACGGAGGTAGTGGCCGCTGGGAAGAACTTCGGCCCTGATCGGAGCTTTGTGCTCCAACGCCACCGGCGGGAACAATCTCAGAGACTCACACAGAGCTCCATGGAGGTACACCAGTTTCCACGACTCCTCCACCGTCAAACACCTCCACTTGTTCATCGTTTCCATAATCTCCTGTCGGATCTTCTTCTCCGTGGAGGGGTTCACCGCAATTAACCAGAAAAGCCACGTGAGGCACGTGCTGGTGGTGTCTCTGCCGGCGAACATCAGATTCAAAGCCGTGTCCTTCAAAAACCTAGTTATCCCGCCCGGAGAGCTAAGTTTCTTCTCCTCGTACACATCCTTGAAAGCTTTCAAAAGTGCGTGGCGTTCTACATTGACTTTCGGATAGATGAATTCGTCGAAAGCAATGGAAGATTCACTAAGAACCTTCTCCCCGCCGACGCCGAGCCATTCTAGAAGCTTCCAGAGGGTTTCCGGGATGACGTGGCGGTGCAGCAGAGGCTCCGCCACTCGACTAAACGCCTTCTCGCAGGGAATGAGTGGCATCTCGACACACAAACTGCATGGATCGAACCCCAACACCAGCTTGCAAATGTTGTCGAAAGTGAACCTCTGGAACACATCCTGCAGATCAAAATCACACCCCTGTTCGCACAAGTGCTCAAGAACCGGTACAAGGCCTGTTTGTATCTTGTCGGAAACAGAGGAATGCAGAGTAGCAGAGAAAGTGGGGTGGGTGAGGTGTGAAAGAGTGGTTCTCCGGTGGATCTCCCACAGCTCAAAATCAGCACCGAAGATCCCATCTCCCAAGATTTCGAAGATCTTCCTGAATTCAGGGCCTTTGGGGTAGTTGGAGAAGTTCTTGCTGAAGACGTGGTGGATGTTGGCAGGATCGCAGGTGAACACCATGTCGATGTTGCAGAACCAGGGGCCTTTCACCTCGTACGTGCCGCCGCATTCCCCAAGCACCTCCGTCGCGTAATCGTGCCCTCGTCGGAGATTCTGAACCACCGCCGGCAGCATTCCGACCAGGGGCCAGTTCGTGGGCTCTGACCTCGTCTTTCCTCTTCTGAGCACCCAGTACAAGAGATAGAGCAAAGGGATACATATGAAGAGAATTTCCAGACTCTTGATACTAGCCATTAAGCTCTGTATAATTTTTGTGTTCTACAATTGATTCATTTATATATATGCTCCCACCCTCGACACGTCTTAAGTTGGCCTTTTCACATAAATTATTATAATGTGTCCACATAATATTTAATTGCAGTGTGGTGCGTTCCCGTCAAAATATAATCCTGTCATGAAATGGATAAAATGTTACTGTGCATTTTTGTTACTCCCTCCGTCCCAAATTCAAATTCACGTTTACTGTAGATACGGAGTTTAAGAAAAGTCACTTTTTGACTTACTTTTGAGGGTAGTATGGTATTTTTGGGTAATAAATAAATGATAAAGTATGTTATGTGTGTTAAAAAGGTGATGGCAAATTTGAAATTAAAGTATGTTAGAGGGATATTAGTTTGTTGCTTTTTCCTTTTATGGAAGTGTGAAGTTGAACTTGGGACGGACCAAAACGGAAAGTGTGAAGTTGAAGTTGGGACGGAGGGAGTATAAATTATGGCAAAAGCTTCTGCGCCCCCAGGACACGGAGGAATACTCTGTGTTTCCATGTGAACACAACTCTTCCCCCTCCAATCCTATTTAAACATATGTATTGCTAGGGGCCTAAATTGCAAAAAAGCATGACAGGGGTCTAAATTGCAAAGGGGCATGAAAATTGTAAAGGCGCACGGAATGTGCTCCGTGCGCCCGGGTGCTGATCGGTATCCTTTTCATCTAAATTTTAGTATCTTTTATGATGTTTTTCTTATGTGTTTTTATTCATTTTGTATACCATTTGGTGGTGTTATATGAAGATATGAAAATTTGTACTTTGAAATGATAAATGTATGATTTGCATGATTAAGTGCCTTAAATTGCGCGACATTTGTAAATATTTAGAGAATTGATATTTTGGTTTATTTTGTATAATTTTCAGGCATAAATGGATTCTAGAAGTGAAGAGGTAGATGTAGGAAAAAATGGATCTCAATTCGGAGTTAAAACGAGGGAGAACGAATCAAAACAGTAAAGCAGCGCGAAGCTGTCACAAAAATTCGACCCTTGCACAAAAATTCGGTCGAATTTTTGTGAATTTTTAGGAAAAATAGGGGCGAAACAGAACAACGGAGGCTGAGCACACTGACATAAAAATTCGACCATGCTCATGAAAATTCGGTCAAATTTTTCTGCTGATTTGTAGAAAAATTCGACAACACTCGCAAATATTCGGTCGAATTTTTGTGAAAACCACCACCTGTACAGAAAATCAGTTTTAATTCCCTTTTTGGCTGCTTTTTCTCTAAGTTTTGAGAGGATTAAGGCTTCACTTGGGACACACACATCACACACAATTTTCTCCATTTTACACCATCATCTTCATCCATTCTTCATCCATCCATCTACACTTGATCTCCTCCATTAAATCCACCATCCAAGTGATCAAGGAAGTAAGGGAGAGTGGGATCACAAGAAGAAGAAGATCTCTATTGAAGACCTTCAAATGGAGTATCTAATTCTAATTTTGTGACTTTCTTTATAGTTGATCATAGTTTGTAAGGATTTTAATGTCTATGTTGAATTTCTTGTGACTATGAGAGGCTAATCTCCTTTGTGAGATTAGCTCCATGATTGGTGTTGGATAATTTAGTTTTTATGCAAATTGATTTTAATCTTGAATGGGCTTTGTGTTATTTCTATCATTGATTGTTAATTGCTTGATGTATATGATTAATTTGTGTGATTAATTGTCATAGGCATGTGATTAGATTGGTAAATCAATTACATGTTTAGGATAGTTCATTGAATCATTTCATCATACACTTCATGTGCATTAATTTAGAATGAGATATGTCTATCTTTCTAGATTTAGAACCTTTGATAGAACATTTGATTAGCTTAATCGTGAGATTAGTTGATTAGATGAGGAGACCCAAGCCATTAGTGAATTCATAGTACCTTAAAAGGGAATATTGCCTATGATTTAGTACCTTGTTAGGGAACTCGTAGAGTAATTAATACCTAGTGGGAGATGTTCACTTTGGTCTTGATCCTATGTGCGTTTGGGAGCCTTATTGAGGGCCAACATCCTATACATCTTGGTAGAGAGTTTAGGTGGAATTAGTGATTGCTCCTATACCTTGTCCATGATAGAATATAATTAATTGCATGATTATTTTGTTATCTATGTCATGATTGTTGCTAATCACATCCTTGCATCACTTGAAACCCATTTATTTTTGCATTCATTTTATCTTTATTTCTTTCATTAGTTGAATTGCATTTATTTGCATCTATCCTCCTATTCCGTCGTCCTTATAAAATCTCGATAAACTTGAGATCGCTTAAACTCTAGTGTCTTCATCCCTTGGTTCGATAAATTCTTTAATTGGTCATGCCGACTACAATCCGACCAATCAGGTGCACATGAGCCTCACTCATAAATTATTACTCCCTCCGTCCCATAACAATTGACACATTTTTTTTTTGCACGGAGATTAAGGAGTATAATAATTTAATATAAAGTAAAGTGAAATAAATAATATTTAATGTATAGTGGGTAGTTGTATTATTGATGAATGTGAGTCATGTAAATATTGGCCATTAAGCTCTGTATAATTTTTGTGTTCTACAATTGATTTTGCATTTATATATTCTCCCACCCTCGACACGCATTAAGTTTGCTTTTTCACATAAATTATTGAGTAAGGCTTGCGTGCGCCCGAGTGTAGACCGTGCGCCTTTAGAATTTAGTATTATGAATAATGGTACATTATTTTGTTCTAAAAGGTATACACTTTTCATTAATATTTTTTTATTTTTCTTTAGAAAATAAAGGGTACACATCTTTATACTAAAGGGTATACAATTTAACACAAAATTTTAAAGGCGCACGGAGTGTGCCCGTGCGCTCGGGTGCACACAAGTTTTTGCCTAAATTATTTTAATGTGTAATGAGTTGATCAACATAAATTTAATTGCAGTGAGTATTACTGATATGTGTGGTGTGGTCCCATCAAAATATTAGCCTCGCATGAGATGGATAAAATGGGGATAAAAAAAATTTTGCCCCATAAATTTGGTCATGTACAATTTTTGCCCCAAAAAAGATAATATTTGGGCATTTGTCCTACTATTTTCATAATTGCATCAATGTTGCCCCATTTTTGCCGAAATTTGATATTTTTTCCAGAATCGATCACGTGCATGTCACGTGATCATCAGATTTGGCATTTCTCTGTGGGAATTTTTTTCCCCATAAGTTTGGTCATGTACCCCCAAAAAAGATAAGATTTGGGCATTTATCCCAATATTTTTATAATTGCGCCAATGTTGTCTCGTTTTTATCAAAATTTGATATTTTATTAGAATTGATCACATGCGTGTCACGTGATTATCGAATTTGGCATTTTTTGGTGAATTTACTGACCTGGCGACACAATGGCATCCACATCAATAACAACAATAATAATATTTTATTAAAAATTTAATTAAAAAAATACCCTCCATCAATGCACTCAATTCTCACGTGCCCTCCACGTACTTCCACCATCTTCGCAAACTCCCTCTTTTTGTCAATTAGAGGATCCCTCGTGTACCCTCTCACCACCATGGGTGGTAGCCATTGGATCTTTCGCTCGCGTCACCATACTCACGTCACCAAGCTCCCCATCATCATCTACTTCCACGGCGGAGGATTCACATTCTTGAGCGCCACCACTCCATATTCTTTCACGAGTCATGCAACCGTATGATTGCTCACGTTCCTTCCCTCATCGCTTCCGTCGAGTAATACCTAGCATTGGAGAATCGTCTTCTGGAGGCGTACAACGACCTCATGGATGAAGTGCAGTGGGCTAAAACCTAAGCACTCCCGGTCGTGATGCCAACCCTTCGATCGAAGAATTCGCTGAATTCTCTAGGATTTTCCTAATGGAAAGCAATATTGCCGGCAACATGGTCTATCACGTGGGGATGCATGCACTTGATATTAATCTCCAAATCACAATTAGAATCGCGAGACTGATAATGAACCATCCGTTCTTCAGCGGGGTGCGAAGGACTGAATCGGAGCTAAAAAAACACCAACGATCCTATCCTCCTCTGCATGGCTCCGATATCATGTGGTTGCTCGCACTGTCGAAGGGCACGGATCGAGGCCATATGTACTGTGATCCGTTCATTAGTGGTAGGCCTTTGGAGTAGAAGATCCGACAGTTACCGCCTATGGTGGTGAGAGGGTACACAGGGGATCCCTGATTAACAAGAAAAGTGAGTTTGCGTAGATGGTGGAAGCACATGAAGGGTACGTGAGAACTGAGTTCATCGATATTGAGGTTATTTTTAAAATTTAAATTATCAATAAAATATTATTATTGTTAATGTGGATGCCACTTTGTCGCTAGGTCAGGAAATTTATCGAGAAATATCAAATCCGATAATCATGTGACATGGACGTGATCGATTCTAGTGAAAATATCAAATTTTAGAAAAAATGGGGCAACATTGGCGCAACTATAAAGATATTGGGACAAATGCCCAAATCTTATCTTTTTTGGGGCAAAAATTGTACATGACCAAACTTACGGGCAAAAAAATATTTTTATCATGCCAAAAAATGTCAAATTCGATGATCACGTGACATGCACGTGATTGATTTCGGCGAAAATATCAAATTCCAGCGAAAACGGAGCAACATTGGCACAATTATGAAGATAGTGGGATAAATGCCCAAATGTTATCTTTTTTGGGGCAAAAATTGTACATGGCCAAACTTATGGTGAAAAAATATTTTATCCTGATAAAATGTTATCATTTTCGTTATAAATTATTATTACTTTTCATTTATATTATAAATTGTTTATGAAATAACATTATCACTTTTTATTATTTGAGAATCACTTTGCACTAAAAAGTTATCACTTTTTATCCGTTTTATATTTTGCCGGAAATGTTAATTGTTTTACGTGAGTCCTAGTTGAAAATAAAATGTCAACCTTTGAGAAATCCAAAATAGAAAATATAAAATATAAATCTTAATAGTGTTTCATTTCGTATTCTACTCATTAATTAAATGACATGTGTCTTTATTAATATTTCTTAGATTAATGCTCCAATAGCTTAATAGTAAATTGTAGGGTATAGTTTTATTATTTTATTGAAACATGGAAGGTGGAATAGTGAATTCCATCTCTCTCGAACACATAGTAGTATATAGAGTGAGGCTTGCGTGCACCCGGGGGCACACCGTGTACCTTTAGAATTTAGTATTATGGGTAAGTGTACATTATTTTGTTCTAAAGGGTATACATCTTAATTAATAATGGTACATCATTTTGTTCTAAAGGGTATATACTTTTTATTAATATTTTTTTATTTTTCTTCAGAAAATAAAGAATACACATCTTTATACTAAAGGGTATATAATTTAACACAAAATTTTAAAAGTGCATAGAGTATGCCCGTGCGCCCGGATGCACACAAATTTTTGCCTTAGTATATATAGAGAGAGAGGATGACAGAATTTCAATCTTTAAAAACATATTTGGTATATTAGTATTTTAAGGGAAAATGTACGTTAAAATTTTAGGGATGGTATATACTTTATGGTGTAGTTTGAATTTCCTATTACAATTTGATTATACATCTTCTATTGAGAATTATCATATAAATGATACATGAATGAGAACATATGAATGATATATGGGTGAGAAACAAAATTTATACACAAAAAAAAAACATAGATTAGAAATAAAATTTAAAAGAGTGGTGTACATGGTGCATCTGGACGAATAAAAAAAATAATTAAAAATTTTAATAAATAACCACCCACTACCTCTACATTTAATCCATTAATCCTAAAGTATATCGATGCACACACTAAAATCACCCTAAATTTTATACCTAAAAAATATATCTATCCCAAAGAGAAAGGCTGAAATTTAATTCTAATTACCACACACACGTCAATCATATAAGATCTATTATTAGTATATGTAAAGGCAAAATATAACTGAACATCAAGTGCCATACATTACACCTCGTAAATTAGAGACTTGTGGATAATTTTTTTTTAATTTTATTTATTTAATAATAAATATTAAAAAATTATACTCTAATTTAACGATTTAGATGGTTGGTTGTATCGATATCTCTCAGTGTACCAAATAAAACTCTAAATTTAAAGGTATAAATGAAATTTTGGGAAAATTATACTCTCCGTCCCACACTTATGTTCATATTTTTCGTTTTCGTCCGTCCCACATTATCTTCACCACAAAAAAAAAAATCACATAAATCAACAACCTCAAAAGTTATCTTAATTTCAAAAATATCACACCACCTAACAAACATAACATACTTTATAATTTATTTATTACCAAAAATACCACAATACCCCTAAAAAAATCAATAAAGTTGTTCAGAAAGTAACTTTTCTTAAACTCAATATCTATAGTTTCGGCGAATATAAGTGCGGAATTGAGGGAGCATCACTTTTTCTTAAAAAATAAAAAATAAAAAATCTCTGTTTAATTTCATCCATATTGTACAGTATTTAACAATTTTATATGCATGAAAAGGGGCTAGATTTTGCTAAACTTATAAGTACGTATTTATTATTGTTGTTGGACATATAACTGTGATCTCCTAACGACAGTGATGAAGAAAATATCAATCAAAATGTCCCTGTTGTTATCTATGTACAAATTACGTGTGGGAATTCACTCCTTATCTTCTGAAAATGGAGTGAGGCTCTTGTGCACCCGGGCGCACGGAACACATTCCGTGCGCCTTTACAATTTTCATGCCCCTTTACAATTTAAACCCCTAGCAATACATAGGTTTAAATAGGATTGGAGAGGAGGGTTGTGTTCACATGGGGACACGGAGCATCTTTCCGTGTCCCCGGGCGCACGGGAGCTTTTGCCCTGAAAATGATTGTATCTAAAATAAATTATTTCATCAAAAAACCCTTCAGATTATTTTATTCGTTTGTCCAGCAAAATTCTTCACATTTAAAAAAAAAATATTATTTTATAAATAATATTAAAAGTTATTTTAATTTTAAATTTATCACTATTTTTTACGCACGTACCATTACTTTATACTTTTTTATTAATTAAAAATACTACAATATACTTGAAAATTAATAAAATTGATAAAAAAGAACAACATATTTTAAACAATGTAAAATAGTAAACGTGAAACGTTTCGTAAAATCGAAGGAGTAATAAATTAAATATAAAACTCTGATACATAATGAAATGGACTGGTATCTAAAATTTATTGGTTGGGTGTCAACTAAAGTCCCACATCGGTTAGTTATGGGGAAGGCCGTGGGTTTATAAGTGTGAGATGGACTCTCCCTAGCATGAGGTCTTTTGGGCGTGATGCTCAGAGTGATAAAACCGTGTGGGTCAGTGGGTGGCCCAAAGCAGACAATATCATGCTAGTGGATTGAGATTATACTAGGGGCCGATAAACCCAACAATGGTTGGGTGTCAACCAAAGTCCCACATCGGCCAGAGTCAGTGGGTGGCCCAAAGCGGACAATATCATGCTAGTGGATTGAGACTATACTAGGGGCTGATAAACCCAACAATGGTTGGGTGTCAACCAAAGTCCCACATCGGTCAGACATGGGGAAGGTTGTGGGTTTATAATTGAGGAATTGACTCTCCCTAGCATGCAGCCTTTTGGGTGTGATACCCAGAGTAGTAAAATCGTGCGGGCCAGTGGGCGACCCAAAGCGGATAATATCATGCTAGTGGATTGAGTGGACCCTGTTCCCTGGACGGATAAACCCAACAAGTGGTATTTGGATATCGTGCGGGCCAGTGGGCGACCCAAAGCGGATAATATCATGCTAGTGGATTGAGTGGACCCTGTTCCCTGGACGGATAAACCCAACAAGTGGTATCAGATCCAAACCCCAGACTTAACCGGCCCAGCCCGGGGTTGGTGGGATATTCGGAATTCAAACTGGATGGTCTAGTTGCGGGACTTTGTTTGAGGGGAAAATATTGGTTAGATGTCAACCAAAGTCCCACATCGATTAGTCATGGGAAGGTTGTGGGTTTATAAGTGTGAGATGGACTCTCTCTAGCATGAGACCTTTTGGATGTGATATCCAGAATGGTAAAACTGTGGGGCCAGTGGGAAGCCCAAAGCGAACAATAATATCCTAGTGTATTGAGTGGGTCCGACTCCCTGTGCGGATAAACCAAACAAAATTACATATAGATATTTTCCAAAAACCAACTCTAAAGGAGAAAAATTAATATTTCATCCTTTATAGGAGTATATTTTTATAAGTTTTTTTCTTTTCCAAATCTAATTATGAATTCATATAAATTATATAGGGATATTATTCCTTATCTTTATACTTTACGCTTTTATTTGTTCCACACTTATTTTTATTATCTAAAAAAGGGAAACGATACATCAATTCATAATCTAAAAAAATCATTTTAATTTTAAAAATATTATTTCTACTTAATACACATAATATATTTTATATTTTATTTATTACTTAAATTTTGACACTACCTCTAAAAAATTAATAAAATTAGTTAATTTTTTCTTAAAATACGTGTATATATATATATATATATATATATATATATATATGTTAAATGTGGAACTGGAGGAGTATTATAATAGAAAAATAACATATTATATTTATTCCTCTTTATATAAGAAATAGGAATTTTAAGATTATGTAATATATATATACATACAAAACATGTCATAAATTCTCTTTTCGCTTTCTCTTCTTTGTTTTTCTAATTTCTGATGTTATTAATAGTTGATTTTAAAAAATAACATACGAAATAATTATTTTTATAAAAATATCACTTTTAATTTTTTTTAAATTATTTTTTATTATAAAATTTATATATAATCGTGACACATATAGTTGTGTGCATGATTGCTATATTATCATGCAATGTTGCAGACATTAAGGTCCCCATCATCCACACATTGATCTCTTGTTACATTTTACTATTACATCTTCTATTACACGCGTTAGATGAGTGTCACATATGCGGAGAATGACATTGCGCACATAATTGCCTGATGTAGACATGCACAAAAAAATCAGAACCGGCGATTCGAACCGGGGAACCGCCGGTTTTAACCGGAACCGGAACCGCTGGTTTCGGAACCGGCCAAAAAAAACCAAAACCGGCTAAGGAAGGTTTGGTTCGGTTCCTCATATTTGGAAAAAAAACAGCGGTTCCAGTTCGAACCGCCGATTTTTTATTTTTTTAAAATTTTTTACGCTTAAAATCCAAAAAAAAAAATTAAAACCGGAACCGGCGGTTCCGAACCGGGGTGCATGTCTAGCCTGACGGTGGCACGAGAAGATATGGATAACGGATAATGATGTCTAATTTTATAATATTTTTTTCATATGGCAATTTTGGTTTTTTTTAAATAAAAAGAGATTTATTAAAATTAAAAAATTATTGGCGATATTTTTCTTTTTCTTACAAGTTTTTTTTTCCTTGATCAATTTTTCCCTCCAGACAATTTAAATACTTATATCAATTAAACCATTTTACACCGTCAATTTAAAAGTATTTATTTTTCCTTTTTATTAAAAAGACCACCTATATTACAAATCATTCCTTCTAATATAACTACCCATTGCATATATATATATATATATATATATATATATATATATATATATATATATATATATATTTATAATAACATTTTTAGATATGATTAAATTAAATTTGATTATTAAATTGAACATAGAGTTTTCCTTGTAATATTTTAATAAATTTCTTGCTTTAGTTATTGATGGGTTACCAATAACTTAAACTTCGTTTCTTATTCTTGAATATAAGTATTTACTCTCGAATAATTAAATTTTTATTCAATTATTGTTGGTACAATTTCTTGCTCTCTCTCTTCTTCTCCTTTTATTTTATTTTATTTTATTATTTTTTTTATGTGAAGTTTTTCTTAAATTCTCCATAATTTCTCACAAAAGTTGAAACTACTATGGTTGTTATAATATTAACTTAAGAAGATGAGTGGGCCTAACTGAGTCCATCTTACGTCATTGGGCGACGTAAAGTGCCGTACAGTTTTAATTATCGCACAAACGATAAAGCCCAGTGGATATTGTATCATAGTGATGGGCCCAGTAATAGCATGGATTTGTACTTGTCGCTATTTATATTTTTAAAATTTAAATACTACTACTTTTTATAAGAAGTGGATATATTTTACACGTGAGGGAATATTTTTTTAGGGACGGTACTTTAAATGTCCTATATGAATTGTGTGATATTAAGTTTACCCTAATATTTTTTAAACATTTAATTTGTGTAATTTTATAGTGATAAGCTTGAATTACCCCACTCACATGTCAAATTTATTCTCTTATTTTTTCTGAAAAGTGGGTGAGAGTTACTATTTTATTAACGTTGAAATTGAGGAGAATCTTTGACCCCTTTAACTCAAATCCTATTTTTTTGCTCTCTCTCATTCTTTGTTTGTGAACGCTAGTGCACCTCCCATTTTTTTCTTTCTTCTTATTATTATTTTTTTACTCCTTCCGGCCACTTGAAAGGTAACCGTTTGCTTTTTGCATGTGCACAGTTTTAAGGTCTTTATTTGCACGTGGATTAAGGAGTATTATTATTATAGGTAAAGTGGGTAATTGTATTAGAAGGAAGTGGTGGGTCATATTATTTACTTTCTTTACTAAATAAAGGAAATTGATACCTTTGAAGCGCACGTCATGAATAGTGAAATAGATACCTTGTAAGTGGCCGGAGGGAGTATATTTTAATGATGGAAACCATCCTAGCGACTCTCTCTCATTCTTTGTCCGCGATTTCTGTGTGCACCTCCCATTTTTTCTTTATTATTATTATTATTATTATATTTTAATAATGGAAACCATTCTAGCGGACACCTAATCTCTCTCCCTTTTTTTTTAAATTTTTGTATTAGCGGACACCTAATTTTTGTATTAGTGCACATCACCCTCCTTTCTCTTTTTTATTTTTTTATTTTTATCGGCGGACACCATGACACCACCCTTTTGTTTTTATTTTTTTATTAGCGGACACCATGACACCTTTCATTTTTCTCCATTTATTTTGTTTTTTAATTAGCGGACATCATTCCAACATCAGCGGACACCTTCCTTTTTTTTAATCAGCGGAGACGATCTTTTTTTAATCAGCGGACACTGTCCCAACATCAATGAATACCTCCCCTTTCTCCCCTATTTTTTTTGTTTTTTATCAGCGGACACCATGACACCTCTCTTTTCTCTTTATTTTTTGTTTTTTTTTTTAATTAGCAAACATCACCACTGTTCCAAAAAATTAAACATTATATTTCTTTTCTAATTATCTCCTCTTATTAATATTAGAGTTAATTGCATCAAAAATACCCACTATTGGGTCATTTGCATTTTAAAGGCTTGGCAAATTGTACCCAATGGGCAGGTCCTCCTGCCCGATTGCTGACCTGGCAAATAATTGCTGGCAATGATTCAAATCTGACCGTGCTCCGATGAGGGCATTTCTTCCGGCGAATGGAGTAGAGCTTTCAGCAGACTGGGCAGCGATTAACGGGATCCGGCGGCTGGGCTCGAGTCGGCGTACTGCGGAGTGCGGTGAACCGGGACGGTGTATGGCTAGCGGCCTTTCGACTAGGTTTGTTTATCCAACAACGCGATGGTGGAAACTGGTGGGTAATTTCGCGACTTCCCAAGCAGCGGTTGATGGCGGAGGTTGAAAAGCAGTGCAATTTCTGGGGACGGAAGCAACACTGCAGCAGATGGGTGCACTCGGCGGTCGACGACGAGTGGCTGGAAGTGGAGACAGCGGCGGCTGGAGACAACTCCAACTGTTGGGCCTTTGGCCCAAATGTTGGTCTTCAATCCTTAAGTATTGGGCCCATTCTAATTTATTAGAATGTGGCCCATAGCCTTACACCCAATCCCATTTAATCACCTATTTGTGACCCTAACGGGTAGAACGTGGATTTGAATTCTTGTGTGAGTTCAATGGAAATCTGAGCACTGTGGAGTTCATCCCTCAACCACCTTCTCCGGCGACGACGTACACCGACGATGATGACGACCGCATCCGCCTAACACCAACAGTGTCGACAGCGTTTCAATGCTCACGACTTCAGCGGCAAGTGGCGATACTCGACTATCGACCCTTTGGCGGTGATCGACGGTGACGTGCGGTGGTTCACGGACGGCTGAATGGGGGAACTGATTTGGTGATGGTGTTAAAGATATCAGATGACATGTTGCCCTCCAGCGGACACCGAAAAGATTTCGAGTTGTTGTTCTTGAGAGAGGAGGAGATCTGTGGAGGACTCAAATTTGATGACTCGAGATGGATTCCATTGATAACATCCTCCAACATATAATTCTGAATTTGACTGCAGATTTCCATTTTCTGCTGCTCAAATCAGCATTCCATATTGATGATCTGCAGCATTATGCCGTCTGAATTCTAATTGACTGACAGCCAACATTGAAATTATTTTCCAGGTCAGCGAACGGGCAGGAAGACCTGCCCATTAATTGCGATACGCCAAACCCTTGAAAGGTTGATGTTTTTCTTGCAAAATGTGTGTATTTTTTATGCAATTAACCCTTAATATTACGTAACAAAAATTCTTAAAACATAGTATCACTCTAACAATCCTAAAACATATTATAGCAAAAAAAAAAAAACCTATATGCTGTGATTTGTTGAGAAAATAAATAAAAGATTTTTTTTAAAGAAACTTTGTGAGTAAAATACGAGATATGTTGAGATAATATAATCATGTCCGCCATATTTAAATATTTATATCCTAATTCTAATCCTAATCTTAATCTTAATATATTAAGAGTGTGAAGTTGATAAGAAACTTTTTTGGATTGAAATGTCCTGTTTATTTTCCTTTTTCCCACTTTTAGCCTCGTGTTTAAACAATTTATAATATGTACCCAAATGCACCTAAAGATAGGTGCACCCATATACAATTTATATTCAACAAACTAGGGATAGTAAACGTTTTTATTGGAAACGTTTCATTCTCAGTTGTTAAAAACTCAATCGTCAAAGAAGAGGAGAACGTTTTATTTTCAGGTGGTATCGGTTGGCCAGTTTTTTCCTAATTTTTCGGAGCAGCTATAGGAGTTCAATCGTCAAAGGCCGCTTCAAAATCTTCATTCCCACTTTACTTCATCGGCGATTACGACATTGGTGCTCCCAAAATATTACCTGTCACGGCCAAGGATTTGTTTACCTAATTCGCTATGGTATGTTGTTACTGATCTTTAAGTTCTATGGCAAAGTTTTATAATTTTCATTTCTTATATTTTGTAACTTTGTTGATGTATGCATTTAGTATATTCTTACAATCTCTGTTGACTTGATTTTATGTCTAACAAGATTGAATTTTCAATTTGCAATCCAAAATTTTTCATTTAAATTAAATCCTATATTTCTTCCTCAATCCCGCCAGGCTGTTTATGACATTTAAAACAATTATCGGAGGAAGATGTATGAATAATGGGACATAACTCTGATGTAAGATTCTGGTTAGACAATTGGATTGGCGCTACAATTGCTGACTTGGTGGGTATCCCTTTGGAATACAGGAAGTTCTATGATAAAAAGATTCGGGGCTACTTATATGATGGACGTGAGCATTTCCTAGAGGACTTTACTAATACTTATTCCTATATTTGATTCTTATTGAGGTGTGTATTTTTTGCCTTATGCTTACATTGGTATTGAGATTCTATAAAAATTCAGGTATTGAGATTTTGTAAAAATTCAGTGTTTTGAAGCTCTAGAGTAATGCATCACTTTTGAGCAGGCGGCTGAACAAGATTATGAAAAGGAAAAACTAAACGAAAGAATTACAAAGCTATTTAGTGTCCTATATTGTTGCATAAACATTGACTTTTTGAAAATTGAAAACTGAAGGTTGGTGAAAAGAAGCTTAGAGTAGAAGATGCTCTCAATGCACCTAAGGTGTGCTACAAGTTCAAGCTCTAAAACAATTATTTTCTTTTAGCTGCTGGTGAAGGGACGTGGTTTTACTAATGAAATTTATACTGTTTTCAGGCAGGTGTTGAGAAAGGAATTGTTGTTGGAGGTAGATGTACATTATTAAGTTTGGGTCCAAGGTTGATGCTATCAAGGAAACTCTGGAAAATGAGGAAGATCTTAAAGTTAAAATTGGATGGTAAAACATTTTAAAGTAATTATTATTTTTGTGTAAGGCGTAAACGTCTCTTTGTTATTCCAAACTTTATTTTAGCAGTTATAATAGTCTAGATGACCTCTTGCAGGTTGGAGCAGACATAGTGAAAAGAGCTTTGAGTTATCCACTGAAATTGATAGCCAAGAATACTGGTGTCAATAAAGTGTTGTCAGTGATGGCCTTCGAGATTCGAAGAGCTTGACATCACCAACATGCTGCTTCGACAGCGAATTATCTTCTTGGGGGGTTTCTAGGTTTTCCTTATTTTTTTATTTTCGTAATTCCGTTATTTGAAATGAGTTTTTGTGTTCTATGTCATATTCAGCTCTTTTCAATTATTGTTTTCATCCTTTCAGTTAATGAGTTTTATCGGGTCTATGAAACAGGCTTACACGTTATTTATTCTTCCTCACGAATTTATGATGAACAGATAGATGACACGACTGCGGACTTCGTCATAAATCAGCTGTTGCTACTCGATTCCGAAGACCAGAAAAAGACATGAGATTGTTTATTAATTCACCTGGTGGCTCCGTGACTGCTGGTAAGTCTGATTGTCCTGCTTGGCTAAAATTCCATTCTAAGTTCCTATATGAAGCTTACACTTTGTTGAAACGAGTTAGTTAGATCACTTATGATACTTTATCCTTGACTATATTCAAAATATGTTGGAATTTTTGCCTTTTTGGTTTTATGCACAGCTTGATTTTTAATGACTTGAGACGATATATAATGATAACAATCAATCACGTAGTTACCACTGCCTCACCAGCTTTCTTTATTCAAGTCATCATGTTGTTAGCATTAAATTTGATTTACCGGACTTTAACCAATTGATCTCAGGACCAAAAATAATGCATGTTGTCTATATTTTGTTCATGAAATTATGAAGTTCAGTCATTTGCATTAAAACCCATTTTTAAATGCATGAAGAAATTCCTTATTTTTCCATCTGAAAATATGGACTCCTTGCTCTTGAATTACCAGCTGAATCAGTGAAATAATTTTCATTAATTGCTCCACGTAGGGATGAGTATATAAGATGCCATGAAATTGTGCAAGGCCGATGTATCTACCCTTTGCA
Organism: Pogostemon cablin; assembly: GCA_023678885.1. Taxonomy (NCBI): domain Eukaryota; kingdom Viridiplantae; phylum Streptophyta; class Magnoliopsida; order Lamiales; family Lamiaceae; genus Pogostemon; species Pogostemon cablin. Next base: position 42,151,611 of record CM042959.1, on the reverse strand, counting down.
TGGGTCTTGCTGCACCATGGCCATGGGTGCTTTCCTCCTAGCCTCTGGGACTAAAGGGAAAAGGTTCTGCTTGCCAAATGCAAGAGTGATGATCCATCAAGGCATCAACCGCTTGGAACAACTGGTGGTAAAGTATGTACTCATCCCTTTTTGTTTTATAGTTCTGGCTTCTGTTACTCAATGATTGAGGCCTGGCTTTCTTTTCTATAGCTATTTATGATACATTTGGCAATTTTCCGTTTCACTGATTTTTGACATTCATTACCTATAGTCCTATTTATTTGTATAATTGCTTCATCATATTTCTGAGTACGGATATACATGCATGCTAATCTTTCTAAAAGTTCTTTGTGTTGCTGAGGCTTTCTTTTATGTAAAAGTGGTTTGATATAGAATAAAGAAATTATATGTGAGCATTGATTTAGCCTTATCTGGATTCTGCAGCTTATCAAATTCAATGCATTATTTTTACTATGGTTGCCTTTTGGCTTGCTATTTCAAATATGCGTCTGTATACTTTATGATAATCAAACTACTTTCACTGAGTAATATGGTGACGCTAATGATTTTCAATGGGTTTAGGCTTATTGACATTCTAGAATTATAAGACAATATTTCATGAGTTAAGACTTCAGACAGTAGCACTTTTGCTTCTAAAATGATCTGAATATTGTTTAGTATGCTGTGAAGTGATCTGAATATTGCCTCTAATCCTTTCAATTATTGCCTCTGACATTCTAAAATGATCTGAATATTGCCTCTAATCCTTTCAATTATTGCTTATAGTATGCTATGAAGTGCTGCTTTGGTATTATTGGAGAAAAGGATGCCAAGATAAGTTTAGCAACTTTTCCTAAAGAGGCCACTGCTAGGTTCAAGATTCTTAAAGTAAAAATTGCATAAAAATGGCTACTTTGTTGAAGAATCTTATTCAGTAAAAAACAATTAGAGTTATAATGTTACTAAGTTTCTCGCAAACTATATTCAAATTGCATTTTTTTATCTTTCTTGCTGGTTCAACAGGGGTTTCTTCATATTGATATCCATCAGATTCAAATTAGGGCTCTGAAATTCCATCAGCAGTAGAATACTTTGCTGACTTTACAACAAAAATGAGTTACTAAAATTTCATAAATGTTACCGAACAAACGAAGAGTACAGAGGATTGAGAGAGAATTAGAGAACAAAGAATCTGTGGGTTCCGACAACGAGATCCAAATGTTAGTGAGTAAGCAGAAAGTACTGAGAATTTTGAAAGAAAATAAACAAGGAAAAATATATTCATATGCTAAATAAATGTAAAGACGATGATGATTTCATAAATAATTCATAACAAAAAATTATATTTAAACAAAATAAATATTTTGTTATAATAAAGCTAATATAATATGGAAATTATTATCGTCAATGAACAATTTTAAATGATCATTAATAATTACTTACAAAATTAAAAAAAAAATGTTTCCAAATATTCTATAATATGAAATAATTTATCATTAACTTTTATTTTGCTTTAGTTTCATAAGTTAACTTTCTCTCTTGTAAGATGTGTCGGATTTATCATTAAAGTCTATTACTAATTCTCATGGTCGATTTATCATTAAAGTATGCCTATTACTAATTCCTCCGTTCACTCAAGGAATTATTTTTTATTTTCTTTCATTTTCGGCGTTCCATTAAAAAATTCTCATTTTCTTTTCGATACACACCCACTATTACAATTAAAATATGAGATCACTACTAATTAAATAATAATAATAATAATCTTTAATCAACGTGCAAAAATCAAAAGCACCTCTTCGCATGGGACAGAGTGAGTATATAAATATAAATGAATAAAATATAATTATTTGTATTTAAAGTATGTCAATAATGAATTATATTATACTCCCTCCGTCCCTTACTAAGAGGGTCTTTTTCTTTTTGACACGTGGATTAAGGAGTATTATTATTTAATGTGTAGTGGGTAGTTGTATTAGTGGGATTGTAGATCCATATATTAGTATTAGTGGGTGTGTGTAGGGATGGCAATGGGTGGGTATTTCGGGTACCTGGTCTACCCGAACCCTAATGAGTAGGGTACGTGTAGTTGTAAACGGATTTGGAACGGGTATAGGTAGTTGTGAAAAATACCATTAGAGTTTGGGACGGGTACGGGTAATGCCTCAAATACCCGCGTGTAACCCGATTATATATATTTTTTTATAAAATTTAATATATATTATATAATTTATATATGATAAGATATTTATATATTTAATTAATAGTTTTAAGTTTTATTTAATCATATTTATTAAATATTTATTTAAAATAATACTCCACAATTTATATTATATTTATTTTATAATAAATTAATAATAATGTAATTTTTATTATTATACTTATTTAGATAATAAAAATATAAATATATATAAAATAAATGAATATTAAATGGGTATGGGTATCCGCGGGTATTGATAAACGGTAATGAGACGGTACTAGTACCATAATAAATTTTCTTAAATGGGACGGATACGGATACGTGTAGTTATTTTTTTAATCGAATACATTAGGGATCCCCACCGCCCCTGCCCTGAGGATTGATGGAAGAGGTAAATCGCAGGATGTGCCTCAAGTGGCTTATAGAGAGGACTCACTGTTAAATTTGTGCTTGCAAGGGGCCAAATCCATGCAAAGGCAATATAATTTCCTTACATGTTTCTTTGAAACATTGAATTGCTGAATATTGCATTAATCAAGGATTAGTGTGTTTCTTGGTTAACACCACTTTCAATCCATTCTTGGGTTCAATAATGATGCCGACAGAAGGAGACACTGAACGATCCTCCACAAGTTGAAGCTTGTAATGATACAATATTGCTGTAGCCACCACTTTCATCTGATAAAACGCCATGTTTTTCCCCACACAAGTTGCGAGGAAGGCCGGGAACTTGTGGGCTTCATCCTACCGTCAGCCGTAATCCATCTCTCCGGCTTGAATTCCAAGCAGTCCTTTCCCCACAAGCTCTCCATTCTTCCCATGGAGTAGAAGGACAGTATCACCATTGTAGAGTTATAAGTTCGATAGTGTTGGGAAAGTATACTTTTTATTAAGGGCTCTAACAATTTTATACAACACACTCTACACTCACGCTCTTAGACTTCACTCTTTATTGCTCTGTTTTTATCTTGTGGCACGCTTGCTCTCACTTAAGCTGCCACACACACTTACTAATTTCTCTCACCAAGACTTATAGGACATTCTCTTACAACTCTCTTACTTAGCACTCTAATGCTAATTGGCTATTTATAGCAACTAGCCGAACTATCTAGTATGTCGTCTAAATCAACTTTAGCTAGACATATCTAGAGTCTCTAGACCACTCTACATTATATCGTTGATCCTACAAAACAAATTTAGATTTTTCTATGTTTTTAAATAACTATCACTTTTTATTAAAAATATGAGTATTATTTTTATTAAAAATTACATCACATTTTATTTATATTATAATAGTAACTCTCCTGTGAGGCGGGTTATTTATGAGACGGGCGTGAGATGGGTTGACCCATCACTAAAGTATGCTTATTGTATAGATAAAATATGCTTATTTGTAGTTAAAGTATGTCAATAATAAATTATGTTATAACACACTAAAATCATACTTTAATACATGATTCAGCATACTTTAGAAAATATACTTTAAAAATTATTAAACATACTTTATCTAAATAATAGATATACTTTAACACTTCTAACAAACCGTCTCATGTAAATAACGTCTCACATGAGACTTTGTCATATTATAAAATTTTCATAAAATAATTTATTACATCATTATTATTCTTTATTAAAATATTTTATTCATGTCATGAAAGTAGGGGTGGGCACATCTTTTTTAACTGCCAAAATCGATCTAGTCGCACCTCACTACACCGCACTTAGTATTTTTTACCTAAATCGCGATTAATTTTATCAAAGAAAATCGCACCGCTTGAATGTTGCAATTTCAATTTTCATATAAAACTACAAACCGCACCGCACTATATTATATAAATTATAGTACAAAACTCGCATATTACGCGGGATGCTAAGTTATAATTTTATAATTTTTTTTATAAATTTAATATAATATTTAATTTTTATAATTTTATATAATTATATTAGCTGGTTTAGAATTTAGTTTCAAATATATTTATAACTCATAATATATTTTTTTAAATGCAAATCATCCTTCGCATTTACTTATACATGGTATTTAAAATTTAAAAAGACAAATTATTATATTACACGAGTGCACCGTGCTGTGCGTATTCATTTTCAGAGAATTATACATTTATAAATAGAAATATTTATTAATGAACAAAAATATATATAATTTGTTAGCGAATTTTCTTTTAGTTTTTTTAATGAAAAATTGAAAGTAAAAAATTATGCAATTATTAAGAATGTATATACTATTGATTAAAAATGTATATACATATGGATAAACGTGTGCATTCGGGTGCATTAAATATCAACTCATTAAAAAATTATTGATTAATTATATTTATTATAGTTATATTTTCAATTCATAATTAAAAAAATTTCATGCAATAAAATTTATATATATATATATATATATATATATATATATATATATATATATATATATATATATATATATATATATATATATATATATATATATATATATATGGGCAGGCCTACGTTATGGGTAGGGGGCACTAGGCCCCCCCTGATATTTGATTGTTTTTACTACATATGCAATAGTTTGATAAACGTAGTGGAGTGGTGTGGTGGAATAAGTATTTGGGAATAGATTAAAAGGTCTCAATTGCAACTCATGCATTCTTTTCCTTATTCTTTCTACAATTTCACCATTTTCTTTATTTTCCTTATTCTTTCCACGCCTTCTTTTACCATTTTCATTATTTTTACTTCTGCAAATTTTTTTATACTTTCCACTATTTTCTTTTTGAATTTCTTTTTAATATACACAAAAGTATATATAATATCAACTCATACATTATACTTCGTATTATTATATTTGGGCCCTCTTCGTTACAAATCCTGCATCTGCCACTATATATATATATATATATATATATATATATATATATATATATATATATATATATATATATATATATATATATATATATATAATTTACTCATCTCAAACCATTTGTCATATTTAATTCCACTCCAAATAAAATGCTTGTATATTTTGGTGTGTGATAATGATGAGGATTATGACACTTAATATAATGTCCATTTATAAAAATAAATATATTATTTAATGTTATTGAAAACTTCTTTATAAATTGAGTGTGTTTTGCAAAAATACTTAAATATGTATTCTTTTTTATAATTTCTCAAAAGTGAGGATTAATTTGCAATAAATGTAAAGTTTATAGTTTTTTTTTTCAATTAACCCAATTCCCTTTGACAAAAATAGAAAATGGAATGAATAGCCAGAATCATTTTTAAATCAAAACCTTAATAATTAAATATTTTTTTAATTAAGAAAAATTAATTTTAGAAATAGTTTCGAATAATACCAAATTAATTTTACACATAGCTTCTGTCAGTAACATTGTTGAGTCATCAACTTTTGAAATGTTAGTGAAATAAAATAAAATGTGCGTTGAATTTTGAAGTTTTGAAATGTCAGTGAAATAAAATAAATAAATTGTGCGTTGAATTTTGAAGGTGAAATACCTAGGGATACACCGTATCTTCATGGAGTATTAAAACTCTTGTTTTCTCATGAGACACGGTGTATTTTCGAAGACACAGGAATTTTTGTCTATTTTTATTTATAGATGAAAAAGATTGGATATATATATATATATATATATATATTACAAATTTAATTAGGATTTTTTAATATATCCTGATAAGGATATTTATTCAATGAAATTAAGATAATGTAAATATTTTTTTATATAAATGAATCTTTTAAATTTGTAAAATATAATTCTAAAATCTAAAATTAAACTTTTAAATAAACACACCTAATGGCTAATATTCATATTAAGGCATGAAGATAAAATATAAAATTATTAGAATATATATGAATAAAAATTATTAGAATATATACAAATAATCCTCGTAAATTAGGATTAATATAACTTCAATCTTAAATTGTTTTTGTGCAAATTGAATTATAATTTGAAAAATAATATGTATGTATATTTCGAATAATATTTGTTGTTTTCATGAAATTGAAGTTATCGCAAGCTACACATAAATTATATTGATTGCTTTTACTATTCATCAAATAATTTAAAATTTTAATTATGAATAAATTTGGTGTGAATTAAGTTTAAGTGTGAATTTTTTTTTACAAAATTAATCATTAAAGAGTAATATTTTTTATTAAGAGGAAAAATGGTAACTAAATTAATACATACATTAATTTTTTTTTAAAAAAAGGTATTTGTATTAATTAAAAGAAATAAAAATATATAACAAAATTACCCTTATTTAGGCAAAGATTTGGGTTAGATCGTCTTACGGATCCCTTATGTGAGACGGATCATCCATTAACCCAATTATATAATTATAAAGGGCCTTGTTTGGTTGTTATGAAATTAAAAAAAATTGAATAAATAGTTATAGAGTTAAATTAATTGAACCTAATAAATTCAGGCAAAGACTTGTGTGAGACCGTCTCACGTAAGGACTTACGTAAGACGGGCAGAAAGTGATAATTTTTATATAGGAAGTGATAATAAATCAATGAAAAGTGATAATATTATTTCATGAACAATTTATAGTATAAATAAAAAGTTATAATATTTTATAGCGAAAGTAATAATAATTTATACCGAAAGTGATAACTATTTTAATAAGTAAAAAATGGTCTCACGTGAGACGGTCTCACGCAAGACCTACCCATAAATTTAAATGACCTTATTTAGTTGATATTATATTTAAAATTTAAAAAATTAATTATAAAAGATAAATTAATTAGGCACTATATGTATATAAATTTTTTCTATGTTTTTATTACTTAATTATATTTTTTTAATTGAAAATATAATAATTTAAAACTTAATATTTATTTAATTTGTTTTCTAATATAAATATAAAATTATAAAATATGATACTCTATTTATAAAAAGTGATAATTGTGCTGCAAACTATTCCATGAACAATTTATATTATAAATAAAAAGAGATACAATTTTAAATGAAAAATGAAAATATCTTTAATAAAAAATGGTAACTATTTAAGAAAATGTATTTCACGAACAATTTATTAGAATAATAAAAAGTGATAACATTTTTAATTAAAAGTGATTCATAATTAAAGAAAAGTGATATCTGTTTAATTGTATTATTTTAAGAATAATTTATTGAAATAATAAAAAGTTATAACATATTAAATAAAAAATGATACATAATAAAGAAAAAGTGGTAACCACTTAAATTATTTTATAAACAATTTTAAAATAAATAAAAAGTGATAATATTATTAATATAAAATGATACCCGATCATGATAAAGTAATAATACAACAGTTGAATGATCTAATAATAATAATAATTCATATTATTAACATTCCAATTAATGGGCGTGAATATAAGCTCGTAGATGTGCGTCGTCTGAATATTTATTGCATTGATCAACATATTTAACATTGCCAAATGCGGACCGTCATTTTACTTAAGATTTTCTTATTTTAAATTATAATATGCTTAATTGATAATGAAAGATTCGTCTCACATAAGATGATCCGTGAGACGGTCTCACCCAAGATCTACCCAATTATATATATATATATATATATATATATATATATATATATATATATATATATATATATATATATATATATATATATATATATATTAATCAAATGAACTAAAAATTAATTTCAATTTAGTGAGAAGCTTCTTTTGCAAGATTGCACTACACTCCTCCGTTAAATTCACCGTTTCAAACTCTTCCAAGCTTCTTTTCTTTGACAAGATATCCTTCAAAAACTTGGAGTAGTTGGGCATTTGAAGAAAATCATCCACAAAAGGAATATTTACATGTATCTTCTTCAACATCTCAATAAACTTGGCAAATTTCTCTTCTAATTCCTTTTTCAAGCATCTTTATGGAAACAGAATTACAACGGGCAACTTAGGGATTCCCCATTCATCCCTTTCAAACTTCTCTTCTCTCTCTTTAAGTTTTGCTTCTCTACATCTTTCTCATTTCTTTAGAGACTTCACATTTTCTTCTTCAAGTATAGGGGTACTTTTATCTTTTTCAATAATCTCAACTTCTTCATTTTTCCCTTCTTCATCCACTCTTTCCATAGGTTCAAGTTCACACTCTACTTCCTCTACTTCTGTCGGCATAGAAGGTCCTTCATATTTTGTTCCACTACGAAGTTCAATAGCCTTAAATTTCTCCTTAGGATTAGTAATGGTCGTAGATAGAAACTTCCCTTGACGATGAACATTCCCCCTTTCACTTGCCATTTGACTCATTTGTGTTTCAAAGCTTTGATTCTCTTATCATTCACTTCATCTCTTTGTCTTCTTTCCTCCTTATCTTCCTTCATGAATTCAAATATTTTAGCCATTTGATCTTCCATCGTAGGCTTCCCTTCACCATTTGAAGATTTCTCCCCAGGATTGATGTCCTGTGAAGAGTGAGGGCATTCCCTTGATTTCCATATGATAAATTTTCATACCTACGAGGTTGATTAAAATTTTCTTGAAAATTACCTTGCCCCCATCCTCCTTGCCTTTGTGGATATCCCCTTCCATGATTACCAAAGTTACCACCATAATTTCCTTGGAAGTTTCTTCCTTGCATGAAGACAACTTCCTCAAGTGACATCTCCGGTGGACACCAAGTATCTTGAATTTCAAAATTAGAGGACATACATTGTCGAGGCATAGATGTAAGCATTTGACAACTTTGATAAGATTAACCCATATTAGGTATTGGCATGCCTTGTTGAGGATTAGGAAACACTTATTGGTTCACCATAGACTTGGAGAAAGAATTCGGAGACACTTGCAAATTAGCATTCATCCTCTTAAGTATCTCCGTGATTGCCTTATCAGTCACATCTTCCTTAGGCACCTCCATTACTTGTTACAAGCACACTTCTTCCATCTTAGCTATTCTCTCCCTTTCGTACATGCCCACAACTCTATCCATAGGCCATTGACCCGTATTCAAAGCAATCTCTTCACATATAGCAATAGCTCTTTCCGGAGTTTGCCCCAATATAGAACCTCCCGCCGAATCATCAATAAGCATTCTTTCACTTCCATTCAAACTGGCATAGAAAAATCCTACTTGTTAATCTTCAGAAAATCCATGTTGTGGACACTTCCTTAGCATTTCTTTGAACCGGTCCTAAGCCTCACTAAAAGTTTCAAGAGGTATTTGCTTAAATTGTAATATTTGACCTTTTAGATGCAACGTCTTTGATGGTGGGAAATACTTGCTTAGGAACCTTTGAGCCAACTCTCTCCGTGTATTATAGGATCCCGGAAGTATAGTATGAAATCAAGCCTTAGCTCTATCCCTTAATGAAAAGGAAAAGAGCTTCTTCTTGACAATATCGTCACTTACTATGTTGATCTTTATGGTATTAACTAACTCCGTGAATTGAGATATGTGAGCATTTGGATCTTCCATTACTCCACCTCCAAATTGATTTGCTTGCACCATATTGATCAATCCCGTCTTGATCTCAAAATTATTAACATTTAACGGCGGCCCCATCACATAATTCCTAAACTGAGGTTGGAAATGATCTCGGATGTTCATCCCTGCTCTATTATGTTCATGACCCCGAGGTTGATTTTGTACTACCGGAGGAGCTTGTTGGTTATCTCTAGCTTCTTGTTGTGCCATCAAGTTTTGAATAATCGCTTGCAATTATTGATTTTGCAAGTGTATTTGTTGCGCATAAGCTTGTGGCACAAACTCCGATATTTCCTCCTCGAACATTATCACCCCCTTGAAAATTCCTCATATTACCTTCTTCATCAACCATATTTGCATTATCCCTTACGTTTTCCATAACTTCCTCCGTAGGCTCTAACACTCCTCTTCTTTGTCTTCTTAAAGTAACTTCCAATTCCAAGTTCAAATGTTCAATAGATTGAGACCTTGAACGAGTTTGCATGTACCTACAAGAATTTCCAAATTAGTTCTCCAAGTAATCAAGACAAGTAAACAAGTAAACAAATAAAAAAATACTCTTATCAACACTAATCAAATTCAAACTCGTTACAACCAAAAGTTTAATATTTTCCGGCAAGAGGCGCCATGTTCTTAGTTGCATTTATAGTAAAATGTTTAGAGTAAGAGACTCTATCGTTGTTGTACATGTGTGACCAAGCAACAAAATTTATAAGTATGTCGTCCCAAGGGAAAGTAAACTCATGGTTATATCCGGATTTGTCATTGATTTATTCTTTGTAAGGGTGACAAGATTGAAGGTTTGGTATTTAGACTACTTATTATTCTAATCAATTAACTAAGAATTCAACTAACAACTAAATGTATCAAATATCGAAAAAGTGATAAGATGAATGAAATGTAGATAGAATTCACTTAAGAAGAGAGCAAGGTTAATCATACTCCTGCTTAAGAATCTAGCTAGATATGCATAACTCTTGATATTGAACTTCATTAATTGTGGATTAAAAGCAATCACGTTTTTACCCCTAATCCCTATGGCCAAGGCTATTAGGTTCTCGACTCTTTGACAAGTCTAAATCTCCTAGGATTGTTCTTAATCTCAATTCTCTTAAGGTACTATGATCATAAGTTTGGTTCTTTTCACTCAATTTCTTAAGTGTCCCCCTATGAATGTTCTAAACATAAGAAGGGTATGGCTTACCTCCCCTCACATTAACATCCATGCTCATCTTAATATATGATTCAATTAAACCACTCATCGTACTATTGTAATGGCTATCATAATACTATGAAAAGAGAATTTATTCACACAAGTATTGAAATGAAACATGATTCATTAATCATAAAAGGAAGTCCAAAATTAGCTCAATTCAATATCTCAAATCCTACATATCTAGCATTCTTCTCAACCAATCATATGATTAGCCTTACTATAGGACTACCCACTACATATTGTGCTTAGATCAATACATTCAAAGGCTTGCTCTATTTGAGCCAAAATAAGAAGAAAATCAACAATTAGAAAGTAGATTGACTTCCCTTTTGTGAAGTAGACCTTTCTCTTTTCCAAAATACTAACTTCTTCAATCATTGATGCTTTCCTCTTTTTAAAGTGGTGGATGGATGGATTGATGGATGGATTATTGAAGATCAAGTGGAATGGATGGATCAAATGTATGGAGATGAATCAAATGGATCTAGTGTGTGAGAATGTGGTGTGGGATTGTGTGTAACTGCTCCAAATCTATATTTTCTGTGTTCTCCCCCTTCAATTTTGCACAAATCAGCCTTTAATATCACTTAGAGACCTTCTAGAAGCTTCCAGAATATTCTGAAATTTAAACTGCCTTTTGCACCTACACGGGCCATGTAGCAGCACGCGGCTCGTGTAGTGCACACGCAGTTCAGCGTGTACTACGCGTTTCCGGACACAGCTCGTGTACCCACACACGGCCCTCTCCCATGGGCGTGTAAAATTTTCTGACGACTGTGCACGGTTTTCTCAAATAGGCCCGTGTTCCGCACACGGGACGTGCGCTAGCGCACAGCTCGTGCGCCGGAACACGGCCTTCTCCTGGGCAAGTCCTGCATTCGGATGCTGAAACACGGCCACCTCGGACAGGCCCGTGTTCCGCACACGGGGCGTGTCCGAGTGTGCCCTGTTCTTCCTTTTCCGTTTTGCTCCCGGTTCTATTTTTCTCCATTTCTTGACCTGTTTTGTATATATTTAAGCTCATTTATACATTTCTATCAATCCATACCACATTTCTCATAATTACATAAACTCCACCAAAAGTCACACAAATACGGACGAAAACATTCAAAAATCTACAAACAAAGATACTAAAATCTAAGTGAAAATGATAATGATCAATTGGTTGTGGGCTAGAGTAATATAATCTAGATGGGGAGTTTCTTGGGGTTTGGGGGCTATGAGGGGTTTGGTTACTAGGAGAGATAAGCCTAATGGTTGGTGGGGGGAAGTGTTGAAGGCGGTTGGAGAGGTCAATGAGAGTTGATTTTTTGATAGTTTAGAGAGAGTTATTGGAGATGGGTGTGACACATATTTTTGGGAGGACATATGGGTAGGAAGTGGGAGACCGTTGAAAGATAGATTTAGAAGGTTGTACATGTTATCATTAGATGAGGAAAAAAGAGTGAGTGAAATGGGCTTGTGGAGGGAAGGTGTTTGGGGTTAGGATTGAAGATGGAGGAGAGAGCTTAGAGATAGAGAAAAGGAAATGGTTAACAATCTTTTTGTATTTGTTGAATATATTTTGTCCTTTCTCAGGGTTCTTTGGATAAATGGAGATGGAAGAATGGACGGAACGACACACATACAACAAGGGAAGCGTATGTCAAGCTCTTAAGTCTAAAGATTGGAGACATAACAACAATGAAGGAAGAATTCAATATGGTTTGGAATAAACATATAATTCCAAAAGTTCGAATGCACGCCTGGAGGGTTCTATAGGAAAGGATTCCAACAAAAGTCATGCTTCAAAGGAGACATGGCCTTCCAGTGGGAGTAGACAACATGTGTATTTTTTGTGACTCATATCCACAAACGGTTCGTCATGTTCTCTTTGAATGTGACTTTGCGTACAAGTATGGATGAAATGTGCCAATTGGATGGGTGTGGAAATGGTTCTTTCTTCTATTCCACCAATAAGTCTACTACATTTTAGTAGTCTTATTTCGGAGATACTGGGAAAGAATATCGCAATTTGTGCTTGGGAATGTGTTATTTGGTTGATATGGAAATCTCGAAATGACTTCATTTTTCATGGAGAACGTTATGACTCGGAGAAAATATTGGAGGAGCTAAAAATCATGTTATGGTTATTGGCTATATGAATCTTATCCATCTAGGAGGTTACAAGATTGGTGGATTAATCCTATGAGTGTAATTATATAGTTTAGGTGAATCTCTCACTTTGATAACTTTATATATTTGTATCTTTATGAGTTTTGGTAACACTCTTACCAACTCTTATTAATAAAACTTTACCTTATGAAAAAAAAAGATAAATTCAGGTCCTGAATTGGTAATTTTACATATTTCAGTTTTCGAATGGATAGAAAAATAATTCAAGCCTGAATTAATAGTTTACCTATTTTTTGATTGATAAAATTCCTTAAAGGGTACTAATACAAGTGTTAGTATAATTTATGACATAATGGGTAGGTAAAAATATTTAAGGATATAAGGATCCTCTCCATTTAGTTAGTTGTAAATTTCGTCAATTTGGGCAGTTATACATTAAATCTTCTATTAATTCTGTTTTTTTTCACGCGTTTTTGTCACATCAACTTTTTTTATTAATTATTCTTGAATTAAGATAAGTTTTCTTTTCTACTTTTTGTTTCTTTTTTTTCATTTATTATTATTATTAGTTATATTTTTAATAATTATATTTAGTATTATATTAGTTCACGACATATCTATCCTCAATTTACGAAATTTTGTGGTTTAGGGTTTATTTTGATTATAGGATTTAATATTTATTCTTAGAGTTTATAATTATTTTGAAAATATAATTATAATTTTATTTTGTGATTTATGATTTATTTTGCCCTTAAAGTTTATTTAATATATTTTTTTAGGGTTTAGTGTTAATTTTATTAGTACAATTATAATTTTATCCCTATGGTTTATGGTATATTTTATTTAGAGGGTTTAATATTTATTTTAGGGTGTAGGATTTAGGGTTTTATATTAATTTCAATGATATAATTATAATTACCAATAATTAATTAATAAAATAATTTACAAGAAAAAAGGAACAAGTTTCATAAAAATTTAAAATTAATTAAAATTAGAGAGGTGAATAGACAAATGCGATAGATTTAATCAAGTTTTTTTTAAAAAGAGAAATATATTGAAAATTTAAAGATAATTAGAAATTTAATTAGTTAGTGGGGTGAGGTGGCTGTTAAATAGCGTTAGATTAAATGAAGGGTACAGACTTAAAGAAATTGAGGAAATTTACCATTTCTCAAATTGAGAGGATCCTGTCCTATAATTATATATCAAATATTTTGCTTTCCCTGAGCTTAAAGCACACGGTAAATATGATCGAGAAAAAAAATAAGAAATCTCGCTATATAAATATAAATTAAACTTAAATGAGATCAAATTATCACAATAAGAGAAGATAATGTCTCACTAAGAAAATATCACAGTGACGAAGAAAAACATCATTAGCAATTAGTAGAAAAGAATAGGATTGGCAACCAGCAAGGAAATCAAATTAAATTAACACACTTGATTAAACATGCACATTTAATTTCTAGAGTTAGTTTACTGTAAATTAAGTTTACAGTTTAAAACCTATAAAATTCTTTTTTAATTTAAACTCTATCGATATATATAGGTATAATATGATTGAAAATGGGACCACAGGGTTTATGTTATGAAATCGATTTACACAAGTGTTTGTCTAATTTTCATCTTAATAGGCAGTTTTGATTTTATTGGGCTAGAGCCCAGTGCTGCCCTACCTTAGATCCGTTGTGTTGTGATCAAGAATGAAACACACTTGGTTGCTATTTCTAATCACTCAAATAAAGAGAACAAACTCAACCTCACGTTTTCAGATTTGAAACAATGAACAATTGAATCAAAAAACAAACTGTAAAATGAAGAACACAAACTCAAGGGATTATAGTGGTTCGATCATGATGATCTACGTCCACTTTCAAAGGAAATCGAGCACTCTTTCATTGATAGATGATTACACTTGATGATGAAGAGAAACTGCACATTATGATCACTCTTGGATCAATCTATGGAGAATAACAGAAGCTAGGAAAACTAATCTTCATCACAGCAGCCTTGCTGCTTTATACTCCAAGCGGGCTGTTTGCTTGATTCAGTTGCATAACTGATGCTTCCTTCCTTCCAATGAGGCTTTGACACATCAGCACTTCCCTAACAACACACCTAACAAACTAACTCCCTTAGAAGCTTCTTGGATCAGCTTCCTAATCAACCCAACTGATCACTAACCCCCTCTAACAAACCCTAACATTCAACATGCACTCATGCAGCTAGTGTGTGATCTAATCCAATGTATAAACCTCAAGAAATACATATCCCCTGCTCACATACTTCCAGGCCATTGTGATGTATCGTTTGCATGAGGTTATGATCATGTTTTACGCTCCATCTTCTAATAATTCTCCACCTTAAAACAAGTATCATATCTTTCAACAAATTTCTGCTCGATTCCCTTTGTTGCTGCTCCATGAGCAGCTTCCTTCAAGATCACTGGAGATACATTCCAACTAAGCTCATGCTTAGTTCAAACTTTGAACTAGGCAAGGCTTTGGTTAGACAGTCTGCTGGATTGACAGATGTGTCAATCTTGTGTACCTTTACAACTCCATTCTCTACTAAATCTCTCACAAAGTATAGTTTGACATCAATGTGCTTGGTCCTCTCATGATAGCCCTGATGTTTGGCTAGATGAATTGCACTTTGATTGTCACAGAATACTTCCACACCTTCCTGTCTTATCCCAAGTTCTTCCAACATTACAGAAATCCATATTCCTTCCTTGATAGCTTCAGTTAAGGCAACAAATTCAGCTTCAGTTGTGGATAGAGCAACAACTGATTGATGGCTTGCTTTCCAGCTTATAGCTGTTCCAAAAAGAGTGAAAACATAGACAGTCAAAGACTTTCTTGTGTCTAAGTTTGCTGCATAATCTTCATCAACATATCCACTTAACATTCCACTGAATTGCTGTCTTCTTTGAAATATCAAACCTCTGTAGGATGACCCTTTCACATACTTCATAGCCCACTTTACAGCTTCCCAATGTGGTCTTCCTGGATGTCCCATAAATCTGCTTAAGACACTCATAACATATGCCATATCTGGCCTGCAGCACACCATACAGTACATGAGGCTGCCAACTGCACTAGCATAGGGAATGTTGTCCATTTCTGTTGATTCTGATGCAGATGATGGTCCTTGTTGCAGAGAAAGTTTCAAACCTTGTTTAAATGGTGTTGAAACAGATTTACTTTCATACATATTGTACCTCTTCAACACTCTACACAGGTAAGACTCCTGATTAAGCATCAAACTTCCCTTGCTCCTGTTTCTGTTGATAGTCATACCAAGAATCATTTTTGCTTCCCCTAGGTCTTTCATGTCAAACTCTGATTCCAGCATGTCTTTGACTCTCTGAATACCAATCATGGAGTGACTGGCTATCAACATATCATCTACATAGAGCAATAGATAAGTGAATTGATCCTTTTCTTGTAAATAATACACACAGCTGTCATATGAGCTCCTTGCAAATCCACAGCCTACAATGTATTGATCAAACCTCAAGTACCACTGTCTAGGACTTTGTTTAAGACCATAGAGAGATTTCTTAAGCAAACAAGCTTTAGAACTGTGATTCTGAACACTTACTCCCTCTGGTACAGTCATGTAAATTTTCTCTTCCAATTCACCATGTAGAAAGGCTGTTGTCACATCCATTTGATGGAACTCAAGATCATACTGAGTAACTAATGAAAGTATAATCCTTATGGAGCAATGTTTGACAACAGGTGAGAAGATTTCATTATAATCCACCCCTTCTTTCTGTGAGAACCCTTTGGCTACAAGCCTAGCTTTATACCTTACCTTTCCATTTGGAACTGCAGATAGCTTCCTTTTGAAAATCCATTTGCATCCCACTAACTTCTGTCTCTGAGGTTTGTTAACAATCTCCCATGTTCCATTCATCTCAAGTGACAGAAGCTCTTCATTAATGGCAATAATCCACTGATCATTATCAGTGCTTGTTGTAGCTTCCTTGTAGCTCTTTGGTTCACTTGATTCAATCTCAGTGGCTGTGTACAGGGCATATGATACATGATCAGCTTGTACATATCTTGATGGTGGGTGAATCTCTCTCCTTTGTCTATCTCTTGCAAGATGGTAAGTACCTAGCTCATTCCTGTGTCCTGCTGCATCTTGATTTCCTTCTGAAGTTTGTACAGACTCCACCTCAGAGTCAATTCTCTTATCAACTGTTGTATCATGCTCAAATTGCTCCAGAAAAGGCATCCTTGACTCATCAAACTTGACATCTCTGCTTACTAGGAATTTATGATCATCTAAACTCCATAACTTGTAACCTTTTACTCCTGATGGATATCCTACCATCACACATCTCAAAGCCCTTGGATCTAATTTATCTTGCTTTATATGTGCATAGGCAAGACATCCAATGACTTTTAAGTTGCTGTAGTCAGCTGGCTTTCCTTTCCATACTTCTTCAGGTGTCTTGAACTTCAAGGGTGTGGAGGGACACCTGTTGATTAAGTATGCAGCTGTTGTTACAAGTTCCCCCCAGAAGCTCTTTTGGAATCCTCCTGCACTCATCATGCATCTCACCCTTTCTAGCAGAGTTTGATTTAATCTTTCTGCAACTCCATTTTGTTGTGGAGTTGATGGAACAGTCCTATGTCTTTTGATTCCCTTTTCTCTACAAAACTTGTTGAACTCTTCTGAGAGATACTCTAAACCATTATCAGTCCTGAAGCATTTCAGTGTCTTTCCAGTGGTGTTTTCAACTTCTGCAACCCATTCTTTAAACTTTCCAAAAGCTTCATCCTTGGATTTTAGAATATATACCCATGCTTTCCTTGAGTGATCATCTATGAATGAGATAAAGTATTTTCCACCTCCTTTTGTTGGATTCTTAGAAGGCCCCCACAAGTCTGAGTGGACATAATCAAGTATTGATAGAGATGTATGTTCACCAGCACCAAACTTGAGCCTCTTTGACTTTCCCATGACACAGTGTTCACATAGCTTCAAATTAACTGATGTTTCTCCACATAATAGGTCTTGTTTTATCAATTCTTGCAACCCCCTCTCACTGATGTGTCCTAATCTGCCATACCATAACAGGGTACTATCCTGTCTTCCTATTGCATGGGCATGGGCAGTTACAGCACATCCACACAAGAAATACAAGTCATGTTTTCTAGTACCTTTTAGAAATATATCATCTCCCTTTGTGACAGTGAGAAGACCATCTATTGATTGAAAACTATATCCCATGGAGTCAAGTTTACCAAGAGAAATCAAATTCCTTCTTAAATCAGGAACATACCTCACATCATGAAGAATCTTGACTGCACCATCTGTCATTTTGAACTTGATTGATCCCATGCCCTTGATATTGCATGTCTGATCATTACCAAGCAGGACAGAACCTCCATTTTGTTGCTTGAAATCAATGAGCCAGTGCTTTATTGGTGTCATGTGGAAGGTACAGCCTGAGTCCATTACCCATTCAGAGTTAACTTCTGAATTTGCAACTGTCAGGGCTTCAATGAACCCTTCACCACCTTCTTTGGCTTGTACTGTTTGATTTACTTGATCTTTTGGTTCTAGTTCTTTGCCCCTATCTATTCCCTTTGCCTTGTCAGCTTTCCATTTATAACAATTTCTCCTCATGTGGCCAGGCTGTTGAAAGTAGTAGCATTTTCTTACTTCACCTTCCTTTGATGATTCATGATCCTTAGTTTCAGGCTTCCAGCTGCTAGAATTAAATCTCTTCTTCTTGCTATACTTCTTGGATTGATAGTTCTTCTTGACAACCAATCCCTCTCCCCCAGAGCTTGCAACATTTTGGGATGACAGCTGCAATTCTCTTGATCTGAGAGCAAGCATTACACTGTCAAACTTGACAGTGGCTTGATTAGCATACAACAGGGTGTCTTTAAAACTTTGAAAGGACTTTGGAAGTGCAGTCATCAACATGAGGACTCTCTCTTCTTCTGAAATCTTGACATCAACACTTTCAAGATCATCCAAAATCTTGATGAATTCATCAACTTGACTTAGTATAGGCTTTTCATCAGTAATCTTGAATGCATGAATTTTCTCTCTGATGTGCAGCCTATTAGCAAGTGTTTTTACCATGTACAGAGACTCTAATTTCTGCCAAACACCAATGGCAGTTGTTTCCCTAGCTACTTCACGCAATGCCTTATCCCCTAAACATAAAATGATGGCAGAATGGGCTCTACGAAGTACCTCATCATCCACTTGAGCTCTTGGAGGACCTGCTGCTGATGGATCCTTTATTATCTCAGTCTTGACTGGTGGAGGAGGCTTCAATGCATCAATGAGTGATTGCTGTGTCAAGATCGCCTTCATCTTGAGCTTCCACAGGCTGAAATCAGTTTTGTCAGATAGCTTCTCAATATCAAAACGTATAGTGTTCATCTTTTCAGCTCAGCTTGGTTTGATGCTTCCTACAGACGGCGCCAATTGTTGTGATCAAGAATGAAACACACTTGGTTCCTACTTCTAATCACTCAAATAAAGAGAACACACTCAACCTCACGTTTTCAGATTTGAAACAATGAACAATTGAATCAAAAAATAAATTGTAAAATGAAGAACACAAACTCAAGGGATTATAGTGGTTCGATCATGATGATCTACGTCCACTTTCAAAGGAAATCGAGCACTCTTTCATTGATAGATGATTACACTTGATGATGAAGAGAAACTGCACACTATGATCACTCTTGGATCAATCTATGGAGAATAACAGAAGCTAGGAAAACTAATCTTCATCATAGCAGCCTTGCTGCTTTATACTCCAAGCGGGATGTTTGCTTGATTCAGTTGCATAACTGATGCTTCCTTCCTTCCAATGAGGCTTTGACACATCAGCACTTCCCTAACAACACACCTAACAAACTAACTCCCTTAGAAGCTTCTTGGATCAGCTTCCTAATCAACCCAACTGATCACTAACCCCCTCTAACAAACCCTAACATTCAACATGCACTCATGCAGCTAGTGTGTGATCTAATCCAATGTATAAACCTCAAGAAATACATATCCCCTGCTCACATACTTCCAGGCCATTGTGATGTATCGTTTGCATGAGGTTATGATCATGTTTTACACTCCATCTTCTAACACGTTGTTTGTCTAATTTTCATCTTAATAGGCAGTTTTGATTTTATTGGGCTAGAGCTCAGTGCTGCTCTACCTTAGATCCGTCTGTGAACTTCGATTTCATGCATCATACTTACAAATTCAATTGAGATGCAGAAACAATAAAATGTATGTCATGGAATTATTCAATAAAGGAATTAACTAAACAAGATCTACCATTGATACTTGATTAAACAAAAATTTATGATCTAATTGATCCAAGACCTAAATATGTAAGTAGAGATAGAAGATCTCATGTTTCAACTATCTCTTTGTTTTTTTGTATTTTTTCAATTTAGTATTCTTCCTTCTACATTTCTACCCATAGTGTTGTAACTCTTTGTTTTTTTTGTATTTTTTTAATTTAGTATTCTTCCTTCTACATTTCTACCCCTAATGTTGTAATAGTGATTTATTTGTGTACTCATAAACCCTAATATGAAATTTGATCCCTTAATTCTGAGGAACATGAATTATTCGTTCAATCGAATTGATTTTCTATACCATTTTCGTACATCATCTTCTGTGTCATCATTTGGATCGTCGCCAGTGAGAGGAAAAAAAAAACTTTCTCATTTATCGCTCTTAGGTGGCTACTAAGAATATAAAACTGATCTTTTAATAGTGGAGAGTTAGATTTTTTTTTTCTCTCACCTTATATGTGACTACGATCCCAGAAGATGAGGTACGAAAGTGGAACAGAAAATCCAAACAGTAGTTCAGCTAACCTTTGAAACAATGCATTTAACAATATCGGGCCCGGTGTTATCCTCTACTCTTTAACCTAAGATATAAACAGTTTGTTGCAAAAGTTTATTGAGAGATAACCCACCTTTAAACGGCCCACCATAGTAATAAATTAAGTTATCATTTGGCATAACTGGTTGGCTGTAGTTAATCCATAGTCCATACTATCAACCTATTTTCACTTTTTAATTTGGAATTGTGACCCTTACAATTCTTTTTGGTGGGGCTTAAAGATATTAATTAATGCCAGTGTTAATACAATTTTATGACACTATAAGATATATATAGTGGGTAGGTAAAATAGTTAAGTGAAATAATTATATATCAAATACTTCCCCTTCCCTATGTGGTATATATATTATCAACAGCTTGCCAAAAGAAAAGATGAATGAGGGAAGTAAAAAAAATAGGAAAAAAAAAGAAACGATGAAAAGAGAAAACCATATAGGGAAAAAAATATACTCCCTCCTTTATTATTTACACATTTTCAGTTTGTACGTTCCATCTCAATAATTATGTTATTTTTTTTGGTAGATAGAACTCTAATTATGTTATTTTTAGATAGAACTCACACAAAACAAGTAGTAATATGTTTACATGGGCCCACACATAACACTAATACTTACGATTTCTTCACTTTAAATTAAAATATATTATTTTACAATTTATTATACATTAAAATACTATATATATTCTATAATTTATTATACGACTGTATATTTTAAACTTAAATGAGATCAAATTAATAATCAAAATAAGAATCTTGATAGAGAAGAAAGTGTCGCACTAAGAAATATTTTAGTGGAGAAGAAAAACATGAACATTATCAAACGCAATGGCTGAAGAGAAGAATAAGATTAGTAACCGAATCCAAATTCCCTATTCCATGTGGGTTGTTGTCGGACACCAGATTGGAATATCAATGGAATAGTTGATCTCCACTTTTATAACCGGCAGGACGAATGAAACTAAACACGTTTAATTTCCATCTTAATTTCTTTTGGATAATCTAACCCTCAACCCATGTCTAGCATGAATTATGATAGAATCACGTGGAACCACTGGATGACCCTCCACAAGCTGTATGTTGTAATGATGTATGATTGTAGCAGCCACCATTTTCATCTGCACAAAAGCCATGTCTTTCCCCAGACAGGTTCTCGGCCCGGTATTGAAGGCCGGAAACTTGTACGTCGGCTCGTGCTTGATCCCACCGGCCGCCGTGATCCACCTCTCCGGCTTGAATTCCATGCAGTCTTCCCCCCACAAACTCTCCATCCTTCCCACCGAATAGAATGAAAGTATAAGCTTCGTATTCGGCGGGAGATAATGCCCACTAGGAAGCACATCCGCCTTGACCGGAGATTTGTACTCCAAAGCCAACGGAGGGTACAACCGTAAAGTCTCACATAGGGCTCCATGGAGGTATACCAACTTCCATGTGTGTTCCACATTCATCATCAACCTACCATCCTTCACATCCAACTTTGACTGAATCTCTTGTCGGATTTTGCTCTCTACGCCAGGGTTCATCATAAGCAGCCAGAAGAACCACGTGAGGGTTGTGCTGGTGGTGTCGCTGCCCGCGATAACCAAGCTCAGCGCCGTGTCTTTCAAAAAATCGACTAAACTTCCCCGAGTAGCCACCTTTTTGTGACGGTACACATCCTCAAAAGCTTTTAACACATCATTATTTTCTTGGATGTTAGTTATTTTAGGGTAGAAGAATTCATCGAAGGCCTTGGAAGCTTGGCCACCTTCCTCTGACCACCGACTTTAAGCCAGCTTAGAAGCTTCCAGATGGGCTCAGGGATGATGTGGCGGTGCAACAGGGGCACAGTAACGTATCCGAAGGCCTTCTCGCATGGAATGAATGGCATCTCAACACACAAACTGCATTGTAAATAATAATTTAATATTATATATTATATTTTCCACATATGAATACATGTGGCACGCTGCATGCAGAGAGGGAGTTAGATACAGTTTTTTCTCCATTTCCTTACGTTGGTTTTTGGATAAAAGAAAACTGCGTATGCATGAAAAGACACAGAAAGAAGAACACGGTTCTAAGAGAAAACGTTCGCTCTTCAATTCTCTCCAATATTCTTTATCCATCCTTAATACAAATTCGTGGAACATTTATCTTTCAACCCCGTGTTGAAGATTGGATCCAGAGATTGCAACGTGAGTGTCAATCGGTTCTCAATACTCTTCCGCTGCAACACAATCCATTGGTGAGAGGTAATAGGATTCCTCTCTATGCATCCTGATGAATATGTGTGTTTCCAACATTGGTATCAGAGCCAATGATTGGTACTTCGTTTTTCTTCTCTGGATTTCTTGCGTTAAAGTTTTCTGCTTTTAATTTTTGAAAAATTCTCACATGATTTTGTTGGAAGTTATATGATTGGTGAATTGTGTAACTTTGATGGGTTATTTATGTGAGTATGAGGCATATTAACTATGTTTCCAGTGTATATGTGAATGACGTTAATGATTCCCCATTAAACTTGAAAGTGTGATTTTTTCGTCATTTTTTTTTGCACAAGCAAAAGCATGTTTTGTTTATACTACTGGATAAGTCTCGTCGAGAGGAGTCCGTCAGTATTTTTTGTGCATTTTTTGGCCTTCTAAAACTCCAGTTATGATTTTTCAAAGATTTTCACGAAACTGGGCTTAATTTGCAAATTTTCATAAACTTCAGGGGTTGGTTTTTGAGAATTAGAAATTATTGAGGGGCTTTTCTGCTATTAATCATAACTGTTTTGTATTGGGTTGGGCCGGGTCAGTATAATTGGGCCGGGTCGGACCAGGTGGGTCAGCTCGGAGCCGAACCACCGGTGACCAAGCGGAATACGGAGGCGCGTGTAGGAGACGCTCCGGCACGGCAGTGGAGCGTGAGTTTCACGTGCCGACGAACGTCCGAGCGCGTGATGCCCACGCGCCGACAAAAACCGTCACCGGCGGTGGCGCGTGTGATACACGCGCCGGGGTCAGTCTGCTGCCAGCCGCGCGTGGCGGCGCGTGGGTGCGCATGAATTCTCCAGCCGGCGCGTGAGGGCGCGTGGAGGCTCGTGAATGCGTTTTCCGGCGTCTGTCCGATGTATTCTGACGTCTTTCGATGCGTGGAGTCCGATGATGATATTTTCAAGAGTGCTTGACGACATCTTTAGTGTGTGTGTGTGGTTTTACTTCGTTATATGATATTTTTGTTGAATAAAAACCTTTATGGTAGCTATTTGGTTGCATTTTATGTTGATTATGCACCTTATAATGTCATTTAATCATAAGTTCATTGTAATATTGAATTGTTCAAACTTTTGTAGCCTATGAAAGTGGGAGCCAATAGAGTTGAACTTATTCACTTGTGAATATGCCTATTGTATCTTGGAAATTTGTTTCCATGTGCATTATGTGGAGAGGAAATTCATGTGATATAGTTTGACTAACACGGGTGTGTTTTTATTTTGGTTGCTCATTTTTCATAGGCATGGCATCAAGGAGGAGAACAGTTTCAACAAGGGACATAAAACTAAACGGATAGTCCTTAATGAATTTCTGAACTACAAAATGAAACCACAACACAACGTTAGGGACCATGTATTGGAACTATTTGAACGATACAGCTCGTGCTTGATCCCTCCGGCCGCCGTGATCCACCTCTCCGGCTTGAATTCCATGCAGTCTTTCCCCCACACACTCTCCATCCTTCCCACCGAATAGAATGAAAGTATAAGCTTGGTATTCGGCCGGAGGTAATGCCCGCTCGGAAGCACATCCGCCTTGACCGGAGATTTGTACTCCAAAGCCAACGGAGGGTACAACCGCAGGGTCTCACATAGGGCTCCATGGAGGTATACCAGCTTCCCTGTGCCCTTCACATCCAAATTTGACTGAATCTCTTGTCGGATTTTACTCTCTGCGGTAGGGTTCATCATAACCAGCCAGAAGAACCATGTGAGGGTCGTGCTGGTGGTGTCGCTGCCGGCGAACACCAAGCTCAGCGCCGTGTCTTTCAAGAAATCGACTAAACTTCCCCGAGTAGCCACGTTTTTGTGTTGGTACACATCCTCAAAAGCTTTTAACACATCATTATTTTCTTGGATGTTAGTTATTTTAGGGTAGAAGAATTCATCAAAGGCCTTGGAAGCTTCGGCCACTTTCCTCTGACCACCAACGTTAAGCCAGCTTAGAAGCTTCCAGATGGGCTCAGGGATGATGTAGCGGTGCAACAGGGGCACCGTCACGTATCCGAAGGCCTTCTCGCATGGAATGAATGGCATCTCATCACACAAACTGCATGGATCAAACCCCAACACCAGCTTGCAAATGATGTCGAAACTAAACCTCTGGAACACATCCTGCACATCAAAATCACATCCCTGGTTACAGAAATGATCAAGAACCGGGACAAGCCCGGTTCCAATCTTGTGGGAAACAGCTAGTTCCACTGAAGAGGAGAATGAAGGTTGAGTCATGAGGGAGAGAGTGGTTCTCCGGTGAAGCTCCCACAGCTCAAAATCAGCATTGAAGATCCCATCTCCGATGATCTCGAACACCCTCTGGAACTGAGTGCCCTTAGGGTAGTTGGAGAAGTTCTTGCTGAAGACGTGGTGGATGTTGGCTGGATCGCAAGTGAACACCATGTCGATGTTCCAGAACCAGGGGCCTTTCACCTCGTACGTGCCGCCGCATTCCCTCAGAACCTCCGTCGCGTAGTCGTGCCCGCGGCGGAGATTCTGAAGCATCGCCGGCAGCATTCCGATGACGGGCCAGTTAGTGAGCCCTGGCCTGGCCTTCCCCCTTCTTCTAGTAAAGCAGTAGAGAAGGTAGAGCAGGAATGGGATGAGGAGAATT
The DNA here is from genome assembly GCA_023678885.1 of Pogostemon cablin. NCBI lineage: Eukaryota > Viridiplantae > Streptophyta > Magnoliopsida > Lamiales > Lamiaceae > Pogostemon > Pogostemon cablin. The sequence goes on along the minus strand of CM042959.1, from coordinate 42,125,873 downwards.
TGGGTATAGTTGAATATGGCCATTTACACACCTGCCAAGAATGTTACGATTCAGGTATTTTTGTGTTCCATATAAGTTGATTTAGATATATAGAGATGATGAACTGCAGAGCTGTTCAAAAGAGGACCATAAGTTATTTAGTACCACAGCAAAGTTAATTCATTGTGGCCAACGTACGGAAATCCAGACGCGAACGTTAAACAACCTGACGGAGAGTGCATCCTTACCTATATTTCTATAAATGTTGATAATTTATATAAGAGAAAATATCACCCCCGATTTACCTACACAATTTAAGCGTATAAAATACTTGTGTAAATTGGTGGGATTATGGGAGTATATATACATGTAGACAAAATCTCCTTTGCATTTACATCCACCTCCTATTCTTAGATATAAGTCATCAATGCTTAAAATAAAACACTACATTCCCTAAAGATTGCATGATATGTTACTGAAAAATGTATTGTTGAATACATATGGTTAGCTCTTTCACCCCACCTCCCATTAATTAAATGTTAAAAAATAGATTGAAAAAAGTATCTCCAGAATCATATTTCCTGTGATGTAGAGAGTGCCACTTGGCTTGCAAGGAACATCAATAATCACACGCTCATTATAGCTGATAACATCAATGTATTCATAGTCGCCTGCAGTTATTAGAATATCAGTATGAGAAGACAATGAAAATTTTCATCACAAATCATGCAATGAGGAAGAGACTAACCGAGATTTTGTCATCGAGCTGAACAAGATCAGAGAGGCTGTATCTTGAATCAACACTACCACAATTGCTATTCTCCTAGAAATCATTAACCATCATCTCGTGGCTCAAACCATCTCCCCCGTTTGACACCACAACTCATTGGAGGATAAACCTTGCAGTTCATTCCTATCACCAACCACTAACGCCAACACTCTTCAAACCAATTCAAAAATCCTTTCCTTATCTCAAATTTTCATTATCTTTACACAAAATCAAAGAAGTTTTTTTATCTAATCTGAAGATTCGAAAAAACAAAACATAGCTATGCGGAATGTTTGTCAGCTACAATCTGTCTCGAAAACTAACAACAATTGTTCGAAAAAATAAATTAAATTAAATTGTGAAATTCAAATTAAAAAAATAAATAACATAAATTTCTCGAATCCTGATTGGAACAATTAGGGTACGTGTCAATAGAAAAAAAATCAAAATATTTGGTAAATGGAATCCCAACGAAAAAAATTGGCAGATGCAAAACTAGTAGGCTATCATCCTCTCCAAATTTTAAAATTTGTAAACAAGTAAATGAATACCTTAGATTCTCCAAAACCTCCTAGCCGGGTTCTCGTCTGTCATAGACGTAAGCCTATTACATCTAGAAATATAAAGTTATCAGGTAAAGATTCATCTTTTCTTTCCATTTTTAGTGCATAGAATTTGGTGAAACTTCATAAATATAGTGGAGAAGAATAGAATTCAAGAAAAGGGAAATACTAACAACTTTCTTAAGAATCGCTTTTTTGTTGAATGTTTGCCAAAATAAAAAGTGGATGTCGGAAATTAATATAATATTGCTTCCATTTCAATATGAATAAAGTGAAAATATGTTAAAGTCAACATTTTATTTTTATTAAATAGAAAATTAATAAAATTGCAAAGTTTTTTGTTTATTTTTTTATTTTTTATGCCAAACGTTTTTTTAAGGTTTAGAATCTTGTAAATCGGGTTTATATAGAATTTTAAAGACGGAGCACATGATTTACACCGTAAACTAAGTTTATATAAGTGTTTATAATTTTTTAAAATTATTAAATTAATATTAAATTCTGTTTATAAAAACTAATACCCCACTTGCATAGAAAAGAATAAAATAAAAATTCAAGGGGAACACTTGTATTGGACTTTTCCACGGTGAAATCATATGGTGAGATTATATTACGATGTCATAGTTTTTTTTTTTTAAGATGTTATCATTTTATAGTTTATATTTATAATATAAATTGATTATAAATTAATTTATCGCATATTTATTACTTTGTGAAATATAACTTTTCATTATAATTTTATGATATCCGGATCACAGAAGTTGTGAGAGAATCCCACACAATTATTTGCTAAAATTCTATCTATATTACATATTCCTTTTAAATTTAAATTGACGGCCCTTATTTTCCAACAAATTATAAAGTACTTTTGCATTATTTAATTTAATACAAAATTAATGATCTCCCACCACTTGAAGAGGAAGGATGGGCTAGTTCAAGTTGACTAGAGTCCCCTGTCACTGTCATCAAGTTGATGTGAGTGTTTTGTGAGGGGATTTTATGTTGAAATAGGAACTTTTTTTTCAATAACTTTTGTGAGTCCTTGTGAGGAAATTTTATGTTGAAATAGGTAACAATAGGAACTTGGTTTTTACAACTAACTCATTGTTGAATTATTTATTTCTCTTGTTTCTCTTGAAATTTAAACTATTTATATCCATAATTATGATTTAAATAATGAATTTTATATTGTTCTTAAAAATATACTATCTTTTTGTGTATATTAATAAAATTTAAATACTTTTTAATTTATTTTTAAATAATTTAGTTCTTTTATAATTTATTATTTATTTATTTTTGGTTTTTTCTTGTGTGTCTAAAATATAAAAATGTATAATAATAAAAATAAAATTAAAGTGAAAAATTTTCATTCATTTTCTATGGTTTCTCTTTGAAATTTATTCACTGTTCATTCCTACACAACTTTTTGAATTTTTTATTTCTCTTCTTATGCAAGAAGTTTACACGCTACATTATTTCTCTTCTTATGCGAGGTTTGAATTTTTTATTTCTCTTCTACACGTATACATAAAGTGCCGCTACCAGAGCCAGAGAAGGCTCTTTCATACTAGGCGTCCAGAGATTATTGCTGATTGCTCATCCTCCCGATAATACACCGCAGCTAACTTTTCCTCCTGAAAATAAAATAAAAGGCACAAAAACAAAAAACCAAAGAAAAAAATAGTGCATAAGTACACATCATATACTTCTCGCTCAGAACACATTACATGGAACAATGATGATGTTAATATAAAAGAAGAGTAATGGGTAACCCACAACAATTTTAGTAGCCCATACAGCTTTGGTGAAACAAATCTTGTTACTGATAGGGTGTAACGCACCATCCGGAGAAGTCGTCAACCATCTCCAAACCTTATACCGCTTATGCAATTTTTTAGTTTGTTCCACGCATTATTCAAACGTATCTTTTACCTAATGATGTGTTAAAACCGATCATTGCGTAGATAATAGCACGTTTATTTTTCTCACCGCCCACCCATAGTCCAGCTTCCCTCGCTCGCCTGGTCCAAATGATACACCCACTGCTGATCAACTTCTCTCGTCCAATCTGAGTTGAAAAATACTTTGTCTTGATACATGTATCGCCGAGGAACGCCGGGGAGCACCATATTGAGGACTTTAGTTTATTATGATCGTTATGTTGTGGTGAGCAGATGGAATAACTTCACTGTGTTTTATAGACATACTTTAGAAAATATACTTTAAAAATTATTAAACATACTTTATCTAAATAATAGATATACTTTAACACTTCTAACAAACCGTCTCATGTAAATAACGTCTCACATGAGACTTTGTCATATTATAAAATTTTCATAAAATAATTTATTACATCATTATTATTCTTTATTAAAATATTTTATTCATGTCATGAAAGTAGGGGTGGGCACATCTTTTTTAACTGCCAAAATCGATCTAGTCGCACCTCACTACACCGCACTTAGTATTTTTTACCTAAATCGCGATTAATTTTATCAAAGAAAATCGCACCGCTTGAATGTTGCAATTTCAATTTTCATATAAAACTACAAACCGCACCGCACTATATTATATAAATTATAGTACAAAACTCGCATATTACGCGGGATGCTAAGTTATAATTTTATAATTTTTTTTATAAATTTAATATAATATTTAATTTTTATAATTTTATATAATTATATTAGCTGGTTTAGAATTTAGTTTCAAATATATTTATAACTCATAATATATTTTTTTAAATGCAAATCATCCTTCGCATTTACTTATACATGGTATTTAAAATTTAAAAAGACAAATTATTATATTACACGAGTGCACCGTGCTGTGCGTATTCATTTTCAGAGAATTATACATTTATAAATAGAAATATTTATTAATGAACAAAAATATATATAATTTGTTAGCGAATTTTCTTTTAGTTTTTTTAATGAAAAATTGAAAGTAAAAAATTATGCAATTATTAAGAATGTATATACTATTGATTAAAAATGTATATACATATGGATAAACGTGTGCATTCGGGTGCATTAAATATCAACTCATTAAAAAATTATTGATTAATTATATTTATTATAGTTATATTTTCAATTCATAATTAAAAAAATTTCATGCAATAAAATTTATATATATATATATATATATATATATATATATATATATATATATATATATATATGGGCAGGCCTACGTTATGGGTAGGGGGCACTAGGCCCCCCCTGATATTTGATTGTTTTTACTACATATGCAATAGTTTGATAAACGTAGTGGAGTGGTGTGGTGGAATAAGTATTTGGGAATAGATTAAAAGGTCTCAATTGCAACTCATGCATTCTTTTCCTTATTCTTTCTACAATTTCACCATTTTCTTTATTTTCCTTATTCTTTCCACGCCTTCTTTTACCATTTTCATTATTTTTACTTCTGCAAATTTTTTTATACTTTCCACTATTTTCTTTTTGAATTTCTTTTTAATATACACAAAAGTATATATAATATCAACTCATACATTATACTTCGTATTATTATATTTGGGCCCTCTTCGTTACAAATCCTGCATCTGCCACTATATATATATATATATATATATATATATATATATATATATATATAATTTACTCATCTCAAACCATTTGTCATATTTAATTCCACTCCAAATAAAATGCTTGTATATTTTGGTGTGTGATAATGATGAGGATTATGACACTTAATATAATGTCCATTTATAAAAATAAATATATTATTTAATGTTATTGAAAACTTCTTTATAAATTGAGTGTGTTTTGCAAAAATACTTAAATATGTATTCTTTTTTATAATTTCTCAAAAGTGAGGATTAATTTGCAATAAATGTAAAGTTTATAGTTTTTTTTTTCAATTAACCCAATTCCCTTTGACAAAAATAGAAAATGGAATGAATAGCCAGAATCATTTTTAAATCAAAACCTTAATAATTAAATATTTTTTTAATTAAGAAAAATTAATTTTAGAAATAGTTTCGAATAATACCAAATTAATTTTACACATAGCTTCTGTCAGTAACATTGTTGAGTCATCAACTTTTGAAATGTTAGTGAAATAAAATAAAATGTGCGTTGAATTTTGAAGTTTTGAAATGTCAGTGAAATAAAATAAATAAATTGTGCGTTGAATTTTGAAGGTGAAATACCTAGGGATACACCGTATCTTCATGGAGTATTAAAACTCTTGTTTTCTCATGAGACACGGTGTATTTTCGAAGACACAGGAATTTTTGTCTATTTTTATTTATAGATGAAAAAGATTGGATATATATATATATATATATATATTACAAATTTAATTAGGATTTTTTAATATATCCTGATAAGGATATTTATTCAATGAAATTAAGATAATGTAAATATTTTTTTATATAAATGAATCTTTTAAATTTGTAAAATATAATTCTAAAATCTAAAATTAAACTTTTAAATAAACACACCTAATGGCTAATATTCATATTAAGGCATGAAGATAAAATATAAAATTATTAGAATATATATGAATAAAAATTATTAGAATATATACAAATAATCCTCGTAAATTAGGATTAATATAACTTCAATCTTAAATTGTTTTTGTGCAAATTGAATTATAATTTGAAAAATAATATGTATGTATATTTCGAATAATATTTGTTGTTTTCATGAAATTGAAGTTATCGCAAGCTACACATAAATTATATTGATTGCTTTTACTATTCATCAAATAATTTAAAATTTTAATTATGAATAAATTTGGTGTGAATTAAGTTTAAGTGTGAATTTTTTTTTACAAAATTAATCATTAAAGAGTAATATTTTTTATTAAGAGGAAAAATGGTAACTAAATTAATACATACATTAATTTTTTTTTAAAAAAAGGTATTTGTATTAATTAAAAGAAATAAAAATATATAACAAAATTACCCTTATTTAGGCAAAGATTTGGGTTAGATCGTCTTACGGATCCCTTATGTGAGACGGATCATCCATTAACCCAATTATATAATTATAAAGGGCCTTGTTTGGTTGTTATGAAATTAAAAAAAATTGAATAAATAGTTATAGAGTTAAATTAATTGAACCTAATAAATTCAGGCAAAGACTTGTGTGAGACCGTCTCACGTAAGGACTTACGTAAGACGGGCAGAAAGTGATAATTTTTATATAGGAAGTGATAATAAATCAATGAAAAGTGATAATATTATTTCATGAACAATTTATAGTATAAATAAAAAGTTATAATATTTTATAGCGAAAGTAATAATAATTTATACCGAAAGTGATAACTATTTTAATAAGTAAAAAATGGTCTCACGTGAGACGGTCTCACGCAAGACCTACCCATAAATTTAAATGACCTTATTTAGTTGATATTATATTTAAAATTTAAAAAATTAATTATAAAAGATAAATTAATTAGGCACTATATGTATATAAATTTTTTCTATGTTTTTATTACTTAATTATATTTTTTTAATTGAAAATATAATAATTTAAAACTTAATATTTATTTAATTTGTTTTCTAATATAAATATAAAATTATAAAATATGATACTCTATTTATAAAAAGTGATAATTGTGCTGCAAACTATTCCATGAACAATTTATATTATAAATAAAAAGAGATACAATTTTAAATGAAAAATGAAAATATCTTTAATAAAAAATGGTAACTATTTAAGAAAATGTATTTCACGAACAATTTATTAGAATAATAAAAAGTGATAACATTTTTAATTAAAAGTGATTCATAATTAAAGAAAAGTGATATCTGTTTAATTGTATTATTTTAAGAATAATTTATTGAAATAATAAAAAGTTATAACATATTAAATAAAAAATGATACATAATAAAGAAAAAGTGGTAACCACTTAAATTATTTTATAAACAATTTTAAAATAAATAAAAAGTGATAATATTATTAATATAAAATGATACCCGATCATGATAAAGTAATAATACAACAGTTGAATGATCTAATAATAATAATAATTCATATTATTAACATTCCAATTAATGGGCGTGAATATAAGCTCGTAGATGTGCGTCGTCTGAATATTTATTGCATTGATCAACATATTTAACATTGCCAAATGCGGACCGTCATTTTACTTAAGATTTTCTTATTTTAAATTATAATATGCTTAATTGATAATGAAAGATTCGTCTCACATAAGATGATCCGTGAGACGGTCTCACCCAAGATCTACCCAATTATATATATATATATATATATATATATATATATATATATATATATTAATCAAATGAACTAAAAATTAATTTCAATTTAGTGAGAAGCTTCTTTTGCAAGATTGCACTACACTCCTCCGTTAAATTCACCGTTTCAAACTCTTCCAAGCTTCTTTTCTTTGACAAGATATCCTTCAAAAACTTGGAGTAGTTGGGCATTTGAAGAAAATCATCCACAAAAGGAATATTTACATGTATCTTCTTCAACATCTCAATAAACTTGGCAAATTTCTCTTCTAATTCCTTTTTCAAGCATCTTTATGGAAACAGAATTACAACGGGCAACTTAGGGATTCCCCATTCATCCCTTTCAAACTTCTCTTCTCTCTCTTTAAGTTTTGCTTCTCTACATCTTTCTCATTTCTTTAGAGACTTCACATTTTCTTCTTCAAGTATAGGGGTACTTTTATCTTTTTCAATAATCTCAACTTCTTCATTTTTCCCTTCTTCATCCACTCTTTCCATAGGTTCAAGTTCACACTCTACTTCCTCTACTTCTGTCGGCATAGAAGGTCCTTCATATTTTGTTCCACTACGAAGTTCAATAGCCTTAAATTTCTCCTTAGGATTAGTAATGGTCGTAGATAGAAACTTCCCTTGACGATGAACATTCCCCCTTTCACTTGCCATTTGACTCATTTGTGTTTCAAAGCTTTGATTCTCTTATCATTCACTTCATCTCTTTGTCTTCTTTCCTCCTTATCTTCCTTCATGAATTCAAATATTTTAGCCATTTGATCTTCCATCGTAGGCTTCCCTTCACCATTTGAAGATTTCTCCCCAGGATTGATGTCCTGTGAAGAGTGAGGGCATTCCCTTGATTTCCATATGATAAATTTTCATACCTACGAGGTTGATTAAAATTTTCTTGAAAATTACCTTGCCCCCATCCTCCTTGCCTTTGTGGATATCCCCTTCCATGATTACCAAAGTTACCACCATAATTTCCTTGGAAGTTTCTTCCTTGCATGAAGACAACTTCCTCAAGTGACATCTCCGGTGGACACCAAGTATCTTGAATTTCAAAATTAGAGGACATACATTGTCGAGGCATAGATGTAAGCATTTGACAACTTTGATAAGATTAACCCATATTAGGTATTGGCATGCCTTGTTGAGGATTAGGAAACACTTATTGGTTCACCATAGACTTGGAGAAAGAATTCGGAGACACTTGCAAATTAGCATTCATCCTCTTAAGTATCTCCGTGATTGCCTTATCAGTCACATCTTCCTTAGGCACCTCCATTACTTGTTACAAGCACACTTCTTCCATCTTAGCTATTCTCTCCCTTTCGTACATGCCCACAACTCTATCCATAGGCCATTGACCCGTATTCAAAGCAATCTCTTCACATATAGCAATAGCTCTTTCCGGAGTTTGCCCCAATATAGAACCTCCCGCCGAATCATCAATAAGCATTCTTTCACTTCCATTCAAACTGGCATAGAAAAATCCTACTTGTTAATCTTCAGAAAATCCATGTTGTGGACACTTCCTTAGCATTTCTTTGAACCGGTCCTAAGCCTCACTAAAAGTTTCAAGAGGTATTTGCTTAAATTGTAATATTTGACCTTTTAGATGCAACGTCTTTGATGGTGGGAAATACTTGCTTAGGAACCTTTGAGCCAACTCTCTCCGTGTATTATAGGATCCCGGAAGTATAGTATGAAATCAAGCCTTAGCTCTATCCCTTAATGAAAAGGAAAAGAGCTTCTTCTTGACAATATCGTCACTTACTATGTTGATCTTTATGGTATTAACTAACTCCGTGAATTGAGATATGTGAGCATTTGGATCTTCCATTACTCCACCTCCAAATTGATTTGCTTGCACCATATTGATCAATCCCGTCTTGATCTCAAAATTATTAACATTTAACGGCGGCCCCATCACATAATTCCTAAACTGAGGTTGGAAATGATCTCGGATGTTCATCCCTGCTCTATTATGTTCATGACCCCGAGGTTGATTTTGTACTACCGGAGGAGCTTGTTGGTTATCTCTAGCTTCTTGTTGTGCCATCAAGTTTTGAATAATCGCTTGCAATTATTGATTTTGCAAGTGTATTTGTTGCGCATAAGCTTGTGGCACAAACTCCGATATTTCCTCCTCGAACATTATCACCCCCTTGAAAATTCCTCATATTACCTTCTTCATCAACCATATTTGCATTATCCCTTACGTTTTCCATAACTTCCTCCGTAGGCTCTAACACTCCTCTTCTTTGTCTTCTTAAAGTAACTTCCAATTCCAAGTTCAAATGTTCAATAGATTGAGACCTTGAACGAGTTTGCATGTACCTACAAGAATTTCCAAATTAGTTCTCCAAGTAATCAAGACAAGTAAACAAGTAAACAAATAAAAAAAATACTCTTATCAACACTAATCAAATTCAAACTCGTTACAACCAAAAGTTTAATATTTTCCGGCAAGAGGCGCCATGTTCTTAGTTGCATTTATAGTAAAATGTTTAGAGTAAGAGACTCTATCGTTGTTGTACATGTGTGACCAAGCAACAAAATTTATAAGTATGTCGTCCCAAGGGAAAGTAAACTCATGGTTATATCCGGATTTGTCATTGATTTATTCTTTGTAAGGGTGACAAGATTGAAGGTTTGGTATTTAGACTACTTATTATTCTAATCAATTAACTAAGAATTCAACTAACAACTAAATGTATCAAATATCGAAAAAGTGATAAGATGAATGAAATGTAGATAGAATTCACTTAAGAAGAGAGCAAGGTTAATCATACTCCTGCTTAAGAATCTAGCTAGATATGCATAACTCTTGATATTGAACTTCATTAATTGTGGATTAAAAGCAATCACGTTTTTACCCCTAATCCCTATGGCCAAGGCTATTAGGTTCTCGACTCTTTGACAAGTCTAAATCTCCTAGGATTGTTCTTAATCTCAATTCTCTTAAGGTACTATGATCATAAGTTTGGTTCTTTTCACTCAATTTCTTAAGTGTCCCCCTATGAATGTTCTAAACATAAGAAGGGTATGGCTTACCTCCCCTCACATTAACATCCATGCTCATCTTAATATATGATTCAATTAAACCACTCATCGTACTATTGTAATGGCTATCATAATACTATGAAAAGAGAATTTATTCACACAAGTATTGAAATGAAACATGATTCATTAATCATAAAAGGAAGTCCAAAATTAGCTCAATTCAATATCTCAAATCCTACATATCTAGCATTCTTCTCAACCAATCATATGATTAGCCTTACTATAGGACTACCCACTACATATTGTGCTTAGATCAATACATTCAAAGGCTTGCTCTATTTGAGCCAAAATAAGAAGAAAATCAACAATTAGAAAGTAGATTGACTTCCCTTTTGTGAAGTAGACCTTTCTCTTTTCCAAAATACTAACTTCTTCAATCATTGATGCTTTCCTCTTTTTAAAGTGGTGGATGGATGGATTGATGGATGGATTATTGAAGATCAAGTGGAATGGATGGATCAAATGTATGGAGATGAATCAAATGGATCTAGTGTGTGAGAATGTGGTGTGGGATTGTGTGTAACTGCTCCAAATCTATATTTTCTGTGTTCTCCCCCTTCAATTTTGCACAAATCAGCCTTTAATATCACTTAGAGACCTTCTAGAAGCTTCCAGAATATTCTGAAATTTAAACTGCCTTTTGCACCTACACGGGCCATGTAGCAGCACGCGGCTCGTGTAGTGCACACGCAGTTCAGCGTGTACTACGCGTTTCCGGACACAGCTCGTGTACCCACACACGGCCCTCTCCCATGGGCGTGTAAAATTTTCTGACGACTGTGCACGGTTTTCTCAAATAGGCCCGTGTTCCGCACACGGGACGTGCGCTAGCGCACAGCTCGTGCGCCGGAACACGGCCTTCTCCTGGGCAAGTCCTGCATTCGGATGCTGAAACACGGCCACCTCGGACAGGCCCGTGTTCCGCACACGGGGCGTGTCCGAGTGTGCCCTGTTCTTCCTTTTCCGTTTTGCTCCCGGTTCTATTTTTCTCCATTTCTTGACCTGTTTTGTATATATTTAAGCTCATTTATACATTTCTATCAATCCATACCACATTTCTCATAATTACATAAACTCCACCAAAAGTCACACAAATACGGACGAAAACATTCAAAAATCTACAAACAAAGATACTAAAATCTAAGTGAAAATAATAATGATCAATTGGTTGTGGGCTAGAGTAATATAATCTAGATGGGGAGTTTCTTGGGGTTTGGGGGCTATGAGGGGTTTGGTTACTAGGAGAGATAAGCCTAATGGTTGGTGGGGGGAAGTGTTGAAGGCGGTTGGAGAGGTCAATGAGAGTTGATTTTTTGATAGTTTAGAGAGAGTTATTGGAGATGGGTGTGACACATATTTTTGGGAGGACATATGGGTAGGAAGTGGGAGACCGTTGAAAGATAGATTTAGAAGGTTGTACATGTTATCATTAGATGAGGAAAAAAGAGTGAGTGAAATGGGCTTGTGGAGGGAAGGTGTTTGGGGTTAGGATTGAAGATGGAGGAGAGAGCTTAGAGATAGAGAAAAGGAAATGGTTAACAATCTTTTTGTATTTGTTGAATATATTTTGTCCTTTCTCAGGGTTCTTTGGATAAATGGAGATGGAAGAATGGACAGAACGACACACATACAACAAGGGAAGCGTATGTCAAGCTCTTAAGTCTAAAGATTGGAGACATAACAACAATGAAGGAAGAATTCAATATGGTTTGGAATAAACATATAATTCCAAAAGTTCGAATGCACGCCTGGAGGGTTCTATAGGAAAGGATTCCAACAAAAGTCATGCTTCAAAGGAGACATGGCCTTCCAGTGGGAGTAGACAACATGTGTATTTTTTGTGACTCATATCCACAAACGGTTCGTCATGTTCTCTTTGAATGTGACTTTGCGTACAAGTATGGATGAAATGTGCCAATTGGATGGGTGTGGAAATGGTTCTTTCTTCTATTCCACCAATAAGTCTACTACATTTTAGTAGTCTTATTTCGGAGATACTGGGAAAGAATATCGCAATTTGTGCTTGGGAATGTGTTATTTGGTTGATATGGAAATCTCGAAATGACTTCATTTTTCATGGAGAACGTTATGACTCGGAGAAAATATTGGAGGAGCTAAAAATCATGTTATGGTTATTGGCTATATGAATCTTATCCATCTAGGAGGTTACAAGATTGGTGGATTAATCCTATGAGTGTAATTATATAGTTTAGGTGAATCTCTCACTTTGATAACTTTATATATTTGTATCTTTATGAGTTTTGGTAACACTCTTACCAACTCTTATTAATAAAACTTTACCTTATGAAAAAAAAAGATAAATTCAGGTCCTGAATTGGTAATTTTACATATTTCAGTTTTCGAATGGATAGAAAAATAATTCAAGCCTGAATTAATAGTTTACCTATTTTTTGATTGATAAAATTCCTTAAAGGGTACTAATACAAGTGTTAGTATAATTTATGACATAATGGGTAGGTAAAAATATTTAAGGATATAAGGATCCTCTCCATTTAGTTAGTTGTAAATTTCGTCAATTTGGGCAGTTATACATTAAATCTTCTATTAATTCTGTTTTTTTTCACGCGTTTTTGTCACATCAACTTTTTTTATTAATTATTCTTGAATTAAGATAAGTTTTCTTTTCTACTTTTTGTTTCTTTTTTTTCATTTATTATTATTATTAGTTATATTTTTAATAATTATATTTAGTATTATATTAGTTCACGACATATCTATCCTCAATTTACGAAATTTTGTGGTTTAGGGTTTATTTTGATTATAGGATTTAATATTTATTCTTAGAGTTTATAATTATTTTGAAAATATAATTATAATTTTATTTTGTGATTTATGATTTATTTTGCCCTTAAAGTTTATTTAATATATTTTTTTAGGGTTTAGTGTTAATTTTATTAGTACAATTATAATTTTATCCCTATGGTTTATGGTATATTTTATTTAGAGGGTTTAATATTTATTTTAGGGTGTAGGATTTAGGGTTTTATATTAATTTCAATGATATAATTATAATTACCAATAATTAATTAATAAAATAATTTACAAGAAAAAAGGAACAAGTTTCATAAAAATTTAAAATTAATTAAAATTAGAGAGGTGAATAGACAAATGCGATAGATTTAATCAAGTTTTTTTTAAAAAGAGAAATATATTGAAAATTTAAAGATAATTAGAAATTTAATTAGTTAGTGGGGTGAGGTGGCTGTTAAATAGCGTTAGATTAAATGAAGGGTACAGACTTAAAGAAATTGAGGAAATTTACCATTTCTCAAATTGAGAGGATCCTGTCCTATAATTATATATAAAATATTTTGCTTTCCCTGAGCTTAAAGCACACGGTAAATATGATCGAGAAAAAAAATAAGAAATCTCGCTATATAAATATAAATTAAACTTAAATGAGATCAAATTATCACAATAAGAGAAGATAATGTCTCACTAAGAAAATATCACAGTGACGAAGAAAAACATCATTAGCAATTAGTAGAAAAGAATAGGATTGGCAACCAGCAAGGAAATCAAATTAAATTAACACACTTGATTAAACATGCACATTTAATTTCTAGAGTTAGTTTACTGTAAATTAAGTTTACAGTTTAAAACCTATAAAATTCTTTTTTAATTTAAACTCTATCGATATATATAGGTATAATATGATTGAAAATGGGACCACAGGGTTTATGTTATGAAATCGATTTACACAAGTGTTTGTCTAATTTTCATCTTAATAGGCAGTTTTGATTTTATTGGGCTAGAGCCCAGTGCTGCCCTACCTTAGATCCGTTGTGTTGTGATCAAGAATGAAACACACTTGGTTGCTATTTCTAATCACTCAAATAAAGAGAACAAACTCAACCTCACGTTTTCAGATTTGAAACAATGAACAATTGAATCAAAAAACAAACTGTAAAATGAAGAACACAAACTCAAGGGATTATAGTGGTTCGATCATGATGATCTACGTCCACTTTCAAAGGAAATCGAGCACTCTTTCATTGATAGATGATTACACTTGATGATGAAGAGAAACTGCACATTATGATCACTCTTGGATCAATCTATGGAGAATAACAGAAGCTAGGAAAACTAATCTTCATCACAGCAGCCTTGCTGCTTTATACTCCAAGCGGGCTGTTTGCTTGATTCAGTTGCATAACTGATGCTTCCTTCCTTCCAATGAGGCTTTGACACATCAGCACTTCCCTAACAACACACCTAACAAACTAACTCCCTTAGAAGCTTCTTGGATCAGCTTCCTAATCAACCCAACTGATCACTAACCCCCTCTAACAAACCCTAACATTCAACATGCACTCATGCAGCTAGTGTGTGATCTAATCCAATGTATAAACCTCAAGAAATACATATCCCCTGCTCACATACTTCCAGGCCATTGTGATGTATCGTTTGCATGAGGTTATGATCATGTTTTACGCTCCATCTTCTAATAATTCTCCACCTTAAAACAAGTATCATATCTTTCAACAAATTTCTGCTCGATTCCCTTTGTTGCTGCTCCATGAGCAGCTTCCTTCAAGATCACTGGAGATACATTCCAACTAAGCTCATGCTTAGTTCAAACTTTGAACTAGGCAAGGCTTTGGTTAGACAGTCTGCTGGATTGACAGATGTGTCAATCTTGTGTACCTTTACAACTCCATTCTCTACTAAATCTCTCACAAAGTATAGTTTGACATCAATGTGCTTGGTCCTCTCATGATAGCCCTGATGTTTGGCTAGATGAATTGCACTTTGATTGTCACAGAATACTTCCACACCTTCCTGTCTTATCCCAAGTTCTTCCAACATTACAGAAATCCATATTCCTTCCTTGATAGCTTCAGTTAAGGCAACAAATTCAGCTTCAGTTGTGGATAGAGCAACAACTGATTGATGGCTTGCTTTCCAGCTTATAGCTGTTCCAAAAAGAGTGAAAACATAGACAGTCAAAGACTTTCTTGTGTCTAAGTTTGCTGCATAATCTTCATCAACATATCCACTTAACATTCCACTGAATTGCTGTCTTCTTTGAAATATCAAACCTCTGTAGGATGACCCTTTCACATACTTCATAGCCCACTTTACAGCTTCCCAATGTGGTCTTCCTGGATGTCCCATAAATCTGCTTAAGACACTCATAACATATGCCATATCTGGCCTGCAGCACACCATACAGTACATGAGGCTGCCAACTGCACTAGCATAGGGAATGTTGTCCATTTCTGTTGATTCTGATGCAGATGATGGTCCTTGTTGCAGAGAAAGTTTCAAACCTTGTTTAAATGGTGTTGAAACAGATTTACTTTCATACATATTGTACCTCTTCAACACTCTACACAGGTAAGACTCCTGATTAAGCATCAAACTTCCCTTGCTCCTGTTTCTGTTGATAGTCATACCAAGAATCATTTTTGCTTCCCCTAGGTCTTTCATGTCAAACTCTGATTCCAGCATGTCTTTGACTCTCTGAATACCAATCATGGAGTGACTGGCTATCAACATATCATCTACATAGAGCAATAGATAAGTGAATTGATCCTTTTCTTGTAAATAATACACACAGCTGTCATATGAGCTCCTTGCAAATCCACAGCCTACAATGTATTGATCAAACCTCAAGTACCACTGTCTAGGACTTTGTTTAAGACCATAGAGAGATTTCTTAAGCAAACAAGCTTTAGAACTGTGATTCTGAACACTTACTCCCTCTGGTACAGTCATGTAAATTTTCTCTTCCAATTCACCATGTAGAAAGGCTGTTGTCACATCCATTTGATGGAACTCAAGATCATACTGAGTAACTAATGAAAGTATAATCCTTATGGAGCAATGTTTGACAACAGGTGAGAAGATTTCATTATAATCCACCCCTTCTTTCTGTGAGAACCCTTTGGCTACAAGCCTAGCTTTATACCTTACCTTTCCATTTGGAACTGCAGATAGCTTCCTTTTGAAAATCCATTTGCATCCCACTAACTTCTGTCTCTGAGGTTTGTTAACAATCTCCCATGTTCCATTCATCTCAAGTGACAGAAGCTCTTCATTAATGGCAATAATCCACTGATCATTATCAGTGCTTGTTGTAGCTTCCTTGTAGCTCTTTGGTTCACTTGATTCAATCTCAGTGGCTGTGTACAGGGCATATGATACATGATCAGCTTGTACATATCTTGATGGTGGGTGAATCTCTCTCCTTTGTCTATCTCTTGCAAGATGGTAAGTACCTAGCTCATTCCTGTGTCCTGCTGCATCTTGATTTCCTTCTGAAGTTTGTACAGACTCCACCTCAGAGTCAATTCTCTTATCAACTGTTGTATCATGCTCAAATTGCTCCAGAAAAGGCATCCTTGACTCATCAAACTTGACATCTCTGCTTACTAGGAATTTATGATCATCTAAACTCCATAACTTGTAACCTTTTACTCCTGATGGATATCCTACCATCACACATCTCAAAGCCCTTGGATCTAATTTATCTTGCTTTATATGTGCATAGGCAAGACATCCAATGACTTTTAAGTTGCTGTAGTCAGCTGGCTTTCCTTTCCATACTTCTTCAGGTGTCTTGAACTTCAAGGGTGTGGAGGGACACCTGTTGATTAAGTATGCAGCTGTTGTTACAAGTTCCCCCCAGAAGCTCTTTTGGAATCCTCCTGCACTCATCATGCATCTCACCCTTTCTAGCAGAGTTTGATTTAATCTTTCTGCAACTCCATTTTGTTGTGGAGTTGATGGAACAGTCCTATGTCTTTTGATTCCCTTTTCTCTACAAAACTTGTTGAACTCTTCTGAGAGATACTCTAAACCATTATCAGTCCTGAAGCATTTCAGTGTCTTTCCAGTGGTGTTTTCAACTTCTGCAACCCATTCTTTAAACTTTCCAAAAGCTTCATCCTTGGATTTTAGAATATATACCCATGCTTTCCTTGAGTGATCATCTATGAATGAGATAAAGTATTTTCCACCTCCTTTTGTTGGATTCTTAGAAGGCCCCCACAAGTCTGAGTGGACATAATCAAGTATTGATAGAGATGTATGTTCACCAGCACCAAACTTGAGCCTCTTTGACTTTCCCATGACACAGTGTTCACATAGCTTCAAATTAACTGATGTTTCTCCACATAATAGGTCTTGTTTTATCAATTCTTGCAACCCCCTCTCACTGATGTGTCCTAATCTGCCATACCATAACAGGGTACTATCCTGTCTTCCTATTGCATGGGCATGGGCAGTTACAGCACATCCACACAAGAAATACAAGTCATGTTTTCTAGTACCTTTTAGAAATATATCATCTCCCTTTGTGACAGTGAGAAGACCATCTATTGATTGAAAACTATATCCCATGGAGTCAAGTTTACCAAGAGAAATCAAATTCCTTCTTAAATCAGGAACATACCTCACATCATGAAGAATCTTGACTGCACCATCTGTCATTTTGAACTTGATTGATCCCATGCCCTTGATATTGCATGTCTGATCATTACCAAGCAGGACAGAACCTCCATTTTGTTGCTTGAAATCAATGAGCCAGTGCTTTATTGGTGTCATGTGGAAGGTACAGCCTGAGTCCATTACCCATTCAGAGTTAACTTCTGAATTTGCAACTGTCAGGGCTTCAATGAACCCTTCACCACCTTCTTTGGCTTGTACTGTTTGATTTACTTGATCTTTTGGTTCTAGTTCTTTGCCCCTATCTATTCCCTTTGCCTTGTCAGCTTTCCATTTATAACAATTTCTCCTCATGTGGCCAGGCTGTTGAAAGTAGTAGCATTTTCTTACTTCACCTTCCTTTGATGATTCATGATCCTTAGTTTCAGGCTTCCAGCTGCTAGAATTAAATCTCTTCTTCTTGCTATACTTCTTGGATTGATAGTTCTTCTTGACAACCAATCCCTCTCCCCCAGAGCTTGCAACATTTTGGGATGACAGCTGCAATTCTCTTGATCTGAGAGCAAGCATTACACTGTCAAACTTGACAGTGGCTTGATTAGCATACAACAGGGTGTCTTTAAAACTTTGAAAGGACTTTGGAAGTGCAGTCATCAACATGAGGACTCTCTCTTCTTCTGAAATCTTGACATCAACACTTTCAAGATCATCCAAAATCTTGATGAATTCATCAACTTGACTTAGTATAGGCTTTTCATCAGTAATCTTGAATGCATGAATTTTCTCTCTGATGTGCAGCCTATTAGCAAGTGTTTTTACCATGTACAGAGACTCTAATTTCTGCCAAACACCAATGGCAGTTGTTTCCCTAGCTACTTCACGCAATGCCTTATCCCCTAAACATAAAATGATGGCAGAATGGGCTCTACGAAGTACCTCATCATCCACTTGAGCTCTTGGAGGACCTGCTGCTGATGGATCCTTTATTATCTCAGTCTTGACTGGTGGAGGAGGCTTCAATGCATCAATGAGTGATTGCTGTGTCAAGATCGCCTTCATCTTGAGCTTCCACAGGCTGAAATCAGTTTTGTCAGATAGCTTCTCAATATCAAAACGTATAGTGTTCATCTTTTCAGCTCAGCTTGGTTTGATGCTTCCTACAGACGGCGCCAATTGTTGTGATCAAGAATGAAACACACTTGGTTCCTACTTCTAATCACTCAAATAAAGAGAACACACTCAACCTCACGTTTTCAGATTTGAAACAATGAACAATTGAATCAAAAAATAAATTGTAAAATGAAGAACACAAACTCAAGGGATTATAGTGGTTCGATCATGATGATCTACGTCCACTTTCAAAGGAAATCGAGCACTCTTTCATTGATAGATGATTACACTTGATGATGAAGAGAAACTGCACACTATGATCACTCTTGGATCAATCTATGGAGAATAACAGAAGCTAGGAAAACTAATCTTCATCATAGCAGCCTTGCTGCTTTATACTCCAAGCGGGATGTTTGCTTGATTCAGTTGCATAACTGATGCTTCCTTCCTTCCAATGAGGCTTTGACACATCAGCACTTCCCTAACAACACACCTAACAAACTAACTCCCTTAGAAGCTTCTTGGATCAGCTTCCTAATCAACCCAACTGATCACTAACCCCCTCTAACAAACCCTAACATTCAACATGCACTCATGCAGCTAGTGTGTGATCTAATCCAATGTATAAACCTCAAGAAATACATATCCCCTGCTCACATACTTCCAGGCCATTGTGATGTATCGTTTGCATGAGGTTATGATCATGTTTTACACTCCATCTTCTAACACGTTGTTTGTCTAATTTTCATCTTAATAGGCAGTTTTGATTTTATTGGGCTAGAGCTCAGTGCTGCTCTACCTTAGATCCGTCTGTGAACTTCGATTTCATGCATCATACTTACAAATTCAATTGAGATGCAGAAACAATAAAATGTATGTCATGGAATTATTCAATAAAGGAATTAACTAAACAAGATCTACCATTGATACTTGATTAAACAAAAATTTATGATCTAATTGATCCAAGACCTAAATATGTAAGTAGAGATAGAAGATCTCATGTTTCAACTATCTCTTTGTTTTTTTGTATTTTTTCAATTTAGTATTCTTCCTTCTACATTTCTACCCATAGTGTTGTAACTCTTTGTTTTTTTTGTATTTTTTTAATTTAGTATTCTTCCTTCTACATTTCTACCCCTAATGTTGTAATAGTGATTTATTTGTGTACTCATAAACCCTAATATGAAATTTGATCCCTTAATTCTGAGGAACATGAATTATTCGTTCAATCGAATTGATTTTCTATACCATTTTCGTACATCATCTTCTGTGTCATCATTTGGATCGTCGCCAGTGAGAGGAAAAAAAAAACTTTCTCATTTATCGCTCTTAGGTGGCTACTAAGAATATAAAACTGATCTTTTAATAGTGGAGAGTTAGATTTTTTTTTTCTCTCACCTTATATGTGACTACGATCCCAGAAGATGAGGTACGAAAGTGGAACAGAAAATCCAAACAGTAGTTCAGCTAACCTTTGAAACAATGCATTTAACAATATCGGGCCCGGTGTTATCCTCTACTCTTTAACCTAAGATATAAACAGTTTGTTGCAAAAGTTTATTGAGAGATAACCCACCTTTAAACGGCCCACCATAGTAATAAATTAAGTTATCATTTGGCATAACTGGTTGGCTGTAGTTAATCCATAGTCCATACTATCAACCTATTTTCACTTTTTAATTTGGAATTGTGACCCTTACAATTCTTTTTGGTGGGGCTTAAAGATATTAATTAATGCCAGTGTTAATACAATTTTATGACACTATAAGATATATATAGTGGGTAGGTAAAATAGTTAAGTGAAATAATTATATATCAAATACTTCCCCTTCCCTATGTGGTATATATATTATCAACAGCTTGCCAAAAGGAAAGATGAATGAGGGAAGTAAAAAAAATAGGAAAAAAAAAGAAACGATGAAAAGAGAAAACCATATAGGGAAAAAAATATACTCCCTCCTTTATTATTTACACATTTTCAGTTTGTACGTTCCATCTCAATAATTATGTTATTTTTTTTGGTAGATAGAACTCTAATTATGTTATTTTTAGATAGAACTCACACAAAACAAGTAGTAATATGTTTACATGGGCCCACACATAACACTAATACTTACGATTTCTTCACTTTAAATTAAAATATATTATTTTACAATTTATTATACATTAAAATACTATATATATTCTATAATTTATTATACGACTGTATATTTTAAACTTAAATGAGATCAAATTAATAATCAAAATAAGAATCTTGATAGAGAAGAAAGTGTCGCACTAAGAAATATTTTAGTGGAGAAGAAAAACATGAACATTATCAAACGCAATGGCTGAAGAGAAGAATAAGATTAGTAACCGAATCCAAATTCCCTATTCCATGTGGGTTGTTGTCGGACACCAGATTGGAATATCAATGGAATAGTTGATCTCCACTTTTATAACCGGCAGGACGAATGAAACTAAACACGTTTAATTTCCATCTTAATTTCTTTTGGATAATCTAACCCTCAACCCATGTCTAGCATGAATTATGATAGAATCACGTGGAACCACTGGATGACCCTCCACAAGCTGTATGTTGTAATGATGTATGATTGTAGCAGCCACCATTTTCATCTGCACAAAAGCCATGTCTTTCCCCAGACAGGTTCTCGGCCCGGTATTGAAGGCCGGAAACTTGTACGTCGGCTCGTGCTTGATCCCACCGGCCGCCGTGATCCACCTCTCCGGCTTGAATTCCATGCAGTCTTCCCCCCACAAACTCTCCATCCTTCCCACCGAATAGAATGAAAGTATAAGCTTCGTATTCGGCGGGAGATAATGCCCACTAGGAAGCACATCCGCCTTGACCGGAGATTTGTACTCCAAAGCCAACGGAGGGTACAACCGTAAAGTCTCACATAGGGCTCCATGGAGGTATACCAACTTCCATGTGTGTTCCACATTCATCATCAACCTACCATCCTTCACATCCAACTTTGACTGAATCTCTTGTCGGATTTTGCTCTCTACGCCAGGGTTCATCATAAGCAGCCAGAAGAACCACGTGAGGGTTGTGCTGGTGGTGTCGCTGCCCGCGATAACCAAGCTCAGCGCCGTGTCTTTCAAAAAATCGACTAAACTTCCCCGAGTAGCCACCTTTTTGTGACGGTACACATCCTCAAAAGCTTTTAACACATCATTATTTTCTTGGATGTTAGTTATTTTAGGGTAGAAGAATTCATCGAAGGCCTTGGAAGCTTGGCCACCTTCCTCTGACCACCGACTTTAAGCCAGCTTAGAAGCTTCCAGATGGGCTCAGGGATGATGTGGCGGTGCAACAGGGGCACAGTAACGTATCCGAAGGCCTTCTCGCATGGAATGAATGGCATCTCAACACACAAACTGCATTGTAAATAATAATTTAATATTATATATTATATTTTCCACATATGAATACATGTGGCACGCTGCATGCAGAGAGGGAGTTAGATACAGTTTTTTCTCCATTTCCTTACGTTGGTTTTTGGATAAAAGAAAACTGCGTATGCATGAAAAGACACAGAAAGAAGAACACGGTTCTAAGAGAAAACGTTCGCTCTTCAATTCTCTCCAATATTCTTTATCCATCCTTAATACAAATTCGTGGAACATTTATCTTTCAACCCCGTGTTGAAGATTGGATCCAGAGATTGCAACGTGAGTGTCAATCGGTTCTCAATACTCTTCCGCTGCAACACAATCCATTGGTGAGAGGTAATAGGATTCCTCTCTATGCATCCTGATGAATATGTGTGTTTCCAACATTGGTATCAGAGCCAATGATTGGTACTTCGTTTTTCTTCTCTGGATTTCTTGCGTTAAAGTTTTCTGCTTTTAATTTTTGAAAAATTCTCACATGATTTTGTTGGAAGTTATATGATTGGTGAATTGTGTAACTTTGATGGGTTATTTATGTGAGTATGAGGCATATTAACTATGTTTCCAGTGTATATGTGAATGACGTTAATGATTCCCCATTAAACTTGAAAGTGTGATTTTTTCGTCATTTTTTTTTGCACAAGCAAAAGCATGTTTTGTTTATACTACTGGATAAGTCTCGTCGAGAGGAGTCCGTCAGTATTTTTTGTGCATTTTTTGGCCTTCTAAAACTCCAGTTATGATTTTTCAAAGATTTTCACGAAACTGGGCTTAATTTGCAAATTTTCATAAACTTCAGGGGTTGGTTTTTGAGAATTAGAAATTATTGAGGGGCTTTTCTGCTATTAATCATAACTGTTTTGTATTGGGTTGGGCCGGGTCAGTATAATTGGGCCGGGTCGGACCAGGTGGGTCAGCTCGGAGCCGAACCACCGGTGACCAAGCGGAATACGGAGGCGCGTGTAGGAGACGCTCCGGCACGGCAGTGGAGCGTGAGTTTCACGTGCCGACGAACGTCCGAGCGCGTGATGCCCACGCGCCGACAAAAACCGTCACCGGCGGTGGCGCGTGTGATACACGCGCCGGGGTCAGTCTGCTGCCAGCCGCGCGTGGCGGCGCGTGGGTGCGCATGAATTCTCCAGCCGGCGCGTGAGGGCGCGTGGAGGCTCGTGAATGCGTTTTCCGGCGTCTGTCCGATGTATTCTGACGTCTTTCGATGCGTGGAGTCCGATGATGATATTTTCAAGAGTGCTTGACGACATCTTTAGTGTGTGTGTGTGGTTTTACTTCGTTATATGATATTTTTGTTGAATAAAAACCTTTATGGTAGCTATTTGGTTGCATTTTATGTTGATTATGCACCTTATAATGTCATTTAATCATAAGTTCATTGTAATATTGAATTGTTCAAACTCTTGTAGCCTATGAAAGTGGGAGCCAATAGAGTTGAACTTATTCACTTGTGAATATGCCTATTGTATCTTGGAAATTTGTTTCCATGTGCATTATGTGGAGAGGAAATTCATGTGATATAGTTTGACTAACACGGGTGTGTTTTTATTTTGGTTGCTCATTTTTCATAGGCATGGCATCAAGGAGGAGAACAGTTTCAACAAGGGACATAAAACTAAACGGATAGTCCTTAATGAATTTCTGAACTACAAAATGAAACCACAACACAACGTTAGGGACCATGTATTGGAACTATTTGAACGATACAACCATTTGTTGTTCTTGATCGATAAAAAGCTTCTCCCATCTAGTGAGTACAATAAGATTTCTAGTAGTGAGACCTGGGCTAACACTTTACCTTCCTACTTGCAAAAGGAGTTTTGGGCTCAAAGGAAGACTTATAGTGTGAAACCGAATGGTCGTCAATTGATGTATGATCTGATGATTGCTTCTTTAGAAGAAGATAATAGACAAGCACTAAGATCAGCTTGCTTAAGTATGGGTGGGGTTCGACGATCTGATTTTCTAAGACTGAAAAGTCGAAGAAAGGATCAGATTAAGAATCCTCTTGCAGATCCTTTGGCACGAGCTATCTATAGTGTGGGGACTAGAGATTTTGATTATATTCGTTATTTTGAATCAAGTGACGTATATGGAGGTTCTATTCGTAGACGTTCATAATTCCATTTTCTAATTGAATACTCGAGGAGTCTATTAGAATTTATGTGATGTCAGACTTGATTTATTTATAATGACGGATGGTTGTTGATGTTCTATTTATTAGTGGCTGTTCAATATTAATTGTTGATTACTTGAACCTTAAATGTATTTTACATTTTGAAACAAGTATCTAGTATTATGACACTTGATGAGATTGATGATTAGTAGTCTCCGAGCTATTTTTCGAGATTAAGTCTTGTGTTATTGATTGAGATGTTTTTTGTTTAAGCTTAACGTAAAATTTGATAAAACATTATTAACATAATGAATCACTTTAATCTCTAATTAAGATCATGGCATCGAAATCAATTGTCGCTGAGTTAAACAAAGGAGAGAAACTCAATGGTGACAACTATGACACTTGGCGTCATAAGATTTGGTACGTGTTGGATGAGCAAAATGCATTAGACGCTATAAACCAAGTCATGGCTGATCCAGGTGTGGGAAATGGAACTCAAGGGAGACGTGACCAAGAGGCATACCTGGCTTGGAAAAAGAAAAATTCCGTTGCCCGTGGTATCCTCGTTAGCTCGGTAATCGATCCGATGATTCATGAGTGTGAACAACATCCCACTGCACATGATATCTGGGTGTATCTGCGTGAAAAATATGGTGGAACATCGATTACGAGGCTTAGGCAGTTGACTATTAAGTTTGATACCTACAAGAAGAAACCTGATCATAACATTAGGCAACATCTCAGGGAGATGTCTAATATGATAATTGAACTTAAGACTGCTGGTCACATTCTCTCTGATGAGCAACAGATCCAAGCACTGATCCGCTCTCTACCTGATCGTTGGGAACATCTTAAGGTTAACTTGACTCATAATGAAAGTATTAAAACTTTCAATGATGCTGCTCGTCATGTTGAGTTGGAAGATGAGAGGCTTGGAGCCTCAAAGCCAGCTTCTGGGGTTTTCTATGCCGGTTCTACTTCCAAAGGAGCTTCGGGCTTCAAAAGAAAAAGGAATTGGAAGAAGAACAAGAAGGGTAAACGATCTGACGGTGAGAAGCATGACAACAACCCAGCAACCAAAACTGATAAACAGAAGAAGAAAAAGAAGCAAAACAAAAAGAATAAAAAGGATAAGAGCAAAATGTCATGTTTCAATTGTGGAAAACTTGGTCACTTTGCACGTGAATGCCCTGAGCCCAAAAGGGACAAGGTAGATTCATCTTATTCTTTTGCGTGTGAAATTAATGTCTCAAGTACTGTCTTGTTAACTGATTCTTATCCGTTGTAGATTATAGACTCAGGAGCAACGGACCATGTGACGAGAGACAGAGGAGCTTTTGTAGATTTCCGTCGTGTTCCAAAGGGGACTAGGTGGATATATGTGGGAAACAACGCTCGAGTCGAAGTCAAAGGACTTGGGACTTGCAAACTGGACCTTGACAATGGTCGGGCCTTTATTCTACATGATGTTCTCTATGCTCCAGAAATCACGCGGAATCTAATCTCTGTTTCAGTTTTAGTTAATTTGGGTTATGATGTATTATTTACTAAAAATACTGTGGTAATTAGCATTAATGGTACTTGTTATGCATCGGGACATATGAATGATGGTTTTATGGTTTTAGATTGTAATAGAATGACTTTTAGTTATTATGATGATTATTCATATTTACTAAATGCTTGTTCTTCTAGTAATGCAAATGTGAATGATAATGTTTGGCATGCTAGATTGGGTCATATTGGGCAAGATAGGATGAATAGACTTGTAAAAGAAGGATTGTTGAATCTTTCTTCAAAAGTTGTATTATCCAAATGCGAACATTGTCTTGCTGGAAAGATGACTAGAAAATCGTTTGGTAAAGCCATTAGAGCTGAATCTCCATTAGAAGTAATCCATTCCGATATATGTGGTCCTGTAAATGTGAGAGCACGGCATAGAGCTTATTATTTCATTACGTTTATTGATGATTATTCGCGTTTTGGATATGTCTATTTGATATCTCATAAGTCTGAAGCATTTGATTGTTTTAGACGATATTTGAGCGAAGTCGAAAATAAAAAAGACAAATCTATCAAAGTTTTAAGAACTGATAGAGGACGTGAATATCTATCGGAACAATTCAAAGAATTTTGTAATGAAAAGGGTATAGTCCGACAATTAACCATTCCTTATACACCTCAACAAAATGGTGTTGCTGAAAGAAGGAATATGACTTTGTTGGAGATGGTGAGATCCATGATGGCACAAGCTAATTTACCGATCTCTTTTTGGGGAGATGCGTTACTCACGGCAACTTATGTGCTTAATCGAGTGCCTTCCAAATCAGTTGGTTCAACTCCATATGAACTTTGGACGGGTAGAAAACCTGACATAAGTAACCTTAGAGCTTGGGGATCAGCAGCTTATGTACATGATTCATCGAGTCAGTATGGAAAGTTGGGTCCCAGAGGCAAGAAGTGTATCTTTATAAGATACTGCGAACATTCTAAGGGTTACGTGTTCATAGGAGATCAAGATGGGAGTTTAACTGAGACAGAATCACGTAATGCTCATTTTCTGGAAACAGAATTTCCTAGTAGAGGGGGCATTAGAGATGCCGAACCTATTTTCGAGGTAGTAGAAAACCAATTCCTACAAGATCCAAGTGGGAGTAGTAGTTTAGCTGATAGTGTGGATCTTGATAGATATTTGCCAATTGAGGATCAAGCGATTCTCAATGAGAGTATTTTGTCTATAGAAGATCATCAACAGCTATCTCGGAAAAGTTCTAGGAAACATGTGCCAAAAAGGCATTATGATATTGAAGGACATGCCTTCTTTATTTCACCAGAAAATGGAGATGTTTCTCCTGTTGATGAGGAAGAGCCTAGAAATGTGAAAGAAGATCTGACTTGTCCGGCGAAGGAGAAATGGATGAAAGCGATGAAAGAGGAGATGGAGTCTATGAAGTCAAATCAAGTATGGGAACTTGTAGATCTTCCAAAGGGACGAAAGGCAATTGGGAATAAATGGATTCTCAAAATCAAAAGAAAATATGATGGCTCAATAGAGAGGTATAAGGCTCGCTTGGTGGCAAAAGGTTATACTCAACAAGAGGGTATAGACTACGAAGAAACTTTTTCACCTGTAGTGAGGTTTGCCTCGATTCGTCTACTATTGGCTATAGTGGCTAGTATGGATTTAGAATTACACCAAATGGATGTTAAGACCGCATTTCTCAATGGAGAATTAGAGGAAGAAATCTACATGCAACAGCCTGTAGGATTTATACTTCGAGGTCAAGAGGATAAAGTTTGTAGATTGAAAAAGTCAATCTACGGACTCAAACAATCCTCTAGACAGTGGTATTTGAGGTTTCACAATACGATTATCTCATATAACTTCGTTATGATAAATGAAGACCACTGTGTTTACGTTAAACAGTCCAATGGTAGTTTTTGTGATTCTATCTTTGTATGTGGATGACATACTACTAGCTAGTAATAGAAAAGAGTATCTTGAAACCATAAAAAGATGGTTATCTTCAAACTTCGAAATGAAAGATATGGGTGAGGCAGAATACATACTTGGTGTGAAGATCCATAGGGATCGTTCAAAGAAGTTATTGGGTTAGTCTCAAGAGACTTACATCAATAAACTTTTGGAACGGTTCAAGATGGAAACTTGCAAGCCCATAGATACTCCTATAGTGAAAGGCGAATCATTGAGTCAACATATGTGTCCCAAGACTCAAGATGAAATCAATGAAATGTCCAAAGTGCCATATGCCAATGCGATTGGAAGTCTTATGTACGCAATGTTGTGTACAAGACCAGACATTTGCTATGCCGTTGGTCTGGTTAGCAGGTATCAATCCAATCCGGGGAAGAAGCATTGGATGGCTGTTAAAAGAATTTTCAGATACCTAAAAGGGACTGCAGATTATTCTCTTTGTTATCAAGGGAATAACAGTACACTAAATGGGTATTCAGACGCTGACTGGAGTGGAGATTTAGATGAACGTAAATCAACTTCTGGTTATGTCTTCTTGCTCAACAATGGAGCAATCTCATGGTGTAGCAAGAAACAGAATTGCATCGCATTGTCCACAATGGAAGCTGAGTTTGTGGCATGCGCGGCTGCAGTTCAAGAGGCTATCTGGTTGAGAAGATTCATGAAACACTTGGAGGTCTTAAACACTTCAGTGGGAGCTGTTTTAATCAATTGTGATAATCAAGCGGCTATTGCTTACACAAAAGACCCCAAATATCATGGAAAGACCAAACACATTGATATTAAATTCAACTTTGTTAGAGATATTATAGAAAAGAAGAAAGTGATTCTTAAATACATTTCTACTCGTTCAATGTTAGCAGATCCTTTTACCAAACCAATTCCCAGAGATGTGTTCGTAGGGCATGTAAAAGGATTGGGTTTGCGAAGGATTTAAAACGATGTATTGAATATGTTTATGTATGTTAATGGAATGGTTAATGACTTAACTATTTATATATATGTTTTATAAATTATATGTGACGATTCATGTATAATAGTATGTCGGCAAGTTACGATTGGCTCTCTCATACGAGCAATCACCTCTAGCTAAGTGGGAGCGCAGAGATGAGATTACGATAATTAATGTGATCGAGATAGATTTAGCCACGAATCTAATCCAACTTGTTATAAAGCTAAATCGATGGAGATCCTATACGTGGGAGGAAGGATATCCGAGTTAAGTGTATGGGACACACTTGAACTTTGATTTACACAATGTCTATATTAAAATAATATACGACATACACTTTCATGAAAGGAAGTTAAAGACATTGTGACAAGTGTTTTAGGAAAACGACTTGTGCTGAGTTGACCATAAAAGGATTGAGAATATTATTCCCATTTTCTCAAATAGTATGAGTCCTTATCTATTAGTTACCCTTATGACTTTCTACTATATTCTAAGTCTTCACTTTAGTGTTGCTACTTTAGCATGTTACCAAAAGAGCTATGGTTAATAACGGCAATGCGGTGCATGTCTAGGAAAGCAGCTGCAGTGGGAGACTGTAGATACTTAGTGAGATGGGAAGAATGTCTTAATTTAATATATACTATTGTGATTCATTGACTAGTCAATCAAGCAGGGTCTTGATTATGAATACATAGTTTTTTGCAAAACGGTTGAATATGCTCTTACATATTAAGGGGATTGAAAAGAGATATGTCAACTTATGTTAAATATTCAAGAGTTCTGGGGTATAGCGAGCTTGTTGAGTTTCTTCGATAAACTGGTTGAGTTGCTATATATCTCTAACAAGTGTATAGCAATTAAAACTCGTATCTCGTGGGTCACACGATGTATTAATCTGGACTAGAATATGATTCATGAAGAAAATGAATCAGGAGATTTTTTGATTTCATATGTGAGTGGGAGATGTAAATAATAATTTAATATTATATATTATATTTTCCACATATGAATACATGTGGCACGCTGCATGCAGAGAGGGAGTTAGATACAGTTTTTTCTCCGTTTCCTTACGTTGGTTTTTGGATAAAAGAAAACTGCGTATGCATGAAAAGACACAGAAAGAAGAACACGGTTCTAAGAGAAAACGTTCGCTCTTCAATTCTCTCCAATATTCTTTATCCATCCTTAATACAAATTCGTGGAACATTTATCTTTCAACCCCGTATTGAAGATTGGATCCAGAGATTGCAACGTGAGTGTCAATCGGTTCTCAATACTCTTCCGCTGCAACACAATCCATTGGTGAGAGGTAATAGGATTCCTCTCTATGCATCCTGATGAATATGTGTGTTTCCAACATGCATGAATCAAACCCCAACACCAGCTTACAAATGATGTCAAAACTAAACCTCTGGAACACATCCTGCACATCAAAATCACACCCCTGGTTACAGAAATGATCAAGAACCGGGACAAGCCCCGTTCGAATCTTGTCGGAAACAGCTGAAGAGGAGAATGAAGGTTGAGTCATGAGGGAGAGAGTGGTTCTCCGGTGAAGCTCCCACAGCTCAAAATCAGCATTGAAAATGCCATCACCAAAGATTTGGAAGATGTTCCTGAATTGAGGGCCCTTGGGGTAGTTGGAGAAGTTCTTGCTAAAGACGTGGTGGATGTTGGCAGGATCACAGGTGTACACCATGTCGATGTTCCAGAACCAGGGGCCTTTAAACTCGTGCGTGCCGCCGCATTCCTTCAGCACCTCCGTTGCATAGTCGTGCCCGCCGTCGAGATTCTGAAGCATCGCCGGCAGCATTCCGATCACGGGCCAGTTGGTGAGCCCTGGCCTGGCCTTCCCAATCCCCCTTCTTCTACTGAGGCGGTACAGAATGTAGAGCACCAATGGGAAGAGGAGAATTTGGGTATAGTTGAAAATGCCCATTACACCTGCCAAGAATGTTAGTATATGATTCAGGTATTCTTGTGTTGTTGCATGCATACGTTAATTTAGATGTACAAAGATGATGAACTGCAGAGTTGGATAAAGGGATTTTACCACACCAAGTTAATTCCTTGTCGACTGCGACTGCGACGTGGCCAACGTATGGAAAGAGCCTAACAATTTTTTTTTTTCCATCCCAACATACTCCCTCTGTAGGAAGATTTATGTTTACTTTTTTAAGGAATATAGTATTTTGATATTTATTGAGATGAGAAGAATAATAATTTAATGTGTAGAGGGTAATTGTATTAGTGTAGTATTGTGACCCATGGAGATATTTAAATGTTTTGTATGAGTCTCATTTACTATAAAGGGAAATGTAAACTGATTAGTGTGAAAATTTGCGTGTTTTAGGGTCCGTTTCAGCACCGTTTTATGGTATTTATATCTGTATTTGAGCATCTTTTGGTTGAATTGCATATATTTGTGGTACAGATGCATGTGAGGTATTTTTTCGTGTTTTTAGGTGAAAACGAGGTAAAAAGAGCAAAAATAAAAGTAGGAAACGAAGTCGGGAGAAGAATAAGTCGGCACGAGTCGTGCCGGCCAGGAGAAGGATTCGTGCCGCCGAAAAACGCCCAGTCATGCCGCAAGGTGTACGGGCATGACCGCCTGGTGCTGCCGAGAGCACCCAGTCGTGTCGACCCTGCTGCCGAGAGCTATCAAAGGATGCTGCAAGCCACTAGCCGACATGACTCGTGCCACACATGGCACAACTCGTGTCAATGCCCATCGAGCCCAGTTTCGTCGTTTTTTCGGCCCGAATTTGTCTTATATTAGAATAATTATAAATAGGTTAAATAGATAGTCTTGAATTATCATTTGGATTCTATATTTTTACTTGATCACACGCTAAACTACAATTGATTCCCTACACTTGGGGACACATATAAAAAGGTGAACAAGCATAAACCTTTCTATAGAACGCCCAAAATAAAAATGCGTAAACGTTCCTATGGTACGGAGAAAGTATTATAAACAATATAAAATACTATGATTTCCATCACACTTTATTTTCAAAATTGGCTTCAATAACATATTTTATTACTAAAAAGATTTTAAACTACCCTAGAAAAAATAATGTTGATCAAGAAGTACATAATTTCTGTGAAATGATTAATCGGGACAAGGGGATTTTTTTTTTGGTTTAAAAAATATAAATTTTAATTTTATGTTAAATAAATTTGTAAGTGGTAAGAGTGATGATGTTTATGATCAGAGAATTTATTGAGAATTTGTTTTTTTGTTTTTAAAATATAAATTTTAATTTTATGTCAAATAAAATTTAAATGATGTGAGTGATGATTTGGTTAAGATTAGAATATTAATTGAGATTAAAAAAATAGATGAGTAAAGAGCAAATTGGATCTTCTGCGCCTTTTTCTTGCATCATTTCCTGTGTCACACATTAAGTGATTGACACGTAAGAGAGGAATTAAACCCAACCATTGCCCCTAGGGTTTAAGGATTAGGGTATAGTTTTCTCTCTTCTACGTGTCGTCCATCCAACGGTTTGGCATACGAAATGATGTACCAAAATGATACAGAGAATTCGAGCCGAAGAGGGTTAAAGCGAATATTAATTGAGGAAAACGAATGCAGGAAAAATTGGTGAATTAAAAATTAATTATATTTTCAAAATTTAAAACAAATATAAATTAAGTATTAGCTTTAAGTGTGAGTTCCATGTAAAGCATGTAAACCTATTTTTTAAAATTACTTTTAGTATATAAAAAATTACTCCTTGAAAAGTAATAATTTTATGTAGAAGGGTAGTAATTTATATCTTTAAATTGTAATTTTTCATGTAATAATTTTTATATAGAAGAGTAACAATTTATGTGTCTAAAGACTACTACTAAACTCTTCACTCTTTCTTCATTTGTTTATCCTACTACACTCTTCACCCTTCAAAAATAGTAAAAGGTTCAAAACAAATAATCTTTCACTACATTATATTTTAAAAAAATATCACTCTCACGTAACTCACATAACTTACTTTATTATTTATTAATTACTTAACGGTGAAGAGTTTAGTAGGACGGAATGAGTCTAAAATTTTATATTTTAATATTTAATATAATAAAATTTTATTATTTTTTATTTATCATAAATAAAATTATATTTTAAAAATTAAAAATAATGGTTGAATTATGAATTTAAAATCCTTTTATAAATTCATAATTAATCTAAATAATGTAATTAAAATAAATTAATTAAAATTCATATAATTTAAAATTTATACTATAATTTAAAATTCACTCATTCTAAAATCGATTGAATTTTCTATTCTTAATTTTATTGTCCATATCCAATAATTGGATTGCCTCGCATAATAATTTCAAGGCAAATTATCATACGTGCATAACCACTTATAAATAAAAATGTGAGTTAATTGCAAAATAAACCACGAACTTTACTCCTATTGTAAATTAATCCTCACTTTTAAAAAATTACAAAAAAAGCCACAACCTTTAAGTATTGTTGCAAAACGCACTCAATTTCTAATTAAAAGTATGTTTTTTTTAGATTTTTATGCAACAACAATTAAAGGTGGTGATTTTTTTTTGCAATTTCTCAAAAGTGGAGATTAATTTGCAATAGGAGAAAAGTTCGTGATTTTTTTGGAAATTAACCCAAAAAATTTATATACTTTGTTAGTAAATTTTTTGTTAGTTTTTCATAAAAAATTGAATGTAAAAATACTATAAAACTATTAAATATATATATACACACACGGATGCTTTTATGCACCCAAATGCAAAGAATATCAATCAGTGATCTGAAAATCGGATCGAACTGGATGGTTCAATCGGTTTTACTGGGAACTGGAGCTGGATCCGATCCAAACACCCCCTAAACCGTTTTAGCAATTAAACCGGTCAAACCCGATCAAAACAGGAATAACCGGACAAATTGGGAACCGTCCGCCTTGAGTCCAACCACTTCGTCACTGTAGCCACCATCAAACGCGAACGACGCCACTGGGCATTATTCATCGGCGATAAAAGCAAGGACAACCTTGTAGAAAGATAGCGACGAGAGTGATGAGAGCCGCATCTACCAAAGAGAAAATCGAAAGGCATTCTCCATTATTTGATGCCTTTATCTCCTTCCTTGTCCTCCCCACCTGCTTGCCTTTCCGTTCATCTCTAAAATTGACAGCTGAGGCGGAATCGATTGAGGATGTCCACAGGCGGATTTGGTGAAGAGAGTGGATTTGGGCGGTTGAGGTGGATCGACAAGGTTCATAATAGAAAAGGGGGAGGGATAGAAGAGAGAGAAGAGAGAAATTTAGAATAATTAGGGTGGCGGTGGCAAGGTGATTTATTCAGATTTCGAAAAACCAATACCTAGCTTGCTCCTGGGTTTAAATTTATGGCCAACTTTTAATGCCCAATATTATTGGGCTTTACACAATTTAAATTGTGAAGCCCAAATACATTGGAGTAATTATAAACATATAAAATAATTATATATAAGAAAAAATTATTAAAAATATGTAATTTTTGTTTTTTCAGTTGAACCACCCGATTCGACCGATCCGACCTTGAACCGCTAGGGTTACCGATTCGTCCTCCGATCTGATTTTCTAATCACTGATATCAACTCTAATTTCAAAGTCACAATTACAATGATTAATTTAATTAATAAATATAATAAACAATTAAAGGGGTACTAAACTTAGTCTCAATTTTGGTACAAATGGATAAGAATAAATGTACTCTATCGATGTGTAGACGTGGTGACCAAGTGCAAAATTTATAATATACCCAAAGGAGAAAGTATATGTATCCATATTTCAAAATATGTTTCACTCTAGAAGAATTAATTAATAATGGAGGGGTTGATTAACACTACAAACTACCTAAGAAAACATTTAAAGATAGAAAATGTACATGTGCGATGGATGATAGATGAAGGTGAGCAATATATGAAGTATGTAAGGAAAGCAATATCATGGAAAAGTCTCATGTAGACTCACACACACATGCATTGAAGGTCATCATGTTATGATATTAAGGGCAATCACTTATGTAACCCTAATCCCTATGGCCAAGGCTCAACTCTTTTATAAGTTTAAATCTTCTAGGATTATCTCTTACTCTCAGTTCCTTTAAGATACTATAATCATAAGTTTGGTTCCCCTCACTAGTTCAAACACTTTTATAAGCAATTATCACTAATGTCATATCATGAGGTTCTAAGCACAAGAAGGTTACGGCTTAACTCTCTGTTGAGAGTGGAATTTCACGTATTTTAGGTCTCACATTACACCGTTTTTTATAGAATATGACCATGATTTTGTGTAGAATGACGTGATTTTCATATCTTGCATAATTAAGATGTTACTAACACTATAAAAAAAATGCTTATAAATACATTAAAAAGTGTTGTAATAGATAATATATTAATACATTTTACCTATCACCACATTGATTTTTTGTGTGGTCCATTATACCATGGGGATAGACAATACCCCTACCACCACACTTTAAAGTGTGAAGAATTATGCATATTATCACACTTACTTTTATTAATACACTTTAAAGTGTGAAGATAAGTGACTTATTAATACACTTTTAAATGTCATAATAAAATAATATTACAGAAAATAAAAATCAAAAGTATTTTCTCTTAGACTCGATCCTGTATGAACCGTATTAGATTCTTATTTTAAGTCAGAAAGTCATTAAACTATAAGTAATTCTTGTAATATTTTATTAAAAATAATATATATGCATAGAATACATAATTAAGTTTTATACTGAATTTTATAATATTAATTTTATATTATCAGTTTAATAGGTATAATAAAATAAAATTAAAATTACTAATTAAATTATAGTATAAATTTAATTTTGTAAGATAAAATATAATTATATAGAAATATATATAACTAATAATTCTAAAAATAATTAATTTAAAGTATAAGATTTTATTATTAAAATAAAAATAAATTTTATTTTCTTAATCATTAAATTAATTAAAATAATTATTTATTATAAAAAATAAAAAAATAATTTAATTTTTTAATAAAATAAATGGTTTCTATTTTAATATTTTAACAACGATTTTTTTTTTTAATAATTTGTGATCTTTCATCGTGTGTTGTAACAAAATATATATTTACACATGTATTCTTAAGTGTCTCTAAATAGTACTTATAAGAAAATTTTTTCTTATGTGCTAAAAAGGTGTAGCAAAAGTGATACTAAATAGTACATATAAGGAAACTATTTTTGTATAGTAAAAAAAGGTATAGCAATATATAAGTGTTCCTTTTGAAGTGTGGTAATAGGATAAATATCAACACACTATTTTATTAAGTGTCTTTAAAGAAACATATTAACACCCCTAAAAATATAATGTAGCAATACAATACTTATTATCCACTAATGTTAAAATAACATAAACAAATATGTGGTTAAAGGCATTTTTTCTTGTAGTGTAAGGTGTTTTGTTAAGTCTTGAAGGGTAAAACATGATCAAAAGTTCAAAGTTGAAATGAAGTGTGAAAGTGTGAAGGAATGCTGAAAAACGCACGTTCACATTGCATAATTTTTCTGTATTTGTATAGAGTTCAAATTGATTATATGATACATGATTGGAAAGGCACGGAAGAGAGGATCGTTTTGGCACAAGAATCACTCAAATCGAAGTTTGGATGAGGAAGTTATGCTCAAAATCGTAAGATTGCGCAGCTGCCGACGGGAATTTCCAAAAATTTTCAAAAATTAGCTCATCTTTCCTATTTCTTGGAGCACAATTAATTTTCTTATCTCATTCTATTCTCACACCTGTATATATTTCACATTATTATTCATAAGTGACACTACCCTCCACAAGGGGATCACCCCCTATCATCCATCATCTAGGGATTCTGAGCTTCCCTCCCCTCCACTCACCGATCGTCTCGGACCCACTAGATGGACGGAATCTGGACGACTGCCTCTCTTCATACACTGATCAGATGCTGCGAGAGAAGAATTAGTGAATAAAGGAATAACAGGAGACGAAGGAATAAGAATGGTGTGAAAATTTCTGAGATGAGGAAGGCGCCTTTTTATAGCCGGCCCCAGTATATGGACGTGACTCTTCGAAAGGGATGGAAAAAGCGAGATTCCCCATTCAACAGATGCAATGATTAGGCGGCGCTGTGAATACGTTATTTGATTCTCAAAGTGTCGAGTCAGTAAAAAGGAAAAAATTCAAAATAATGATTGACTCACGCAACCACGTGCGTGACAAGGGAGACACTGCCTCCACTTTGCAAGACTAGTGAAGCCAGTACCTGGGGGCTAATG
The DNA here is from genome assembly GCA_023678885.1 of Pogostemon cablin. Taxonomy (NCBI): domain Eukaryota; kingdom Viridiplantae; phylum Streptophyta; class Magnoliopsida; order Lamiales; family Lamiaceae; genus Pogostemon; species Pogostemon cablin. The sequence goes on along the minus strand of CM042959.1, from coordinate 42,088,468 downwards.
TGGTAGGGCCCATGAGACTGGGCCAACAAACAGGCCGATATCCGTATTTTGGGTCCAAGAGAGGAATTTGGGCCCAACTTCTTCAATAGCTCCCTAAAAATAGAGATAAATAAGACGGCCAATGGGAGGCCACACGCTCGTCCCCACCTTCAACTCCCAAGAAGCAGGAGGAAACATTATTCCCCCTCATGATCTCTCTCTTCTATGCTCTTTCACCATCCAATTGCCCCACTTGGGTCTGACACCCTATGATCCTGTTAGATATCCCTTAAGATATCCAATAGGAGAGAAATTTTAAAATATATCTTTTAAATAGTCTCATGTGGCTACGCATTTAATACATACATTTGTAATAAATGTGATGTGACTTGTCAAGAGATCATTGACACCTTTCCCTCCTAAAGGTATAATAAGTTGGGAGGAAATCTTGAGTCATCCCTCTATTATTATGTTAGATAAGTGTTGATAATCCCTCTTTTTTTACTAAAACAACCACATTAACATCCAAGGAGGGCATAATCTCGCTATCTACAGTAATAATAGGTATTAAATGTGTACCTACAAATAGTTATTCCTAATTAAAGAGTAGATAAAAATTGATTTTTTCAAATATACTACCAACTTAATATGATTCTCGATGTTATTGTTCAACTTGAATATCCTTTCAACCTCAGATTAAATTTAAGTATTTAGATCTAATGTTAATTGAATCTTATCTTCACATTTAAATTTTAAAAAAATTAAAAATAATATATATAATTACAACTTTACCTTAATTTTAAATTAACTATACCCTATTTTTAATTTATATAAGTGCACTCGAAAATTAACCCCTCTAATTTTAAGAGGTGGTCTAGTGGCTGAAATTCTTGCAAACAAAGTCGCGTAATCTTCAAAATTCTTGCATTTTATGGCTGAAAACTTGTGCTGCTAATTTTATAGTATATAAGAGCTCATCCACACGCACAATATTAGAACTATCTTACTATCAATACAGCGTTTGCTTGGAGGTAATTTTGGTCTCCATAGCTATCCTCATAAATGGTGCTTAGAGAATTTATTAACATCAATTACACACCCAAGACACTCTTGTGACATGAGTATATATAATACGGTCAACAGGTTCAGCATAAAAGATGAAAATTAATGATTGAAAGAATAAATTGGCAGTGAACACCTAATTAATATATATATATACACATCAATTCTAAATCCTAACATCCTTATTAATTAGCCGCCAGCAAAGTGTTCCATCAAAGTATTCTAATCATATTTAACTCTTCTCGTACTAATGTACATGAAATGTATGATGAAATAATTAATAATCTTAAATATATAACTGAATTCTGATTCTAACTACATGTCAAGACAATTAATCACACAAATCAAGCATATAAATCAAACTATTAACATCAATAGTAGAAATAGTTATGCCCAATTAAAATTAAAAATAAATTAAAAATACTAAATTATCTAACATCAATCATGAAAATAATCTTACAAAAGATATAAACCTATATATGTTTCAAGTAAAACAAAATAAAACTTCTTACAAAATTTCATAATTAAACTAAAGAAAATTATAAAATAAATTAAATTCTCCACTAAAATTTCTCTACATGTCTCTATCTTTTCTTATTGGCTAATGTTTATCAACCCACGTCTGATGCTCAATGCTCAACCTTTGGTTGCGGACCAATTGATCTATACACCTTTTCAATCATCAAAACGGGATGAAATCTTAAGCTAAATTAGGCCCACGTCAATTAATTCAATCTGTCACGGCCCATTAATTCGCAGCTGGGAAAGGAGCAATGTTTGCTATGTGTTGCCATTTTAGCTCGTCTCAACTCCAAAATCAAGCCCATTTTCACCCAATTACCTAATTCCTTAAACAAACTTATTTAAATTCAAAATACTGTAAACTTCATTTAAGTATTTCTCTCCACAAAAGTACCAATAATTTAAATAAATTAATCACTAAAAAATCCTTAAGTATATAAAAGCTAACTAAAAATGAATCATATTTTCTAATAATTTCCACCCTCACCAAACCGGCAAACCCACCACCACATGCAATCTCACGCAGGTTAGTGATATTGTTTATTGATATATTTATTCATTTATTTATTTATTTTATTTTTTTTATTTTTTTTATCGGATAAAGTTAATTGGTAGTATAGTTAGAAGTTAATTAATACACACAACGCATCGTTACATTCATTTCTACATAATATTTTGGTTCATAAATAACTACTATCATAATTTTTCAAGTACATTCATTTTATGAATAGAATCCTATTTTATAATTCATCTATTAATGTTATCACATTACAATTTACAAACTGTTATTATACATTAAAATTCATCCAAATATTTATATCAATAAACAATTTCATTAATAAAAAAAATAAGTGAGTGACTCGGGTTCGATTCCCATTGGGAACGAATAGGAGGGAAGTTATAAGGAGGCTTGGAGAATAAGGGTGTATGGAGACTTGGTGAACTATATTTATATTTTTTTAATCTCGTGGTGCGGTCCGTTTAATTCAAGTTATGCTAAAATTGGAATTAAGTATTCACTTTTCAAGATTATATTAAATGCTCTATTACACTTGATGTTATATCTTCGATTACATCTTTACATGAGTGACCCGTGTGTATAGGGAAGTGATGAGAGTAGAAATAGTTAGAAAATATGTTACACTTGGTGTTACATCTCCACTTATACACGTTAAATGAGTGACGTGTATGGAAAAGTTATGAGAGTATAAATTGCTAGAAAAGATGGTTCATTTTTTAACTAGGTTTTATGTAATTAAAGTTGCTTTTAATGATTAATTTCTTTAATTTCTTAACTTTTGTGGAGAAGAATCTTTTGGTGGAATTTGCTAGATTTTGAGCTTAAATGAGCTTCTTCATTTATTACAAAGGCGAGGAAAAACGGAGTTCAATTCGAAATTAAAACGAGCAAAAAAGAGCTAAAACAAAAAAGATGCACAAGCTGAAATCACTACAACATCTTCTCTCTGTTTGTTTCTCAATGTATTTACTTGATTTCATAAGGAAATTTGTTTCTTAAATCGTTTAATTTTTATTTTTAAATTATTATCACTTGTTTATCATGACATCATACATCAAAAAGCTAAAGGTTTGGAATGTGTTAATACTAATCTGATGAGTCGTTGTCTGATCTCATATTGGCACATATCTCCAATTCCAGAACGTAGAAATAGTTAATAAGATGAAAGTGTAGATTTGATAATTAGAAGGGTATAATAATCTTGAATGGGTATGTATAATAAATATTTTATTTTTTAAAATATTTATTGAGTTATATTTAGTAAATGGAGTGCGTATAGTAATATCAAGTATAAATAGTCATCCCCATTCTTTAATTCACAATATAAGGTGCATTCCCACACATAACTTTGTAAGTAGTAATTATAGAGAGTATTTATTAATAATTGGTGTACCCCACCATTAGGGGCCCCACCACCTCTATCCTGGGGACTGGTGGAGAAGGTAAATCGCAGGATGTGCCTCAAGTGACTTATAGAGAGGGCTCACTGTTTAACTTGTGCTTGCAAGGGGCCAAATCCATGCTAAAGGCAGGATTCGAACCCCCACCCTGCAGCTATCAAGCTCAGTTGAAAGGTCTTTGCACCCTCCCCTCTACCACTTGAACTATGCTGATAAGTCATATTTTAGCACGATTATTTGGTTGAAATTCATGTTTATTTGATTGACTTATGTGCTAATTTGAGTGCTAAATTGACTTATCTTGTCTTTGGTAAATTAGAGCTTTAATGTTATAAATTGATGTGGAAACAAGCTGTTTTGTGGAGAAAATTCATTGCTGCCAGATAAGCTGACACTGAACCCTTCAGTGTCAGTGGAAACTAACGAAAATTCAGAATAAATAAGGAAAGAGGCAGCTGAAAATATTCTCACACGTTTTCTCACATTCCAGAACCTTCCCAAATCAGGCCCATATCTTGTGGGATCACAAAGAAAATGTATAAAAATAAGAGATCCTGGAGATATTTTTGGAAGAACAAATAAGGAAAGAGATCAGCAGAAGAAGGGATGAGATTATATTTATTTCGGGGAGGCTGCTACACAAAAAAAATGGAGACACGACACTTCTAGGAGGATTGGCGTGAAGAAGCAAGTTCATCGGACATCATCGGTTTTTATATTTTAATTATATTTTTGCTATGAACATGCGGGGCTAATTCCCTTTTCTAGTTTAGGATTTTGTGAACCTACCATTGAACCTTAGATTAATTATTAAGGGTTTTTATTGAATCTTTTGTGCAAATTTATTCTATTACATGCTTTGATGTTCTTTATAGCAGTTTAATAATTATTTTAGCCTGATCAGCTAGTGTAATTATTTTATTGCTTACTGCTATTTCATGATCTACAATCCGTAATTATTGTAGGAATTGGATTAAGTAGCAAGTAGAGATTATTCCCTCTAGGTGTAATAGGATCTAGGTTGTATGATTCCTAGCCAGATTTCGTAGCCTAGTAATTCTATGTTTAGAGTTTTAATGTGTTTACGAGTTCGAATCCATAGGTTCACTCGTAAATAGTTCAATTTAGTGGTCGTACCCTAATTCATTAACATAAGAACATTCGGGTTGATTGGTCGTACCATCAATTTAGGGATTTGAGTTTGCACACTAGGCTAGATATTTAATTCGTGTAATTAATTATTTAGTAAACGGAAGAGATCGTCATCCTAAACTAGGTTTGTCTCACTTGGTAAATTTTCTAATTAAAATTTGTCTACATACTTTGTTGTTGGAATTGAGTTAATTTATTCTCATCATTGTTATTTTCAGTTTATCATCAAAACAACCCCGCCTTTATTTATTTTAATCGTTTTAAACACTTGAATTTAATTAAAATCCCATTATACTCTCTTGGGTTCGAGCCGTACTCATTGCTATACTAAGTATTGGAGTGAGTCGAAATAAAATTATATTTTGATTGGCCGGCGACAGCCTATCAAATTTGGCGCCATTTTCTCGGGGAGTAAAATTAAAATTTGTTAAATTTCTATGTTTCTGATATTTTTCTGCATTTTACAGGTTTTGAAATTTTTTGGAATTTTTCTGGAATTTTTAAATTTTCCAGTAACACTGACATTGAACCCTTCAGTGTCAGTTATCCCCTGTTTTTGAATTTTTTTTGTGAATGATTACTTGATTTTCTGGTAAAAAATAGGTTGAATACATACCAGAAATTGAAAGAACTGCTCGGAAGTTGAGAAATGAGTCCCGAAAGAAGAAAGAAACAACTCGTCCACTGACAAAACCGCCGAAGACCTTACTGAACTAGAACTTGCAGCTGATCCACTTTATCTTGGAGAGGAGAATTCTGAATTTTCTGATTTATAGGAGGAAGATACTGTAGGATCTGAGTCGGAAGAGGAAAACATGGCTGCAAATACTGAAATAACTTTGAATGAATTGGCAAATCCGGACGTAGTCCATCAGCCACTATGCATTAACTTTCCTGCGATTACTGATAATACTGTATTTCAATTGAAATCGGGATTGATTCACTTACTTTCTGCTTTCCATGGCCTTTCAGGTGAAAATCCTCACAAGTTCTTGAAGGAGTTCTCGGTTGTATGTATGAGCATGAATCCAAACGGAGTGACAGAGGAACAAGTCAAGCTTAGGGCATTCCCCTTTGCAATGAAGGACATGGCAAAGGATTGGTTATATTATCTCACTTCTGGATCGATTAATACATGGGCCGAAATGGAGAAACTTTTCCTCCAAACTTACTTTTCGGCCACTAGAGTTGTCTTATACAAGGAGATATCTGGAGCTCATCAGATACAAGGGAAGAGTTTACATGAGTATTGAGAGAGGTTTAAACTCATCACATCAGCATGCCCACAACATCAAATAAGCGATCAGCTGCTATTGCAGTACTTCTATGAAGGGTTGTCGATCATGGATCGAAACATGCTTGATGCGGCTAGCGGTGGAGCTTTTATAATGAAAACACCTACTGATGCGAGAGACTTGATTGCTAGCATGACTGCTAACACTCAACAGTTTAGCACACGTGATCCATCACTTAAAGAAGTAAAGGAGGTTCATAATTCTAAGTTGGATGAAACTTTGAACAAGTTGACAGTTGATGTGGAGAATCTTGCTAAAGGAAGAGGGGTAAACCCTCCATCTTGTCAATATTGTTTAACTAATGATCATTCTACTCTTGATTGCAGGGTTACACTCAGCGAGGAGCAAGTAAACGCCATGGGGCGACCTTATGATCCTTTCTCTCAAACCTACAATTAGGGTTGGAGAGATCATCCTAATCTTAGGTATGGTAGTGGACAAGGAGGAAATAGGGGGCAACAGCAGTTTGAAGAACATAGAGAGTGGTGAATAGGCAACAAGATCACCCCAAGATGGTGAAAATCACCAACAAGGTGGATCAAGCTCCGGAGCTTCATTTGAGGAAATGATGAAAGAGATGGCTGCCAACAATCTGAAATTTCAAGTGTCTACTCAGACGTCCATCCAAAATTTGGAAAATCAAACGAGTCAATTGGCTACAACTGTAGACCAGATGCAGGCCCAAAATAGTGGAAAGTTGCCTTCACAAACTGAGGTTAATCCTAAGAATGTGAGTGCTATTACACTGCAGAGTGGGAAACTATTGAAGGAGATTGTACTGCCCAAAAAGCCTGACCAAGACGTGAAAAAAGATGATGTAGAACCTGCTGGAACAGTGGAGGATTAGATCGATCAGTTTGGGGATGAAAAATCTGATGTGTTGAAACGTAACACTGACACTGAACCCTTCAGTATCAGAAGGTCCGAAAAAAATCAGGTTAAAATTTCTGACCCTATTCCTTTTAATATTAACTATTTGACTTTTCCAAGCAGGATGAGGAATCCGGAAACCACTGAAAAGGATAAACAAATACTTGAGGTATTTCGAAAAGTAGAGATCAATTAACCACTCATTGAGGCAATTAAGCAGATTTCGAGATACGCCAAGTTCTTGAAGGAGTTGTGCAGCAATAAAAAGAAGTTGAAAGGAGATGAAAAAGTGGTGATGGGAGAAACGTTTCAGCTGTATTCCAGCAAACGTTACCTCAGAAGCGCAAGGATCCTGGCATGTTTGTGGTTTCTTGTAAGATCGGGAATTTTAAGGTGGAAAGAGCTATGTTAGACCTTGGAACTTCCATTAATGTGATGCCTCGATCAGTGTTTGAGAAGTTGGGTATGGGAGAGTTGAAAAAGACTAGAGTTGTCATCCAACTTGCTGATCGAAGCCAGGCATACCCAGATGGAGTCATTGTGGATGTTCTTGTTCAGGTAGACAAACTCGTATTCTCTGCTGATTTTTATGTGTTAGAAATGAATGAACACCCATCAAATTCCACTCCAATTTTGTTAGGGAGACCATTTCTCGACACTTCACGCACTAAGATAGATGTGAGTGAATGTACTCTCACGATGGAATTTGATGGGCAAATCATTAAATTCAACATATATGATGCTATGAAATACCTTGATGATGCTAACCTGCTTTCTGTTGTGAGTACTATTGAGCCTATTATCCAGGAACACTTCGAACTCACTAGTAGGGATGCATTAGATACAGTAATTGAATATGGAGTCATGAAGGAGGATGCTGAAAGATGGGATAATGAAGAGCTAAATCAGTATGTCAATGTTTTGTACAGTTCTTCTCAGAGACCAAGCACATTAGATGTAGCTTCTGTTAAATTGCCTGAAATTTTTCCAAAAATTCTTCCATCTATAGTGCAGGCATCGAAGCTGGAATCAAAGGCACTTCCTAAACACTTGAAGTCCTCATTTTTTAGGCCAAACCATGAACTCCAGGAATATCATAAGGGATTTCGCATTGTTGAGGTCGATCGGATGAAGTTGAAAGAAGTTCTTCATACTTGAAAATACAACCATCTCGCCTAAGTCGAGCCAACGACAATAAAAAAGGCGCTGATTGGGAGGCAATCCAATTTTCTCATTTTGTCTTTAATTTTATTTTTATTTTTACCTTTATTTTATTTTATTTTATTTTTAATAATGTATATGTTTGTTCACTCTTAACTTCCTATGAGGTTCGAAGGAATGGAGTAAAGAATATAAATGTATAGGGCATTCGGAATTTTAATAATTTCTGAAGCAGATTTCAAGTTGTGGCCCAACTAATTTTTATTTTATTTTTACAAAAAAGATGATCGGCGGAAATTCACCTAGAATTTGGGCTTAATTGCATAAATTTAATTGGATTTATTTGGCTTTAATTCAATAATTAAGCATGATTTTAATGAAAATATTATTTATTGCTTAATTAGTTTGAGTAAGGTATTTTTGTTGATCTTTTCAGAAAATATGGTGATTTTGATAAAAATGGATTCTACAAGTGAAGAGGAAGATGTGGGAGAAAACGAAGCTCGATTTGGAGTTGAAACAAGCAAGAACGGGCCAAAGAAAATTTTACTATAAATCTCATTTTTGGTCACATGAGCTAAATTATCCCACATTGATTACTTACAACAAATTCCTCTCACTCTATCACTACATGAACCCACTTGTCCAACATTGAAAACTCACTCAAATTTCTCTCACCCTTACTACTATAAATACCCTCTTCCATGAAAGCCAGCATCAACCAATTCATTCATCCATTAAATTCAATTAAATTGAGTCATTAGATTCAATAGTTGAAGAGAGCTTTTTAACTAAAGATCTCCATAGTTGAGATCCCTCCCCCTTTCGGGGTGAGGGATCCGTAGTTTTAAATATTTCTCTAGATTAGGAATTGTTTTCCAAGAAGGTTGGGACACCAAGGAAAGGATGATCCTCATGGATGTAAAACTTCATTAGGTGAAATCTAATTTTACTTATTATCTTAATTTGCTTTGGTGGGTGATTGATGCATGATTATGTTTCTTAATTAAATTTTCGACTATGATTAGGTTTCGTTTATGGAATATGTATGCATACTTTAATTTGGGATTAATGCCTTTGATATTAGTGTATAGTGATTAGGTTGTGTATTGTGTATCAACATGTCTTGTTGTTGCTTTCACCTTAGTTGCTTTACATGATTATCATATGTGAGTTCTTTTCATTTATTGCATGAGGATTAATATGGGGGGAGTTTGGCCAAAACCTTCCTATGTTTAGAACTATATAAATGAACACTAGTGAGATTACTTGTAATTGAGTTAGTGAATAGAACCAAGTCAATACGAGCATAGTACCTAGAAAGGGAACATAGGAAAACGTCCCTACCTCAAAAAGAAAATTCTTCGTGATAATATCTCTAGTAGGTATATTAATATCTGTAAGTACCTATGAAAATTGTGAGCATTGGAGACGATCTAATGAGCCATTTTTACTTGCATCCTTTTCATCTTGGTAAAGAGCTTAGGTGTATGTATGATTTAGTGATCGTCCTTACCATGATTAGTTTAAAAATGGAATCAATTAATGATGTTTAATGATTATTTGAGTGCATCGAGAAACTCCCATTGCATCCAAAAATATTGTAATTAGATTTATTTTTCTTGCATTTTATTTTCTTTTATTTTTCTTATCCTCCTTTTCGATCGTCCCTAACTAATCGCGATGCTATACCTAAAGGTCATGAATCCTAAATTCTCATGGTTCGATAATTCTACTTTGTTGCCCGTGCCTACATGACAAGAGTACGCTTGCTCTTTTATATTGAAAAATGCGATCAAGTTCAAAAGAGTCCCACATTCTTGTAGCCCATGAAGGAATTAAAAATAAAAAGAGCCCAACTCATACATTCAAATTGAATTCTGAAGAAGCCCTATTCCCAAATTTCACTTCGTGAAAACCCCAAAATCATCCATCGTGAGTTCTGTTGCATCACCTATAGCCCAATTTCGACTCCTCCACTTCGAATTACAGCAGCAAATCATCTCCACCATGGCCAGACTTTGTTCCAGTGTTCGAGCAGAGAGGAAACGGAAGAAGAAAGACAACAAAGACAATCATCGTATTTCAGGTGCCGAAAACTGCAGATGTCCCAATCTGTCCCTAACGAACCCGCCGTCGCCAGTCCTGATTCCGGCGAGAAATCCCCAATCCCAGTTCAATGTCACACTGCTGCATCTGCTGAAGAGGATACCACAGCTGCCTGTTCTATCTCCGATGAGGTTCCTCTAATACCATAGGTCGCCGATGGCGAAACACAGCGATAGCCACGCCGTCGTTCCCATCCGGTGTAATGCTTCCCAGATCACCACTCCATCTCCATGTCAGGACCTGTTCAAGTTGAGGCTTACCAAGGGGGTGTTCATTGCTCGGATGGAAAGGTTCGAGGCCAATCAGAACTTTTTGATGCGTCAGGTGAACGATCTTGTTAAGCATTTGCAGGATTGTGGTCAGAGTTCCTCTCAGCAGTAAATCAGGTGTACTCTACCAATTTTCATATTCAGTTTCTCATTTATACTTGCTTTTTCTTGGGGACAAGCAATTACTTAGGTGTGGAAAGGAATTTTATATGATAATTGGGGTAGAAAAGTGATGTAAATTTGCTTAATTTCTTGTCCCATGACTTGTTTTTGTTGTCCTCTAAATTTTATGTCGATGTGGAGTTTGGAAAATTGAGGAATAAAATCTTTGGAGGTAATGAGGGTGATGCATGATTGAGAGAGTGGCAGTGATGTTGAGAAGCTGTTGAAAGTTGATATTCTTTGCAAAATTTTTGTGATTGTAGTGGCTGAATTTTTTTTTCGAATTTCATTGCAAATATACCCAATTTTTTGTGAGTTTTTGAGCCTTAACGAGCTATCATCTATGAGCTCCATTGAAATTTATTTCTTGAGTGCATTGAATTTGAATTGCTCATTCTAGAACTTACTCTTTTGAATGCATTTCAAGATTATGTGATTGGTTGTGTGCGATAAAATAATAAGGGCACCTAGATTTAACCCTCTTGGCTTCCACCTGATTATGAAAACTCTAGGGAAACCACGTTGAGCCTAAGTCTTTTCTTGGAATTGTGAGCACATAAATGAACCTTAAATCTCCATTTCCTTCTTTAACTCTTCCGTTTGAACCATTCATTACTTTGCAATGTATGAATCTTGTGAAAATATTTGTTATGGTTGAATTGAAGATTAAGGGGAGTTGAAAAAACTTGGAGAAGGAAAAGAAAAAAAAATAAAGAAAAGGAAGAATGGATTAAAAAAAGAGAAAAAATCTTGATGAAAAAAAAAGGGAAAAAGGAACTGTTGAAACTGTTTGTATAAAGTTGCTGAGATTATCTAGAAAACAGTGGTTCTTCCAAGTGTTACACCTGCTATTCCAAATCTTGAAAACGAGCAGGTGTGGGGAGATTAAAAATGCAAGAAAAATGTTGTTGTGAAAAAGGAAAATTTGGGGATGATGGAAGTTTTGATTTGATCACATGTTGTAAAGTGGTGCATTTAGCTATTTTTATCTCTCTTTTTACCTCACTCTGTCCTAAAGCCCCATTACAACCTTATCAAAGACCCTTTGATTATTGCACATGATCCATCTAAAATTGGTGGAGATTTGATTTGGGAGCGAGCCTATGGTAATGACCGTTCTTTTCAATTTTTGAGTGATCTTGCTACCTAAATCATCTATTTGAGTGTTATTGAGTGAATCTTTATGAGGCCATGGAATTTTGAAAGATACGATGCCATGAAAATGCAAACTTTGAGTAAAGAGTCATTTTTCATATTAGTTCCGAATGCTCATTGGTTACTTTTCTCTTGAGGTGTGTGACTTTCATTTGCCTAGGTAGATGTTCATTGGTTTTCTATTCTCTATCATCTTTGATTTTCGTTTGCTAGAGGACAAGTAAGGTTTAGGTATGGGGAGATTTGATAAGTCATATTTTTGCACGATTATTTGCTGGAAATATTCTCACACGTTTTCTCACATTCCAGAACCTTCCCAAATCAAGCCCATATCTGTGGGATCACAAAAAAAAGATATAAAAAGAAGAGATCCTGGAGATATTTTTGGAAGAACAATAAGGAAAGAGATCAGCAGAAGAAGGGAAGAGATTATATTTATTTCTGGGAGGCTGCTACATAAAAAAAAATGGAGACACGATACTTCTAGGAGGATTGGCGTGAAGAAGCAGCGGCATTAGAAGGCAGTTTTGAGATCGTGAAGATTCAAGTTCATCGGACATCATCGGTTTTTATATTTTATTTCTGTTTTTGCTATGAACATGCGGGACTAATCCCTTTTTCTAGTTTAGGATTTCGTGAACCTCCTGTTGAACCTTAGATTAATTATTAAGGGTTTTTCAATGAATCTTTTGTGCAAGTTTATTCTATTACATGCTTTGATGTTCTTTATAGCAGTTTAATAATTATTTTAGCCTGATCAACTAGTGTAATTATTTTATTGCTTACTGCTATTTCATGATCTACAATCCGTAATTGTTATAGGAATTGGATTAAGTAGCAAGTAGAGATTATTCCCTCTAGGTATAATAGGATCTAGGTTGTATGATTCATAGCCGGATTTCGTAGCCTAGTAATTCTATGTTTAGAGTTTTAATGTATTTACGAGTTCGAATCCATAGGGCCACTCGTAAATAGTTCAATTTAGTGGTCGTACTCTAATTGATGAACATAAGAACATTCGGGTTGATTGGTATTGGATTGTATACTAAAAGTCTAGCTTTTTATATGAACAATGTTATAACAATTTATTTAAAATGAGAATCATATGATCAAAAGATTACATCTTATAATTATTTATATGTTCGATGCAATAGTCCACTTACTTTATACTGTAGATAATATGTTGTGCGACAACACACGGAAGATCATATTATCGGTTTTCTTATAAAGTATAAACAGATGCCCACAACTGAAATAGACAGGGACTCTCTATCGGGATGGTTGTAGTGTGATTTGGTATTAGTTTGTCTTGACTATAGAATCACATTAATGCGCTTTATGTGTATTGAGCAGGACCGCTTCAGATCGTTCGACTTATACTAACTTATAGGAGAACTTGATCTCAGTTATTATGGATGTTCATGCTCTTAATCCCTATACAATAACCTCGGTACATAAGGCAGTATGTATTTCTTTGATTCATCGATGGGTGAGATTTCATGTAATTAAATCAACAAACTCGGTGATTTGAGAAATAGTGCTGTCTCTATGTGTGTTGTTGATTGTAAAAGGAATCCGTGTCCGTTATAGGTTGATGATGTCCCCTTGAGGAGCTCATAAAGATTATCATGTAAACCCTGCAGGTGAATTTATTCTGGCATGATAATGAGGTTGAGTGGTACTACTCTCGGATGAGATATTAATTAATGGAGTTGTCAGTAACTTAATTAATTAATGGACATTGTATATCTTAAACATGGGGAGACTAACATGCTCATAATAAGAAGGAGCCCATAACGTAATTATAGAATTAGAACGGTAGTGCAGTAATAATATTTTAGTGGTATATATTACTATTATTGGACTTAAGTATAAGCTTTGGGCTAAGCTTGGGTACTTAAGCCCAATGGAGACCCAACTCTAATTTATCCTCCTGGTCTCTGCTGTAGCCCATATATAAGTCATCTCAGCTGTCCGCAAATCCTAATCTAAGAGATTATTCATGCCTAACATTGTGAGGAGGGTGAGGGAACAGTAGATTGAGAAGATCTCGAGGATCGTCGTCCACACGACGTCGGGATTGGATTTGGGAATACAGCAGAAGATCAAGAGATCGTTTGCTGCTGCTGTCTACCAACTTGCATGATTTTTAAAATTGTACAAAAGTCATAATTTGATGTGTGATATACTGACGGAAAGTTACAGAAGAGAGGATCATTTTGGCGCATAGATCACTCAAATCAGAGATCAGACGAGTGAGTTATGCCCAAAACGGTGAGGCTGCATTGGTTGCTGGCGAGAATCCATCTACTTCAACATACCCTTGTGAAAGGTAGTACGTTTCTATGTTTTCTTACTTTCGCTGATTGTTAGAAATGTATGGAATCCTAACGGTTCACATTAACTAAACGATCGAACGTCAATAATTGGTCGTACCGTCAATCTAGGAATTTGAGTTTGTACACTAAGCTATATGTTTAATTCGTGTAATAAATTAATTTAGTAAATGGGAGGGGATGATCATCCTAAACTAGGTTTGTCTCACTTGGTAAATTTTCTAATTATAATTCGTCTATATACTTTGTTGTTGGAATTGAGTTAATTTATTCTCATCATTGTTATTTTCAGTTTGTTATCAAAAAAACTCCCCTTTATTTATTTTAATCGTTTTAAACACTTGAATTTAATTAAAATCTCATTAAACTCTCTTGGGTTCGACCCGTACTCGCTGCTATACTAAGTATTGAAGTGAGTTGGAAATAAAATTATATTTTGATAAGCAGGCGACAACCTATCATATGCCCTGGGGGCAATATTTATCAATAATTGCAAATCTGTTTAAGTACCTTACAACAAAAGTAGGGTAGCAAATAGTCTATTCCATTTTCCTATTGGGGGTGGCTATTCGCACTCCAAATATACTAAACGCACCCCATAAACCATCAAATTAAATTAATTTGAATTGATAAAGATATAATTACCCTTTAATTATTTCTCCTGCAATTAATTTAAGTGTACACCGTCTTCTTCATCACCTGAACAATTTCTTCTATGACAGCTCCAACACGTTCATCGAAAATGTATAAAATCAAAATTGGAGAAGTTGCAGAGGGATTGGGGAATTGGAATTTGGCGATTTGGGAATTATGCCAAGTATGTGGACTTGGATTCGTTCTATTGGAGTAGGAGCCTGGCCGATCTGGATTTGGTGCACCAGAAATTGGATGAGTTGATGAGAGAAAGTCAGTGGGATCAGCCGCGGCTCACAGTGGATCAGGTCAAGTATGCCTGTATCGATGCCTTCGTACCTTCTCAGAATGCCAATCTTTTTCTTCCCCAATCCCCAGTAAATTGATTTATATTTTTTTTAATTTAGTGAATATTTTTTGTTTTGAGAAAATATTATTTGTAATTAGAATATCAATTCTATTCATTAATTTTATTTACGTGATTAGAAATTTGAACTTATCGATCGATTTGATGGATTAGAAAATATTCTAATATTAGGGTTTTATTCTTGATGATTTTATTTACTCGATTAGAAATTTGAACTTATCCATCAGTTTGATGGATTAGAAAATATTCTAATATTAGGGTTTTATTCTTGATGCTGTCAATGTTGAGTGTGATTGAGATCAGACTGGGGATGTTTGTGCTGGAAGAATGAAGCACGAAGAAGACGATATACTCTTAAATTAATTGCAGGAGAAATAATTAAAGGGTATTTATGTCTTTATCAATTTAAATTAATTTAATTTGATGATTTATGAGGTAAGTTTAGTATATTTGGGGGTGCCGCCCCCTTTCCTATTTCATCTCTTATTTCACTTATTAAAAACTTGCTATGTGTTGTAATCAATTGTTAAATTATTGTCATGTGTGTAACGATTTAATAATTATTAATTATAGTATATTATTAATTAAAGTATAATATTTTAATAAAAAATAAGTTATGAAAAACGAGGTGTAATAGCATTATAAAATAGGGTCCAGACCAGTAAGGTAGTTCTATAAAGGGTTAATTGTAAATAAAGTCGCAACTTTTACTTTGGTTGCAAATAAATCTAAACCTTTGAATATTTTCAAATAAGTACCTCACGTTATAACCCTTTTGCAATTTGAACCATTGGGCAGCTGGAAGCCTGCCCATTCGCTGACATATTCGTAACTTATCCACGTCACCCTCCACGTCACCCTTCAGCAATAAAAAAAAGTTAAATAATTAAACGACGTCGTTTTGGAATTCCCAAATTAAAATTCAATCTTCCTTCTCTCACTCACGCTGATATACACAAGAATGATGTTGTGAGCCCTAACTTTTCCCCTTTACCCCTACCTACTGCATTCTTTTCTTTCAATTGAAGATTCAATTGAAATTAATTTGTATTGTCTGATCAAGTTTGTAATTCGATAATCGAAGAGATGTCAAGTAGTTCTTAATTATCATTCACCCAAAGCTTCCATCCATTCATACTCGGGTAAGAATTTGTAGATATGCAGTCATGATGTTGAGGCTATTCGATATACGTCAATGACAGATGAGAACCTGCAGGCTATGAGGTTTTGGAGATGTCGATTCTATAAGGTGAGATAATCTTAGGCATTCATTTACCTATTTTCAAATTTTGGTTCTGTTGAATTCGATAAGATGAAATAATGTTAGGTATTCATTAAAGAGTATGTTTCTAAATTTAAATGTCCAGCCTATGTATGAATGCTTCTGCATGGCCAATTTCTAGCTACCTTGTATTCATGTGATGATGTGATGCCAATGTGTCATTTGTCTCTTGGTTTTAGATTATTATTATCACATAAAAGAGTACTCTGTATCATTCAAGTGTATAGTCAAAATTTAGTAAATTTTTTTTCTACATAAACTCATAATGACCATAAGAATTAAAGCTGGGGAATTTATATCATTTGACGGACTTATCAATTAAAAGAGGAAAAGTAAACATATGTATAAAAACGATATTTGGGATGCAATTTCATACCTAGGTTTCAAATGCAATTTTGAAATTCTAGAAACACAAAAAACAAAAATTGGCTTAGGTTATATTTGCTCAATCTTTCTTGTTTGCAATTTCGATTTCGTCTCTGGTGTGGAGTGGGAGTAGGAAAGTTTCTTATCAGCGCTGAGAATAGAAGGATTTTGATCGTCATACGAGTGAGAAGGAGATTGAATTCTGAATCCCAAACGACGTCATTTAATTATTTAACTTTTTTTTTATTGCTGGAGGGTGACGTGGATAAGTTACGGACATGTCAGCGACCAGGCAGGCCTCCAATTGCCCCGTGGTTCAAATTGCAAAAGGGTTATAAAGTGAGCTACTTATTAGCGAAAATTCAAATGTTTAAACTTAATCAAAATAAATTTTGATTAGAGTAGTTTGCTGAATGCTAGCTAGGCGCAAATCGCAATACTTGCACCATAATTATAATTCGTTTTTGACTTTCCATAGTTTTATGAATTTTATGGTTATTATAAATCAATTAACCAACATGGTTGATATATTTTCAAATTTTTAATTTATATTAGTATAATAAAATTTATAAAAATATAAAAATATCAATTTTTTATGGCCTGCGGTCCAACGTGCTTTACCCCTCACAGAAAAATCGATTTAAAGCCCACTTTCAAATAGCCCATCCTGCCAATAATTCATCTTATATGGGTGAGGGTTAACATGGGTAGGATTAAATTTTATTTATTTTTTAATTGGGTAAAAAAGAATTTATTAAAATAGAATGGTAAAAAAAATACAAAATACCAAATAAATTAAATTAGACCTTATACTCGATTTCATGCATTATACAGATACTTACAAATTCAATTGAGCTGCAGAAACAGTAAAATGTAAGTCATGAAATCATACAATAAAAATAAAGGAATTAAATAAAAAAAAGATCTACCATTGCTACTTGATTTAAGAAAACTTTATGATCTCATTTACCCTTATTTAAACTGATAATCCTTAATTTTGATAAACGGTCAGGTGGAAATAAGTTTTTTTTTTTTTTGCGAAAAAGCTGTGAGGTCAAATATGGAATTTTATCCCTTAACCCTGACATAAACAGTTTGTTGCAGGAATAACCCACCTTAACCATGCAAACGACCCACCATACTAATAACTTAAGAGTAAATATAAAAATCGATCATATAAGTATGACATCTTTTAACATCATCTTTTTTTATTGCATTTCTCACTTTTTGTTCTCTGGGGTCCGTTTTTTATCCTTTTGATCAAAATTCAGTCATTTTTGGCCGAAATTTAAAAAACTCGCCGGAAAATTATGCGTGAGTTGCAAGCTCTCAAAATTGGTCCTGTAAGTGTGGATTGTTCCAACTTCAATCCTTTTTTTATTACAATTTTCACTTTTGGTCCTTCATTGTCCATTTTAGTCCTTTTTGTTCAAATTTAATTATTTTTCGCCAAAAATTTAAAAAACTCTCCAGAAATCATGCGTAAGTTGCATGTGCTATTATTGTATCGAATGGATAAAATGTGATAATGGAGTAATAAATTATCCCTAATAATAAAAAATATATATTCATCTAATTGAATTATTTCACGAACAATTCACTAGAATAATAAAAAGTGATAACATTTTTAATAAAAAAAAGTGTGACATGATAAAGGAAAAAATGATAGCTATTTAATTAAATTATTTTATGAACCATTCGTAGATTGAATAAAAAGTGATAATATTTTTAATGTAAAGTAATACCTTATTAAGAATAAAAAGTGATAACATTTTTAATGTAAAATAATGTTTCATTAAGATAAATTGATAATGGAACAATTGAATAATCTAATAAACGATTAATATAAATTATTATTATTATTATTATTATTATTAAAAGCAATTAATATGATAATAAATTTATAATAAAATTAAAAAAAATGAAATGGTTAATTAATTATGGGCTTTCACCGCGTTAATTGGTTAGTATTTTGAGTAGTAAGCAAAACGGAGCCCTTGTTTCTTCCTAATTTATTTTTAATTTAATTTTAAATATATTTAGTTAGATAAATGGATAATATGAATCATTGGCAAAAGCAAAAATATAAATAAAGTTTTTTGCATTGGAAGATGTAAATATTTTTTTAATGAGTTTTCTGCTCACCATCCAAGTTTTATAAAATTGGAGAGAATGGAAGAAGAGAAGGTGGGAATCATGGTGGAACAGTAGAGCGCATGTCCCTCACGCGGGCTCGCGCTACTCTCCCCCTGTAATTTTTTTTAGTTATTTTTTTCTTCGCTGCTCATTACACATAGTTACCCCTACTCTTTTTTTATTATTATTAATGTCTTCTTTCTTGGTGCATGCAACTTACACATGATTTCTGGAGAATTTTTTTTAATTTTCGACGTAAAATAATTAAACTTGGACAAGAAGGACTAAAATGAACAATGGAGGATCAAAAGTGAAAATTGCAATAAAAATGAGTAAGTTGGAACAGTCCATACTTACAGGACCAATTTTGAGCGCGTGCAACTCACGCATAATTTTTCGGCGAAATTTTTAAATTTTCGGTGAAAAAAGACTAAATTTGAACCAAAATGACTAAAAACAGACCACAAAGGATAAAAGTGAGAAATACAATAAAAAATTAATGAAGTTGTAAAATGTCATAGATTGATTTTGATATTTACTCAATAACTTAACTTATCATTTGGCAGTTATTTGTGGTTGGATGTACTTATTAACCCAATCTAACCCATTTTCACTTTTTAATTTGGCATTGTAACCCTTACAATTCTTTTTGGTGGGGCCTATCATTAATGATTTAATGCCTCTGTTAGTACAATTTCATGACGCTAATAAATATAGTGGGTAGGTTAAATAGTTAAAGGGAAATAATTGTATGTCAAATATTTCCCTTTCTCTATGTGGTGTAAGTATATATTATATTAAACCATTTATCGAGTTTATTGAGATTGTCCATCAACCAAATAAAGAGAAAAAGAAAAGAAAAGAAAATAATATTTATATATATATATATATATATATATATATATATATATATATATATATATATATATATATTCCATATGTTCCAAATTATTATTCAACATTATTATAGATATATGGTTTAAGAAAAATTATTTTTTTATCAATTTTATTGATCTTTTGGAGTTTAGTATAATATTTTTAGGTAACAAAATAAATTATAAAACATATTATATATGTTAGGTGAAAATGTTAAATTTTTAATCAAAATGTATTTTAGGGTTGGAGATTGATGTAGTACTTTTTTAATGAAATTTAATATGAAATAAAAGAAATTGGAAAATGTGAAATTTAATTTAGGATGGAGGGAGTGACTATATAATATATAATATATAATATAGTAGTATATAAAAGAACATCCAAAAGAAAAGATGCATGAGGGAAGTAAAAGAAAAGAGAAAAAGAAACTATGTAAAGAGAAAACCAACTAGGGAAAAAAAAACATAAGAAATATGATGGTATATATCAGTTTGGATTTTTTTATCATTTTCGTACATTATTTTTTGTGTCACATGTTATATGATTGACACGTAAAAGGGAAAAGAAATCAATCATTGCGTTTAAGCTTCCCTTTATATGGTATAGTTTTTGCTCTCTCTTCTACGTGTCATTCATGGAATTGTGCGGCATAGGAATGATATATCAAAATGGCATCGAGAATGCGAATTGTTATAAATTAAACTTAAATGAGATCAAATTATCACAATAAGAATTTTAATAGAGAAGAAAGTGTCACACTAAGAAAAGATTAATCAAGTGGAGAAGAAAAACATGAACATTTTGAAGCGCAATGGAGAGAAGAATAGGATTAGTAACTGAATCCAAGTGGGGTGTTGTCTGACACCGGACATTGATTATTTGATCTGTTACTCCGTAACCGGCAGGACGAATGAAACTAAACACGTTTAATTTCCATCTTAATTTCTTTTGGATAATCTAACCCTCAACCCATGTCTAGCATGAATTATGATAGAATCACGTGGAACCACTGGATGACCCTCCACAAGCTGTATGTTGTAATGATGTATGATTGTAGCAGCCACCATTTTCATCTGCACAAAAGCCATGTCTTTCCCCAGACAGGTTCTCGGCCCGGTATTGAAGGCCGGAAACTTGTACGTCGGCTCGTGCTTGATCCCTCCGGCCGCCGTGATCCACCTCTCCGGCTTGAATTCCATGCAGTCTTTCCCCCACACACTCTCCATCCTTCCCACCGAATAGAATGAAAGTATAAGCTTGGTATTCGGCCGGAGGTAATGCCCGCTCGGAAGCACATCCGCCTTGACCGGAGATTTGTACTCCAAAGCCAACGGAGGGTACAACCGCAGGGTCTCACATAGGGCTCCATGGAGGTATACCAGCTTCCCTGTGCCCTTCACATCCAAATTTGACTGAATCTCTTGTCGGATTTTACTCTCTGCGGTAGGGTTCATCATAACCAGCCAGAAGAACCATGTGAGGGTCGTGCTGGTGGTGTCGCTGCCGGCGAACACCAAGCTCAGCGCCGTGTCTTTCAAGAAATCGACTAAACTTCCCCGAGTAGCCACGTTTTTGTGTTGGTACACATCCTCAAAAGCTTTTAACACATCATTATTTTCTTGGATGTTAGTTATTTTAGGGTAGAAGAATTCATCAAAGGCCTTGGAAGCTTCGGCCACTTTCCTCTGACCACCAACGTTAAGCCAGCTTAGAAGCTTCCAGATGGGCTCAGGGATGATGTAGCGGTGCAACAGGGGCACCGTCACGTATCCGAAGGCCTTCTCGCATGGAATGAATGGCATCTCATCACACAAACTGCATGGATCAAACCCCAACACCAGCTTGCAAATGATGTCGAAACTAAACCTCTGGAACACATCCTGCACATCAAAATCACATCCCTGGTTACAGAAATGATCAAGAACCGGGACAAGCCCGGTTCCAATCTTGTGGGAAACAGCTAGTTCCACTGAAGAGGAGAATGAAGGTTGAGTCATGAGGGAGAGAGTGGTTCTCCGGTGAAGCTCCCACAGCTCAAAATCAGCATTGAAGATCCCATCTCCGATGATCTCGAACACCCTCTGGAACTGAGTGCCCTTAGGGTAGTTGGAGAAGTTCTTGCTGAAGACGTGGTGGATGTTGGCTGGATCGCAAGTGAACACCATGTCGATGTTCCAGAACCAGGGGCCTTTCACCTCGTACGTGCCGCCGCATTCCCTCAGAACCTCCGTCGCGTAGTCGTGCCCGCGGCGGAGATTCTGAAGCATCGCCGGCAGCATTCCGATGACGGGCCAGTTAGTGAGCCCTGGCCTGGCCTTCCCCCTTCTTCTAGTAAAGCAGTAGAGAAGGTAGAGCAGGAATGGGATGAGGAGAATTTGGGTATAGTTGAATATGGCCATTTACACACCTGCCAAGAATGTTACGATTCAGGTATTTTTGTGTTCCATATAAGTTGATTTAGATATATAGAGATGATGAACTGCAGAGCTGTTCAAAAGAGGACCATAAGTTATTTAGTACCACAGCAAAGTTAATTCATTGTGGCCAACGTACGGAAATCCAGACGCGAACGTTAAACAACCTGACGGAGAGTGCATCCTTACCTATATTTCTATAAATGTTGATAATTTATATAAGAGAAAATATCACCCCCGATTTACCTACACAATTTAAGCGTATAAAATACTTGTGTAAATTGGTGGGATTATGGGAGTATATATACATGTAGACAAAATCTCCTTTGCATTTACATCCACCTCCTATTCTTAGATATAAGTCATCAATGCTTAAAATAAAACACTACATTCCCTAAAGATTTAATGGTAAATGGTAAGGTATAATTTTGTATGTTATAAAATATCAATGAAACATGTAATAGGTAATTCAAGTCGTTAAATCTGTAAGCCCAAAAGATAATACTCCCTTCGTCTGGTTCTAAGGTATCCATTTGCTTTTTGCATGTGGATTAAGGAGTATTATTCTTATATGTAGAGTGGGTAGTTGTATTAGAGGGAAGTGGTGTGCCATATTGTGTATTTTTTTACTAAATAAGGAAAATTGATACTCCCTCCGTCCCAACTTCAACTTCACACTTTCCATTTTGGTCCGTCCCAAATTCAACTTCACACTTCCATAAAAAGAAAAAGCAACAAACTAATATCCCTCTAACATATTTTAATTTCAAATTTGCCATCACCTTTTTAACATACATAACATACTTTATCATTTATTTATTACCCAAAAATACCATACTACCCTCAAAAGTAAGTCAAAAAGTGACTTTTCTTAAACTCCGTATCTACAGTAAACATGAACTTGAATTTGGGACGGAGGGAGTACATTTGAAGCGGATAGAGTGAGTACTACATTGATACTAATTTTAACGTACAAATAATTAATACCCTTAAACTTTTATAAAAAAAACTATTTTTTTCAAACAATAAAAAACATTATATTTTAATAAAAATGAACTCTTGAAAATTCAATAAATTATTTTAATAAAATGATAACACTCATATTAATTAAAATAAATGCTTTAAATATAATATCTTTGAACACCCTTATACTTATAAATGCATAAGATTTCTAGGTGTATAAAGTAATACAAAAAATGAAAAAAGTATTATAGGTAACTAAATAAAAACTATATGTATAATTTTTTGGTATGTATTAAAAGTACTATGCGGTAATTTTTGAAGTATTGTGATATTAGGATGGTATTATATTACATAAGAGAAATTATAACATTTTATTCCGTAAATATGTCTAAATCCGCATTTCAGCATTTTATACTTCAACGTTTGTATTTTTCAATTTAAATCTTTTTAGCCTTCGGAAAGTTATATATATATATATATATATATATATATATATATATTTTTTACATATTATTTTTAATTTTGAATGTTATCTTTAAATCTCTTTTTTTTATAGATGAAAATCATACAAAATAATTAATATAGCTTATTATGAGACTTACATATAATATTAATATAATTATTTATTTTAATTATTTTAAATTTTAAATATTATATTTTTCAATTCACAATATATTAAAATATTATATTTCTTAAATTTTAGAGAAAAAAAAAGATAAAATTAAAACATAACGTAGATACTGAACATAGGGAATACTGTATATCTATTGAAGCAGAAGCAGTAGTATTTGAATCCATAATTACGTGGAAAAATCATAAATACAGTAACCGAAACACATGAAGAGGTGGGGCCATGTCTTGAAATTGCAGTCCGATTTGAAATTAGTTAATTCCAACTGTTGACAGATGCAATTGAATTCATTCAATATCTAGCTAGGGCAACTCCTGCAGTAAAATGGGGTAGATTCCACTTTTACCGGCAATTTCTTTCTCCAGCAGCTCGGCAAATGGGATGATATTTTTGTATTGGTTGCCAAATCCACCCCAATTTCCGGTAGTGATGCCGTCCCAACTTTGACACTTTTTTTTTTAAATCCTGTTTTAATCTTAATATAATGACATAAATATATATTCATATTTTATTGTTAAAGTATTTAAATTAATATTAATAATTATGATGCAAGTGTTTAAGATAGTTATTTAAATTAATATTAATATTTAAATTTAGAAGAATAGTTATTTATTAAGTTATTGATCATATTGTAATTTAATTTTCAAGTGTTTTATTAATTAATGAATATATTTTAAATATTTAAGATGGATTTATTTTGTTTAAATTAAAGATAAATATATCAAAATTAAATATATAATAATTTTAATTATGTAGGAAAAATATTAAATAAAAATTAAATAAATTTTTTATTTTTAATAGAAAAGATAGTACAAACTATTAAAGATGAATTATTATTTTTACACTATTTTTGTGTGAATATACTGCGAAATGGTGTAAAGCCCTCCGTGTTAAATTAAAATAAGTTGACTTGGGTTAGATGAGATTTGATTTTCCGACAAATTGTGCCAACTGCCAACAACACGCAAGGATAGAATTAATTGAGACATTGAATTCAACTGGCTAAGGTTTAGGGTATTAAAGCCGCAACATAGGGACACCTTTTTCCGCTCAGATTTTCTGCTATATTGATAAAATATAATACTCCATTCCTCCTTGATATTTTATCTGTTGATATTTTTATTTATTTGTACCAGCACAAAAATTAAGAAGTATTATTTTTAATATATAACTTAAAAAAATAGAAATAAATTGATAATTTGGAGAGGAAAAGCAAATAAAGTTATTGGGAATAATGAATAAAATGTAAAAAAGTAAATAAATTTGTTGGAATTGATGAATAAAGTGCAAAAAGTTGATAAGATGTAGAGTGTATTTTTGCCATTTATATAATGAGTAAAAATACGTAGGACGGCTCAAAATGAAAAGTGTGTAAAAATACGTGGGATAGAGAAAATATTATTTCTTCAGTTCATTGCAAATGTATTAGTTTACTTTTTGCGCGTGGATTAAGGAGTATTATTATTTTATTTTATATGAAGTGAGTAGTTGTATTAGTTGTGAGTGTTAACCACGTGTGGGCCCTTTTGTTAAAAAAGAGAAAATTGATAAGAATAGATGATTCAAAATGGCAAAATGAATAAATTAATGATGGACGGGAGAGTATTTTATTAAAGTTGTTGTCACTATTATATAGTATTCATTTCAATAATGGTTCATAAAATAGTGCAATTGGACGGTTATCACTTTTCATCGATCACATATCACATTCTATTAAAAATGATACTCCCTATGTCCCACGTATTTTTATCCACTTTCCATTTTAAGTTGTCTCACATATTTTACTCATTCTTTTTTACACTTTATTCATCATTCCCAACAACTTTATTTATTTTTTCTCTTAAAATTACCAATTTATCCTTAATTTTTCTTACATTATATATTAAACAAATAACAATTCTTAATTTTCGTGCCCATACAAATGAGTAAAAATACCCGGGACGGAGGGAGTATCATTTTTATCCAAACTACTCCCTCCGTCCCACCACAAGGGTGGCGAAACTTTTTTGCACGTAGATTAAGGGATATAATATTTAATGTGTAAATGAAGAGGGATAAATAATATTTTAATGTATAGTGGGTAGGTGTATTAGTGTGGTGCGTGGATCCTATAGGGATATATTAATTATTTTGTGTGGATCTCATTTATTAAAAGAGAAATGTACCTCTTGTATTGGGACGGATGAAGTAATAATTATTCATGAAATAGTTCAATTGGTGAATTTTCAATTTTCCTTAAAAATATTATCAGTTTTTATCTGTCCTATTAATTATTAGTAAAATAGTTCATTTGGTCAATTATCACTTTTATTAAAAGCAAAAGTTCCTGCGCCCCCGGGGACACGGGTCTGTGTCCCCATGTGAACACAATATTTTCCCTCCCTATTCTATTTAAACATATGTATGGCTAGAGATTTTAAATTAAAAAAGGCACAGAAATTGCAAAAAGGTACGGATTTAAATCCGTGTGCCCGGGCGCACAATTGACTCACTCTTATTAAAAATATTACTCTCTCCGTTCGCTCCAAAGAGTCCTATCTTTCTATTTTGGGCGTCCGACCCTAAGGGTCTCATTTCACTTTTTTCATACTTGGGACCCACACGCACCCACTAATACAATTAAAATATGGGACTCACATCTCAACTAATATAACTACCCACTACACATTAAATAATAGTATACTCTTTAATTCACGTGCAAAAAGTAAATGGAACTCATTGTGGCGGACGAAGGGAGTATCACGCTTAATCAATTCTAGTGAAAATTCACTTTCGTAATTAGTTATAACTTTTAAATAAAGATGTTATTACTTTTTTTTAAAACAATATTATCATTTTTATTTATATTATAAACTATTCATGAAATAGTTGACAACACGGTTATCACTTTTTATCAATTGGATGTCACATTTTCTTGTAAAGGTTATCACTTCTTATCCTTCTCACAAAAGTCATTATGTGAGACATTCTCACACAAATTTTTAATATTATGAATTATTTATGACATAATTGATGAGCATAGAAATTGCTTGAAAATATGATCAATTTTTAATTAGTTTTTACATAATTAATTAAGATTGTGTGATACCCGAGTTTCTCATTACTCATGTGCCAATATAATTTAATTTGTGTTATGTACATTTTATAATTATGTTATAATTATTTGGCAACTATGTGATAATAATGTGACAATTATTTCTACATTTTATTTATCTTTACATTTTATTTGATACATCCGTGATAAAAATAGTGACAATATGTGAACATATGTGTACATAAATATTTATATGCAATTATTTGGATATATAATTAAGTTATTTTATGTGTATAAATATATTATTTCTTAATTATTAAGTGTCACACGTGTTCTCGTAATAATAATGTTAAGAAAATATACACGTATATGTACTAATTTGTAAATGCATTATATCTTAGTCATTAAGTATTACATGTATATTCGTAATGAATAATAATAATTATTATTATTATTATTATAATAGTTGTAATTATAATTATAATAATAAAATAGTAATAGGTGATAAAAAGGGGATAAACACGTTGATTGCTAATCCAAATGGGTAAATTGGCGTGAATAGTAATATTAATATAATAATAATAATAATAATAATATTAATATATATACTTTTGATTATGAATAGTAAGTATTAAATGTTTTGACTATGAATAGTAAGTATTAAATGTGGGGGGTTGGGAAAGTCACCTACGAATTTCACTCACCATTATATATATATGGGTGTGTTAACCCTCTTTAAGGGTAATTAAAAGCAGAAGCTGCGAGCAGCAACTAAAAAAAGAGAAAGAGGAGAGGGGGGGAGAGAAGAAGAAAAAGAGGAGAGGGCTGTGCCGGAACGGGAAGGAGGAATTAGTTATGGTTCTTCACGGGTCTATAGTGTTACTATTGTCAGAGTCCAGGTAAGTAGAAGTCCAACTACAATACATAAACATATTGTGTGTGAATTATTTGTGACTAATATGTGATAATTATGTCATGAATTATTTGTAATTAGTTTAATTACGTTATAAATTATTTGGGGTTAATTGGTGATACCAGTTGTGGATTTATATGATTTGAAATAATATCATTGTCATATATAAATCTATGTGATTGGAAACTATTGTAAAAATATCTTTATGATTTGAGAAGATATTGGTTATGAGGATCTGTGTTATCCGAGATGAAGTTGTTATTCCAAAAAGGGTGTAGGATGTAAAAGGTTGGAGGGATATATGTAGATATTTGTGGACGGGTATAGGAATTTGGTGAGTAGGGTAAACAAAATGTGATAGAAGAGATTTGAGGGAGAGAACAAGGTTTATAATAAACACACTTTACTAAACTTTTGGTTGTGTACTACTTCAAAATGTTACACCATCAACCTATTTATACTACCCAATAGTACATCCTCCATTATTCTAGATAATTCTACACTAACTCCTAGTTAATCTAGATATTTCACTAATTTGATCACATGTTTTTCTAAGTTATTCTTTCACTACATTATTCTATATATCATTCTTTCTCATTCTCCTAATATCCATACATGCTAGAAATTTCTAATCTATAACTATCTCCACCATTCTAAAACATTCACATCTTCTCAATTATTCTAGTATTCTCTTGTCATCTTCTCATGCAAAATTAAGTTTACTATCCAACACCCCCTCTTAAACTTAATTTTGCATTCCAAGCATACTCTGTAATCTTGCGAACTCTTCATACTTGAGCGGCTTTGTGAAGATGTCGACTACTTGGTCACATGATTTGACGTACTCCACTTGAACTTCTTTCTTTATTATGCATTCTCTAATGTAGTGGAAGCGAGTGTCTATGTGCTTGCTCCGATTATGAAATATTGAATTCTTCGCCAATGCAATCGCCGATTTGTTGTCCACACAAATCCTAGTAGAATTCTCTTGTGTCCATCCGAGCTCCCGTAACAAACTCCTGAGCCATATAGCATGGCAAACACTGGATGTGGCAGCTACATACTCGACTTCACATGTAGATAGTGTGACTATCGGTTGCTTCTTCGACATCCAAGTAAAAGCAGTGTCTCCCACAATCCACTTGTACTTTTTCGATCATAACCATCTCCAGCCCAGTCGCTATCACTATAGCCCACAAGCTCATATTTATTAGTATTTGAATAAAGTAGGCCATAGTTGAGCGTACTTTTGAGATATCGAAGAATTCTCTTTGCCGCCTTCAAGTGTGTTGTGATTGGATTCTCCATAAATCTACTCACAAGCCCTGTTGCGTAGAGTATATCTGGCCTCATGCAAGTTAAGTACCTTAGGCTTCCAACCAAACTTTTAATGAGCGTCGAATATACTTTTTCTCCATCTTCATGCTTGGATAGTTTACTTTCACACTCCAATGGGGTGTTTATTGCCTTGCAATCTTCCATTTTGATCTTCTTGCGGATCTCCTTCGTATAACCTTCTTGTGTAACGAAGATTCCTTCCTCAAGTTGCTTGACTTCAACTCCAAGATAATATGCCATGAGCCCAATATCAGTGATCTCAAACTCTTTAGTCATGACCATCTTGAACTCTTCGAACATCTTTGTGTTGCTTCCTGTGAATATAAGATCATCCACATATAAGCATACAATTAAGACATCATCACCTTTGACTTTGACGTAGAGGGCATGCTCATGTGGGCACTTGATGAAACCATTCTCCTCCAAGTACTTGTCAATCCTGCTATTCCATGCCCTTGGTGCTTTTTTAATCCACATAGGGCCTTCTTCAACTTCAACACATTTTCTTCTTGCCCTTTCACCTCATAGCCGGGTGGTTGCTTGATGTAGACTTCTTTATCAAGAACACCATTCAAGAAGGCTGACTTCATGTCCATTTGATATATTTTCCATTTATTTTGGGCTGCAAGAGAAATGATTAGTCTGATTGTTTCTAGGCGGGCGACAGGAGCGAATACCTCATCATAGTCGATTCTGACTCTTTGACTATATCTTTGGCGACAATCCTTGCTTTATATCTCTTTACTTCACCCTTGGAGTTCTTCTTCTCTTTATACACCCACTTAACTCCAATGGCCTTGTGATCCTTTGGCAATATTGCAAGCTCCCACGTATCATTCTTCTCAATTGGCCTTAATTTCCTCGTCCATTGCATCTCTCCATCTTTTGCTTTGTGTAGCTTCCTCAAAAGTTACTGGCTCACAATCAGCAAATAAGCAAAGTAATGTGAGATCTTCTAACCTTTTAGTCTCTTCATAGATCTCATGCAGGCTCCTCACACGCGATGCACTTCTTTTATTCAGGAAAGATGGTGGCGAGTCTCCAACTTCTCTTGATAGTGAAGCGGGTGGAGTCACTACCTCTTCACCTTTACCTGCTTGCTCCAAATCTTCTTCATATTCAAATTGTGGAATTATAAAGTTGTGATCATTGATGTTGGAACTGAAATCCCGAGCACCTTCATCATCGAACTCCACATCTCGACTTATCACACTTTTCTTTGTTAGGGGATTATATAACTTGTAACCTTTAGAGTTAGAGTCATACCCGATGAATATGTATGGCTCACTCTTGTCGTCGAGCTTTCTTCTTGATCTCATCTACTACGTGAGCATATGCTTTGCTCCTGAATACTCTTAGATGAGTGATTCCAGGCTTTCTCCCACTCCATGCTTCTTGTGGAGTCTTTCCCCACACACTCCGAGTTTGAGATCGATTGGACAAGTACACCGCACAGCCACTGGTTCTACCCAAAATTCTTTTGGAAGTCTCTTTGTCTTCAACATGCTGCGCGCCATCTCCACTATGGTTCTATTCTTCCTCTCCGCCACACTATTTTGTTGAGGAGATCTTGGAACAGTGAGAGGCCTACGGATCCCGTTTGCTTCGCAATACGCCATGAACTCCTTGGATGTGAATTCACCACCTCGATCGGTTCTCATAGATTTGATTTCTAGCCCGCTCTCCTTTTCACCGGAAACTTTAAATTTCTTGAAGGCTTCAAATACTTCTGATTTTTGCTTCAAGAAATACACCCACGTTTTTCTAGAAAAATCATCAATGAAGAGCAAGAAATAATTATTATTACTAAGAGAGCTCGATTTGATTGGTCCACACATTAGCGTGGATCAACTCCAACGGCTTCTTTGCACGCGAGGTTGACTCCTTTGAGAATGGCTTTTTGGCTTGATTCCCGAGTATACATCCTTCGTATAGTTGGTCGGGATGCTTGATAGATGGTAATCCTTTTACCATCTCCTTTTTTGATAACAACTCCAATCCTCCGAAATTTAAGTGCCCAAACCGTAGGTGTCATAACCAAGACTTATCCTTAAAGCAAGCTTTAAGGAATTTTGCCACATCATTCTGAATATTTAGTAGAAACATTCTATTTTTCGACATTGGCACCCTCGCTATCAAATTATTTTCCTTATCTCTTATTGAAAGGTTATAATCCTTCAAGTGAATGTCATAACTTTTCTCCAAGAGTTGTCCCAAACTCAATATATTATTTTTCATGTTAGGCACATAATAAACATTCGAGATGAAATCATGACCACCATTTTTTAAGCGAATTAAAATTTTACCTTTTTCTTTGACCGGAATTTTATATTCATCACCAAAGGAGACATTGCCACTTACAGATTCATCCAGCTCCATGAACATGCTCCTTTTTCCACACATGTGGTTGCTCGCTCCTGTATCAAGGTACCAAGTATCGTCTTGTCTTTCATTTTCTCCTTTATACGCCAAGAGCATACTAGCATTTTATTTCTTCTTGCTCTCAACAAAGTTGGACTTCTCTTGAATCTTTTGTTTTGCTTTCCAACACTCGGAAGCATAATGCCCAAATCTATCACAATTATAGCATTTTATAGAAGATTTATCATACCTCGATTTTGGGGTTGCTCCTTCCTCGACCAAATTCTTTTTTCTCTCCATGATTTCCATAGCCTCCTCGTCCACATCCATGACCTCGACCTTGTCCTTGGCCACAACTTTGACCGCTACTTGGGCCTTCGTCTTTCTCCTTTGCACTCACTTGCAATTTTAACAATTGTTCCACCATATCTTGCTTTCGTTTTTGTTTCTCTTGATAAGCTTGTAACGACCCCATTAAGAGATCAATTGTCATCTCCTCCAAATTTTTAGTCTCCTCAATAGTCACCACAATATGCTCAAATTTGGGAGTCAACGAACAGAATATTTTATCCATTATTCTAACATCCTCCAATTTTTCACCATTTTTTTCATTTGATTTGAGACCGTCAAAACTCTTGTAAAATAATCCAAAATAGATTCGGACTCCTTCTAGTGTAGGAACTCAAATTCTTCTCTTAAAGTTTGAAGGCGTACCTTTTTAACTTGATCGGCTCTTTTGCATGACACTTGGAGCTTGTCCCATGCTTCCTTGGCGGTTGTCGCACTCGAGAATTTCTCGAAGTCATCATCTCCCAATGCTTGGTAGATGAGGAAGAGAGCCTTCTTGTCCCTCTTTCTTGAATCTCTCAACTTATCCTTTAATTGTTGAGATAGTGTCGCCTCGTCTTCCGGTTGCTCGTACCCTTTCTCTACAATCTCCCAAACATTATGAGCGTCTAGGAGTACCTTCATCTTGATACTCCAATTATCAAAGTTGCTCTTGTTGAGCAACGGGACTTGAAAGAATTGAAGGTTATTGGCCATCTCTCATAGGAGAATCGTATGGATCGGATACCACTTTGTAGGATGTAAAAGATTGGAGGGATATGTGTAGGTATTTGTGGACGGGTATAGAAATTTGGTGAGTAGGGTAAAAAAAATGTGATAGAAGAGATTTTAGGAAGAGAACAAGGTTTATAATAAACACACTTTACTAAACTTTTGGTTGTGTACTACTTCAAAATGTTACACCATCAACCTATTTATACTACCCAATAGTACATCCTTCATTATTCTAGATAATTCTACACTAACTCCTAATTAATTTAGATATTTCACTAATTTGATCACATATTTTTCTAGGTTGCTCTTTCACTACATTATTCTAGATCATTATTTCTCATTCTCCTAATATCCATACATACTAGAAATTTCTAATCTACAACTATCTCCACCATTCTAGAACATTCACATCTTCTCAATTATTCTAGTATTCTCTTGTCATCTTCTCATGTAAAATTAAGTTTACTATCCAACAAAGGGATTCGTGTGATCCAAGGTGAAGTGATTATTTTATAAATGGATCTATGTGACTGGGGTGAAGTTGTTTCAGAAGTGGATTTGTGTGAATTAAAGCTAAGTTGTTGCTTTATTGTGATTAAATTTTGATATTGATGTCATAAATATTTTATGATGCATATTTAATTGTCCTGGTTGCATACCATGCATAATCATGAAAAGTGTTTTCCCCAAAATTAATAAGATACTAATGGTGTGTGCGGCCACTATATATGACAGAAAACTAAATGCATTTTCATGCACTGTCATGCATGTTTTCTACTTACTGAGATTTTTGTCTCACTAGTTTATGCATTGTAGGTGAGCCTGCTGATAATTGAGCATGTGGTGTGTTGTGCAAACTGTGGAGCTTCTTCAGGGTTTTGAGCAGATGTATACAGATGATGACCTATTGGGCTAGACTGTGGGTTTATTTGGTATCCGCTGATGTTTTGGATATGTAATATAATAAGTATTGTCACGAGTTTATCTGGATTGATGTGGTGTCAGAAACCAGTTACGTATGTTGAACTGGTGTAATGGTGTTGGTTATAAATATATTATGTAAAAAATAAAAAATAAAAAATTGCAGTTTTTTATAATGATGATATTTATATTAATTAGTATTTGATTTATAAGTTTTGTAAGGTGGGTCGTGTCAGAGTGGTATCAGAGCACGGTTTGGGTCCTGCAGAATGTCCATGTACATAAGCTCATTCCTTGGGAGCGCAGCCTTGCATGCAAGTGTTATTTTCCTTCTGTGTTGTTATGTGTTTTATAAATTATATTGGCTATGTGGTGTAGGACTCGTAGTTAATAGACAAATGGTAAGGACCACAGGTGAAAGTTCTGAAAGTGATAGAACTGTTGAGCAAGCAGCACCTACTGAAGAAAATAATCGCGATACGGTGATTACTCGACTGATGGAATTGGTAAAACGCCAGTCCCAGTAGATACAACAACTGATTCAGCAAAGAGACATGGGTGGACAACCAGAGGTTAATGTTATTCAAAATAAACGTCAAGTAGAACGTGTAGAAATGGTTTGTGAGAGGTTTCGAAAGCTGAGCCCTCCGATATTAGAGGATACAGCAGACCCCACAGATGTAGAGGATTGGTTACGTACGGTGAAAAACATGTTTCAATACAGTAGAATTCCAGATGGAGATAGAGTGCTATGTGCTTCTTTCATGCTACGAGGTAGTGCAGGCCACTGACGGGATACCATTAAAAGTATCGAGGACGTCACAACTATGTCCTGGGAAAGGTTTAAGGAGCTTTTTAGAAACAAGTACTTTACGGCACTAGTGAGAACATTGAAGATGAATGAGTTTATACAGTTGAAGCTGGGTGGTATGTCAGTTATAGATTACCTTCGTAAGTTTGAACAGTTGTCGAGATTTGCGGAACACATGGTGAGTACGGAGGCATTGAAAGTGGAAAGGTTCGTGGAAGGCTTAAGACCTGAGCTTTTCAGATATGTGAGTATGGCGGGATTGCAAGGAGCAACATACTCACAAGTTGCAGAAAGGGCCCAAATTGCTGAACAAGCAGAGATGAGGATCAGGCAAGCGCAGGCTATCAGACGCCAGTTTCAGCATAAACCAATGCAGCAGTTTGGGAGAGATAATAAGAGGCCAATGCCATTTCAGAGGCCGAAACCTAATGTTCCAGTGGATCAAGGGCAAACACAAGGAGAACAAAACAAGCATCTAAAATTCAATCAGGGTAAGGTGCCACCGTCGCCACCACTACCCAGATGTCCTAATTGTCTGAGATCACATGGTGGGGAGTGTCACATTCCTCCGAGAACGTGTTACACATGCAGGGAGAAAGGACATGTGACTACTACTTATCCTAAGAAATGGAAGCAAGGATAGCAGGGGAGAGTTCCAGCAAGAGTATACACTTTGACGCGGGAGGAGGCAGATGCGAATCCCTCAGTTGTCACGGGTAAATTTTTTATTTTTGGCACTTCTACATATGTGTTATTTGATTATGGAGCAACACATTCATTATATTAGGAAGTTAGGAGGAATATCTAACTTAATAGAAGCTAATTATGAGGTGATGATACCTTCTGGTGAATCAAAGCAAACTAATCAACTTCTTCGAGGTTGTGTTATTCCTATTGAAGGAAGACAACTCTTCGCTGACTTGATTGTGTTAAGTATGAATGATTATGATATTATATTGGACATGGACTGGCCATCAAAGTACGGTGCTACAATAGATTGTCAGAAGAAGAGTATTACTTTTCAGCCATTGGGGGGAGAACCATTCTCTTTTGTTGGGATCAAGAAGAACTTTAGATTTCCTGTGATATCAGAAGCAAAAGCACAGCGGTTGTTGGAAAGTGGTTGTGAGGGGTATCTGGTGAGCGTGATGAATGTTGAGGGACAGGAATGTCCAGTTCTCGGTGTTGTACTAGTAGTTCGAGAATACCCAGAGGTGTTTCCAGATGATCTTCCAGGTTTGCCACCAGACCGGAAAATAGAGTTTGTTATTGAGCTGCAACCGGGAACTGCCCCTATATCTATAGCACCATACAGAATGGCACCAGCTGAACTGAAGGAATTGAAGATACAGTTGTAAGAGTTAATAGACAAAGGATTCATCCAACCTAGTTTCTCAACTTGGGAAGCACCAGTTCTATTTGTTCGAAAGAAGGATGGCACGTTGAGAATGTGTATCGATTACCGGGAGCTCAATAAAGTTACAGTCAAGAATAAGTATATATTATCTCGCATTGATGATCTGTTTGATCAATTACAGGGTGCAGCTATCTTTTCGAAGATTGATTTACGATCAGGGTATCATCAATTGAAGATTAATGAGGAGGACATTCCGAAAACTGCATTCAGCATAAGGTACGATCACTATGAAATCTTAGTAATGCCATTTGGTTTGACAAATGCACCAGCAGCATTTATAGATTTGATGAATAGAGTATTTCTGGAATTCCTCGATAAGTTTGTGATTATGTTTATCGATGACATTCTGATTTACTCTAAGAATAAGGAGGATCATGCGTATCACTTGAGACAGGTGTTAGAGATTCTAAAGGAGAAGCAGTAATATGCGAAGTTCAAGAAGTGTGAATTTTGGTTGGACCGGGTTGTTTTCTTCGGCCACTTAGTATCGGGAGAAGGAATTTCGGTGGATCCAAGTAAAGTTAAAGCAATCCATGATTGGCCACAGCCCTCAAATCCCACTGAGGTGCATAGCTTTCTTGGGTTGGCGGGATATTATTGAAGATTTGTTGAAGGATTTTCTAAGATCGCTTCACTATTAACTCAGTTGACCAGGAAGAATGTGAAGTTCACATGGACGGAGGCATGTGAATAGAGTTTTCAGGAATTGAAGGGACGGTTGACATCAGAACCTATCTTAACTATTCCTACGGAGACAGGAAAGTTATAGTGATGCTTCGAAGAATGGTCTTGGATGTGTATTGATGCAGAATGGGAAAGTAATAGCATATGCATCCAGACAATTAAGCGAGTATGAGAAGAACTACACAACTCATGATTTGGAGTTAGCTACAGTGGTGTTTGCACTCAAAATTTGGAGGCATTATCTATATCGGGAACGTTGTGAAATCTATACTGATCATAAGAGTTTGAAGTACTTCTTCACTCAGAAAAAATTGAACATGAGGCAGAGAAGATGGTTGGAACTGGTGAAGGACTACGACTGTGTTATCAATTATCATCCGGATAAAGCCAATGTCGTTGCTGATGCATTGAGCTAAAAGGCAATACAAAGTGTGGCTGCTACAAGCCTAAATCAGAAACTAGAGTTGCTTGACTTGTAAAGGATGGGTGTAGAGATCATTCAGGAAGGATCGTTGGAAGCAAAGATGGCAGCTTTGACACTTCAACCAACTTTGATGGATAAGATTCGACAGGGACAAGAGGTGGATAAGTTGTTTGACAAGATAAAGAATATATCAGCTCTGAAAAGTCTTATGACTTTCAATTAAGAGATGATGGTGCGATTTGTTATAGAGGTCGATTATGTCTACTTGAAGTGGACAACATTCGAAAGGAAGTGATGGCAAAAGCTCATTCAACACCGTACTTTGTACATCCAGGGGCTACTAAGATGTATAGAAACTTGAAGTTACATTATTGTTAGCCAGGGATGAAGAGAGATGTCGCTCAATATGTGGAACAATATTTGACTTGTCAGCAAGTCAAGACCGAGAATCAGAGACCAGTAGAAACTTTATAGCCTTTATTTGTTCCAGAATGGAAGTGGGAGAATATCACTATAGATTTTGTTACTAGACTATCGAAGACAGTGAAAGGTCATAATGCCATTTGGGTTATTGTGGATCGTTTGACTAAGTCAGCTTATTTTCTTCCTATTGGTTCTACGTACTCTATGGATCGTTATGTAGAGTTGTTTTCCAAATTAAGCAAAAGTAGGATTAACAACAATTAAGTAGTGAAAAATCTTAGGATACATGCATTAAACATATGAATCAAGGGTATGGATTAAGGGCCAACTCTAAATTCACCTAAGCTCCTTCTCAAGATGAATAGGATATTAATTTCAATTAGGACAAAGGTTGGTTTTCATTCAAATAATTCCAACTAGGAACTAAGCTTGAAATAAGAATCCCTTCATACAATTAATCAATCTCTCGATCAAACCAACCGTATGTCCTATCAAAGGGTTCTAAACTCTAAAGGATTTCTCAATCTCTTTATAATTTATAATGCACATGAAGTGTTTGATGAAATGATTTACTCAAATGTCCTAATTACATAATTGATTTCTCAATCTAATCATATATTTAGAGCATCTAAACACACAAATCATTAAAAACCTCAAGATCTAAGTATCAATGATAGGAAATCAATTAACCCAATCACCACATGAATTTAATTACATAGATCCAAAAATTTAACCACAAACTTCCATGTTACTAATCTCACAAGGGAGATTAGCCTACAATCTTCATAAGATCCTTAACATAGATATTAAAAACCTTACAAATCATGGTAAACTAGAGGATTAACACAAAATTGGGATGAACACTCCCTTGGATTGGCTCCAATTGAATCTCCTTCCTTCCTTTGGTGATCACCCACTCTTCCTTACTTCTTCACTTGATTTGGATGGTAGAATTTATGGAGAGATGATGTAGAATCAAAGTATGGATGAAAGGGATGAAGAATATGGTGTAAAATCAAAGGATTGGTATGTAAGGTGTGTGAGCAGCTTGGTATTTCGTGTCTCTCTCCTCAAAGGTTGAATGGATGGGTATTTATAATCATTGGGGCCTTCTAGAAGAATTCTGATTTTTTTTACTGATCCGGCACCTACACGACTCGTGTACTGTAACACGAGTCATGTGAAGCAACACGAGTCGTGTGAAGCAACACGGCCAAGGGATGGTCGTGTTGTGCATTCTGATGTCGTCGCACGGCCATCTCTTACAGGCCCATTTGCAGTACACGGCTCGTGTTGCACGACACAGCTCGTGTACTTAAAATGGCTGGCCATGTTCTTGCTACCTTATTTTTTTTCTTTCTTCTTTCGTCTCCCTTCTCCATTTTTGCTCTGATTTCACCTGTTTTACATATGATTAAGTTCATTCACACTCAATTCCATAAAAACACATAACTCCACCAAATAACACATAAATACGGATAAAAATATACGAAAATACATATAAAAAGGCACTAAAATATAGGTGAAAATATCACTCATCACACCCCTAAACTTAAAGTGTTGTTCGTCCCTGAACAACGAAAATGATAAACCAAGAGGAGTAATTTTCACCTAGAAAAAGACTAAATGAACACAAGTAATAACACATCAAAAGCAATAAGAATTACAAACTATGCTAAAGGCATCCTACATCAATAAAATCATAACATGCAAATATTAACAAGTTCAATCAAAAGAGAATAAAGTATAATATAGTCCCTCTTTGTCCAAGCCTCACATAGGTTATCAATTTCACTCAACACTCTTTCAAATAAGGTAACAACACTCATCAATCGATTGGCTCGACTCGCTATAAACTTGCTCATGGACTACATTCACAAACCACCAAAGTTTCAATTAATGATCAAAAAGATCTTTAATTAAGGATGTAATGATAGACTCTTTGGTAAGGTAGGAAGAATATGGATAATAGTGACTAATCAAGTGTAAGTAATTGAAGAGATGGCCAATTTCTCCAACTTTTCCACTTTTCTTTCTTCCTTTCTTAACTTTAATGTTCACAAGCACTAATCATCAACTTTCCTTGGATTGAACTATTTTCAATGCATGCTTCCTTCTTCGAACTTTTAAGTACTTGAGTATATTATTATTGCTTTTCTCATTTTCTTGTTATAAAGGTTGTATGTCCATTCTTGTTTTTGCTCTTTTCATCCTCTTTCTTACTTGTTTACCATTTTCTTTCTTCGTTTTGCTTTCTCATCAAACCTTTCTAGCTACCATCTCCTCAATCACCCACACTAAGGTATGTATGTAAGGCTTAAGTGGGAAATCATGGCTTGTAATGTGCTAAAATCATAAGAAATAGGCTTAAAGGCTAAAAGTGGTTAACTAAGGATGATGTTCATGGTAGGGAAATATATGGCAATGACTTTTAATAATAAAGATGGTCTTAGATCATGTCATTAACCTCTACTAATCGGGTTCATTCCTATAGTACTTGAGCAAGATCTAGCTTATCAAACACAACCAATCCACTCATGAAGGAAAAATACCATGTATGCACAGTTAAGGCTCAAATATTCACAAGGTTATGCTTAAACTTTAAGGAACTTATTACACCACATTCATCTCAAAATTGAACAAGTTAAATAAAACAGGTCGCAATTTGAAAGTGTAGAGATTCTTAATCATAATTTGTCATCACTCATTACCACAACATATCATCATTTGTTGCTCAAAAGAAAAAAAATTACTCACAACCTCCCTAAACAAACCACCAACACATTCCCTAAACAAGAATAAAAATGCCAACAAACACAAGACAAACAAAGGACCAAAAGCACAAGAACAAAACACCATATGATGAAATAAAGCAAAGAAATTTCCCCATCCATAATCAATACAAATAACCATAAATCCCAATCCTTAATTAAAAAATAAACTAAAGTACGAAATTAAACATCCCAAAACAAAATAATCAAAAGTATCAAATCCAAAACAATTCAAATTCAACTAAAATGAATGGGTTATTGAAGTGACGAGCACTAAAAGTACTCCCTTTAATTCTTCAGAGGGGGTGGCTGCTGGTATGGGGCCCAAGGATTGTAAGCACGAGGTGATGCCGGAAACTGAAAAATAAATATCATGAGCATCTTCTCTACATTTTTTGAATGAACACGCGTCTGCTCATTGTTGTAATCCCTTCGGCGTTGCCCCTCTTGGATCTCCCTCAGTGTCATACCAAGTCTTTGTTGCTCCTCACTGAGCTCTCTAATCTGGTCTCCATATGACTGCTGAGTGTTCCTTATACCTTGAACTTCGTCTTCCATAAAATTCCATCTAGCCACTCCGGGTCCCATATACTACTGCTGCTGTTGAAATTCATCCTCTTAGAATTCTCCTTCTTGCTCAAAAATTAGAAGTTCTGGTGATTGTTCCTCAAACTCAACGTGATGAGGTTGCTCATCCTCGTCCCCTATCTCCATATCGGCTGGCTCAGCTCTAAGCTCTCTTAGCACTCGATCTTCTTCTACCCTCATTTGCTGGAGCATTGCATCCACTCCTTCTCTATTTTGTCTGTAAAATACTCTTACCACTGCGGAGTGGTTGGGGCTTGCCATAGCCAAATTCTAGACCTTTCGTGGACCTCGCACTGTGGTGAGTTCCGGAGCTGGTAGAGGGAATGAAGCTCCCTTCTCTTGCTTCAAACAATACACATTTCCTGTAACTGATAGGAGTTCCATCCTAACAAGTTGTGTGTATGTGAGCCCTTCACTCACCATTCGATGTTGCATACCACTCACATCAATCCCTAGTCCCTGAGCAATTATTGTGACCAAACTCCAATCATAATCCCTCGAGTGTTTTCTCTTTTGGCTACCCTCTCTACCTGTTGAACAAAGTGATCCGCAATGTTGACTCTGAATTCTTTATAGAGGCTAAACATAATGTACAACTGCTTCTCGCTGACAGCTCTGCTCTCAAACCTACCCAGAATGGTATTTGATACTATCTTCTCAAGATACCTCATCACTGGATTTCTGATTGCTGTCCCTTTTGAGGAGCTAGGTATGTACTTTGGAGGCTCAGTCCCATCTTCTACTAACCTTCTCCACCATGTTTGTTGATTGAAACCCCCTTCGGCCAAGAAGTTCTGATGGGCTCTTATGATTGGACACCAAAAAAATCTGTTCAATTCATTTATAGGAACCTTCTCCCATATGACATTGTTCAGCTGAAATGTGATTGCTAAGGGAAAACTGCTCATATCTTTGGGAACTTGCAACATGCTCATAAACTCTGCTATGAGATGAAGATAGGTGGGAGGTCTCTTGTTGAAAAATTCTTCCATGTCTACCCTTCTGAATAAAGCCCTCAAATCAGTCTCAATCCCAGGATCCTCCATAGTAGCCTGATCTTGAAATCTCATTGGCCTAATCTTGGTCACTATGTATTGCCACCTTAGTGCATACTTCTCCCACTCCGAGAATTCCACTCCAAAATTTTGAGGGTGTATTTCATCAATCATTAACTGAGCATCAATGTTTGATAACTCCATGTCCGACTCAACAATGATAAAGTCTTTATTACGTTTCCTTATTCTCCTTTCAGCCATCTACAATGTTCAACATATTTCAAGTTAAATTCATTTTTAACTCTTAGGCAAAACATCTCATAATACGTACAATCAACACTTGTTATTCAACTAAGTGTAATTCTAGCCTATATCAACAGATACAATAACATTCCTCAAGGATGATTATATTTAAAACCAAGCAACATTTCAACAATTCATCCAATTGTAATTCAAACAATGCCAACCTCCCAACCCTTCCATTCTTTCATCAAATCATCATATTTTCCTTTCTATGTGCACAATATAAATCAACCATGCTTCATACTTGCAATATGGTCTCAATCTAACTCAAAACTTCACTCAAGCATTTCATCAAACACTTAGCATGCATATATTTCACAATCACCATTTGCATCTAATTTCAATTCCATTCATACTCAAATCCTCAATACCTAAGGTAATATAGACTATTACAAATTCATGAAAGCATCATCAATCAATTCATAGCACAATTTGCATCAAATTTCATTGATTTCCAAAAATCCCCAAATTCAAATTTCCATGAACCCTAATTCCTTAACAATTCTACACAATTCATCAATTAAACAAATTAATTCATGTTTTACAATCATAGACATGCTTCAAACATGCTATTATTCAAAAACCCATACACGAATTCACACATTCAAACATTTAATTGAAGACTAGGGTTCAAATTGACATACCTCTTTCTTGGAATCAAATGGAAGAATGGATGTTAAAACCTTGGGAATCACTTACTCTCACCACTATTGGATGTTGTTTGAAGGTTTATGGAGTTTGGAAGAGAGATTTCCAAGTTATAGGGTTGAAGATGACGAAATGGGGTTGAGCCATTTTGAAAAGGCCAGCCCATTTTTTATTCTCCTTCAGCGCACGACACAGCTCGTGTTGCCAACACGACCTGTGTATCTGCACGCAACACGAGTTGTGTTACATAAAATGGTCATGGGGTGGCCGTGTCGAACGTTCTGATGTTGTCACATGGCCATCTATTATAGGCCCGTGTTGACGACACGACTCATGCTTCGTGACAGGACACAACCCGTGTTGTGCAAAACGGACTGTGTCTGCCCGTGTTGCTTCGTCTGATGTTAGTACACAGCCACTTGTTACAGGGTCGTGTAATGCACACGGCTCGTGTACTGTTTGACCTGTTTTCTCCAATTTTTGACTTCAAACCCTATTTTTCATGCCTCCAATACTCCCAATTCATGCTCACAACTTAAAAGCAACATTAGCTCAGCATTAGGTATCAAAACAAGGATTATCATCTACTTTCACACAACTAAACGGACCAAAATCACACCGAACTCATGAGAAAAATTTCAAGTTAGCTCAAAAACACAAAGAGTTCATGCTTTCCAATAAAATACATGTCAGACCATGCCATATCCCCTCAAACTTAAATT
Organism: Pogostemon cablin; assembly: GCA_023678885.1. Lineage (NCBI taxonomy): Eukaryota > Viridiplantae > Streptophyta > Magnoliopsida > Lamiales > Lamiaceae > Pogostemon > Pogostemon cablin. The sequence goes on along the minus strand of CM042959.1, from coordinate 42,045,393 downwards.
AAAACAAGAGTTTCGAGATAAGTTTACAAAAAAAAATGGTGAGACATACCTACACACTTAACATGAAGCCCTTTCGTATCTTCAAAATGCATTCTTCTCACGCGCACATTCCACCTACAAAACCAGAAATGCAGCACAAGAAAAAGAAATATGTACAATCCTAAACTACTAAAAGGATACGAGCCTTCAAGAAGTAAAGGTATCCATATATACCAACTCCCTTTGAGAGGGAGAATGGTAATGTTTTACCCTATGACCATTAACCACAAAAGTATTCCCATCCGATCCTTCAAGCTTCAAAGATCCATCTTTTCTAACCTCAATCACCAAATACGGTCCGGTCCATTTCGAACGAAGTTTTCTGGGAAATAGTTTAAGTCTTGAATTGAATAAAAGAACATTATTTCCCAGAATGAACTCCTTCGTTTTAATCCTCTTATCATGCCATCTTTTAAGTTTCTCTTTCAAAATCCTCGAGCTTGAGTAAGCTTCCTCTCTAAATTCCTCTAGTTCAACCAATTGGAGACACCTTTTCTTTTCGACTTCTTTCTCATCAAAGTTCAATTTTTGAAGAGCCCATAATGCCTTATGCTCTAACTCAACAGGCAAGTGACAAGCCTTTCCATACACAAGCTTATATGGGGAAAATCCAAGGACAGTCTTATAAGCCATTCGATAGGCCCAAAGGGCATCGTCAAGCTTAGAAGACTAATCTTTTTTATTTCCATTGACCGTCTTCTCAAGGACAAGCTTCACTTGCCTATTTGACACCTCTGCCAAGCCGTTTGTTTGGGGTGGTAAGGTATAGAAACCTTATGCTTCAATCCATAGTCATTCAAGAGCTTCTCAATAATCTTGTTGATGAAGTGAGATCCCCCATCACTAATCATGGCCTTTGGCACCCCAAATCTAGCAAAGATGTTATTTTTTAAGAAAGCCTTGACCACTAGAGCATCATTTATCCTTGTCAGGATTGCTTCCACTCATTTAGAGACATAATCCACCACAAGCAATATGTAAACGTAACCATTGGAAGGCAGAAATGGGCCCATAAAGTCCATCCCCCATACATCGACCACCTCAACTTCGAAAATGTTCCTCATGGGCATTTCATCATGTTGCCCTATACTTCTAATCCTTTGGCACCTATCACACCCCTTGATGTACTCCTTACAATCCTTGAACAAAGTTGGCCAAAACAACCCCACCCCGATTGTAGGATCTTTGCCCCTATTTTTTGAAACCCAAAGTGTCCTCCACAAGACGAACTATGGCATATCTTCTTGACACTCAGCTTCTCGTCCTCCGGATACACCTCCTTATGATCCCATCTGGATAATTCTTAAACAAAAGAGGATCATCCCATGAGTATTCCTTGACATCATGATAGAACTTCTTCCTTTGAGATTCGGTGAGATGATCCAGATTGAGGACACAAGCTAAATAATTCACGAAATCCGCATACCACGGCCTCCTGGTCTCACACAAAGTATACATCCTTTGAAAATCAACTTGAAGGATCTCTTCATCCGGGAATACCTTAATGAACTCCATGGTTCCCTCTTCATCAACATTCTCCAAACGTGATAAGTGGTCGACTATGACATTTTCGACCCCCTTCTTGTCACGTATCTCCACAACGAACTCCTGCAATAAAAGAACCCAACGAATTAGTCTAGGTTTAGCATCTTTCTTACTCATCAAATACCTAATGGCAGCATGATCCGTATAAAAATAATTTTCATGCCAACTAGGTATGGACGAAATTTTTCAAAAGCATAAACCACGGATAAAAACTCTTTTTCCGTTGTGGTGTAATTCTTTTGATTGGCATTGAATGTCTTTGATGCATAGTAGATAGCTCAAAATTTCTTCTCCCTCACTTGACCAAGCACCACTCCCAAAGAATTGTCACTTGCATCACAATGGAGCTCAAAAGGCTTACTCCAATCGGGAGAGATGAGGATTGGAGATGAAATTAAGGCTTCCTTGAGCACCCTAAAAGCATCAAGACTTTCATCATTGAATTCAAACGGAGCATCTTTTTTAAGAAATTTACACAAAGGTTTGGCTATGTTAGAAAAATCTTTTATAAAATGTCGATAGAACCCGGCATGGTCAAGAAACGATCTAACCCCTTTTTTATTTTTTAGTGGGGGAAGATGTTCAATGGATACAACCTTCGCCCTATCAACTCTCAAATCTTTCTTCAATATATGATGTCCAAGTACGATACCCTATTGAACCATAAAATGGTATTTTTCCCAATTCAAGACTAGGTTCGTATCTTGACATCGCTGCAAAATCATAGAAAGATTATCCAAGCATTTATCAAATGAAGATCCAAATACGGAAAAGTCATCTATAAAAACCTCCATTATATTTTCAATCAATCCCCCAAATATGGCCATCATGCAATGTTGAAAGGTAGTGGGGGCATTTCACAACCCAAAAGGCAACTTATAAAAAGCAAACGTGTCATGCGGACAAGTAAAAGTTATTTTCTCTTGATCCTCGGGGGCTATCATGATTTGGTTGTACCCCAAGTAACCATCTAGAAAACAATAATATTTGTATCCCACCAACCTATCAAGCATTTGATCAATAAAAGGCAAAGGTAAATTATCTTTATGAGTGTTTTCATTAAGTTTCCTATAATCACAACACACTCTCCAACCCGTTTTCACCCTTGTGGCAAGCTCTTCATCAAATTCCATTTTAACAATGGTTAATCCCCCTTTCTTAGCCACAACATGCAAAGGACTTACATGAGGACTATCACTTATGGCATAAATAATATTAGCATCCAACCATTTCAAAACTTCTTTCCTAACAACCTCTTGCATAATGGAGTTCAAACGACGTTGAGGTTGTATGCATGTTTTACTCTCATCAATCAACCTAATGTGATGCATACAAATAGTGGGATTTATACCTTTCAAATCATCAAGACTCCACCCTATAGCACTTTTATGATCTATAAGCACCCTTAACAATTTTTGAAGCTCTAGAGATGAAAGAGATGATGATACAATTACCGAAAAGGTTTTGTTCTCCCCCAAGTACGCATACATAAGGTGATCGGGTAATGGCTTCAATTCTTTTTTCCCTTTATCAACCTTGGGCTCTTCATTTTCTATCTCCAATGGAAAGTACTCTCTCTTTCCATAGTACATCATCTTGGCTTCATCTTCTTGCATTTCCCTACAAGCATTCAAGTCATGTAAGCAATCATTAATATCATCATCTTCTAGACAATAAAAAGAAGAGTTAGACTTAAGAGATAAAGTACGAGAATGGCTTATGCTTGTTTCAAGAGGATATTTAGATAAGAAGAATGTCAAGTTCTTTTGAACAATCTCATCAATCAATTCAATCCTTCTACACTCCTCTTTTTCATCCGGATGCCTCATCATATTTCTTAATGAAAACACCACCTCTTCTTCATTTACTCTCAATGTCAACTCCCCCTCGTGCACATCAATTAAAGCTCTTCCGGTGGCCAAAAATGAACGTCCCAAAATCAATGAAACTTTTGCATCCTCGCCCATGTCAAGCACTACAAAATCTACCGGGAATATGAACTTTTCAACTTTAACTAACACATCCTCAACTACTTCCTTAAGGTAAGTCAAAGACCTATCCGCAAGTTGTAATGTAACGGACGTAGGTTTTACTTCCCCTATACCAAGTTTCTTAAAGATAGACATCGGCATCAAATTGATACTAGCCCCAAGATCACAAAAAGCTTTTTGTACTTCACTTTTACCCATCTCACATGGTATGACAAAACTCCCCGGATCCTTTAGCTTTGGAGGCAACTTCTTTTGAATTATAGCACTACACTCCTCCATCAAGTTAACGGTCTCATTCTCTACTAAGCTCATTTTTCTTGCCATGATGTCTTTCAAAAACTTAGCATAGTGAGGCATTTGCCTCAAAGTATCCGCAAAGGGTATATTGATGTGGATTTTCTTGAAAATCTCCAAAAACTTTGCAAATTTTTCATCTAGGCCCTTCTTCAAAAATCTATGTGGAAAAGGGATGGGCACTTGATTTTTTGGTATGCCCCAACTATCCCTTTCCAACTCCACTTCCTCCTTTTTCTTTTTCATTGCTTTTATTCTTTGCCATTTCTTTTCAACAACTTCCGACTCAATTTCATCCGTTTCATCATTCTCTTTAGCTTCAATTTCTCCTTCTTCCACAATCTCTTCCTCAACCAAGTTTTTCTCATTTCTCTTCTTTTCCACCTCATCATTTTCCAAAAGCATTGAAGGTCCTTCATAATTAGTTCCACTCCTCAAGGTAATTGTCTTGCATTGTTCTTTTGGATTCACAATGGTGGTAGAAGGAAATTTTCCTTTCTCATTCACGCTCAACGCATTGGCAATTTTCCCCAATTGGTACTTCAAGGCTTTGAACCTCTTATCATTAGCTTCATCGGCCTTTCTTCTCAATTCATCTTGAGCTCGTCTAGTCTCATCTTAAGCCTTATTAGATACAATCAACTTCTCAATCAACTCTTCGGTTGTTGATTTTCCTTCATTGTTTGGTGCTTTAGCTCCCGGATGAAATCTCGGAGGATAAGCAACCACATTGCTCGTGTTTGAATAAGAGAAGTTATCTTGTCTCCTTTGTTGTTGTGGGTATGAGCTTTCACTTCTTTGACTATTGAAACCTCCTTGCCTTGGTGGGTAATTTTCTTGGTTGTGGTTGAAATTACCTTGGTAATTGTTTTGATAGTTACCTTGGTAATTCCTTCCTTGCATGTATTACACATTCTCCACACGTGGCATTGTCATAGCCCATTGTTCCCCACTTACAACATTCGGAGGTAGCACCCCTTGATCAATTTGGCCTTCAACCATATTAACTCCTTGATTATTCACACCTTGATTCAAGCTCATTTGTCTCATTACCTCAGCCGCTATCATCTCAACACTTGACATACTTGGTTCTACACTAGCACTCTACACACTAAACTGTTGCCCTTGATCGAAGCTTTTAAATCCATAGCATCCACTAACTCTCTCGAATGGCCATTGGTAGACATTTGTAGCAATCTCATCGAAAATCCTTATAGCTCTTGTCGGAGTCACTCCAAGTACGGATCTACTCGCCGAAGCATCAACAAGCACTCTTTGACCATTTACCAAACCTTGGTAGAAAAATTCCACTTGTTGATTTTCCAAAAAGCCATGTTGTGGACACTTGCGTAGCATATCCTTAAACCGTTCCCATGCTTCATAAAAGCTCTCTTGAGGCATTTGCTTGAATTGAGTAATCAAACTCTTCATTTGAAACGTCTTAGAAGGCAGAAAATACTTGTTCAAGAACATTTGTACAAGCTCATTCCATGTGTTACACATACCCAGAGTAATGGTAGATAACCATGTTCAAGCACGATCTCTCAAAGAAAACAGAAACAACCTCATCTTAATACAATCCTCGCTCACCCCATTCATCTTCACTGTGTTGGCAATCTCAATAAATTGAGCAAGATGAGCATTGGGATCTTTATTCGGGGTTCCACTAAATTATTGTTCTCGCACCATAGAAATCAAGCCCGCTTTAAATTCAAAGTTGTTGGCATTGATTGGTGGACCCATCATTTGTGGCATTGCCTTTGGCATGAAGAAATTTCAGACCACCCTTGGATCTACTTGAGGCCCTCGATGTACCGGAGGTGGTGGTGGAGGTGCATAAGCATGTTGAAAACCTTGTTGAAGCATGACTTGTTGTACCAATTGTTGAAGTAAAGCTTGATTGTTAAGCCTTCCAAAATTTTAATGAGCTTGTTGAGGAAGATTGGCATTGACTTTGGGTGCTTGTGCGTTGTCTTGCACATTCACATGTTGTCCACCTTTCCCATCATGCTCTATCTCCACATGATTATCACCTTGAAAATTCTCCATTAGATCACTATTTTTTGTTTTGTTCTCCTTTTTCCTTCTCCGAAAAGTGTGTTCAATCTCTAAATCAATAGGTTCAACTTGTTTTCCTTTTGACCTTGTTTGCATACACCTTCAAATAAGAGAAGTTAGAACAAGATTTTCACAAGCAAATATAAGAAAACAAATAAAATAAAAATGTCTCTATTAAAATTACTCTAAGATTTCCTTCGTTAAGCTACTAGCAACCGTTACCTCCCCGGCAACGGTGCCATTTGATTAGCCATTTTGTAGTATGGATGACCAACTAAAACAATTTATCGAACCACAGGGAGGTTGGCGCTAGAGCTTATGCGATATCACACTTATCATAATTTTATAGAGACTAATCATCGAGTGAAATTGTTGAACAAGTATTAAAATGACACAAATCAAGTAAACAAAGTATGATCAAATGATTAAAATGAAGTAATGTAGAGTTGTTTTCCAAATTAAGCAAAAGTGGGATTAACAACAATTAAGTAGCGAAAAATCTTAGGATACATGCATTAAACTCATATGAATCAAGGGTATGGATTAAGGGTCAACTCTAAATTCACCTAAGCTCCTTCTCAAGATGAATAGGAAATTAATTTCAATTAGCACAAAGGTTGGTTCTCATTCAAACAATTCCAATTAGGTACTAAGATTGAAATAAGAATCCCTTCACACAATTAATCAATCTCTCGATCAAACCAACTGTATGTCCTATCAAAGGGTTCTAAACTCTAAAGGATTTCTCAATCTCTTTATAATTTATAATGCACATGAAGTGTTTGATGAAATGATTCACTCAAATGTCCTAGTCACATAATTGATTTCTCAATCTAATCATATATTTAGAACATCTAAACACACAAATCATTAAAAACCTCAAGATCTAAGCATCAATGATAGGAAATCAATTAACCCAATCATCATATGAATTTAATTACATAAATCCCAAAATTTAACCACAAACTTCCATGTTGCTAATCCCACAAGGGAGATTAACCTACAATCTTCATAAGATCCTTAACATAGACATTAAAAACCTTATAAATCGTGGTAAACTAGAGGATTAACAAAAAATTGGAATGAACACTCCCTTGGATTGGCTCTAATTGAATCTCCTTCCTTCCTTTGGTGATCACTCACTCTTCCTTGCTTCTTCACTTGATTTGGATGATAGAATTTATGGAAAGATGATGTAGAATCAAAGTATGGATGAAAGGGATGAAGAATATGGTGTAAAATCAAAGGATTGGTGTGTGAGGTGTGTGAGCAGCTTGGTATTTCGTATCTCTCTCCTCAAAGGTTGAATGGATGGGTATTTAAAATTATTAGGGCCTTCTAGAAGAATTCTGATTTTTTTTACTGATCCGACAAATACACGACTCGTGTGCTGCAACAAGAGTCGTGTGAAGCAACACGAGTCGTGTGAAGTAACACAGTCAAGGGATAGTCGTGTTGTGCGTTCTGATGTCATTGCACGGCCATCTCTTACAGGCTCGTTTGCAGTACACAACTCGTGTAGCACGACATGGCTCGTGTACTTAAAATGGCTGGTCGTGTTCTTGCTGCCCTGTTTTCTTTTTTCTTCTTTCTTCTTTCGTCTTCCTTTTTCATTTTCGCTCCGATTTCACTTGTTTTATATATGATTAAGTTCATTCACACTCAATTCTATAAAAACACATAACTCCACCAAATAACATATAAATACGGATAAAAATATATGAAAATACATATAAAAATAGACTAAAATATAGGTGAAAATATCACTCATCATTATGCCCAACTATATATTCAGGAGATTGTCAGACTCCATGAAGTACCACTTACCATTGTATCAGACAGAGATACGAGATTCTTGTCTGCTTTCTGGAAGAGTTTGCATAAGGCGTTGGGGACATAGTTATCTTTCAGCACAACATTCTATACACAGACAAATGGTCAATCGGAGCGTACAATATAAATTTGGAGGATATGCTCAGAGCATGTGTGTTTGATTTTCAGGGTCAGTGGAATAAATTTTTGCCCTTGATAGAGTTTTCGTACAATAACAGCTATCAGTCCACTATTAGGATGGCACCATATGAAGCTATTACCCGTATTCGAGAGAAGATAAAAATTTCTCAGGATCGACTAGGGGTGGGCATTTTTCGGGTTTCGGGTACCCAATTTGAACCGGATAAAAATTACCCAAAAAAACCAGTTTTTTAGGGTAATTTTGGGTTTCGAGTAAACCCGAACCCGGTTGCTACTTATCGAATCGGGTATCGGGTATAAAAAATTACCCGAATTACCCGATCGGGTTACCCGGTTTTTTTAATAATTAAATTAAATATATATACAATATAATAATCTTAATTTTAGTAACTAGGGCACATGAGCACATCTTATCTCATCTCTGCCTCACGCACGCCTCCATTATTTCCAATTTCCATTTCTCAACTCACGCACGGTCCTCACTTTGCTCATCCTCATCTCGGATTAATCTTGTATGCTGGTCGTGCTCCATCTGCTGCCACAGCAATCGGCTTCTACCAAGTTCACGTCAAAGGGTAAACTGAACTTGTCCAGAAAGCACTGCAGCCTGATCCAATTACTTCTTGAGATTGAATCCGTTGGTGGTTAAAACGGTGCGTGCTTTGTTCATTTTTCCAGACAAAACTCCATATTGTTGGCTTTTTTTTGAATAAATGCTGGAGTTGAACTTGATCAAACTGAAATGGCTTCTATAGTGAAACTCTGGAGGTGTTGTAGATTGACTTCATGTATGATGATCACCTTAATAATTTTTTACATGGCTTAATCTTCATTTTTAATCTTGTGTGGATTAATTTTTGTTGCCACAAATAGTTATGGATCATGCTTCAACAACCTACACTTAAGCTATTTACTAAAATGGTGAAAATTCCGGGTAACCCGCTTCGGGTACCCAAAATTTTCAGGTACCCGAAATTTCGGGTAATGATTTAACCGGTTCGGGTTCGGGTAATGAGATTTTGAACCCAAAATTTTGGGTACCCGGACCCGAAACCCGGTCCGATGCCCACCCCTATGATCGACATAAAAGTTATGCAGACAAACAGAGAAGGGAATTAGAATTTGAAGTGGGTGATCAAGTATTCTTAAAAGTATCTCCAATAAAAGGGATAATGCGGTTTGGAAGGAAAGGGAAACTCAGTTCAAGATATGTTGGACCGTTCACTATCATTGAGAGAGTTGGAAGTGTTGCATATAAGTTGGAATTACCAGCATCAATGTCAAGAGTACATGACGTGTTTCATGTGTCAGTGTTAAGAAAGTATGTTTCAAATTCATCTCATGTTCTCAGGCAGGAACCAGTTGAGTTGAAAGAAGATTTGAGTTATGAGAAAATATCAGTTGAGATTTTACGGCGAGAAGTGAAGAAGCTCAGAAATAAAGAGATACCATTAGTGAAGGTGTTATGGAGGAACCAATTAGTTGAGGAGGCCACTTGGGAAAGAAATGATGAGATGATGGCTAAGTATCCAGAACTCTTCAGGTAAGTAAATTTCGAGGACGCAATTTTTATAAGGTGGGAGGATGTGATACCCGAGTTTCTCACTACTCATGTGTCAATATAATTTAATTTGTGTTATGTACATTTTATAATTATGTGATAATTATTTGGCAACTATGTGATAATAATGTGATAATTATTTCTACATTTTATTTATCTTTATATTTTATTTGATACATCCATGATAAAAATAGTGACAATATGTGAATATATGTGTACATAAATATTTATGTGCAATTATTTGGATATATAATTAAATTATTTTATGTGTATAAATACATTATTTCTTAATTATTAACTGTCACACGTGTTCTCGTAATAATAATAGTGTTAAGAAAATATACACGTATGAGTACTAATTTGTAAATGTATTATATCTTAGTAATTAATATTACATGTATATTCATAATGAATAACAATAATAATAATTGTTGTAATTATAATTATAATAATAAAATAGTAATAGGTGATAAAAAGGGGGTAAACACGTTGATTGCTAATCCAAATGTGTAAATTAGCATGAATAGTAATATTAATATAATAATAATAATAATATTAATATATATATTTTTGACTATAAATAGTAAGTATTAAATGTAGGGGGTTGGGATAGTCACCTACGACTTTCACTCACCACTATATATATATATAGGTGTGTTAACCCTCTTTAAGGGAAATTAAAAGCAGAAGCTGCGAGCAGCAACTAAAAAAAGAGAGAAGGAAGAGAGGGGGAGAGAGAAGAAGAAAAGGAGGAGAGAGCTGTGCCGGAACGGGAAAGGAGGAATTAGTTACGGTTCTTTACGGGTCTATAGTGTTACTATTGTTGGAGTCCAGGTAAGTAGAAGTCTAACTACAATGCATAAACATGTTGTGTGTGAATTATTTGTGACTAATATGTGATAATTATGTCATGAATTATTTGTAATTAGTTTAATTACGTTATAAATTATTTGGGGTTAATTGGTGATACCAGTTGTGGATTTATAAGATTTGAAATAATATCATTGTCATATATAGATCTATGTGATTAGAAACTATTGAAAATATATCTTTGTGATTTGAGAAGATATTGGTTATGAGGATCTGTGTTATCCGAGATGAAGTTGTTATTCCAAAAAGGGTGTAGGATATAAAAGGTTGGAGGGAAATGTGTAGATATTTGTGGACGGGTATGGGAATTTGGTGAGTGTGGTAAACAAAATATGATAGAAAAGATTTGAGGGAGAGAACAAGGTTTATAATAAACACACTTTACTAAACGTTTGGTTGTATACTACTTCAAAATGTTACACCATCAACCTATTTATACTACGCAATAGTACATCCTCAATTATTCTAGATAATTCTACACTAACTCCTAATTAATCTAGATATTTCACTAATTTGATCACATGTTTTTCTAGGTTGTTCTTTCACTACATTATTCTAGATCATTCTTTCTCGTTCTCCTAATATCCATACATGCTAGAAATTTCTAATCTACAACTATCTCCACCATTCTAGAACATTCACATCTTCTCAATTATTCTAGTATTCTCTTGTCATCTTCTCATGCAAAATTAAGTTTACTACCCAACACTCCCCTCTTAAACTTGATTTTGCATTCCAAGCAAACTCCGTAATCTTGCAAACTCTTCATACTTGAGCGGCTTTGTGAAGATGTCGGCTAATTGGTCACGTGATTTGACGTACTCCACTTGAACTTCTTTCTTTATTATGCATTCTCTAATATAGTGGAAGCGAGTATCTATGTGCTTGCTCCAATTATGAAATATCGGATTCTTCGCCAATGCAATCGCCGATTTGTTGTCCACACAAATCCTAGTAGGATTCTCTTGTGTCCATCTGAGCTCCCGTAAAAAACTCCTGAGCCACATAGCATGGCAAACACTGGATGTGGCAGCTACATACTCGGCTTCACATGTAGATAGTGTGACTATCGATTGTTTCTTCGACAACCAAGTAAAAGCAGTGTCTCCCCCAAATCCACTTGCACTTTTTTGATCATCACCATCCCCAACCCAGTCGCTATCACTATAGCCCACAAGCTCATATTTATTAGTATTTGAATAAAGTAGGACATAGTTGAGCGTACCTTTGAGATATTGAAGAATTCTCTTTGCCGCCTTCAAGTGCGTTGTGGTTGAATTCTTCATAAATCTACTCACAAGCCCTGTTGCATAGAGTATATTTTTCTCGTGCAAGTTAAGTACCTTAGGCTTCCAACCAAACTTTTAAAGAGCCTTGGATCCACTTTTTCTCCATCTTCATGCTTGGATAGTTTACTTCCACACTCCACTGGGGTGTTTATTGCCTTGCAATCTTCCATTTTGAACTTCTTGAGGATCTCCTTCGTATAACCTTCTTGTGTGATGAAGATTCCTTCCTCAAGCTGCTTGACTTCAACTCCAAGATAATATGCCATGAGCCCAATATTAGTCATCTCAAACTCTTTAGTCATGGCCTTCTTGAAATCTTCGAACATCTTAGTGTTGCTTCCTGTGAATATAAGATCATCCACATATAAGCATACAATTAAGACATCATCACCTTTGACTTTGACGTAGAGGGCATGCTCATGTGGGCACTTGGTGAAACCATTCTCCTCCAAGTACTTGTCAATCCTGGTATTCAATGCCCTAGGTGCCTGTTTTAATCCATATAGGGCCTTCTTCAATCTCAACACCTTTTCTTCTTGTCCTTTCACCTCGTAGCCTGGTAGTTGCTTGATGTAGTCTTCTTTATCAAGAACACCATTCAAGAAGGCTGACTTCACGTCCATTTGATAGATTTTCCATTTATTTTGGGCTGCAAGAGAAATGATTAGTCTGATTGTTTCTAGGCGGGCGACAGGAGCGAATACCTCATCATAGTCGATTCTGGCTCTTTGACTATATCCTTTGGCGACAAGCCTTGCTTTATATCTCTCTACTTCACCCTTGGAGTTCTTCTTCTCTTTATACACCCACTTAACTCCAATGGCCTTGTGATCCTTTGGCAATATTGCAAGCTCTCACGTATCATTCTTCTCAATGGCCTTAATTTCCTCGTCCATTGCATCTCTCTATATTTTGCTTTGTGTAGTTTCCTCAAAAGTTACTGGCTTACAATTAGCAAATAAGTAAAGTAATGTGAGATCTTCTAATCTTTTAGTCTCGTCATTCATGCAGGCTCCTCACACGCGATGCACTTCTTTCATTCAGGAAAGATGGTGGCGAGTCTCCAACTTCTCTTGATAGTGAAGTGGGTGGAGTCACTACCTCTTCACCTTTATCTGCTTGCTCCAAATCTTCTTCATATTCAAATTGTGGAGTTATAAAGTTGTGATCATTGATGTTGGCTCACTCTTATTGTCGAGCTTTCTTCTTGTCTCATCTGCTACGTGAGAATATGCTTTGCTCCTGAATACTCTTAGATGAGCGATTCCAGGCTTTCTCCCACTTCATACTTCTTGTGGAGTCTTTCCCCACATACTCCGATTTGGAGATCGATTGGACAAGTACACCGCACACGCCACTGCTTCTACCCAAAATTCTTTTGGAAGTCTTTTTGTCTTCAACATGTTGCGCGCCATCTCCACTATGGTTCTATTCTTCCTCTCCACCACACTATTTTATTGAAGAGATCTTGAAACAGTGAAAGGCCTATGGATCCCGTTTGCTTCGCAATACGCCATGAACTCCTTGGATGTGAATTCACCACCTTGATCGGTTCTCATGGATTTGATTTCAAGCCCGCTCTCCTGATGGGCATTTTCTCAACACACAATTAATCCTCAAGTATGAAGAATATCAATTATAGTTTCGAAGGTGACCAAGTTATATATCGAACCTAAGGGACGGATAAATATCAATTTAATTATATTCTAGTAGACTAAGACTATGTTGGAAATATAATGGTTGTGGTATTGAAATTAAGTAACAAATATTAATTGAAATAGCAAGTAAAAATAACAAGTGAATGGATAACTGAGTTGTGATCAAGTAAGATAGTGGGTAGTTCATCAGGTCATCCAACTCCACTTATTAATTCATCTTTCATATGACGGTGTCCGACTCTGCCTTGTGGTTTATGAACGCATCACTAAACCATGCAAATTCACTCTATAGACACAAGTAAATATGCGAATGACATGTGTGAATATCCTTGGAGCAAGAGATATAATTCACCCCCCTTTCTAGGTACTATCAGTATCAATTATTTCCCGTGCACTTAGTACTCTAACCCGATATGATCTCCCTTTATAGGTACTATGAAATTATACTCTTTATCCTACTTATTAACCCAAATATGATTCAATTAATAAATATTCATATAAGATAGTTCTAATAAGACTTCGGAATCCCTTCACTTAGAATTATAACATAAAACCCTGCTCAGCAGTGAAGGCACTCAACCAATAACCAAGTTATGTATTCAGACTCTACACAACAATTATTGATGCACAAAACGATCGTGAGTATGGATTAAAAACGTGCAATCTTATATAAAATAAACCACAAGTAGTGTTGTACGGAGTTTACACACGAAAGATAAATTAACTCATGAAACCTTCATAACCCTAGAACTACCAAAGCGGTTCTAGTGCATGATTGATCTAAGAACAATTATGGTTAGTTGGACCAATCTTACTTGAATCTCCAGCGGAACCTCTATCACAGCCCCTCTGGATGACGGACGATCGATCTCCTCCCAACTCTACATCTCCACGTCTTCTTGTATGATATATATCTCTTCTACTTCTGCATAAGCCTTCTTTTATATTTGTAATTACGTCTCTTGGGCTTGGAATGGGTTTTTTAAGTGATCACATGCATTAACGGTGTAAAAATATGGATATGGTAAGTTCCCGAGCCTCAATTCGACTTCAGCAACAGGTCAAATTGACCCCTCCAAGTCGAATTGCAGGTCGAATCGGCACACTGTAAGTCCCAGGTGCTCGATTCGACCAACTGCCCTGGTCGAATCGGCATCTCTGCCAACCAATTCAACCTCGATTTGACCTGATGCCCAGGTCGAATCTCTCCTGTCGTGGTCGAATCCACCTTCTGCTCATGTGTGCTGCCAATTCGACCTAAAGAGCTGGTCGAATTGATCTCCTTTAGGTCGAATTACACTCCTGCTTCGCCCAACGGATGGCTTCGACTTTCTTTCTTCAGTTTTCAACACTTCCACTCCGCTTTCCTTCGAAAAACCACTCAAATAGCTCCAACAACACCTGATTCGTGACTTCATACAATATATATCGGTTTACAATTGATTTCATCCTTCAAACAATCCATAATAGCACAAATCTAGGCGCAAAATTCGTGAATTAACACACTCATCATACCCCCAAACTTACATGTTGCTCGTCCCGAGGCAACGCAATCAAACAAAGGAGTCGTGTATAATTCACAAGAATCACCAAGTACAAAACATATTACACATGCAACTTCATCAATTAAGAACAAGTATTCATGCATCATAGATAGCATTCATGCAAAACATCACCCAATTATATTACCATTCGGAGTATTAAGTCATCTAGGTCACAAGTTAAGTGTTTACTCTCACTCAAGTGCTAATCGCACTTAACAGGTTAGTGTATACGCTCATACTCAATCCATACGAACGCATAACCATAAGCTTGGCAAGGGTCTCAAAAATCAACTCATAATCAACTAATGACTAGGATCACAAAGGACTTGTTTTTGGGTTGTAATGTTGGCTCTTTGGAAAGGGTAGGAAAATTTAGATAAATGACTCAAACACTAGTAGAGAGTTACCTTGGAGGTTATTGCTTTCTTCATTTGGCTATATATTCTCCTCCAATTTCTTCTCTTGCACTTCCAATTTTGAATTTCCTTCTCTTTCTTGCATCAACATCATTATTCTTTTGGTAGTTCGGGTACCGGTTGTCGGCACTACCCTTTTTGAACAGCAATTGGGGTACCAGTTTCAGGCACTACCTCTAAACAAGATTTAACCATACACTTTTCTTACTTTTCTCAACCTTATTCTATCTTCATTCTTCCTCTTGCAACACTTATTCACCTCAACTCTCTACCAATGAATAGGGTATTTAAACAAAGCTCAAGTAAAGGTAAAATAAGGCTCTTTTATTCAGCTTGCCAAAGAAAAAGCTTTTAAAGGCTCAAACGAGGCTACCAAAGGTATACATAATCAACGGGAAAGTAAAATTCGGATAAGTAACTCAAGTAATCAAGAATTGCCTAAGATCATATCCTAACAATTCACCAATTGTAAGTCTCACACAAGACTCCAAGCCAAGTTCTAGAATACGTTCATATGAATGATTCTCTCAAGAATAAACTATCATGATCAAGCATGATTAAAAGGCTCAAATCCTCACATGGGTAAATAGAATCCTAAGTACTCCTCATAGCACATAATCAAGATCAATTTTACAAGAACTCTACATACTTATCAAATTATACATGCTTCTCATCAATGGAAATTAACACGTGAACATATGAATGCACAAATCCAAAAATCATATATCAAAGTCAATCATACAAGCATCTCTACAAATCCCATCTCAACTCATGCATCATAGTCACTCCTCACTATCCATATGCAAGATGATCAAATATAGCAATTAAGTACATGCCACTCACGTCCTGTAAAGAGAAAAAGAAGACTGGAGATGAGATGAATTAGAGAACACAAAAAAACCTGCAGCTCTACTCCTCCGGAGCAATATCATCCTCATCATCATCATCCTCACTCATCTCATCAAATCTCCTCTCCACGATCCGGTGCAAGTCACTAATGTGTCTATCCAAATAATCAACACGATCACTCAGCTTACCAACCCACTCATTCATGCTTGTGTATGGATCATTAAGCGTGGCATAGTTGGCATTCGCGAGATCAAGCTATCTATTCGTCTTCTGCTAATTCGTGCTGATCGTGGCCAGACGCTCATTCAAGAGATGGAATTGCTCCCATGTATAATCGTCCAATCCAGCCCACTGCTACTGTCGTGGCACTGTCGGAATGGGGCGAAGAATCCTCTCCTGCTGCTCCGGGATATCCATCTCCTGATACTCGTCCTCGTCTCCATGTGGCTGTTGTGGCGGTGGTGGCCAGAACTCTCCCTAATCTACAATCTGCTGCTGCTCCGCAACCATACCGACTGCACACATCCGGGCCACCATCCTCCAATCTCCTCTCGTCTGGACAGTCACAGACAAGGCGGTGTGGCCCAACGAACTCATCAATCTGTTCCTCTCCTCCCAAACGGTAGTCATGTCACTCACATCGAAGGAGAACATGAAATCAAAGGGCTTAGGGCCCCTCGTGAAGAACCAATCCCCATCTCTAAAATGCGCAAATCTTCCCTTCAAGCAAGAGAACATCACTAAATCGGGCTCTTCTAGGACATGTGTGATGTCGGTGAAGTCCATGCCTTAATACTCAGCCACGGTTGTGAGTAATCCTCCAATATTCACCCTCTGAAACCCGTAGTTCCTAAACCGATTCAGCTGATAGATAAAGTATGAACCTACATTGAACTTTACCCCATTAAGCATGCACCACAAAGCATAAAGCTCTCCTCTCGACACGCAGCTTCCCTCAGAGCGGGCAAATAGCGTGTTGCTCAACACTCTATCCATGTACCGGAGCACGGATTCTTGATCATAGAAGCACGAGCGTCCTGCGTCTTATAAACGACATCCTCTCCAGAAATCTCTCGCCAAAACCTGTTAGCATTGAAAGGAGTCTGAAACAACACATTGAACTCTTCCGCCGACCATGTCCTCATCACTCTTCCCAGCTGGAAAGTACACTCATAAGAAAACCCCATCGGATCCTTCTCAATCTAGATCGAGCACAAAACTTCAGCCGTCATATGGAAATATGTCGGCTTCTTCAACTCCATAAAATGATGGATCCCCACTTGGTCAAACATCCACAACATATCATCTCGAATCCTCATCGTGAGCATAGCATCATCATCTTGGTACCTTGTTCTAGCTATCTTCTTCGAAACTTCATCCCATTTTTCTTTAATCTCATCCCACTCGTCCATTCGGATTTTGAAATTTGCAGGCAATCTCTCCTTGAGCCTCAATTTTTTTATCACATTATCCTCCCGAGAGGGCTTATCTTGCCTCTTCTTTGATCGAACCTCTACTTCCTTGCCATTGTCTTTTCCTTGATCTGAAAACAATACTTCAATAACGACCAACAAGGAAAAACAAACCAAGTAATTGACTAGCATAGCATCCAACTCTACTCAAGACTTCAAGTTTCAATGCATCATCAGTCAAGCCAAACTTGTTCAATACTCAATCCTTTTGCTAATTAACCATGATTCCAACATCAATCAAACATAGTAATCAATCAATCATAACCAACAACAAGCATGCTTCATTAATTCAAGCAATTCGATATGATCAATCAAAATAAACTACTCAAATTTAACACTTCTAATCCATAATCAACATGCTCATCAATCACACTCCCTAATCACCCAACAATTCATAAAAAACTCAAGGTTCTAACATCAATTAAACAATCAAATCGAACCAATTAAGTATTCACATGAACTTGTTCACAACATTCAATCATCACAATGAATCCTCAAATAAACAAGTTTCAATCAACTTACCCAACCAAAATCAATACATAGAACATCAATCCTAGGGTAATTGAGTTGAGAAAACATACCTTTTGTTCTTCCCATAGCTTAAATTGAACAGGCGAATGAACCAACACAATTCGCAAACAAACCCTAACTACGATTGAATTAGCCCAAAATCGCGATGAATTGAAGTAATTAAGGGTGGAGTGTGGTGTAATCGGTACAAAAAAACGAGTAGGATTGAAGATTAGAGGCAAGGTTCTTCGATTAGGTGTGAATTCGAGTGGAGGTGGTGCGCAAAAGTGATCGATTGGTTTGAGAAATGGGATTAAGAACACACTTACCTGGCCCAATTCGACCTTGATTCGACCTGTCAACGAGGTCGAATCAACTTCATCGTGGTCAAATCGACCTTCTGGACAACTTTCTCCTTCGATTCGACCTCGATTCAACTTGGTCCCCTAGTCGAATTGACATGCTCCAGGTCGAATCGACACACTGTAAGATTTAGGTCCTCAATTCGACCTCGATTCGACCTGGGCCTCTGGTCAAATTGAAACTGTCGTGGTCGAATTGGCTCAATGGAAGATTTTGCACTTCGATTCGACCTCGATTCGACCTGGACCTCTGGTCGAATCGCCAAGCCTCAGGTCGAATTGGGCTACTGGACAAATTTTGCCCCTCGATTCGACTTGTACGCTTGGATTCGACCATGCCACTTGGTCGAATTGGCTCTCTGATGCTCCAAAATTGAGTGTTCTTCATCCCCTACACACTTCAAGCTTAACAATCGAACATTAGGTACCAAAATAGAGCATAACTTCATCAAGAATCAATCCTAAAACTTAACATTCATGAGTAACTCCGCAAATAACTCAAAACACGGAACAAAACACCACTAAATATTAGGCAAGTTACAAAAAATCAACATATAAAAACCGATTAAAATATGCCACAAAATATTAACTCCCCTAACAAACGTTACAAAGAAAAGATTATACTATCGGTGCTTATTGAGGTCAGTACATCACACCCCCCCAAAATTAGTAGAAACTATAGTCGAAACTAAGTTTGCAAAGAGATGTAATCGCCGATAAGTAAGCACATCAAATAAAAAATTTCTTACTCACACGAAAGAAATAAAACTATAAAACGGAAGGGCAAGCCCCCAACAGGCGCTCATGTTTAACGTCAGAGAGTCATGACAGTACCAATTTAGTGTAAGGTATCTTCAAAGATGACACAAGCATCATCCGGCAACTTATAATGCTTCAATCGATGTCCATTCGCCGCGATAATGTCTCCATCTTTGTCAATAAGCTCAAAATTCCCCCCTCCACAGGCTCTATGAATCTTGAACGGTCCCATCCATTTCGACTTCAATTTTCCTACGAAAAACTTCAAATGAGAGTTAAAAAGTAATACCTCATCACCTTGCCTGAATTCTTTGTATGAGATCTTAGAATCATGCCATTTCTTCATCCTTTCCTTGTAAATCTCATAATTCTTGTAAGCACGATTTCTAAACTCATCAAGTTCATTAATGTGAGTCATCCTCAACTCTCTCACATCCTTAAGAGACAAGTTCAAGCTTCTTAAAGCCCAAAAAGCTTTGTGTTGGATCTCCACGGGTAAGTGGCACGGCTTTTCATAGATAATTTGGTACGGTGACATATCCAACATCATCTTATAAGCAGTACAAAACCCCCACAAAACATCATCGAGCTTCATAGCCCAATCTTTCCTATTGGTTCCTACCACTTTCTCCAAGATTTGCTTCACTTGACGATTAGAGACCTCCGCTTGCCCATTTGCTTGAGGATGATAGGGTGTAGTAACCCTATACTTAACACCATAATCCTTAAGCACCTTCTCAAGAAGTTTATTGACGAAGTGAGAACCTCCATCACTCACTAATGCTCTAGGAACTCCAAAGCGGGCAAAGATATGCTTCTTCAAGAAAGATATAATAGTCCTTGAATCATTAAAGCGAGTAGGAATGGCTTTTACCCACTTAGAAACATAATCCACAGCTAAAAGGATGTAAAGAAATCCATTAGATGGGGGAAAAGGCCCCATAAAATCGATCCCCCACACATCGAAGATCTCTACAACAATGCTCGGCTGCAAGGGCATCTCATCTTTCCTGCTTATATTCCCCATCCGTTGACATCTATCGCATGTCGCCACATAGGTTTCACAATCTTTAAACAAAATAGGCCAATAGAGAGCGGATTGAAGTACCTTGGCTGCTGTCTTTTGAGCTCCGAAGTGCCCCCCGTTAGGTTGTGCATGGCAAAACTCAAGAACACTCTCCATCTTCATCTCGGACACTCACCTACGGACGATAGAATCCGTGTATATTTTGTACACAAATGGATCATACCATATAAAAGTCTCAACATCCCGCTTGAATTTAGCAAGTTGATATCGGCTGAGATCTCTCGAAATTTCTCCCACGGCAATGTAATTGACATAATCCGCATACCATGGATCCATCCCTTGTGCAACAACCACACATGCTCGTTCAGCCCCTTCAATGAACACAGCCATAATCTTCTCATCCGGGCACATCTCCTCAATATAGTTGAAAGAATCATCACAATGATCCCTTGTCTCCAACCTTGATAAATGATCAGCCAATACGTTCTCCGTACCTTTTTTATCTCGAATTTCCATATCAAACTCTTGAAGAAGAAGAATCCATCTTATGATTCTTGGCTTCGTTTTCTTCTTCTCCATCAAGTACCGAATCGCAGAATGATCCGTATACACTATAGTTTTCATGCCACCAAATACAGTCGAAACTTATCGAATGCATACACCACAACTAAAAACTCCTTTTCAGTCACAGTGTAGTTCTTTTGTACTGCATCGAAAGTCTTACTCGCATAGTGATGGCGCAGAACTTCTCCTCCCTCAGCTGCCTAAGCACCACTCCAAGTGCTACATCACTTGCATCACACATAAGTGCAAATGGCTGAGTCCAATCCGGTGTGATCAAGATGTGCAGTAATAAGCACCTCTTTCAAGACCTGAAAAGCTGTTAGACATTCATCATCAAAAACAAAAGGAACATCATTTTCAAGTAAATGAGACAAGGGCTTGGAGTATTTTGAGAAGTCTTTGATAAATCTTCTATAAAATCAAGCATGTCCAAGGAAGGACCCCACTCCTCTTTCATTGGTCGGTGGTGGAAGCTTCTCAATTGCCACCACTTTCGCTCTATCCACCTGCAATCCCTTGGCAGAAACATGATGCCCAAGAACAATCCCATCTCTCACCATAAAGTGACACTTCTCCCAATTCAAGACAAGATTAGTTTCTTGACATCTCTTCAACACAGTAGCAAGGTTAGATAAACAAGTATCAAAGGAGAAACCAAATACAGAAAAATCATCCATAAACACCTCCATGATCTTCTCTATCAACCCATCAAAATTTGCCATCATGCAGCGCTGAAAAGTAGCAGGCGCATTACACAATCCAAATGGCATCTTTCTAAAAACAAAGTGTTGGCAATTGGATCGTGTGGATCAACGTGATCGTTAGGATTTAAGGCAAACAATTAGCAGCGGAAGCAATTAAACTGTTTACCGTACTTCTGGGTTGATGTAGAGGATGAACCGTTGCAGAGAACCACCTCTAATCTTCTACTGTATGTCCCAAGTGTGATCCTGCTGTTGTGTGGGCAACAGTCTGCAGGATCTCTCAATCTGCTTCTTTTCCCTTCTCTCACCAAAAGAGGCGCAGGAATTATCTAAAGGTTCCAGGAAGCTAAGTCCACTTATATATTGGGCTACAGCAGGGACCAGGAGGAGAAATTGGGTTGGGCCTCAATTGAATTTAATTAACCAAGCTTAGCCCAAAGCTTTTAATTAAATCCAATAATAATAATATTGTCCACTAAAATATTATTACTGCACTACCCGTCCAATCCCAAAATTATGTTCTGGGCTCCTTATTATATGCCCGATGGTCTCCCCATGTTTAAGAAAAACAATGTCCATTAATTAATTAAGTTACTGACAACTCAAATTAATTAATATCTCATCCGAGAGTAGTACCACTCAACCTTATTATCATGCCGGAAATTAATCCACTTGCAAGATTTACATGATAAACCTTATGAGCTCCTCAAGGGGACATCATCAACCTATGACGGACATGGATTCCTTCTACAATCAACAGCACACCATAGATACAGCACTACTTCCCAACTCACCGAGTTTGTTGATTTAATACATATAAATCTCACCCATTGATGAATCAAAGAAATACATACTGCCCTACGTGTCGAGGTTATTGTATAGGGATTAAGAGCACGAACTTCCATAATAACAGAGATCAAGTTCTTCTATAAGTCAATATAAGTCGAACGATCTCAGGTGGTCCTGCTCAATACACACAAGTGCACTAATGTGATTCTATAGCCAAGACAAGCTAATACCAAACCACACTACAACCATACCGATAGAGAGTCCCCGTCTATCTCAGTTGTGAGCATCTGTTTATACTTTATAAGGAAACAGATAATATGATCTTCTGCGTGTTGTCGCACAACATATTATCTACAGTATAAAGTAAATGGACTATTGCATCATGCATACAAAATAAATTATAAGATGCAATCATTTGATCAATGATTCTCATTTCAAATATTGTTATGACATTGTTCATACTAAAGCTAGACTTTTAGTATACAATCCAACATAAAGGTCTCGTATAGGCAAGTAAAAGTAGTCTTTTTATGATCCTCAGGAGCAATCTTGATTTGATTATAACCCGAGTACCCATCCAAGAAATAATATAATTCATACCCTGCGAGACGATCAAGCATTTGATCCATGAAAGGAAGGGGGAAGTGGTCTTTGCATGTATTTTCATTCAGTTTCCTGTAATCAATACACACACGCCATCCCATTGGAATCCTCGTGGCTATTGCCTCTCCATCTTCAGTTTTCTTAATAGTCATGCCCCCCTTCTTAGCTACAACATGCAAAGGACTCACATGGGGATTATCACTAATCGGATAAATAATTCCAGCATCCAACCACACTAGAATTTGCTTCCTAATTACTTTTTAAATCGCGGGATTCACCCTCCGCTGATTTTGAATACTACTCTTGGCCTCATCTAACAACCTAATTTTATGCATGCAATATGAAGGATTAATACCTTTCAAATCATCAAGAGACCACTTAATCGCAGACTTGTACTTCCTAAGAATATCTAACAACTCCTCAAGTTGATCATCATCAAGGGAAGAAGATACTATTACCGGATATTTTCTATCGTCACCAAGAAAGGCATACTTAAAGTGTTCCGGTAACGGTTTCAGCTCCTCTTTCTTTTCTTCCATTGGAGTGCTCTCTCTATCCAATGGCAAGTACTTCCTAGTCCACTTCACTTCCTCAATCTTAGATTTCTCCAATTCATACCTGCCATTACCCAAAGCAAGTAAGTTTTCAAGATATTCAATACATACCTCATTGGAGAGATCATCAAGCTCCGTAGTGGGATAAGTAAGAGACTCCATCAAGCATGTCTCAAGAGGGTCCTTAGACAGGATCAAAGACATATCTTCCTTCACAATCTCCTCCACCACATCAATACTATGACATTGCGACTCCATAGGCATCTTCATTGCTTTGTCTAGGTTGAATATGACCTCTTCTTTATCCATCCGCAACCTAAGCTCCCCTTTTTTAACATCAATCATGGCCCCAGCAGTAGCAAGGAAAGGTCTCCCCAAGATAAGAGGTATATTATCCTTGTCATCTTCCATCTCAAGTACGAGAAAATCCACAGGAAAAACTAATTTCTCCACTTTGGCGAGAAAGTCTTCTATAATACCTTTCGAAAACATCATCGACCTATCCGCCAATTGTAGAGCAACAGTTGTAGGAGATAACTCCCCAAACCAAGCCTTTGAAAGATAGACAATGGCATCAAATTGATGCTTGCCCCAATATCGCATAAGGCTCGTCGTGCCGGCCCTTTTCCAATCTCACACAAGATAGTGAAGCTTCCTGGATCCTTCATCTTCTGTGGCAGCTTTCTTTGGATAATCGAGCTGTAATTTTCAGACAAGTTCACCATCTCGACTCCGTTCAAGCTTCTCTTTTTCAACAGGAATCGGGCATAGTACGGCATCTCCAATATTGCCTCAGAGAAAGGAATATTCAAGCTTATTTTATTTATGATATCTGAAAACTTCTTGAACTTCTCTTCCAATCCCTTCTTAACCAACTTATAAGGAAACGACAGAGGTATCTTTGTTTTGGAAATACCCCATTCATCACGCTCGACCTTCTCCGCTTTATCCTTTTCGGCTCTCAACCTCTTGGCTCTTTCCCACTTCTTCTCTGCTATGATCTCAGTATTCTGCTCATTCAGAAGCAATGGAGTAATGTTTACATCATGAGGAGTGTTCGGTGAAGAAATAGGTGTGGAACGAGATAATTCGACCTCGATTCGACCAGGTGCTCTGGTCAAATTGGGCATATAGTGGTCGAATTGAACACTTGGAACACGGTTCTTACCCTGTACCTCCGATTCGACCTGGATTCGACCTGAAGGTCTGGTCGAATTGAAGTCCCCGTGGTCGAATCGACTCATTATAAGATTTCTGCCCTCCGATTCGACCTCAGTTCAACTTGAAGGTCTGGTCGAATTGGACGGTTGCTGGTCGAATCAGGCTTCTGACGAAACAGAGTGCTCCAGAAGGGTGGATTCGACCTCAATTCAACCTGTGGGCCAGGTCGAATTGACTAGATTTTGGTCGAATCGAGGCTCTGATGCTTCCAAATCACGTCCAGGCGTCCAATTCGACCTCCCCTGTTGAATTCAACCTATGATGTTGGTCGAATTGGGGTCGAATTGAGCCCTTGACGTGTCCAATTTTGATTCCGGCCTCATCGGTCCCTCGTACTGTGTTCCAGACCTCAATGTGATGGCGTTTCAGGACCTTGGATTCTCAATACTTTACGATGGGAGCTTCCCTTTCTTAATAGTTTGAGTAAGCTTGTTAACACTTCCTGCTACCTTCCCCATCAACAATGTAAGGTCCTTCACTTGCTTGGACAAATCCTCATGGTTTGCATCAATTTTCTTCTCTAACTTGGCCTCAAGACTATCCACTCTAGCATCATTCCTAGCCATGTACCTGTTCACCGTATCCTCGAAACCCCGTTTTCCTTCTTCCACTTTCGCACCCAGATCAACACCCATCAGAGGCTGAATTGCATTTTTAGGATTACTTCATGAAAACTTCGGCCTCCTAGGCTGTTGATAATTACCCGGGGGACCACGATTGTTGTAGTTCCCTTGGTAATTCTGGTTTTCCTGATTTTGAAACCTTGTTCTTTGAATACTTTGGCCCATAGTATAGTTTGCTTCTTCCTGCTGCATGATTGGTACGCGCTGAGATATATCGCTGATTTGCTTTTGTTGAGACTCAAGTAGCTTGTTAATATTCGACAAGCTAGAGACGATCTCATCTTCTCTACTTGTTTTCACCATAGCATGTTCAACCTTAGCCACTTTTTCAAAGACGTAAGTACCTCTAATTCTATCAGTTGGCCAATCTCTCGAGTTCATCGAAATATCTTCAAAAAGTTTTTCGGCCACTACGGATAACTTAGTAAGCAATGCTCCATTAGAAGAAGCATCCAATAACACACGTGAATCACAGTCCAATCCATTGTAGAATATGCTGATATATTGAGCTTTAGATAGCCCATGTTGAGGACACTTACGAAGCATGTCCTTGAATCTGTCCCAAGCTTCATGAAACTTCTCTCCACTACCGATAGTGAATTGGTTAATGTCTTGCTTCAATTTGAACACCTTTGAAGGTAGCATGTATCTTTCCAAGAACTTTAACTTCAATTGCTCCCAAGTAGTGCATTCAGCTGCATTGATATTGTCGTACCAATTTCTTGCCTTTTCAGTAAGCGAGAATTTAAACAAGAGGATCTTCCTAGCATCTTCATGTTCTCCTGCGTCTTTTTGAGTACTTGCATATCCCAATAACTTGTTTAGATGATGCTGCAGATCCTCGAAAGACCCTTCTGCAAAAGAGTTCCTTTCTATCATGCTAATAAGAGTGGGGTGAAGATCGAAATCCACATTAGCCCCCCTCGCTCCCAGAAGCCCAAAGTGTCCAGCCTCATTATTCTTGAAGACTTCATGGATAGCTAGATTATTCGGATTGGCTCTTTCATTGGCCATGCCAACTTCCTCTGCTGCTGCGTTTGGATCAACTACAGTTTCAGTCACTTCCGAGTTTGGTTCGTCCACTTCAACTCCAAAATTCAGAGTTGTAGTTGGCTCTTTTTTCTTGCTTTGAATCTTACTCTTCTTCTTCTTGGTTGACACTCCGATCTCAGGATTATAAGGCTCTAATTTACATTGCTTTGATCTTGTGTGCATAAACCTGAAAAGATTAAGAGCTAGAACACAAAATATGAATTAAAATAGTCCTAATAAAACTAGAAATAATAAAAAGATATTTTATGCCATCTCCGGCAGCGGTGCCAAAAACTTAATGGGCGTTTTCTCAACAAACAATTAATCCTCAAGTATGAAGGATATCAATTGTAGTTTCGAAGGTGTCCAAGTTATATATCGAACCCAAGGGACGGATAAATATCAATTTAATTATATTCTAGTAGACTAAGAATATATTGGAAATATAATGGTTGTGGTATTGAAATTAAGTAACAAATATTAATTGAAATAGCAAGTAAAAATAACAAGAGAAGAGATAAGTGAGTTGTGATCAAGTAAGATAGTAGGTAGTTCGGCAGGTCATTCAGCTCCACTTATTAATTCATCTTCCGTGTGATGGTGTCCGACTCTGCCTTGTGGTTTATGGACGCATCACTAAATCATGCAAATTCACTCTATAGACACAAGTAAATATGCGTATGATACGTGTGAATATCCTCGGAGCAAGAGATATAATTTACCCCCCTTTCTAGGTACTATCAGTATCAATTATTTCCCATGCACTTAGTACTCTAACCCATTATGATCTCCCTTTATAGGTACTATGAAATTATACTATTTATCCTACTTATTAACCCGAATAAGATTCAATTAAAAAATATTCATATAAGATAGTTCTAATAAGACTTCGGAATCCCTTCACTTAGAATTATAACATAAAACCCTGCTCAGCAGTGAACGCACTCATCCAATAACCAAGTTATGTATTCACACTCTACACAACAATTATTGATGCACAAAACGACCGTGAGTATGGATTAAAAATGCGCAATCTTATATAAAATAAACCACAAGTAGTGTTGTACGGAGTTTACACACGAAAGATAAATTAACTCATGAAACCTTCATAACCCTAGAACTACCGAAGCGGTTCTAGTGCATGATTGATCTAAGAACAATCATGGTTAGTTGGACCAATCTTACTTGAATCTCCAGCGGAACCTCTGTCACAGCCCCTCTGGATGACGGACGATCGATCTCTTCCCAACTCTACGTCTCCATGTCTTCTTGTTTGATATATCTCTCTTCTACTGCTGCATAAGCGTTCTTTTATATTTGTAATTACGACTCCTGGGCTTGGAATGGGCTTTTTAAGTGATCACATGCATTAACGGTGTAAAAATACGGATATGGTAAGTTCCTGAGCCTCAATTTGACTTCCGCAACAGGTCAAATTGACCCCTCCATGTCGAATCACAGGTCGAATCAGTACACTGTAAGTCCCAGGTGCTCGATTTGACCAATTACCCTAGTTGAATCAAAGTGACGAGGTCGAATTTGCATCTCTGCCAACCGATTCGACCTCGATTCGACCTGATGCCCAGGTCGAATCTCCTCTATCGTGGTCGAATCCACATTCTGCTCATGTGTGCTGCCAATTCGACCTGAAGGGCTAGTCGAATTGATCTCCTTCAGGTCGAATTACACTCCTGCTTCGTCCAACGGATGGTTTCGACTTTCTTTCTTCAGTTTTCACTTTCCTTCGAAAAACCACTCAAATAGCTCCAACAACACCAGATTCGTGACTTCATACAATATATATCGATTTACAACCGATTTCATCCTTCAAACACTCTATAATAGCACAAATCCAGGTACAAGATTCGTGAATTAACACACTCATCATCTCCTTTTCAACGGCAACTTTAAATTTCTTGAAGGCTTCAAATACTTCTGATTTCTGCTTCAAGAAATACACCCACGTTTTTCTAGAAAAATCATCAATGAACAGCAAGAAACAATTATTATTACCAAGAGAGCTTGGTTTGATTGGCCCACACACATCGGCGTAGATCAACTCCAACGGCATCTTTGGTCGCGAGAGTGGCTCCTTTGGGAATGGCTTTCTAGCTTGCTTCCGAGTATACATCCTTCGCATAGTTGGTCGGGATGCTTGATAGATGGTAATCATTTTACCATCTCCTTCTTTGATAACAACTCTAATCCTCCAAAATTTAAGTGCCCAAGTCGTAGGTACCATAACCAAGACTTATCCTTAAAGTAAGCTTTAAGGCATTTTGCCACATTATTCTGAATATTTAGTTAAAACATTCTATTTTTCGATATTGGCACCCTCGCTATCAAATTATTTTCCTTATCTCTTATTGAAAGGTTATAATCCTTCAAGTGAATGTCATAACCTTTCTCTAAAAGTTGTCCCAAACTCAATATATTATTTTTCATGTTGGGCACATAATAAACATTCGAGATGAAATCATGACCACTATTTTTTAAGCGAATCAAAATTTTACCTTTTTCTTTGACTGAAATTTTAGATTCATCACCAAAGGAAACATTGCCACTTACCGATTCATCCAGCTCCACGAACATGCTCCTTTTGCCACATATGTGGTTGCTCGCTCTCGTATCAAGTATCGTCTTGTCTTTCATTTTTTCCTTTATACGCCAAGAGCAAACTAGTATTTTCTTTCTTCTTGCTCTCAACGAAGTTGGACTTCTTTTGAACCTTTTGTTTTGCTTTCCAACACTCAGAAGCATAATGCCCAAATCTATCACAATTATAGCATTTTATAGAAGATTTATCGTACCACGATTTTGGGTTGCTCCTTCTTCGACCAAATTCTTTTTTCTCTACATGATTTCCATAGCCTCCTCGTCCACGTCTACGACCTCGACCTTGTCCTTGGCCACAACTTTGACCGCTACTTGGGCCTTCGTCTTTCTTCTTTGCACTCACTTGCAATTTTAACAATTGTTCCATCATATCTTGCTTTTGTTTTTATTTCTCTTCATAATCTTATAACGACCCCATTAAGAGATAAATTGTCATCTCCTTCAAATTTTTAGTCTCCTCAATAGTCACCACAATATGCTCAAATTTGGGAGTCAACGAACGTAATATTTTTTCCATTATTCTAACATCCTTCAATTTTTCACTATTTCTTTTCATTTGATTTAAGACCGCCAAAACTCTTGTAAAATAATCCGAAATAGATTCGGACTCCTTCATGTGTAGGGACTCAAATTCTCCTCTTAAAGTTTGAAGGCGTACCTTTTTAACTTGATCGGCTCCTTTGCATGACACTTGGAGCTTGTCCCATGCTTCCTTGGCGGTTGTCGCACTCGAGTTTTCTCGAAGTCATCATCTCCCAATGCTTGGTAGATGAGGAAGAGAGCCTTCTTGTCCCTCTTTCTTGAATCTCTCAACTTATCCTTTAGTTGTTGAGATAGTGTCGCCTCATCTTCCGGTTGCTCGTACCCTTTCTCTACAATCTCCCAAACATCATGAGCGCCTAGGAGTGCCTTCATCTTGATACTCCAATTATCAAAGTTGCTCTTGTTGAGCAACGGGACTTGAAAGGATTGAAGGTTATTGGCCATCTCTCACAAGAGGATCCTATAGCTCGGATACCACTTTGTAGGATGTAACAGGTTGGAGGGATATGTGTAGGCATTTGTGGACGGGTATAGGAATTTGGTGAGTAGGGTAAACAAAATGTGATAGAAGAGATTTGAGGGAGAGAACAAGGTTTATAATAAACACACTTTACTAAACTTTTGGTTGTGTACTACTTCAAAATGTCACA
Source organism: Pogostemon cablin (assembly GCA_023678885.1). Taxonomy (NCBI): domain Eukaryota; kingdom Viridiplantae; phylum Streptophyta; class Magnoliopsida; order Lamiales; family Lamiaceae; genus Pogostemon; species Pogostemon cablin. Next base: position 42,015,276 of record CM042959.1, on the reverse strand, counting down.
CCATCAACCTATTTATACTACCCAATAGTACATCCTCCATTATTCTAGATAATTCTACATTAACTCCTAATTAATCTAGATATTTCACTAATTTGATCACATGTTTTTCTAAGTTGTTCTTTCACTACATTATTTTAGATCATTCTTTCTCATTCTCCTAATATCCATACATGCTAGAAATTTCTAATCTAAAACTATCTCCACCATTCTAGAACATTCACATCTTCTCAATTATTCTAGTATTCTCTTGTCATCTTCTCATGCAAAATTAAGTTTACTATCCAACATAGGGATCCGTGTGATCCAAGGTGAAGTGGTTATTTTATAAATGGATCTATGTGATTGGGGTGAAGTTGTTTCAAAAGTGGATTTGTGTAAATTAAAGTTAAGTTATTGTTTTATTGTGATTAAATATTGATATTGATGTCATAAATATTTTATGATGCATATTTAATTGTCCTTGTTGCATATCATGCATAATCATGAAAAGTGTTTTCTCCAAAATTAATAAGATACTAATGGTGTGTGCGGCCACTATATATGTATCTCTGCCAGGGTTCGAAAAAATTATTTCAGACACTTTATTCTGGGTTCAGAAAAATTATTCACGACACTATATTTGGGGTTCGAAAAAATCATCCCCATTGTGCTCATTTGTGGTGCATATCATAAGTGTGTCATTGGGATCCCACAAAGTGAACATTTTTCAAAATAAAAGAGATCAACTAGAAAGACTAGGAAATAGACGACAGAAAACTAAATGCATTTTCATGCACTGTCATGCATGATTTCTACTTACTAAGATTTTTGTCTCACTAGTTTATGCATTGTAGGTGAGCCTGCTGATGATTGAGCATATGATGTGGTGTGCAAGATGTGGAGCTTTTTCAGGGTTTTGAGTAGATATATATAGATGAAGACCTGTTGGGCTAGACCGTGGGTTTATTTTGTTTCCGATGATGTTTTAGTTATTTAATATAATAAGTATTGTCATGAGTTTATCTGGATTGATGTGGTGTCAGAAACCAGTTACGTATGTTGAACTGGTGTAATGGTGTTGGGTATAAATATATTATGTAAAAAATAAAAAATTGCAGGTTTTTATAATGATGATATTTATATTAATTTATATTTGATTTATAAGTTTTGTAAGGTGGGTCGTGTCAGAGTGATATCAGAGCACGGTTTGGGTCCTGCAGAATGTCCATATACATAAGCTCATTCCTTGGGAGCGCAGCCTTGCATGTAAGTATTATTTTTCTTCTGTGTTGTTATGTGTTTTATAAATTACATTGGCTATATGGTGTAGGACTCGTAGTTAATACACAAAATGGTAAGGACTACAGGTGAAAGTTCTGAAAGTGATAGAACTGCTGAGCAAGCAGCACCTACTGAAGAAAATAATTGTGATGCAGTGATTACTCGACTGATGGAATTGGTAGAACGCCAGTCCCAGCAGATACAATAACTGATTCAGCAAAGAGACATAGGTGGACAACCGGAGGTTAATGCTAATCAAAATAGACATCAAGTAGAACATGTGGAAATGGTTTGTGAGAGGTTTCGAAAGCTGAGCCCTCCGATATTAGAGGATGAAGCAGACCCCACAAATGCAGAGTATTGGTTACGTACGGTGAAAAACATATTTCAATACAGTAGAATTCCAGATGGGGACAGAGTGCTATGTGCTTCTTTCATGCTACGAGGAAGTGCAAGCCACTGGTGGGATACCATTAAATGTATCGAGGACGTCACAACTATGACCTGGGAAAGGTTTAAAGAGCTTTTTAGAAACAAGCACTTTATGGCACCAGTGAGAGCATTGAAGATGAATGAGTTTATACAGTTGAAGCAGGGTGGTATGTCAGTCACAGATTACCTTCGTAAGTTTGAACAAAATTGTCAAGATTTGTGGAACACATGGTGAGTACGGAGGCATTGAAAGTGGAAAGGTTCGTGGAAGGCTTAAGACTTGAGCTTTTCAGAGATGTGAGTTTGGCAGGATTGCAAGGAGCAACATACTCACAAGTTGCAGAAAGGGCCCAAATTGTTGAATAAGTAGAGATGAGGATCAGGCAAGCGCAGGCTATCAGACGCCAGTTTCAGCAGAAACCAGTGCAGCAGTTTGGGAGAGATAATAGAGGCCAATGCCATTTCAGAGGCCAAAACCTAATGTTCCAGTGGTTCAAGGGCAAACACAAGGAGAACAAAACAAGCGTCTCAAATTCGATCAGGGTAAGGTGCCACCGTTGCCACCATTACCCAGATGTCCTAATTGTCTGAGATCACATGGTGGGGAGTGTCACATTCCTCCAAGAACTTGTTACACATGCGGGGAGAAAGGACATGTGACTACTACTTGTCCTAAGAAATGGAAGCAAGGACAGCAGGGGAGAGTTCCAGCAAGAGTATACACTTTGACGCGGGAGAAGGCAGATGCGAATCTCTCAGTTGTCATGGGTAAGTTTTCTATTTTTGGCGCTTCTACATACGTGCTATTTGATTCTGGAGCAACACATTTTAACTTGATAGAAGCTAATTATGAGGTGATGATATCTTCTGGTGAATCAAAGCAAACTAATCAACTTCTTCGAGGTTGTGTTATTCCTATTGAAGGAAGACAACTCCTTGCTGACTTGATTGTGTTAAGTATGAATGATTATGATATCATATTGGGCATGGACTGGCTGTCAAAGTATAGTGCTACAATAGATTGTCAGAAGAAGAGTATTACTTTTCAGCCATTGGGGGGAGAACCATTCTCTTTTGTTGGGATCAAGAAGAACTTCAGATTTCCTGTGATATCAGCAGCAAAAGCACAGCGGTTGTTGGAAAGTGGTTGTGAGGGGTATCTGGTGAGCGTGATGAATGTTGAGGGACAGCAATGTCCAGTCCTCGGTGATGTACCAGTAGTTCGGGAATACCCAGAGGTGTTTCTAGATGATCTTCCAAGTTTGCCACCAGACCGAGAAATAGAGTTTGTTATTGAGCTACAACCGGGAACTGCCCCTATATCTAAAGTGTCGTACAGAATGGCACCAGCTGAACTAAAGGAATTGAAGATACAGTTGCAAGAGTTACTAGATAAAAGATTCATCCAACCTAGTTTCTCACCTTGGGGAGCACCAGTTCTATTTGTTCGAAAGAAGGATGTCACGTTGAGAATATGCATCGATTACCGGGAGCTCAACAAAGTTACAGTCAAGAATAAGTATCCATTGCCTCGCATTGATGATCTGTTCGAACAATTATAGGGTGCAACTATCTTTTTGAAGATTGATTTACGATCGAGGTATCATCAATTGAAGATTAAGGAGGAGGACATTCCAAAAACTGCATTCAGCACAAGGTATGGGCACTATGAATTCTTGGTAATGTCGTTTGGTTTGACAAATGAGCCAGCCGCATTTATGGATTTGATGAATAAAGTATTTCCAGAATTCCTCGATAAGTTTGTGATTGTGTTTATCCATGACATTCTGATTTACTCTAAGAATAAGGAGGATCATGCGCTGCACTTGAGATAGGTGTTGGAGATTCTGAAGGAGAAGTAGTTATATGCGAAGTTCAAGAAGTGTGAATTTTGGTTGGACCTGGTTGTTTTCTTCGGCCACGTGGTATCGGGAGAAGGAATTTTGGTGGATCCAAGTAATGTTAAAGCAATCGATGATTGACCACTACCCTCAAATCCCACTGAGGTGCATAGCTTTCTTGGGTTGGCGGGATATTATCGAAGATTTGTTGAAGGATTTTCTAAGATCGCTTCACCATTAACACAGTTGACCAGGAAGAATGTGAAGTTCACATAGACGGAGGCATGTGAATAGAGTTTTCAGGAATTGAAGGAACGGTTGACATCAGAACCTATCTTAACTATTCCTACAGAGACAGAAAATTTCAAGGTTTATAGTGATGCTTCGAAGAATGGTCTTGGATGTGTATTGATGCAGAATGGGAAAGTAATAGCATATGCATCCAGACAATTAAGGGAGTACGAAAAGAACTACCCAACTCATGATTTGGAGTTAGCTGCAGTGGTGTTTGCACTCAAAATTTGGATGCATTATCTATATGGGGAACGTTGTGAAATCTATACTGATCATAAGAGTTTGAATTACTTCTTTACTCAGAAAGAATTGAACATGAGGCAGAGAAGATGGTTGGAACTAGTGAAGGACTACGACTGTATTATCAATTATCATCCGGGTAAAGCCAATGTCGTTGCTGATGCATTGAGCCGAAAGACAATACAGAGTGTGGCTGCTATAAGCCTAAATCAGAAACCAGAGTTGCTTGACTTGCAACGGATGGGTGTAGAGATCATTTAGGAAGGATCGTTGGAAGCAAATATGGCAGTTTTGACACTTCAACCAACTTTGATGGATAAGATTCGACAGGGACAAGATGTGGACAAGTTGTTTGACAAGATAAAGAATAATATCAGCTCTGGAAAGTCTTCTTACTTTCAATTAAGAGACGATGGCGTGATTCATTATAGAGGTCGATTATGTCTACCTGAAGTGAACGACATTCAGAAGGAAGTAATGGCAGAAGCTCATTCAACACCGTACTCTGTACATCCAGGAGCTACTAAGATGTATAGAAACTTGAAGTTACATTATTGGTGGCCAGGGATGAAGAGAGATGTCACTCAATATGTGGAATAATGTTTGACTTGTCAGCAAGTCAAGGCCGAGCATCAGAGACCAGCAGGAACTTTACAGCCTTTATTTGTTCCAGAATGGAAGTGGGAGAATATCACTATAGATTTTGTTACTAGACTACCGAAGATAGTGAAAGGTCACAATGCCATTTGGGTTATTGTGGATCGTTTGACTAAGTCAGCTCATTTTCTTTCCTATTGGTTTTACGTACTCTATGGATCGTTATGTCCAACTATATATTCAGGAGATTGTCAGACTCCATGGAGTACCACTTACCATTGTATCAGACAGAGATACGAGATTCCTGTCTACTTTCTGGAAGAGTTTGCATAAGGCGTTAGGGACACAGTTATCTTTCAGCACAGCATTCCATCCACAGACAGAATACAAATTTTGGAGGATATGCTCAGAGCATGTGTGTTGGATTTTCAGGATTAGTGGAATAAATTTTTGCCCTTGATAGAGTTTTCATACAATAACAGCTACCAGTCCACTATTGGGATGGCACCATATGAAGCACTGTACGGGAGAAAGTATAGGTCTCCAGTACATTGGGATGAAATTGGAGAGAGAAAACTTTTTGGTCCAGACTTGATTCGTGAAATGTCAGAAGTTGTTACCCGTATTCGAGAGAATATGAAAATTGCTCAGGATCGACAGAAAAGTTATGCAGACAAACGGAGAAGGGAATTGGAATTTGAAGTGGGTGATCAGGTATTCTTGAAAGTATCTCCAATGAAAGGGATAATGCAGTTTGGAAGGAAATGGAAACTCAGTCCAAGATATGTTGGACCGTTCACTATCATTGAGAGAGTTGGAAGTGTTGCATATAAGTTGGAATTACCAGCATCAATGTCTAGAGTACATGACGTATTTCATGTGTCTGTGTTAAGAAAGTATGTTTCGAATTCATCTCATGTTCTCAGGCAGGAACCAGTTGAGTTGAAAGAAGATTTGAGTTATGAGAAAATACCAGTTGAGATTTTACGGCGAAAAGTGAAGAAGCTCAGAAATAAAGAGATATCATTAGTGAAGGTGTTATGGAGGAACCAATTAGTTGAGGAGGCCACTTGGGAAAGAAAGGATGAGATAATGGCTAAGTATCCAGAACTCTTCAGGTAAGTAAATTTCGAGGACGAAATTTTTATAATGTGGGGAGGATGTGATACCCGAGTTTCTCACTACTCATGTGTCAATATAATTTAATTTGTATACATTTTATAATTATGTGATAATTATTTGGCAACTATGTGATAATAATGTGACAATTGTTTCTACATTTTATTTATCTTTACATTTTATTTGATACATCCGTGATAAAAATGGTGACAATATGTGAATATATGTGTACATAAATATTTATGTGCAATTATTTGGATATATAATTAAGTTATTTTATGTGTATAAATACATTATTTCTTAATTATTAAGTGTCACACGTGTTCTCGTAATAATAATAGTGTTAAGAGAATATACACGTATGTGTACTAATTTGTAAATGTATTATATGTTAGTCATTAAGTATTACATGTATATTCGTAATGAATAATAATAATAATTATTATTATTATTATAGTTGTAATTATAATTATAATAATAAAATAGTAATAGGTGATAAAAATGGGGTAAACACGTTGATTGCTAGTCCAAATGGGTAAATTGGCGTGAATAGTAATATTAATATAATAATAATAATAATAATAATAATATTAATATATACTTTTGACTATGAATAGTAAGTATTAAATGTGGGGGGTTGGGATAGTCACCTACGACTTCCACTCACCACTATATATACATGAGTGTGTTAACCCTCTTTAATGGTAATTAAAAGCAGAAGCTGCAAGCAGCAACTAAAAAAAAAGAGAGGGAGAAGGAGGAGAGGGGGAGAGAGAAGAAGAAAAATAGAAGAGGGCTGTGCCGGAACGGGAAGGAGGAATTAGTTATGGTTCTTCACGGGTATATAGTATTACTATTGTCGGAGTCCAGGTAAGTTGAAGTCCAACTACAATGCATAAACATGTTGCGTGTGAATTATTTGTGACTAATATGTGATAATTATGTCATGAATTATTTGTAATTAGTTTAATTACGTTATAAATTATTTGGGGTTAATTGGTGATACCAGTTGTGAATTTATATGATTTGAAATAATATCATTGTCATATATAGATCTATGTGATTGGAAACTATTGAAAATATATCTTTATGATTTGAGAGGATATTGGTTATGAGGATCTGTGTGATTCGAGATAAAATTATTATTCCAAAAAGGGATCCGTGTGATTCAAGGTGAAGTGGTTATTTTATAAATGGATCTATGTGATTGGGGTGAAGTTGTTTCAGAAGTGGATTTGTGTGAATTAAAGTTAAGTTGTTGCTTTATTGTTATTAAATGTTGATATTGATGTCATAAATGGTTTATGATGCATATTTAATTAACCTGGTTGCATACCATGCATAATCATGAAAAGCGTTTTCTCCAAAATTAATAAGATATTAATGGTGTGTGCGGCCACTATATATGCATATCTATCAGGGTTGAAAAAATCGTTCCTGACACTGAAAAATCATTCTCGTCACTATATTCGGGGTTCGAAAAAATCATCCCCAAACATTCTGCTAGGGTTTGAAAAAATTATTCTCGGCACAATATTCGGGGTTCGAAAAAATCGTCCCCATTGTGCTCATTTGTGGTGCATATCATAAGTGTGTCGTATAGATCCCGCAAAGTGAACAATTTTCAAAATAAAAGAGATCAACTAGAAAGACTAGGAAATAGACGATAGAAAACTAAATGCATTTTCATGCACTGTCATGCATGATTTCTACTTACTGAGATTTTTGTCTCACTAGTTTATGCATTGTAAGTGAGCCTGCTGATGATTGAGTATGTGGTGTGTTGTGCAAGTTGTGGAGCTTCTTCAGGGTTTTGAGCAGATGTATATAGATGACGATCTGTTGGGTTAGACCGTGGGTTTATTTTATTTCTGCTGATGTTTTGGTTATGTAAGTATTGTCACGAGTTTATCTGGATTGATGTGGTGTCAGAAACCAGTTACGTATGTTGAACTGGTGTAATGGTGTTGGTTATAAATATATTATGTAAAAAATAAAAAATAAAAAATTACAGGTTTTTATAATGATGATATTTATATTAATTAGTATTTGATTTATAAGTTTTGTAAGGTGGGTCGTGTCAGATTGTTTTTACTGATTAATTTCTTTAATTACTTAGTTTTTATGGAGATGAAAATTTTGTTGGAATTTACAGGGTTTATGCTTAAATTGAGCTTCTTTAAACAATTACGAAGACGTAGAAAAAAAAATTGATTTCGATTCGAAATTAAAACGAGCAAATATAAAATCTGTTTGTAATGCTGAAAAATTCTACCGATGTGTGTGTGGCCCAATGCATTCTTTCCAGCCCATATCATTATTTTATGCCACCCAAATCTTATAAAATTACAGTCCAATGTTTTTCTTTTATGAAAAATAAGAGATAGGCCTAATAAGATGGGAAGATTTAATTAAAAAGCCCTCTGAAGTTGTTTTATTTATCAGAGGGAATTACTCAGAAGCAGGGTGAGGATTCAACACCAGATTCGATTTCCACCACCTCTTATTTTTTTTATTTTTCGACCCCATTTCTTACCTTCTTCACCGAATTTCATTAATACTTAATTCCACTCATTTAATTCATTAAATTCTTGCATTATTCACTTCAAGTGATCAAGAAAATAAGGGGATTGAAAATTACAAGGAAAGATAGAGACTCTAAGTCTTAAAAGAAATTTAAAGGGATTATTTTATTTTATAATTTTAATTGATTTAATCATGAGATTTTGTAAAATAATTTATTTTGTTTTGCTTGATATTATGTTAGACTAATCTCCTTTGTGAGGTTAGATTCATGATTGTTGTTGGATAGTTTAGCTTTTAACCAGGTGGATTAGTTCACCTGTCCATTGGGCTCCTCACTATGGTGAGTGGCACACGTTCGATTCCCTTTGAGAACAAATTGGAGTATGGAGTTATAAGAATTTTAGGAGAATAATCTTGGAGTATTAGTGTACTAACCACTAAAACAAATTAATTTTGTCCGAAAAAAAAAAAAGATAATTTAGCTTTTAATCTTAATTGCATTTTATGTTATTTATATCATTCAATCATGTGTTTAGATAGAATCATTAATTTAAAATGAGATTTAAATATCCTTCTAGATTTATAATGACATTTACTTAAAATGTCTTTTTTTTTTCTCAAGTCACGAAAATGTTCGACTAACCAAGGTCGAACGAAAAGACAAATGTTCAACCACCATTGGTTGAAAAAATTCCTTCTATTCGACAACCTTCTTTTGTGTTCGACCAACGGTTGTCAACTAACACCCCGATTTTCGATCATTAGTGGTCGAACATAGCCTGATTTTTCGGTATTCCTTAACTTTTAATATTCAATGTGTTTGGTTTGTCTTAACTTAAATTTTTGCACTCCCTTCGTCTCGGACCATCCTTCCAGGTTACTGTATCACGTTGTTTAAGAAATTTGTATTTTTTTTTAATCAAATTTGTTGATTTTAGAGGGTATTGTAGTATTTTTAGGTAATAAAAAAATATAAAGTAATGATATATGTGTGAAAAATTAGTGGTAAATTTGAAATTAAAGTAAATTTTGATGTTTTTGAATAAAGTGATTTTTTTTTAGTGTGAAGGGTAGTGTGAGACGAATGAATAAAGAAAGTGTGAAGGATGGTGTGGGATGGATGAGTATAAAATAATTTTAATCAATATGTATTCAATGTATATAATTGCATAATATTTTGAATGAGAACCGAACTTTTATTGTCATACCAAAATTTTCATATAACTTTTGGTGCCATTAAAATATTTTAGAAAAATCTAATCCTTATCCTAAAGTTCAGTTTCCTTTTTCCTCAAATATGTCTTTTATTTTTTTTCTTTTTCTTTTTTCAAAATTATATATGTACTCCAATTTAAGGAATGTAGAGAGAAGCACGCTATTTAAAGAGTGGATTTAATAGGTTGCAAATTCTGAGCCACATTGGATAATACCATGTGATATGATAATTGATGTAGACTAATTTGTGCCTTAGGTCCGAATCAAAAAATAAATAAATAAATGATAATAATAATAATTATTAATAATAAATATCTTGTAGAATCCATGACGTAATCTTAAATCATTCATTCAACATAATTTAAACTTTTAAAATTTTAGAATTATTTAAAGAAGTATTAGCTTATGTTGTTAAAAACATTAATCATGTCTATAGAGGACGATTTATTCGTCAGTCTATAATTCAGAAATATTAAAGAAAGATTAAGATCAATCTATATATGATTTGATTCTCCGTTCTCTCTTCTGTCTCTTATGTCTTCGAATCTTCTCCGTTCTCATTTTCAAGTTTGCAAATATCGATAAATTCTTCAAGTGCGGAATTAGTGGATGTTTGAAAAATTTGTAGCATAAATGAGGCACAGTGAGTATTAATCTACTTTAAAATTACTACACTCCCGCAGCATTTTTATTTTTTCATTTTATTATAAATCTTGCTGAAATGGTATTTTCAACTACAATTGCAAACGTAGTGTCCAAATGACACTATGACAGTGATATAGAAGCGATTTTGACAAATTAAATGATAATATGGCGAAATTTAAAATAAATTGAAACGCTTTTTAAAATTGAGTAATACATAATAGTTTAATGTGAAATTATTTTTTACGTTTTTTTAGAATAATTATTACTTTTGTGAGCATGTGCATGAAATACTAGAATCTAGTTATAGCATGGTTTTAGTAGGTTGTATGTTGAGTATACTTAAAGTTTGACATGGTGCATGGGTGCATGAAGTAGCCAACCAGCTGGATTTGCAGTTGCAACAGAAAGAACAGTTGAATGGAGTTATGGGATGCAGCCTTATGTGGAGCTTTATGTGATGAACGGTGGAGATCACTTTGGGTGGTTATTAGTAAGTTGCTTCCTATTAACCAATGGGCAAAAAGGATGCTAGTTGTGGTAGTTGAAATTGACAGCAAACTCTAGCAAGGAAACCGTCCAAAGTTGGTCAATAAAAGGCCAACCATTATCTGCTATTCACATCAGTTTTGAATACCATGTGTTATCAGCCTTAGTGTGCTCTGTTTTTCATTGTAATTCTTCTTCAATAAAGCTTAGTTCTCCCCTTGGATGTGGATGTAGGCGGTTAACAAATACCCGAACCACGTAAATTCTCGAGCATCTCCTATACGTTTTACACATTCAATCACACACACTAATCAATCCGAGAGAGAATTGAGCGTTTCTTGTGAGGTTTGATCGGTTCAGAAAGCTTGTTTTCTGACAACTTTTTATTAAAAAAATTATTTATGAAATAATTTATTACACTATTATTGCTTTTTATTTTTATTAATTCGAGTAGTAAAATTTTATAGCTCTTACACGTAGTGTTTTCCTTAAAAATTATGGAAATAAATTGAATTTATAGGCCATTTTAAAAGAGTAAAAAGTTTATGGAGACATTTTATTTGTAACGTTAGCTTAATTTTTAATTTCTGTTTTTGGAACTTTCAATGTAATTTTTGGCACCTCCAATGCATATTAATCTTAAAGTATACACCTGGATTTAATGATTATAATTTCGTTCGTTTATAATGCATATTTCTTCCATCCCACTGAATTATTATTAATTTAAATATTATAAGAATATTATTCACAATAATTTCAACCTAAATTTTAATTTTAAAATTATCATCAACTTTGAACACACAATATTACTATACTTTATTTATTATTTAAAAATATAAAAATTAATAAAATTGATTAGAAAAAATAGTAGCTCAAATTAATCGTAGTGTAGAAGTAAATATTCACCAAATGGAGAGAGTGAGTGCATTTTATTAAAACTCTTAATTTTTTTTTACAAATATACATACAATATAAATTACTAATATTATTATTATTTTCTTTAATTATTGTGGAATTTAATCATACATTAGTTTCTTTTGGACAATTTTACCCTTAGTCCAGATTTGATTTGAAGAATGATGGAGTCAGCTGGAGCCACAGGAAGAGCCTCCACGAGCCGTATGTCGTAACTGTGTATGATTGTAGCCGCCACCATTTTCATCTGAATAAACGCCATCTCTTTCCCCACACACGTCCTCGGTCCGGCGTTGAAAGCCGGAAAATTATACGACGGCTCGTGCCGGATTCCCCCCCTCGCCGTCATCCACCTCTCCGGCTTGAATTCCGACCAGTCTTCCCCCCACACGCTCTCCATTCTTCCAACCGAATAGAACGAAATCACCACCCGAGTATTCTCCTCCAGGTGGTTACCGCTCGGCAGGTTGTCGGGTCGGGTCGGAGCCTTGTGCTCCAGCGCCACGGGCGGGTACAGCCTCAGGGACTCGCATAAGGCTCCGTGGAGGTACACCAGCTTTCTGGAATCTTCCACGTTGAATTCTGTCCAGTTGTTCCCCTGCAGTTGATCTTCAATCTCTTGTCGGATCTTGACAGCTGTCGGAGGGTTAGTGGCGATTAGCCAGAAAAGCCATGTGAGGCAAGTGCTGGTCGTGTCTCTTCCTGCCAACATCAGATTCAAAGCGGTGTCCCTTAAGAACTTTCTAGAATCACCATCATTCTCACCTCTGAAAGATCCCAACAAGCTCTGTTCATTAATTTCCTCGATGCAGGGGAATATGAACTCATCGAACGCCTTCCACGCTTCTTTCAGCTTCTTCTCTTTCCCAATTCCCAGCCATTTCTGCACCTTCCACACCACCTCCGGCACCACGTGGCGGTGAAGCAGAGCTTCAATGGCGTCATTAAACGCCTTCTCACATGCAACATACGGCATATCGTGGAACAAGCTACGTGGATCATAATCAAGAATCAACTTACAAATGCTGTCAAAAGTGAGCCTCTGGAAAACATCCTGCAGGTCAAGTTCAGCTTCAGATTCACAGTAAGAATCAAGAACGGGAAGAAGCCCTGTTCGAATCTTCTCCCAAACAGCCCTCTCCAGCAAACCGTAGAACTTGGAGTTGCTCATGGCGGAAAGGGTTGTTCTCCGGTGAAGCTCCCACAGCTGGAAATCAGCATTGAAAATCCCATCTCCCAAGATTTCAAAAATCTTCCTGAATTCAGGGCCCTTGAGATAGTTGCAGAAATTCTTGCTAAAAATATGGTGGATGTTGGCAGGATCAGAGGTGATCAACATATTCATGTTGCAAAACCAGGGACCTTTCCACTCGAACGTGCCACCGACTTCGCGCAGAATATCTGTCGCGTAGTCATGGATCCGGTGGCAGTTCCAGAGGATCCCCGGCAACATTCCGACCACAGGCCAGTTTGTCGGAGAATGACGGGTCTTGCGTTTTGTATGGCGGAAGAAGATAATGGAGAGGGTAATCAAGAAAATCTCAGCAACTCCAAAGATGGCCATTATTTCAGAATTCAAGGACTCAATCTTCCTTCTTTTTCTGGGTTGCCGATTTGTTGCGGATTGGTGCCTTAAGTAGACGCACTTCCCATGTTGCATTCAATTCAGTTCGTTACAAGGTTTATAAAAGACAAAAAATTGCAGTACACGAGTTGATTTCCCTGTTACATTTTCGGTGTTCCATTGGTGTTCCACAACATAAAAAAAACTATACCCTACAAATGACTAATAAACCCTTGGGGCAAGCATTGAATTTTGGGCATTGATCATGCCACGTGGCAATCATTTAATTAGTGGAATAGGAGATGAAACACCACTATGTAACAGGTGATCTCATTCCCTAAAAGGAAGGGTTAAATTTATCAAATGGATTACCTATTCCATTATGTGTTTCATCTACTATTGCACTAATTAGATTTTTGACACGTGTAGTAATTAATGGTCAAATTTTCATCTCATACCCCAAGGGCTTAATGGTCATTAACTAGGGTATAGTTTTTTAATAGAAAATAAGTTATGGAATAGGGAGTGGAACACCCAAGTGGAACATGGGATTTGGGTTGTAAATTTCTTTTCTTCCAAGCATGTTTTAAAAAAATGCCTAAATTAAATATTCATTGAATCGATTTTGACACCATATTAATTCTCGAAACTTAAATAAAAGATTGAATTGAATCAATTTTTTTTGCTTGTCTCTATGCATGCTTTTGACTAGATAATGAGACGATAATACAATTTTATATTAAGCTCGCCTTTATTTTATTGTTTGCCTTTATTATTCTCACATTATTTACGCTCTCTGTCCGTCACAAACGTATACATTTGCTTTTTGCAAGTAGATTAAGGAATATTATTATTTAATATATAGTAGATAGTTATATTAGTGATGTGTGTGATCTCGTATATTTAAAAAGGAAAACATATATCTTTCCGATATATGGAGGGAGTAATACTCTATCCTAGCAAAAGATTATGTTTTGTCATTATAATTTGTTTCAATGTAAGATTTATATTTTTTTTAGATAAAGTAAATTTTTTTCTTAAATATAGTAATTTTGATCAAGTGTAAGGAGTACAAAAAATTCTTTTTTTGAATTATTGAAATATTATAATTATATCCGTTACTATTTTTCAAAAATTTGTGTGAGTGATATGGATAAAATGTGATAATGTTATTATCATTTTCGCTACAAAATGTTATTATTATTTATTTAAGCTATAAATTATTAATGAAATAGTTTACTCGCTATAAAATGTTATTATTTTTTATTTATATTATAAATTATTTATAAAATAGTTCACTGTATTATTCTACGATAAAAAGTTTTTATTAAATAAATAAAAAGTTATAACATTTTAATAAAAAATAATCGGTTATTTGGGATATCTGTTTGCTTCTGTCACCCTCATAAATCTGTATTAGTTAAATGCATGCATCTTAATATATAATAATAATGTTGGCTTAAAAGAGTTTATACTTTATTATAGATTAATAACATTTGTAAATATAATTAATAATAAAGTGTGAGTAGGAAAATTTTATAATATTTTTTTATTAATTACAAGGGATATATATTAATTTACCTTGTAAACTTTCTTATTTTTAATAAATTTTAAAAATTCATTCATATAATTATGAACATGATTTCCGTTGGAACAGTTCTTTCCATCCCAATTAATTCTCCCAATTTCACTGATTAGTGATTATCTTAGTTTTATTCGGTTTTCTATTTCTTTTCTTTATTTATTAATTTTTTATTTATTTGTTTTTTTAAAATTTAATTCTAGGAGTATTATTGATTAATTAATTGTTATCTCAAAATACTAAAAAATAATAAAATTGATTAAAAAAGTATTTTTAAGCAATATAAAACAATAAAAGGAAACGAACTGTAGAGTTCTCTGTTACTATTAAAAATCTAGATTAAAAAAAGTAGAACATACACAGTAGATGAATTATGGGTAAGTGTGGAACGTGAAAAATATCTAAGTACTAAATAAATAATTAAATACTCTGGCAGAAAGATATCTTGTAATCTTATCCTCTTTGGCATTATTTCCAACTCACCAGTACATCCTAATCTCCACCCCAGAAAATAATCCAAATTACCACACGGGTTATACAAGTGAATTATGGTTGCCTCATTGCTTAAATGATTGATTTATAAGAGATTAAAATTCAATTACTGCATCTAGAATTTTTTTTTTTAAAAGAATATAAGTATTTTATTCTTTCCTAAATATCATTCATTCAATGCATTTTGAGATTTAGGGGTATTTGGTATTTATAATTAGAATGAGAATGAACATAGGGAGGAAGGTAGATGGAATCAAAGTGATTCCACCCATAATTGGGGTGGAATGGATAATTCCTAATGGGAATGATTTCAATTCCTATCTAATACCAAACATTCTTAGAACCAGCTTGGTTCAAATTCCGGAATGATAATTGCAACGGGAATCATTGATGATGGTAATGGCAATGAGAATGAAATTAATTGAAGGTGTGATGGTATGTATTGAATCAATGGGAATGATTGAGGAATTTGGATTCTCATTGTCTCTAATCAAGCATGAGGAATGTGAATCAATACCTTTCATCCCCATTGCATTCCTCAAATATCTCTAACCAAACACCCCCTAAAATTATTCTTAATCCTCACCATCTAAACTCCTCTATCAAACATCCCCTAATAATAGGATTGCCAGCTTTTCTATTTCTTCTTAAGTCAATAAGTAGCCGTCATATTACGTAGAATAACACATCTTCTTTGTACAAGTCTCATACATATTCTTTTGTATTTTCTCTCCTAATATGCATAACGCATCTCCTTTGTTTATATTTGGAGAGTTATAATTGATTTTTTTTATTGGGTTCCCTTTTACATGATACATTCCTCATGTAATACGGATTCTTGGAGGGATGTTATCTATCGAATTCGTGAGATTTCGTAGCAATTGGAGGGAATGCATTGTAAGCTGTCAAGTCAACGTGATAGCCGTTGTAGCCTGTAGATATTGTATGTTAACATTAAATATTCTAATAAAAGACATATAAAGGATTAGGCGGAACCTATCCCGTATTTCTTATAAATAGTGTGTTTTAAAGTATTTTACTGACATTTTATTTTTGCTTAGTCTAAGACTCTAAACGTCACATTCGGGTTCTTAAATAAAAAAACATCAACACACGAGCCTAACTTTTTAACAAGTATAATTTGCAAACTTTGAGGTGTGATTAGTTTAAAATAATTTTGGTTATACATTTTTTATAAATAATGATTCTTAAAAATATAAATAAGAATATGCGAAATCTAAATGATTGAACTGATCTGATCGATTAGCCAACACAATGTCTCGAAACAGGAGCACTTTTCGTGATGGATGCCTATCAGTCACCACTCTTGTCTTTCCATCAATTTTAACTTCCCTCTTGTCCTTTTATATAAACAGCAAAATATTTTCATTTTAGTCCTTTTATATAAACAGCAAAATATCTTCTTTTCATCAATTTTAACTTCAATCTCTCGTCCCCTTATTATTGAATTGTGCCAAAAGAATATATAGCGCACATTAGTTATTGATGGGCAAGACTCTTACATGGTGGTTCTCATAAGATTACTTCCTCGATCCCATCCAAAGAGTTCATTTTTTTTTTCTATTTTGAGCGTCTTATCCAAAGAGTCATTTTTCTTTTTTTACAAACATAGGACTTACACACATCTACTAATACAATTAAAATATGGAGCTCACACTCTCACTAATACAACTATCCACTACACATTAATAATATTCCTTAATTCATATGCAAAAAGCAAAAGTCACCGTTTCGATGGTTAGGATGGAATATCGATAATAAGTACTCATGGTGGTTCTCTTAATATAACATCAATTGTAACTAGTCTCTCTCAATTTTGTTATTATAGTATTTTTCATTACAAAATTAAATTAAATTTCCCAATTCCAGTATTAATTTGGAGTAGTCATGCGTGAGACCTTACAAAATTAAATTAAAATTTCCAATTCCAATAATATTAATTTGGGGTAGCCATGCGTGAAACCGTTTCAGGGTGAAACCATTCTATATACTCTATTTTTTTAATTAGTTATCATTTTCTTTTTAAAATGTTATCACTTTTCTTAAAAAATGTTATATCTTTTTATTTACATTATATTATGAATTGTTCATAAAATGATTCACTGTGCTATTATAATTCTTTGTCGATTGAGTATAAATTTTCATTAAAATTGTTATTACTTTTTATTCTTCTCACGAAAGCTCTTAAGTGAGACGATTGCATACAAGTCTTTGCCTATTAATTTATAGAGGTTCTACTTATATATAAATATTTATTTATTTATTTAATATTTTAGGAGATTAATTAAAATATGGGCAAGTCTTGTTTGAAACTGTCTCACATAAATCTTTACATGAGACGGATAAAAGTGATAACATCTTAACGAAAAGTGATGCTCAATCAATGAAAAATTATAATGGTGTAATGAACTATTTCATAAACAATTTATGCTACTAAATAACAAGTAATAACATTTTATAACAGAAGTGATAATAATATTATCACTTTTTATTCATTTTACGTAAAGGCTTACGTGTGACGATCTCACACGAGTCTTTACTTTATAATACTCCATCCGTCCCGCGAAAACGTTGACGTTTATTTTTTGCACGGAGATTAAGAGATATAATATTTTAATATCATGTAGTGAGGTTCGATAAATTATACATTTAATATAAAGTGGGTATTTATATTAGTATTGTGTGTGGGCCCTACATGGAATAATTAATTGTTTTATGTGGGCCAATATGATAAAAAAGGAAATGTAAATATTAACTTGGGACAACTTAAAATGAAAAACGCAAATCTTAACCCGATGGAGGGAGTATTATTTATGAAGCCGAACTTTCTTGGTGTAATGAATTTCTCATATATCTTCTACGATGTTTCCTAAATCTCACGACTATTTCAGTTCACATCATATTATTTAATTAGGTGAGAACTTCATCATCAATGAATTCCATATCAAATTCAAACCGTATTATATTAGCAAAGATCAATTTATATAGACACAATTACCTAATATAATAATGTAGATAGAGAATGGTGATGTAGCACGTTTAATTTAGGGTAAATATTATGGCATTTTTCAATTTCAATACTTTTTTAATGTATTTCTCATTTTTGGTTATCCGTTATTCAATTTTAGTTTTTTTTTATCTAAATTTAGTTATTTTTCGCTGAAAATTTAAAAGCTCATCGGAAAATTATGTATGAGTTGTATGCGTTCAAAATTGGTCCTATAAGTATGGACTGTTCCAACTTCAATCATTTTTTTATTGCAATTTTCACTTTTGGTCCTCCATTATCCGATTTTAGTCATTTTTTATCTAAATTTAGTCATTTTTCGCCAAAAATTAAAAAAAACTCGCCATAAATCATGCGTGAGTTGCACGCGCTCAAAAATTTGGGAATTTGGCTCAGAGGTGAAGGATCACTTCAACAGCACCGCCATTTCGATGCAGAATAGTTCGCAAACGTTGGAACTAATGACGGACTAATGGAGACGCCGTTGGCGGTGACACCAAACAAGCTTCCCTCTGAAAATACTTGCGTTGATTGCTTCTTTAAGAAATAAATTTGAGGTTGCGTGATTGGAGTTGGTTTAATTATTTGATGATCTCTTCAATGCTTTTCAAGGATTTATTGAATTCTATGAGGATTTTAGTTCCACCAACTGAGCCCTCGAGTTCACGGATTAGATCGAGTGCAAAATCATTCCGATTATCGTTATTCAGAGTGGGATGCTTGAAATTTGAGAAGAACAATGACGAATTCGATGGAGCAATGGAGGGCTACAGTAAATCTTTTGTCCACAAGATAGAAAGATCATGCGATCCAACAATCCCAAAATTCGATAACTAGGCTGATGAATCGACATGATCACGATGCTTCCACTCTGAGCAATCCTCTGAAAAACCTTTACCACCATGTAGGCTCTGGTTGAATCTAATCCCGATGTCGGTTTATCGAGAAATAACAAAATCGGATCATGAATTATCAATCCCTATCGAAACCCGCTTTCTTCGCCCAAGACATCGCGGTGTCCTTCATCTCTGATCACTGTGTTGGCGGCGTTCCAAAGCCCTAATTGATCAATTAGGGCTTGAACTTGGAGTTTCTTCTTCGATTTGATGAGGGTTCTCGACAGCCTAAACTCCGTCACAAACATTAAAGGTTTCTTCAATCGTGAGTATGGAATTTTTGAGCGCGTTAACTCACACATGATTTCGATGAGTTTTTTAAATTTTCGGCGAAAAATGACTAAAATTGGACAAAAAATGGCTATAATCAGACAATGAAGGACCAAAAGTGAAAATTACAATAAAAAAGGACTGAAGTTGGAACAGTCCATACACTTACATGACCAGCTTTGAGATCGTGCAACTCACGCATAATGTTTCGACGAGTTTTTTAAATTTATGGTGAAAAATAACTAAATTTGAAACGAAAAGACTGAAATTGGACAATGGAGGACCAAAATTGAGAAATGCAATAAAAAGATGACTAAAATTGAAAAAAGGGAATACTTACAGAACCAATTTTGATATTTACACTTTAATTTAGTACATATATTTGGCACAATAACGAGTTTATGTTTTTCTATGCAATACAATGAAAAAATTTAGAAAAACCTAGTGAGATTGTCTCGACTTTGATGAGACAAAGAATAAGTGATTATATTTTAATAAAAAATTATGCTGATAAATGAAAATAGTACATTAAAATATATTATTGATAATTAATAATGTAATAAAAAAGGCAACGTTTTTAAAGAAAAATGATAACATCTTTAAAAAGTGATTACTAAATAAAAAAAGTAATGGTTTCACCTTAAGACAATTTCAAGCAAGTGTGGCCCACTGGATTTTTTGTATTATTTTAGTGTGATATTTTTTGTGTCATTCTGTTGGATGAGTGACACATAGGAGTGATGAGAGAAATTATACTTTGAGTCAATCAGAAAACCTACGAAGAAGGGATTGAATTTATCCATCCCTCCATGTGTCATTCTGTAAAAAGATATTACACGAGATGTCACATTAAAGTTCACCTAACATCTCGTATCGGCACAATGAAGTGTTACTTCTTTGTATAAAAAACGTTACTTCTCAAAGCTAATTTCACTAGAGTAACACCGTATTAGTTTTATTAAATTAATTTTATCAATCCCTATATTCCGTCAATCTCGTAATTGGTAATATTTACTTTTTCTATGAAAATGATGAAATATAATATGGATATGTTTACTTTTTATGGGGGAGATGAAGGAATATAATATGATTACATTTACTATTTTCACATATAAATATTTATATCTTTATATATTTGTATGTATTCTATTGTATTGTATACTATTGTTATACAATAGTAAATTATATTTTTAAATTGTTAAACCGTCCAAATTGAAGAAAAAAAAGAACTAAAACCATGCAATAAATTCTACTCAATAAACTGCTATTTAAAATTAATTTTTATTTCGAATCATCTATAATTGATTTTTATTTCGAATTATTTTAATAATTCAATTTAGATTTTGTCGAAATAATCACAAAACGCACGGAACACCCTAGACTATTTACCATTATTTGAGGCTTTGAGCAATACTAAATTCTACGACAAAAATTCGAGTCTCAGGCCCAATAAAATTAGATTGTTTGAGCAGCCCAATTAGATTGTTTGAGCTCACTGTTTTGGGCCTTCTCTATTTTGAATTGTCAATAATTTAAAAAAATAGAACTGAAATATGAATTCTGTGATGGAGCCCCACAAATTGGCCTCCCGCCCCAAATTTCGTTCTATTATTTTTCCCATCTGTTTCTCCGCCCAAACATCCTTCTCATTCTCCCCATTTCTTATCCTTAAATTCAATGCACATTCGCGAAATCCAATCATTAATATCTCCAATTAATTAGATTTTCAGTTTTCAATCTTTGCATCGATTTTGCGGATGTGTTTTTTGAATTCTTTGATTACAGTTTCAGCTGTGTTCCTCTTACGTTTCTGGATGCTTCGGATGGTCTTTTCGCCCAACGCGAATCTAGTTTATTGAGATATTGATCTGCTTATATTAAGTTGTTTATTAGTGGTGGATTTGCGATCGGAGATGGATTCGTTATCGCCGACGATGAATAAGATCGAGAGGGCGCACCAGATGTACAGAGAAGGCAAGTATGGCGAAGCGCTTGAATATTACACGGACGCGCTTTCCATGGCTAAGACCACGCCCCAGAAGATTGCCCTCCACAGTAATCGTGCTGCTTGTTATCTCAAACTCCACGATTTCAATAAGGTGTGCAGTGTGTACTGCTTAAGATGTACTTACTTGTTGAACAATCGCACTTTATTATTTTAATCTCATCTTTAGTTTATCATTTGGATGACCATTAGTGTGGCGTTTGAATTTTGAAGTAAGTATGGTGGTATTATTTATTTATTTACTGAGAGAAATAATCGCAAGTATGGAGTGTTAATCAGTTCAAATAGTGAGGTGATAATACAATTGCTTTGTAGAGAAGGTAAGGGGAAAATGGATCGATAAAGCATGTATTATGAGGATACTATTTGATAGCTTAGCATTCTTGAGGCAGTAATTTGATCTGATATGATCATCACTGTAGGGGGTACTGTGGTAACGAAGATGTAAATATTGACTACTGCTATTGTTCATTGTCTATATTGGATGATTAATCATTTATTAAAGTGAGATAAGAACTAATACCTTATTGGAAGGATGAATGTCCTGACTAGAAAATGTGCTTTCTATCGTATGTGATCTTTGTGTTTTCGTACTCCTTTATAGTACGTGTCAATTGAACTGGGGAAAAAGATGGTAATGATATTGCAGAAAGAAGTTTTTCAGCGTCTCTTTTTAAATTTAATAAGCACTAGGTGCACTGAGGCATGATGGGTCAGCTGGTGCCATAGGCACGCTTTAAACATGAGGCACAACTTTTTTCTTATAGCATATTATATATATGTTGAATGATTGGATATATTTATGCATGAAATGCAAGGATATTGATGACCTCCACATACAGAATAAAGGAGAAAAGAGGGGAATAGAATAAAATATACTTGTGTGATTGCGCAAGCAACAATTCATGTCTTCAACTATGTATCCAAAATTCAGATGCAAATTGAGCTTTTTATTTGTTAAAATGATAGCAATAACTTGTAATATGGATATTAGAAAATTTTCTTATTTCTAAAGGTTGATTCAAATTAATAGCATTGTCAAAATCTTTCAAATTTTGTTTGTTTTTGGTATGCAATATGTACGTGTTATTTCATTAGTACATAACGAAAGGAAACTTAAAATATCTCTGTACTTATCTTGGATGTGTTAAATTGAGGTTGATCCACCATATTATTGTAGGCTGCAGAAGAATGCACTTCAGTGCTGGAACTTGATCACAATCACACTGGAGCCCTGATGCTGCGTGCTCAAACTCTTGTCACATTGAAGGAGTATCACTCAGCACTTTTTGATGTCAACCGTCTCATTGAGTTGAATCCATCATCAGAAGTGTATCAAAATCTTTTGACCCGTCTCAAGACACAACTGGTAGTTTTTTTTTTTCCCCTTCTCGGTTTTAATTCTCACTCCAAGTGGGCATCTATTGTACCTCTTTATGCTTGTTTGGTTTGTCATTTTGTCTCCTTTTACATGAATATCTTGGCTTTAAAATCATAATATGCAACAAATAATGCCTTGGTGTTGCGATTAGGATGCCAAAAAATCTCCTTTTGTGAAAAACAATTAAAAATATATTTGTCATCTCACATCAGTGTTTATTTAATTCAACGGTGCAGCTATATAGCTGTGGAGAAAACCATTGTGCATTTTTCTTTGTTTGAATCATTATTTTATTTAAATTCAATTGTCAATAAGGAATGTGCCTTGTCTTTTGATCAAGGAAAGTCACTTGCTCCAATACCTGAAGATGAAGCGGAATTCGAAGAAGATGATGAATACATTGAAGAAGAGAATCAGGGAGGAAATGAAGAAGAAAACGAAAAGATGGAACATCTGGAAAATAGTGGAAACGATGCACTTCATTGTCCTGCCATAAAAAATCATGAAACGAGTGATTTTGAAAATATCAGTCTAACTGATGAAGCACTGCCCTCCCAGGATGAGATCAAACAACCATCAGATCAACATACCTCAAGTTGGGGGACAATCCCAAAACCTAAAGGACACTCTCATCTAGACTACTCGAGGTGGGACAGTGTTCAAGATGATTCAAGTGAAGAAGAAGATGATGATGATGACGATGCAGGCCATGATTCCCAACCTCAGTATAGATTCCGTGTTAAAACAGTTGGTGTAAGGGCAGTTAAATAACTGGCTCATAATGCAGATGTATTTATTAAGTGTCCTCAACATGGCTCATGTTGACTCGTTTTCAGAGCGAAAGCCACTTCCTTTTGTAGTTCCACTTCGTCTGCCTTGTAAGTGGGACGGGCACATAAAGAGAACATATGGGGAGTTCAGTTCAAGACATTAGCATTCCTACCCTTGTGCTCTCTGTGCATCAAGACGGGATGTGCTCCCTTACCATCTGCACACCATCAGGTAACGGCCAGTCTCGTGCTTTTTTTGTCGATACATCTCCCATCTTGCATATATAAACACAAACACACACTTGTTCTGATTTCAGTTATAGCTTCCAAGGCAATCAAATGTATGTTAAACCATTGATTGTTATACACATTGTTATACACTGTTTTGCTTGTATTGTACATTGGGTATTCGCATTCTAGTACTGTATTGTGTATTCTTCTTAATCAGTATTAAGACATGCCATTTTTTCTGTAAAATTTACAAATGTGATTTTTAATTATTGTTTTCGGTCATAATGATATAATGCAACAGAACCTTAGCAAAAGCAGCAGCCAACTGCTACTGTTTTTCTAACGCCTCTGACAAGTTTAAAATTTGAATGATTTTAAAAGCCAATTATTGTATGTTATAATACTCATGTTTATTATTGTTATAACGTAGTATTACTTATTACAATAATAACATAATATCATTGGTTTCATAATTTGAACTTAAATGAGTTGTCCTCTTGTTGGAAGTTGCTGAATGTCCACTAAATTGTTTACAAAATAAATAAATGAATAAATAAAGCTCGTTAGGTACACGATTTGTTCTTACTTAGTAGTTCAATGAAAAGACTTCAAAACTCAATATTAGCCTACTTGCCTGCCTATCCTAAAAGTAAAAGTAAAAGTAAAAGGCCTTCCTATTAAATGGAGTATTGTAGCATAAAATAGTTTCTTTGTACTCCCTCCGTCCCAAAGATATTGACACACTTTCCTTTTTGGGTTGTCCCACAGAAATTGACATATTTCCTTTTTAAGAATATGGGACCCACACAAAAACTATTTATTTATTTACATGGGTCCACACAAACATCACACTCACCACTAATACAACTACCTACTACACATTAAATATTATTTCTCTCACTTCACTTTACATTAATTTATTATACTTCTTAATCTCCGTGCCCAAAAAAAATGTGTCAATTTCTCCGGGACGGAGGGAGTAATTATTTAAGCAGCTGGGTGCTTGGGATTACTCTGTTTAATTTTCATTGTTCTCTGTTCTTATAATATTTTTCATCTTCTTTTAGAAGATAAAAATCCAAAATAACAACTCTCCCTCATTAGTCATACACTTCATTGGAAAAAATCATCCATATGTAACATACTTTACTTTTTATTCTCGTATTTTAAAAGTTTTCACTCTTTTATTTTCATTCAACTAAAGTTCACCTTCTTAAGAAAATAAAAAAAAAAATTAATAACTACTTAATTTACAATAATATCATTACTTAGTACATCTAACATATTTTATTATATATTTATTCTAAAAAATACTATAAAATCCATAAAAGTCAATTTTTTTAATCTCCGTGTTTACATAATAATCTTTAAAATAAAAATGATAACTAATTAAAAATAAAATAATTTAGATCTAATTCTTTCCCAATACTGCTCCAATCAAAATATATCATAGTATTACTTTCTAAAAATTATCAATTTTTTTAAAATCTGAAATCTAAAATTTGAAAATAAATTTAAAAATAACAGTCAGAGTTGAGACAAACACAAGAAAATAAAAGCGCCGCCAAGAAAATGAACCCTACAAAAGAAAAGAAAAGAAAAGAAAAAACACGTAGAAAAAACTAAATAGAGGTTCCAGGAGGGAAACCTAAAATTTCAAACCCCGGACTAACCCACCGCATTCCACCCCCCTCTCTCTCTTCTCTCTCTCACCAAACACCAATTAAAAATTTATTCCCTAATCCCTTCACGCCATTATTCCTTCTGCCATAGATATCTCCGTCCTCCCTTTCCCCACCCCCTTGCAGCGCAAATTAAGGGTTGATTAATGGCGCACGGCGATGGAGCCGCCCCGGATTTCGATTTGCCCGATGAGATTCTATCTGTCATACCCACCGACCCATACGATCAGCTGGATCTGGCGCGTAAGATCACCTCCATGGCAATCGCTTCCCGCGTCACCAAGCTCGAGTCGGAGGCGGGGAAGCTCCGACAAAAGCTTCTAGAGAAAGACCGCCAAGTTGAAGAACTTGAGGACAAGGTTTCCCACCTCCAGACCGCGTGTCAGGATGCTGAATTCCGATTGAAAATCACTCGAGAGGATAACGTAAAATTATCAGTTTTTTTATTTAATTTTTATTGGTATTTTTAAGTGGGATGAATAAGATATTTCCGACAAATTGGATTGCAGATGAAGCTATTGAAAGAGAGAGATTCGTTGGCTCAGACTGCGAAGAAGCTCAGTCGCGATTTGCTCAAGGTAATCACTATTTTCTTTAGTTTTCCTGTAGTCACACATGGTACAAAATAGGGCAAATGACAATGCTGTGAGTTGTCGGTACATTAATGTTTGGTTTAATGTGATATCATCTACTGTTTCTGCTTCATTTGTAATTTTCTTTTCTGTGGATGCTGGGAAAACATGAACTTTATATTGGGTTGGAGTTTAGGTTGCATCAAAATTGTATCCATGCTAGAAGAAGTAGTGTAAATTTGTCAAATTTGGGTAGTTTGGAGAAGAATAATTTGCTGTTGTGCCACTTTTAGATTGATTTAGTTGATAAGCACAACTCATTGTTATTTGTTTACAGTCATCACTTGTCCAATGGGAAATGCTTTTTGTACTTAAATATTGTCACTGTATTTGATTCACTCATTACACTGTATGATCTATCAATTGTTCATTTTTATTTATGGTGGTTGAAATTCTTGTGTTCCTGTTGAAGGTTATTTGTTGCATTTCTCCATTTTTCTTCTTATTTTTATTTCTTTTTCTGTTTCAAACCCGATTTGAATTTAATAGTGGTTGTTCCCAATTTTGACCAATTGTCAACATATTCCAGTTCCACCATTTATTCTGGGATTCCTACTAAACCAAGATAGCAGGGCAACGTGTTTATTGTTGCTTGGCTTAAACGAATTCTCTCACTCTGTTTAATAATGTTTCAGTGACTGAACTTTCTGTTCTTGCCTGTTACATCTGTGTGAAATGTCTAACCTCTGCTCTTTTTACAGCTCGAAACATTTAAACGACAATTGATGCAATCACTGAATGAAGAAAATTCACCAGTATGATCATTAACTCTTTTTTTTTAGTTGTCTTATTGTTTTCTTTTACTTCTTTACTGAATAATACAAAGTTCGTTATCATCTCTTTTTAATAGCTGTTTTGATCTCTGGTTTCAAGGCGTAACATGAAATTTTATTGCATTAACAGACTGAAACTGTTGACATTGGCACTTATGACCAATCAGTATCCAAGGCTTATTCTTCAAATGGTAATTTAGGTTTGGATGATTAACTTTTATTTGATTGAGGTTTACTGACTAGTCTTGATATGTTCTTAAGATGCAAAGTTTACATTTCAAATGTTGTTTCTCTATTCTTGTGTTCTCACCTGCAAAAGACCTAATGTTGTTTATGACCGTTTTCCAGATGAGACAAATGGCTACACAAAACATCATTCATATAGCAGTGACAATTCAAGCATAAATGATGAGGGTACTAGTGCTTGATTTCAGTTCCAAGGTTGTGATATATAAGTAATAATGTATTGGCTATTTCTTGGTTGCAGTTTCCAAGCAAGTGGGTCAAAAATTTTCCATTACACCATATATAACACCCCGTCTCTCTCCTACTGGAACTCCAAAGGTAATCTCCAGTAGCGTGTCTCCAAGAAGGTACTCAGCTGCTGTCTCCCCTCAGAAAACATCAGGAACTACTTCTCCCATAACTCATGAGGGAAGAGGTTCTCTGTCATCATGGTACCCATCCAGCCAGCAGTCGTCAGCAGCTAACTCCCCTCCTCGGGGACGTCCAGTCCCAGGTGCTAAATGTTTTTAAGATATTGTACCTTATTGAAAGAATTTGGTACAGTTTTTCCTGTATACCACAGTGATTTGTATATCAAATGAAAGCTGAAATTCTCTCTAAACCATAGTATCTACCCAAGACATCGCGGTGTCCTTCATCTCTGATCACTGTGTTGGCGGCGTTCCAAAGCCCTAATTGATCAATTAGGGCTTGAACTTGGAGTTTCTTCTTCGATTTGATGAGGGTTCTCGACAGCCTAAACTCCGTCACAAACATTAAAGGTTTCTTCAATCGTGAGTATGGAATTTTTGAGCGCGTTAACTCACACATGATTTCGATGAGTTTTTTAAATTTTCGGCGAAAAATGACTAAAATTGGACAAAAAATGGCTATAATCAGACAATGAAGGACCAAAAGTGAAAATTACAATAAAAAAGGACTGAAGTTGGAACAGTCCATACACTTACATGACCAGCTTTGAGATCGTGCAACTCACGCATAATGTTTCGACGAGTTTTTTAAATTTATGGTGAAAAATAACTAAATTTGAAACGAAAAGACTGAAATTGGACAATGGAGGACCAAAATTGAGAAATGCAATAAAAAGATGACTAAAATTGAAAAAAGGGAATACTTACAGAACCAATTTTGATATTTACACTTTAATTTAGTACATATATTTGGCACAATAACGAGTTTATGTTTTTCTATGCAATACAATGAAAAAATTTAGAAAAACCTAGTGAGATTGTCTCGACTTTGATGAGACAAAGAATAAGTGATTATATTTTAATAAAAAATTATGCTGATAAATGAAAATAGTACATTAAAATATATTATTGATAATTAATAATGTAATAAAAAAGGCAACGTTTTTAAAGAAAAATGATAACATCTTTAAAAAGTGATTACTAAATAAAAAAAGTAATGGTTTCACCTTAAGACAATTTCAAGCAAGTGTGGCCCACTGGATTTTTTGTATTATTTTAGTGTGATATTTTTTGTGTCATTCTGTTGGATGAGTGACACATAGGAGTGATGAGAGAAATTATACTTTGAGTCAATCAGAAAACCTACGAAGAAGGGATTGAATTTATCCATCCCTCCATGTGTCATTCTGTAAAAAGATATTACACGAGATGTCACATTAAAGTTCACCTAACATCTCGTATCGGCACAATGAAGTGTTACTTCTTTGTATAAAAAACGTTACTTCTCAAAGCTAATTTCACTAGAGTAACACCGTATTAGTTTTATTAAATTAATTTTATCAATCCCTATATTCCGTCAATCTCGTAATTGGTAATATTTACTTTTTCTATGAAAATGATGAAATATAATATGGATATGTTTACTTTTTATGGGGGAGATGAAGGAATATAATATGATTACATTTACTATTTTCACATATAAATATTTATATCTTTATATATTTGTATGTATTCTATTGTATTGTATACTATTGTTATACAATAGTAAATTATATTTTTAAATTGTTAAACCGTCCAAATTGAAGAAAAAAAAGAACTAAAACCATGCAATAAATTCTACTCAATAAACTGCTATTTAAAATTAATTTTTATTTCGAATCATCTATAATTGATTTTTATTTCGAATTATTTTAATAATTCAATTTAGATTTTGTCGAAATAATCACAAAACGCACGGAACACCCTAGACTATTTACCATTATTTGAGGCTTTGAGCAATACTAAATTCTACGACAAAAATTCGAGTCTCAGGCCCAATAAAATTAGATTGTTTGAGCAGCCCAATTAGATTGTTTGAGCTCACTGTTTTGGGCCTTCTCTATTTTGAATTGTCAATAATTTAAAAAAATAGAACTGAAATATGAATTCTGTGATGGAGCCCCACAAATTGGCCTCCCGCCCCAAATTTCGTTCTATTATTTTTCCCATCTGTTTCTCCGCCCAAACATCCTTCTCATTCTCCCCATTTCTTATCCTTAAATTCAATGCACATTCGCGAAATCCAATCATTAATATCTCCAATTAATTAGATTTTCAGTTTTCAATCTTTGCATCGATTTTGCGGATGTGTTTTTTGAATTCTTTGATTACAGTTTCAGCTGTGTTCCTCTTACGTTTCTGGATGCTTCGGATGGTCTTTTCGCCCAACGCGAATCTAGTTTATTGAGATATTGATCTGCTTATATTAAGTTGTTTATTAGTGGTGGATTTGCGATCGGAGATGGATTCGTTATCGCCGACGATGAATAAGATCGAGAGGGCGCACCAGATGTACAGAGAAGGCAAGTATGGCGAAGCGCTTGAATATTACACGGACGCGCTTTCCATGGCTAAGACCACGCCCCAGAAGATTGCCCTCCACAGTAATCGTGCTGCTTGTTATCTCAAACTCCACGATTTCAATAAGGTGTGCAGTGTGTACTGCTTAAGATGTACTTACTTGTTGAACAATCGCACTTTATTATTTTAATCTCATCTTTAGTTTATCATTTGGATGACCATTAGTGTGGCGTTTGAATTTTGAAGTAAGTATGGTGGTATTATTTATTTATTTACTGAGAGAAATAATCGCAAGTATGGAGTGTTAATCAGTTCAAATAGTGAGGTGATAATACAATTGCTTTGTAGAGAAGGTAAGGGGAAAATGGATCGATAAAGCATGTATTATGAGGATACTATTTGATAGCTTAGCATTCTTGAGGCAGTAATTTGATCTGATATGATCATCACTGTAGGGGGTACTGTGGTAACGAAGATGTAAATATTGACTACTGCTATTGTTCATTGTCTATATTGGATGATTAATCATTTATTAAAGTGAGATAAGAACTAATACCTTATTGGAAGGATGAATGTCCTGACTAGAAAATGTGCTTTCTATCGTATGTGATCTTTGTGTTTTCGTACTCCTTTATAGTACGTGTCAATTGAACTGGGGAAAAAGATGGTAATGATATTGCAGAAAGAAGTTTTTCAGCGTCTCTTTTTAAATTTAATAAGCACTAGGTGCACTGAGGCATGATGGGTCAGCTGGTGCCATAGGCACGCTTTAAACATGAGGCACAACTTTTTTCTTATAGCATATTATATATATGTTGAATGATTGGATATATTTATGCATGAAATGCAAGGATATTGATGACCTCCACATACAGAATAAAGGAGAAAAGAGGGGAATAGAATAAAATATACTTGTGTGATTGCGCAAGCAACAATTCATGTCTTCAACTATGTATCCAAAATTCAGATGCAAATTGAGCTTTTTATTTGTTAAAATGATAGCAATAACTTGTAATATGGATATTAGAAAATTTTCTTATTTCTAAAGGTTGATTCAAATTAATAGCATTGTCAAAATCTTTCAAATTTTGTTTGTTTTTGGTATGCAATATGTACGTGTTATTTCATTAGTACATAACGAAAGGAAACTTAAAATATCTCTGTACTTATCTTGGATGTGTTAAATTGAGGTTGATCCACCATATTATTGTAGGCTGCAGAAGAATGCACTTCAGTGCTGGAACTTGATCACAATCACACTGGAGCCCTGATGCTGCGTGCTCAAACTCTTGTCACATTGAAGGAGTATCACTCAGCACTTTTTGATGTCAACCGTCTCATTGAGTTGAATCCATCATCAGAAGTGTATCAAAATCTTTTGACCCGTCTCAAGACACAACTGGTAGTTTTTTTTTTTCCCCTTCTCGGTTTTAATTCTCACTCCAAGTGGGCATCTATTGTACCTCTTTATGCTTGTTTGGTTTGTCATTTTGTCTCCTTTTACATGAATATCTTGGCTTTAAAATCATAATATGCAACAAATAATGCCTTGGTGTTGCGATTAGGATGCCAAAAAATCTCCTTTTGTGAAAAACAATTAAAAATATATTTGTCATCTCACATCAGTGTTTATTTAATTCAACGGTGCAGCTATATAGCTGTGGAGAAAACCATTGTGCATTTTTCTTTGTTTGAATCATTATTTTATTTAAATTCAATTGTCAATAAGGAATGTGCCTTGTCTTTTGATCAAGGAAAGTCACTTGCTCCAATACCTGAAGATGAAGCGGAATTCGAAGAAGATGATGAATACATTGAAGAAGAGAATCAGGGAGGAAATGAAGAAGAAAACGAAAAGATGGAACATCTGGAAAATAGTGGAAACGATGCACTTCATTGTCCTGCCATAAAAAATCATGAAACGAGTGATTTTGAAAATATCAGTCTAACTGATGAAGCACTGCCCTCCCAGGATGAGATCAAACAACCATCAGATCAACATACCTCAAGTTGGGGGACAATCCCAAAACCTAAAGGACACTCTCATCTAGACTACTCGAGGTGGGACAGTGTTCAAGATGATTCAAGTGAAGAAGAAGATGATGATGATGACGATGCAGGCCATGATTCCCAACCTCAGTATAGATTCCGTGTTAAAACAGTTGGTGTAAGGGCAGTTAAATAACTGGCTCATAATGCAGATGTATTTATTAAGTGTCCTCAACATGGCTCATGTTGACTCGTTTTCAGAGCGAAAGCCACTTCCTTTTGTAGTTCCACTTCGTCTGCCTTGTAAGTGGGACGGGCACATAAAGAGAACATATGGGGAGTTCAGTTCAAGACATTAGCATTCCTACCCTTGTGCTCTCTGTGCATCAAGACGGGATGTGCTCCCTTACCATCTGCACACCATCAGGTAACGGCCAGTCTCGTGCTTTTTTTGTCGATACATCTCCCATCTTGCATATATAAACACAAACACACACTTGTTCTGATTTCAGTTATAGCTTCCAAGGCAATCAAATGTATGTTAAACCATTGATTGTTATACACATTGTTATACACTGTTTTGCTTGTATTGTACATTGGGTATTCGCATTCTAGTACTGTATTGTGTATTCTTCTTAATCAGTATTAAGACATGCCATTTTTTCTGTAAAATTTACAAATGTGATTTTTAATTATTGTTTTCGGTCATAATGATATAATGCAACAGAACCTTAGCAAAAGCAGCAGCCAACTGCTACTGTTTTTCTAACGCCTCTGACAAGTTTAAAATTTGAATGATTTTAAAAGCCAATTATTGTATGTTATAATACTCATGTTTATTATTGTTATAACGTAGTATTACTTATTACAATAATAACATAATATCATTGGTTTCATAATTTGAACTTAAATGAGTTGTCCTCTTGTTGGAAGTTGCTGAATGTCCACTAAATTGTTTACAAAATAAATAAATGAATAAATAAAGCTCGTTAGGTACACGATTTGTTCTTACTTAGTAGTTCAATGAAAAGACTTCAAAACTCAATATTAGCCTACTTGCCTGCCTATCCTAAAAGTAAAAGTAAAAGTAAAAGGCCTTCCTATTAAATGGAGTATTGTAGCATAAAATAGTTTCTTTGTACTCCCTCCGTCCCAAAGATATTGACACACTTTCCTTTTTGGGTTGTCCCACAGAAATTGACATATTTCCTTTTTAAGAATATGGGACCCACACAAAAACTATTTATTTATTTACATGGGTCCACACAAACATCACACTCACCACTAATACAACTACCTACTACACATTAAATATTATTTCTCTCACTTCACTTTACATTAATTTATTATACTTCTTAATCTCCGTGCCCAAAAAAAATGTGTCAATTTCTCCGGGACGGAGGGAGTAATTATTTAAGCAGCTGGGTGCTTGGGATTACTCTGTTTAATTTTCATTGTTCTCTGTTCTTATAATATTTTTCATCTTCTTTTAGAAGATAAAAATCCAAAATAACAACTCTCCCTCATTAGTCATACACTTCATTGGAAAAAATCATCCATATGTAACATACTTTACTTTTTATTCTCGTATTTTAAAAGTTTTCACTCTTTTATTTTCATTCAACTAAAGTTCACCTTCTTAAGAAAATAAAAAAAAAAATTAATAACTACTTAATTTACAATAATATCATTACTTAGTACATCTAACATATTTTATTATATATTTATTCTAAAAAATACTATAAAATCCATAAAAGTCAATTTTTTTAATCTCCGTGTTTACATAATAATCTTTAAAATAAAAATGATAACTAATTAAAAATAAAATAATTTAGATCTAATTCTTTCCCAATACTGCTCCAATCAAAATATATCATAGTATTACTTTCTAAAAATTATCAATTTTTTTAAAATCTGAAATCTAAAATTTGAAAATAAATTTAAAAATAACAGTCAGAGTTGAGACAAACACAAGAAAATAAAAGCGCCGCCAAGAAAATGAACCCTACAAAAGAAAAGAAAAGAAAAGAAAAAACACGTAGAAAAAACTAAATAGAGGTTCCAGGAGGGAAACCTAAAATTTCAAACCCCGGACTAACCCACCGCATTCCACCCCCCTCTCTCTCTTCTCTCTCTCACCAAACACCAATTAAAAATTTATTCCCTAATCCCTTCACGCCATTATTCCTTCTGCCATAGATATCTCCGTCCTCCCTTTCCCCACCCCCTTGCAGCGCAAATTAAGGGTTGATTAATGGCGCACGGCGATGGAGCCGCCCCGGATTTCGATTTGCCCGATGAGATTCTATCTGTCATACCCACCGACCCATACGATCAGCTGGATCTGGCGCGTAAGATCACCTCCATGGCAATCGCTTCCCGCGTCACCAAGCTCGAGTCGGAGGCGGGGAAGCTCCGACAAAAGCTTCTAGAGAAAGACCGCCAAGTTGAAGAACTTGAGGACAAGGTTTCCCACCTCCAGACCGCGTGTCAGGATGCTGAATTCCGATTGAAAATCACTCGAGAGGATAACGTAAAATTATCAGTTTTTTTATTTAATTTTTATTGGTATTTTTAAGTGGGATGAATAAGATATTTCCGACAAATTGGATTGCAGATGAAGCTATTGAAAGAGAGAGATTCGTTGGCTCAGACTGCGAAGAAGCTCAGTCGCGATTTGCTCAAGGTAATCACTATTTTCTTTAGTTTTCCTGTAGTCACACATGGTACAAAATAGGGCAAATGACAATGCTGTGAGTTGTCGGTACATTAATGTTTGGTTTAATGTGATATCATCTACTGTTTCTGCTTCATTTGTAATTTTCTTTTCTGTAGATGCTGGGAAAACATGAACTTTATATTGGGTTGGAGTTTAGGTTGCATCAAAATTGTATCCATGCTAGAAGAAGTAGTGTAAATTTGTCAAATTTGGGTAGTTTGGAGAAGAATAATTTGCTGTTGTGCCACTTTTAGATTGATTTAGTTGATAAGCACAACTCATTGTTATTTGTTTACAGTCATCACTTGTCCAATGGGAAATGCTTTTTGTACTTAAATATTGTCACTGTATTTGATTCACTCATTACACTGTATGATCTATCAATTGTTCATTTTTATTTATGGTGGTTGAAATTCTTGTGTTCCTGTTGAAGGTTATTTGTTGCATTTCTCCATTTTTCTTCTTATTTTTATTTCTTTTTCTGTTTCAAACCCGATTTGAATTTAATAGTGGTTGTTCCCAATTTTGACCAATTGTCAACATATTCCAGTTCCACCATTTATTCTGGGATTCCTACTAAACCAAGATAGCAGGGCAACGTGTTTATTGTTGCTTGGCTTAAACGAATTCTCTCACTCTGTTTAATAATGTTTCAGTGACTGAACTTTCTGTTCTTGCCTGTTACATCTGTGTGAAATGTCTAACCTCTGCTCTTTTTACAGCTCGAAACATTTAAACGACAATTGATGCAATCACTGAATGAAGAAAATTCACCAGTATGATCATTAACTCTTTTTTTTTAGTTGTCTTATTGTTTTCTTTTACTTCTTTACTGAATAATACAAAGTTCGTTATCATCTCTTTTTAATAGCTGTTTTGATCTCTGGTTTCAAGGCGTAACATGAAATTTTATTGCATTAACAGACTGAAACTGTTGACATTGGCACTTATGACCAATCAGTATCCAAGGCTTATTCTTCAAATGGTAATTTAGGTTTGGATGATTAACTTTTATTTGATTGAGGTTTACTGACTAGTCTTGATATGTTCTTAAGATGCAAAGTTTACATTTCAAATGTTGTTTCTCTATTCTTGTGTTCTCACCTGCAAAAGACCTAATGTTGTTTATGACCGTTTTCCAGATGAGACAAATGGCTACACAAAACATCATTCATATAGCAGTGACAATTCAAGCATAAATGATGAGGGTACTAGTGCTTGATTTCAGTTCCAAGGTTGTGATATATAAGTAATAATGTATTGGCTATTTCTTGGTTGCAGTTTCCAAGCAAGTGGGTCAAAAATTTTCCATTACACCATATATAACACCCCGTCTCTCTCCTACTGGAACTCCAAAGGTAATCTCCAGTAGCGTGTCTCCAAGAAGGTACTCAGCTGCTGTCTCCCCTCAGAAAACATCAGGAACTACTTCTCCCATAACTCATGAGGGAAGAGGTTCTCTGTCATCATGGTACCCATCCAGCCAGCAGTCGTCAGCAGCTAACTCCCCTCCTCGGGGACGTCCAGTCCCAGGTGCTAAATGTTTTTAAGATATTGTACCTTATTGAAAGAATTTGGTACAGTTTTTCCTGTATACCACAGTGATTTGTATATCAAATGAAAGCTGAAATTCTCTCTAAACCATAGTATCTACCATAAAGTCTTAATGCTGCTCTTTTGATGAAATGTTGTAGGTCGTACTCCTCGGATTGATGGAAAAGAATTCTTCCGTCAAGCTAGGTGAGTTTGACATCTGGTGTTTAATTGTAATTTGATTTAAAATTACTGGGTTGCTATATTTCAAGTTTGGGGGTTTTTATATTGTTAAATGCAGGAGTCGTTTATCACTTGAGCAATTCAGTGCATTTCTGACAAATATAAAGGAACTAAATGCGCAGAGGCAATCCCGAGAGGTGAGTGATTAGTTCTTTGATGAAATTCTGTACAAAGTGTCCAAACATGTGCATGTTGGAAAACTCCTATTTTATGTTCCTTATGCTTTATCTTTGCCAATATCAGGAGACATTAAGAAAAGCCGAAGAGATTTTTGGGACAGAAAATAAAGATCTGTACATATCATTTCAAGGGTTGCTTAGTCGCAATATGCACTAGGATTGTGCAATTTCAAGAAGCATCAACGCTTCTGATTCGTATATGTAAGATTAGCTCGACCCAAGCTCAAACCTATTGTGTCCTTGAGTATTGTATTATCCCATGAAGCAGGTTCATCGTAAGCTTTGCTGTCCCAGGTTAAACGAACTCGAATTTCCTTCAAGTAATTTCTTGCAAACTAATTTCTGCAATTTTGTACAATTGCTGTTGCTAGGAGTTGATGTAATAATATTTTTTAGCATAGTCATGCATAATCTTTCCAGAGCAAACATCCCCGTAGTTTGTAAATAATGGCATCTTTCATTTGATGATGATTTATATGTGCTCTATACCTAGTAGAGCTTTAATACGTCAGAATTCACATTCTTGATGCCCAGAAATGTTCTTGCACGGCTTGATGTGTTTGCTACTGAAATGACGTGAGGGGTGGAGTGGCAGTTGTCTAAACTGTGTAAAGAATTTGTGCTGTTTCATTGGGTTTAACCCGTTGCAGTAATTTCTATACTAGTTGTTAGTCCTTTTATGCGACTTTGTGGTAAGGAAACAACTTGCGGACTTTTTTTTTTTTTTTTTTTTATGATCGAGGTTCCGGGCTTACGCCCGACTAGTCCTCGAGGAAACAATTCCGGCCCCTCAGAACTGCTTCCAGGTAAACCGCGGTAGCCACACAATGAATCCCAAGTAATATCTTTAACTACTGCGCACAAGGAGTCGATCCTCCACCGAGTTTCAGCCTCCCACACTGCCGTTTCTAGCTCTCAATATTAATTGTTCCACCAATGCGCTCCGGGGGACTACCTCAATGTTGACCCAGACCACTAGGTCAACACATCATTGGTGGAAGGCATTGGGGAATAAAATTCCCTTGCCATGTCTCGAACCCAAGACCTAAGCCTTAGGTAGTGCGGCTCTAACCACTTGAGCTACCCACTTTGACGATTTTATTGAATTTATGAAATCTGTAAAGGAGAGTTGGTGATTTCTTTTGTTTATTCTTCGTATCCGCAATGGTTTCTTTTGGGATAGAAAAAGATGTAATCTAGATTTTTTTTTATATTCTTTTCTGAACTCAATGCTAAAAGTCGTTTAAGGATTAAACTTCCATTCACTATGTAGTCATTTGGTCATAATAAAACTTGCACACATTTCAGCACATTATGTACATGGGGACAGATTTTTTTTAAAAATTTTATTATTATTTATTTATATTATAAATTGTTCTTTTAACATCATTATCATTTTTCATTATAAAAGGTACGAACTTTAATTCGTCTCATAAAAGTTATTCTGTTATACGATCTAACACAAGCCTTTACCTAGGAGGATTATCATAATCGGGGAGATAAGCTAATAATATAGTTACATTGGGTCTACCAGAAAGGGGAGACATGAAATTCTGAGTAAAATTAAAAATAATTGACAAGAAAAAGAGAAAAGAGTGAATTTGGCATGAAAAAAAAAAGCATGGAGAATCAGATGATGATAAAAAAAAAATATTTGCTGATGAAAAGATTGACAAATCCATGGGAGGGTGTTTGGCTAATTATCCAGTGATTATTCTGTCTCTCTCTGGAGTAGGATGATTCCTTAATTTATATGGAAATAAATAATATAATGTAAAATAAAAGGTAGTTCAAACGTGGGCTATACATGATCATGCAAGAACATGATCCTGTTCCCTCAAAAACATTTTCACTTTTCTTTATTAATTTCCAGATTTAAATGTTTATATATATTTGTAGGAAGGAATCATATATCTTTCACGTTGCAATTGCAAAATTATGTTCCTGATTGAACAAAAATATATATCTCACTTATTCCAATATCCTTCGATTAGACCCAGAATTGATACGGACAATACTCAATCTACTACTTCCACTCCATCTCATCAATGCACTGTGTTTGCTCCTATAAAACCTCTTCTCTCTTTCTCTCTATGGGAGAGAAGGATTTTGTTTGATATCATGTAGGCTTACTTTAGATATGAATCAGAATAATATCGTAGAAATCATATGTGTGTGTGTTTATTTATATATATCATTATTTCTAGATATAATGCCATATGATATGCGCTTTAAAAATGCTTAACAATAATGGTAGAGTAACGTGGATTTTTTGTGTCATTTTCGTATATCATTTCGCATGCTACTTATTGTAATATCGATGTGTAGGAGACAGGCCAGAATGAAATACAATATTACTTTTAGGGTTTGTACTTTACTTTTAAGATGTAGCATCATGTTCATCTATACATTTTGTTACTCACATATATATCTAGCATAAATATACATATATATATATCAAGTGAATAATCATAACAATGTGTCTATATATATACTAACTTTCTTTTTAAAATGGTTTGCTTATTCTTCATCAAAATTACTTGTTGCATACTATCATTTAGCTAGCTCGTCTCAATCCCATAATCTTTTGCTCGTATTTTAAATTTTATGTATCTTATTTGTTTCTTCAATTTTCCCATCTCACATGATCTTTTCCAAATTTTACTCACATGCAGCACAATACTAATTTATTCTCCCACTGTTTTATCTCGGATTCCAATTTTATCATATATTCTACACGGTTAAATAGCCAGACAGGGGCGGATACAGGGGGGTACAAGGGGGTACGGCTGTACCCCCAAAACCCCCCCAACCCCCCTACCCCCACCCCCACCCCACCCCACCCCAATTTATTTTTAAAATTTTATATATATATATTTATATATATAAATAGTTATATATTAATTAATTTGTATCCCAAATTATTTAATTAATATAAATTTATAAACAATTTATCATAATTTTTAATAAATTTACACTATAAACTCATAATAATAATGTCTTACATTGCTTTTTATAAATAAAAAGTAGATGGTGTCAATAATAATTATAATTTTAGGGTGTTATTTAATTATTATACGATTTTGAATATCAAATACTCCCTCCATCCCTCTAATTACTTCACACTTTTTTTTATCCGCTTCAGCACAAATATACTTTCCTAAAAATGGTAGAAATACATCTCAATAATATCCATTTTTTACACATATTTCAATAATTTTATACATATTTTCATTAAATTATCTAAAATACTCATTTTTTACACACGTCTAAGCAACTTTAAATATAAAAATTAATTTTTCTTAATTTATGCATACAAAAAACACATGTTACTTACGGAGGGAGTAATATTTTTATAATTACGTCGTACCCCGAAAAAAATTTCCTGGATCCGCCCCTGTAGCCAGATGACGCGCATGATAAAGATAAAATCTAATTCTGAAAGAAAAACAAAAACTCTAATAAAGCTCTAAAATTTTATCTCACACCTACGTGTTTAGCATTTGATAAAGGAAATAGAAGATGAAACACAAAGATACCCAAATATGAGTATAAAATTAAATAAAAGATGATGGGTAGCTAAGCTAGTATCGAGGGTGATGAGATGGGAAAGGAACAAAGCGAGGAAGTACGTAAAATGAGGATGCTCGATCTAAATTATACTACCATGTTTGTTAGGCATGCAATTGAATGCTAGCTTTTAACCCACTATACAAGATACCAACCTTGCATTGCAAGCTAACTTCTATTCCCTCACTCCACAACATGATATTCCTATTTTACCCTTTTCATTCTCTAAATATATATAAATGTAGCTAGTAATAGATAAACATTAAAGATCGATGGAATCACCAATCTATTTTGGTCCTATATTCTTGCTTTTTGACCAATCATCTTTTCATGAACTCAAAAGCATGCTTTTGCTTCTTATAAAAAAGTGCATTCGGTTTCTATTTTCTTCTTTCAAACAATTCATTTTATATTAATAATCCTATGTGAACAATTTATTATTAGTATTTTGTATGACACATGCTGAGTACGTTTACAAATATATATACAACACAATTCTACGACGTATAACAAGTGTATAAGTTTTCTTTTCTTTAATAGTTATAAAGTTGATTGATTTTATATATAAATCACTGCATGAAACAAGTACGTGCGAGTGAGTAGCTACCACATGAGACAAAGAAATGCATTATTGTACAAGATATTTCCTCTAAAACAGGGGTCAAAATTTGAGGTTATTAATATAGAAAAACAAAATTGTACTTTATTATTTAAATATAGTTAAAGAAAAAGAAAGAAAAGATTGAGAAAAAGGGTCGTAACGAACAAGTTCCGTTTTAAAAAAGTAGGAAAAGGTAATAAAATGAATCCAAAATGAGTATAATTAAAGATGTGTGAGACTTTGTTAGATCTACCCTTATGGTTAGCATTTTTCTATATCATGTTAAAAATAATGATAATTATTATTATAATAAATAAATAATAATAAGAAGGAGATTTACTTCTCCATCTCATACCACCCTTCACACTTCCCTTATTTGTCCATCTCAAACCATCTTTCACACTTCAAGAAAAGAAACATTACTTTGTCTAATAACCTCAAAAGTTACTTTAATTTTAAATTTGTCACTTATTTTTCACACACATACAATCACTTACTTTATGGAGTATTTTTTATCATCTAAAAATACTACAATACCCTTTAAAGTTGGTTAAAAAGAATATTTTTTCTTAAATAACTTGGTACAATAAATGGGAGGGGTGGTCGGGGACAGAGGGAGTAATACTCTAATAAATATTCTCTCTGTTTTGCAATAAGAGTTACATTTATCAATTTTGGACATCCCGCAATAAGAGTTGCATTTTCTTTTTTTGGTGAATGAGATCCACACAAAACAATTACTCACTTTACTTATTTATGCACATTTTTCATTTTGAGGTATCATAAGTATTTATGAAAGTTTCATTTATCGTAAAAATACATTTTACATTTTGCCTATTTTTATGCCGTATTCTTTTATTCATCAATCCCAACAACTATATTTTTTTTACACTTTATTCATCATTCATAACAACTTTATTTATTTTTTCTCTTTAAATCACCAACTCACCCCTAGTTTTTTTTTATATTATATATTAAAAAAAACAACATCTTTTAATCTCTATGGCTTCATCACCACGTAAGGAGGAAGTAATATATCTCTAGAGACTCATACACTACACTAATATATGCACTCACTATACATTAAAATATCATATCTTTCAATCTATTGTATACTCATTCCGTCCCACTCAAATAGTCAATTTTTTTCATTTTGGGCATCCCACCCAAATAGTTTTATTTTCTTTTTTAAACACACGAGACTCATACACTCACCCATTAATAAAATTAAAATATGGTGCCCACAATCCTATTAGTATAACTATTCGGTACACAAAATGAACAGTAATAGCTATATATATAATATTTAATTATTAATATTAGCCTGTATCTTTGTGGTTGATTTGCCATTTTCTTCAAGGGAGGACACGGGTTCGAGCCTTACATTGTCATCCTTATATTCCCTTCTTTTTTTGGATTTTTTATTCTTTTCTTTTGCTATTTTTATACTCTCTCCCTCCCAAAAATATTAACACACTTTTCTTTTTGGGTTGTCCTACAAAAATTGACATATTTCCTTTTTAAGGATATGGGACCCATACAAAAATAATTTATTTATTTACATGGACCCACACACACATCACACTCACCACTAATACAACTACCCACTACACATTAAATATTATTTCTCTCACTTCACTTTATATTAAATTATTATACTCCTTAATCTCCGTGCCCAGAACAAATGTGTCGATTATTTTGGGACGGAGGGAGTATCTTTTTTCTTATGTCTTTTTTAATTATTTTATTTATATACAAACAAGTTAATCCTAATTTATACTACATTTTTTCTTTATTTTTTATTTCTTATTCTATTTCTTCATTGTTCACTCTACACACAATTTATAAATATCCATTTTTATAAATTTATTCACATTTTTCTAATTTGTTTATAATTTTATTACTAATTTGCAATATAAATTTACACTAAATTCATTACTATTTTTATAAAATTTATGTTATAAGTTTATTGAATTACTTTTTACAAATGAAAATTCAAAGCCCAAAGGTATCAATAATAATCATACTTTTTAAATATTAATTTATTTATTATATAATTTTAAATATTAAATAATATTTTTATGCTTATACACCGTACCCAAAAAAAATACTCTGGATCCGCCCCTACATTAAATATAATATTCCTTAATACATATAAAAAAAGTAAAAACAACACTTTACATACGACGAATGGAGCATTAATTTATATATTTTTATTTTCATGCAATGGTAATTTATGATAAACGAAAGATTTTATTTTTGTTACAAAACTATTCTTATAAAAATAAAAATAAAATTAAAATTGTGCTAGTTAGAGTTAGACTTATAGTTGGAAAATCTATTTAGGTGGTCCGTATCATAGATTCGTAGGGAATTGTAGGCCACAACAACAGAAATCAAAGAAGTGACAGCTTTAAACAGTGAGAGAATAGTAAGCACATGGAGTGCTCTACCCCTACCCCCACCCACCCCCAATTCCACCATTTCGCTTTTTTTTTTTCCAAAACTAAATCATTTTCTATACCAACTATTCACTACTTTTTTTTATTTTTAATTCAAATAAATACATACTCCTCCCGTCCCACGAAAAGAATTACATTTACTATTTGTACGAAAATTAAGAAATATTATCTCTGTTTACTGTCAATCTATCAATTTTACCATTTTGAGTCGTCCACTATTAATATATCTATTTTTACTTTTAAATACATGGGACATACCTACACACTAATACAATTAAAATATGGGACCTACACACCCCACTAATACAACTATCTATTACACATTAAATAATAATACTCTTTAATCCAGGCGCAAAAAACAAACGAATAGATTGGGGATGAACAGAAGAAGTATAATATTTTAATGTGTAGTAGGTTGAGAGATATAATAATTTAATATATAGTGTGTAGTTGTATTTGTGTTGTGTGTGGGCCCATGAAGATAAAATGATTGATTTATGTGGGTCTCATCTACTAAAAAAGAAATGTAACTCTTGTAGTTGGACGCCCTAATTAGTAAAATATAATTCTTATGGCGGAACAGAGGGAATACTACTCTTTGTAAGAAGAAGTAGAGATATATTGATAATTTGAAGACAAAAAAGTATAAAGTTATTGAGAATGATGAATAAAGTGTAAAAAAAAAATTATTGAAATTGATGAATAAAATATAAAAATAGGTAAAATGTATAGTACTATATCTTTATCTTTAATAGAAATGTGTAAAAATAGGTGAGACGACTAAAATTAAAAACAAGTAAAACTATGTGAGATGAATGAGTAATAAAATTTATTTAAAAATTTCTGATATTTTATATTTTCGTTTACCACAAAACTTACGCATACTTTAAAAAATGACAAAGGCACAACATATATTATCACCTCACAATATCATGATATTACAAAAAAATGTCACGTAATTTTAATTTTATTAACTTCTAAAATTTATAAATGAAGTTAAATATCCTCCATCTTACCGTGAGCAAATTCCCCGCCCAAAAACATTTGAAAACGCACTTTATCTGCTTTAAAGAGATCATTAAAATCGATTTCTCTATAAATAAATAAAACATTCTACTATAGTAGAAAGTATACAGCTTTCACACTTTTTTATTTGGTTGTCCATTTCACACTTAAAAAAATAAAATATCACTTTATCTAACCATAAGTTATTTATTTTTTACACTCATAACATTATTTTATCATTTATTTATTATCTAAAAATACTAAAATACTTTTAAAAGTTAATAAAAT
Organism: Pogostemon cablin; assembly: GCA_023678885.1. Lineage (NCBI taxonomy): Eukaryota > Viridiplantae > Streptophyta > Magnoliopsida > Lamiales > Lamiaceae > Pogostemon > Pogostemon cablin. The sequence continues at coordinate 41,970,815 of CM042959.1, read as the reverse complement.
TATTTAAAAAAATAAATTTTCTTAAACAATATGAAACAAGAAACTATAGGGTGTTATGGTAGTATTTGACAAGTTGAAAGCATAGATTTATTGACATAAAAATAAATTCTACATATAAGGGACTATTAAAAAAACAGTAATAATAAATAAATATAATATAGTAAATACTAAGTAGAATCTTGGAGCAATTGAAGAGAAAATAGTGGGCATATACGTACATAGTGAACAAAATAGTTAGAGTCCGATTTTTTAATGGCCACTTTTGATAAAGTACAATTTAAAATAGCCACATCTCTTAAAACCAATTTTTACTAGCCACTTTCAAGTGGATTCCCCAAATTACCCCCATAACTGTTACCCAAAGGACGAAAATAATTGGGCCATCATCATGTCAGTTTTGACTGCAATAAATGGGGGGTGGGTGGACCACATTTTTTAAAGTTTTTAAATTTTGAATTTAAGATTTTGGATGTGGATTGGTGGGGTACATCAATACCATCACTTTCACCTTTTTCTCTCCCTTCATTCTTTGTTTCTTTTTTTCTTTCTATCTTATATTTCGTCCAACACCCTCTCTCTTCTTCTCTCCATTCGTCCAACATCCTGTCTCTTCCACTCTTCGTTCGTCCCAGTGAAGAACAGTGCATTTCTGGGTGGAGAATTCTCCATTTGCGTTCTCCAGAATTCTCCATTTGCGGTCTCCAGAGTGCATCAACTTGAAATGGCAAATTTTCAGGTATGTATATAAGCATTGTTATTGGCATGTTTAAATACGTATAATGTACTGTGTGTAATGTAATGTAATGTGTTGAATTGGCCTTTACTGTAGTAGGAATGTAGTGGTGTTCATTTATTTTTGGTTTTTTTAAATATTATCTTAGCTGAGTAGATGTTTTCAGTAGGCCGAATAGAACAATACTTCAGGCCGAATAGAACAAAACTTCAGGCCGAATAGAACAAGTGTAGGCCGAATAGAACAATACTTCAGGCCGAATAGAACAATACTTCAGGCCGAATAGAACAAGTGTAGGCCGAATAGAGCAAAATGTATGAGCAATGACTTTTAATTTTGGTTGGCCGAGTAGAGGTTTTCAGTAGGCCGAATAGAACAATACTTCAGGCCGAATAGAACAATACTTCAGGCCGAATAGAACAAGTGTAGGCCGAATAGACCAAAGTGTATGAGCAATGACTTAGTTTTGGTTGGCCGAGTAGAGGTTTTCAGTAGGCCGAATAGAACAAGTGTGTAGGCCGAATAGAGCAAAGTGTAGTAATGACTTTTTTAATTTTGGTAGGCCGAATAGAGGTTTTCTTTAGGCCGAATAGAACAAATCTTTAGGCCGAAAAGAACAAGTGTTGGCCGAATAGAGCAAATTGGAAGACTTGTATTTTTAAGATTTAATGAAATTTTTGTTGGCCGAATAGAGATTTAGGGATGGCCGAATAGAACAACTCTGTAGGCCGAATAGAGAAAATATGAGATGTTAGAATGTTTTGGGAAATGTTGCTTGGTCGAACAGGGCAAACTTGGTAGGCCGAATAGAAGGAACTGTGGGCAGAATAGAGTAAATGTTTATGTGTTCAAATATTTCGTTTTAGGGTTTTTATGAACTTATTGTTATTTTGCCCATAATTATGAATTTATGTCTTATTTAGCAAAAAAAATATATATGTGCAGGGTGAATGGAAGCGTCCTTCCATGCAGGGTCAACAATGCAGTATACATAATTACTGTAAACCTGGGGTCGTTATGGATATCATTCGTAGGCAGTTAACTAGGGTTGGGGGTAATGCGGAGGAGATATTTAAGAGATCATGTTTTGGTCATTACTGGAATCTCAGCGATGAGTGGAACGCGAATGCTCATCTGCACAGTCTCATGACCCGTGAGATCGTACATAGGGGGAACGATTTAACAGCTAGGTATTTTCAAGTTGGAGACGTGTGCCTTAGATTTAGCCGGGTAGAGTTCATGAGGATTATGGGACTCTATTTTCGGGATAGACTCGGCTTTGATCCGAACGAGACGTATGGTATCCCGCCTGGTGGGTTATAGATAGGTTTTATGGTCAGGGTGAGAGACCATTAGTAAGTCAGATTGCTAGTGACTTTGAAGGAAGAAGATTTATAGGTGTTAGCCCTGAGGACGCAGTTAAGGTTGCCAAATTTCTGTTGTTGTACTACTTTCTCCTTGGGTCGGATGTCACCAAGGTGGGTGTAGACAACTGGGTCTGGTACCTAGTAGAGGACGAACAGAGATGGGATTTATTCCCTTGGGGACAGCTCAGCTATATGACGCTTTTGCACTTTATAGACCATATTGTGACCAAAGTCCCAGCTAAAGCAAATCCCGATCGGTACAGATACCACTTTTACGGGTGCACATTCGCATTACTGGTACGCGTTTTAGTAGATATATTAAAGTTATAGTGTATTTTCAATTTTAATTGTATTAATTATCTGACATATGTGGTTTACGTGTGACAGGTTTGGGCGTACGAGCGTCTACCTGCCGTTGCTGCACCGTATGGCCATGTCCCCCACGGTAGGTTGAATTTAAGGCCACTCTGCTTGCGATGGATTTTTCGCACATGGAAGAGGGTTGATAGGACTCTGTTTGATCATGTATGACTTATTAATCCATTTAGTGAAGACAGATATGTTTTATATTGTTTCTTATGTAATTGTTTATTTTGAATCAGGCTCTTGATGTGGTTGATTTTCCGATAATCCTTCCTGATGAGCTTAGACAAGGGTATTGGATTGGCATAGAGGATGACCCTTTGGAGGGGTTGATCATGTGGATGTACACCAAGTCATTCTCTAAAACCAGCACAAAGGTTGTCCGGGAGCGCCGATGGGAACTGTACCGCAGATTTATTTCAAGCAGAGAACTGTAAGTACTACGCCAGTAGTGTAGACGTTATCATATATTACTTTAAACAATGTGCATTGATTTTAATGAATTATTGAATGCAGGATCGACGTTGGTCTTAGTTTTAGAGTAGGGCCTTCCTTTTTCACTGAGATGGAGAACCCCAGTGTTTGGTTTGGAAGTGAGGTCAGAAATATTTAGTTCGTGTTTATATAAAATGTTGTAAATATTTTCATTATGTCATCAATTGTTAATTTTATTCGATGGATTTTCAGCTCCTGGATGCATACCTCCGCTTATTATCGGAGCGACCCTCTGACATAGGTGTACACATGCATCCGGAGGTTGGCCCCTACTGCATTATGGACATGGAGTTCTCTGTAAGTAAATTAATTCATTATAATTGACTGTGACAATTTTGGTATTTAATTTTTTGAGACTAATATTATGAAATGATTCTCGTGTAAGGTCCGAGTACAAGCAGTATGGAATGAGCACACGGGTCAGTTTAGGGATGATAGATCAATATATGCCAACATAACTGATGAATTGTTGACAGATCTCCGTCAGTACGCCCGAGGTTTATTGCCAGTGTGGAGGGGGTCGAGATCCTGGATTGATTGTGATGTGGTATTATATCCTAACCATTGGTTCACTTACATGATAATATCCCCTAGAATGACTCTAGTGTTTTTACATCTAATGTATGCATTCCTTTTAACTTTCTTTGGCAGTTATTGTTCATTGTCCACACTTCAGGGCACTACTACCCATGTGCGGTCCTTACAAAGCCAATGAAATTCATTTGTTTTGACTCGTTTCGGCATAGATGGGATGACGAGCCCGACATAAAGGAGCGCCGGATATTGGAGACTCTACCATACAGACGTGTCATCCTAGCTCTGATGCGCGAGCTTGACTCCTCCGGGGTCCCGCACACATTCCCACTGTCACCAGCTCCCAGAGAGTATTGTTTCAAGTAAGAGGACGGTTCGAGTTGCGGACCAGCCTGTCTGAGAACCATAGAGGGACTGTTAGTAAGGAACTTTAACTGGGACACCCCTGATCACATCCTGCGCTTCCGTAAGTAAGTTGCCTTCACGATCTTTCAGTGTGCTAGAACAGGATGAACTTAGTAAATTTTAATTTTAATTTTAATTCTCTTTTTAAAGGTAGATTATGTTGTATTATATGAACTCATATATTTAAATTATTAATTGAAATTTATTGTCAAAAAGTAATATTAAATTTTGTTTAAAATATAATTAATTCAATATTAAAAGAGAATTTGTATAATATTTGATTAATAATAAAATATTAATTTAAATAATTAAATAAATAAATATGGATAAATGGGTATGAGACGGGTAGAACAGGATGAACTTAGTTAATTTAATTTTATTTAAGAAGGACAACGTAGACGTGTATGACCAATTTCACCACATTTCCCATATTTTTTTTGTCTACGTATACGGTGGTTAGGATTATCTATGATAGGAGGAGGTGGATTATCTTGTGAGCACGCTACTCCAGTACAATTTTTACGATTGTGACCTGGCTGTCGACATCTTGAGCACACATGTTCTTTGTGACGTCTCCCGGACGACTCGATCCTTGACCTTATACGAGACATTCGTGGTCGCCCGACCTGTCTGTGTGGCAGCGGGGGGTTCACCCTCTGTGACAGGACTCCTTTGGGTGTGTCCCACTGAGTGTAGTGGGGAACATGTAATACTGGACCACGCCACATATTCACGACACTCGTATTATGATAAGCTGGAGACACAAAACCGTTGGCTGGCAAACCGCAAGCACTGTACAACGTTTAGTGTAAGAGACACATAAAAATGATAACAACGCAAGTAAGTAAGGTAATGACTGTGTACTCGATTGCCTTCATCGCATGAATGCATGGAACAAGTTCTTTCTGGAACTTCTGACATGTGCAGTTGTAGTAGTTCAGATCAACAGTGAATATATTACTAGCATCCTTGATCGCAAACTTATTTTCAATGAGCATGGAAAATTCTAGCTTTTGGGCTGATTGAGAAAGTTCCACTAGTTCGTCATGGAGACGCTGGCATAGGATGGTACTCTGTTGTTCAGCTGTTGTTCGACGTTCATAAAACCACCTCTCAGTGGTAGTCCGACAAACCTCTAATATTGTGCAGATAGGTAGCTTCCGCGCACAAAGAATGGCATTGTTATACGACTCAGCTGCATTTGAGGTCATAAACTCGTATCTATTGACAGGACAATGCACCCTTGACCATCTCTCATATCCCCACGACCCAATCAACTCCATTAACTCCTGCGATCGTGTCCCACATCTCAGTAAGTCCATCATCCTGCAAATAACAATGTAGGAGTGGTAAAATTAGGTTAAAGAAGACATTGTACCAGCTCGTTCTTGTATAAAAAATTACAAAAGTGTAATATGTTGGCTGACTCACTTATCAAAATCTCTCGGTAGGTATACATCCATCGCACGATGGAATGTATATAAAACGTTCTTTCCAAAGCCAGCCAATCTGCGCTTTAAATGGTAGCCTCATAGACCGTGATGGGCATCAGGATACACAGTAAAAATAGCGTGTGCAATGCTGGCATGACCGTCAGAAACTATCAACAGGTCTCGTGGACATCCGTAGGCCTCGCGTAACCTTTCTAGAAACCACGTCCACGACATGTTGCTCTCAACATCGCCAGTGCCTAAGGCGAGTGGAAATATCTGATGGTTTGGATCATGTGTGACTGCGACAAACACAGTTCCTCTGTGACTACCCTTCGTATGAGTGCCGTCAATGACAATGACCGGACGACCAGACTCTAAAAACCCCCGCCTCGATGCTCCAAGTGCATAAAATGTAAACTTTAAATGGTCATCTTCATCGACAGATATTCGGGTGTACGTACCGGGATTTGTGGATTCCAACTGATACATGTAAGCAGGGAGCAATTCGTATGAGCTATCGTGATCCCCGTACGTGTGTCCAACAGCGTAGTGTTTCGCCTTTAACGCTATATTGTAGCTAATGTTGAATCCAAAATCAGTCCTGATCTCATCTCTCATCGCACTGGGTCGGAGGCCATGAACCTTATCAAACTGCCTAGCAACAAAATACTGACCGATTACTTTGGACGACACCTGTGTAGGAGCAGATCTGTCTGGATCATTTAAACAACCAAGATGTTTGACGAATTTAACCACTCTCCACAACCCAGAGCTCATTCTTGCGTGCAACTGAAATGGACAGCCTGTTTGACCCTTCATGTTACATACAATGTTGTACCTTGTCGTGCTAGATCTTTCAACATAGGTCTCCACTCCGTGCCGTAAGTTATACATGCCTACTGCTGTCTGGATCTTCTCTTTTGTCTCAAATATACTGTTCTTTTCAATAACACCAGACGCATCAATCTCAAGGCCAGTCAGCTGATCTACTCTCTCTGCTTCAATCGGCATGCCTATGAACGTGGCAGGTGCATTAGTTTCATCTAAAAATATACTTTACTTCTATTTCTATTATAACTAAACATTGTTTCCATACCTGGAATCAACCAAGGACGGGTGTTGGGCCGTGCACTACGCAACTCTTCTGACTGCATTTCAGGACGGCGCAACTCACGATTAACCGGTTCAAGAAAGCTAGGCCCTCCTCTCTTACGTATGTAATCACATATTTTTTCATACAATTGGTGTCTTCTCTCCTCAGCACCATCATCGCTTTCGCTAGAAAACTGATTAGTATCCTGCTGTATGCGATCCCCTTCTTCCACCGTTCTATTCCCGGGGTCATCATCATCATCGTTACAACCGTCTACGTCCTCCGCACCCTCACCAGAGACATCACCAGATTCTGTATCTACAGATTCTCTAAAACCAGCACACTGCATCTCTGAGGCCGGACAACACTCCACATTCAAATCAAAATCATGTCTCCCAGAAGAATTTTCCCTCGTACATGGGTCATTGCTCGTACCAGCACCTCCGTCATCATAACCCATCCCTAAAACCATATTACTCCCTGCACCCGTGATAGGACAGAGTGTGACGTACATCATTCCGACATCATCAACACACTTGAACACTTCTGCCACACGTGCATCATTCTTTATCTTATATTTGAACAAACGGCCATTGTAATCAACTAGAGAATGAACTACATAACCCCAATGCCCCAAATCAGCTTGCACTATGTCATGAATTTCTTTTAGCAAGCTACTATAACACAAACTGGCCTCTGGCAAGAACAACCAGTTCACCACTCCACCTATGTATTGCAATCCTTCCCATGCTCCACCCCAACATATCCCAGCTTTTCTATAACTCATCTGCACATTTTTTCAAAAACAACTTTAATGACATCAACATTAAAAGATTAGATAATTAGTTGCATCATTAAATCATTAGAAAATTTGTACTAAATTTGTATTCTATCCTGTCAACAAATTAATGTATGCAAACCTACACTGTTTCAACAAAACCCTAAACCCTTGACACACCTTAAAATGTGTCAGTATTTTTTTCTTCTATTCGGCCAATTATTCCTCTATTCGGCCCAAAAGTGTCTCCTATTCGGCCTAGTAACTTGCTCTATTCGGCCCACATTGATTTTCTATTCGGCCTACCAACGGTTTCTCTATTCGGCCAATGGTTTCTCTATTCGGCCCACCAAGCTATTCTATTCGGCCCACTAACTTCTTCTATTCGGTCTACTAAGTTTCAGAAAATAAAAGATCATTTTTTGGGCATTTCGGCCAACGGGTGTTTTATTCGGCCCACAAAGTTGTTCTATTCAGCCTACCAACGTTGTTCTATTCGGCCTACTAACTTTCTGAAATTTAAAGAATTTTTTTGGGCTATTCGGCCAACGGTTTCTCTATTCGGCCCACCAAACTATTCTATTCGGCCCACTAACTTCTTCTATTTGGCCTACTAAGTTTCACAAAATAAAAGATCATTTTTTGGGCATTTCGGCCAACGGGTGTTCTATTCGGCCCAAAAAGTTATTCTACTCGGCCCAGCAACTGAATCTATTCGGCCTACTCACCATTGTTTAACAAATTTGAAAAGATTAATTAAAAAAACCAAAGATGTAACATGAGTGGTGAAGATTTAAGAGAGAAAAACTTTTGAATGTTACAAAATTATTCAACAAGTCATACAATTTTTTCTATTCTATTATAAAAATGTTGAATAATTAGAATACACTCATGAGCCATGTCAACAATTATAAATTAGGGCATCACAACTATAAAACTTGTTTTAACATACCTTGTACACCTGCTACCCAATATCTTAATTCTCTCCAAAATTACTGGAAATTTGCTCCCAAATGCTCAACCTCTAGTACAAAAAATTTTAATATGTGTTGGACGACCACCCCCATTTTCCAATTTCCACTATATATTATCCTCATTATTTTATCTGGATATGGGGGAGCTGCGGGAGCACATGCTTACATAGTAGTACTAGGTATTAGGTATTGTACTTCCACACTTTATTCAGAAATAAAGAAGAATCTGATTCCTTTACTGTACTTTGGGCCAAAAAAGTGTGGAATCTCATCTGCAACCAGCTGAAAAGTGGGTCCCCCACAAGGGCATTTTAGCCAATTCATTTCAAAGTGGCTAGAAAAAATTATGTATAACAAATGTGGCCACTTAAAATTACAGTTATCCAAAAGTGGCCACTTTTTACCATTTCCACAAATAGTTATGGAACCACAAATTTTGACATTACAGATTATGCCATCCACTGGTCGTATGCTTCTATATTGATGAGGGGCTTTAGCACTCGAAACTTCATAAACCCCTTAATATTAGAGTTTATAAAATAAATGTGCTATTCAAAAACTCGATTCGGCTTGACTCGCTAAGGTTCAAGTTTGACTCAATTTAAGATTATTCGAGCTAGAGTTTGAACTTGTTCGTTATGAAGGTTCGGCGATAATAATAATAATAATAATAAAAATAAAAATAATTAATACTATTATTTAATTATATTAAATTAATGGAGTATTATTAAATTTAATAATAAATATAAAATAAACTAATTAAATTAGGGCTTGAGAAGGCTTGGTAAACTCGGCTCGATAAAAATAAACTTAACAAACAATCCTTTCTTCAATCGGGATTTTGAGTGCGTGCAACTTACGCATGATTTCCGATGAGTTTTTTTAAATTTCCGACGAAAAAGGTCTAAATTTGAACAAAAAAGACTAAAATCCGACAACTTAGTACCAAAGTGAAAATTGCAATAAATAAAATGACTGAAATTGGAATATTACATACTTACATGACCAACTTTAATATTTTTTCCTTTCTTCAATCGAGGATTTTGAGTGCCTCGCGCATAATTTTCCGATTAATTTTTTAAATTTCCAGCAAAAAATGACTAAAGTCGGATATCGGAAGACCAAAAGTGAGAATTGCAATAATAAAATGACTGAAGTTGGAAAATGTCATACTTACATGATCAATTTTGATATTTTCCAAAAGGAAAAATGTCACATTTGGTCCCATAAAAATTCTTTCAATTCAATTTTTGTCCCGTAGGAATTCACTTGTCCCATAGTTAGCGGTTTTGGTCCCATAAAAATATTATAACCATAATTTTTCGAAAATTTTCATTCCAAATCAACTTATATTATTATAAACTATCAGATTTATATTATTTTCTATCTTTCAACTTAGACATAATCCATTACGACAATTCCCCTCTATTTTTTCTCTCAATAAACGTAGTATTAATTTTCTTTGGGGATTATTTTTGCAAATTATGGAATCAAATCTACAAGTTGTCATTTTGTTCTTGCTAACGGTTCAGAATATTTCATTAACTGTTAATAGATTTTGATGAAAATTTCCTATGAGACTAAATCTGTCAGTTTTGGGACCTTTTTGGAATTGAGCAATTCTTACGGGACCAAAAGTGTAATTTTTTCTTTTCCCAAATGTATAATACACTAAATAATCTACACAAAATCTTACTCCCTCCGTCCCACCAAAGGGTATGTTTTACTTTTTTGCAAGTGGATTAAGGAGTATTATTATTTAATGTATAGTGGGTAGTTGTATTAGTGAAGTGAGGGTCCTATATTTTAGTTGTATTAATGGGTGTGTATGGGTCTCATGTGTGTAAAAAAAAATGAACTCTTTGAGTGAGACGCCCAAAATGAAAAAAGGGACTCTTCGAGTGTAACGAGTATATGAAAGATGGGTAACTTCTCTAAAATATTTAACCTCATATAATAGGATATTGCCTTTAATTTAGTTAAATATAAATTAAATTATGTTAATGTATTATATACTATAATAATAATAGTTTAAAACAAGTTAAAAGTGTATGAAATTAATCCTCGTACACACGATGGTTGAAGCTAGAGCTAGATTCTGTATGCTAATAATAATATGATTATAAAACCTAAATCAAGAATATTTAGACAGAAAGATCAGTGGAGAGGGGCCAATGTAATAAAGCTCTCTCAAATGGCTGATGCTATAAATAATACGAGTTAAATTCATTTTTTGCCCTATAACTAAGCAAAACTTCGATTTTTGCCCTAAAAAAGATAAGTGGTTCAATTTTACCCTGTAACTAACGAAAATTTTTATTTTTTGCCCAATTTCGCCGGAAAATGCAAATTTCGCCGGAATCCGCCACGTCATGCTTCAATTTGGGGGTTTCCGGCTAGTCAATCCGACGTGGCAATTTTGACTTTTTTTTACACTAGAGTTAAATCATTTTTTGCCCTGTAACTAATCAAAACTTCGATTTTTGCCCTAAAAAAGATAAGTGGTTCAATTTTGCCCTATAACTAACGAATTATTTCAATTTTTGCCCGATTACATGACCTTCTCTTATTTTTTTAATTTAATCACGAATTTCTATTTTTATCACAAATTTTAATTTTTATTCTTTTAAATTAATTTTTTTTGTGTTTTAGTTTAATTACAAATTCTTCTATTAATAAAATATATGGCTATCTTAATTAATAAATAATAATATAAAATATTAAATATTTAAAATAAAATAAATCTATTAAATATATTAAATATTAAAACTTATAAAAAAAATTTCCCGACAAAAAAAAATGGGAGTGATAGTTATTACGTATATTTTTGAAGAAAAAAATGATGTGTCGATCAACTAACAAAAATTAAATATGAATATAAGAAAAAATTTAAAAAAAAATTGTTTTCAACAAAAATGGGATGAGAGTAATTTATTACGCATTTATAAATCTTTTATATTATATATAATTTATGGGTTATAATTTAAACATTATTATATTTTAAATATTATTATGTTTTAAATTTTGAATATATTAAATGTGTATTGGTTTTTATTCATTGGCAAAAACTTGTGTGCACCCGGGTATACGGGGCACACACCGTGCTCCTTTATAATTTTGTGTTAAATTGTATACCCTTTAGTATAAAGATGTGTACCCCTTATTTTCTAACGAAAATAAAAAATATTAATGAAAAGTGTATACCCTTTACAACAAAATGGTGTACCCTTATAAATTAAAGTGTATACTCTTTAGAACAAAACAATGTACGCTTACCAATAATACTAAATTTTAAAGGCGCACGGTGTGCCCGAGGGCACATTAGGAATATATTTTTAATTTTCTCAATTTATTTATTAAAAGGTTAATTACAATAAAATACATGACCTTTACTAATTTTCTCAATTTAATCACAAACTATTTTATTAAAAAAAATACATGGCCTTTTCATTTTATGTCAATTTAATCATAAACTTTTCTTTTATATCATTTAAATATATGACTTTAATTTATTTTCTTAATTTAATACACGATTTAATATAATAATATTTAAAATATACTTAATAACTATTACTCCCATTTATTTTTTTGTAGAAATTTTTTTTTAAAATAAATTTTAATATTTAATATATTTAATTAATTTATTTTATTTTAAATATTTAATATTTTATATTATTATTTATTAATTAAGATAGTCATATATTTTATTAATAGAAGAATTTTTAATTAAACTAAAACACAAAAAAATAATAATTTAAAAGAATAAAAATTAAAATTCGTGATAAAAATAGAAATTCGTGATTCAATTAATAAAAATAAGAGAAGGTCATGTAATTGGCAAAAATTGAAATAATTCGTTAATTATAGGGCAAAATTGAACCACTTATCTTTTTTAGGGCAAAAATCGAAGTTTTGATTAGTTACAGGGCAAAAAATGATTTAACTCTAGTGTAAAAAAAGTCAAAATTGCCACGTCGGATTGACCAGCCGGAAACCCCCAAATTGAAGCATGACGTGGCGGATTCCGGCGAAATTTGCATTTTCCGGCAAAAATTGGGCAAAAATTAAAATTTTTCTATAGTTACAGGGCAAAATTGAACCACTTATCTTTGTTAGGGCAAAAATCGAAGTTTTGCTTAGTTATAGGGCAAAAAATGAATTTAACTCTAATAATATGATTATAAAACCTAAATCAAGAATATTTAGACAGAAAGATCAGTGGAGAGGGGCCAATGTAATAAAGCTCTCTCAAATGGCTGATGCTATAAATAGTATTCACCATTCACTTTCTTTCCTCCAACACACACACTCATACACATTAAATATATTGATTGATCTTCAGAAATTAAGAAAGTAACACCAATATTAATGGCTTCTTCCAATATCCCTAATCTCTTCTCCACTGAATTCTGCCAAGAAAGCAGCAGCTTCAACAACAACAACAACGTCGTCCCGTTGTCGAATAACTACGACATCAACTCACCACCACTGTATTTGTTTCCTGATCAGCAGCAGCACTTGTTTGGGGGTTCGGATTGCATGATTGTTCCACAGATGTCGGATATCGAGTCGGGTTTTCGTGATTTCTGTGTTAACGATTATAACCAGCTGCACCATCGCCAAGTTTTTGAAGACTACGGATTGCTACCGCCAAATTTCTGCCACACTAATTTTAATCCCATGCCACCTGAAAATTGGGTAACATATATTTTAAACTATATAATAAATGCATATGTTTCTTTTTAGTTATAATCTGATGAATTATTTCGTATATTATATTGTTGGCTAGTTATATAAAATCCCACTTGAGAGAAAGAGAGATTTCCTTTAATTGAAGTTAAATATCATCACCCCTAAACATTAAAGTTGTTTATTGTTTAATATTTTTAATCAAGAACATGCAAATTAATTAATTAATTTGCATGATGTACGTTATAAATGGTTGAATAAGAGATGTTATTTATCTATATATTATAATAATGTAAAAGATGTTTGGATTTTTCCATACAATATTTCAAATTAAATTAAATTTAAACATGCATGCATAGTAATAAATAATTTTTAATCTATAGGTGCAGGGAATAGAAGGGAAAGCAGTAGTTTCAAAAGTAGAAGAGAGTGAGGTGAAAGTTGGACGATATTCGGTGGAGGAAAGGAAAGATAGAATTCTTCGATATCTAAAGAAAAGAAACCAAAGGAATTTTAATAAGACCATTAAGGTACTATACTTTAATTCATCCATTTTAATTTCATTACGTCTCGCACTCGATCGATTTACAAATAATCTAGACGTGATTGTTTGTTTTGCAGTACGCCTGTCGCAAAACCCTAGCCGACAAGCGTGTTCGTGTTCGTGGGAGGTTCGCCAAGAACAACGAACCCTCCGAGCAAGATCAACTCATCACTTCTTGTAATCAACAAAACCATTGCATGTTCTACAAGGAGGTAAAATTCAAATGCACCTTCATTCATAATTTAATTAATTCTCCTATTAATTTGGTTTTAATTATGTTTTGCAGATGAAATACGAGGAGGATTATTGGTTGCAAGCAGCAATGGACAATCTTGTGTACTTACCATATTTATCCAGCTAGCCTATTCTTATGGAAATTAAAGGAGTAATAATTATGTAAATTAAATTAAATTCAGCTTATAAACAATCTATTCACATGAGTTTTAAAATTGTATTATAACTCAGGATTTTACTCTTTTCCCTTTGATTATTTGAACTCGATTCATCTGTGAAAGTACGTACTTTCGTATTATGGTGTATATTTTTGTGAAGTGGTTTAATTAAATATTATTAATAATATTATATTTTAAATTGAAGCTATATCGCATTTAATCAATTAGATAAACTTAATTCACGTGATAATTATTCTTTTAAGTATTTGTCTAATTAAATAAAAGAAAAGCACACTTTTTATTTTTCAAATCATACTAAATACTTTTGTGATTATATATATATATATATATATATATATATATATATATATATATATATATATATATATATATATATATCATGATTGTAATCCTGATTTTGTTAATGGATAACAATTGAGTAAAACTGTCTTATGGTTGTAAGAAAGATAAAAAGTAATAATATTTTAACAAAAAATAATAATATTTTTAATGAAAATTAATAATATCTTTAATTAAAAAATTAACTATTTAAAAAAAATTGTAAAAAGTATCTCACCACAAGGTGGTTAATATATATACACACTACAATTAATGTTAGTATTCCTCTATTTATTTTGTTACTTCGTTCTAAAAAAATTTGTATATATATATGCTACACATATATATTGGTATTAATTGCATTAAGTGATCAGATGAAAGTGAAACTTCACACTAAATAATAATTGTTTTAAAATGATAAATTAAACTATGTAATTTTAATCATAGATTACCCCGACTCACACGTCACCACTTTGCAATCCTGTGATTCTGGTTATAGTAAATAAGGTCGAATATTAACTACTGACAAACATGTAAAAGCTAAATATACATGCAAAGAAAGTAATTGAAAAGGAGGAAGCTGGAATTGATAGTGGGAAGATGATAATGTGTTAAAAAGAGAGAGAGAGAATACAAGTACAACTGAAGTCGCTGTCAAATTCTGAGTAAAAATGCTTCCAAATTTTTGAAATTATTATTACTACTATAATTTATGCCATAATAGAGAGAGCAAGGAGAAATACCAAAAATACCTTTATTAAAAAAATTAAAATAAAAATCATTTCCAATACTCAGACAGATGTTGTTGGTCGGTTTTGTTGGTGAGAGACTGACTAGAACCAATATTATTGATCGGTTTGTTAGGGAGACCGACACTTGTATCAATCAAAGATCTCCACAGAGTCAAAAGATTTAAAATTGTAGGTATATTTTTGTCCAAAGTGTCATTTTGGTTTTTCATAATCACAATTTTTTTTCTCTCTTAATCACAAGTTAAATTGTTGTTGACAAAGATCTCCACTTTATCAAAATAATATGCCCTTGTAACACTAAAGTTATCCTGCATCCATTTTCTAGTCTTCAATGTGACAAATTATATTTTGTCTGATATGTAGATTATTAATCTGCTCTAGAAAATAACACTCAGTCTCAGTATATATATTTTTCTAAGAGACAGTGATAACGGATTGCGTAGAAGTAAGTCTACAATGATAAAAGAAAAGCACAAATATTAGAATCAAACTTCATGTCTAGTATGCATACTCAATAGTATAATTGTAGTAACATATATATACGAGATGATTAATTTAAAAAAAAAACCATAAATCCGGTAAGTAGAAATTTAAAAGCAACAATATTAATCTTCAGTTTTTGCAGCTTTTGTGGTTTTCCTATAAGTCAAAAAGAAAAGTGTAAAAATATTCTCGCATTCACCCTCACAAAATTAAACTCAAAATGGGTTGGCTCAAGTATGCATTCTTTCAAGCGTAAGAAGCCACTTAATTATCTGAAATGACAACTACTACCTACTCTAATACTACTACTACTATATGGAGTATATATTTATGTATGTCGTTTTCAATTCAATTAAGTGTCCCCATCACATAAGCAAATTTCAATCTCTTTATGACTTTGTAATCTTAATCAAGAATACATCAACTAATATTATATACTCTTACTATATTCTTTAATCTCCGTGCAAAAAACAAACGTAAAGATTGAAAGGGGACGGAGGGAGAGAGAGTATATATATATGATCCTCAATCTCATATAAGACATGATTGACAATGGAGCTCAGATTGATATGCATTTCGTAGTTAAATGATCTGTATCCAGAAGGGATCATTTAAGACATGATGAATTAATGTTAATTAAAGAAAAATAAATATATACTCCAATAATGATGGATATATGATGATGAAGATTTGAAAAGAGAGAAACTGCAGGTAACATTATGAAAAGGAAAATATATGGTGGAATTAGGGGAGCTAGAGTGACGTCGTTTTCACACCAAATGGAGTATCGATATATGATCTAGAAACAAAAACATAACTAAATGTCTGTCCTTTCAGCTCAAGGAGGGCTCTTTAATCATTTCTCAAGTTATTCTACATTTTTCCCAATTTAACAATATACTCTCTCCGTCCAAAAATAATTGACATATTTTTTTTGGCACGGAAATTAAGGAGTATAATAATTTAATGTAAAGTGAAGTGAGAGAAATAATATTTAATGTATAGTGGATAGTTGTATTAGTGGTGAATGTGATGTGTGTGTGGCTTCATGTAAATAAATAAATTATTTTTGTGTGGATCATATATCATTAAAAATAAAATATGTTAATTGTTGTGGGACAACCCAAAAAAGAAAATGTGTCAATATTTTTGGAATGGAGGGAGTATATATTATGATTAAGCATCTAAATTTATTAATATTATACTTATTGTAAGATGATCAAGATTAATGCTGCTATAGTACATTTTACTGTTATTGGATGCTCAAAATGTTATGTAGTAACGTAAACTGTGTCCATTCTTTCTCGATCTCTGCCTAAATTCCTGAAATTTAATATTAAAAACATTGTAAAAATATTTCACCGTATTATAAAATTCCGATAAAATATGAAATGTGGAATAAAGAATGGAGCTGTAGATAGGATGGTTCCACAACATGATCACCACAAGTAGGCATATTTTGGCGATGTAAATGAAGCGCGAGTTGACTTATATGTATTTAATAAGAAAAATAAATATATATATTGAGCAAGATATACTCCTTCCGTCCCGCTCATATTGTAATGTTTACTGTAGTTTTTGTGAGAGCTTTATAGAGTCAAACATTGCAGTTTGATCGGGACGGAGGGAGTATATAAGTATATATATGGATCCATGTGATAGTGACTTGTGTTGCCTATTCCACTGTGCAATAGTCTTGATTGGTCCCCCAAATAATCTATTTCAATTTATTATTAACATGACCTAAGTTTCAATTCACGTGAGTGCTTTACATTTGCCTCACCTTGCCTCAACTACTTTGCCTCCACCTATCTATTTTTAATTATATGGGACTTAAAATAGGGGCGACTATTTGCACCCCGAAATTACTGTATGTATCCAAAAAATATATAAATTGATTTTTTTATCCTTATAAATTTTATATTTGTTCGGTTGCAATAACCGAACAGAACATAATCAGAATTTATCTCTCTTATCTGTTCGATTGCAGCAACCAAATAGAATCAGAATTGTGATTTGTTTGGTTGCAGCAACCGAATAGAATCAGAATCGTAATTATCCTTATAAATGTTATATTTGTTCGGTTGCAGCAACCGAACAGAAAAAAATTAGAATTCATCTCTCTTATCTATTCGGTTGTTGCAACCGAACAGAATCAGAATTGTGATTTTTCTTTGCCATCAACCAGTTTGTGCCAGATTGGTGATAAGTCTGGTGGAGGAACGAGCAATTCTTGCTGATCGGCAGAACCAGCGCCCACCATGTCGCCGTAATCCAAGGTCTGCTGAAAGTCATCACCATTATTTACATCTCATTCACGCTGACATCGAAATCGATAGTGGAGGAAGAAGGGGACGATGAGTTTGCGGAGCTGTATGAGTTTCGGTGGACAACCTTGATGTTCCCGCCGATCACCATTATCATGTTCAATGTGATCGCCATCGGCGTAGCAGTATCGAGAACAGTGTACAACCTATCCCTGCAGTGGAGTAAGTTGGTGGGAGGCGTGTTCTTCAGCTTCTGGGTGCTGTCTCATGTGTATCGCCAATGCAAAATTAATCCCCAAGTATTAAGGATATCAGTTGTAGCTTAAGCAAGCGACCAAGTGAATTATCGAACTCAATGGACGGCGTATTATCAATTTAATTATTTACTAAATTAATTAAGATTAGGCAATTAAGTTTGATAATTTAATCTAACAACTAAAAGACTTAAATTGAATAACAAATAAAATAAAGGCACTTAGAAGAATACGAAAGTGAATCAAGTAAGAGAATAGGTAGCTCTAAGGAAATCCAGTTTCATTCATTAATTTTCCTTCCGTGTGTTGATGTCCGACTCTGCCTTGTGGAATATGGACGCATCACTAAACCATGCAAATATACTCTATAGACACAAGTAAATATGCGTGTAACACGTGTGAATAACCTCGGAGCAAGAGAAGTAATTTCACCCCCCTTTCTAGGTACTATCAGTATCAATTATTTCCCACGTCTGGAATTAAACCCGATATAATCTCCCTTTATAGGTACTACTATAAAATTACCTTTTTTATCCTGCTTATAACCCAAATTCAATTCAATTAATAAACATTCATATATGATAGTTCTAATGAAGCTTCAGAGTCCCCTCACTTAGAACCATAACATGAAATTCTGTTCAGCGGTGAACGCACTCAATCTACAACCAAGATATATATTCAGACTCTATATACCAATTGAAGATGCACAAAATGATCGTGAATATGGATTAAGAAAGCACAATCATATATAAAATCAATCCACAAGTAGTGTTGTACGGAGGACACACAAGAGAGTTTAATTAATTCATAAAACCTTCAAAACCCTAGATTTACCAAAATAGTTCTAGCCCATGATGTTGCGAAGAACAATCATGGGGGTTGGATAGATCTTACCCATATGTCTGGAAAATTACAAGATAAATTAGGAAACAAAATAAACCCTAGATTTGGGCGTCGTCGCATCCTTCTCCGTCTTGAATCCTCCTCTTAGTTCTCCTCTTGATTCAGCAGACGAATCTTCAAAGTGATAAATGGATGGAGGAAAGGATGTGGATGATGGTTGGGGGGTGATTCCCCCCTTGTGGGGTGTAGGATGGATGTGTTGCTTGCCTCCTCACATGAATGATGATGTAAAATATATATAGGTGTGAGAAGTGAACTAAATAAGGAAATAAAAGATATGGTGAATCATGGAGGATTAAGGGAATTAAATAAGGAAATAAAAAATATAGGTGAATCATGGAGGATTCTGTGATAAGGAGATTAATTGTGCTCCAAGAAATAGGTAATTTTCGGAAATTCTCGCCTGTAGCTGCACGACCTCACGATTTTGACCATAACTTCCTTGTCCGATCTCAAATTTGAGTGATTCTTGCGCTCACGCGATCCTCTCTTCCTTGGCTTTCTATAATTATAAAGAACTTAAAGAAAATATAACATTTGAACTTTTAATAAGTCATGCAGAGTGGAACAGTCGTACTGAATAGGAACAACTTGCGCGACGTCACCATTTCGATCATAACTTTCTCATTTAATTTCGATTGAGGTGTTCTTTATGTCAAAACGATTCTCTCTTTTGTAGTTTTCCACCCATGTATCATTCCTGTTCAGAGCTCTACACGAATACAGAAAAATTCCAAAAGTTGGACATGCATTTTTCAGCATTCTTGCACAAATTGCACCTTTCTCCAACTTGGCACTTTTGATCATTTTTCCACCTAAAACTCAATAAAACACCTCAAATGCACCTTCTTTTCAAATATATCGAATATGTGATACTCATTCTAATATATAATATCAATTCCTATAAAAAAGGTGTTAGATTGGACACTAAAACATGCTTATTTTCACTCTCATCAATCCCTTCACCAAGGGATTAATGGGGAAGAAGGGCAAGATTCCGACCATTGTTTACCCCCCAAAAATCACAAAATTCTGATTCTGTTCGGTTGCTGCAATCGAACAGATAAGCGAGATGAATTCTGATTTTATTCTATTCGTTTGTTGCAACCGAACAAATATAAAATTTATAAGGATAATTATATCAATTTATATATTTTTGAGGGTACATACAGTAGTTTTGGGGGTACAAATAGCCGCCCCCCTTACAATATCATTTCTTTTATTTAATTCTATCCCATAATTATCTTTACACTTTTCTTTCTATCGGTTCTACAATAATTTATACAGCAAAGAAATTGAATCACATCAATTTTATGACCTCATAATACCTTTTAATTTCAATTAAAAGTATCATCATCTGACACATGTAATTACTTTATAATTAATTTATTTATTACTTAAAAAATAACATTACCCTTCAAAAGTTAATAAAACTATTTAAATATTTTTTAAATCTTTATTTACCATGTTAATATAAACTCTTTCGAGATGAAGAGAGTATAACCTTTTATAACAATTGAAACATAAGAATTAGAAGAAAATCTAATTATTATTCAAAGTATTTACACTTTCTTAATTGTTATAGCGCAGCTCCCTATATTCCACGTCATTCATCTAAATATAGAGTCCAAGAGATAGCACATTAAAATTTCATATGAAATTTAGACTGATTTATAATTTTATATAGGCCATGTAGTAATTATCACACCCCTCCCGCTCTCTCTCTCTCTCTCTCTATATATATATATATATATATATGATAACATTTCATGTGAGACGGTGAGGCGGACTGTGAAACGTATTAAAATATAATTGTTATGTAAGTAAAATATATCATACTACCAGTTAAAGTATATTTCTCTAAATTATGATGAATGATCATTAAAGTATGGTTATAGAGTTTTATAATACTATAATTTATTACTTTAACTACAAACAAACATAATTTACTTATATACTTCATAAGCATACTTTAATAATGATGTGTCGACCCGCCTCACATATAACCGTCTCTCGTGCTCATATTATATACTCCTTCCGTCCGCTTTCAAGAATTCCAACTTATTAGAGGGAAATGATATACTTGAATGCAGATAGAAGGAGTATATATTAATAAGATTCCATTAATTAATGGAATTTTTTGGAGGATAGCAGCCATACTTAGTTGGCTAATTCATAAATTTTTTAGTTCCAATAGGTACCAATAATGTAAACAACTAAATTCTAAATGAGAATAAGTAATGGGGAGAAAAAGCATATTTTCTGCTCCCTTCATTATTTCATCATCAAAGAAAATTTATATATCAAATTATTGTGTGGAAAATTGTACTACCAAAAAGTTGTGTGATATGTATCCAAATTAAATAGTACTATATTTTTCTCAATTTCCAATAGTCCATTTTATATCTTTAAATTTATTAATGAAGTTTAACTAATTAGCTAGTCTCACAAGATCTTCTCTCGTTATTTACTAGTTGGATTCACTAGATGGCATATTATAGTGTTGTAGCATAAGTTAATATTATTCATGAAATTCTTGTAAATCCATTTTCCCACGACTTGAACTTACGGACTGATTATGTGCATTGTGCACATATAAAAATTGGGACTTATGCATGTAGAGTCTTATTGGGTCCATATAAAATAAGACCCAAGGAAGTGGGACTATTAAAGGCCCACCATGAAAGAAGGCCTAGTGGAATCACCTAAATGGGTTTAGGCCCATTCATCTCATGGGCCTAAAATACTGTTGATCGTACCTGTCTCCAGTAACTTCATCGTCATTTGTGTTAAGGATGTCAATGGGCTGGGAACCTATAAACCTATGTCTGTCTCATACTGCTGCCTCGGCCCATTATGATAAGTATGGGGCCGGGTTATTGATGTGAGGTGGATACAGAAAAGATGAGGTTCTAGTTATAATTCAAAAATGATTCGTGCATATATTTCACACAAACGCAAAATTAAAGTAGGCGATAAAGTAGATGGAAGACACGGAAATAAAGGTATCATTTCGAAAATTTTGCCTAGACACCTTTGCACGCATTAGTTACCTTTTGGGAAGCCTACACCCCATAGAAACTATTTACCTGAGACTCTCCCTTGGCCCATAGGTCCTGATTCCTGATTATTCAGACCTTAGTCGAATTATATCTACTGGTCGTTGTAATCTCGTAGATCCGACCGTTCTCTTACATAATTTGGATTTATTCTCAAAGAGGCGAAGAAATAGATTCATCATCCCACTCCAATCGATTCAAGAACGCGAGAATGAACTAACGTCATATTAAGATATCTCGATTGAAATCCCCATCAATGGCATTTTCCGTAGAAATAGCATTCTTGCTTGTTTGGACGATCCTCAATACAGAAGAAGGGGTTCGGGCATTACTAAATATGGGACTCTAGAAATGCATTCTGGAAGAAATGAATTGTATTATAAAAAATTGATATCTTATGCAACGAGTTACTCTCCCTCCGTCCGCCCGAAAGAGGGTCTTTTACTTTTGTGCACGTTGATTAAGGAGTATTACGGAGTATTATTTAATGTGTAGTGGGTAGTTGTATTAATGAGAGTGTGAATCCCATATTTTAGTTGTATTAGTGGGTGTGTATGGGTCCCTAGGGTTTAAAAAAGAAAATGACCCTATTTGGAGCGGACGACCAAAATGGAAAAAAGACACTCCTTTGAGCGGATGGAGCGAGTATAACATTTTTGTTATAAAAGGGTATACTATTATTTAATTAATAAAAGTGTTATTTTTTTAATGAAAAATTCGTTAAAATATAAATAGTATTAAAGTTGATTAATTTTTTTTCCTTGAAAAAACAAAGGTATAAGCTTTTATACCACAATCAATATATTTAGAGTGAGTCTCTTGTGCACTCGAATACACGAATTTAGATCCGTGTCCATTTACAATCTAAAGTCCCTACCAATACATAAGTTTAAATAAATAGAATAGAGGGAAAATATTGTGTTCATATGGAAACACGGACCGTCTCCCCGAGACATATGAGCTTTTGCCATATATTTAAGTGCGCATAACTAGCTATTTGTGAGGGTGTATGCAGCACTTTTCCATTTATAAATAGTGAGCAAATTAAAGATTTGTATGATTTGCTATATTTTTGAAAAAAATCAATTTAATAAATTTCAATTTAAACCAATTTAAAATTGAAAACCAAAAATCAATTAAAAAAATCCCAATTAAAATAAAAATTAGAATTTGAAAAACTCAAAATTAATTAATAACTAAATAAATAAAAATATATTTTATTAGTTCCTAAAATCGTTCCTTATTTGTCGGTCCCATATAATCATTTACCTCATAAAAAAGAAATATGATTATAATTTAATACCTTAAAAGTATACTTAATTTAAAAAAATATTATCAATTCTTTTTACATATAAATAATATATTTTATAGTTTATTTATTATTTAAAAATACTAAATTACCCACAAAAAATAATAAAATTATTGAAAAAATAATATTTTCTTAATATTTGTGATGTAATAAAGGTGATCAATATTGGGTGTGGAGGAGTACCAAACTCAAATAAACATGCCCAAAATTTAGATTGGGACAAAGAGGCGGCGGGTGACGTGGTGGATGCCCAGACAGTCCCGTCCAACCGGAGTGCGGCGGAATGCGGTGGCGGTATGGATTTATTAATTATGATTATCCCACCCCAATCCATGTGGGCCAATCGCACTTCATTTTAAGAATATTTTCACCTTCATCTTGAAAAAAAGAAACACTACCTTCTCAGTTCTCACCTTTTGAAAAATTTCGATCACCCAGTTCTCTCTCCGTTGTTTCGTCTTCTCTCTCCGGACACACTGAGTTGATCGCAATTTTAATACTAATGGATTGCGTTTCCCAAAAGGAACGTTTCTTGAAGGAGTTCGGTCGAGATTATGGGTACCCGAATGCTCCCAAGAACATAGATGAAATCAGAGCTACTGAATTTAAGAGATTGAATGGTTTGAATTTCCCCCTTTTATCATTCCACGGATTTTTATAGGTTTCGCTTTATTTTACTTTAAATTTTTAAATTTTTTGGATTTAATCAAGAACATAGGTATTACTGCGGAATAGTTCTGAGTAAGGCTAGAAATGAACTCTTGCTTGTTTATCAAGAAAACATTAGGGATTCTTGATTTTTTTATATAATGAATAAAACATTTGTTTTTGAGTCGGAAGATTTGAAATACTTTATATGGTTGTTGATTGGTTGGGCACTTTGGCTGTGTAGATGTTGTGTACTTGGATCACGCTGGAGCAACTTTATATTCTGAGTCTCAAATGGAGGATAATTTCAAGGATTTGAATTCTACAGTATATGGAAATCCCCGTATCCTAACTTATACTTCCATTTTCTTTCCAAGAAATTATCGTTTTTTTAGTTTTTAGGCTGCGCTTGAGTTCTGGATGTAGGAATGGATTTCTTAATTTATAATTTATAGATAGCCAAAGCAACTGCAGCTTGATGACCAGCGACATGGTCGGGGAGGCTCGCCGTCAGGTGGGGCATTGTGTTGATCTTCATTCTTTGCAGCACAGATTGCCACTTACTTGCATTGAACATCTTAGCCTATTCATGTTTTTCTCTTTTCTTTTCTGGAGACCTTAGACTGTTCTACACTGTGATTAATTTGCTTGCCAAATAATGTTGCACATGTTTGAAGGATGTTTTTTGCATGTTGCAGGTCCTTAGTTTCTTTAATGCATCTCCTGGAGAGTATAATTGTATATTTACCTCTGGTGCCACATCTGCACTGAAACTTGTGGGCGAGACATTTCCATGGAGCAGTAAGAGTACTTATATGTACACGATGGAGAATCATAACAGCGTTCTAGGGATCAGAGAGTATCCTTGTCTTTGAATTATTTTTACTATTGTGATCAGTATATATCTATAATGTGTTTTCCTGAGGTTTTGAAAGGCTATATACAATTAAAAATGATTATATGTGCTGCATCTTGATATTAGAATTTTAATGGTCCAGTACCATGTCCTCAGTGCAATTTGTGTTGTGGATATCTTCCTTAATCCCTCTCAGGTATGCACTTAGTGAAGGAGCTGCCACCGTTGTCGTAGATGTTGAAGATATTGCTGAATTTGATGGAAGGAGTAGTGGGAAATCTGCCTTTAAAATTGTACCATACTCTGTTCTAAGAAGAGGTGAAGTTGTGAGCAGGAATAAACACCAAATGAGTTGAGTTATCTGCCACATTTTACCTGCAAATGGATGAATATCTTCTATATTATCTTTCTTTGTTTACTGAACACATGTTTCTTACCTTTTGTACTTTGTGAAATGGCGAACCTATGCATAGAGAAGATTTTACTTTTCTTTGTAACCCAGCTTGGGGATTATAGAGTAAATAGGAGCTAACCATGCATGGGGTTCTTATTTGTTTCTGTTATTGAATCTCTGTTCTCTGCATTTCATCAGGATGTGGTTTTATGCAGCTACAAACGAAATTTCGGAAGCGTCCATCTTATATTTTTATTTTATTTTATATTTTTATGTTCTGGAGTATTTCTTTTAATTATTGGCTGAAATGCAAGAGATGCAGTGGATGCTATACTTTGTTTTTCAATGAATTACATCTTATGTGTTCAAATGCACTCTACAGGCAATGCATACAATTTATTTGCATTTCCATCAGAATGCAACTTTTCAGGCCTCAGGTTCAACCTCGACCTAGTTAATTCTATAAAGGAAGGTTCTTATGAAATGCCGGGAAATTCTCCTCCTCACAGGTATACAACACATCTTACATCTTTCTGGTAATAGCATGCAACAAGTTAATACCATTAGCTTCTAATTTCCTTTCTATGATAAATTTTATTTCTCTTAATATCCTTGTTGAACTTTGTGTTTTATGAAATGGATTAAATGTGTTATCATTTGTATTTGATTAAGTGATATTCTATGAACTATTATCTAGTATCAAAACAAAAGTGTATCTCAAAGTGCTGTTTAGAATGGAAAAAAATTATAGCTTGAATATTCTGGTTTGGTATCTGTGAACAGTGGTACCTGGATGGTTCTGATTGATGCTGCAAAGGCAAGCGCAACATCTCCACCCGATTTGTCAATATATAAGGCAGACTTTGTTGTTGTTTCATTCTATAAGGTATTTATTCAATATCTCTATCTAGTTATGAGGATCTGCTAGTTATGCCATTATTTGTCTTTGTTCACCCCAGCTATTTGGCTACCCAACTGGAATTGGAGCTCTTATTGCACGAAATGGTAAACTTCTTAAAGCAGGGTGTTTCCTCCCCTGATATTATTTTTGAGATTATTTAAGGACGCGCCATTGTAACTTTTTGACTAAAATAACCCACCCACCCCCCAAATAAAAATAAAACGATGCAGAATCTGTGAAGTTATTGAAGAAGACCTACTTCAGTGGAGGTATATATTTTTACATTTTCTCCTGTTTATTTTAGCACATCTGATGGCGAGAGTTCTAACTTTTGGGGAAAAAAAAATTCAGGCACTGTGGCTGCATCTATTGCAGATATTGACTTTTACAAAAGAAGAGATGGCATTGAGGAGTATTTTGAGGATGGCACCATATCATTTGTGAGTATTGCATCCCTTCGTCATGGATTCAAAATTCTCAATGCATTAACCATGCCCACTATTTCAAGGTGAGATCTTCCCCTAGATATGGAAGAATAGTACCCTAATGATTACAGGCTAATCTTGACATTGAAACTGCGCTTGTTAATTAGAAATTGGTTTGTATATTGTATCAGATGATATTGTGACATTAAACCAAATTATGAAGTTTGAAGAGAAGTTCCCAATCCTTTTTGATTTTGTTCCATCTTTGTTACCCAATAACATCAAATATTCTTCCGATAACATAAAAAAAATCCCTTTGTATTGTGGACATCTTGCACAACACCCCTCTATGTTTAAAAAAAATGCACAAAATCCATGAAAACTTCTTCTCTGTCGCCATCTAATATTTTTAGGATTTTTTTATCTTCTTAGTTGTAAATGAACTATAATACCTTAAATTAATTCATAAAGGTTATACTTTCCCCCCATTCGTGAGCATAAGTTCTTCTGTTCTTACTTTGTCATTTTAAGTTTAATGGTTAATTTGTGTTCATTTCATCTTTGAAATAATATACGATAACAAAAAAATTTCGATTAATTGTATATTTTTTTTCAAACATACTTTAATATTGATAATTAGTATATTTGGTTCATTTTTCATTGTGCTTAGATATGTCGTTGAAGTTGGAGCCTGTTACAAAATTTCTTGCATTTTCCCAATGGATTCTTATATCTGAATTTTAATTACATTATTTTGGTGCTATTATTACAAAACTTTTGGATAGCTTTTATGCTAGAAATTGGGGTATTTAAGGTCAAAGAATATGTTTGTGATCGTCCCCAGAGGCACATCATAGTGTTATGTTTTGAAAGCTCATATACATCTGGAAGTGCAGTTTTAGTTTCGAAATTTGGTAAGTTGCTAACAGTGTCAAACTTCTTTACATTTCATTATTGGCACATGCAACATCTGAAATCACATCTGGAAATCTTTTAATGGTTTGAGATGCACTGATAATGTCTTCTTGTGTTTCATTGTACATATATACCTTGCTGGCAGACCAATGTTCTAATTGGGTATCATTTTTTGAAAGGCATACAAGCTTGCTTGCTTCATATGTTAGGAATGCACTTTTGAATCTGAGACATGCTAATGGAAATCGTGTTTGCACACTGTATGGCCTTGATAAAAATGAGGTTAGTATTGCATTCTTCCTGTGAGTAGAAAGAATCACTTCTGATTTACTTGAACATCACTTTCTACTCAACTTACAACAAAAACTGCTTGAGTATCATGCAATTTGAAGTTGAGATATATTCTTATGTTTTTTGATCTTAGTCTCTGTCCCTTCTACTTACTCAGTGCAACATTCTCAGTCAACGTACAATGCAATGGGCCCTATAGTTACATTCAACCTGAAGAAGTCTGATGGATCTTGGTTTGGTTATCGCGAGGTGGAAAAGTTGGCTTCATTGTCCAACATCCAATTAAGGGTAAGAGTTCAATTTCTATATCATGAAACTTGTTTTGTTTCTCCCTTCATTTTTTTTTTTTTCCATTTATCTGTTTGTCCTAGTTCTGATAGAGAGAATACAACTTTAGGCCTTTGGAGCTTAAATGAATAAAAAAAATAAGAACATGCTTTTTAATTTTTCATTGAAGTTTTATCTTTGTTAATTGGTGTCGTTTTAAGATTTTAGATTTGGTGGTGCTTTTATGAAACTTCTTTCCCTTTATAATGGATGGTGATGATCCAAAGAGAAAATGATATTTTTGTTTCCATCAGATCCTTGGCCTCAGTTCTTCTGCTTCCTGTGCATAGAAATGTAATTTTTACAATGGTTTAAGAATATTTATTGACTGTATCATTATTATTATGTATGAACATTAAAAAAAAAAATATTACAATCTCTTTTGAAGATATCTGATGCTTGTTCCCCTATATCTTCCTATGCTCGTGCTTAGACAGGATGCTTCTGTAATCCTGGTGCATGCGCAAAACATCTTGGTTTATCTCATTCAGATCTTCTTTCGAACATTGAGGTAACATCTTGACACTTTACCTATCGTAGCATATTATATCAACAGTCAACTCATATGTAATTGATAATGGTATGTTTTCTAAATCAGGCAGGACATGTTTGCTGGGATGACCGAGATATATTGCATGGGAAACCAACAGGAGCAATTAGGGTGTCATTTGGTTACATGTCAACATTTGAAGATGTCACGGTATACTTTCAAGGATCTGATGAATTCAATTAAATTCCCTGATTCCACGTCAGTCTTCTTTGTTTTTTTTCACCCTCTGTTAAAGGGTATTTATGTGTTTCACCATTAAATTATTTGTGGTCTTCAGACTGAAAAATATAATAGCATTTCATTGAGTCAATGTTATTTGGCTACAAAACTGTCTTATGATAGTGTAGTTGATAAAATGATAATATGTAAAATGGTTATGCTAATACTTGTACACTCTTTGTTAGCTTAATAATTGCAGTTAAAATTATCAGGTCGCTATGTTATGTAGACCAAATAGTTAATGATGGAAATTTTCAGACTAAATGGTTCTCATTTAGCATAAAAAAGTTTGATCAGTATAATAGATGAATATGAGTTCCAATTCTGTCCTTTGCCTTCTTATACCCTTCTAAACAATTTCTGTTATACTGATGTACAGAAGTTTCTGAAGTTCATTGAGAGTTCATTTCTCCCTCAACTTACACATCTGGATTTATTTGAAGAAAAGCCTTCTCTTCCTGTACCAGAAGGTTATTATAAAAAGTTGACTTTTGATGGGAGTCATACACCACTTTCATTGTTGTTTGATCTTTTGCATCTGCCCCAATTATATTTGCAGGAGTTGAAAGGAGGATGCAGAGATATTTTCTCAAATCAATCATTATTTATCCAATAAAATCTTGTGCTGGCTTCAATGTGGAGTGTTGGCCTTTAAGTAATTCTGGTACCATGTACAATCTGCATATAGTTTGAGGCATTATATACTACGTTACAGTCTCATCTTTTATTAAATACATAGTATGTAGTTCGACTGTTCAAGTAGAATGCTTTGTTTCTACTCCTATTTGAGTGAAATGTTGTTGCAAAGTGAATTTCTTAGTTCTATTGGTTTGTGATTTTTTGGCTAATTTTGTGCTCAATCTTTTACAGCATGTGAAGCGCTCCTGTCATTTTTTCTGTTAGGATGCTATATATGAAGTTTGATTATTCATTCATTTAGTTAGGATAATTGAGCTCTTCCAACTTTGCAATATATGGTCCCACTTTTCTGTCCTGTTCTTTTAAGTTACTGCTAGGATGCAAGGAGTAATCAATAGGAGGTATCATCTGAGGAGTTTTTACATTGAAGAATATCATCCTGAATTTAACTATAGTAAAGGTTTAGCAGGGAAAGGTATAGGTCAAGAATTGGTGGGGAACTTTGAACTCAAATTTGTGACAAGATTATTACTACCTCAATCATAGACCATCATTCAATTTTACTCTTCCACATTATTTAGGAAAAAATACTCTTATGGGCTATGGCTTGAAAAAAGGTTTAGCTTTCTGTTATTGCAGTAGGTTATTTGAAAAAATTGAATAACATTTCAGCTTCGGAGAGCATTTCTCTTATCACAATCATCACTTGGAGCAGAATCTTACTTCTTTAAGTATTAATAGATAGATATAACATATGATAGAAAATGCCAAATGCTATATTTTATACTTGGTTTCAGGCTTTTTTCTCAGTTTGAGATATAGTGTGCATACCATGATTTGATTCTTTACTCACTGATTCAAACTATATCTGATGAATCTTTTTTTTTTTTCTTTCTATGAATGAATTTTAAAGAATTTTTTTATTTTGGCTTTACAGGAAGAGTAGTGCGTTATTATTAATTTCTTTTTAATAAATCTGATTTCTTTACATGGCTACGAATTTCAGGATTGTTGCATGATAGAGAATGGCTTCTCAAGAGCTTGAGTGGGGAAATTTTAACCCAAAAGAAAGTAAGTTGAAGTACCATGTACCATAAGAGATGTTCCAAATTGATCTGGATTTGTTCATTGTATGTTTTTAGTGTTTTTAAATTTTAGCTGCTAGTATGGCATCTTTTAGCTTTTGTTACATTAGCTAGAATTTGACTTGAAGATATTGAAGATCAATACAAATGGGCCATGCAAGATTTCACAAAAAAGTTTATGCCACAGTTTTATAGCAGATGATTATGATGTACATTCCAGTCTCACAAAATCTCTTTCTTAGTCTTTTGCTGATATCAATACTTGTAGCATGTGCTTTCTTTTTGTCTCAACTGAAATGAAATTACAAGCTTCTGTGGATACAAATCCTGCAGAAGGATGTGTAAAGAATAGTGAAGCTATTTCTGTTGTTTCAAGATATGGAATGAAGTGTTTATTTACTTCTTAGAACCTACCTATATATGAGCTGCAAAGTATCATCTGGACGATTTGAGGGCGAAGGGTCCTTGTAAATCTTATAGAGTTTTGAGTTTTTATGAACTGAGGGCATGTTTTGGTTAGGAGGTATGGAGATCGGGGAATGGGAATGGGATGAATAATATGTTTGGTGATGGGCAATCGGTAATAATAATTTGATTCCCCATTTTATGAGAATGGTCCT
This sequence comes from Pogostemon cablin, assembly GCA_023678885.1. Lineage (NCBI taxonomy): Eukaryota > Viridiplantae > Streptophyta > Magnoliopsida > Lamiales > Lamiaceae > Pogostemon > Pogostemon cablin. The sequence goes on along the minus strand of CM042959.1, from coordinate 41,939,779 downwards.
AAGTCATTGCCCTCCACTATCTATGTAAAGCACTTTACCATCTTCCATTTAACCAAACACTACATGAAAGTGCTTTTTGGGCTAAGATATAATGTTGTTTACGCTTGAGCCTGTCATTCACTATCAGTATAGACTCTAATGTCAAGTTAATGAAATCATCTTCTATGTTGTTGTACTTTTTTGCCGTAGTATAAATGTTTATGAGTTTCAGTTGCTGAATTTAGAAGTTGCTAACCTAAAGACACAAGTGCTTGGTCCGATAAAGATGGGAGTGCTTGAATCTTGTAATTTGGTTTATGCCTTTATAAAGTTACTGATGCTTCAGGAAAAAGGGTGACTAGAATTTTCACTTGTTTACACTCTTATGCTACCCTTCATTACTTTTTTTCCAAAATGTTGGTTGAATAACCTCTGGTTGGTCTTGAGCCACTAATCATGATATTTTACTGTTTATTGTTACGATTTATATTCACTTGCCATTAATTGTTTCACTTTTTAGATACCAGAAATGGGATTTATTAGCACACTGATTGACCTCAAATTGGGAATGCTTGTTGTTGAATCACCTCGTTGCAAAGAGAAACTGCTGATTGAGCTTAAATTAGATCAATCTATTGATGAAGGAGATGTGATGGAAATAAATTCTCAGAGGTAATAATAGGCCTTCTCTTTTTTGTTTCTGGTGCAATCTAGTGTTGGTATTTCTCCTTTAAACTTTTATATTTCTAATTGAGGCTATCTGAAGAGCACCCTGGGGGGTTGTTTGATATCGCATGCACAAGGGGACTTTCCCCATTGTGAAAGGCATGACAATACCCTGGGTTGATCTTACCTTATCCTATCTATCTTCTTTTCACAAGCTTTGTTCATTGTTGAGAGGGGCTAATATAAAAAATGTATATAAGAAGACTAAAATACTAAGGATGCAATCATTTTCTTGACTAGATATGAAGTCCGAGGCTACGGCAATGATGTTCACATTTGGTTTAGCAATGCTGTTGGTCGGCCTTGCACCCTTGTTAGGATTTGTGCTTCCCAGAGCCATTTGTGCTCAAATAAGGATAAAAGTGTATTAGGGATGTGCAGAGATGCAGGAGCCAGATTAAATTTTGTCAATGAAGCTCAGTTTTTGCTAGTATCAGAGGAAAGTGTTGTTGATCTGAACAACAGATTAAGATCTAGTAAGCTGCCTTCACTTTCTTCCCATGTTTCAATATATACATATATAAGATACAGGTTTAAGCGGTTTGTGGCTTCAAATTTTATTGAAGTCTTCAATTGGGATATTTTTTTTTTTGAATTAATAATTGATTTTCAATCATGAAACTCGTAATAAGTTTCGACTTTTTGTGAACCACAAAAGTAGCATCTACTGAGATCTAACCTCACATTATTTTCTGAATAGAGTTGCATGGTGGGTCGTTTAACCAGTCTACTGAAATTAATCCACTGAGATTTCGTCCAAATCTAGTTGTATCTGGTGGCAAACCCTATGCAGAAGATGGATGGAAGAGTCTTAAGATTGGAGACCGAAACTTAATGGTTAGTTCTGGTGTATCTTGAAATTCTATTCCATTTGTCAGGATTAGCTGGTTATGAAATTGTTCACATATATGATATATCCATGATAAAGATATATGTTCTGCTAATTAGTTATCATGTTGCCAAAAACTTAACGCAATGTGGTTTTGGGAGCGTAAAGATCAGTATCACCATACTTGTTATCACATTCTTGAAGTAAACTAGAGACGTTTATGAGGTTTTTATTGCTCTTATTCCACTATATTTGATTGTGCAGTCATTGGGGGGTTGCAACCGTTGCCACATGATCAATATGACTTACAACGCTGGAACAGTGCAGAGATCCAACGAACCACTAGCCACTCTAGCATCTTATAGAAGATTCAAGGTTTGCAACATTAATTTTGCAAAAAGAAAAATATATACCTCTTATTAGAAGTGTAATTATCTTCTGGTTTGCAAAACAGGGAAAGATATATTTTGGAACATTATTAAGATTGTGCGATAGCATCGAACATGATGCATGGATTTCTGTTGGACAAGAATTGTTTGCAAACACGGAATAGCTTGGAATTTCACAGGTAACTCCTACAATTCTAGGGTGATGGTTTGTATGAACATTGGACCGATGAAAATATTTTTAGGATAGTCGTTCAATAACATTATGGTATAACACTTGTCATTTATTGTGGATATTCCTAATTAAATAGTTCCACAGCTATCTGATACGAACAAACATAGCCATCACTCGAATGCGCTAATAAGATTCTTGATTTTCACTCATCTGTTTGATTTATCTTTTAGTTTGTGCACTGACGCTGTCTTAAGTGAAAATAATTGCCTCGTCTCGTCTCTGTTCCTAGATTAAATCAGTAAAATAATCTTGTTCTTTTGAGTGTAGATATTATCCATTGAAATGGAGGCTTAGTCAGTAGAGTTTGGTAACAATAAGATCTGTGTATACGATGAGGATGTCGACCTAGACCTGTTCATAGAATGGACCGAGTCGTATAGACCTTGACCGTACATATTATAAAGTCACGGGTTATCCAGACTTCACTCGTAATTAAATAATAGTACGTTGGTCATTAGTTTGGTAGGTACGATGACACTCGAGCCCGATCTTGGACTAGTTTATTGCAGGCCTGGGATGAAGGTTGGATTATTGCTTGACTTACTGAAACTCTACAAACATAGAGAATGTTTACAACTGGACAAATATAGAATACGTCTAGAAGTCGACAATTTCTATATTGCAAGATTCACGGGTTTTGTCTCTAAATCAACTGTAATGCCAAAATTAATAATAGAGCAGTTGTAGAATTTATATTGATTTATTATTATGTGATAATCTAATACACACATCCATACTGCGAAACTCGAGTATGCTTACTCTTCATTTAATTAGTGCTACATTAATTTAAAAACAAGAATTAGGGTAGTTAGTGGTTGAGCACGTATATTTGAGTTGGTTTTATTACATTATTTAACTTCTGTGGTTCACTACTTATTTTACTCATCGATTCATGTAACTAGATAGTTTATGTGCTACTTTATTTGAGGGGTTGAACGTTTAATATTTATTTTTAATGCTTAGTACTAATTTTGAGGGTGTAATTGCAATTTCACTTTTCGTAGTTTATGTAATATTATACTTTTGTGGTTTATTATGTCCCCATGGGTAAGAGCTTACCTTATATTATTCTCTCCGTCCACACGAATGCTCCTATTTTCTTATTGCATGTGAATTAAGGAGTATTATTATTTGGGTAAGTCTTGGGTGAAACCGTTTCACGGATTTTATTATGTGAGACGGATCCTATCCTATCCATTAATATAAAATAAAAATACTAAATAATAAACAATTAAAGAGGAATAAGGGCCTTGTTTGGCTTAATTAATTAATTTACAAAACCAAATCCGCGGCTGCCATTTACTTAATACAAATCTGCTATGGCTGCCATCCACTTAATAGAATATGCTATTTCATTTTACGTTATTATTTTTCACTTTTTATAAAAAAAAAATTACACCTAATATCTTTTCTATAATTATTCTTAATAATTCAGTAATAATAATATTATTAGTAATTATTTTTAAATAGTTTAATTATTTTATTATCACTTTATTCTAATTGGATATATTACTTTATGTTAAAACGTTATCACTTTTTATTCATTCTACGAATAGTTTGTAAAATAATTTAACTAAACTGCTATCACTTTTTGTATATCACGTATATCAATTTTCATTAAAAATACTATCACTTTTTATTATTCCAGTGAATTGTTATGGATATCACTTTTATTTGATTAGAAATAACTTTTTATTAAAGCAAAATTATCACGTTTTATTTATTTTATAAATTATTTGTAAAATACAATACACTTTGGAAATTAGTTATCACTTTTTATTAAAGATGTTATCACTTTTTTTTAAAAAAAATTGTTATCACTTTTTATTTATATTATAAATTATTCATGAAATAGCTCACAATATTATTATCACTTTTCATCAATTGGGTATCATTTTTCATATAAGTGCTATCACATATTATCTTTTTTATAATTTTATAATATTTAAATTAAAAAATAAATTAAATAAATAAAAAATTTGAATTATTACACTTTTAAATATTAAAAAATATAAATAAGAAAATAAATATATATACACATAAAAAGATTAATTAATTTTTTAATTTTTTTATAACAACCAAAGCCCTTTAAAAATATTTAAATCTAATTAATTTCCTTGCATTAACTTATTTTTCAATTTTCTAATTTGATTACAACCAAACAGGACCCTTTAAATTTCTTTAGTTGGGTTAATGGATGATTCGTCTCACATAAGAGGATTACTTTAAATTTCTTTAGTTGGGTTAATGGGTGATTCGTCTCACATAAGAGGATCCGTGAAACCGTCTTACTCAAGTTTTTGCCTTATTATTTTATATGTAGTGTATAATTATATTAATAGTGAATGGTGAATTATATATGAATTTTTTTTTCTAAAAAAGAGAAATGAGTACTTTTGGATTGGACACTAAAAATAGTAAATTGTCGTTCGGGGTGGACAAAGAGTATTAATTTCTAATTATTTTTCTAACCAATGATTTAAAAGGTTTTATATACAATTAACTGCAAAGAGTATATATATATATATATCCACGTTAAATTCTACACTTTCCATTTTAGTTCGTTTCATATTAAATTTTAAGAAATAAATAAATTATAAAGTAATATTATATATATTAAGTGGGAATTGTAAATTTATAATTAAGATGTATTTTTATGATTAGAAATTGATAAATGTTTACTTTTATATTACTTCTACTTCTTAAAAGTCAATAAAATTGATTAAATAATTTTTTTATAAATTCCGTACAAGGGTGCAACTCTACGTGAAATTGAGGGTGCGAAATGTATGAAGCTCAATGCTCATCAATAGAGTTCCACTTAATCATATTTTCACTAATATGCAAAAAAGTGTGAATACCTCACTTCATGAGTGTAGGTATAATAATTTCATAATGGTATGTATAATGATTAATCTATAGTACTCCTATACTCCCAAAATTTTAAAATGAAAGGGTCCATAAAGTATTGAAAGTCTTATTTTATTTAGTTCCTCGTTATTTTGCTATTTTTGAATGGGACGACTATTTGCACCCGAGGTTTATTAAACGTACCCCATTAGTTGATAGATTTAAAATATGTTTATGTGAGAAGACTTAAATACCCTTATATAAATAATAGAATAAGATCTAAATGCACCCAAATTAAATTTCTACTATCTTCCTATACTCATTTTGTTAGAGTGTGTAAACACGTTTTTGGAAGTTTAATATTCTGTCATGGAGTTCACACCTCTCCTTTATTTTATCAACGTAAATGTGCCTTCATGCCTACATCACAAATTTGTGGTGAGATAATAACAAACCCACAAATTATGTAGACCATCTTGTTGTTTTGGCCCATCTTTTCGGGCCATCCACCAGAGTTAGAAGCGGATACAGGTGAGGAAACAGACGTCGACGAGGGTGCCCAGGGACGCCACGTGCCGGCTGCTATCGTGATTGAAGATGGCGCTGGAGGTGGCCACCACGTTCTCCGGCGCGCTGGTTAGGATGAATCTGTCCTTCACCACCAGCTTACTATCGGAAATACGAACTGTGGGTTGATCGTCATGGTTGCTTACTGTTACTAAGTGGGATCACGCAAAAATGAGCATATTCAATTGATTAATTAATAAAATAAAATAAATATGAAGAAAAAGATGATAGTTATTTGCAGAAAGTTTAAATTTATTCGGTTATTACTAGCGAACGGAGTTTTCTGTTCAGTTACACTGAACGAACATATCGTAATATTTTTAGTAAATTTGGGGTATAAATAATCTGCTCATTTAGTTAGTTAAAAGGGTAAAGTTGTCTTAAATTGGGTGTATTTAATAATTTATATATGTAACTTTTAATTTTAGTAGGGTATATCTAGAACTCGAAGTTAATTTAGTAGATTTGGGGTGCAAATAGCCGCTCAATTTTGAATTTGATTGTTGTTTTGAAGGATCATTTGAAACAAAGATTTACCGAACTTATATGGTGTGAATTTATCGTATGTTATATTTGAATTTTACTATTTAAAAATTGAAATGTTACTCTTTATGTTGATAAACTATTTTCAAAATGAACTTAAAAAAAATCATAATATAATAGAATTCTCACATTATTAATAGTTTTCAGGTAATAATTCATCACTTCTCAAAGTAATATTTCATGTACTACCTTCTTAATTTCATAAAATTCTTCACATTTTTTTTTCATCAGTTCATCTCACAATATTTTTCATAGTTTACATTTTCAAAAATAAAATAAAATATTTATTCAATAACTTAGAAATTACTGTATTTTAATTTCAATATTGTCTCTCTACCAAATATATATAATGTTAATTTACACTTTATTTTTTATAAATATTAAAATACCAATAAAATTAATTTTTAAGAGCAACTTCTCCTTAACACAATAGTTTTTGGGAGAAGAAATATGCAGTAATTTTCAATTTTAATAATTGAAGGATTTCTTAAATGAATTATTTTGGGACCGTGGAAATAATGGTTTAGGGATCTTTGATGTCATGTGCCATTTTACTTAATTTTTAGGGAATGTCTTATGTTATGGGTACTATATCCCCATGCTTGTTAGGCCCAAAAGCCCAATAACCTCTATTATACTTGAAGAGAAAGGCTCAATCCCTCGGCGGCCCAAACGGTAGACATAACTGAAAAGGGAATGAGACAGCCCAAGGAGGTCGCGACAACCCGAAGGCCCAATCGAGGAAAGAAGAAAGAGAAACCCGCCAAACAAGGCCGAAGCCAGGAAGCACCCTCGACAGGAAGCCTCGGCGACGTCCTTCCCCTGTCCGAGAGCTCGGATGAGCACCACAACACCGAAAGCCGGCCTGTCCAAAGACCAAAGGGGGCAACGAAAGCGGGACAGTGAAGAACAGACACCATCATGAAAGCTGACAAGTACCGCAGACTAGAGGACAACACTAACGGGAAGAAGATATGTCTTGGGCAGAAATCCTAACTAGAAGACAACGATTGACTGACACATGCTGCTCTAATAACCAATGGGAGGCCAACAAAGGACGGAGGCACCCTGCGAAACCCTGCAAAAGTAACAAACGGTGCCCAGACTTCTCCTGCAACTGGTCGACGTACCAACAACTTCATTAAAGACGGCTTGTCTCCATCCAAATGGCTAAGGCGATTGGCCTTAGTTTAGGGTTTGGAGACGATATAAATAGCCTCTCTCACAGGAGAGAGGCAGGTAACTAATACTTGGCTCTAGACATTGTACTTGTAGAAAGAGAATTTTATGAGTGTTGTTCAAGAGGAGAGTAATAAAAATCGGTTGAGTTCTTTGATGGGAATTAGGTTTTCTATTGGTTTGATCCTGTTGTTTGTAGTTTTATTATGCTTGATTGTGTTCGTTCTTGATTCCTTTACAAAATATCTTTATCTCGTAAACATCAATTAACGGGTCAAGAACAACCATCAACATCTAGTGCCGTCTGTGGGAAACGCTACGATTAGCCACTCCTATTCTTTACCTCCTCGAATTCCTGATTCGATTCTGTGAGAATAATCTTCGGGTTTTGTTCTTTATCTGGAAATCAAGTTAGGAGGTGAAGGATTCACGATCCATGGAAACGAAGAGAGAGGGGAATGTTTCAGAGCCCAGCGGAACGTCACGAGAAGTGAAAATAATGTCCAAGTCAGTGCGCCGTTCATGGAGGTGCCTACCCCGACGAGGTCAATTCCAGTCCCAAATTTAAGCGACCCCTTGAAGACAAAAGAGATGAACGAGAAAATTCAGAGGGTGATTGACGAGTACGCTGCAAGGGCTCCCCCGGTCCAACCAGAGAGGTTGAGCTTTAGCGGCCCTCAGGAGCAAGCCACAGCGATTTACGGGAAGACCTCGAAAGAAGGAAAGATACCAGATGGGAACATAGCAGAGGAGACGCCAGAGAAACCATTAATTTCATACGAAGGAGGAATGTTGAAGAAAGGGAGAGTGTGAACGAGACCCCAGCGGAAGGCAAACACAACGAATACCTTAGACACCCAGAAACGGAAACTTAAAGGCAACCTCAGCCTGGAGGAAATCCAGATAGAAGGAATCCCCCACCCCCGAGGGTACCAGCGGGAAATGAAGCTCGAGTGCAACCGCGACCCGGAAGAAATCAAGAGGCTGAGAACCATCCATCGAGGGAGAGGCCAATAGGAGTAGAACCTCGCCAACCTCAATCGCAGAACCAAATGAGGGGCCGGCCTATGACTCGAGAAATGCCGGCGGAGAGCGAAGTCCCACACAGAACCCCATATGTCTCTCAAAGGAGGCATAACAGGTGCAGAAGACCGAGGAGTCAGAGATCTTGCTCGTCATCGATACCCTACTCACATGAGAGTCAGGATCCCACATGGGAAGAACTACCCACAATCGAGTTATCTTTACCTCGGACCGGAAGGAACAAGAGGGCAGTTTCGCAAAAAGGGATGAAACGAAGGGAAGCCCAAGCAGAAGTGTGGTCAGAGAACGAGGAGGCATTTCCGAGTGCTCCAACCAGAGATCTACAAGCTCTGATAAACGAAAAAGTGAATAAACGCTTCACAGACCTGGAAAGGACGATGTCCGGGATAGGAGGGGTCATCCAATCCTTAGTAGCTCCTTCACCCTTCACGGAGGAAATCAACAATGCTCCTCGGCAACAAGGAATCAAGTTCCCCTCTAGCATGATCTTTGATTGTGACTATGACCTATATTCTCACATTGAAAAATATCTGATGTGGATGAGAGCATAAGGCACAAACGAGATCACGTTATGCCAGATGTTCCCGCTAACCTTGGGAAATAAGGCTCACGCCTGGTTTAGGGCGGTACCGACAGCCTCCATCAAAAGCTGGGGATAGCTGATAGAGGTATTCCTAATGCAATACTCGTATCTTGGGGCACCGAAGGAACCAAAGCACAAATTTGCTAACATCCGCAAGGCTCAACAGAAAGCTTACGAGATTTTCTGAAAAGATTCAATGAGCAGAGGTCAATGGGGGAAGAAGCCTGCCTCATCACGGTGATGGGAGCACTTCACCCAGAAACTAGTTTGTGGAAGGCAGTACAACTTAAGCCGCCCATATCCTATACTGCTTTCATGGTCATGGTGAACGAGTACATCCAAGCAGAAGATATCTCTAAAATGGTAAAGAAAGCAAGCAACCAAAGCACCTCGGCAAAACCGAGCAAGAAGAGAGTTAGCGTAGGAGGAGTAAAGGAATATAAAACACTGGCAACTTTCAAACCATTCGCGGAAGATACCGAGGTACAGCAGATGTACGAGGAGCTAAAGTCGGGAACTAACTTGAATATTATCGAGGTCTTCTACTACGTCAAGGACCATCAAGTTCTTCGAACGCCGAGGCCAGTCCTAGGAACCTCGGAGCTCACGAATCCTCGGAAGTATTTCATGTACCACCTGACACATGGTCATAACACAGACCAATGTCGGGATCTTATGACAGAGTTGTGAAAGTTGTTTAAGGAAGGGAGATTAAAATGAATGCTGCTGGCCCCGAGACCGAGGGTGTACAGGAGAGATGCCAATCTTCCCCCTCCCCAGGTCGACAAAGGTCCTCAGGCAGAGAACAGAATGAAGAAGCGATACCCCTACCCCATCCGCCTCCAGGACATCGGTGTTCGATAGGATAGGTGGACCAGCTCCGAGGGGAGATAGACCTGGAGAAATACACATGATGGAGCAAACAGAGGAAACCCCTTATATTGGAACCTCCCAGGCACTGACCACAACATCGAAAAGGAAGAGGAAGGCAGAACTGAGGGATTTAGACCAACAAATCCCTCAAGTGTAGTCGTTAACCTCGGTGGCGAAGGGAATAGCGGAGGTGGACACCGTCTTTACAGAGGTGGATTTCTACGGGGTAAGCGCTCCTCATTCCGACCCTCTAGTCATTTTACCAATATTGTCGGGAATCAAAGTCCATAGATGCCTGGTAGACACTGGGCCGTACGCCAACATAATTTTTAAGGAGGTATTCAAAAATCTGCGAGGAGAGCATCACCACAAGGTGAGACCTTGTGGTGATAAGATCAAAGGTTCGGCAATGCATTGACCAGACCTACCATGGAGGTAGATTTGTCAGTACAGTTAGAGGGTTTGGATGGGAAAACCCGGATGCAGAAACAGTTGACATTCAAGGTTGTGGACCAAGCCTCCACTTACGACTGCATACTAGGGCGCCCGATGATCTATGCCTTCGGAGCTATTCCGTCCACCCTCCACTAGTATCTCAAATTTGTCACAGCCAATGGTAGGATAGCGACGGTGATAGGGAATCAAAGGAGGGCGAGAGAATGCTCATTTATGGAAAAGGTAGAAGGTCTAAGTTATCATGACATGGATTACGAGATGCTAAGCTTCGAGGATATCATGGAAGAGAGAGAGACCCCTGAAAGGCTGACAGAAACAGAAAAACCATCGGAAGGGGACCAAAAGGATAAAGAACTCGAGAGGATCCTAGTGGTTACCCCAGGAGAGAAGGCAAAGTAGCAAGGAGATGATATGCCTGTGGCAACAACAGAAACACATCCGGACCCGGCTATCCAAGGGCGAAAGGAAAAAGATACAGCGGCGAAGATGTCGAGACAAAATAAATAACACCGGACGAAGATCCGAGGATGAAACTAAAAGAAGGAGCCTCAGAAGTAGGGAAAATAGAAGTGGTACAACTGGATTCGAAGGACGCTGATATCAAGGTCAAGATTGGAACAGAATGGGAAAGCGGATTCAAGGAAGAACTAACCCAATTACTGAAGGAAAACTTGGATGTGTTCGCCTGGAACCCAAATGAAACACCCGGGGTACATACGAAGTATGCTTGCCACAAGCTGAACATCACCCCCAACGTCCCACCATTCCACCAGAAAAAGAGAAAATTCAGCCCGGAGAAAAATGTGGTTATGGAGCTGGAAGTACATAAACTGCTGGCGAGCGGGAGAATTAGCGAATGCAAGTACCCGATAAGAGTCCAAAACCCAGTCATGTTGAAAAACAAAGAAGGATCATGGAGGCTATGCATCGATTTCACCGATCTAAACAAGGCGTGCCCGAAGGATAGCTATCCTCTTCTGTCGATTGACCAGATGGTCGACGCTACGGTAGAGCACGAGATAATGAGCTTCATGGATGCAGTTTTGGGGTACCACCAGATCTCTATGCATCCGGATGATAAGATAAATACGGCTTTCTTCTGCGGGAGCGGAGTTTATGAGTGGAACAACATGCCGTTTCGCTTAAGGAATGCGGGAGCTACTTATCAAATATTGGTCAACAAAATATTCGAGGGCGAGGTTGGGAAAATAGTCGAGGTTTACGTGGTTGATACCATGGTAAAAAGCCTAAAAAGGATGGACCATTTCGACCATCTAAGAAAGGTTTTCGGAATCTTCCGACATTACTAAACCCGATGAAATGTATGTTCGGAGTGAGCAAAGGAAGTTTTTTCGGATATTTGATCAGCTCAAGAGGGATCGAGATGAACCCAGAAAAGGTAGAAGCAATCCTGAAGATGGATCCGCCGAGGCATATGAAAAAAGTTCAGAATCTGACGGGTAGGTTGGCCGTCTTAAACAGGTTCATGTCAAAAGTATCGGACAAATGTAAGCCATTCTTTGACGTCATCAAAAAGGCTAAGTTTGAATGGACGGAAGAGTGCGGGAAGGCATTTGACGAGATTAAAAGCGAGTTATCAGATCCAAAAATTCTCTCCAAGCCCTCACCGGACGAAACATTGCAACTGTACTTTGCAGTATCAGGAACAACAATCAGTTCAGTATTGGTCAAAACAGAGGAAAAGAATCAAAAGCCAGTATACTTCGTAAGTCAATCCTTGAGGGATGCGGAGCTTAGATACCCGGTAATGGAGAAGGTAGTGTATGCACTCGTCATGAGTTCGAGAAAGTTGAGACCATACTTCATGGAGCATACCATCGAGGTGTTGATGACATTCCCCTTGAGGTAAGTACTCCAAAGACCAGACGCAGCGGGGAGGCTGTTAAAATGGTCCGTAGAATTGGGAAAATTTGATATAGCATACCTGCCAAGGAATGCTGTCAAGGGGCAAGTCATGGCGGACTTCATAGTGGAACTAACTTTTCTAGTCCCAACCGATGAGCAGAAAAGGAAACCCTAGGTCATGCACGTAGACGGCTCAGCGACGGCAGTGGCGTCGAGAGCCGGAATCATTATTCGAACTCCGTCCTGGGAAACCTTCTCAACCGCGATCAGGTTTGGCTTCTTGGCCACCAACAATGAAGCGGAATATGAGGCTCTACTGAACGGTTTGAGAATGGCACTGGCCATGGGAGCAGACGAGCTAATGACATATAGCGACTCACAATTGGTGCTAAACCAGATGAAAGGAGAATACGAGGCCAAGGATGGGCGCATGAGCCATTATAGAGGATTGGCCGCAGGTATATTGCAAAAATTTAAACACGTGTTCCTAGAATGCATCGACAGGAAAGATAGTATGGGGGCCGACGCCTTGGCGAAACTATCCACTGCTTCCAACGCTGAGGACCTAAATAACATCAACATCGTGAGGCAGGAGAACCCGTCAGACACCACCGTATGGGTTCTAAGTGATCAGCCGGCAGAGGAATCATGGATGACACCGATCAGGGCATATTTGGAGGAAGGAAAGATACCTGTGGATAAAGATAAGGCTCGGTAGATCAGGCTTTGATCGGCGAGATACGTCTTAATAGAAGGGAAGTTGTACAAGAGAGGATATTCATCACCACTCCTGAAATGCCTAACTCCTGAGGAAGCGAGCTATGTACTAGCAGAAATACATGAAGGAATATGTGGCAACCATACAGGAGGAATCGCTCTGGCACACAAAGTGATCAGGCAGGGTTATTTCTGGCCAACGCTGAAAAAGGGCGCTAACCAATACGCGAGGGCATGCGCGATGTGCTAAAGATTGGCCCCGATAGTCAGAGCCCCCTCGGAACAACTAACCTCAGTGTTCAGCCCATGGCCCTTTGCGAAATGAAGAATTGATTTAATCGGGCAGCTACCTACCGGGAAAGGTGGAAATAAGTTTGCAATCGTGGAAGTGGATTATTTCATGAAATGGGCAGAAGTAGAACCCCTCTCGACGATCACTGAGGTTATGGTCGAAAATTTCATCTGGGAAAATATCATATGCCGGTTTGGAATACCATTTGCCATAGTGACCGACAATGGCAAGCAGTTCGACAATGCTAGACTCAGAAAATTTTGCGAGGACTATAACATTAAGAAGTGGTCCTCCACGCCATATCACCCGTTGTCTAATGGGCAAGTCGAGGTAGGAACAAGATCATCAAACACACTTTGAAAGCCAGATTAGAGAAACTAGATGGGAAATGGCCTGAGTAACTGCCTGGAGTCCTGTGGTCATACAGAACAACGACGATAACCTCCACTAATGTGATCCCATTCTCGATGGCCTTCGGAGCCGAGGCAGTAATTCCAGTGGAAATTGGAGAACCTAGCCCTAGAGTCACTCTCTACCAAGAAGGGGCAAATGATGAATTGATCCAAGAGAGTCTAGACCTATTGGAGGAAAAGAGATTGAATGTGGAATTGCATAATGCGGTCTACAAGCAGAGAGCAGAGAGATTTTATAACTCCAAGATAAAGCTAAGGAGGTTCAGAGGTGGAGAACTGGTGCTACGAAATGTATTGGGCCCAACGGCGCAGGGAAATAGCTAAAACTGTGAAGGACCTTATGTGATCAAGAGAGTTCTGGAAGGAGGAGCGTATGAGTTGAAAGAAGTAGATGGCAAAAAGATACCGCACCCATGGAACATACAACATTTGAAGACATATTATCAATGAAGTAGAAAGAAGGCAAGATGTATGAGGTTGGTGACACGATTTTTTTACAGCTTTTAATCAAGGCATTAGGCCATAATATATGGGAATGAAAAATTGTATGGAAATCTTTTTGATGATATATGGTTAGAAATATCAGTATGTTCACCACGAATGGTAAGTGGTATCTATTTGTAGAGATATCGTGATTTTGGAAATATCGGCAAGATCGTATATGGTCAAGGGTGTTAACACACTCATCACAAATGGTAAAGGGTACCTATTTGGGGGGACATCATGACTTTAGAGAAAATCAATATATAAACATCATCTAGTAAACTGATAAAGTATGTTGCAAGCATAAATAAAAAGATTACGAAATAACAATGGCAAAAAAAGAGTCGAGGCTCAAGAATAAGAGATATCGAAGGGAAATAACCGAGAAGGGGAACGGAAAGGTAAGCCGGAACAAAAAGGAGAATTGAACTAGGAATAAAGGGCGAAAAGGTTGGATTCAGGGAAAATGGAACAAATAGGCCAAGACATCAGGCCAGGAAGTTAAAACCAAGGTATCAGGTCAAAACTAAAAGGCTGGTGGAAGGAACCTCGGTATAATGGGATTGGATCGCTTCAGATATAAATGGGAACAGCGGGGCTGAAAAGAAGGGGCAACAACAGACCTCATTATGGCATCAAAGAGGGGCGCGGTTAGATGTATATAATGGATATATACAGGGTTCGAAACATTAGGTTCGGGGTAAAGGAAACTCTCTTCGGCAGATCACGAGAAACGAATGCGAATAAGTATACATAACGGATGTACAAGAAATTCAGAATATCAGGATTGGAATAGAGGAAAAGAACTTTGGGACGAAGTCTAAAGAGGAACGGAAGCACCCGGAGACACAAGAGCTAATACAAAGACGCATCAACAAGTACACATCAACAATAAGTATCGGCGTTTTTCAAATATTAGCAATAAAAGCTGACATAGGACACAACCACCCAACGAGAGCGAAACATAAAGAGAAGCAGTCAATATTTTAAAGCCTACAAACCATCACAAGGGATAAAGTTCGAAACAACATCAGAATCGGGGTAAAATAAAAATTAACCAACAAAAAAGGGAATGCCAGAGCATCAATCTTTCTTTCGGCTTCTGAAGGAATAGAAAATACTCGCCATTTTGTCCTCCATCTCTTTCAGCTAAGCCTCTGCATGAATGGCCCTTTCTCTGCTGAACCAGGGCACGGAATATGCTGCTCCAAGGCTCGAATACGAGCCTTGGCTTCAACCAACCTAGCGCGCGTCTTAGCGGCCTCGATTCTCGCAGCATCTCTAGCAATCTCAGTCTCAGTCAAACTCGCCTCTACAGACTCGAGAGTAGCCCGTTCTATATCAACCTCAAATTCTGAAACCTCCAATCATTCTCTCTGGTGCGCAAAAATGGAGGTTAGCTTGGCATTCTCGAGCTCCAGGGCATTCAATCTCTCTTCAAAACTGGCGAAAGACCCCTCGGAACGGTTAACAAGCCGGCTGGCGAACAAACGGTATTGGTCCATCAAGAGCAGAGAAGAGGTAAGGGAGGCAACAACAACTCTAGCCATTACAGCTAAACTGGAAGAATCTTAAGAAAGAGAACTGAGGACAATGGTCGGCGGAGCCCAATGAGGGGCCTGAGGAGAGACACCTTCAATAAAACCCAGGGTTTCTAGCTCCCGCAGCTCGGCCAGGTTAGGTTCATCATCTTCCTCAACTCTACTTTTTCCCCACGCGAGATAAAATCTCATAAACACGGCGAAAACCGTCGCTTAGCCCTTTGAGGGGACGACGAGGGGGACCTGCACAAAGAAAATATCAGAAATCGCAAAAAACACATAGGTCAGAACTCGAACGACAAGAAAGAATCATACACTTATCCTACAGAAGAAATTGAACGAGAAAAGTCATAAAAACACCATTGACACGGGTACGATATTCGCCACCCAACCAGAACCAGACCTGTTCCCAATTTCGGCCAATAACATCAGAAGCCCCCACATAATGATGATTATCGCGGGGAAGCAAATGGTAGAAACCACCAGAATGACCAGAGAGAGCATAAAAGAAAAGGAACTCTAGCTCGAATGGATCTCGTATGGTGTGACCCAACACATGGAACAGCGACATAGTGGATATTAGGCGCAACCAAGAGGAGGGCAGTAGCTGACCTATAGCCATGTCCCACCTATGCAACAACAAGCCAATAACAGGGGGAAGGGGGAGACGCAAACCGGCAAGAAAGAGAGAGTAGTAGAAGGCAGTACGACCTGGAGGGGGGTCAGAAATGGGAACTCCATCCAAGGAAAGCTCGAAGACTACATTGGAGTTACCATACCACCGATGGAGTTCCTCCAAGCGTCCTAAAGACAACCTGGAGTCCGGTACCCAGTCAAGCCGCTGGGCCATCCCTCGGAGGGCAGCCCCCAAGTCGTCGATATCCCGGTGACCAGGAAGATAATCTCCCACGTTCAGAGGAAGTACATCACCTAAATCTGTGTCAATGAATATCGACCCACCACCAGCACCCGCAGCCGGCACGGCAGGGACAGATTGCCTGCTTGGAGAGGGAATGGAAGCCGGGTTGCCACCCGAGGAGGAAGAAGTAGACAAATCCCTCAGGTTGGCACGCCGCATTCTACGAAGGCGATCGAAACTACGAATGTCGGGTCGCACGCAGTGTGCCGGCGTGCTATTGGAAGTGTTCACTTCCTGGACAGCAGTCAGAGGAGGAGTACCTTCACCAGACATTTTCCACTTGAACAAAGAACTCAAGAATTAGGGTTTGGCGAAAAGGAGGATAAAGGAGAGGAAAATTTTGAGAAATCGCTAAGATATCGGGAAATTCAGGTAAATAAAATGCAAAGATATACGGGGGATATGAGGGATTTGAAATTTGAAAAACCAAAAAAGAAACTGTCTGACAAGATGAAGGGCGGCAAGTATTATCATCGGAAATTATGGAGCAAAAACGGCTAAGATCCAACTGCTGGGACGAAGAAACCTTACAACAACCAAGGAGAAGGGAGGATCCAGATTGATCCACGTAGCACCTGACCAAAGACGTGACAACCCATGACAGAAAAGGGCGGTTATATTTTAAATTAAAAGGTGAGTTACTAAAATACCCTTCTGAGATCCACTAACAGGGAAGAGAAAACATTTCATTCATGGATAAGTGAGATACAATGGAAGCGGAAATAATTCAGAATACTATCAACCGATAAATAAAAGGAACACAAAAAAGATATAAAATAAACTCTTATCAAGGAAGATACATTCGATTCAACACCAGGGGCTTGGTAATACTTCATTGATCAGCTAGATAGGTTTCAGAATCGACCGCATCTGTAGACTGTGACTCCCCACTTCTCGGCACCGTAGCTTCAGAAACACCCAAGGGAGCTTCAAAGGTCGGCGGCCTTGACAAAATGTCAACTTCCGTAGTACAACCCGAAGCAAGATCGACCTCCGAGACTGGTGGAATTGAAAGAGCCATAGCAGCCTCGATGGACAGAGGTTCGAAAACCTCAGTAGCAGCAACCTGACCGAAGATACGTACATCACCGAGGGCGGGGAACTCAACTTCAGCAGAAATCTCTCGAGCAGGTCTGCTTACAGGTTCAACGGAGAGCGCGGTAAGTGGATTATCAACCCTAGAATCAACCGCTGCGAGATCCAAGACTTCATCGGCAAAACCTTCATCGGACCCATCATCCTCGGACTCTTCGGAAGACTTTTTAAGGACATCAGTGATGAAGTCGGAATACTCGCCGAGCATCCCAAAATCAATATCGCCCCTTAAAGTCTCCCCAAGAGGCATTTTCTCCTCGCTAATGGCTTGACAAAGAATACCACGCATGTCATCGAGACAATCAGGATAGGGCTTCCGAGCAGAGGCTTGAGCAAAACCAAAAGCGCATGAGCAGAAGCAGTGAATCTTGGTTTTCGAAAGGATAACTTCTCTATAGTATAGATTCTCGGCCTCTGATAGAAAGAAAACATCCTTCACACGCTCCACTTCGACAAGGCCCCATCGCGTTCCTTTAAGATCTCAGCAACAACATCCTCGGACGCGTTGATCTGCTGGGCGTAAGAAACTTCTGACGCTTATTTCTCTTGCCGCATCTTTTCAAGCTCCTATTCAGAAGACACCCGGAAGGCATGAAGATTATTCTGAACTCGAGACAACTCGGCTTGGAACTGAATCTCCTTCGCCGTGATCTCTTCCTGGTGTTGAACCCCCAAAGTCGCAATCTTCTCCGAAAGCACCTTGTTCTGAAGCTCCAAAGTGCTCCTCTCTTCTTCGGATTTGGCCAACAGGCTGTCATACCGAGTACGGAGAGTCTCAAAAGCTTCCCGGAGCTCGGTTTTCTTATCCTGCTCGATCCTCAACTGACCCCTGATTGAAGCCTCAGCCGCGCCTGCTTCGGATGATTTCTTCTCATAATCCTTCACCTTTTGAGCCAACGAAGTAACCTCATCTTGCAAACGGGAGTCACTCCTTTCCAGCTCAGAAATATGATGCAAGGATTTAACATCATGAAGCGCTTGCCGACCTATATAACTAGAAATGCTATGGAGAGAATCTTTGGTAGACATGTTTTCCATATGAGCGAGGTGTTCGCGAGTATATCCCTTAAAAGGGAAAATGTCAGAACGGGCCAAACACGCCGGAGCGTCAAAATCGAACAGGAGCTCCTAGTTCGGAGGAAGGTCTTCCCAGCCTCGTCTAAGTGATCATATTTCTGTAAAAACTCCTGGTCGGCTACCGGATCTATCGAGAAAATAGAGTAGCATCATCTGATAGAGGCAGAGCAGAAGAGGCACCTTCAAAAGAGGACCCCCGTGTGACCAAAAACGCAAGGGGGCTTTTCTCCGGTAGTATCGCTACATCTCAGAAGGGGAACACCGAGACGCTGGGTCATAGGAAGTGCTACCAGTGGCCTGCTGAAGGTCGAATGGAATGGAGGCACCAGGTTGACCGAAAGTGACAAAAGGAGATCGGACAAAGGCTTCAGGAGATGGGAAAGAGCTGATGTCACAGACTTCGACATTCTCCTGAGGAGCGGCACTAGGCGCAACAGAAGAACCACCGGTAGCAACGCCAACATCATCGTCCCTGATCCTTTTCGAAGGACGCGTGATGAGAGCAGTACTGTCATGAGTACCCTCCTTGAAAGTCTCATCCACCAGCTTGTACTTTCGTTTCAGGGAAACAGACTTAGTGGCGACAGTTTCAGAAGCCACTTTCTTAAACTTCGGGGCTCGAGGGGATTTTTTGAAAGCTTTCTCCCGAGGGCCCATAGCTGACACCTGGATGAGATCGGCCTCCAACCTCCTGGAGACAGGATCCGAAGGCTCTTCAATCCTGACGGACGTAAGGGGCTGCACGACAAGAGGGATCCCAGAGGCCTTCGGGGAAGAAATCTTAGAAACTTTCTTCTTCCCTTTAGTGAGCGCAGCCCACTGACGAGCAGAAGGGAAAATACCCATACGAGCAGTATCGGGCATAAGAAGCTTCCTTTCCCCTAAACATAGCAGAAAAGGAGAAAAGGTTAGTGCAAGAGAGGGAACTAGCCCCGCAGATGGGGAAAGAATCATAAATAAATCACCTGGCATGGCTATGGATGTAGTAGTAAAGTCGGTTCGAAAAAGGTTCTTCCCTTGGAGAACACGCTAGTAATGGCGTCTCTTGTCAGAGAGCTTGCGAATGCGGAGGAAGGCATCCTGAAACTCTACCGACAGCGTCTCGAGAGCACATGAATCGCCTACTGCACAAAACAAAAAAAAAAGAAATGTCAGAATACCCCAAACAACCTAGAAGAGAGCCGAAAGAAACATACACGCACTGAGGACAGGTTTGAAGAAGGAACTTTTATGGAGCACTGTGGGATTTTGAGGATCCCCGAGGTCATATACAGAATCTCCCCTCCAAGGCCCACGAACCCAGAACCACGGAGTTTTCCACCCCTTAACAGAACTGGGCAAAGAAGCAACAAGATTAGTGTGGCGAGGTAACAAATAATACTATCCCTTCGTCCTATGATTCGGGGTAAGCTGATATAGAAAATTGATTTCAGCGATAGTCAAGAAGGAATACTTCTTCTTCTGAAAGAGAACTAAAATCCCCATCAAAGCTGCCCAAACATTGGGAGCCAATTGAGCAGGAGCTATACCCCAAAACTCAAAAATATCCTGAAGGCAAGGATGGAGAGGAAACCTAAGGCCAAGCTCAAGTTGCAACTCATAGGCTGCGACAGCGTTCGGCGGAGCATTACACATGCGGCCATCAGGGGAAGGAAGGAAGAAATCGATACCTCCCCCACACTGAAATTTGTTGAGAGCGATGACGACGCTTTTTCTCAGTCACGAATCATCAAGAGTCGAGGAGACCTCAGCGGCTAAAAAAGGTGTATCCTGGTCCCACCGTGGAAGTTCTCCGAGATGGCCCAACAATCCAGGACCAGCATCAGCAATTTCAGGGTTTCGCTCCAGTGTAAAAGTAGACATGAAGTCGATGACCCTTTGACTAAAGGCAATTCGGGAAGGGGATGGAGGACCGTACACTCCTCTGAAGATGATGAGGATGACTCAGAACTACCAAGCGAAGAATCAGTCGAGCGAGAAGGGGATCTAGGGGATCTAAGAGGAGAAGAAAAGTCCTATCAAGCCATATCACGCTAGTCGTAAGGGGAAATAAAATCGAAAATAAGGGAAGGAAAAAATCCTAAGCTATAACGACGACAAGTTTAGAGGCGCGAAAGGGGAGAGCCGGAGAAAGAAAGGAAAAGTGAGAGGAGAATAATACCTAGAGGAAGAAGATGAGCACACTGAATAAAAGGAATGCCAACCGCCTGCAGAATCGAAAGGAGAAAAAAAGAGGAAGAAGGAAGAAGGAAACTGGCAGAAAAAGATTCAAATTTCAAATTTTAAATCGACAGTTACACTTAAATACCATATATACCCCCCACCTGAACAAAAATATCTCAAAAACGTCACAGAAAACTCGATAAGAGAGGAACTTATCAGGATGAAGGCAGCGATTGGAAACAACGAGGAGCAGAGACGGAAAGAACCATAATATCGCAGACACCGAAGCATGAGGGATATAACCCATGAAATACAGTTCGACCCTGAACAATCTCAAGTCATGAAATTATTCAGGCTCGATGGGCTAATGTTATGGGTATTATATCCCCCATGCTTGTTAGGTCCAAAAGCCCAATAACCTCTATTATACTTGAAGAGAAAGGCCCAACCCCTTGGCGGCCCAAAGAGTAGACAGAACTGAAAAGGGAATGAGACAGCCCAAGGAGGTCGCGACAACCCAAAGGCCCAATCGAGGAAAGAACAAAGAGGAACCCGCCAAACAAGGCCGAAGCCAGGAAGCACCCTCGGCAGGAAGCCTAGGCGACATCTTTCCCCTGTCCGAGAGCTCAGATGAGCACCATAGCACCAAAAGCCGACCTATCCAAAGACCAAAGGGGGCAACGAAAGCGGGACAGTGAAGAACAGACAGCATCATGAAAGCTGACAAGTACCGCAGGCTAGAGGACAACACTAACGGGAAGAAAAGGTGTCTTGGGTAGCAATCCTAACTAGAAGACAACGATTGACTGGCACATGCTGCTCTAACAACCAATAGGAGGCCAGCAAAGGATGGAGGCACCTTGCGAAACCCTGCAAAAGCAACAAATGGCGCCCAGACTTCTCCTGCAACTGATCGGCGTACCAACAGCTTCATTAAAGACGGCTTGTCTCCATTCAAATGGCGCAAGGCGATTGACCTTAGTTTAGGGTTTGGAGACGATATAAATAGCCTCTCTCACAGGAGAGAGGCTGGTAACTAATACTTGGCTCTAGACATTGCACTTGTAGAGAGAGGATTTTATGAGTGTTGTTCAAGAGGAGAGTAATAAAAATCGATTGAGTTCTTTGGTGGGAATTGAGTTTTATATTGGTTTGATCATGTTGTTTGTAGTTTTATTATTCTTGATTGTGTTCGTTCTTGATTCCGTTACAAAATATCTTTATCTCGTAAACATCAATTAATGGGCAAGAACAGCCATCAACATCTTAATTTTCCGTAGTTGGATTTTTGTAGTTGTATAATTTCTTCTTCTTGTAGAACTATATTTCTCTGTTGATTTTTACACAAAATGCGACATGGAGAGAGAGGTAATATGTGGAATTTTATTACAATGTCCAAGAGCTGTCACCTTTGACCTTTCCTGAAGAAACGGAAATGGTGGTAGAATTTATTCAACTTGTAGGTAGAATAAATGTTGGTCTCTTAATATGATGTCATATATCACATAGAAAAATATATAGGGCAAAATTTTGCCTGCATTTAGTATCAAGGGGGTCTCTTGATACTAAATGGTAAAGGCGCACAGTGTGTTTCGAAACACAATTCTTGTAGACGAAACTTAAGTAAGACGATTTGTGACATTTTAATTAATAATTGTTATATAGATAAAATAGGTTTATAACTTGTTAAAGTATGTTTTTTTAAAAGTATTAATAAATCATCATCAAATGATTTTAAAATATTATAATATGATTCACTTATAACATACTTTAACTATAAATAAAAATTATTTTACAATATATATACTCCCATCACAGTAGAATATATATATATATATATATATATATATATATATATATATATATATATATATATAATATTGTATTGGTTGTCATTTAAAATTTATTGAGATCCATGTTACGTAATTAAGTGCAATGACTCTGGACTTTGACATTTTCCTTTTATTTTTCTTTTCCAACATAATTGTGTCTTGATAATTATCGTTAGATGTCTTTTTCTGACAAAATTAAATAAAAAAATATTATTTTATTAGAGGCTTCTTCGTCTTGAAGTACCCAAAAAGTCCTGCCACGAGATTTTTTGTTTTCCAATTATTGCGGCAAAAACTTACTCTTATTTTCATCACAAATTTTTTTTCTACCACCAGAAAATAATATTATTTCTTTATTTTTGGGAATTAAATAATAATATTTCATTTAATTCAATAGAAATGTCGTGTAGTTAAAATTACTTATTTTATTAAATAATATATAGTAATACTTTTAATATGATTTTTTTCTCTAAACGCGTGGAGTATTTTTTAAGTAGCATGCTTTAATTAAATCAAATTAATTTCTTTGTACGTAGCTATTTTGATTTGTGCCTTCTGTTTCACTAAAATACTCAAACTCTTTATTATTATCATTTTTCCTACATATTAAAACGACATGTTTATAATTGATGGCAGAGCCTTAGTTGAGAGCATTTCACAAGAATAATTTTTATTAGACAAATAAAAAGTGATAATTTTTATAATTAAGTAATAACTAATTAATAAAAAATGATAATGTTATAAATTATTTCATGAAAATTTATAATATAAATGAAAAGCGATAACATTTTAAAAAAGAAGGGATAACTAATTATAAAAGTTTAAAATTATCTCATCCTAAGGCGATTTCACGCAGACCCTTATTTGAATTATAACATTTTGATGCGTTTTTTTCCTAATTCACTCCTTAATTTAATCGTTTAAGATATTTTTTTTTACTAAAAACTAGAAGATCATAAATATGGTCATGTTAATTAATTTACATTCAAATGATGTGTTAAATGAGTGTTGATGACTGTTCTTGACCCGTTAATTGATGTTTACGAGATAAAGATATTTTGTAACGGAATTAAGAACGAACACAATCAAGTATAATAAAACTAAAAACAACATGATCAAACCAATAGAAAATTCAATTCCTACCAAAGAATTCAACCGATTTTAATTACTCTCCTCTTGAACAACACTCATAAAATTCTCTCTCTTCAAGTGCAATATCTAGAGCCAAGTATTAGTTACCTGCCTCTCTCCTGTGAGAGAGGTTATTTATATCGTCTCCAAACCCTAAACTAAGGCCAATCGCCTTGCGCCATTTGGATGGAGACAAGCCATCTTTAATTAAGCTGTTGGTACGCCGACCAGTTGCAGGAGAAGTCTGGACGCCGTTTGTTGTTTTTGCAGGATTTTCGCAGGGTACCTCCGTCCTTTGCTGGCCTCCCATTGGTTGTTAGAGCAGCATGTGCCAGTCAATCATTGTCTTCTAGTTAGGATTGTTACCAAAGACACCTTTTCTTCCCGTTAGTATTGTCCTCTAGCCTGCGGTACTTGTCAGCTTTCATGATGGTGTCTGTTCTTCACTGTCCCGCTTTCATTGCCCCCCTTTGGTCTTTGGACAGGCCTGCTTTCGGTGCTGTGGTGCTTATCCGAGCTCTCGGACAGGGGAAGGACGTCGCCGAGGCTTCCTGCCGAGGGTGCTTCCTGGCTTTAACCTTGTTTGGCGGGTTCCTCTTTGTTCTTTCCTCGATTGGGCCTTCGGGTTGTCGCAACCTCTTTGGGCTGTCTCATTCCCTTTTCAGTTCTGTCTACCGTTTGGGCCGCCGAGGGGTTGGGCCTTTCTCTTCAAGTATAATAGAGGTTATTGGGCTTTTGGGCCTAACAAGCATGGGGGATATAATACCCATAACATTAGCCCCTCGAGCCTGAATAATTTCATGACTTGAGATTGTTTAGGGTCGAACTGTATTTCACGGGTTATATCTCTCATGCTTCGGTGCTTGCAATATTAGGGTTCTTTCCGTCTCGGCTCCTCGTTGTTTTCAATCGCTGTCTTCATCCTGATAAGTTCCTATCTTATCGGGTTATCTGCAATGTTTTTGAAATATTTTTGTTCAGGTGGGGGGTATATCTAGTATTTGAGTGTAATTGTCGATTTGAAATTTGAATCTTTTTCTGCCAGTTTCCTTTTTCCTTCTTCCTCTTTTTTTCTCCTTTCGATTCTGTAGGCGGTTGGCATTCCTTTTATTCAGTGTGCTCATCTTCTTCTTCAGTTATTATTCTCCTCTCACTTTTCCTTTCTTTCTCCGGCTCTCCCCTTTCACGCCTCTAAACTTGTCGTCGTTGTAGCTTAGGGTTTTTTTCTTCCCTTCTTTCTGAGTTTTATTTCCCCTTACAACTAGCATGATATAGCTTGCGAGGGCACTTCTTCTCATCTTAGATCCCCTTCTCGCTCGATTGATTCTTTGCTTAGTAGTTCTGGGTCATCCTCGTCGTCTTCAGAGGAGAGTTCGGGTCCTCCGTCCCCTTCCCGGATTGCCTTTAATCAAAGGGTCGCCGACTTCGTGTCTACTTTTACACTGGAGCGCAACCCTGAAATTACTGACGTTGGTCCCGGGTTGTTGGGCCATCTCGGAGAACTTTCACGATGGGACCAGGATACGCCTTTTTTAGCCGCTGAGGTCTCCTCGACTCTTGATGATTCGTGGCTGAGAAAAAGCGTCATCATCGCTCTCAGCAAATTTCAGTGTGGGGGAGGTACCAATTTCTTCCTTCCTTCCCCTAATGGCCGCATGTGTTATGCTCCGCCGAACGCTGTCGCAGCCTATGAGTTGCAACTTGAGCTTGGCCTTAGGTTTCCTCTCCATCCTTACCTTCTGGATATTTTTGAGTTTTGGGGTATAGCCCTTGCTCAATTGGCTCCCAATGGTTGGGCGGCTTTGATGGGGATTTTAGTTCTCTTTCGAAAAAAGAAGTATTCCTTCTTGACTACCGCTGAAATCAATTTTCTATATCGGCTTACCCCAAATCATAGGACGAAGGGATTCTATTATTTGGTACCTCGCCACACTAATCTTGTTGCTTCTTTGCCCAGTTCTGTTAAGGGGTGGAAAACTCCGTGGTTCTGGGTTCGTGGGCCTTGGAGGGGAGATTCTGTATATGACCTCGGGGATCCTCAAAATCCCATAGTGCTCCCTAGAAGTTCTTTCTTCAAACTTGTCCTCAGTGCTTGTATGTTTCTTTCGGCTCTCTTCTAGGTTGTTTGGGGTATTCTAACATTTCTTTATTTTGTTTTATGAAGTAGGTGATTCGTGTGCTCTCGAGACGCTGTCGGCAGAGTTTCAGGACGCCTTCCACTGCATTCGCAAGCTCTCTGACAAGAGATGCCATTACCAGTGTGTTCTCTGAGGGAAGAACCTTTTTCGAACTGGATTTACTACTACATCCATAGCCATTCTAGGTGATTTATTTATGATTCTTTCCCCGTCTGCGAAGCTCATTGTATAGTTCCCTCTCTTGCACTAACCTTTTCTTTTCTGCTACGTTTAGGGGAAGGGAAGCGTCTTATGCCCGATACTGCTCGTATGGATATTCTCCCTTCTGCTGGTCAGCGGGCTGCGCTCACTAAAGGGAAGAAGAAAATTTCTAAGATTTCTTCCACAAAGGCCTCTGGGATCCCTCTTACCGTGCAGCCCCTTATGTCCGCCAGGATTGAAGAGCCTTCGGATCCTGTCTCCAAGAGGTTGGAGGCCTATCTCATCCAGGTGTCAGCTATGCGCCCTTGGGAGAAAGTTTCCAAAAAAGACCCTCGAGCCCCGAAGTCTAAGAAAGGGGCTTCCGAAACTATAGCCACTAAGTCTGTTGCCCTGAAACGGAAGTACAAGCTGGTGGATGAGACTTCCAAGGAGGGTACTCATGACAGTACCACTCTCATCACGCATCCTTTGAAAAGGATCAGGGACGATGATGTTGGCGTTGCTACCGGTGGTTCCTCTACTGCGCCTAGTGCCGCTCCTCAGGAGAATGTCGAAGTCTGTGACATCAGCTCTTCCCCATTTCTTGAAGTCTTTTTTCGATCTCCTTTTGTCACTTTCGGTCAACTTGGTGCCACCATTCCGTCCGACCTTCAGCAGGCCTCTGGTGGCACTTCCTATGACCCGGCATCTCGGTGTTCCCCTTCTGAGATGTGGCGGTACTACCGGGGGAAAGCCCCCTTGCGTTTTTGGTCACACGGGGGGTCCTCTTTTGAAGGTGCCTCTTCTGCTCTGCCTCTGTCAGATGATGCTACTCCATTTCTCCCGATAGATCCGGTAGCCGACCAGGAGCTTTTACAGAAATATGGTCACTTGGACGAGGCTGGGAAGAACTTCCTCCGAACTAGGAGCTCCTGTTTGATTTTGACGCTCCAGCGTGTTTGGCCCGTGTTGCCACTTTCCCTTTTAAAGGGTATACTCGCGAACTCCTCGCTCATATGGAAAACATGTCTGCCAAAGATTCTCTTCATAGCATTTCTAGTTATATAGGTCGGCAAGCGCTTCATGCCATTAAATCCTTGCATCGTATTTCTGAGCTGGAAATGAGTGACTCCCGTTTGCAAGATGAGATTACTTCGCTGGCTCAAAAGGTGAAGGATTATGAGAAGAAAGCATCCGAAGCGGGCACAACTGAGGCTTCAATCAGGGGTCAGTTGAGGATCGAGCAGGATAAGAAAGTCGAGCTTCGGGAAGCTTTCGAGACTCTCTGTGCTCGGTATGACAGCATGTTGGCTAAATCCGAAGAAGAGAGGAGCACTTTGGAGCTTCAGAACAAGGTGCTTTCGAACAAGATTGCGACTTTGGGGGTTCAACACCAGTAAGAGATCACGGCGAAGGAGATTCAGTTCCAAGCCAAGTTATCTCGAGTTCAGAATAATCTTCATGCCTTCCGGGTGTCTTCTGAATAGAAGCTTGAAAAGGTGCGGCAAGAGAAATAAGCGTCAGAGGTTTCTTATGCCCAGCAGATCAAGGTGTCCGAGGATGTTGTTGCTGAGGTCTCAAAGGAACGCGATAGGGCCTTGGTCGAAGTGGAGCATGTGAAGGATGCTTTCCTTCTATCAGAGGCCGAGAATCTATACTATGGAGAAGTTATCCTTCCGAAAATCAAGATTCACTGCTTCTGCTCTTGAGCTTCTGGTTTTGCTCAAGCCTCTGTTCGGAAGCCCTATCCTGATTGTCTCGATGACATGTGTGGTATTCTTCGTCAAGCCATTAGCGAGGAGAAAATGCCTCATGGGGATACTTTGAGGAGCGATATTGATTTTGGGGTGCTCCGTGAGTATTCCGACTTCATCACTGATGTCCCTAAAGAGTCTCTCGAAGAGTTCGAGGAGGGTGGGTCTGATGAAGGCTTTGCCGATGATATCTTCGATCTCGCAGTGGTTGATTCTAGGGTTGAGGATCCACTTGCCGCGCTCCCCGTTGAACCTATAAGGGGACCTGCTCGAGAGATTTCTGCTGAAGTTGAGTTCCCCACCTTCGGTAATGTAAATATCTCCGGTCAGGTTGCTGCTACTAAGGTTTCCGGACCTCTGCCCATCAAGGATGCTATGGCTCTTTCAATTCCACCAATCCCGGAGATCAATCTTGTTTTGAGTTGTACTATGGACGTTGACATTTCGTCGAGGCCGCCAATCTCTGTGGCTTCCTTGGGTGTTTCCGAAGATACGGTGCTGAGAAGTGGAAAGTCACACTCTATAGATGTGGCCAATTCCGAAACCTTCCTAGCTGATTAATGAAGTATTACCGAGCCCCTGGTGTTGAATCGAATGCATCTTCCTTGTTAAGAGTTTATTTTGTATCTTTCTTGTGTTCCTTTTATTTATCGGTTGATAGGATTTTGAATTATTTCCGCTTCCATTGTATCTCACTTATCCATGAATGAAATGTTTTCTCTTCCCTGTTAGTGGATCTCGCAAGGGTAGTTTAGTAACTCACCTTTTAATTTAAAACATAACCGTTGCTTTTCTGTCATGGGTTGTCACGTCTTTGGGCAGGTGCTACGTGGATCAATCTGGATCCTCCCTTCTCCTTGGGAGTTGTAAGGTCTCTTCGTCCCAGCCGTTGGATCTTTTCCGTTTTTGCTCCATAATTTCCAATGATGATACGTGCCACCCTTCATCTTGTCAGACAGTTTCTATTTTAGTTTTTCAAATTTCAAATCCCTCATATCCCCCGTATATCTTTGCATTTCATTTACCTGAATTTCCCGATATCTTAGCGATTTCTCAAAATTTTCCTCTCCTTTATCCTCCTTTTCGCCAAACCCCAATTCTTGAGTTCTTTGTTCAAGCGGAAAATGTTTGGTGAAGGTACTCCCCCTCCGCCTGCTGTCCAGAAAGTGAACACTTCCGATAGCACACCGACACGCTGCGTGCGACTCGACATTCATAGTTCCGACCGCCTTCGTAGAATGCCGCGTGCCAACCTGAGGGATTTGTCTACTTCTTCCTCTTCGGGTGGCAACCCGATTTCCATTTCCTCTCCAAGCAGGCAATCTGTCCCTGCCATGCTAGCTGCGGGTGCTGGCGGTGGGTCGATATTCATTGACACGGATTTAGGTGTCGTACTCCCTTTGAACGTGGGAGATTATCTTCCTAGTCGCCGGGATATCGGCGACTTAGAGGCTGCCCTCCGAGGGATGGCCCAGCGGCTTGATTGGGTATCGGCCTCCAGGTTGTCTTTAGGACGCTTGGAGGAACTCCATCAGCGGTATGGTAAATCCAATGTAGTCTTCGAGCTTTCCTTGGATGGAGTTCCCATTTCTGACCCCCTCTTGGTCGTACTGCCTTCTACTTCTCTCTCTTTCTTACCGGTTTGCATCTCCCCATTCCCCCTGTTATTGGCTTGCTATTGCAGAGTGGGACATGGCTATAGGTCAGCTACTGCCCTCCTCTTGGTTGCGCCTAATATCCACTATGTCGCTGTTCCATGTGTTGGATCACACCATACGAGATCCGTTCGAGCTAGAGTTCCTTTTCTTTTATGCTCTCTCTAGTCGTTCTGGTGGTTTCTACCATTTGCTTCCTTGCGATAATCATCATTTTGTGGGGGCTTCTGATGTTATTGGCCGAAGCTGGGAACATGCCTAGTTCTGGTTGGGTGGCGAATATCGTACCCATGTCAATGGTGTTTCTGTGACTTTTCCCATTCGATTTTTTCCATTGGATAAGTGTATGATTCTTTCTTATCGTTCGAGTTCTAACCTATGTGTTTTTCGCGATTTTTGATATTTCCTTTGTGCAGGTCCCTCTCGTCGTCCCCTCGAAGGGCCGAGCGACGGTTTTCATCGTGTTTATGAGATTTTATCTCGCATGGGGAATACCTATCGTTTCTCTTCCTTACTTTCTGAGCCTGTCCTGGTTTTGGCTGGATTGTCCAATTCTGGCCATGGCGCGACCACTGGTACTCCCCTTTCATGGTATTTTCCTGCTCCCCTTATCCCCTGACTGACCTTTCTTTTTGTTCTGTAGGTGAGCTCGAGAATGCTCTTTCCCCGGTGGGATCAATCGGTTCCGTGGCTGGTTTGTCATTAATTCCATACAGATATGTTTATCAGTTTTTAGACGAAGAGGCTGACCCCAACTACTCCGCCTGTTCTTCCTCTCGCGATGAAGATGGAGAGATGGACGACCTATCTGTTGGGTCTGAAGACCTGAAGCTTGGTGAAGATTTGTTGGCTGTGCAGCTTACCGAAGATAGGGTTCTGCCCTCATTTGTCTCTTCCCCGTCAACAGCTGCATCGTTCCCTCATTACCCCCTCTGGTGTTTTTCCCATTCTTGGCTATGAATTTGTCTCTGCTTCCCTGCTCGGGAAAAGAGGAAGAAGTGTTTATGAGCATGGTGGGCCCTCTCGGCCATCAGAATTAGCTTCGTGCCTCGTTCATCCCCTTCCGTTGGTGAGTTTGATCTTCTCGCTAAAAGATTAAGCGGAATAATTACTTCCATTCAAGCTTCCTCATCTTTCCATGTTTGTTGCATTCTCATCCGTGGTGTCCTTTTGTATATCTTCCTCCCGTCGAGCCTGAGGTCGAAATACAGTCCGAGGTGAATCCGGAGGAAGATCCGGAGGAAGATCCGGAGGAGGGTCCTGAGGAGGATCCTGAAGAAGATCCGGATGAGGACCCTGAGGTGGATTCTGAGCCAGTGGGGGCTCCCGAAGTTGAGGTGGGTGGTGATTCCGAGGCTGAGGACTACGACATGATGGTTGGGATGAGGGTGAGGTCTGCCCCTAGAGTTGATGCTAGTTCTGCTCCCTCGACTTCCCAAGTCGTCCCTATAGTTCCTCTCCCCAATCCAAACCTCCCAGGTGTTGCTGCAACAACTGATCCTATTGATTCCGATGCCGAACCCGCCAGGTTGGCCGCTGAGAGGGCCCGTGCATGGGGAAAAAGTAGAGTTGAGGAAGATGATGAACCTGACCTGGCCGAGCTGCGGGAGCTAGGAACCCAGGGTTTTATTGAAGGTGTCTCTCCTCAGGCCCCTCATCGGGCTCCACCGACCATTGTCCCCAGTTCTCTTTCTTAAGATTCTTCCGGTTTAGCCATAATGGCTGGAGTTGCTGTTTCCTCCCTTACCTCTTCTCTGCACTTGATGGACCAATACCGTTTGTTCGCCAACCGACTTGTTGACCATTCCGAGGGGTCTTCCGCCAGTTTTGAAGAGAAATTGAATGCCTTGGAGCTCGAGAATGCCAAGCTAACCTCCATTGTTGCACACCAGAGAGAACGATTGGAGGTTTTGGAATTTGAGGTTGATATAGGGTGGGCTACTCTCGAGTCTGTAGAGGCGAGTTTGACCGAGACTGAGATTGCTAGAGATATTGCGAGAGTCGAGACCGCTGAGGCACGTGCTAGGTTGGTTGAAGCCGAGGCTCGTATTCGAGCCTTGAAGCAGCATATTCCGTGCCCTGGCTCAGCAGAGGAGAGTGCCATTCGTGCAGAGGCTCAGCTGAAAGAGATGGAGGACAAAATGGCGAGTATTTTCCATTCCTTCAGTAGCCAAAAGAAAGATTAATGCTCTAGCATTCCCTTTTTTGCTGGTTAATTATTATTTTGCCCCGATTCTGATGTTGTTTTGAACTTTATCCCTTGTGATGGTTTGTAGGCTTTAAAATACTGACTGCTTCTATTTATATGTTGCCCTCATTGGGTGGTTGTGTTCGATGTTCAGCTTTTAGCGCCAATATTTGAGAAATGTCGGTTACTTATTATTGATGTGTACTTGTTGATGCGTCTTTGTATAAGTTCATCTCTACTGTGCATCTTTGCTTTTTGATTCATTTTCTGTGCAGATGTTTATCCTGTTGTTTGATGTATCCTTGTCCACGCTTGACTGTCTGCGATTCTGAGGTTCTCATTCGATCTCCATACTCTGTTCTCTACCTTGTATTAGCTCTGGTGTCTCCGGGTGCTTCCGTTCCTTTTTAGACTTCATCCTGAAGTTTTTTTCCTCTATTCCGATCCTGATATTCCGAATTTCTTGTACATCTGTTATCTATACTTATTCGCATTCGTTTCTCGTGATCTGCCGAAGAGAGTTCCCTTTACCCTGAACCTAATATTCCGACCCTGTATATATCCATTATATACATCTAACGCACCCCTCTTTGACGCCATTCTGAGGTCTGTTGTTGCCCCTTCTTTTCAGCCCCGCTATTCCAATTTATATCTGAAGCGATCCAATCCCATTATACCGAGGTTTCTTCCACCAGCCTTTTAGTTTTGACCTGATACCTTGGTTTTAACTTCCTTGCCTGATGCCTTGGCCTCTTTATTCCATTTTCCCTGAATCCAACCTTTTCGCCCTTTATTCCTAGTTTAATTCTCCCTTTTTGTTTCGACTTACCTTTCCAACCTAATGTTCCGACCCTGTATATATCCATTATATACATCTAACCGCGCCCCTCTTTGATGCCATTCTGAGGTCTGTTGTTGTCTCTTCTTTTCAGCCCCGCTATTCCAATTTATATCTGAAGCGATCCAATCCTATTATACCGAGGTTCCTTCCACCAGCCTTTTAGTTTTGACCCGATACCTTGGTTTTAACTTCCTGGCCTGATGCCTTGGCCTCTTTGTTCCATTTTCCCTGAATCCAACCCCTTTTCGCCCTTTATTCCTAGCTTAATTCTCCATTTTTGTTCCAGCTTACCTTTCCGTTCCCCTTCTTGGTTATTTTCCTTCGATATCTCTTATTCTTGAGCCTCGGCTCTTTTTTCGCCATTGTTATTTCGTAAATCCTTTTATTTATGCTTGCAATATTCTTCATCAGTTTACTAGATGATGTTTACATATTGATTTTCTCTAAAGTCATGATGTCCCCCCAAATAGGTACCCTTTACCGTTTGTGATGAGTGTGTTAACACCCTTGACCATATACGATCCTGCCGATATTCCCAAAATCACGATATCTCAACAAATAGATAACCCCTACCATTCGTGGTGAACATACTGATATTCTAATCACATATCATCAAAAAGATTTCCATATAATTTTTCATTCCCAAAAAAGCCTAATGCCTTAATTAAAAGTTGTAAAAAAATCGTGTCACCAACCTCATACATCTTGTCTTCTTTCTACTTCATTGATAATATTTCTTCAAATGTTGTACGTTCCATGGGTGCGGTATCTTTTTGCCATCTACTTCTTCCAACTCATATGCTCCTCCTTCAAGAACTCTCTTGATCACATAAGTGCCTTCCCAGTTTTCGCTATTACCCTGCACCGTTGGGCTCAATACTTTCCGTAGCACCAGTTATCCACCTCTGAACCTCCTTAGCTTTATCTTGGAGTTATAAAATCTCTCTGCTCTCTGCTTGTAGACCGCATTATGTAATTCTGCATTCAATTTCTTTTCCTCCAATAGGTCTAGACTCTTTTGGATCAATTCATCATTTGCCCCTTCTTGGTGGAGAGTGACTCTAGGCTGGGTTCTCCAATTTCTACTGGAATTACTGCCTCGGCTCTGAAGGCCATCGAGAATGGAGTCTCATTAGTGGAGGTTCTCGTTGTTGTTCTGTATGACCACAGAACTCCCGACAGTTCCTCAGGCCATTTCCTATCTAGTTTCTCTAACCTGGCTTTCAAAGTGTGTTTGATGATCTTGTTCACTGCCTCGACTTGCCCATTAGACTGCGTGTGATATGGCATGGAGGACCACTTCTTAATGTTATAGTCCTCGCAAAATTTTCTGAGTCTAGCATTGTCGAACTGCTTGCCATTATCGGTCACTATGGCAAATGGTATTCCGAACAGGCATGCGATATTTTTCCAATTGAACTTTTCGACCCTAGCCTCGGTGATCATCGAGAGGGGTTCTATTTTACCCATTTCGTGAAATAATCCACTGCCACGATTGCAAACTTATTTCCATCTTTCCTAGTAGGTAGTGGCCCGATTAAATCAATTTCCCATTTTGCGAAGGGCCATGGGCTGAACACTGAGGTTAGTTGTTCCGAGGGGGCTCTGACTATCGGGGCCAATCTTTGGCACATCACGCATGACCTCGCGTATTAGGTAGCGTCCTTTTTCAGCGTTGGCCAGAAATAACCCTGCCTAATCACTTTGTGTGCCAGAGCGATTCCTCTTGTATGGTTGCCGCATATTCCTTCATGTATTTCTGCTAGTACATAGCTTGCTTCCTCAGGAGTTAGGCATTTCATGAGTGGTGATGAATACCCTCTCTTGTACAACTTCCCTTCTATTATGATGTATCTCTCCGATCGAAGCCTTATCCGCCGAGCCTTGTTTTTATCCACAGGTATCTTTTCTTTCTCCAAATATGCCCTGATCGGTGTCATCCATGATTCCTCTGCCGGCTGATCACTGAGAACCCATGCGGTGGTGTCTGACGGGTTCTCCTGCCTCACGATGTTGATGTTATTTAGGTCCTCAGTGTTCGACGCAGTGGCTAGTTTCGCCAAGGCATCGGCCCCCATATTATCTTTCCTGTCGATGCATTCTAGGAACACCTATTTGAATTTCTGCAGTATACTTGCGGCTAATCCCCTATAATTGCTCATGTGCCCATCCTTGGCCTTGTATTCTCCTTTCATCTAGTTTACCAACAATTGTGAGTTGCTATATATCATCAGCTCCTTTGCTCCCATGGCCAGTGCCATCCTCAAACTGTTCAGTAGAGCCTTATATTCTGCTTCATTGTTGGTGGTCAAGAAGCCAAACCTGATCACGGTTGAGAAGGTTTTCCCGGACGAAGTTCGAATGATGATTTCGGCTCCCGACGCCACTGTCATCGCTGAGCCGTCTACATGCATGACCTAGGGTTTTCTTTTCTACTTATCGGTTGGGACTGGGAAAGTTAGTTCCACTATGAAGTCTGCCATGACTTGCCCCTTGACTGCATTCCTTGGCAGGTATGCTATATCCAACTGTCCCAATTCTACGGACCATTTTAATAGCCTCCCCACTACGTTTGGTCTTTGGAGTACTTGCCTCAAGGGGAGTGTCGTCAACACCTAGATGGTATACTCCATGAAGTATGGTCTCAACTTCCTCGAACTCATGATGAGTGCATACGCTACCTTCTCCATTACCGGGTATCTAAGCTCTGCATCCCTCAAGGATTGACTTACGAAGTATACCGGCTTTTGATTCTTTTTCTCTGTTTTGACACTGCCAAGTACAGTTGCAATGTTTCGCTCGGTGAGAGCTTGGAGAGAATTTTGGATCTGATAACTCCCTTTTAATCTCGTAAAATGCCTTCCCGCATTCCCCCGTCCATTCAAACTTAGCCTTTTTGATGATGTCAAAGAATGGCTTACATTTGTCCGATGCTTTTGACATGAACCTGTTTAAGGCGGCCAATCTACCCGTCAGATTCTGAACTTCTTTCATGTGCCTCGGCAGATCCATCTTCAGGATTGCTTCTACCTTTTCTAGGTTCATCTCGATCCTTTTTGAGCTGACCAAATATCCGAGGAAACTTCCTTTGCTCACTCCGAACGTACATTTCTTCGGGTTCAGTTTTATTCCATAATATCGGAAGATTCCAAAAACCTTTCTTAGATGATCAAAATGGTCCATCCTTTTCAGGCTTTATATCACGGTATCATCCATGTAGACCTCGAATATTTTTCCAGTCTCGCCCTAGAACATTTTATTGACCAATCTTTGATAAGTAGCTCCCGCATTCCTTAGACCAAACGACATGTTGTTCTACTCATAAACTCCACTCCCGCATAAGAAAGCTGTATTTGCCTTCTCATCCGGGTGCATAGGGATCTGGTGGTACCCTGAAAATGCATCCATGAAGCTCATTATCTCGTGTTTTGCCGTAGCGTCTACTATCTGGTCAATCGACGGAAGAGGATAGCTATCCTTCGGGCACGCCTTGTTTAGATCGGTGAAATCGATGCATAGCCACCATGATCATTCTTTCTTTTTCACCATGACTGAGTTTTGGACTCTTATCGGGTACTTGCATTCGCTAATTCTCCCGCTCGCCAGCAGTTTATGTACTTCCAGCTCCATAGTCGCATTTTTCTCCGGGTTGAACTTTTCCTTTTTCTGGTGGAATGATGGGACATTGGGCAATGTTCAGCTTGTGGCAAGCGTACTTCGGATGTACCCCAGGTGTTTCATTTGGGTTCCAGGCGAACACATCCAAGTTTTCTTTCAATACTTGGGTTAGTTCTTCCTTGAATCCGCTTTCCCACTCTGTTCCAATCTTGACATTGATATCAGCGTCCTTCGGATCCAGTTGTACCACTTCTATTTTTCCTGCCGCCGAGGCTCCTTCTCTTAGTTTCATCCTCGGATCTTCATCCGGTGTTATTTGCTTTCGTCTCGACATCTTCGCCGCTGTATGTTTTTCTTTCCATCACTGAATAGCTAGATTCGGATACGTTTCTGTTGTTGCTACAAGCATATCATCTCCTTGCTCCTCTGCCTCCTCTCCTTGGGCAGCCAGTAGGGTCCTCTCGAGTTCTTTATCCTTTTGGTCCCCTTTCGGTGGTTTTTCTGTTTCTGTCAGCCTTTCAGGGATCTCTCTCTCTTCCATGATTTTCTCGAAGCTTAGCATCTCGTAATCCATGTCATGATAACTTAGACCTTCTACCTTTTTC
Source organism: Pogostemon cablin (assembly GCA_023678885.1). Lineage (NCBI taxonomy): Eukaryota > Viridiplantae > Streptophyta > Magnoliopsida > Lamiales > Lamiaceae > Pogostemon > Pogostemon cablin. Next base: position 41,903,021 of record CM042959.1, on the reverse strand, counting down.
ACAAATGAGCATTCTCTCGCCCTCCTTTGATTCCTTATCACCGTCGCTACCCTACCATCGGCTGTGACTAATTTGAGACACTGGTGGAGGGTGGACGGAATAGCTCCGAAGGCATGGATCATCGGGCGCCCTAGTATGCAGTTGTAGGTGGAGGCTTGGTCCACAATCTTGGATGTCAACTGTTTCTGCATCCGGGTTTTCCCATCCAAACCCTCTAACTGAACTGACAAATCGACCTTCATGGTAGGTCTGCTCAATGCATTGTTGAACCCTTTGATCTCATCACCACAAGGTCTCACATTGTGGTGACGCTCTCCTCCCAGATTTTTGAATACCTCCTTAAAATTTATATTGGCATACGCCCCAGTGTCTACCAGGAATCTATGGACTTTGATTCCCGACAATATTGGCGAAATGACTAGAGGGTCGGAATGAGGAGCGCTTACCCCATAGAAATCTGCCTCTGTGAAGATGATGTCCGCCTCTGCTATTCCCTTCACCACCGAGATTAGCGACCACACTTGAGGGAATTGTTGGTCTAAATCCCTCAGTTCTGCCTTCCTCTTCCTTTTCGATGTTGTGGTCAGTGCCTGGGAGGTTTCAATATAAGGGGTTTCCTCTGTTGGCTTCATCATGTGTATTTCTCCAAGTCTTTCTCCCCTCGGGGCTGGTCCCCCTATCCTATCGAACACCGGTGCCGCCCAAGAGGCGGAGGGGGTAGGGGTATTGTTTCTCCTTCTGTCCTCTACCTAGGGACCTTTGTTGACCTGGGGAAGGGGGAAGATTAGCGTCTTTCCTGTATACCCTCGGCCTCAGGGCCTACAGCATTCCTTTTAATCTCCCTTCCATAAACAACTTCCACAACTCCGTGATAAGATCTCGGCATTGGTCTGTGTTATGACTATGTGTCAGGTGGTACATGCAATACTTCCGAGGATTCATGAGCTTCGAGGTTCGTAGGACTGGCCTCGGCGTCCAAAGAACTTGATGGTCCTTGACGTAGTAGAAGACCTCGGCAATATTCTGTTGTACCTCGGTATCTTCCGCGAATGGTTTGAAAGTTGTCGGTGTTTTATATTCCTTTACTCCTCCTGCGCTGACTCTCTTCTTGCTCGGTTCTGTCGAGGTGCTTTGGTTGCTCGCCTTCTTTACCATTTTAGAGATATCTTCTGCTTGGATGTACTCGTTCGCCATGAACATGAAAGCAGCGTAGGATATGGGCGGCTTAAGTTGTACTGCCTTCCACAAGCTAGTTTCTGGGTGAAGTGCTCCCATCAGCGTGATGAGACAGGCTTCGTCCCCCATGACTTCCCCCATTGACCTATGCTCATTGAACCTTTTCAGAAAATCTCGTAAGCTTTCTGTTGAGCCTTGGCAGATGTTCGCCAATTTTTACTTTGGTTCATTCGGTGCCCCAAGATACGAGTATTGCATTAGGAATACCTCTATCAGCTCTCCCCAACTTTTGATGGAGGCTGCCGGGACCGCCCTAAACCAGGCGTGAGCCTTGTTTCCCAGGGTTAGCGGGAACATCCGGCACAATGTGATCTCGTTTGTGCCTTGCGCTCTCATCCAAATCAGATATTTTTCAATGTGAGAATATGGGTCGTAGTCACAATCAAAGATCAAGCTAGAGGGGAACTTGATTCCTTGTTGTCGAGAAGCATTGTTGATTTCCGCTGTGAAGTATGAAGGGGCTATCGAGGATTGGAGGATCCCTCCTGTCCCGGATATCTTTCTTTCCAGGTCTGCGAAGTGTTTGTTCACTTCTTCATTTATCAGGGCCTGTAGATCTCTAGTTGGAGCACTCGAAAATGGTTCTCCATTCTCTGACCACACTTCTGCTTGTTCTTCCCTTCGTTTCATCCCTTTTCATGAGACGGGTCTCCTGTTCCTTTTGGTACGAGGTAAAGATAACTCGATTGTGGGTAGTTCTTCCCATGTGGGGTCCTGACTCTCTTGTGAGTAGGGTATCGAGGACGAGCAAGATCTCTGACTCCTCGGCTTTCTGCACCTGTTATGCCTCCTTTGAGAGACAGACGGGGTCCTGCGTGGGACTTCGCTCTCCGGTGGCATTTCCCGAGTTACAGGCCGGCCCCTCATTTGGTTCTACGACTGAGGTTGGCGAGGTTCTACTCCTCTTGGCCTCTCCCTCGATGGATGGTTCTTAGCCTTTTGATTTCTTCCGGGTCGTGGTTGCGCTCGAACTTTATTTCCTGCTAGTACCCTCGGAGGCGGGGGATTTCTTTCTATCTGGTTTTTCTCCATACTGAAGTTGCCTTTGAACTTCCGTTTCCGGGTGGCGAAGGTATTCACTGCACCCACCTTCTGCCGGGGTCTCGTTCACACTCCCTCTTTCTTCAACATTCCTCCTTCATATGAAAAATTAATAGTTCTCTGGCATCTCCTCTGCTATGTTCCCGTCTGGCATCTTTCCTTCTTTCAAGGTCTTCCCGTAAATCACTGTGGCTTGCTCCTCGAGAGCCGCTAAAGCTCAACCTCGCCGATTGGACCGATGGAGCCCTGGCGGCGTACTCGTCAATCACCCTCTGAATTTTCTCGTTCATCTCTTTTATCTTCAGGGGGTTGCTTAAATTCGGGACGAGAATTGACCTCGCAGGGGTGGGCACCTCTATGACCGGTGCACTAACTTGGATATTATTTCCACTTTTCGTGATGTTTCGCTGGGCTCTGGAATATTTCCCTCTTTCTTCGTTTCGTTGGGCCGTAAATCCTTCACTTCCCAACTTGATTTCTAGATACAGAACAGAACCCTAAGATTTTTCTCACGGAATCAAATCAGGAATTCGAGGAGGTAAAGAATAGGAGTGGCTAATCGTAGCATTTCCAACAGACGGCGCCAGATGTTGATGGCCGTTCTTGACCCGTTAATTAATATTTATGAGATAAAGATATTTTGTAAAGGAATCAAAAATGAACACAATCAAGTATAATAAAACTACAAACAACAGGATCAAACCAATAGAAAATCCAATTCCCACCAAAGAACTCAACTGATTTTTATTACTCTCCTCTTGAACAACACTCATAAAATTCTCTCTCTACAAGTGCAATGTCTAGAGCTAAGTATTAGTTACCTGTCTCTCTCCTGTGAGAGAGGCTATTTATATCGTCTCCAAACCCTAAACTAAGGCCAATCGCCTTGCGCCATTTGGATGGAGACAAGCCATCTTTAATGAAGCTGTTGGTACGCCGACCAGTTGCAGGAGAAGTCTGGGCGCCGTTTGTTGCTTTTGCAGGGTTTCGCAAGGTGCCTCCATCCTTTGTTGGCCTCCCATTGGTTATTAGAGCAGCATGTGCCAGTCAATCGTTGTCTTCTAGTTAGGATTGCTGCCCAAGACACCTCTTCTTCCCGTTAGTGTTGTCCTCTAGCCTGCGGTACTTGTCAGCTTTCATGATGGTGTCTGTTCTTCACTGTCCCGCTTTCGATACCCCCCTTTGGTCTTTGGACAGGCCGGCTTTCGGTGCTATGGTGCTCATCCGAGCACTCGGACAAGGGAAGGACGTCGCTGAGGCTTCCTGCCGAGGGTGCTTCCTGGCTTAGGCCTTGTTTGGCGGGTTCCTCTTTGTTCTTTCCTCGATTGGGCCTTCGGGTTGTCGCGACCTCCTTGGGCTGTCTCATTCCCTTTTCAGTTCTGTCTACCGTTTGGGCCGCCGAGGGGTTGGGTCTTTCTCTTCAAGTATAATAGAGGTTATTGGGCTTTTGGGTCTAACAAGTATGGGAGATATAATACCCATAACAATGAGGTAACACAATTTATATATATATATATATATATATTTGGAACACCTTTTAGAACTTTTATTGCAATCTTATATGGGAATTCCAAAAATATCCGAAAATTACACAATTTTCCTAATTCGTTGGAGCTTAATTAATTTTCTTATCTTCTGCTTCCATATAATTTTGTAAATTTCTATTTCTTGTTTTCCAAGATTTCGTACCTCCTACATCTTATTTTATTCTCTTCCTACATCTATAAAAGGATCTCTACCTTACACATAACTCTCATCACCTATAATTCATCGCTACTTTCACCATCATTTGCCATCTATCATCTGAAAATTCAAATTATAAAATAATAATATTTCTTAATTCACGTGTGAAAAACAAACAAGTATATTTAAAAATGAGGAGGGAGTATATGTATACACACTATATTAGAGGAAAAATCAGTTAGGAAACGTTAATGAAATGAAAGTGTAAGTATTAATGTTTATGATGGTGATGTGTAAAAGACTAGACTAGAGTTAGTTGGACAGGTATGTCAATTCCATTGTTGTACGGCCAGACAAAGCTTTAATGAAGTACATCTATTTGCCTACGAATAATTCGCAAATAAATCACACCATAAATACATCTACAAGAAAATTCATGCATACAAACAATCATATATATATATACTCGGAGTACTTTTTATATAGGAGTTTTATATAAAACCATTTTATGAGAGAGTTTTGTGAGACATTTAAAAGTGATAATATTTTAACAAAAAGTGATACTCAAATTATTGAAGATAATAATTTTACAGTGAATTATTTGATTAATAATTTATAATATAAATAAAAAGTGATAGCAATCTTAATTAAAGATGATACTAATACATTTGATAAAACTTATAATTATATAATAAAACGTAAAAAAATTTCATGCAAGATTTTCTCACGCTAGTACTATTGCCCATATATATTCCGTGTTAGAATTATATATTAGATTATCGTCAAATACGTGTGTCAAATCGTTTTATGTAATGACTAGTAACATCTGATTGATAGAAAGTTGATCATAAATAAATTGAAGCTTATAAACTAAAAATGATAATGAATTTTGTATGAAAAGAGTAATAGTATAATTTGTTTTGCAAAAGGATTGCAATTCCTGATATGGTACTAGCCGTTCAGTTTTATGCAAGTATTGAAAATAATTAAAAAACAGAAATATATGTTAAGAATAAAAAAAGAAAAAGAATTATAAGTATTAATTTCTTAATTATTTGGGGTATATATGTATAATTTTTAGGGTGATTCTAAAGTTTAGCTAGGTGTGCACTGATGCACCAATAGGTTAAATAAAATAGTTGTGGATAATTATTTTATTTAATTTAATATTTTTCTTTAATTTAATTATTAGTAAAAATTAATTTGAAACATAATCTATGCTTAAGATTGTCAAGTATCCTTTGATAAAAGAATCGTCGGGATAAATTCGCTGATATTGTGTTTGGGTACTTTTCAAGCTAAGTCAAACATAAACTTTACAAAGTCTTTACCATTAGTTTGGTGAAAGATCTTATCATTAAATAATCCATTCATCCCACAGCAAGGGTAGTTTTTGCTTTTTGGCACGTTGATTAATGAATATTATTAATTAATGTGTAGTGGGTTATTGTATTAGTGGGAATATGAGTCTCATATTTTAATTGTATTAGTGAGTGTGTGTGTAAAAAATGAAAGTAGACTCTTTGGGTGAGACGTTCAAAATGAAAAAAAGAGACTCTTTGGATGGAACGGAGGGAGTATACTCTTTCTTTACCATTTTAACATTGAATTTTTTTTTGAGAATTTAGCACTTTTGGTCCCAGGACACACTTTCTCTTCTAAATGGTCCCAATATTTTCTCTTTGAGTCCCAAATGATTTTTTCTTTGCAGACTTGGTCCCATAAGACTTTAACCTTGCATATTTAGTCCCATTCAGTTGCACTATTGGTCCCAAAAATTTTAAATTCATATTTTATTTAATGTTTATTTATTTATTTATTTTATTAATATTATTATTTTGAACATGTATTTTTAAAAAAATAAAAAGTAACATTGAAAATAAAAATAAAAATAATACTAAATGAATAAATAAAATAAAATATGAATCGAAATTCTTGGAACTAATAGTGTAATTGTATATTCATATTTATTTATTTATTTATTTATTTATTTATTATTATTATTATTATTATTATTAACATGTTTTCTTAAGCAATAAAAATTTGATAACATTAAAAATAAAAAATAAGTAAATAAATAAATAAAAATATAAATTTAAACTTTTTGGATCAATAATACAATTGTATGAGATTAAATATGCAAGTTTAAAGTTTTATGGGACCAAGTTTGTAGAAAAATAATCATTAAATAATAATAATAATAAATAAATAAATAAAATACTCCCTTCGTCCCACAAAAAATTGTACCCCAAATTCCGACACGGAGATTAAGAAAATTGTAACTTTTAAGGGTATAATGATATTTTTTGTAGGAAATAAATGATAAAATATGTTTGGTAGAGATATGGGTGGCAATTCGTGCTAATGGGTTGGGTTTCGTGTCGACACGATAAGGGCAAACCCGAACACGACACTATAAGAATTCGTTCCAATATGACACGAACACGAAAAATAATGTGTTGACACGACACGACACGACACGATAACAACACGATAAGAAAATAAATAAAAAATAAAAAATAAAAAAAAATAATTAAAATAAATAAATTTTTTAAATTAATACAGTATATTTTAAAATTATTATTAAATATTTTTATCATATATTTTTCTAATTTTATATTTATATTGGGTTGTTAACAGGTTATTGGGTTGTTAACGGTTAATGAGTCATCTGTTAATATTAATCGTGCTTAACGGATTGACACGAACCCGACACGAACACGACACGAAATTTTTGTGTCCTTATTGGATTGACACGATAATGACACGAACCCAATAAGACCAAATACTAATCCGTAATTATCATGTCGTGCTATCGTGGAAATTGCTACCCCTAGATAGAGATGGTTTTTTTTGTAAATAAAGTGTATGGGGAAGGGTGCTTGTTTTTTACTTTTTGCTTTTTTTGGAATGCGCAAACTTTTGTGAGACAATCTAAAATGAAAAGTGTGACATTTGAAAGGAGAGGGAGGGAGTATAAATTTAAATTATTGGAACCAGTTGTATAACTATATATTCATATTTTATTTTATTTTATTTATTATTATTATTTATTGAACATGTCTTTTTTTAATATAATAATAATTTGGTAATATTAAAATAAATAAATAAAATAAAATATGAATGTAAATTTTTGGGATCAATAATGAAAGTATATAGGATTAAATATGCAAGGGTGAAGTCTAATGGGACCGAAGTCTTTTTTTTAATGTTATCAAATTTTTATTACTTTAAAAAAGATATGTTCAAAATAATAATAATTAATAATAATAATAATAGTAATAAATAATAAAATATGAATGTACAATTACACTATTGGTTCCAAGAATTTCAATTCATATTTTATTTTATTTATTTTGTTTACTCATTTATTTTTTCTTATTTTTTATTTTTATGTTACTAAATTTTTATTACCTTAAAAAAAGACATGTTCAAAATAATAATAATAATTATAAAATAAATAAATAAGTAAACATAAAATAAAATATGAATTTAAATTCTTGGGACCACTAATGCAAGTGAATGAGACTTAATATGCAATGTTAAAGTACTATGTGACCAAGTCTGAAAAAAATCATTTTGAACTAAAAGAAAAAGTATTTGGACCATTTTGAAAAGGAAGTATGTCATGTGGGATCAAAAGTGTTAATTTCTCATTTTTTTTACGGAAATTAAGAAATATCATACTCCCTCCGTCCAACATCAATCTATCCGTTTGCTTTTTGCGCGTAAATTAAGGAGTATTATTATTTTATGTGTAGTAGGTAGTTGTATTAGTGGGGTGTGTGAGTCCCATATTTTAATTGTATTAGTGTGTGAGTGAGTCTCATGCGTTTAAAAAGAAAAATTGATAGATTAAGAGTGGACGACCCAAAATAGTAAAATGAATAGATTGACAGTGGACGGATGTAATACTATAATATTTTAATGTAGAGTTGGTCTCCTGTGTCCCTGGGACACACCGTGCCCTATGGGAACACAATAATTTAATAATTTTAGTGTAGTATTAAATTATTGTGTTCCCATGGGGCACGGTGTGTCTCGGGGGCACACAAGTTTTTGCCTTTAATGTATATATTGAGTGAAAATATATAATATTTAATATAAAGATGGTATTGTATTAGGTGATATTTGGTTTGGGGGTTATGTGGGGTTTGAAAACCTTAAATAGTCATTCTATGTTTGTTTTGGGTTTTGGGTAGGGTATGTTTTAACTTTATGTCAAATCAATGTATTAATTTATGTAAAAGTTAAATGAGAGAGGAGAGATAAAGAGAGAAATTGTATTAATTGAGGATAGAAAATGTAGTAGGTATATACAGGGGTGTTTTTTAAAATTTGGATGTGGGTATGTGGGTTTTAAATTCCAATTCCGGTAAAACCAACAAATGAACATTGTCTTAGTGTTTACGTATGTATCTCATTAAAATATATTACTCCATCCGTCCCTAGTAAAAGTGGTCATTTTACTTTTTGCACGTGGATTAAGGAGTACTATTATTTTATGTGTATTGAGTAGTTGTATTAGAGGGATGTGATGGGTAGTGGTGGACCCTTTTTATTAAAAGAGAAAAATGAGGACCTTTGAATGAGACGCCCAATATAGTAAAATTGAGACCTTTCGGCGGGACGGAGGGAGTAATTTTTTTGTGTGGGTCCCATCAACCAACAAAAATATTCCCTCCATCCCACAAATATTTGCATCCCACTTATGCACGTATATTTAGAAATATAATAACTTTTAGGGGTATTATAGTATTTTTTTGTGGAGTAATAAATAAATAATAAAGTATGTTTAGTGTGTTAGGCATGTGTGATTTTTTTTTTGTAAATAATGCAATTAAGAAACATATATACACTATTAAATTAAAATTTATACACATGAATATACATATACATTCATGTGCAGTGAATATCAACTCAATAATTAAAATTAAATTATAAAAATAAATATCAAACCTTAAAATAATATTTGTTTTGAATTTAAAAATCAAAATTTTGATTTATAAAATTCATCCATATATTCTAAAAATCTTCCAAAGCCACACACCTACAAATCCTATAAATCTCAATTCAGTTAATATACATTATTTCTCCTATATTATTTCTCATCAATTAATTAATATCTTTTCCCCATTCTCTATCCAATCTCATATAATCTCTGGCCTGTGTTTGGGTAATTTTGTTCGCAAATTGAAAATATAGCAAGTTTCTAAAAAATTATAAGTCAAAAGTGAAACTTTATAAAGTCGTTACCATTAATTTTGAGAAAGACCTTGTTAAGAAAAAGAGTCACTTTTTTATGTGTAATCGTGATTATTCTTTGTTTTATAAGAAAAGATAATAAAGTAACTTTAAAGGGATATTTGATTTGAACTAGGTTTTTCTACTAGCAATTGCTTTTTTTATTTGAATTTATTAAAAAGATGTTTTAATTAGTTTTAAAGTAATTGATATGTGAGCGACTCATTTGTGAACTTGGGACCGACCGACGGTTTAATTTTTTTATTTTTTAAATTAAAATACTAAATTATAATAAGTGATTATTAAACTCTTGCATAGTTAAGCCAGTAATTTAAATCTTGATTGTGGCACATATCATATATTCAAGATATGAAATAGTAGATAGATATGAAAGTGGATTAATAGGTGATTAATTCATTTAATAGTGAGATGAAGTAAAATGACAAAATAATTAATGATAAATTCTCGTGTACATTTGTGTGCACAAATTTAAATTTGTGCATTCACATTCAAAACTTATATTTTAATAAATAAAAATATATTTACACATTAATGAATAAAAATTTATAAAATATGGTGATGAATTTTTAACTAATTTTCTATTAGTTTTTTAATGAATAAATAAGTTAAAGAAATTATATACTCCATTTATTAAGAAATATATATATCATTAAATAAAAATTAATAAATGCACATGATACCAACTTTTAATTAATAGTGAGAATGTACCATTAATATATTTAAGCACTCTTTCCTTCTCACCAAAATTTTCATTTTTTCTTTGTAAATTATAAGAAAAAAAATGTGCAAAGTTTAGGGGATGGAAGTAATTCTTAAAGCGACGACTTCTTCAATTGTCTAATCAACCGCCTCGATCACCTTGATGGACTATTTTCTATTTAATTTTTCTTTTTCTTGGAACACTATATTCATATTTATTGGGGTTATGTGAACTTTTAAAAAAATAATAATAATAATGATATTTTATGTATGTTTTAAATTTTGCTAGATTAATTTTTAATTTTATATTAAATTAATGTGTAAGATGTGAGTGATAATATATATAATAGAGTATTAATTATGGCAAAAGCTCCTGTGCACCCGGGCGCACGGAACACTTTCCGTGCGCCTTTAGAAATTTGTGCTAAATTGTATACCTTTTAGTATACAGATGTGTACCCTTTATTTTCTAAAGAAAAATCTGGGCGCACGAACAACACTCCGTGCGCCTTTAGAATTTTGTGTTAAATTGTATACCCTTTAGTATAAAAATGTGTACCCTTTATTTTCTAAAGAAAAAAAAATATTAATGAAAAGTGTATACCCTTTAGAACAAAATTGTGTACCTTTTAGTAATTAAAGTGTATACCCTTTAGACCAAATTAATGTACCCTTACCCATAATACAAAATTTCTAAAGGCGCACGGAATGTGTTCCGTGCGCCCGGGTGCACGCAAGCCTCACTCATTAATTATAACATAATAGAAGAAGGGAGTGAAAATAGAAAAAGAAAGTGATCGTATTACATGAAGAGAGATAATGTATGAAAGGTTGATGAACCGATAATTAATTGATATTATAATTAGAGTGAGTTTTTTGTAAACTTGGTTCACTATACAACATATTTTTTTAAAAAATTATTTAGTATATGAAAAACTACTATTTAGAAAGATATATGAACTACTATTATACATTTTTTTAATGAAAAATATTACATATCTTAATCAGAATGGAAAAAAATCAAAATACATCAAAATTTGAAGAGTAGTGTTTTCCATTTAAAATAGTAATAGTTTATTTCATTAAAGAGTAATATTTTTTCATATATTAAAGAGTAATCGATAAATAAGATGGGAACAAAATTTTGAATAATATTTTTCATTTAGAAAAGTTATAATTCATATTTTTAAACAGTAATTTTTCATATACTAAAAATTAATCAGTTATCAGTATGCCCATATAAACCCGGTTCACACAAATATTAATCTTATAACTATATGAAGGTGTACTTTTTTAAACCTCGACATGGGTTTCTTAGAGTAAAAATAGGTACTCATCCCATCCTAGCGTAAGGTTTCCATTTTACTATATTGAGTATCCATTTTAAATGTCTCACTTTTCCTCTTTTAGTTAAAGGGTCCTGTATATGAACTATAACTACACACTACATATAAAATAATAATACTCCTTAATTTATGCAAAAAAAGAAATGGGAACCTTTGTCCGGGACGGGGAGTATTTTTTAGTAGTTAAATTTTTTTTATGTAAATGTCTTATCCTAACTTGTGTGGATTAGCATCAATTGTTTGATTACATTATAAATGTTGTGTTTAATTCAATTGAAGATAATATCAAAGCGTAAGGGTGAAAATATATATATTCATAAATAGAATATTGACGAATTGGCGATATATATTTATATAGTCAATGATTTGAGGCAAGCACAATGACAAATGGTTGTTCAAAGTCTTGGAGTGGCAATGGCATGCCCATAATCATTGTATTTGAATGCACTTATATATGTTGCTTAATTTTTTAGCATCAGATTATAATTTTTAAGCTGAAATTTTTATTTCATTTGACTGATTATTACAGTCAATTTTGAAATTCATAAAAATATTCATTGATTGTATTAGTAACACGTTGATTTTCAATAAAAACATGAACCATTTATAAAGGAGAATATTAAACTAAGGGTTATCTTTTAATAAATTAAAGAGGAATTAATATTATTAAAGTATTTAAGAAAAACATTGCAACACAAGCAAAGACATGGATTTTGTTTTAGATCAATGATTTTCTCTCAATGTACAGCGATCCATGTTTTACTCTCACTCTCTCTTTTTTTTTTCTTTTAAAAAAATCAAGTTTAAAATTTTATATTAAATACTAAATTTGAGAGCTAATTTCAATATGTAGTCCTCAATACTAAAATATATAAATTCAAATATATAAAAAGCTAATTATACTATGCATCTGGGTGCACTCTAAAATATAGTGCATCCACTTTAAAAAACGTATAAAAAAATAAACAAAAATATATACATATATGAACAAAAATGTATACAATTTAATTGTTAGTTTTTTTAATAAAAAATTGAGTGTAAAAAAATATACAATTATTAAAAAACATGTATAGACTATTGAATAAAAAGTTATACACATATGCATGCTAGTTTTTTTAATGAAAAATTTAGTATGAAAAAAGTATACAATTATTAAGAAATACGTATACAAAATAGAATAACATGTATACTATTTAGTGTGAAAATCTACATGTTTTGGGTCCGATTTAGCACTGTTTTATAGAATTTATGTTCGTATTTTAGCACTAAATAGATAATTTTCATATATTTAAGATATTGGTGTATTTGAGGTATTATTTCGTGTTTTTAGGTGGAAAAAAGATTAAAAGTGCAAAGTTGGAGTAAAGAGTGAAATCGTGAAAAAATGTTGAAAAACGAATGTTCAATTTGCATAATGTTTTTGTATTTTTGTTGAAGTCCAAACTGATCATGTGATATATGGTTGGAAAGCTACATAAAAGAAGATCATTTTGGCTCAAGAAACATCTCTATTGGAGGCCAGATGAGGGAGTTATTATAAAAATGGTGAAATCGTGCAAGTTGTGCCGACCAGCATGACTCGTGCCCTTCAAATGTTAGAGTTTTTGTGAGTTCTTTATGTGAATAGAAAGTTGAGAAAGAGAGAATCACGTGAGCACAAAAATCACCTCAATCGGAGTTCGGATGAAGAAATTATGAGCAAAACCATGAGGTCGCGCAATCTGCTGATGGGTGGCATGGCCCAGTTTTCGGCCCGTACGTATTTTTGATGTGAAAAAATCCTATTTTGAGGTAGAATATGAATTTATCAGCCTTCAACTGTAAAAGGAGCACTTTGGGAGTTCCAAACCCTAACTCTCTACCAAACCCTTTGGGCTACACAATCTTAATCCATCACCTTCCGCCATCCATCTCTACCCTTCACCTGCCTTTCACGTATCACCCTCACACTCAATTTGCTATTTGAGAAGGAGAAAGAAGGAGGTTCATCAAGACAGAAAGGGAAGACGGAGAATTATTCCAGAAAAGGATTTTTCTTCATTCTTTAATTTCTTATTGTTGATTTATAGACTCATGGGTAAGTTTCATTCCATAGATATGGTTGTTGCTTGTAACACCATGGGCTGGTACTTTTCTGGATAGTTCTAGGTTTTGAAGGTTGAATTGGTTTGAATTGATGACCTAGACTAAGTTATGGATTTCTGCAGTATTCTTATTCCTTTATAAATACTTTGATTTGAGACGTATATTTTTGTCTTATATGATCTGTCCTTATTCATGAATATGTCATTGTTTTATGCATGTTTATGACTATTGCTTGTGTTATATGAGAATTATATTAGTCAACCTATTATGGGTAAATGGGATCTAACCATATAACCTTTATTCATTAAAATAATTAATATTGTATACTTAATATATCTATTAATTACCATTTTAGAGGATTTGATTTCTTAGATTGTTATGTGGGAATTGGGGATTAATTCTTAAGTACATATAAAGGGAAGTATAGTGCTCTATCATTTAATGAAATTTTGTATGAAGTACCTAGAAAGGGAGTATGAATTATTCTTCTACATTTGAGGGTTTGAACCAGATTTATGTGTTAAGTTTACTTTAAAAGAGGAATTTAACTTAGTTATGTGGTTGCTTCCATAAAATCTGCAGGAATCATAACTGATTGTCTAGTGATTTAGTTTGACTAATTTAAACTGGATTTTCTAGAGCTATCTTGTCTCCTCTCTTGAAACACTTGTGATTGTTTGTGGTTTTTATTTTTATTTATTTTATTTAATATTTATTTTTCTGCATAATTAGTTTGCTAGTTCCCAAAATTAGAAAAATGTTACTTTGTCTTAATTATTAGTAGTACGAATTAGTTAATGTTTATCTTATTTAACGCTAATCTCTTGGGTTCGATATTTTTATTTGGTCACACGCTGAGCTACTATTTTTAGAGAAAACGTCTATTTCATGATAATTAATATATTTAAAATCATAATCACCTACATTTAATACTTTTTACATTATTATAATAATATTTCACCTTTAGTCATGTATTGCTATATATCCACGTACGCATGGGTTGAACAACGTACAAAGATAAACATCACTTACCTTTCTTTTTGCCCCCTTGGAATAATTTTATTTTTTAGGTTCTATGAATGTAGATAGGAACAATAGTAATTTTACTGCTTAATGCATTTTGGAAGAAATCATATTATAATAAAAATATGTGAGCTTAGCGGAAGAAACATAAATGCGAATATTTAATTAAAATTATGATATTTAATATAGCACAAAAATTTGATGTTCAAAGAAATGGGTTATGTGAACGTTTAGAAAGTGATAATATTAATTTAATTTAAAATTTATATATTATAAATGAAAAATAATAAATATTGTATGGAAAATTATTTCATAAATAATTTATTTATAATATAAATGAAGAGTAATAATATTTTAATTAAATTAATAATAATTAAGGTAAAATAAAATAATCTTGCTCTGGATAGATTTTTTTTTTTTTTCTTTTCTCCTTCTCTGGAGTATCTTTTATCACTAGTAACTAGTAATTCCAATTAATGATATAACAGGTATGGTATTTACAATACATTATTTTTTTTCTTTTTTCTTTGAGTATTTAATTTTTGTCTGACTCATATACTAAATTAAAAATGAATACGATGGATGTTGAAGATAAAAAAATGAAAAAATTTAAAAAGGAGTGTTGGTACGTAGTTTTGTATTTGACTATTATATATGGAGATTTTGATGTCTAGTTATAGACATAAGAAGCACTAGCAATCTTATCAAAACGCACAAAATATAATAATTGTAACGATCGTGTCATATACTGATATATTACATCCAAGCAGACACTGTGTGAGATTATTTCTATGGGAAGTGTTTCGTAAAATAGATTAAAAAAACATAATATTTTAATAAATAATAATACTTAAATTAATGAAAAGTGATAGTAGTGTAATAAATTAGACAAAGTCTCTTGTAAACGCTACTTATGGGAGATGTGTTAAAGTATGTTTATTATATAGATAAAGTATGTTTAATGGTTGTTAAAGTATGTTTTGTAAAATATGATGGATAATGAATTAAAATATGATATTAGGATGTTATAATATGATTCATTATTGACATACTTTAACTACAAATAAGCATACTTTACCTATATGATAAGCATACTTTAATAGTTGGTCAACCCGTCTCACAATCGTCTCACCAAAAACCCGTCTCACAAGAGAGTCTCTCAATAAATTATTTAAAGAACATGATGTAAATAAAAAATAATACTAACATTTTTACTATAAAATAATAATCTTTTATAAAAATAGATAATTATTTAAGAAAACATAAAAATATTTCTACATGAGACTAGACATGCATATTTTAACCGGAATCACCGGTTTGGAACCGAAAATCGGCGGTTTCAACCAGAACCGGAACCGGCGGTTCCAGAACCGGTGAAAATCAAATCGAAACTGACTATGTATCGATTCAGTTTTGGTTCTTTATTTCGTGATACCGGAATCGGCGGTTCCGGTTAAAACCGATTGGAATCGGCGATTTTTTAATTTTTTTACGTTTTTAGGTTGAAAAACAAAAAAAATTTAAAAAAACTGGAACCGGCGGTTCCAAAAAGGAACCGAAACCGTCCTACCCTCAGTTCGGTTCTGGTTCCACATTTTTCAGAATCGAAACCGCCAGTTTGGAACCGCCATGCATGTCTGCATGAGACGGTATGACTCAAGTATGCCTACTACTAATTTACCATATATCCGAAGGTAAAGATTTGTGAAAGACTGTTTTACGAATTAATTTTTAAGATGAATAAGAAGTGATAATCTGTGTAATGAAAAGTAATACTAATTAATAAAATGTGATAACTACATTGTGAACTATTTCATGAATAGTTTTTAGAATAAATAAAAAGTTATAACACCCTCAGTTAAATTTACATTTTCTTTTTGCATGAGAATTAAGGAATATAGTTATTTAATATGTATTGAGATGAGAGATATAATATTTTAATTTATAGTGAATAGTTGTATTAATGTTTTGTGTGAGTCTTACATGAATATACTTATTAATTGTTTTGAGTGAGTCTCATTTACTCCCTCCGTCCGCCCTAAGTCTCATTTTTCCATTTTGGGTGTTTGATTCCAAGGGTTTTATTTATTTTTTTACACACATGGGACTCACACACCCACTAATACAACTAAAAATGGGCCCCACACACCCATAAATACAGCTAACCACTACACATTAATTAATAATAATACTCATTAGTCCACGTTCAAAAAACAAATGAATCCCTTTGTGGTGGACGAATGAAGTATTATAAAGAAAAATATAAATTTTATGATGAAATGCCCTAAATAAAATTATGTAAACATTATAGTGGAACAAAAGTAAGTAATTGATAACTAATTATAAAAGCGTAAAATAGTTTCATTTATCAAACAATGTCCCGTATCCAAAATTTTATATAGAAACCCAACTATTTTTAGGGGTGTCAATTTTATCCGCGAATGTGGGTATCCGGTGGATAATACCCTATTGGGTACGGATAGGGTAGGGTATTTTAGATTTAGGGTAGGGTAGTACCCGCTCCCTCATTGAAATATTGAGGGTAAGGGTAGGGTATGAATTTTGTAAAATACCCGATTATCCGTTTATTTATTATATGTATTATATATTTTATATAATATAAATTAATTATATTATATATTCATATAATAACATAAGGTGCCAATATACAAAAATACCCAAAATACAATGGAAATTTTTAATTTTACCAATCCTTCAAAATAGTTATTAATTCTACCCATTTGCTAATTTTCGGACAGTTTTACCCTTAAAAAAAAGTTGAAAAGTCAGACTGGTCAACCGGTCAAATGGCCAACTGGTCAAATTTTCAATGGTCAGTACTTGTCGATAACCATGTTGGTAGCCATATAGGTAATCATGATGGTAGACTAAAATATACTTTAAATACAGTCTCATTTCAACTTAATTTTTCTCATATTCCTCGCGCTTCAAAATGGTATCAGAGCCCTAGGTTTATTCATTTATGAATGGAAAAATTATTATAAACTTATATCACTTAACGAGAGGAGAGTTTCAAAGAAATATGGATGCGAACGAAAGTTCAACATTCGAGAGTGACAAGACTATGAGCCATGTTCAAAACTGGAGCAACAACGCCTTCTGGCCCGTTGGATATGATGAAATGAGCAACTCTATACAACAATATTATAATATTTTGTATAGACAACAAGCAGAAAAGAAGGAACCGATTCTGGAAGGGTCTCAGACGAGGATGGAAATGGGCAGAGGCTCGTGCCAATTACACCAAAGTAGAACATTTGGAGGAAAGTCGCCAGATGAAAATAAGATACTCCAAAGAAGTATCCAGAAACATAGTGGAACTCCAAAGTTTCACTGAGATCCATGGACATGTCCCTAGACACGAACAATGGAGAAGATGACCAAATTAAGGTCCAAGAGAGATCTACAAGCCCTATCACTTTTCATGGTAGTGAAGATAACAGAGTGGAAAGATATCGAGGCAGATAACTCTAAGATGAACCAAGATCTTAGAAAATTACAGAAGATGGTGAAATTCTTTAGAGAATATTGCCAAAATATGTCTAAAACGATATTTGAGACCAGCCTCAAGATGGATAAGGTGAAGATGTTGCAGAACAAATAACTTGACCTCATTAAGAAGTTGATAAACCAAATAGATTTCTTGGAAACCAAGGTGACGGTGAGAAGGCCAGGAGTAAGGTTGCCACCAACCTTCGAAATAGAACCCCCTTTTACATCAAAAGGGAAAAACGACGGAGGTCACAAGGCCAAAGACTGAGAGTGAGAAGATGATTGCTATCCTTCGAGGAGAATCCACATCCCCAGATGGAAAGAGCGAATCTTGAGGATCTACAAGATCTATATGAGTCCTTCCAGGGACTAATTATCGTAGATCTAAAGATGAATATTGGAGTAACTTCAAACTCTGAACAACAATCTCAGGCTCCTCCGGTGCAACATGATCTGAACCAAAATGAAGGAACTTTTGGATCATATGGAGTCCATGAAGTAAGACAAGAAGAAACATTCCAAAACCAAGGAAATTTCAAGATGAAGGCGATTGGACTGTCAACAGGTGCAAGCCGAGTTCGAGGGCCTAATCTACACAACACCCCATATGGTCGGTCTCACCTTAAACTGATTCATACGGGTTGATCCTAAACCTCGACACTCTAGACTTCAAGAATAGAGAAACCTTGATCGATGAGTAGACAAACGCAATGAAGATTGCAGGAGGTGCACTGGAACTGAATAAACAAGGGTTCATAAGATTCCTAACTATAAGCCTGGAAGGATCATAAAGTGCGCCTGGGAGGTACTCTCAGACAAGGTCAAGAAGGAGGCCATGGAAGGCGATGACCTAGGCAATATTGTTGGTCGCATGGCCAAGATCTTCAAGATCCACTTTATTGGAGTAGGTTACTTCGAAGGGATAAAAGAAGAAAAAAAGAAAAAGTATAGGAATGCCCTATACAGCCTGGAACTACTTGACATTTGTCACGTAGATGAGTACATTAAACTCTTCATAAAGTATAGATGAAAATCGAAGATCAAGGAAGAGAAAGTATTCCACAAGTTCTTTGCCAAGATTCCAAGCCCATGGAGAGAAATGCTAATCAAAGAATATGAACCATGTGTGCTGGGTTCAATAGCAAGAAGAATGTCTTTCCTCAAAGCCAAGATTACGGAGTGGTATCATCAAACATCACTGCACAAAAACTACAAAAGATTAAGGGAAATCAACAAGACAGTGCCATTATGCTGCGAGAGTAACGATCTTCCAACCATCATTGGAAGTAGTCCAGGAGCCAGAGAAGTTCACAACCAAGGGTGAACTAAAATGCCCAGAAGGATAGAGAGGAGTCGAAGTAATATTCGACATTACTAAAAAGAAAAACTCTATTCCTTGTGATGTCTTATATTATCTCCAATAACCAACAACTGAAAGATATCAAGGACAGCTCAAACTCGGAGAACTTGAGCTGGTGATCGAGGGAATAGCAGGAAGATTCCCGGAACAACTAGTGCTGGGATTGGATTTTTTTCGAGGATCACAAACCTAAGGAAAGATTACAAGATGGAATGGAATTCACAGTCAAAGGAAAGAGATACAAGGTTCAATAATAGAAGCTTGGGATTTTAAAGCTCTGATCTACTTATGGCCACAAGTCCATTCTCGATATATATCACCATATGGATGATATATAAAGAGCACCGTACAGAATATTTTACAGCATACATCGATTCAGGAGCCGACATTTGCACAGCAAAGAAATGAGTTTTTTCTAAAAACTCAGGCGAAGACTTGCCAACGGTACTAGGAAAAGATTTCTCTCAAAGGGTTCTAATCCTTAAAAGAGGAGTCAGAGAAGTAGAAATTATAATCGAAGGAGCGGATCGTACCCCATGGTATAAGGTGAAAACTCCACCGATATATTTTCACGACACCGGAATGGATATCCTGTTAGGAAATAATTTCCTACAGACATTCAAGCATTTTACCAAAGAAAATGCAAGAAGGAGACTTATCTTCACAACTCTTTGTAAACATAAGATCATCGCACCAAGACTGCGTAATGCATTTCAAAGAAAAATAATTCAGATTTCACAGAAAGCGTGGTGATAATGAAGGAAATCTTAGCCATCCAAAGATGAACGATCAGAGAAGATATGGCAAAATGGTCCTTCAGATGAGAACCGAGATTAGGGGAGGATGGAAGATGGAGAAACTAAAGAAAGACACAATCCACCTTCTCAAAGCAAGTTTGGGAGAAAACCTACAGAGAGACGTCACAATCGAAGAATAAACATCTTTGGAAGACTAAAAAAGAAGATACAGAGAAACTTCAACGAGGATCCTCTAGCCTGGTGGGGCAAAAACAAACTCAGAACCTCGCTCAAAGTGAAAGAAGGAAAGGAGCATGAGTTCGTAAGATACACGCATATCCTAATGAACCAAGAGGATTGGAAGGATATGTAGCAAATACTTAAGGAGCATCTGGACCTTAGGTTGATATCACCAGGAGTATCTCCATATAGCAGTCTGGGATTTCAAGTTTAGAATCATGGAGAAATCAAGCGAGGGAAGCCGATACTTGTGATCAACTACAAAGGGATCAATAACATCTTAGAATTCGATGGATACTACATACCAAGTAGAGAACACTTGGTCAATTGTATCAAGAATGCCAAGGTAAGTTCGATTGCAAATCTGGATTATACCAGATTATGATGGAGGAAGGTGGCAAGAAGTATATAGCCTTCTCCACACCGCAAGGACATTATATCTGGAATGTCATGCATATGGGCTTGACAAACGCACCTCAGATATATCAGAGAAAGATAAATAATCTTTTCAAAGATTATTTTTCATTCATGTTTGTCTATGTAGATGATATCCTCATAGCCTCAAAGAACATGAAGGAGCATTTTGCGCATCTGGAAGTATTTTCAGAAGCATGTCACAAAGAGAGATAAGTGCTTTCTGAAAAGAAGGCAGTAATTGCAACAAGGCAGATCGAGTTTCTTGGAGTAGAGATTGATGAGTCTGGAATTATTCTACAAGCACACATTGTAGAAAAGGTTCAAGGATTTTCTGAAAATCTCAAGGACAAGTAACAACTCCAGAGCTTATTAGTAGTTGTCAACTTTGCTGAAATGTTCATCAACAATCTAGCACAATACAGAAAGGTGTTCAATCCTCTATTAAAGAAAGATGCTGAACTCAAATGGGAGGAATCACACCGAGAGATGGTTAAATAACTAAAAGAGGTTTGCAAAAAACTCTCGAAGTTAGCCATTCCAATCGACGAGAATGATCTGGTACTATATACAGATGCCAGTGACTATTGGTGGGCAGCGGTTCTAACTAAGTCCACACCGAAAGGAGAGGTATCATGCAGATATTGTAGCAGACTATTTGCGGAGAATGAGGCAAAGAGATGGCACATCAATACAAATGAATTCTTTGCGGTTCAAAAGGCATTCAAAAAATAGCCGCTATTTATTCTCGCGAAGAAATTTATCCTCAAAATTGATAACACGAGTGTCAAAGCCTTTTAAAAAAATTAAATTAAATTTAAACCAGAAAATGCTAGACTTTTAAGATGGCAAGCTGAATGTCAATATTATGATTTTAATATTGTCATTATTAAATCTGTTGAAAATATTTTGACAGATTTCCTGACGAGAGATGGAAGGAGTTGGAATAGACTCCATCCTGATCATTTCAAGACACCTGATGGACAACCTCGAGTTGCTCAAAAGGGAATTCGAGAATCTGCTACTCAATACTGAGCGTGCATGAAAATTACAAGAGAATGACCGGACCAAAGTGTTTAGTCGTATACAAGACTGTATCCACAATAATGCGGATCTATTCGAGATCTTATGAGAGCCAATCCTCCAGGCTATTGATAATAATCAACAAAAGGAAAGTATTCGAGAATGGGGCTCTAAATCTTGAGCAAGGGATTCAAGTACCATTAGCACGAGTCCTACATTGGAACTTCCAAAAGAAGAATTAGTCTAAGGAAAAATTGAGGCTCTAGAGTTACATCTAAAGTCGTCGAGTCAACCCAGTACCTCTGGGGTAAAAAAGGAAGAGATCAGTCTTAGGCCTATGACGGGTACCGCTAAAGCTGGTATTAACTTAGTTAATTTTTTTATTGACTGGAGTACCAGGCTAGTTGGAAGAAATTGAACACAAGACAGGAAATCCGTCCAGAGAAATATCGAATAGATGTATCGGGACTATACCCCCAAATTTAGGTGAGAGAATGCTCAAGTCCAACCGATGTAAAGCATTGGTACAATTTTGGGGCATTAGCCTCAATATAAAACATTGCACCAAGCTTTCCAGAAATCTCAAAACTGCTGGATTGGCTAAGGAAGACAGTGGGGAAGGCATGGACAATGAATGATACTTTTTCCAGAGGAGATATATTGGAGCTTTACTACACCAGTGCAGCTCCAGAACCGATCGAGAAAGGCTACTACGAAGCCTTTCACTTCATCAAATTAAGAAGACCAGATGCGGAAGCATCAAACAGAATCAATGAGTCTTCTGGGAAGGAACCAGTTTTGGTTTCTACATATTCAGAGGATCAAATCTCTACATGAATATCAAGGGGTTTGTACGCCTGCATTCAAGCTATGGATCAGGTAAAGTTTCCATTAAAATTCGAACACAAAATAATGAACTGGTCCTTTCTGTTGAATACCTTAACAGGAAGAAAAACTCAGTTTGCTGAAGATGCTTTCGAAGACAAGCGAGAGCTTCTTTGGGATAATAAGTTACCGATAAGTAAATAAACCCATCGAAAATATTGCAGCATGGCCCACTTTAGGCAAGGAACAGATAAAATATGCTCAAGCTGCTCCACCCAAAAGGAACCAGAGTTTGGGAAAGGAGTAAGATTAAGCATAAGAAGAAGAAGGATTGCTGGACCCTCTCCAGCAAAAGAAGGAACACGTGGAAAGAAGAGGATAAAATCTCTTAGAGGCACACAAGAGCCAGATGACCCTTTGAATACCAAAGGAGACAAATGACTCTTCAAAAAAATAAGAGTCGGATGACTTTTCCAAAGGGGTAAGGAGCCATATGATTCCTGCAAAAGCCAAAGAGGAATGGACTAGATAAGGGCATCCAATGAAGAGAATGGGACCAGCCAGCCAAAAGTTAGAATTCAATGGGAATGACGTAAGCGCTGACGTAAGAATAATGACGTAAGTTGTGGCGTCACTGAAAATTAAAAGGACCTGAAATCTGGATTGCACGTCCAGAAGACTCTATAAATAAGGGAGTTTGAGGAAGCAGAAGGCATTAACCATTTCCCTCTGTTTTCTCTCATTCAATAAACATTGTAGTTTCCTTTCTTTTCTTGTATGAGTGTTTCTATTTCTGTTACCATAGGTAGTTAGAGGAGTCTTCTCCTCTTGTTTAAGTAGTATGAGTGTGTAATAATATTTTTATTTCATAAATAAATAATCTTGGGCTACTGCCCGAAGTATGTAACCTTCTATTATATTCTGCAACCTTAATCTCCATATTTTCCGACGAGAAACAGTAGCAGCATCCTGTACATCTGGTGTAGAAAATGAACTAGGGTTGTGCTGAGGTTCGCTGAAGGAATGGGATTGAACCATCACACTGCGGGGCGCGTGGTTGGCTGTGAGGAGCAGCTGTAAAACCTCCCGGATACCGATGGATTAACGGTAAAAATGTACTGTTATTATTTTAAGTAGGTTAATTACAAAATTAAAGTTATTTAATTAATGTACGGAAGCATGCTGGGCCTAATATGGTCATTATGGACTATGTTTATTTTGAGGAAAAGGAAAATATCAAAATTGAGTTAAAATGAGTCCAAACAGACAAGGATGTCATGCTGGTAACCATGTACGCCACCATAATGGTAGCCGACAAGGTTACTAAAACAAGAGTATTAAAGTCCAGAAAAGTTATTATTCATATGAGAGAGAAAAAGTGATGGTATTAATTCAAAACTTTGAATTTTGGGTATTTTAAAATTTCTCTCTAACATAAGGGGATAATGTATACATAAACTTGATTCCATGTATTTGTAGTTAATATGTTAACATTCTTGGATTAGTCTATTTAACTATGCATTGCTTTGTATTTTTATTTAATTTAGATTTTTTAATTATTGTTACATAATGTGAGAGCTATTTGATTATATTTTGAAATTATTTTTATATATTTATGAAAATCATAATATGTTGCATTAATAATTATTTCTTTTAATAAAATTTAAATACCAAATTCGGGTCATATATATATGTAGGATAAAATAGGTTGGGATTTTACAGATATGATAGGCCGGACATTAACTATTAGCAATATTTTTTGAAATTGCGGGTAGCTGTATGCACAGATTATCCACGTACCCGATTAACAATATCTGCATCCTACCCAATAATACATTTAAAGATAATAGTATAGGGTAAAAGTAACAAAAATATGGTTAAGGGTGGTGTGTGGATTAGGCATAACCATACTCTACCCTACCCTTTTCACCATAACTATTTTTTAGAAGAATGGGATGAATCCATTGTTGGATTGTATACTAAAAGTCTAGCTTTTTGTATGAACAATGTTATAACAATTAATTTGAAATGAGAATCATATGATCAAATGATTGCATCTTATAATTTATTTATATATTCGATGCAATAGTCCACTTACTTTATACTGTAGATAATATGTTGTGCGACAACACGCGGAAGATCATATTATCGGTTTCCTTATAAAGTATAAACAGATGCTCACAATCGAGATAGACGGGGACTCTCTATCGGGATGGTTGTAGTGTGGTTTGGTATTAGCTTGTCTTGGCTATAGAATCACATTAGTGCACTTGTGTGTATTGAGCAGGACCGCTTGAGATCGTTCGATTTATACTGACTTATAGGAGAACTTGATCTCAGTTATTATGGATGTTCGTGCTCTTAATCCCTATACAATAACCTCGACACATAGGGCAGTATGTATTTTTTTTATTCATCAATGGGTGAGATTTACATGCAATTAAATCAATAAACTCGGTGAGTTGGGAAGTAGTGCTGTCTCTATGGTGTGCTGTTGATTGTAGAAGGAATCCGTGTCCGTCATAGGTTGATGATGTCCCCTTGAGGAGCTCATAAGGATTATCATGTAAACCCTGCAGGTGGAATTTATTCCGGCATGATAATGAGGTTGAGTGGTACTACTCTTGGATGAGATATTAATTAATTGAGTTGTCAGTAACTTAAATTAATTAATGGACATTGTATATCTTAAACATGGGGAGACTAACGGGCTCATAATAAGAAGGAGCCCAAAACGTAATTTTGGAATTGGTAAGGTAGTGCAGTAATAATATTTTAGTGGAATATATTATTATTATTGGACTTAAGTATAAGCTTTGGGCTAAGCTTGGATACTTAAGCCCAATGGAGGCCCAACCAAATTTCTCCTCCTGGTCCCTGCTGTAGCCCATGTATATAAGTCACCTCAACTTATCTGGAACCCTAATCTAATTCATTATTCACGTGTGATGAGGGTTGAGAGCAGATTGAGTAGGTCTCGTAGATCGTCGCCCACACGACGTCGAGATCGGACTTGGGACATACAGCAGAAGACCGGAAGGTCATTTGCTGCTGCAGTTTGTCATGTTCCAAAATTCATATAAAATCGTACAGTTCTTCGATTTTGATATATTATATACTGATGGAAAGCCGTCGAAGAGAGAATCGTCTGAGCATAAAGATCACTCAATTCCGACATCAGAAGAGGAACTTATAGCTATTCTCGTGGGACTGCGCAGACTGCCAGCGAGAATTCAACCTCTACATCAACCCTTGGTGAAAGGTAATGCGTTTCATGTTTACTTGCTTCCGCTGCTTGTTAGAAATTCATGGAACCCTAACGGTTCATGTTAACCAAACGATCGAATGCCAATAATTGGTATCAGAGCTTCGGTTTCGTGGTGAAGCGTGACACGTTAGGCTAGGGTTTATGTGATTAATATTTTGAAATTAGGATCGCATGTTTAGGGTTTTGATTTTACTGCGCAAACCATGAATATCCCTATGTAAATATACCCTATATTATATCTATTCGTCCATGGTTGTGTGTGAGAGGATTCGACGAAAACTGTTCGTCAATTTCACATGCAAGGAAGAAAGAGAGGGCAAAAATAGAATCACGCTTTTGAGAGAAAATTCAGCGTAGTGATATTGCAGAGGCAATAACTGGAGTTTCAACCGTCGGATCAGGCTAATATTTGGTTAGCACGTTCAGATTATGTATATGTACATTCTGAACGGTGAAGATCGTATTTGGAGCTTTGTGTTGTTGGGAATATGCCGAAAACAGAAGCAGTTTTTTGGGCGATTATGTTCTACGCAGTCGAGAGAAAAGAGCCGTTTCTCACAAAATAACCGTTGGATCGATCTGTAATTTGGACAGAATATTCAGCACTTATAGTAGTAGATTCTGGACGGTGGAGATTGGATTCTGAGGTTCTTTCAGTTTCGAACTACGAACGACAGTTGGTGTAGTTTGGTGTTGCGCGTTGGGCTGAACTTGGTTCCATGCAAGTAGGCCCTTGGACGAGCGACAGTCCGGGCGAGGGGCGCTCGTCAAGGCACTTGGGGTACTCCCTGACATGATTGGCGGTGGGATATGACGATGGACGTCTTGGGGCACAAGCAATCCTGCTTGTTGCGTAAGGCATCGATTCCACAGTAGGAGTGTCGGACAAGACATTAAAATTTAGAGGCGTTTTTATTCCTAATATATATAACTGTCATAATTGATTTAATTGTCTATTATTGTTATATATATATATATATATATATATATATATGGATGCCTGATCTCTATGATTTATTGTCTTATATAGAAGCATGCTAGATTGCGTATTATATTTGGTATATTATATACATGTATTGCTAGAGTGTTGGATAAGACATCTAATTTTAAGAAAACTAATTCCTAATATATAACTGCCATAATAGATTGTATATTATTGTTATATATGGATGTCGAATTAATTCCTAATATATGACTGCTATAATTGATTTAATAATCTATTATTGTCATATATGAATGTCGAATTAATTCCTAATATATAACTGCTATAATTTATTGTCTATTATTGTTATATATGGATGTTGAATTGATTCCTAATATATAACTGACATAATTGATTTAATTATCTATTATTATTATATATGGTTGCTCGTCGATATCGATGATTTTGATAATCTAGACGATATGACGATCGATATCGATAGTTTTGGAATGTTGATAATCTTGATGTTTTTCGAATATTTGATAATCTAGTCGATATCGATGATTTTGATAATCTGGACGATATCGACGGTCGATATCGATGGTTTCGAAAATTGGACAATCTGGAAATTTCAAAAATTTGATAGTCTGGAAGTCTTTGCTGATATTCGTGCCTGGTGGCGAACAATCGAATTCGCTGATATATAATTGTTAATGATTGATTTAATTATTGATTATTGTTATATATGTATGCATGACTCTCTGTGATTTACTGCCTTATGTGCCGTAATAGAAGCATGCTAGCGTTGCGTATTTTATTCTGAATATCATATGCATGTAAAAACCCTCGGTGTTAAATTACTAAGTGGGAGAGGGGATTGGTAAATATTCCCGCGGCCTCCATTATTGGTTTGTAAGTGATGTGAGTAAACTTGCGTGTTGGCAATAGGCCTTCCTCCCTAACGGATGAGTTTATTCATGGATCACTGGTACAGACTTCATTACATAATTATTGTTTGTAATGTGGTACATGAACTTGCGTGTTGGCAATAGGCCTTCCTCCCTAACGGATGAGTTTATGTGGGGCTTACTGGTACAAACTTATAATTGATGATTGTAGGAAGCTATCCGAGCGTGTGTGTACTTCTCCAACTGTAAGGCATACAAACTCGCGCAGTGGACTTGGGATCAAATAATGGTGTACACTTAGGTGTAAATAATTAGTATCCTCCCCAAATTTGCATGGCTAAAGAGGAACCGACTATTAATTATTTTGTCATAAAGTTAGGTTGACAAATGAAATTAATGGGTAAAACATTCTCTTGTAAATATTCGGGTTTGTAAACGTCCACACTAACGTGGCTTGCAGACTCACGGTGCTTGAGATGTCGGTGAATTTTATTTTTATATTGTTTTGAGGGAATCAATATAAAAGGATAAAATTCGAAGTTTTGATCGGTAAATTAATTTGTGATTCTCTGAATTTCAAATAGTTTTATTTCACTTATGGTTGACTAAAAGAAATTATATTTACTTATCCAAATTAGATGGTTAGAAAAGAATCTTGTTTTTGCATTTTACTGCTTAAGAAAATACATGTGTGTTCTCACAAAGGACGTCTCATGATGCCTATTAAAGTCTCTAGTGAAGAGATGAGAGGTTCATAGAAATATGATGGTCTCATGTAACTCTTCGGTAACTTGAGTAAGTTAAAAGGCAGAAGATCATGATTTAATTTGATGAATGAATTGGGAAAGCATGGAGTATAAATTGAAGGGAAACCTAAATCAATTTAATTCTCCGTGAATTGCCTAAATATTTTTGAGTAAGTTCTACCTGAATTACAATAGGATGTATATGGTGGAAAACTTCTGGCAAAACATGTGGCAAAGGAAAGCCATTTTCATCATAATGTGAACAAGTTTTATATCTTATTCACTAGTTGTTTAAAACATGATTAGTGATGGCATTTACTGACACGAAGTGTGTAGATATTGGAATCACTAAATGTTTATTACTAAGTGAGGATAAGATTGTTATGACATGGGTAAAACTACAAGAGTAGTGGCTATTGCAGTGGGAGTTGTCTATTTATCTAATGATATGAATAGACGTTTGATTATGAGAAATTATTTTACGTACGTTTTCATAGAAAGAATTTGATTTCGGTTTCTATGCATTAATAGATGGATACTCCATTTCATTTAAATGACATGGTCATTATAATGAAGGATAGAGTAGTAATCTGTTATTGTACGTTGGTGAACAATTTGTATACTCTTAAATCATGTATATTCCACAGATGCAACAAATAGTAATTAATAATGAATCTTCTAATCTTAGTAAGAGAAAGATACCTTCGGATATGAACTAAACATATATTTGGCATCTAATACTAGATTATTTTACTTGAGTAGGATTCAAAAGTTGATAGCCGATAGACCCTTAGGTTTATCTGAAGTGAAAACTATCTGACTTTCGAGTCTTGCTTGGGAGTAAAAAAATGACTAATTGCTTTTTCAAGGCAAAGGGGGTGCAGAACCAAAGATATATATGTTAGAATTAGTTCATTATGATTTATGTGGTCCTAAGATTGTCCGGATGAGAGGTGGATATGAATATTCGTCAATCGATGATTATTCTAGATACCGATATATTTATTTGATGCACTGCATGTCTAAGTTTTTTGATTAATTCAAGAACTGCAAGGCTGGTACAGTGAAGCGTCATGGAAAATATATCAAGTAATGACGATTTAATCGTCATTACGAGTACCTCTTAGAATAGTTAGGAGCTATTAATCAGAGGTTGAGATTAAATCTCAAGTGGTCTACACAGGGCATGCCCCAGCTGAATGGTGTGGTGGATAGAAGGAATAAGACTCTTATGGTAATGATTAGATATATGATGAATTATTTGGAATTACTTAATTCATTTTATGGATAAGCCCTAGAAACAGTAATTCATTTGAATGTTTGTCTGTTTGTGGGATATGCTAGAAAAATGAAGGGTGATTTATTTAGTCCAAAAGATCGAAGGGTGATTGTTAACACAAACACTAGATTTTTGGAAAGAGACTATGTATTAAATCATAAACCCATGTATAAATTGTTCTAAAGGAAGTGAGAGGGAAAAACACAAAGTATAAGTACCAATTGTACAAGAGGATATACCACAAGGTAAACTGCAACGCGTGTCACGTCTGATACACAATTGCATGTAGTGCCTTGTCGTAGTGGGAGGGTTCTTCGACAACTTGTAAGATACATGTTTTGGGAAAGTCGTGAGACTTGGTCCCTCGCAAACATGAAATGGACCCACGGATACGACGAAGCACTACAAGTTAGAAATGCCAAATCCTAGCAAAGTGCAATGAATATTAAAATAGAATCGATGGATTTTAAATTAGGTCTGGATGCTTGTTGAACCGTTAAATGGTGTAAAAGCCATTGAAAGCGGGCATGCAAGAATAAAAGAGGATCATAGAATAAGGTGAAAACCTTGGAAGCAAGCTTGTTGCGAAAAGGTATACTCAGAAAGAAACGGTTCGATTATGAGAAAACCTGTTCGCCGGTAGCTATGCCTAAGTTGATCCGGACTCTTTTATTTGTTGCTACTCATATGAAATATGAGGGATAGCAAATAGATGTCGAGACAGCTTTCCTGATTGGAAGTCTTAAGGGAAACATCTATGTGAAGCAACCAGAGTGATTCATTGCAAAGAGCTAAGAGCATTGTGATAGTGAGCTTAAAAGTGTCCATTAATGGACTAAAACAAGCTTCAAGATCATGAAACATCCGTTTTGATGAGGTAATCCAGTGACATGGATCTAATCAATGATCGGATGGGTCTTGTGTATTGAAAAAAGTGATGAAAACGTGGTGGTATTTCTTGCACTATACGTAGATAGTATCTTGCTCATTGGAGACAATGAAAGAGTATTGTCGGGCGTATGGGTATGGTTGATAAAGCGGTATGAGATGAAGGACTTAAGAAGAGCAAAAATATCCTTTTGATCACGGTAATACGGATCACAAGAAAGGATGTTATGCTTATCTCAAGTTTCATATAATGATACGATCCTTACTCGTTTAGCATGTGAATTTATCTAAGTGAATGTGTCTTGTGACACAAAAGTAGATAAAGAAGATGAAAGCAGTTCCTTATGCTTCGGCGAATAAGGAAGCTTAATCTTAGGAATGCTATGCGCGAGAATGGATATCTATTTTGCTGAACGCATGAACAGTGGGTATCAACGTAACCCGGAACAAGAATGATGAACTGTGGTAAGACATATATATGAAGTGCCTGAGAAGGACTGGAAATTATATGTAAGCTTACTGGGCAAATTCACTGCTTCTTGTGGATTACGTAGATTCGGATTTTTTAGTCAGATTGGACGGCAGTAAATCCACCTCAAGGTTATGTGTTTAATTTTAGGAAGTTGAGTCATAATGTGGAGGAGTGTTATATAGAAATATATTTCAGACTCCGGACTCCATCATGGAAAGATGATAAATTGGAGCCTATGAGGCAGCCAAAGTATCTGTATGACTCTAGAAACTTCAAGATGGACTTCGAAGTGTTTCTAAGTTTGCCCAAGGATATCACAATTTATATTGATGATATTGGTGCAGTTGCAAACTTGAAGGAATCACGAGCCCATAAGGCAATAAAACACATTGAGTGCAAGTACCACCTGTTACGAGAAATCGTATGATGAGGGGAAGGTTGTTGTCGCCTAGATTGCATCGGATGATGACCTAGTAAATCCATTTACAAGGATATTAAGGCGAGAGCTTTTAATGGTCGTGTAGTGGGAGTGGGAATCAGATGTATTGCGGAAGACATGACAGCATAGTCTTTTAGTATAAGTGGGAGATTGTTGGATTGTATACTAAAAGTCTAGCTTTTTGTATGAACAATGTTATAACAATTAATTTGAAATGAGAATTATATGATCAAATGATTGCATCTTATAATTTATTTATATGTTCGATGCAATAGTCCACTTACTTTATACTGTAGATAATATGTTGTGCGACAACACGCGGAAGATCATATTATCGGTTTCCTTATAAAGTATAAACAGATGCTCACAATCGAGATAGACGGGGACTCTCTATCGGGATGGTTGTAGTGTGGTTTGGTATTAGCTTGTCTTGGCTATAGAATCACATTAGTGCACTTGTGTGTATTGAGCAGGACCGCTTGAGATCGTTCGATTTATACTGACTTATAGGAGAACTTGATCTCAGTTATTATGGATGTTCGTGCTCTTAATCCCTATACAATAACCTCGACACATAGGGCAGTATGTATTTTTTTTATTCATCAATGGGTGAGATTTACATGCAATTAAATCAATAAACTCGGTGAGTTGGGAAGTAGTGCTGTCTCTATGGTGTGCTGTTGATTGTAGAAGGAATCCGTGTCCGTCATAGGTTGATGATGTCCCCTTGAGGAGCTCATAAGGATTATCATGTAAACCCTGCAGGTGGAATTTATTCCGGCATGATAATGAGGTTGAGTGGTACTACTCTTGGATGAGATATTAATTAATTGAGTTGTCAGTAACTTAAATTAATTAATGGACATTGTATATCTTAAACATGGGGAGACTAACGGGCTCATAATAAGAAGGAGCCCAAAACGTAATTTTGGGATTGGTAAGGTAGTGCAGTAATAATATTTTAGTGGAATATATTATTATTATTGGACTTAAGTATAAGCTTTGGGCTAAGTTTGGATACTTAAGCCCAATGGAGGCCCAACCAAATTTCTCCTCCTGGTCCCTGCTGTAGCCCATGTATATAAGTCACCTCAACTTATCTGGAACCCTAATCTAATTCATTATTCACGTGTGATGAGGGTTGAGAGCAGATTGAGTAGGTCTCGTAGATCGTCGCCCACACGACATCGAGATCGGACTTGGGACATACAGCAGAAGACCGGAAGGTCGTTTGCTGCTGCAGCTCGTCATGTTCCAAAATTCATATAAAATCGTACAGTTCTTCGATTTTGATTTATTATATACTGATGGAAAGCCGTCGAAGAGAGAATCGTCTGAGTATAAAGATCACTCAATTCCGACATCAGAAGAGAAACTTATAGCTATTCTCGTGGGACTGCGCAGACTGCCAGCGAGAATTCAACCTCTACATCAACCCTTGGTGAAAGGTAATGCGTTTCATGTTTACTTGCTTCCGCTGCTTGTTAGAAATTCATGGAACCCTAACGGTTCACGTTAACCAAACGATCGAATGCCAACATCCATGTAACACTGCTGCCTAACCAACTAAGAAGAAAATAGGCAAGTTGGATTAAAAAATGTCTATATTATTAAAGAGAGGGACTATGGTACAATCGGTTATACCAATTGAATTGGTACAATCTTAGTCCCCACATTTCTTAATTAATTCCTGCTCCCTCATTAATGTTATTTTTTATTTTATTTTTAAATTTATTTTATTTAAATGACTATATATCCTAAACCTCAGGGATAAGTTATACCCTAAACCATAAGGGTAAAATTATAATTATACCCTAAACCCTATACCCTAGGGATAAATTATACCCTAAAGTACAATAGTAAAATTACAATTATATCCTAAACCTTAAACCTCATAGATAAATTATATCCTAAACCACAAGGGTAAAATTACAATTATACCTTAAACCCTAGATATAAATTATACCCTAAACTAAAAGGGTAAAATTGCAATTATATCCTTAAAATTAAATACTCCCTCCGTCCCAGGAATACATTCGTGTATTCTCTGGCACGGAATTTAAAAAAGGTAATTTTTTGGTAGTGTGATGTAAAAAAGAGAATGGGTATTTTGGGTAATTGAGTAGAATAAAGTGTATGATATAATTGACTTTGACTAGATTGTGAATAAAAAGAAAGAGGCATTTTTGTAATAGTGTAGTATTGTAAGGTTATTGATATTGTGTATTGTTTTCATTTTTAGGGGGTGAATGTATTCTTGGGATGGACCAAAATGGAAAGTGCGAATGTATTCTTGGGACGGAGGGAGTAATAAAAAAACAGTAACAACAAAATTAAAAAAAAAACAAAAAAAGAGGAAAAAACATACTGAAGGTAAAGAAAGAAAGTTGTACCGGGGATTGTATAAAAATAGAGGTTGTATACAAGTCATTGTCATTATTAAATTCAAATCAATCACACTACTTGTTAACAATTAATTACACCATTTTACGATTTCCACGTAATCTAAAACACAGGTGACACGTCGATTGCGTTGAACGCGTGGCTAATTATCTTAAATCACGTGGCTAATTAATGAGATTCTGATAATATTATAATTCAATTTATAATATTGTAATTGTTTGGCAATTTTAGTACTTCATCTTCTGATTAACTTTTGCACATTCATGATTTAGATTGTCCAAATCAACTTTATATATGATCATAATAACTCAGTTTGGATTATCCGTACCAATATTGTGTAATTTTTTCATATTGTTGAAAGAATGATAAGCCGTTAACGGAGAAAATTATATTTTTTAAAATGAATCATAATCATAATTTTATAAAAATAAAATGTTACACGAATATAAGGTAAAATTATTATTATTTCCTAAATGATTGCACGAAATTTCAATAATAAACATAAAATCCTTAAAATAGAATAGTATTATATGAGTCATGAGACACGGGATTTCATCGCGTCATATGGTTGCACATGTAATACTCGCTCCGTCCCATAATAACTTGTCTTACTTTCCGTATTCGTTCGTTCTACAATAATTGTCACACCTCAAAAATGAAAATCACATCAACCAACAATCTAAAATGTTATCTTAATTTCAAAAATATCACTCATACCTAACACATAACATTCTTTATAATTTATTTATTACTTAAATATACCACAATACCCCTAAAAAGTTAATAAAATTGATCAAAAATAACTTTTTTTTAAACTTTGTGTGTACAGTAACTACGACAACAATTATGGGACGGAGGGAGTACTATATTGTATTAAAATAAATACTAGCTATCACCTTCCAGAATAAATATATATACACCTTTTTCTCTCATATTAAAGTACTACTCCCTCCGTCCCACGTATTTTTACCCACTTTCCATTTTGGGGTGTCCCACGTATTTTTACCCATTCCATTTTTGACAAAAATACATAATATTTTATTACCTACTTTTTACAATCCCAACAACTTTAATTACTTTTTTACACTTTATTCATCATTCTCAATAACTTTATTCACTTTTTCTTTTTAAATTACTAATTTATCCCTACTTTCTCTTACATTATATATTAAAAAAATAAAACGTCTTAATCTCAGTGCCCGTACAAACGGGTAAAAATACCCGGGACGGAGGGAGTATATTATATTTTATGTACAGAGAGTACGTTCCAAAAAAAAAATCTTTTATTAAAATTTTAAAATGACAAAATATTTATGCTTGCAAAGATAAGAGAGATGCTAATGTACATCACATAGTATATGTTTTCTTTTTCGGAATTTATTATTTCTTAGAATATAAAAGTTATTCTTTTGAATACCTAAAGTTATTCTACTAAAAAAATTCACAAAAATATATTATTAGTCATTTGTACAGAAAAAAATGTGGTTATAGAGAAGTAACAATTCGTTGTATTAAAGAGTATCTACTTGCATGAATACAACTAGTTGTATAAGTGCTTGTCACAGACAAATACTACTCTCGTAATCCTATAAAACAGATCACTTTTTTCTCATGTGTCTCATTAAATGGTTTATACTCCAAAAAAAATAAAATAATAATAATATCTTAATCTCAAACCTTAAAAATACTTCTTACTGTATTTTAATTTCAAAAAATGCCATCCACATTTAACAATACATTACATACGTTATACTCCTTCCATCCCTTTAAAAGAAGATTTTTTTATAATTGCACGTAAATTAAAAAATATTATTATTTAATTTGTAGTGGGTAATTATAGTAGTGAGTATGTGGGCCATATATTTTAATTGTATTAGTAAGTGTGTGTGAGTTCTATGTGTGTAAAAGAAAATTGAAACTCTTTCAACGGAATGACGAAAAAAGAAAAACATTTTAAATGGGATGGGAGTACATTATTTATTAGTTAACAATGTCAAATTATCAAAAAGAATCATAAAATTAATTAAAAAGTAATTTATTCTAAAATAACATGCAATAATAAATGTGAAAACAGAGGGAGTAGTATGTTTAGCATATAATCATTTTGTAAAATTATTGAGAAAGTAGGATGGAGAAATGAAAGCCGAAAATGTCAAAGAATCAGTACAAGAGTGTTACGGACTTGACCACTCCTTCTCTTGCATTTAATCTGCACTTAATTTAATTGAATTTGACACCCACGGCTCCCACCAAAATCTGTTTCAATTTTAATTCTCTTTGTATCATTCAAGACAAAGAATTATGTGAAATTGTTTCACTAGATGTTTTAATTGAGAAAAGTAATAAAATTTTAATAAAAAAGGTGATAAATATTATAATAATATTTTAAAAAATAATAATATTTTAAAAGAAAAATTGATAATATTTATTAAAAACAAATAATAAATAACTCATTACAATGATCTCACGATATGATGACTGCATACAATATTGCCCTTAATAGAGTTAGTCTCTTATAAATTGGATTTACATTATAAATCCTTATAAACCTTATTTTATAAATAATTTATAATATAAATAAAAAATAATAATATTTTAAAAATAATAATATTTTAAATGAAAATTTGATAATATTTATTAAAAATAAATAATAACTCATTACAATGATATCACGATATGATGGCTGCATACAATATTGCTCTTAATAGAGTTAGTTTCTTGTAAACCGGATTTACATTATAAATCCTTTTAAACTTTGTGGTTCCCTTAATTTAAAATCATAACAATATATATGGTATATAGAATTGAAAAGAGAACCACGGATTTTACAATGTAAACCCAATTTATACAAGTGTTTGTGATAGTATCATATGCACACCTTTTGGAGTACCTTTTTTTTCTCTTCATCTGAAAATAACTTGGGCTTAAAAATAAAATCATCTCATCTCGATAAATCTAAAATATACTTCTATGTTATACTATTACTACTCTCATAATTTAATATACATAATCTATCTTATACTACCTCCGGTCACTTGAAAGGTATTCGTTTGCTGTTTGCACGTGGACAATTCTAAGGTCTTTATTTATTTTTTGCACGTGGATTAAGGAGTATTATTATTATAGGTAAAGTGGTCAGTTGTATTAGAGGGAAGTGGTGGGTCATATTGTGTACTTTCTTTACTAAAAAGAAGAAATTAATACCTTTGAAGCGGACGCCAAGAATAGTGAAACGAGTACCTTGTGAGTGGCCGGAGGGAGTATAATTTATTTATTATTAAGAAAATTATAATATTAACTTTAAAAGTTAATAATTTTTTTGAAAAATCCATAAGTCAGTATTAACACAAATTAATATGGAACGAGGGGAATAATTTTTTTGTTTTCGAATTTTTCAATCTAGGTTTAGGATTATTTCACTCATTCTTTGTTCTAGTTTGGATTTAGTTGTAAAGTATTATATAAATCTCAAATAATATCTTACATTATATTTTACTATTTCCCACACATTATCCCCTTATTTTTCATATTAATTTGTCAAAAAATTTTACTTAAATTTTCAAAATAAACATAGATTTAGATTATTTAAATTCAACTAATCATTAATTCATATTTCTTATTCCTACCTTAACCCGAAACAAGTTAATGGAGTATTACTTAATTAGTTTATAAAAGGGGTTAAAAGGAATATGTGTACACTTTCAAGTCCATTTATGAGAAAAGAGGTTTTTTTTAATGAACTTTCAATTACTGTGTAAAAGTGTCGCTTTTTCAAATATCAGACTGATAATAATGATGACAATGATTAGCAAAGGTGATATAAATTAAAATAAATTGTATGAGAGGAGTTGTAATATTTAGTGATTGAATTAATGAGAATAATTGAATTTCTCATGAATAAAAATTAATATTCCTTTATTCTTATTATCCTCCCCAATATATTATGAGGGGGTTTGGATTTTTTGTTTTACTGTGACATTTCTTATGCCACTCCATTGGATGATTGACATGGAGATGTTATTATCCTCCCCAATACATTATGAGGGGGTTTGGATTTTCTGTTTCACTTTGATGTGATATTTTTTATGCCACTCAATTGGATGATTGACATGCAAATGTTATATGAGATGTCACACCAAAGTATCACAGGATATTTGGGGCCCCTCTTTGAATAACAGATTTAGGTAAAAAACTTAAAAATTTTATTTAAAAAAAAGTTATCACATCTTTCTATTTTTAGTATATGAATTCGATAATTTTACAATTTGATTCGCACAAAAAATTTAGATCAAATTTTTTAGTCTCAATAAGGTTTCTTGGTACATCTTAACCATAATATTAAGTTTTAATTTAATTTCTGCAATAAAATTAAATAAAATAACTAAAATAAAATAATTACTCAATATATCCAATTTAAATCTATTAACCTTAAGGTGTGTGCAATCATTATATTGAATTGAGTTACAGTAGTTCCTTATTGCTACATCATGATATATTGAGTTGAGTTAGTTCGTTAAATATTTAGAGTTAATCTCCTCTTTAATTTATATTGTTATAATATATTCCCTTTGATCATTTAAAAGGTAATTGTTTACACGTAGATTAAGGGGTATTATTATTATATGTGTAGTGGATAGTTGTATAAAAGGAAAGTGGTGGACCATGTGGTGTACTTTTTTACTAAATAGGGAATATGTCCACCGTGACGCAAAAAATAATAAAATGGATACGTTGTAAATGTAAATTTTAAATACGTCTTTTATTATTATAAATTTGAAACAAAATCTATTTAAATTTGCAATTTTATTTAGAGAGAGATAAGAGTGTCCGAATGTGTAATGCATTATTTCAACATGAGTTACTCTTTAAAATATTGAGATTGTTGTGAAGGATATTGATAATAACAGTAGGATGAACATTAAAGAAATAGAAGAACACAGAAAATAAGAGAGAAATATATATTTTAATTAACGGCGTAAATTTGAATGTCTGTACAATCTTAATATCTCTACTCTTTATATAGAGAAAATAAAGGGTACAATAGTAAATGATCTCTCCTCCTATTCTAATGTTATAAGGAGTAATGGTCATTCTAAATATTTCACAACAGAGATTACATTTTAAAGTACATAAGATAACTCTATTCGAAAAAAATTATTAACAATAGTAATATTAGTTTATATATATATATATATATATATATATATATATATATATATATATATTAAAGAGTAATTTTCAATTGTACTAAAATTTAATTCTTATTTCACCGTATAAGTGAAACTAAATTCATGCTAGTTTATGTAGTATTTTGCTAGTTTTTGTATTTTATTAAGATATAGTATGTTAGAATGTAACTTGATTAAATATTAAATGATTTTCCTCTTTATCAATTTAAACTTTTAGATGAGGTGTTCATTTAACATGATATCGGCTAGAGTCATTGTCAAATGGAGGTTTAGGGTTCAAACTTCACCACCACTCATTTATAAGAAAATTTCACTACAAAGCTTGAGATACCGCCATCCATTTATAAGAAAATTTCACATGGAAAATTTAAAACGCGTGTAAGAGTGTAACCTGATTAAATATTAAACAATTATTCTCTTTATCAACTTAAATTTTTAGATGATCACCGTAAATTCTATTTACATGATACTAACTCATTTATTAATTGTTTTAATTTCAATTCAATTCTTGCTCACATGGCAACAAGATTTATCTATCCCAATTTATCCAACGACATCCTTATAAGTTATAACCACATAATTAAACACCACGTCAATACTTAGAAAATTTGTTTCTCAAATTTTATGTGGGACCCCATATGGAGATAGAATTGATTGCCACAGCGGCAAAAATTGACTGAATTTTTTTTAAATTAAATTGTAAAAATTAAATTAATTATGTATTTTAAAAATTTTAGTATAAAAAAAGTTGATGAATCATCAAGAAAATAACCGCATTGATATATTAGATGTGCCACGTCATAAATTTTGATCGAATATTTTCAACACGAGTTAAAATTGCAAAATAATTTCAACATAATAAATAAATAAATATTATTTAAAATAATAATAAATTTTTAGAAATTAATTCAATATTTTTAAAATACAATTCTACTTTTGTGACTTTTGTCGGTAGTCCAGACATTTTCCAATCATATGCAAAGTTGGGAGACACTATTTTCGTAAAAACATGAATCCATCTACGAGGCCAGCTATTTGCACCCTAAAATTACTGAATATACCTCAAAAATATTTAAATTGACATAATTATTTTTAAAAAATTTATATATATTCGGTTGCAACAATCGAACAGTTATCCATCTTATTTGTTCGGTTGCAGCAATCGAACAGAATAATGAATTCATATATCTTATCTGTTCGCTTGCAACAAACGAACAGAACAAATAATTCATTTATCTTATCTGTTCGGTTGCAACAATCGAACAGAACAAGATTTGTGATTTTTTTTAAATTTATATCTACATTAGATAATAGATAAGTTTCATGGACATCATCTACTTTCACTGGGAGAGGAATCACCATCTTTGTTTAAAGATCGATAATGTCAATGAAACTTATCTGTTATCCTATCTATTTAGTAATATAGATATGAATTAAAAAAATATGAATTAAAAAAAATCACAAATCTTATTTTGTTTGGTTGCTACAACCGAACACATAAGATGAATGAATTATTTGTTCTGTTCGGGTTGCTGCAACCGAACAGATTAAGATGAATTCTTTATTCTGTTCGATTATTGCAACCGAACTGTTCGGTTGCAACAACCGAACATATATAAATTTTATAAAGGTAACTATGTCGATTTAAATATTTTTAGGGTACGTTCAGTAATTTTGGGTGCAAATAGGCGCTCCCATTTACTATATACTATTTAATTAAAATTTATCATTCTTAATTAAATTCTTAATTACGGGCCACATTTGCGTATGATATTTTATGTGACTTTTTTTTCTTAATTAATTAACACTTTTTTAATAATTATTTTATTGAAGTATCATCACTTTTATTTATATAATAAATTATTCATATAATATTAAAAAAATCATTATTAATTTTCAATAATTATATATTACTATTAAAATTATTACCACGAAAAGTTCCAATGCATGTCTTCGGCTTGAAATGTAGTGTTAGAAGACTGAGGGGCGAGAGAGTATGTATCCTGGTCCAAGGGGAAATATCCAAGTCAAACAAGTTGTTCTCGACTTTGACATTTCATTTTTATTTTGACTTTTTCATTTCTCTTCACCATCACATAAATTTAGAAATTTCTTTTTACCAATATAATAATTTTATAGTATCCATGAATATATAAAATAAAACAAATCTATTTATGGAACTTTCTTGTGAGACACAGAAGAGAATTATACGTAAGATGAATCGATTTAATATTAAAATATATTTATTATATAATGTATTTGTTGCTATATACTCACTCCATCTTTTTACTTTTCATTTTCGTTCGTCTCACAATAACTGTCACATCAAAAAATGAAAATTTAACATAAACCAACAATCTCAAAAGTTATCTTTATTTCAAAAATATCACTCCCGCCTAACACAAATAACATATTTTATAATTTATTTATTACTTAAAAATTCCACAATACCCTTAAAAAATCAATAAAATTGGTCAAAAAATATTTTTTCTTAAATTCCGTGTCTACAGTAACAACGACAACAATTATGGGATAAAGGGAGTAATTTATTTTGTAAGGTGAAAGTAAAACTTTGATTAATATAAAATGACAATTCTCTAAATAAGTTATTATTTCATGAATAATTTCGTAGTTATAAATTAAAAGCTATAATATTTTTGAAGAAAATAATAAGTTCTTTAATTAAAAGTATAAGTAATAAAAAAAATAAAACAATCTCATACAAGCATTTTTTATAATTTCTTTATTTTAAGACAAAAAATCGATCATACTCAACTTATTAAACTCGATGTTCTTTTATAGTTATAATGTTCAACACTTAATTAATTAATAATATGTGACTTATATTTTATTTTACCATTTAAGTTTTTAATTTTTATCTTAAAACTATATCCCCTCCGTCTCATCCTAATAGTTACGCATCCTTTGTAATTACAATTCATCGTGCAAAGAATCTATTAGAACGAGACAGATGGAATAATTATTTTCTTGATTCATGAATGAAAAATGATGATGCACAACTAGTACGGTCGTACTGTGGTTAATTATGCATGTTGTTTTACTTCATATTCGTAAAATTTAATTTCTTGACTTGTATTCTTAAATTAAATTAAATTAAATTCCTGTAGATTATTTACTTCATAAGAAATTTATTGGTGAGTATTTATGGTGAAAATTAAACTCGCAAAAACCTATACTACTAGTTTTGAAAAGATATTTAGTGTAGTATGAGTTAGCTTAATTAGTCGGAAAGAACTCTTCATGCAGTTCACCGTTTGGTTCTGTCTAGATGGTTGAGCTCGGCTGATTTAGATGAGCTGGTTCTGCTCAATCGACCTTAGTTTAAGTGGTCTAGTTTAACTGGATTAGCTTTGCTGGTTCAACTCAATTGATTTCAGTTTAAGTGGTCCAGCTCAAATGATTTAACTCAGCTGGTTCAACTATAATTATTCAACATGGTAAGCTAAACAACTTGAATTAGCTCAGCTAAATCATGTAAGTTACGTTGAATACCGTAAATGTAAGATTTGAGAATGCTAGTTGTTAATATAATTAGTAGTTAGTTTACCAAACACCATACTTCCCCTTCTCCAAGACTCCTTATATCTCAACCGAACATGAGTCTCTCACTTAAGTGATGAGCCAGTGATCAGGTGTACTAGCCCACCTGGTTAGAATACCAAGTGTATTACTTTTGAAAACAAATATCCTGTTAACAATCATTGACGTAATTAAAATTTATCTATTAACATAATTAAAATTTAATTACGTGTATGATTAAGATTAACATTAACAATTGTTTAATAATTTGTTTTAACACAAAATATACTATATCGTTATCATCATCAAGTATATGACTCTAAACACAAATATTTTTAACAACGAGTTTATGATTTATGAAAAAAAATATCCCGAACACATAAATAAAAATATGACTAAGCTCCAAAAATAAGCAAATTTATTTCGCAGGAACCACTTGGAGTTTAACTTTTTATTAGATTAAATACCCTACTATTTTAATGCTCTTTAACACAAGTAAAATAAAATTAAAAAGAAATTTATTCATTATTAATGTAGTGATGAACAATATCTTTGAACTAATATATCTATTAAATATAGTAGTGTATAAATTGTACTTACTTAATGTAATGATTAACAATATTTTTAAACTAATTTACTTATTTATAATAGTGGTGTATAAATCGTAG
Source organism: Pogostemon cablin (assembly GCA_023678885.1). Classification (NCBI taxonomy): domain Eukaryota; kingdom Viridiplantae; phylum Streptophyta; class Magnoliopsida; order Lamiales; family Lamiaceae; genus Pogostemon; species Pogostemon cablin. Next base: position 41,859,809 of record CM042959.1, on the reverse strand, counting down.
TAAGAGAGTAAAAATGAAACATTGAATCCTTTTAATTTCTTACTCTAGTGGAGTAATATGTAATGTTTGGTGTAGTCTACATTCTCATTTTCTATCATTACGTACGACAATTCCTTTTGCCAAACTCTAGGCCTCGCACACTTTATTTCTATATTTCTGGTCATAATACTTTTACCACGCTTTTTTTTTCAACTGTAATAATAATTAAAACTCAAAAATTAAATAAAAATAAAATAATTATTGGGTTAATAATTAATAGGTACAAAACATATTTAAAAATTACTAAACGATACATTCGTTTTAGAAAATTATTTATAAATACAAAATTATATTTTGTTTTACCCATAATATCCATCTATACATTAATGTGCATTGTTAAGATAGAAACAAAAATACACAATTAAATATAACATTTATACGAATGTATATTAGTATGCATTCTTGAGATAGAAATGAAAAATACGCAATTAAATTGAAGAACCCTACTAATGTACATTAGTGTGCATTAATTCTTGAGAGAAACAAAAAATACGGGATTAAATTAAAGAATCGTACGAATGTACATTAGTGTGCATCATTGACAGGAAAACAAAAAATACACAATTAAATTGAAGAAATGATTGTTATAATTATTCTTAAATCTTTCATTAAATCTCTCACTCATTGTTTTTATCTGAATTAGTGCACATTAGTGTTTAAGTAAACTAGTGTTAAGTACAAACGTTGAATGTTAATCGTTCCAAATATGGGTAATGTTGAAAAAAGAAAAATACGTTATGCATTCATCAGTAATTATAAATCAATATATTTATTAGTAATTAGACTATACATATGCATATCTATCAATAGTAATCTCATAATTATTCCAGTAAAAGTATATTATTGTATGTGTGTTTCATATGTGTAAAAAGAGAAATGAGATATTTTTTGGCGGACGATCCAGAAAAAAAAAGATTTTTTAAAGAGTACGGATGTAGTATAAATGAAGGGAATATTAATTTTTTAAATATATTTATTTTTTTCAAGTTATATAGAATATATCATACGGAGGGAGTATAAAATAAAGGCAATATTAATTTTTAAAATATACTCCCTCCGTCTCATAATACTTTTTACATTTTTCTCATTTGTTTATCCCACAAAATATTTCACATCCCAAAAAAGGAAACATCACTTCATCTTACAACCTCAAAAGTTACTTTAATTTTAAATTTGTCACTCCTTTTTTCATACACATATCATTACTTTATACTTTTTTATTACCTAAAAATACTTACCCTTCGAAATCAATCAAGTTGGTCAAAAAGTGCAACTTTTCTTAAATAACATGGAACAGTAAACGTGAAAAGTATTATGGGACAAAGGGAGTATTTATTTTTTCAATTGATATATTTGCCTAAGCTCAAATTCACACACCAAAAAATCTTAAATCTTGACAATGTATTATTCTATCCGTCCATCCTTAATCTATACATTTACTATTTTCGGCCGTCCACCCTTAATCCATCCATTTCCATTTGTAGATATATGAGACTCACACCCTCCATTAATATGAATAAAATATGAGACTCGCATACTTCACTAATATACCTATTCACTACATATAAAATAATAATAATTTTTAATATACGTGCATAATGGTAGTATTTGATTTCATTTAGACAATGCCTAAGCTTGAATTCACACACCAATTGGTTCCATAAAGAGAGAGAAAAGAGGGATATTGACCATAGTGCATGAGTGAGAATTTAAAGGCCACAAGCTAAGGCTAATACTAGACAGTAACCCTTGGTCAAAATGATGTGCAGTATTCTTCTGGAAGCCCTTGAAAAATATGTTACTTGAATTATTTTAAGGAAAATATTGGATTAAATTAAATAGTTTAATATATTTACAAAATGTGGTATGCATGCAGTGCTTATTCAAGTCATAACTTCTAATAATATACCAATCTTTGAAGGTTGACCATTCATCAATTCACCACCATTACTATCAACAATTTTGTAATTTTTATTTTACATAATTCATAATTTCCTTTCTTTCTTTTCCATTTGGGTCTGATCTTCTGTGACATTTTGGTGTGATATGTCTTGTGACACTCCGTTAGATGAGTGACACGTAAGAGAGAAAAGGAAAACTATACCATAAGTCAACCAGTCAACCCTTGGAGCAAGGGATTGGATTTATCCACTCCGATACGTGCCATTCTATAAGCAGGTGTTACAAGAGATATTACACCAATGTGTCATAGAACATCCCGTACCTTTCCATTGTAATATATGTTAATATAAATTAGCTAGTTAAAATGAGAAATGTATACTGTGAATGTGTCATAGAACATCCCGTACCTTTCCATTGTAATATATGTTAATATAAATTAGCTAGTTAAAATGAGAAATGTATACTGTGAATGGAGTGTGGCTTCCTTTTCCAAATAAAGCGGTAAATTAATTATGAATTCCATTTATTTAAAAGAAATATATATATTGACTACTATTGTTTTGGACATAATTAAATTACCGACGTATACATAGAAAAAACTAAGGTTGTGTTTGGATTGAGTCATTTCAAATCCAATTAATATGAAAATGAGTGGATTTTAAATTCCTTAGATTTTAAATCAATTCATTTGAATTCCACTGTTTGCATAAATTATGAATCTTTGAAAGGATTTCAAATACATAATTTAAAAATTATTTTTAAAATAGAATTTTATATATGATAAATAAAAATCATAAAATTTTATTATATTAAATATTAAAATTTTTAAAATTTTATTAAAAATAATTTTTTTGAGAGGGAACGAAAGGATTTCAAATGACACGGTTTCAGTGAGGATTTGAAATCCATTCAAAAACAACTAAAAAAATTCAAAATCAAATCCATTGATTTGAAATCTATTGATATAAAATTTTGAATTTATAAATCTATTGATTTATAATGTTATCCAAACATGATGGAGGGATTTGAGGGAATGATTTATAAATCTCTCCTCAAATACTTCCATCCAAACACAACCTAAGTGTAATTACCGACTGTATTTATTATTATTGTTATTATCATTTTTAATTCTCCTTTTATAACTTTACATTGCATATGAATTAGTTAATATATATGATCATGTGTTTTTTTAATGTTAGAAATATATTATAACATAGATTATATTTTTAAACTAAAGCAAATTGATTAGGTAAAACTAATAATTCAAAGTACATTTTAGAAATACATCTTAATTACCTTCTCATTTAAGATTGCACTTTTTTTTTTATAAATTGCACTTTTTCCTTGTAAAAATATAATTTTTTATGAAATCAAAGCAATGAAAGTTTTTGAACAAAAAATTAATGTACTAACTATTTTAGAATTTTTTTTCGAATAAATTACACTACAATTAACAATGGATTAGTAACAAAAATGACATTTTTATTTTAGCAACGGAATGCTAACATATTTATTCTCTATTTTAGCAACGAAAATCAATCTGTTGGTAATTACCAACGGATTACTAAGGGAATCATTATATAAATTAACAATGCAATTATTAGCAACGAATTACTAACGGAATTGATTTTTCGTTGCTAAAAATTTACCAACCACCACTTTACCAACGTAATTTTATCAATGGATTCCGTTGTTAATCCGTTGGTAAGCCAATTTAACAATTGAATTAAGGCTTTTACCAACGAAATATTCCGTTGGTAAAAAATAGTTTTTTTAGTGTTAGAAAGGTAATGTTTCAAAGTATAAATAATTAAATGACTAAAATTGGATTGATTAGATATTCCAAAATTTTTGTGGTGCTTACCTGCAATTTTTCAGGACTTCTTTAAATTTCTAAAGATGTATAAGAATTAATCAAGTGGAAAAAGTGAGATTAAAAATGATTAAATAGACATGGAATGATTGAATACGATTTTTTAACCTAAGTTACAACAATATTTGTGATTTTTCCTCATAAACGGGCCACTAAAGGAGAAGAATACATAAACATAATTAATTTAAATAATTCATCTATAATTAAACACGTGTATATTATATAATATTCATCACACACAAATATCTAATCATATTTGATTGAATTTTTCTAATAACTTTATAAACTCCAACAAGATCCAGTGACAAGGATTAATCTTCATTGACTATATTAGCACAAGTGATTTGATTCATTTTTCATCTCACAACAAGAAGCTATTATACTTTGTCTCAAAATTTTTATATATTTTTTAATTTAGTCTCATAATTAATGAAAATGTCCTATTTTAGTTTCATTTTAATCAAAAAATTGAATTTTCACTGAATCATGCGCAAGGGTTTCCGACAATCTTGGACTCATAATTAAACAATATAGGTAATTATAAGAATAAATTGAAAAAAATATATTTTTTTGGAATAAAATACAAAATATACTATTATAATAGGATGAAAAATGAATTTAACTCATAAATGATACTCTAAAATGTGCGTGAGTTTTTTTTTTTTTAAGCGATACTCCTAATTAGATGTTTGAATTAATCACTTTACCGCAAAATTTCAATGATATTGTAGTATAATTTTTAAAAATATACATATTATAATAATTATTAAAACAAGAATATTATTTATATTAATAACTATAAGATAAAATTTTATATATTACAATACATGAAGATTAATTTTGTTTATAATTAACTTGTGTGTACTCTGGACACCGTGCGCCCAGATACCCTTTGGTATTAAATAATACTCCACACTCTTTCTCATTAGTATAAAGATGTGTACCCTTTACTTTTTGAAAAATAATAAATAAATAAATAAAAATGTATACTCTTTAAAACTAAATGTTGTACCTTACACATCTTGTGCACCTGTTAACATAAGAGACTAACTCCTTATTTATATGTAAAAAGAACATATTATAATTTAACTAAAAAAATTATATTAAAAAGATTTTATCTATTATTTTATTTATTTTTTATTAAAAAAATAATCTTGATCCAGCATAGCATACGGTTATTATATATATATATATATATATATATATATATATATATATATATAATTCACTAGAACATTCATATATTAATTGAGATTTTTTTGTTTTTAATATATCGTTTCCAATATTTTTCCACACATTAAGATTAGCAGTGGGGTAGTGAACTTTGTGAATGCTAGAAATGGTAAGAGAAACCAAAAATTCCAAAAAAATCCAAAAAGAAAAAGCTTCGTTTGGAAGGTTATATATTTCCGTGGTTTCTAGAGTGCTACAAAGAAAATCATTGGTTGTCATTTTCAGCCTTTAAAAATGGCACAGTTTTAATATTTAAATAATAATAAAGTTTTAAAAAAATAATAATGTGTTAAATTTTTATATATATAACCTGATAAATTTAACATTTTTTAAATGACACATCTTTAATAATAAATATTAAAATAATCAAAATAACGAAAATATCATTAACTCAATTTATGATTTAATTTAATAGCTTTAATCAAGTCATAAATATATACATCGGATCATAATATGTGCAATCAGATCATAAATATTAATCAAATTAACAATCTGAGTCAAAATTATTTTTGTAAAATTAGACATCTAATATACCTTTACAAAAAAATTGTTTAAAAAAAGGCACATTAGGCCATTAATTCAAAATTACTTATTCCTTCCGAATAAGTTGAATTTTTTATTTTATTTTTTTGCCCATTAATTCAAAATTACTTATTCCCTCCATTTCGAATAAGTCCAATTTTTTTTTTGTTGGCACGAATATTAAAAGGGTAGAATGTTTATTTGTGATTTTTAAATGTTGTGATCAACTTCATATGTCTAACTTTTTAAGGGTAAATTAGTTGTCCATTTGTGTAATTATTTTGGGAAAATTTGTCATTCGCATGAGACAATACAAAAGAGAAAATGTATCAACTCATGTGGAAAAGAAATGAAGGGAGGAAGGATGGAAAGACCTTTCAATTAAACTTGGTTGCTACAGGGTGGAGGTTCGAATCCTGCCTTCGGTATGGATTTGGCCCCTTACTAGCACAAGTTAAACAATGAGCCCTCTCTATAAGCCACTTGAGGCGCATCCTACGATTTACCTCCTTCACCAATTCTCAAAGCAGAGACGATGGGCCCTAGTACTAGGGTACACCATGTTCAAGAAATGAAGGGAGTATAAACTTTAAGAGTGACACCTTAGCACGTCATCAATTCGTTGAATTAGTATCACTAATTCAACCTGCTTTTTGCTGTTTCAATATATTTGATTTGATCAATAAACAATAATTGCTTTAAAACCTAGCCAGTTTGTTGATGTAATAAATAAAAAAGATTGAAGACCTTTTCCAGTATCCAAAATCAAAAGCCTTAGGACCCAGAAACGACAAGTCAACACTATTGACTTGACCAAATAAATAATAGGCTCACGTATATGATCAAGTCTTTCTCTGTGTGTGCATATATTATACATACAATTGTGTGTGTATATATATAAAGAGAGAATGTTCTCCCTTCAAAGGTGTACCTCAAGTATCAAAGCCTATTCACACTAAAAAGAAAAAAATTCAACGAGAAAAAGGTGATTATAATCTATATATAGGGAAATTATTTTAAGTTGATAAAATGGAAGTGGAAAATATGAGCAGCACAGTTACTAGCTGTATTAAGGAGGAAGAGGACGATGTTCCTCTTCCGGGTTTCCGATTCCACCCTACCGATGAAGAGCTTGTCGGGTTTTATCTCCTACGGAAAGTCGAAAAAAGACCCATCAGTATTGAGCTTATCAAGCAAGCTGACATCTACAAATATGATCCATGGGATCTTCCAAGTAATTCTCTCTTCTCTCTATCTTTCTTTTGGATCTTAATTCTGTTTTAGGTTTAGTTAATTAATGATCAAATTAATCAACTAGTTTTGCATGGTGAGATGATTGATCTTAAAAGAGAGTGATCAAATGATCAAATCAAGCTGATCATCTTGATTGGGTGATCATGTAAATTCACATAAAATCATGAATAAAACAAAAACCCTAAACTAGATCGATCTCTAGAAGTTTAATTAATCATAGGAGGATTTAATTAAATAGTTTTGGTATTAATTTTGGATTAAAGAGTGGAATTGGTGGAATATGAAACAGAATCGAATACTGTGGGGGATAAAGAGTGGTACTTCTATTGCAAAAGAGGAAGAAAATACAAGAACAGTATAAGGCCGAATCGGGTAACGGGTTCGGGTTTCTGGAAAGCAACGGGTATAGACAAGCCCATTTACTCTTCCCGGGTCGCCGGCGATCACGGCGGCCGGGAATGCATTGGCCTCAAGAAATCTCTCGTCTACTACCGCGGAAGCGCCGGAAAAGGCACCAAAACCAACTGGATGATGCACGAATTCCGGCTACCCACCGCCAACGACAAAAGCACCAAACACATGGACGCTAAAACGATTGCTCAAGAAGCTGTAAGTCAATTATTCATACAATTCAATTCCATCTAATTTCACCCAAATTAACACACACATCTTCGATCAATTCCATCTAATTTTCCCCAAATTAACACACACATCTTCAATTAATCGATAAACAGGAAGTGTGGACACTCTGCCGTGTACTAAAACGCGACGTTTCGTACAAAAAATGCGTACCAGATTGGCGAGAAATGGCGGCGGCGAAGAGGACGCCGGCGATCGAAGCGACCTCCGAAACGTGCAGCGTTGAATCGTCCGATCTCAACGGCTACATCAGTTTCTCCGCCGTTCCGGCGGAGAAGAAAGCCGGCGAAACCTTCGGGATTAATCATTTCGCCTCCTCTGCGGCGGCCTCCACGACTTCGTTTCCGAGCTACATCTATGGCGACATTAATGAGCTGCTTAGGCATGCAGATTGGGAGGATCTGCGATCCATTGTCGACTGCGCCACCACCACTGCTGCTGTTACCACCACTAATCCATTAATGTATTTCTGAAAAACCTTCCATCTGATTGCATACCATCAGACTTCATAATTTGGAATAATTGATATATGTATATATAGTTTGCTAATTATAGGTCTCATTCTGTTTAATTATATACTTTGTTTGCTGTTAATTTTCTGGAGTAGTCTGATGAGTATTAGTTTTAGTAATTAGGGTATATGATAGTGTGATTATTAATCACCATAGTACTCTAGATATATAGGTGATTGATACCATTTTGTATGTTTTATACTCTATATATTAATCACATACCTCTATATATTTACTTGCATACCCTCTTTACATTCCCTATTATTTATTTATTTATTTATTTATTTATCTATCATTATTTTTATTATTATTATTATTATTATATTATGAATTTATGAGAATTTCTGAAATATTATTATTATTATTATTATTATTATTATGTATGAGAATTTCTGCAATATTCATTCGTGATCAAAGTAGCAGCTCTTGCATTTTTAACTACTATATAGATATCAATTCAATTAGAAAATAAAAAAGTAACCAAAAGTTGAATATGTACATTTATCTTCATAAATATTATATATGCATGTTAATTTTTAACCTTAGTTTCGTAGGGTATCTCAGGTGGTGTTGTTTGTGCTGTTTCATGCAGATTAGATAACCACATGATAATGTATGTTTTAATATCACGTTACATTTTATATATATGACAAAAGATAAAATCTAAATTCTAAAAATAATAATGCAAACTAAGGAAGGCTTTAAGTTTTTTTTTTTTTTAACTAGCCTACATATCATTAAGGCTAATTATACTGTGCACCCGGTGCACCCACTTTCAAAAATATATACTACAAATATAAACAAAAACATATATAACTATGAACAAAAATATATACATTTTAATTGTTAGTTTTTATAATGGAAAATTGAGTGTAAAAAAATATACAATTATTAAAAAACATGTATACATTATTGAATAAAAAGTTATACACATATGGATGGTAGTTTTTTTAATGAAAAACTTAATGTGAAAAAAATTTACAATTATTAAGAAACACGTATACAAAATAAAATAATATGTATACAAAATAGAATAAAAAGTTATACACATATGGGTGCACTCTTACCCCCAGGTGCCCCTAATATCAACTCTATCATTAATTTGTTTTTTTATGTGAAATAGAAGATGTATGGCAAAATAATTAAAGCTTAATAAATAACAATTCCTTAAAAATTAATGATTAATGAACCATTCCTAGTTTTCTCCATAGATGCATATACATGTTGGTTATTATATGAGTTTGTCCTAATGATTTCGGGCCAGCTCTTTAGCTTAATTTGAAATTAATTATAAGTTCTAAATTAAAAAATTTTAGAAAGTCCAAAAATAAATAAATAAATAAATATAAAAATAAAATTATGATAAATTAATGTCGCGTTAGAATTATTGGAGCACTGCACTGTAACTATTGTTTGCCCTAACTGTGAGAATGACAAATTATACCTACTAATTATGTAAAATTACCATTGTTGATGTTAGAAATAATAAAGTTATAGAAGCTTTAAGAATAATGTATGACATGATAGAAGGTTTGAGATTGTATAGAATAAATTAGGGTTTAAGGTTTTAGGGTTTAGGGTTTAGGGTTTTAAGATTTTTTGTAATTATTTCCATGCAAAACAAATATGAGATAATTAAAAAACATAAATAAAGAAATAATATGACAATAAAATTCAAATCACACCAAAACCGGATGAGAGAAGCTCAAACAAATCTTAGTCACCCATTAAAATAATTAAATAATTATAATTATAAATTTAGGGTAGAATAAATATAATCCTAACCATCTATTTCTTAAACAAATCTTAGTCACCCATTAAAATAATTAAAATAATTATAATTATGAATTTATGGTTTAGGGTTTAGGGTTTAGGGTTCAGGATTTAAGGTTTTAGGGTTTATGGGATAATGTTTACAGAGGGCCAAATCCTAAACATCTATTTCTTAAACAAATCACAACCACTCATTAAAATAATTAAATAATTATAATTATGACTTTTCATTAATTAAATAATTATTAACCTATAAAACCAGAATAAATCAAATCCTGACTATATATTTCTCAAACAAATCTCAGTCACCCATTAAAATAATTAAATAATTATAATTTGACTTTTTCAAATTAGAAAATACTCCTCCGTCATATCCAAAGGGTGGTGTTTGTTTTTTGCACGTGAATTAAGAAGTATTATTATTTAATATGTCGTGGGTAGTTGTATTAGTGGGAGTGTAGGCTCCATATTTTAATTGTATTAGTGCGTGTGTGTCCCATATGTGTAAAAAAAGAAAGAGGACTCTTTGGGTTAGACGCCCAAAATGGAAAAAAGGATCCTTTGAGTGGGACGGAGGGACTAAGGTATTATTAAAGCAGAATAAATCTAATCTGACCATCATTTCCTTAAACAAATCTCAGTCACCCATTAAAATAATTAAATAATTATAATTATGAATTTAGGGTTTTACAGTTTTAGGGTTTAGGGTTTTAGGGTTAATGGCATAATATAGGCAGAGGGTCAAATCCTGACCATCTATTTCTTAAACAAATTTCATTCACCCATTAAAATAATTAAATAATTATAATTATGACTTTTTTAATAATTAAATAATTATTAACCCAACCAAACTCTCATCAAATAATGGTTAATAATCTCATAAAAATCAAAAAATAAATATATGTCAATTTTTTAATAATTATTAACTATATGGCAACAATATATACACATTATTTCATGAAATTAAGAAATCTTATTTAATTTAAAACTTTAATAATCTCATTAAATCTTTACCTAATATATAGCAACAATAAACTCTAAAAAATATTAAAAAATAAATATATTACAATTGTATGGCTTATAAATAAATAAATATTATTTTCGTGATATTACATTATATTGAGATATTTAGTTTAAAACTTTAATAATCTCATTAAATATTTACTAATTTAGCAACAATAAACACAATATATATATATGCCAATTTTTTAATAATTTTATATGAAAAGAATATATACTCATTATTTTTGTGTTCGTTTGATTAATTCTCTACCAACTAACAAAACAAACCTTGCCGTCAAACTCAGATGTGTTAGATTGTTTGAGTCTCCTAATTATCAAATTCATGGTTCAACCAATCTGAAAGGTGTATATCACGATGCTGAGATTTGTTAATATTTGTTACTTTGTTGTTATTTATTTGTTATTTATTTTCTAATCATTCTAATGCATCATGTTGTGATTTGAAACCTGATTATATTTTGGGGATATTTATTTATTTTTATTATTTTATATATTTTTTCAAAAAATTATTATTCGGTTCAAACATTATAAAATCAAATGAAATTATTGTCCTAAAACTAACACATACCGTGAAATGCACGGGTTAGCTACTAGTTTAATTAATTATTATAGAAGGAGGATCGAATTTGATCTATTTGAAAAATGAAAGGGTTTATATGTATCAAAAAGAAGATTAAGGGTTTTATTGATCCCTTAAAATAAGGATAGGGGTTCATTTGATCATTTTATCAAAAAAAAAAAAAAAGAAATGGTTTAGATGTACAAAAAAAGTAAGATTGAGGGCTTGTTTGATCTTGGTGAATAAGTTTTAAGGGCCTTTTTGACCCTTTGCCTTTAACTTAATAATCCCTCCATCCCAATGCGGGTTAGGTACTAGTTAACTTAGTAATCATCCCTCCATCCCGTAGTAAGAGGTTCTTTTGCTTTTTGCGCGTAAATTTTACAGTATTGCTCCCTCCGTCCGCTTCAAAGGTAATCGTTTGTTTTTTGCATGTGGATAGTTTTAAGATCTTTATTTGTTTTTTGCATGTGGGTTAAGAAGTATTATTATTATTATAGATAAAGTGGGTAATTGTATTAGAGGGAAGTGATGAGTCATATTGTGTATTTTTTTTTACTAAATAGAGGAAATTGATACGTTTGAAGGGGACGCCAGGAATAGTGAATGGATACCTTTGAAGCGGTCGGAAGGAGTATTATTTAATATGTAGTACGTAGTTGTATTAGTTAGGATATGAGCCCATATTTTAATTGTGTGAGTGAGTGTGTGAGTCACATGTGTGTAAGAAAAGGAAATGAATTTTAATTGTATTGGTGAGTGTGTGTAAGAAAATAAAATGAGACTCTTTAGTAGGACGTTCAAAATAAAAAAAAAATATACCCTCTTTGAAGGGACGGAGGGAGTATATGACAAAGACTTGTGTAAACGTCTCACGTAAGCTCTTATGTAAGACACATAAAAATAATAATTTTTATTATGAAAAGTGAAACTCAATCAATGAAAAGTGATAACGCTATTTTATAAACATTATAATATAAATAAATAATAATAATATTTTATAGCGAAAATAATACTCTCTTCGTCAGGTTCTAAAGTGTTCGTTTACTTTTTACACGTGAATTAAGGAATATTATTATTATATATATAAAGTGGGTAGTTGTATTAGAGGAAAGTGGTGACATATAAAATAATAAAATTGACATATTAGAAGCCGACGGAGGGGAATAGTATTTTTTAAAAATGTAAAATCGTGTCACGACTCACTTGACGATCTCAAGACAACTCGCCCTCTATTTATTGATAAAAAAGAACCGGAGTTTCCAAAAATAGAATACTTCCCCACTAATTAGAGTGTGAGGTGTGTTTGGCCGCCATAATTCCAGGGGTTGAAGAGCTGGTAAGTGGCAGAATTTTTCACATCACTCCTTTTCTATTTCCACTCCTCTCCTGTCACATAATATCTTCAGTGCTTCCAGGTATATCATCTGCCCTCTCAAATTTCTCTGAATATTCATCACAAATTTCTGCTCGTCTTCTATAGAGTGTGTAGTTTCGTTTCCCCAATCTCTGCTTCGTTGTCGATTCTCATGAATTATTACGTTGGAATTTTATGAATCCTGATGTTTGTTTTGCGATAGTTTTTGTTGATCTGGTTCATGGTGTGAGTAAGATGAATGTTGTTGAAACATTTTGATCCATTAATACTTTATTTATTGCATTAGTATGTGTTTTTGTGTATGTAATCGGTTAAATCATGTTCTTTTTTATTTGTTGAGTTGAAGTTTGAAATCTAATGCATCTACAAACCTACATTTCATTGCAATGCTGTAGAGGAGTTATCGCTGATCATAACCTAGTTTCCCTGTAAATAATTGATAAATCTGTATCTAGAATGGATAAAATGATTGGCAAGGTTCTAATTATTTGTTTCTTCCATTAGCATTGGTGTAGAATGTAATGCAGCTCAATTACTTTTTTGCTATATTTGCTTAATGCTTTTGTTTTCAATCTAGAAATCAACTATGACTATGTACTAGCCCCATAAGTTCAGGGGATTAGCTTGGCTTGCACCATGAAAGAAGTACCTTGCTTCAAAAGTTGCTCATTTTGATGGATGATAAGGTTTCTTTGTTAATTGAGTCGGATGAAATTTAGTCGAACCAAAAAAGTGGTTTTTGGATTATTTTATAAGCATTAGAATTGAACCTATAAATACTGAAATCATATAATTTCTTTAGACTATCTCTGATTGGTACAATTTTCATTCCAGATGGCCAATTATTACTGGACAATTTTTTTGATGGTATTCTCTTGCCTTGTGAGAGAATATGACGCCAGTGCAGGAGATTCTGATCCTTTATATAGGTGAATTTCTTAATCTATTTAATTTATTTACTAGTTTTTTTTGTTAATATCCTTAGTTTCATGAATCATGATAAAATGAACTTTGTCCTTGGTCCTATATGATTTTCACTGCTTAATTCATTTGGCTATACTGATTTTTGTTTAATCATCAATCATCCATCTCCTGACCCTTTCGGTATCTTTACAATATTTCGGATCACTGGTTGCTTTTGAAAATAGCATGAACTTCATTTTGCTTTAAACCATTTCCTTTGCGTTTATTAGTTATTACAACTTGAAAGATATGAGGATTGAATAGTGAAATCTCTTCTGCTCGCATAAAAACGAAATTTTTAGAAAGGCTGACCTTCCCTATTTTGATGGATGTGAAGGGCTTGTGTGAAGCAATGTGAAACGACAGGTTGTGTTGGTGAAAGATGCTTTTCGTGTTGCGAATCCACTCCAGAAAGTTTGTCTGTCAATGCCCCTTGGTATATGCCTCTTTACACGCGGTGGAAGCAATCAGATTGCAGGGGCAACTGTCGTTATCATTGTATGAACAGAAGAGAAAAGGAAAGAGCTGAACTCGGTCAAGGTTCTGTTAAGTACCACGGCAAATGGGCCTCTCAGTACTTATATGGTATCCAGGTTAGCTGCCTTGTCTGTTTTCATTCAATTAGTTTTACATGAGTTAAGCAGGTTATCCTTGTCATATCATTCTTTTTTTTAGGATGTCCCTGATGTAATGCCCCTGGATTTACTCAGGAACCGGTTTATGTTGCCTTTTCAGCTCTTAATCTTCTGATGCATTTTCATGGTTGGCGTTCCTTTTCCTCCTTTCTTTACTATAGCTTGCCCTTAAAACCAGATAAGACGCCATTTTACGATTATTATGGCCTGTTTAACATCTATGCGATACTGTCTATGAATGCGTGGTTTTGGAGTGCAGTCTTCCACAGTCGGTTAGTTAACTTTCAATTTTGGTATCCATCTGGGGTTCTGATATACTCCCATCATTTTTCTCTTTTGACCTGAGGAAGATTAAATGGTTTTTATTCGAAAAACCTTAATCTCTACTTGTATTGCCCAACACGTTCTTTGGATTACTAGAATGTTCTCTGACCCTACAATCCTCAAATGCAGCGGCATGGACGTGACAGAAAAGCTGGAATATTCATCAGCAATCGTTTTACTTGGTTACTCAATAATATTGGCAATAATAAGAAGCTTTGGGTTGAGAAATGATGCTGCGAGAGTCATGGTTGCTGCTCCTATTCTTGCATTTTCTACTACCCACATTTTGTTCCTTTGCAACTATCAGATGGACTATGGTACCATCACTACTCATCTATCTTCATTAGCTACATCATCTTTCTAGATATGACACATCTCTATTCCTTGAAGACATTAAATAATCTTACCCGATCAAGTATCTACAAGATTTAAAGTTATTGACAGGATGGAACATGAAGGTGTGCGTAGCCATGGGTCTGGTACAGCTCACTACTTGGTCGATCTGGGCAGTAGCAACTCGGCATCCTTATCGATTTAAGTTGTGGATTGTGGTGTTTGGAGGCGGGGTTTCGATACTCGTACGAGTGTTGGACTTCCCTCCTCATGAAGGGTTGTTGGATGCTACTACTCTATGCCAGGCTTCCACCATTCCTATTACATATATCTGGTGGAGTTTTATCAAGGATGATGCTGAGTACAGAACTGTCCATCTCTTGAAGAAAGTATGACACTTTCTCACATTGTATGCTGCCTACCTTAACCTCTTTTTGCCTTTTAAATATAAATCCAATTTTGTTTATTTATTTAATTCTTTGTAGAGAATTTTTCTTTTCTTTTTTTTTTTTTTTTGTGGTTGGAATTTTCTATAACCCCACTTTAAGTGATTATGTTGGAAATTTTGTTTTTATTCGTATTGGTTTAGGGTTTGTAAATGGAGTGATATTTTCCCCTTTTTTGATTCAATAAATTTTTTTTTTTACTATTTTCCCTCAAAAGACAATTTAACCAGGGTTAATTAATTCAATTGTTTGAAAAATCATGATTTTTATTTCAACTGTTAATTAATTTAATTTAAATACTCCGCCATATGAGTTTTAGAAGAAAAAAACCCATTTAATTAGCAATTAATGTATTCCTTGCACTCTTCACGTTGGATCCAAATTACTATTTATTATAGGAAAATTTTGATTAAAAATAATATTTTTTTATTTAAAAGAATAATATTTCATCATTTTAAAGAGTAATTTTTTCATATTTTAAAAAATAATTTTAGTAAAATTGAGGTGTTTGATCATGAAGTGCAAATGAGACAATTTTAATCTTTACTTTTATGGCAATCAAAGGTAAAAAAAAAAAGCCAATTTCATTATATTCTTGTATCTCCAAAGAAAACAAAAGAAATTCCTAAAAAAATAAAAATAAAAATTGCTAACACGTCTGTCAACACGCCCCACACATATGAGTGGTAGAAATGTAGTAAAAAATAAATTCTAAACAGCAAGGATCTATGAATTAATATAGTAAAATATTATTGTAATTATTAAAATTATTAATAAGAATAAATGAAAAAAATATAAAGAAAAAAAGTAATGAACTAAAAAGAAAGAAAAAAAGAAAAAATAAAAAGAAGAAGTCATCGCTAATTTAAGAGTTACAAATTTATGAAATTTACGGTCCGTAAATGGAGGGGATCCAATTCAAAATTCTTGTATGTATGGACCCCACACATTGTAATACAACGTCTAATTAAGTAGGTTCAACCATAAAGAAAGAGGCAGAGTGTTTAAGGAATAAACAATTGGAGCCTGGAGGCTTCTTTCCAACTAGCACTGCTACATCTGCCATTCAGTTTTAGAAAGAAAATCAAGAGATGGCAGCTTTTCTTTGATGAACACCATTAACGACCTAAAGAATCACCCTCAACCTCCCATCTCTCTCCACCCAAAACACCTCCTTGCTCTTGCCCAAAACCTCACTTTCTTGCAAGATTTTCTTGAACGCTATTCCACCGATGAAGATGACGAGTGCGGCAGAAGACGTTGTGGATCTAATTGAAGTTGGATACACTAATCATGATATCAATTCAGTTGACTTTTATGGAGATCTAGAGAGAGCCATACAAGATTTGGATTTGATCAAAAAAGGGGCGATGGTGAAGCCAAGAATAAAGGATCTCAACATCATACACCCGCAGCTTCCACGTGGCAGAGCATCAGCATTGAATCATCCCAATTGTTGGAATGGGGGAATAGGTAAGACTACATTCGCTAGAAATATTTACTCAACACCATTAACTGTTGATCACTTTGACATTCTTGCATGGGTTGTAATTTCTCAAGAGTGTAGTGGATCAAAGATTCTTTCACATGTTCTTGATCAAAAAAACAAAGGGGATGATGATGAGTTAGAAGAACTAGGACTGCGTGTGTACCAAAGGTTATGGGATAGGAAGTATTTGATTGTAGCTGTGAGCCTTGGGAAAAAGTTAAGCGTTTCTTCCCAGATAACAACAATGGAAGTAGAATCATAGGAATTCACATTTAGCTTGTAAGATAAGTGGTTCTCATGGATTTCGAATGAATTTCTTAGATGAGGATAAAAGTTGGGATCTGCTTTGCCAGAACTGTGTTCGACAACGAATCAAATTGTCCCATAGAATTTGAGAAGATTGGAAAGACCATTGCAAGAAAATGTAGAGGCCTTCCTTTATCGATAGTTGTTATTGGAGGAGTATTGAAAAAATTCAACATGACACAGGGATATTGGGAGTACACTTCAAAAAAGCTGAGTTCACTCATTAATTTGGAGGAAGATGAATATTGCCTACAACTATTGCGCACGAGCTATAAAGAGTTGTTCATACATCTAAAACCATGTTTCCTATACATGGGAATTTTTCCAGAAGACAGTGAAATTAAGGTGTCCGATGTCATCAAGATGTGGATTGCTGAAGGAATTGTGAAACCAATTGATGAGAGAAGTCTAGAAGAAGCGGCGGAAGAGTACCTAAAAGAACGTATGGACAGAAATCTGATAATAGTGGAAGAATTGAAGTGGAATGGGAAAGTAAAATCAAACAAAATTCATGATGTGTTGAGGATGTATGCATCAAGGAGGCTAAAAAACAAAGAGGATGATGAGATTTCAGAGACGCATTTGCCTACTCATGCGGAAGGAATACCGCCCAAAAACGCTTGCTTCAACAATCTACACAAACTCTAAACCCTTGACATTACCGTGTTCTCCGGTACAGGGGTGTGTCTCAAGTTCCCGCAGTCCCTGGAGAAGTTGTGTTTAAAGGGCACACAGCTCGACGTGGAAGTGTTGAAAACAAGCATAGCTTGGTTGCCATTTCTTCACTTTCTAAGCATTGGTGCTAAGTATTTAATATATGGAATAAGAGATAAACACCATTGTGGAATAGATGATCCTATTTACAAGTAGCTAGCCGCGCAGAGAGCCATGGACTTGTATCTTGGCAATCGGACTTTAGTCTTGCAACCCAATTTTTGGGGCACAAACCCAATCAAATTGTGCAACCCATGAGACCAACTCACTTAACATACAGTGAAGTCGACAAGTTATGCAACATCAAATTCAAAGCCTTCTTCAAGTTATGCAAAATGTCTTATTCTCCAACCACATGACATGCATACAAGTATACAACCACCACTTGGAGGCAGTTCTGAGGGGCCGGGACTGTTTCCTCGAGGACTAGTCGGGCGTAAGCCCGGAACCTCGGTATCAAAAAAAAAAAAAAAAAAAAAAAAAAAAAAAAAAAAAAAAAGTATACAACCACTTTCATAGCATTTCCACAAATATTCTCTAGTCTCTAACTTTCTTTCTCACTCTTTTCATCTTCTCCTACTAAAGAGCTTTGAGAAATAATAAGATTATCCATGGATTAGGTTTTAATTTTTATTTTTAGGATTTAATATTAATTTAAAGAGTATAGTTATAATTTTATTGTAGTTTATGGTTTATTTTGTCCATTTAATATAATATTTATTCTTAAAATTTAGAGCTAATTTTAAAAGTATAATTATAATTTACTCTTATACTTTATGACATATTGTCTCTAGTTTAATATTTATTTTTAAGGTTTAATGTTAATTTTAATATTTCAATAATAATTTTACACTTGAAGTTTATGGTATGTTTTGTTCCCATAATTTAATATTATTTTTGAATAGGTCTTGGGTGAGGCCTTCTCACGAATTTTCTTATGTAAGACTGATGAGTAATATTTTCACCTAAATTTTAGTATCTTTTTATGTGTGTTTTCGTATTATTTTATCTGTATTTTTGTGTTATTTGGTTGTGTTTTGTGTTTTCATGGAAATGTGTGTGAATGAGCTTAAACCTACTATTTTTACTTTTTATTTGATGCTAAACATGATAAGGAAGATGTAGGAAAAAACGGATCTCAATTTAGAGTTGAAACGAGGGAGAACGAGCCAAAACAGTGAAGGAATCAGGGCAGCAGCAACACGACTGGCCGTGTCGGTGGCACGAGCCGTGTCGCAGTACGCGACTCGTGTAGCTAACACGGGCCTGTCCAGAATGGCCGTGCGGCGACATCTATTCATCCAACACGACCACCACTTGGCCGTGTTGCGGAGCTCGACTCATGTTGCAGCACACGACCCGTGTAGCCAACACGGGCCTGTAAGCGATGGCCGTGCGGGAGCATCAGTTCACGCAACACGGGCACCTTATGGCCGTGTTGCGCCACACGACTCGTGTCGTGTCAGGGATCAGAAAAAGTCAGAATCCTTCTAGAAGCTTGTCAAGGAGTATAAATACCAATCCATTCAACATTTTGAGAGGAGATCCGAAATCGACTCTTCCACACACACCTCACACACCATTTCCTCCATTTTTCACCTTCATCTTCATCCATTCTTCACCCTTTGGATCTACCTTCATCCAACCATCAAATCCTTCATCCAAGTAATTAGAGAAGTAAGGAAGAGAGGTGAATTGCAAGGGAGAGAAGAAGATCACCATTGGGACATCCAAGGGAGTTTTCATCTACACTTTGTATTGAAACCTATTGCTTATCATGCTTTGTAAGGATTTTAATGTCTATGTTAATTTTCTTATGAACATGAGAGGCTAATCTCCCTTGTGAGATTAGCAATATGAATTGTGTTGGATAATTTTGGGTATTTTGCAATTGAATGATCATGTTGAATGTGTTAATTGATTTTCTATCATTGATTATTAATTGCTTGATTTGTTTTGTTGATGTGTGTGTTTAGTTGTTCTAAATATGTGATTAGATTGAGAAATCAATTACATGCTTAGGATAATTGAGTGAATCATTTCATCAAACACCTCATGTGCATTATAAATTGTGAAGAGATTGAGAAGTCCTTCATAGTTTAGAACCCTTTGGTAGGACATGTAATTGGTTTGATCGAGATGTTGATTAATTGTGTGAAGGGACTCTCATTTAAGCTTAGTACCTAGTTGGAATTGTTTAAGTGAGAACCAATCCATTGGGCTATGTTTAGAACCATATCCTATCCATTCCGAGAGGGAGTTTAGGTGATCTTAGTATTGGCCCTTAGTCTCTTACCCATGACACATATGAATTCATTGCATGATACCTAACTTTTCCATGCTTTAAGTATTGCTAATCTCATCTCTATCTACTTGGCTCATTCATCCATCTTCCATTCATCTATCCTTTTATTTTATTGTCATTTCTTGATTATCTCCCCTTCTCGTTCATCTCTATAATATTATGACAAACACGAGATCGCTTAGACCCTAGTACCTTCCTCCCTGTGGTTCGATAATTTCTTTAATTGGTCATGCCCACTAAACTATGGCTAATCAAAGACGGATCCTATCCTACCCATTAATATACTCTCTCCGTCCGCTTCAAAGGTATCAATTTCACTATTTCTGGCGTCCACTTCAAATATATCAATTTCCTCAATTTTATCCCTATTATTGCCCCATAAGTTTGGCCATGTACAATTTTTGCCCCAAAAAAGATAACATTTGGGCATTTGTTCCACTATCTTCATAATTGCACCAATATTGCCCCGTTTTCGTCGGAATTTAACATTTTTGCCGGAATCGAATACGTGCATGTCACGTGGTATTGGATTTGGCATTTCCAGATGGAAAATTTTTTTTTTGCCCCGTAAGTTTGGTCATGTGCACTTTTTGCCCCAAAAAATAGAAGATTTGGGCATTTATCCCAATATCATAGTTGCGTCAATGTTGCCCCATTTTTCCCAAAATTTATCATTTTCACTAAAATCGATCACATGCGTGTCACGTAATTATCGAATTTGGCATTTTCCGACGAATTTACTGACCTGGCGACACAATGGCATCCACATCAATAACAACAATAATAATATTTTAATTAAAAAATACCCTCCATCAATACACTCAATTCTCACGTGCCCTCCACGTACTTCTACCATCTTCGCAAACTCCCTCTTTTTGTCAATTAGAGGATCCCTCGTGTACCCTCTCACCACCATGGGTGGCAACTATTGGATCTTCCGTTCGCGCCATCCCACTCACGTCACCAAACTCCTCATCATCATCTACTTTCACGGCAGATGATTCGTATTCTTGAGCGCCATCACTCTATATTCTTCTACGAGTCATGCAACCGTATGGTTGCTCACGTTCCTTCCCTCATCGCTTCCGTCAAGTAATACCTAGCATTGGAGAGCCGTCTTCTGGAGGCGTACGACGACCTCATGGACGAAGTGCAGTGGGTTAAAACCTAAGCACTCGCCGGTCGTGACGCCAACCCTTCGATCGAAGAATTCGTTGAATTCTCTAGGGTTTTCCTAATGGAAAGCAGCGTCGCCGGCAACATGGTCTACCACGTGGGGATGCATGCACTTGATATTGATCACCAGATCACAATTAGAACCGCGAGACTGATAATGAACCATCCGTTCTTCAGTGGGATGCGAAGGACTGAATCGGAGCTAAAAGAATGCCAACGACCCCATCCTCCTCCGCATGGCTCCGATATCATGTAGTTGCTCGCACTGTCGGAGGATACTGATCGAGGCCATGTATACTGTGATCCGTTCGTTGGTGGTAGGCCCTTGGAGGAGGAGATCCGACAGTTGCAGCCCATGGTGGTAAGAGGGTACACAGGGGGTCCCTGATTGACAAGAAGAGTGAGTTTGCGTGGATGGTGGAAGCACATGAAGGACACGTGAGAACTGAGTTCATCGATATTGAGGGTATTTTTTAAATTAAATTATCAATAAAATATTATTATTGTTAATGTGGATGCAATTGTGTCGCTAGGTCAGGAAATTCGTCGGAAAATGTCAAATCCAATAATCACGTGACATGGACGTGATCGATTCTAATGAAAATGTCAAATTCCGGAAAAAATGGGGCAACGTTGGCGCAACTATAAAGATATTGGGACAAATGCCCAAATCTTATTTTTTTGGGGCAAAAATTGTACATGGTCAAACTTACGTGGCAAAAAAAAATTTTCGCAGGAAAATGTCAAATCCGATGATCACGTGACATGCACGTGATCGATTCCGGCGAAAATGTCAAATTCCGGCAAAAATGGGGCAACATTGGCGCAATTATGAAGATAGTGGGACAAATGCCCATATGTTATCTTTTTTTAGGGCAAAAATTGTACATTGCCAAACTTATGAGGCAAAAAAAATATTATCCCCTCTAATACAACTACCCACTTTATTTATAATAATAATACTCCTTAATCCACGTACAAAAAAAATAATACTCCTTAATCCACGTGCTAAAAGCAAATAAAAACCTTAGAACTGTCCACGTGCAAAAAGCAAACGGTTACCTTTGAACCGGACGGAGAGAATAAAATAAAAATAAAATTAAAAAAACAAGGACCGTACATGGTCGATATATAGTTTCTGCTTTGGAATATTCTCCACGATGATCATTCCCTTATTTGAACGCACTCTCCTTTGTTATTTCTATATAAAGTGAGCTTGAATTTGGTTGAAAACTGTCTACATGTGCTGACCACTACTATTTCGATTAAATTATTTTCGCTTTTAATAAAAAATAATGTATTATTATTAATTATTTATTTAATAATAATATTATTAGTAATTCATTTTTTTAATAATTCGATTATTCTATTATTGTCGCTTTATTTTATTCACGTATCATTTTATACTAAAATATTATCACTTTTTATTCATTATACGAATAGTTCATAAATAATTTAACTAGACGGCCATCACTTTTTGTTTATCATGTATCACTTTAAAAAAATATCACTTTTTATTATTTCAGTGAATGGTACTTCGTGAAATAATTCAATTATACGAATATCACTTTTCTTAGATTATGAATCACTTTTTATTAAAAATATTATCACGTTTTATCCATTATATAAATTATTTGTAAAATACACTTTGATAATTAATTATCACTTTTTATTAGAGGTGTTATCACTTTTTGTTTAAAATGTTATCACTTTTCATTCATATTATAATTTGTTCATGTATTATTTTACACCGTTATCATTTTTCATCAATTGAGTATCACCTTTTATAAATTTATTTATAATATTTAAATAAAAAATAAATTAAATAAATAACAAATTTAAATTAATAAAATTTTAATAATAAAAATATAATTTAAAAAATAACATTATATAATATATATATATATATATATATATATAATTAATTTACTTTTATAATTAAATTTTTAATTTTCTAATTTAACTACAATCAAATAGGGCCCTTAAAAATATAATTAATGGGTTAATAGGTAATCCGTCTCACATAAGAAGATCTGTGAGACGGTCTCACCCAAATCTTTGCTATTATTTTTAGGGTTTAGTGAATAATTATAACTAGCATGAAACCCGCGTACTACGCGGGATCATTTAATTACTATTTTTATTTTATTTTTTATAATTAAATAATATGTGTCATATAACAATTCAACATTAATTAGGAAGATTTTTTTAAAGGTAGGCAACTACTTTCATCAATATAAAGAATTAACAACAAATTATAACTTTTAACTTTTAATAATATGACACATAATTAAATTATGTGTATAGTTAATATATATGTAGATATATTCTAATTTTTTGAAAGAATATTGACTTATATTTTTTTTAAATATTACCTTATAATATAATACAATTGAGAACTATTTATTACTCCCCCCGTCTCGCTAAAATAATATGCAACCACATAGGGGCAATTTTATCTCTTTGCTGTATATTTATATAGTTGATAATATTTTATTTTTTTCATTGTATTTAAGTGAAGTATAACCTCTTAATAATAAATCCTTAATTTTATTATTTGTTTAAAATAAATATCAAATATTTCATATTTAAATTAAATTAATCCTTATAAATTTATATTAAAAATTCAATTTTTCCTTTTTTTTCTATACATGATTTGATTTAATACTAATTAATTTATTTATATTGAAAGATTTATTTATTAATTGGAATTAATTATACTAAAGTATATAAATCAAAATAAGTATTCCCTCCATCTCGTCTTAATAGTTAGATTTGCTTTTTTGCATGGCGATCAAGGAATAATGAAGTATGGTTTACTTTTGGCATGGCGATAAAGGAATAATAAAGTATTTAATGTGTATTTAGGTGAGAGAAATAATATTAATAAAGTATTTTAATGTTTATTGAGGTGGGAGAAATAATATTTTATTGTACTGTGGGTAGTTGTATTAGTGTTGTAGGTGGGTCCTATAGATATATTTTAATTGTTTTGTGTGGGTCTCATATATCAAAAAGGGAAATGTAACCATTATGATAAGACGCCCAAAAAGAAAATATGTAACCATTAGGATGAGATGGTGGGAGTATATAGGAAAAAATTTTAAATATGTTCCTACATTATTTTAAAAAAGAAAATATTGATAATGAAAACAATTGGATGTAAATAATTAAAATATATAAAAATAAATTCAGAAATTCAAAAAATTAAGAAAATTACTCTTGTATCGATACTTTAGAGGTAGATATTAAAAAAAATACTTGAATTGATTCTTAAGAAGTAGAACTATTCAAGTCAAGGTTCGTTAAAGAATACTTGAATTGATTATTAAGAAGTAGATCGAATCAAGAATACTTGAATCGGTTCTCTTTCTCTTAAAGAACTGATTCTTTAGAATATGTAGATTGAATCTCTACTTGATTCGCTGTATCGAAATAAATTTTTATAGTTTCATAAATCAATTCTCTAGAGAAACTTGAAGAAAGCTTCTATTTTTCTTACAAAATCGAATGTGTGTTTTTATAATGAATAACCAGAAAGTCTTATTTATATGTTGTGTGAGAGGGAATATTATATGGAATATTCTTTTTTCCCTTTATATATGATTTAATTTATTCTAATTAATTTATTAATTTGCATAAATATTTAATAAAGTAATTAATAATGATATCCAAATAAATAAATAAAATATAAAAAATTTATATATATTTTTTAAAAGAAATATTTTTCTATGGTAAATTATTGAGGTACCACCGCGCATAGGTCGTCATTGATGAGGCATGAAAACGTATAAGAAAATTAATATTTTAATTAATATATATGTTTTTAATTAAATTTTGTTCTAATTATATTTTTTTATTTGTTACCATATATATAAACAATTAAATAACTATTTTTAATTAATATTTTTTTTTAACTTCTATAAAAAAAATTTAAATCTATTACCTAATTTAGATTCATTATTAAAAATAAGAAACAAATTATTTTAAAAAAAATATTAAATAAAGAAGTTAATTGTAAGTAAATAAGACAATTGAATTAATATTTTTAATTAATATTTTTGTCTTAATTTCTATAATTTTTTTAAAATTTATTACTTAATTGAGATTCATTATTAAAAATAAGAAACACATTATTTTAAAAGAAATATTAAATAAAGAAGTTAATTAAAAATAAATAAGGAATATATATATATATATATATATTATGAAAAATAAGATTAAATATTTTATAATAAATTAAAATAAAATTATTAAAATATTTTACATAGTTGATATATATATATATATATATATATTTTTTTTTTAAGACAAAGAATGGAATAGGTCAGGTTTTTTTTTAAAATACATACAACCTGAGCTTTCAATTGAAATGGATCAAAATTTTAAAAATTCGGGTCAGGCTTTCTTCCCGTTAATTAGGTCTTCTTCAGCGTGAATTGGCGTTTCCGAATGGCTCAGCGATAGTCTTCTTGTCTGGTTGTTGCCTCGATGGATATGAAGATGATGAGCCGTTGTCGCTCGGTTCGACCCCTTCAATTTCGCCCTCCGATGGGAGCTTGTGGCAGAGCAAGGTGAACCTCACGCCGCCTGCTCTGCAGCTCCCTTTCAGTGGAGGTTGGGGAAGTTGAGGCGCCTCGCAGCTTGTACGAGCCTTATCGTAGGCGTAGGCGATGGATTCCGCTGTGTCGAAGTTACCCAAACACACCCGCATCTGGATCCGAGTGAGTCAAATCTCCGCCAAGCATTTCCCCCAATATCTCTTGCCTAACACCCATGTACAACTTCTTCTTACTTGGGCTGAAAAGCGTTGTCCGTAACCCAAATCCCGAGTCGGATTAACTAGTGAGCTCCTCGCCGCCGTAGATGGGTGGCGGTTTTTGTTGGAGAATTTCTGCAGCAAATCTCCCTATTTCAGTTGCAGAGACGGCTGGAAAATAGGGTTTGTTATGGTGTGCGAAGGTGCACAGTAAGAGAGGATGGAGTCCGAGGTGTTTGAATGGGTGGATATTATGATTTCCTAGTGAGAGGGGGATCGTCCATGAATGAAGGTGGGTTGAGCAACAGAGCAAAGAAGGAAGAGAGATGAAGAGTTGAGAACACAATTTTATGCTCAACCCCTACAATTGGTTGTAGCTAGTGCTGACTTTGACGAGCTGCAGCGAGGAAATAAGAATGGCTGTTGGTGGGACAATCATCTTCTCTTCTGGGAAACTTTGTAGGAACAGGGTTGGGATACTTGGTACCACCAAATGTGGGGAATTTGGTACTATCCAGGGCAATTCATGCCTACAGATTCAAGTATGCTGCTGTGAACAAGTGTTGCTTGTTCTAAAGGTTGATGATTTTCAAAACAACAAGGGGAAAGAGACTCTGCTGAACGTGTTAGACGATTGCTTCTTATATGCTTTTGTTTACCCCATGTCTAATATTGTTGTTCATATTTGGATTTGGTATCAGTTTCTCTTCTCCCTCGTAAATTTCTTGAATTAAATAATGATGATTTCTTTTCTAATTATAATTAACTGTTCTAGGGGTGAGTCTTGCAATCTCGCTGACTTGTTGGTGGATCAGCAGTAAGTAGAATGACGACGCCATCAAGAACCTCTTCAACAAGAACACTCGGCCCGAGTTTCACTACTCTTTGCTTGTGAATGAATATTGGTAATTTAACCTGATTCATGAGTTCTAGTGAACTTATACAGACAAATTGATGATAATGTTTTGAACATCCTCTTTTGTTGGTATTCATTTGTCATTTTGTATATGTTGTTGAACTAGAAGTAACACATCACTAAGAGGTCTCGTGGTTTTTGATTTATCGTGTTTGACAATGAGCAAGTCATTGATAATATCTTGACAGATGGAAATATGATTGATATGGCTGGTACCCAGGTAAGTTCTTCAAGATATAAGTTCTTCTTGCACATAGCTGTTCTACTTGTAGAACAACATCATGACGTAGACTTTCTAATTCCTCCAATTATTAGCACTTAGTTGTTTATCATAAAATTGAGTGAGATCCACCAACCTTTTTGGGCAAATTTTGCTCCTATTATAGAATCAGGCAACAGGCATCCTAATATATATGACTTAATAGTGTTAGCTCACACTGTTTGCATGTGGAAGTTCTATGTTAACTTGCTTCTTTGTTGTAGGTTGAGATCAAGAAGGCTGAACCAAAGAAACCCTCGAACCCCACACCTGCTCCCTGCATATGGTAGTGATTCTAGGGGATGTGCCTATGCTGATAGTTATGGTGGTTTTAGTAGCTCCTATAGTAGTTTTGGCAGTGGTGGCTTTTGCCCTGCTTCTTATAGGTCAGTGGGATCATTTTTCTTCCTTTAGCTATAAAAGATCTCGTGTTGTTGCCTTTTCAATTTAGAGCCCCTCAACATGTTTTGTCATGTATCTGTTCAATATTGGAAAATCTTGGCATTTTATTAATCCACTTGTGATGTGAAAAAAAAAATCCATTTTAGTTTGTAAATTTCATATGAAATTGTAGCAGTTTTCTCACCCCATAAAAATCCTCCTTATAAATAGACTTACATGCTCATTATTCAATAGAAAATAAGGGAGGCGGTAGGACGCCATTGAACTCGGAGACAAGGGCGTCTATAGCCCTCGGAGCAACGCGAGGGGTGTTCTACCATTACTCACAAGGTTCCTCCACCTCCCATGGCAACATTAAATCATCCAACATTCTCCTCACAAAATCAAACAAAGCTCGTGTTTTTTACTTTGAGCTCGTTAGTCCTAATTGTATGGCCGGCTACCCAGCGAAGAAAAAAGAATGTGCTATGTTTAAAAAGGGGGTTTCAAGATACTTCAGAAAAGAATTCTTATTGTTAGGGCAATTAGATTATTTTATTGTTGATTCACAATGTTACTTTTTATAATGGATTATTATGTTACTATAAACTAGTTTTTAGATAACTCTTTACCTTGATTTGTTTATATATTGTTATTTTTTATTAACATCTTTTAGGCTACTCTTTTCTATTTATTGGGTTACTCTTTTTAATAATTTGGGTTACTCTTTAATTTTATATATATTCGGATTTTAGAAAATAAAATTTTATTCTATTTAGGTAACATCTTTTAGTTTACTCTTTTCTATTAATTGGGTTACTCCTTTTAATAATTTGGGTTACTCTTTAATTTTATATTCGGATTTCCGATAATAAAATATTGTTCTATTTGGCTAACATCTTTTAGGTTACTCTTTTCTATTAATTGGGTTAATCTTTTTAATAATTGGGTTACTCTTTAATTTCATATTCGGATTTTAAAAATAAAATATTGTTAAATTTGATTAACATATTTTAGGATACTCTTTTCTATTAATTAGGTTACTCTTTATAATAAATTGGGTTACTCTTTAATTATATATATATTTGGATTTCAGAAATAAAATATTATTTTATTTGGTTAACATCTTTTAGGTTACTCTTTTCTATTAATTAGGTTACTCTTTTTAATAATTTGGGTTACTCTTTAATTTCATATATTCGGATTTCAGAATATAAAATTATGTATTATGAAGAATTAAATCGTATGCAATCTGTAAATTGATAGATCACAAAATTAATTTTTAGAATTAATCAAACTGAGTAATCTAATTACTCCTATGGAGCGATATAATATTAACTCACTTTTTTTTTCTCAGGAGTGAATTTTATATTATTATATTTTGTCAACATCTTTTAGATTACTATTTTCTATTAATTGGGTTACTCTTTATAATGAATTAGATTACTATTTAAATTGAAATTTGGATTCTTAGGAAAATGAAGTGATGCATTACAAATAATTCATTATTTGAAAGATCGTTGTCTCCAAATTCCCTTCCACATACAATATAGAATTAGGGACAAGATTCTTCATCACAAATTCCCCAACCTATTTCGGGAACACTGCTGACAAGTAGTTCCAATTCTGTCATAGTTGTTTTACCATTACCATGGCCTTCACGTTTCATTCCCTAGTGAAAGCCTCCACCATTCTCTCTCCAGTTTCCATACTGTGTTGAAGGTGATATCTTGTTTCTCTGTTTATGAACCCCAGAATTTCAGACAAAATATCAAAAAATTAAATCTACAATCAAACAGTAGAATTGTAATTGAGAGTGTATGAATAAGGAGAGAAAACCACGAAGGATCTCTTGCAGCCAATCCAACAACTTTCCTCTCCAAGTCACGCAACTAAGCAATTCCACACACAGTTTTAAATTAGATCTGTAATTCTATCAGTAACTGTATCAACTAAAAACAAGAAAATCTCCGCATGCTTTTAGATAAAGAATTAGCCCCAATGACAATATTTAAATTTAACAAATATGCATTATATACATCAAATCAAAACTCCATTAGACATTCACAAGTGTATAGAGAGAGAGGTCCCCATTAGACATTCACAAGTGTATAAAGAGAGAAGAGGGGACCGGCAGATTGAACTTGTAAGGGCGTCCATCCCAACAATAGCACTATAAAGAGGCAAACCAGTTGATCTGCTCCAGAGAATAGTTGTCTCTCTTTAATTGGTCAATCCAACGGCTTTCAAACCACTATCACTGTTGAACATAGATCATGCATGAATACGTGTGTGTGTGATATAAGACAGCTGTACACATTGAGGATGAAGAGTGGTTGAGCAGCAAGATGGATTGAAGGGTAAGATCAGTGCTGCTGAATAAGGAGAGTCGTAGGATCAGAAGTAATGCTGAGCTGATGGATTGATGACATGGCAAGATTCTTAAGTGGTTAATTGATCAGTTGTAACTGAATGCAACAGATCACGTGGAAAGCTTGTTGATGGATTCTAAAACACGTATGTGTGGTATAAGAGGGAAATACACACATCAGAATGATCATCATCATCTTCATCAGTTAGGTTCAGAAGTTTAGGGTTTTCTCAGAAGTTTATTCTTCATCTTGTTGTGTAGTTGTAATCGTTCCATCATTAAGTGATTATACTTCTCCATAAAGTGGATGTAGATCTTTACGATCGAACCACTATACATCCTTGTCTCCTTTCTTCGGTTTGATTTCATTTTGTTTTGATTCAATACGTGAGAGAGAGAGGGTGAGGAAGATAGAGTGTGCAAGTTTGCTCATAGATTAGTTTGAATTTGCATGTATTCATAAGAATTGGCGCCGTCTGTGGGAAGCCAAGAAGAAGAAGAAGATTCAGTGGAGAAGAAGATCAAATGGTTACTACTAAGTTTGATATTGAAAAGTTTTCAAAGAAGGCAGACTTCAGTCTGTGGAGGATGAAGATGGAGGCCATCTTGGTTCAACAAGGGTTATCAGAAGCAATCAAACCGCTTCCTGAAAATCAAGTTGCAGCAGTTGATGCTGTTGCTCTTGCAGCAGATCAAGAACAACAAACCAAGGCTAGAAGTGCACTTATCCTGTGTCTTGGAGATAAAGCCCTGAGGAAAATCTCAAAGGAAGCTACAGCAAGAGGAGTTTGGAAGAAATTGGAGGAGATGTACATGGTTAAAAGTCTGGCCAACCGTTTGTACATGAAGCAGCAATTATACTCTTTCAAGGTATCAGAAGATAAGTCAATAATTGGTCAATTAGATGAGTTTAACTAGAGCCGTCAAAATGGGTTGGGCCCGTCGGGTCGAACCGCACCCGCCTATATAATTGGTGGGTTGGGCCGAGCATTTCTAGCCCGCAACCCGCCTAGGCCCGCACCGCCTAAGCCCGCCAAATGACGGGTTGAGGTGGGTTTGGCCCGCCCCGCCCCGCCTAAGCCCGCCACATATCAAACTCGAGAGAAATGCCTAAAGTTTATCTTTCGTGTATTATGCTTTACAAAAGTCTACTGCTTTAAACATGTTCTTCTTTTAATTCTTGATCTAGATTGAAAATTTAAAAAAAAAAATGTTGATTATGTTTAGGTAATTATTTTGTTTGGGGGTAATTAATATTTTTGTTTGAATTTATATTCTTGCAGATTAGAATAAAAAATTATGGAGTTTGCCGATTTGAATCAAAGTGATAATATATGATATTAGAAATACGAACTCAAGTGGTAAATATAAGTCGAGGGAATTTTCAAATGTTTGGAACTTTTTTTGTGAAGATAGGAGTTGGTAAGAATACACATTCTACAGGAATCATGTTTATGTTTTAATTTTCTTGTTGATATTGTAATATTTTGTACCATTATTTTGGTATTTCATTTTAATAATATCATCCCTAATTAAAAAGAAAAAAGAAAAAAAATTGGCGGGTTGGCCCGCCATAGCCCGTGATCCGCCTTTGAATGGGTTGGGCCGAACATTTCTAGCCCGCAACCCGCCTAGGCCCGCCCCGCCTAAGCCCGCCAAATGGCGGGTTGAGGCGGATTTTGGCCCGCCCCGCCCCGCTGGCCCGTTTTGACGGCTCTAAGTTTAACAAGATCATTGATGATCTAGAAAATATTGATGTGGCTCTGTCAACTGAAGATAAAGCTGTCATCCTCATGTCAGCCCTTCCAAAGTCCTTTGAAGGTTTAAGGGATACACTTTTGTTTGCTAATGCTGAGTCAATCTCACTTGAGCAAGTTTTGTTAGCAGTTAAGTCAAAGGTGCTTCACAAGAATCAAGATCAACAAGCAATTGCAGAAAGGTTAGTAGCAAAGAAACAAAATCAGTGGAGCAAGAATAATAAGAGTAGCAATACTGATAATAGGAAGCCAGAAAAGAATTATAGTACTCCATCAGATGAAGAAGAAAACAAGAACTGCTATCACTACAATAAGCCTGGACATTTCAAGAAACAATGTTTCAAATGGAAAGCAATGGTGGCAAAGAAGATAGCTGAAAAGGGGGGAAATAAGAGGTCTCATGAAAATCAGGTAACAACTAATCAAGTTGGTTCAGATTCTGATTTCATTGAAGCAATGACAATTTGTTCTAGTTCAGTATCAGAAGAATGGGTTATGGATTCAGGATGTACATTTCATATGACTTCTAGAAAAGATTGGTTTACAGAATTAAGATCACAAGATGAAGGATCAGTCATGCTAGGTGATGATCATACCTGTAAGATTGAAGGAATAGGTTCTGTCAAACTTAAAATGTTTAATGGGAAAATCAGGATGCTGACAAATATCAGATATGTACCAAGTTTGAGAAGAAATCTAATATCTCTTGGAATGTTAGTTTCTCAAGGTTATGAGTGTCTTTTGAAGGGAGAAACACTTACTATCATAAAAGAAAAATCAGTAGTTGTTAAAGGTTTTAAGAGGTCTGATCTGTACTTCTTAAATGGTTCTGTTGTAACTGGACAGATTAATGCAACTAAGGATGATAGTAGTGTTAATATTTGGCATGGAAGGCTTGGTCATATAAGTGAAAGAGACTTGCAAGAACTTGCAAGACAGAGGCTTCTTGAGATCAGTTCAACTTGCAAGTTAGATCAGTGTGAAGCTTGTATATTAGGCAAGTCAAAGAGGTTAAAATTTGGTGCAGCTGTATTAGAATATATCCATTCTGATCTTGGGGACCTCTAAGACCTCAACAATAGGGGGTGGAAAATACTTCATATCATTCATTGATGATTATTCAAGAAAGGTATGGATAAGAATTTTAAAGACAAAGAATGAAGCATTATCAGTTTTTAAAGTTTGGTTGACAGAAACAGAACTACAGACTGGAAACAAGGTTAAGTGTTTGAGGACTGATAATGGGCTTGAGTTTGTATCACATGAATTCAACAAGTTTTGTCAAGAAAAGGGTATTAAGAGGCACAAAATAGTACCAAGCACACCACAGCAGAATGGAGTGGCTGAAAGAATGAATCAGACACTTCTTGCAAGAGTTAGGTGCATGATGAGTAGTGGAGGCTTCTCAAAAGGTTTCTGGGGTGAGTTAGTGTCAACTGCAGCTTATTTGATCAACTTATCTCCATGCACAACACTTAAATTTAAACCACCTGAACAAGTATGGACTGGAAGGATACCAGATTATAGTCATTTAAGGGTGATAGGTTGCCAAGTGTATTCACATCAAAAGCAAGACAAGTTAGATCCTAGAGCTGTTAAATGCGTGCTTGTAGGCTATCCTAAAGAAGTAAAAGGGTACAGGCTATGGTGTTATGAGACTAACAAGTTCATTGTTAGTAGGGATGTAACATTTAATGAAGACAAGATGCCTTTATTAGAGAGAGGTGCTGATAAGGTCATTACTACAGATAAGTGTGAGTTTGAGGTGGAGCATGATGGTAAAACAGTAGTACAGCACAATCAGGATCAGAGAAATGATGATGTACATGAGGAAGATGCTGCAGAAGAGAGAGCTGAATCATCTAGTTCAAATGAAATAAGGACTCTTAGCAGCTATCAACTAGTTAGGAATAGGTTGAGAAGGCAAATCAGAACACCTATTAGATATATAGAGGCTGACACTATGTCATATGCTCTCTATGTAGTATCAGATATTGATATCTATGAGCCAAGAACATATTCAGAGGCAATATCAGGTAAGGAGAGTATGGAGTGGTTAGATGCTATGGAAGAAGAGCTGCAATCATTAAAAATGAATAACACTTGGATGATTGTTGACAAGCCTGCAAATCAGAAGCTTGTAGGTTGTAAGTGGATATATAAGAAGAAACCAGTGACAAGTAAGAAATGAGGAATCAGATATAAGGCAAGGCTTGTAGCAAGAGGTTTTTCACAGCAAGAAGGTGTTGATTATAATGAAATCTTCTCACCAGTAGTCAAACATTGCTCAATAAGGATCTTGTTGTCATTAATTACTCAATTGAATTTGGAATTGCATCAGATGAATGTAACAACAGCTTTCTTACATGGAAATTTAGAGGAAAAGATTTACATGAAGATTCTTGAAGGTGTTAGTTTGAAAGGTGCAGATTCAAAGGCTTGTCTGTTACTTAAATCATTGTATGGACTGAAGCAAAGCCCAAGACAGTGGTATCTCAGGTTTGATGATTACATTACATCAAATAGTTTTGTCAGAAGCATGTATGATAGCTGTGTGTACATAAGATGTAAGGAAGGATGCTACACTTATCTACTACTTTATGTAGATGATATATTGATAGCATGCAACGATATGATAGGAATTAATACAATAAAAGATACCTTGAGGAAGGAGTTTGACATGAAAGATCTAGGTGAAGCAAGAATGATACGTGGTATGCAAATTGAAAGGGACGGATCAGCTGGTCAATTAAGATTGTTTCAAGAGTCATACTTGGATAAGGTTCTTAAGAGGTATAATATGAATCTCTGTAAGGATGTTTCAATACCAGTTAAGCAAGGTTTAAATCTGTCATCACTTCAAGGTCCTCAAACAGATAAGGAGAAGACAGAAATGAGCAATATACCATATGCAAGTGCAGTTGGTAGTTTGATGTATGCAGTGGTGTGTTGTAGGCCAGATTTGGCTTATGTTATGAGTATGATCAGTAGATTTATGAGCAACCTTGGTCTTGTACATTGGGATGCAGTGAAGTGGGCACTTAGATACATCAAAGGTACTATTTCAGTTGGATTGAAATTTCAGAAATAATTTACTTGGGACAGAGCTGTTGTTGGTTATGTGGATGCTGATTATGCAGCTAATCTTGATACAAGGAAGTCAATAACAGGTTATGTGTTTAATTTGTTTGGTACAGCAATAAGTTGGAAGGCTACACATCAACACATAGTAACACTCTCAACCACTGAGACTGAGTTTGTTGCTCTCACAGAAGCAATCAAAGAAGGTGTTTGGTTGATTGGTATTTTGGGAGAGTTTGGTGTTCAGCAAGATGCTATTGAAGTATATTGTGACAACCAAAGTGCTGTACATCTCTCAAAATACCATGGGTATCATGAGAGGACTAAACACATTGATGTAAGACTTTACTTCATAAGAGATATGATAGAAGAGAAGTTAGTGGCTGTCAAGAAGATTAAGACAGCAGACAATCCAGCTGATGCATTCACTAAGGCTCTACCAGTTCAGAAATATGAATTGTATAAGAGTCTTATTGGTCTTCAATAAACGGAAGAAAGGAAGGTGTGCTGCAGCCTATAATTGCAGCAAGATGGAGAGGTTTGATTACTTATGATGATGCATGGTCTAATGTGGAGATTTATTGAACATAGATCATGCATGCATGCGTGTGTGTGTGATATAAGACAGCTGTACACATTGAGGATGAAGAGTGGTTGAGCAGCAAGATGGATTGAAGGGTAGGATCAGTGCTGCTGCATAAGGAGAGCCGTAGGATCAGAAGTAATGCTGAGCTGATGGATTGATGACATGGCAAGATTCTTAAGTGGTTAATTGATCAGTTGTAACTGAATGCAACAGATCACGTGGAAAGCTTGCTGATGGATTCTAAAACACGCCTGTGTGGTATAAGAGGGAAATACACACATCAGAATGATCATCATCATCTTTATCAGTTAGGTTCAGAAGTTTAGGGTTTTCTCAGAAGTTTATTCTTCATCTTGTTGTGTAGTTGTAATCGTTTCATCATTAAGTGATTATGCTTCTCCATAAAGTGGATGTAGATCTTTACGATCGAACCACTATACATTCTTGTCTCCTTTCTTTGGTTTGATTTCATTTTGTTTTGATTCAATATGTGAGAGAGAGAGGGTAAGGAAGATAGAGTGTGCAAGTTTGCTCATAAATTAGTTTGAATTTGC
The DNA here is from genome assembly GCA_023678885.1 of Pogostemon cablin. NCBI lineage: Eukaryota > Viridiplantae > Streptophyta > Magnoliopsida > Lamiales > Lamiaceae > Pogostemon > Pogostemon cablin. The sequence continues at coordinate 41,823,747 of CM042959.1, read as the reverse complement.
ATGTATTCATAAGAATCACATTATGACCAGCAGCAGTGGCTTTTGAATACATATGAAAGGAAACCCACCAAATGAAAATTTCACAAAATTGCACTTTAAAGCTGGGCAGAATTCCTCTGCACACTTGCTTTCGACGGTGGCGTCGATGTAAAGCGGTCATCTGCTCATAATCCAGCTTCAGCGCCACCCATCGCAGCCCTGTCGGCCGACAATCCACGATGGAGCTCGTCACTTTCTGCCCTTCACCTTTCTCTCAACCACCTCCAAGTAGCACATCTACTTCTCCTCGCTCGAATCCCGATCTCTGCTCAGCTTCGATTTCCATACAAGCATCGCCCTCTCCTCCATCAGCGATGCCGACATCGTCGATAGTTAGTCGACCCTGAATCGGATCCAGTGACAAATTATAAACCTAATTCACGTTTGGACAAACAAAGGACTGCTGAATCTGGAGGAGTCGTGGCGGAATGTGGTTTGATTAATCGACGAAAACTGGTGGCGGAGGCTGAGGAATTAGGGCTTTCTGGGCTTCAATTTGCGGGCGGTGGATTGTCTCTTCTTCCCTGGTGAGCCTTGATATCCGTCACAGACAACGCAGTATCAACTCGCAAGATTTTCAGCAACCAGCGCGATTTTCTTGTCTTGAATCCAGAAAAGAAAACGGTGGATCCACGAATTTATTTCTTATTGCTGTAGGATCCAATTGCACCAGTTAATTCATGAGCCTAGTTGTACCCTATTTGTCCTCTTTTTTTAAATATACGTAATATTATAAATAAGATTTAAATGGAGTATTACTTTTTATTCATGATTATTATTTAATATTTCTTAATTAACTATATAATAATAATAATTTTATTTCTATTAATTATTATTTTTAAGAAACTAATGTAATATATATATATATATATATATATATATATATATATATATATATATATATATATATATATATATATATAATGTATATGTAATATTCTTTTAAATATTCATAAATTTATAATGTAATTTTATTTTTTAATTTAATTATATTAGTTTCAAATTATATAAATAACTAAAGAAAATAAATTTTATAATTCATATGTCATAATTGAATAATTAAGATATATGTAAATAAATAATTATTAATATACTAAATTTAAAAAATTAACAAATATTTACAAGCTCAATTTTAATGGTATTTGATATGAAATAATGATTTAACTTAAAAAACTTAAACTTTCGATTCTATACATGAATTAATTTTTCAACCTCTTATTCTTTAGAGGTAAATCGATTCAAGAGTACTTGAATCGTCGATCCTCCCTTCGCTTGAAGAATACTTGAATCAGAGGTAAATCGATTAAAGAGTACTTCAATCGTTGATCCTCCCTTCACTCGAAGAATACTTGAATCAATACTTTAGAGGTAGATCTTAAAAAATACTTGAATCAAGAGGTAATACTTGAATCGATTTTTTTTCCTCTTGAATAATCAATTCTTAAGATATAAATCGATTCAAGTATTTTTGAATCGATCCTCTTACTCTTGAAAAATTGATTTTTAAGATGTAAATCTATTCAAGAATACTTGAATCGATTCTCCATATTTGAATTGATTCTCTTCCTCTTGATCGATTCTCCATACTTGAATCGATTCTCTTCCTCTTGAAGAATCGATTCTTAAGATGTAAATCGATTCAAGAATACTTGAATCAATTCTCTTCTTCTTGAAGAATACTTGAATCGATTTTTTTTAGAGGTAGATCGAATCTCTACTTGATTCGCTCTATCGAAATAAAATTTTATACTTTCATAAATCAATTATCTAGAGGAACTTGAAGAAAGCTCCTATTCCTCTTCGGAGAATCGAATGCATGTATTTAGAATGAATAACCAAAATGTCTTATTTATAGGTGGATGAGAGAGAATATTATATGGAGTATTCCTTTTTCCCTTTATATATATGATTTATTTAATATTAATTAATTTATTGCGTTAAAGATTTAGTAATTAATTAATGATACCCAAATAAATAAATAAAATATTAAAAATTATATTATTATTAAAAATAAGAAATGTATTATTTAAAAAAAATATTAAATAAGGAAGTTAATTAAAAGTAAATAAAAAAAATATTTAAAAAAGTATTAAAAATTCAAAAATTTGAGAAAATTACACTTCATATTATAGTGGAGACGACACGTCAACAAGAAAAATTTCTGCTATAATATAGTTAAGATTAGCAATAATTAAAAAATAAATTAAAAAAAAAAACAGAAAGGATGAGTTTTATAGGAATTTATAATAATTAATTAAAGTTAGAATGGTAATGTGGAAAATTACCGATAGATTTAATTAATAATTATTTTTTAAAGAAATGTAGAAGATATAAAGAGAATAAGAAATTAGACAAAGTCTCTAGTGAGACGTTATTTACATTTTACATGAGACGGTTTGTGAGACGTGTTAAAGTATGTTTATTATTTAGATAAAGTAATATTTTCTAAAATATACTAGATTATGCATAAAAGTATGATTTTAGCGTGTTATAACATAATTTATTATTGACATATGATTAGAGCTATTTTCACCTACATTTTAGTGTCTTTTTATATGTGTTTTCGTATTATTTTATCCGTATTTTATGTGTTATTTGGTTGTGTTTTGTGTTTTTATTTAAATGTGTGTGAATGAGCTTAAACTTAAGATTTTCACTTTTTATTTGATGCTAAACATGATAAGGAAGATGTAGGAAAAAGCGGATCTCAATTCGGAGTTGAAACGAGGAAGAACGAACCGAAATAGTGAAAGAGGAGAAGAAGCTGCACAACACGGCCGGCCGTGTGCAGGAACACGGGTCGTGTCTTGAACACGCCTCGAGTTCCGCACACGGGTCTGTGCATGAGGCCGTGTGATGTCGCCAGAAACACCAACTCGGCCACCCCTGTGGCCGAGCGCAGAGCACGGGTCGAGCGCAGAACACGGGCCGTGTACCGCGCACGGCCCTGTCCTAGAAGCCGTGTGCGGACACCAGATTACACAACACGGCCACCCCTGTGGCCGTGTGCAGAGCTCGAGCCGTGTAGGTGTAATTCCTGCTAAAAAATCAGAATCTTCTAGAAGGCCCACATGGGGTATAAATAGACCCCATTTCAACACTTTGTAGATCAGATCCGAAATCCTATCATCTACACACACCTCACACACCATTTCTTCCATTTTCCACCATCCATCTTCATCCATCTTCATCCATCTTCATCCACCCATCATATCTTCCATTTTTGGTGCTAAAGACTTCAAATCAAGAGCTAGAGGTGGAGATCAAGAAGAATAGAAGATTCTCTTCAAGAAATTGATAGGGAAGAATCCATTCATTTTGTATTTCTTTAGATCTAAGACTATGGGTATTTGTAATGAATCATTTATTTGTTTTATTACTTTTATCATGTTAGGCTAATCCCTCTAGTGGGATTAGGAACATGAAGAGCATATTAGATTTATATTATCATGTGGATTAAATTGGTTTTTGATTTAATTGATGTTGATTCCTATTCATGGAGTTTAATTGTCTTGATGTTATGATGGCATGGTTTGTTATTCATGAATGTTTATTGGTTTAATGGATTGTTGATCAATGGATTATTTGTGGTAATTAAATGCTATCATGATGTTCATGTATGTATTGCTTGGAGTGAGACGGAAACGACCCTCTATAGTATTAGGAAGGCATGAATAGACATTGAGTTTGGGTTTGACCGAAAGGATATTTGAATTCAATGAGGGGAACCAATCCATTCGTTGGCCTTAGTACACAAAAAGGGAGAGTTTAATCTAACTAGTACCTAGATGGAAGGGGTTAATGTTGGGCTTTGATCTTAAGTGCTTTTGGGAGTCTAAAATGGATCAACAACCTTTGTAACCCGAAAGGGAGCTTAGGATACAATCGTGATCACCCTTAGTCTACATCAATTGAGTTGAATTCCGTTTGCATGATAATATGAATCGAGTGTGCTTGGATGTTTCTAATCCCATGATTTTCCATACTTGAACTTTAGCACCCATTATTTTTACTCGTCATTTTCTTATTTGCTATCCTTATTTACTTGCTCCTTGCTTTAGTTGTTCATCAATCTCCAAACCCCCGATCATCTTTACAAAAACAACATGAACATGAGCTCACGTATTTTGTTAGTCCGAACATAACTCCTTATTGGATTGATAATTTTTCTTGGGATATACTACTACAACGATCGAGTATTCTTGCTCGTGAGTGCCATAAAAATAGGCAAACAAGAAACATGAACTTGGTTTCAATTTCGGTAATTGATAAGAGCAAGTGTACTCTATCGTGTGTAGCACGTAAGCGACCAAGTGCAAAATTTATAAGATATCGAACCCAAGGGCGAAAGTGGGTAGCCGTATTTGAGAAATGCTTTACTCTAATAGGACGAATCGAAGAATGAGGGGAGATGATTATACTACAAACTAACAACTAGGAAAGCAATAAAAGATAGATGGATACAATGGACATGTAAGACGGATGATGGTAGAGCAATCTAAGAAATATGCAAGGCAAGCAACACTCATGGAAAAGACTTATGTAGACTCACACACACACATGCTTTGATGGTTTTCAAGTTATGATACTAAGGGCAATCACAATTGTACCCCTAACCCCTATGGCCAAGGTGATTAGGTTCTCAACTCTTTTACAAGTTTAAATCTCCTAAGATTGTCTTACTCTCAATTCCCTCATGGGTACTATGATCATAAGTTGGTTCCCCTCACTAGTTCATCACTAATGTTCTATCATGAGGTTCTAAGCACTTGGAGGGAATGGCTTTCCTCCCCTCATACTAACTAAGTCACCTAATACAATCAATGATTCAATTAAATCACCACACATAATATTGGAATGGCCATCCTAACACTATGCATAGAGAATTTAACCACACACATCATGCATCAAATGAGAATAAGAATTCATGATAGAAAGTAATCATAACAATCAATTCATCAAGCTTTAATAGTGCAAAAATCTACATATTTCCTAACCAATCATATTGCTAGCCTCACTTGAGGACTAGCCACAAATATTCATTGCAAATTGGCTACAATCCAATACAAGCTCCATATGAGCAATAAAATGAAGAAAGTAGCAAAATAAAAGAGATTGAGCTTCCCCTTGAAGGTAGACTCCTTCTTCCTTGATCATGCCAAATTCTTCAAACAAATCTGATTTCCTCTTCTTAGATGATGGAAGGAATGGATGTATGGATGGATTTATGAAGATCAAGGTGAATTGATGGATTTAGATGGTGTAGATGGCTTGTAGATCTAGTGTGTGAGGAAATATGGTGTGAATTGTGTGTAACTGCTCTCAATCTGATCTAATGTGTATCTCCCCCTCTAATTTCGCACAAATCATGGTTTTATATCACTTATGGACCTTCTAGAAGCTTCCGGAACTTTCTGAAAATTACACAGGATTTTGCACCTACACGGCCCGTGCTGCAGTACACGGCCCGTGTAGGGCACACCTACTTCGGCGTTTTGTGCGTGCTTCCGGACACGGCTCGAGCTGCAATACACGGCCTTGATCATGGCCGTGCAGCACTTTCTGACGACAATACACGGCTCCTTCTTACAGGGCCGAGCTCCGCACACGGGGCGTGCAGCAGCGCACGGCCCGTGCACCAGCGCACGGCCGAATCTCTGGCCGAGCAGCGTGTTCTGATGACATTACACGGCCAGCTGCTACAGGGCCGTGTTCCGCGCACGGCCCGTGCAGCTGCATGGCCTATTCTTCGTCTCCCTTTTGCTCCCGACTCCGTGTTTGTCCATTCCATGACCTGTTTTACACATATTTAAGCTCATTTACACAATTCTATCAGTTCGTACCACATTCCTCAAAACAACAATAACTCCACCAAAAGTAACACACATACGGATAAAAACATCCGAAAATACACACATAAAGACACTAAAACCTAGGTGAAAATGACGACAATCAACCCCCCAAACTTAAAGTGTTGTTCGTCCTCGAACAACTAAAAATGATAAACAAGAGGAGAAATTTTCACCTAGAAAACATCTAACGAACATGAACCACAACGCATCACAAGTAATAAGGACTTCAAAATCAAGTCAAGTATCCCTACATAATCAAACTTATAACATGAAAAATTAACGAGTTCAATCTCAAGCATGACAAAAGAGTAATCAAATCCCTTTCAATCCAAGCCTTTCATAGGATATCAAATTCGCTCAACACTCTTTGAAGTAAGGTTTTGAACAACACTCATCAACCGGTTGTAACCGACTCACCATAGGCTTGCTCATGGACTATGTTCACAAGCCACCCTAGTTTCAATAAGTGATCAAAGAGGTCTTAATCTTTGGATGTAATGTTTAGGCTCTTTGGTAAGGTAGGAAACTTTGGATCATAGTGACTTTTCAAATGTGGTTGATCGAAGAGATGATTCCTTTCTTCTACATCCTCACTTTCATGCTTCCTTTCTTTTCTACTTTAATCACAAGCACTAAGCATCATTATTCCTTGGATTTCTTGAGCTTCTTTTTGAATGGCATACTTCTTTTCTTTAACTTTTGTGTTCCTTGAGCATATTTTTCTATTGTGCTCCTTTTTCACTTTTGTTGAAGTTGCACTTGCTTTTCTTAAGCTCTTTCATCCTTTTTCTTGACTCAACCTTTCTTTCCATATACGTTTCTTTGCACATATTTCCACATATTCCCTTGTAAACCATCATCATCCTCAATTACCCACACATAGGTTATATATATAAGGTTTAAATGGGTTTTCAAGGCTTGTAATGTGTTTATATCACAAGAAATAGGCTTAAAGGTTCAAAGTGGCTTACTAGGGATAATGTTTTTGGTAAGGAAATTTTTGGCTATGACTTCACTTAACAAGGATGGCCTAAGATCATTTCACAAATTTCAACCATTCGGGCTTCGTTCCTATAGTCCAAGAGCAAGTTCTAGTTTGTCTAAGTTCACCCGGTCCTCTCATCAAGAATTAACCATGGAGGCACGGTTGAGGCTCAACTCTCACAAGCTTTTGCTTGGACCAAAAGAAATCTAATCAACCTTCATACTTCTCAAAATTGAACAAATTATGTAATCCATGTCACAATTTCAACAAGTAGAAACCATTAACATGCTTGCCATCACCTATCACAAACAATGCATCATAGCTCATACTCAAAAACATTACTCAACTCCTTCCCAAAACATACCACCAAAACCACACCTATACAAGAATTAAAATAACAACAAACATCACCTACTAATCAAGGGATCAACCAACAATACAAACATATAACAAGCATAAATCAAATCATCCATCAAAAGAAAATAAAGCACATCAACTCAAACCCATAACAATAAAGATCAATCACCCATCGCATCATCAATTGAGCATAAAATTCACATTAGAACAAAGCCCATACATCAATTTACTAAATTCATATCAAAATTCAAAAGTTTTGGTTCAAGAAGTCATACCTTTCAACAATTGGATGTGGAGAAGTGATTTGGTGTGCAAACTTGACAAACTTTACTCACAATCCTTCAAAAACTAACCTGGTGGAAGATTTGTGTACTTGGAGGAGTGAATTGAATGTGTACGGATGAAAGGGAGTGTGTAGAATGCTTTCGGAAAAGCCCTTTTTAAAAACTGGTCGAACCCCTGCACGGCCCGTGTTACGCAGCACGGCCTCAAGTTAGGCCGTGCAGCGTGTTCTGATCCCCCTACACGGCCACATGTGACAGGGCCGTGTGCGGAACACGGCCCGTGTACTGTTTCTCCTGCACGGCTCGAGCTGCGTAACTCGGCCATCATCCTGGCCGTGTAGCATGTTCTGATCCCGCTACACGGCCAACTGCTACAGGGCCGTGTACAGCGCACGGCCCGTGTAGCAGTTTGCCCTGTTCTTCATTTTTCTTGCTTCACTCCATCCTTGCCCTTATTCGTTTTCTCAATGCTCTTCATGCTTCTCCACCTCTTATGCCTACTTTAAGCTCCAATTGATCAAGTGTGACCACCACGCAACCTCCCCCCAAACTTAAATTAACACAAGTGTTAAAATTTAAGTTTGTAAAGAGTGGTGAGGCATACAATCATCATTCCACCTTTAACATCCGTGTCTTTTCTCTTATGCGTTTCTCATGAGCTTAACCACCTTCATACCAAATCTACAAAACAAGCATCAAAAGATAAAAGAATGGGTTGCCTCCCATTTAGCGCTAAGTTTAACGTCTTCAAGCCGGACGGAATTTCAAGCTCATTTAGCAATCGGAGAAATCCAAGACCCCATCGGGCCTCATCTTCACTTTAAACATTTCCTTAACAACCTTCTTATCCACACTTCTTGCTCCTTTAACACTTGAGCTCAATTCATTTACTCTTTTACTTATGTTTTCAAATCCCGGAGGCTCTTTATCAATCTTCCAATTAACACGTGGATCACCCCCGAACTTGTTCCTCTTTAAAGAAAACTTTTCTGCACATTCAAATACAAAGTTAGTTAATTCTTTATCTTTTAAAAGTTCACTTACCACTCGATCACGATCATCCGGAGGCTTAATGGGTGGCTTCAAATGAAGATCTCCCCCTTTCAAATTCTTGCTTGATAGCACCAATTCTTTTTCATTTGAACGGAGTGTGACTTCCTTTCTATCCATGTCAAATTTTGCTCTTCCGGTGGCCAAAAACGGCCTTCCAAAAATCAATGGGATCAAAGGATCCGCTTGCTTATCAACTACCATGAAATCCACCGGAAAGACAAACTCTTCTATTTGCACAAGCATATCCTCCACAACTCCATGGGGCTTAATCATTGAACCATCCATTATTCCGATCTCCACATCCGTTTCCTTTAACTTTCCAATGTCAAGCGTTTCAAAAACTTCCAAAGGCATCACATTAATGCTCGAACCAAGATCACATATAGCATTAAGGTATTCTCCATTTCTAATTTTACAAGTAAGCACGAATTTACCGGGGTCTTCAACCTTTAATGAAGTATCAACTTCAACAATTCCATGATCTTGTTCCAACCACAACTTTTTCTCATCCCTACTTTCATCAACAAATGAAGACAAGAATTCCTCAATAATCCTCTCATCATCAAAAGACAATTCATCATCATTAGCAACTTCCTCTTCCACTTTAGATACAATTTCATCAACAACTACTTCTTCAACCTTTGAAACAATGTTTGTTATTTCCACCAACCCTTTTTCCACCTTGCTTTCCAAATTACAAACGGTAACATACAAGCATTGTTCCTTAGGATTTGTAACGGTAGTGGAAGGAAATTTACCTTTTCGATGCATTTCACCTTGCTCGGTTGCCATTTGACTAATGTGAGTCTCAATTGCTTTAAATCGATTCTCATTTGCCTCATCTCTTTGCTTCACATATTCAAACATCTTAGTCATTTTATCCTCCAATGTAGACATTGTAGACTTTCCTTCATCATTTGGAGCCTTCTCCCCCGGATGAATGCCCGGTGGCAATGTGAGTGCATTACTTTGATTCCCATACGACAAATTTTCATATCTCCGGGGTTGATTGAAATTCCCTTGAAAGTTACCTTGCCCCCAACCTCCTTGCCTTTGTGGATATCCTCCTCCATTATTCCCAAAATTCCCACCGTAATTTCCTTGGAAGTTCCTTCCTTGCATGAAGGCAACTTCCTCAAGTGTCATCTCCGATGGGCTCCAAGAATTAGGGGACATACCTTGTTGAGGTATAGAAGTAGGCATTTGACAACTTTGAGAAGATTGACCCATACTTGGTGTAGAAACACCTTGTTGAAAATTAGGAAACACTTGTTGATTCATCAAAGGTAATGACATCACATGCGGAGGATTAGCTAGCACTTGTTGATTCACCATTGGTGTAGATGTTGGAGTCACTTGCATACTAGCATTCATCCTTTTTAGTATCTCAGTTATTGCTCTATCGGTTACATCTTCATTAGGCACCTCCACCTTTTTCACTTGTTGCAAGCACACTTCTTCCATCTTAGCAATCTTCTCTTTTTCATATAAGCCCGCAACTCTATCCATGGCCCATTGTCCCGTATTCAAAGCTATTTCTTCACATATGGCAATTGTTCTTTCCGGAGTTTGCCCCAAAATCGAACCTCCCGATGAAGCATCAACAAGCATCCTTTCACTTCCATTCAAACCGGCATAGAAAAATCCTACTTGTTGATCTTCGGGAAATCCGTGTTGTGGGCATTTCCTTAGCATTTCTTTGAATCGGTCCCAAGCCTCACTAAAAGTTTCAAGAGGCATTTGCTTAAATTGTAATATTTGACCTTTAAGATGCAACATCTTCGATGGTGGGAAATACTTGCTCAAGAATCTTTGTGCCAACTCTCTCCATGTGTTGTAGGATCCCGGTGGTAAAGTATGATACCAAGCCTTAGCTCTATCTCGTAATGAAAACGAGAAGAGCTTCAATTTAATAATATCCTCACTTACCCCATTTATCTTGACCGTATTTGCTAACTCCGTAAATTGGGCTAAGTGAGCATTTGGATCCTCCATAGTACCTCCACCAAATTGGTTTGCTTGCACCATGTTGATCAATCCCGTCTTGATCTCAAAATGATTAACATTCACCGGTGGTCCCACAACATGGTTTCCATATTGCGGTTGGAAGTGATCTCGGATGTTCATTCCCACTCCATTATTCCCATTTCTACGAGGTTGATTTTGCACTATCGGAGGATCATTCCTTGCTTCTTGTTGTGCCAACAAGTTTTGAATAATAGCTTGCAATTGTTGGTTTTGCAAGTGCATTTGTTGAGCATAAACTTGTGGCACATATTCTTGATTACCAAAACCTCCTCTAGCATTATCACCACCTTGAAAATTTCTCAAATTACCTTCTTCATCAACCATATTTGCATTATCCCTTACTTCTTCCATATTTTCTTCCGTTGGTTCCAACACTCCTCTTCTTTGTCTTCTTAAGGTAGCTTCTAATTCCAAATTCAAAGGTTCAATAGATTGCGACCTTGAACGAGTTTGCATGTACCTACAAGAATTCCAAAATTTAGCTCTCCAAGTAACTAAGACAAGTAAACAACTATACAAATGAAAGAAATATCCTTATCAAGACTAATCAACTTCAAACTCGTTACAACCACAAGTTTAACATTTCCCCGGCAAGCGGCGCCATGAACTTGGTTTCAATTTCGGTAATTGATAAGAGCAAGTGTACTCTATCGTGTGTAGCACGTAAGCGACCAAGTGCAAAATTTATAAGATATCGAACCCAAGGGCGAAAGTGGGTAGCCGTATTTGAGAAATGCTTTACTCTAATAGGACGAATCGAAGAATGAGGGGAGATGATTATACTACAAACTAACAACTAGGAAAGCAATAAAAGATAGATGGATACAATGGACATGTAAGACGGATGATGGTAGAGCAATCTAAGAAATATGCAAGGCAAGCAACACTCATGGAAAAGACTTATATAGACTCACACACACACATGCTTTGATGGTTTTCAAGTTATGATACTAAGGGCAATCACAATTGTACCCCTAACCCCTATGGCCAAGGTGATTAGGTTCTCAACTCTTTTACAAGTTTAAATCTCCTAAGATTGTCTTACTCTCAATTCCCTCATGGGTACTATGATCATAAGTTGGTTCCCCTCACTAGTTCATCACTAATGTTCTATCATGAGGTTCTAAGCACTTGGAGGGAATGGCTTTCCTCCCCTCATACTAACTAAGTCACCTAATACAATCAATGATTCAATTAAATCACCACACATAATATTGGAATGGCCATCCTAACACTATGCATAGAGAATTTAACCACACACATCATGCATCAAATGAGAATAAGAATTCATGATAGAAAGTAATCATAACAATCAATTCATCAAGCTTTAATAGTGCAAAAATCTACATATTTCCTAACCAATCATATTGCTAGCCTCACTTGAGGACTAGCCACAAATATTCATTGCAAATTGGCTACAATCCAATACAAGCTCCATATGAGCAATAAAATGAAGAAAGTAGCAAAATAAAAGAGATTGAGCTTCCCCTTGAAGGTAGACTCCTTCTTCCTTGATCATGCCAAATTCTTCAAACAAATCTGATTTCCTCTTCTTAGATGATGGAAGGAATGGATGTATGGATGGATTTATGAAGATCAAGGTGAATTGATGGATTTAGATGGTGTAGATGGCTTGTAGATCTAGTGTGTGAGGAAATATGGTGTGAATTGTGTGTAACTGCTCTCAATCTGATCTAATGTGTATCTCCCCCTCTAATTTCGCACAAATCATGGTTTTATATCACTTATGGACCTTCTAGAAGCTTCCGGAACTTTCTGAAAATTACACAGGATTTTGCACCTACACGGCCCGTGCTGCAGTACACGGCCCGTGTAGGGCACACCTACTTCGGCGTTTTGTGCGTGCTTCCGGACACGGCTCGAGCTGCAATACACGGCCTTGATCATGGCCGTGCAGCACTTTCTGACGACAATACACGGCTCCTTCTTACAGGGCCGAGCTCCGCACACGGGGCGTGCAGCAGCGCACGGCCCGTGCACCAGCGCACGGCCGAATCTCTGGCCGAGCAGCGTGTTCTGATGACATTACACGGCCAGCTGCTACAGGGCCGTGTTCCGCGCACGGCCCGTGCAGCTGCATGGCCTATTCTTCGTCTCCCTTTTGCTCCCGACTCCGTGTTTGTCCGTTCCATGACCTGTTTTACACATATTTAAGCTCATTTACACAATTCTATCAGTTCGTACCACATTCCTCAAAACAACAATAACTCCACCAAAAGTAACACACATACGGATAAAAACATCCGAAAATACACACATAAAGACACTAAAACCTAGGTCACATTAGATCAGATTGAGAGCAGTTACACACAATTCACACCATATTTCCTCACACACTAGATCTACAAGCCATCTACACCATCTAAATCCATCAATTCACCTTGATCTTCATAAATCCATCCATACATCCATTCCTTCCATCATCTAAGAAGAGGAAATCAGATTTGTTTGAAGAATTTGGCATGATCAAGGAAGAAGGAGTCTACCTTCAAGGGGAAGCTCAATCTCTTTTATTTTGCTACTTTCTTCATTTTATTGCTCATATGGAGCTTGTATTGGATTGTAGCCAATTTGCAATGAATATTTGTGGCTAGTCCTCAAGTGAGGCTAGCAATATGATTGGTTAGGAAATATGTAGATTTTTGCACTATTAAAGCTTGATGAATTGATTGTTATGATTACTTTCTATCATGAATTCTTATTCTCATTTGATGCATGATGTGTGTGGTTAAATTCTCTATGCATAGTGTTAGGATGGCCATTCCAATATTATGTGTGGTGATTTAATTGAATCATTGATTGTATTAGGTGACTTAGTTAGTATGAGGGGCCCGATGGGGTCTTGGATTTTTCCGATTGTTAAGAGCTTAAATTCGTCCAGCTTGAAGACGTTAAACTTAGCGCTAAATGGGAGGCAACCCATTCTTTTTATCTTTTGTTGCTTATTTGTTTTGGCCTTGTAGGTTGATTGTGTTCATGGAGAAAAATGCTCATTGAAGAAAAGAGAAATGCTTCATGGATTCAAGTCGACATGTCTCACCACTTGTTGCAAACTTAATTCGTGACTCTTGTCTCGAGTTAAGTTTGGGGGGGCGCTAGTGCATGGTGAATATAACTTGAGTCGTGTGGATGCGGTTACTTCTCTACAAGAAGATCATCAATGGAAACTACAAGGGTAAGTCTCACCACTTTTTGCAAACTTAAGTCTCAACTCTTGTTTCGATTTAAGTTTGGGGGGAGAGTGTGTGGTGTGACTCACCACTGGAGTATGATTCTTGTAAAATTGGGCAAATTTTAAAATTTTTCTCATGAGTTTGGGTTGATTTTGGCATGATTGGTGGTGTTGAAGTGCATGATAGTCCATATTTATAATGAAATTGTTGAATAATGGTGTTTGTTGAGTGTTTGAGCATGAATGAGAGGTATTGGAAGCAAGATGGAGCTTGGAGCTAACGTTTTCCTTACCAAATGCCTATTGAGGGAGTACTCTACACCTTTGATTTGGATTGTTGTGACTAGCATGATACTTCATTTGTTATGTTTGTGGGAGGTTTACTTTCGTATATTAGGATTTCCTTTTCAATAAAGGTTGGGATGAATGTGTGCTTAATTTTCTTATGGATGATGGTATTTTGTGTTTTTGCATGTTTTGTATTTTTGTTGTGTCTTGTTTGTTGAGTCCTTATTTGTATGTTGTGTGTATTTTCATTCTTGTCTTGGGATGTTTGGTGGTTTGTTTAGGGATGTCGTGAGTCATTTTTGAATGTGAGTGATGATAGGTTGTGGTGATAAGTGATGACAAATTATGATTAAGAATCTCTACACTTTCAAATTGTGACATGTTTTACTTAACTTGTTCAATTTTGAGATGAATGTGGTGTAATAAGTTCCTTAAGGTCCGAGCACAAGCTTGTGAGCATTTGAGCCTCAACCATGCATACATGGTATTTCTTCATGAGTGGATCGGTTGTGTTTGATAAGTTAGAACTTGCTCAAGGACTATAGGAACGAGCCCGATTAGTGGAGATTGGTGAAATGATCTAAGGCCATCCTTGTTATTATAGTCATTGCCATATATGTTCCCTACCATGAACATCATCCTTAGTTAACCATTTTGAGCATATAAACCTATTTCTTGTGAATTTAGCACATTTCAAGCCTTAATTACCCATTCAAGCTTATATATACCTTTGTGTGGGTGATTGAGGAGATGGTAACTAGAAAGGATTGATTGATTAGCAAAAGAAGAAAAAGGACATGGTAAACAAGCAAGAAAAATGATGAAAAGAGCAAAACAAGAATGCACATGCAACCTCAAAGTAAGAAAGGAGCAAATCAACATCAAAATGCTCAAGTAAACAAAATTCAAAGATAGGAAGCATGCATCAAAAGAAGCTCAATCCAAGGAAAGTTAATGAATAGTGCTTTAGATTATAAAGATAAGAAAGGAAGAAAGAAAAGTGGAGAAGTTGAGGAAATTGGCCATCTCTTTGATTACTTACACTTGTTGAGTCACTATTATCCATATCTTCCCTACCATACCAAAGAGCCTATCATTACATCCTAATTAAAGACCTTTTTGATCATTAATTGAAACTTTGGTGGTTTGTGAATATAGTCCGCGAGCAAGCTTATAGCGAGTCGAGCCAATCGATTAATGAGTGTGATTTATCCGAGTTCAAAAGAGTGTTGAGAGACATCGATATACATTGTGAGGCTTGGACTAAAAGGGACTATATTACACTATTACTCTCTTTTGATTGAACTTATTAATTTCTCATGTCATGATTTTAATGTTGTAGGATGACTTAGCATAGTTTGTAGTTATTATTGCTAACGATGTAGTTATTAATTTCTCCTTTTGGTTTGTCATTTTCGTTGCTCGGGGACGAGCAACACCTTAAGTTTGGGGGGTTGATTAGAGCTATTTTCACCTACATTTTAGTGTCTTTTTATATGTGTTTTCGTATTATTTTATCCGTATTTTATGTGTTATTTGGTTGTGTTTTGTGTTTTTATTTAAATGTGTGTGAATGAGCTTAAACTTAAGATTTTCACTTTTTATTTGATGCTAAACATGATAAGGAAGATGTAGGAAAAAGCGGATCTCAATTCGGAGTTGAAACGAGGAAGAACGAACCGAAATAGTGAAAGAGGAGAAGAAGCTGCACAACACGGCCGGCCGTGTGCAGGAACACGGGTCGTGTCTTGAACACGCCTCGAGTTCCGCACACGGGTCTGTGCATGAGGCCGTGTGATGTCGCCAGAAACACCAACTCGGCCACCCCTGTGGCCGAGCGCAGAGCACGGGTCGAGCGCAGAACACGGGCCGTGTACCGCGCACGGCCCTGTCCTAGAAGCCGTGTGCGGACACCAGATTACACAACACGGCCACCCCTGTGGCCGTGTGCAGAGCTCGAGCCGTGTAGGTGTAATTCCTGCTAAAAAATCAGAATCTTCTAGAAGGCCCACATGGGGTATAAATAGACCCCATTTCAACACTTTGTAGATCAGATCCGAAATCCTATCATCTACACACACCTCACACACCATTTCTTCCATTTTCCACCATCCATCTTCATCCATCTTCATCCATCTTCATCCACCCATCATATCTTCCATTTTTGGTGCTAAAGACTTCAAATCAAGAGCTAGAGGTGGAGATCAAGAAGAATAGAAGATTCTCTTCAAGAAATTGATAGGGAAGAATCCATTCATTTTGTATTTCTTTAGATCTAAGACTATGGGTATTTGTAATGAATCATTTATTTGTTTTATTACTTTTATCATGTTAGGCTAATCCCTCTAGTGGGATTAGGAACATGAAGAGCATATTAGATTTATATTATCATGTGGATTAAATTGGTTTTTGATTTAATTGATGTTGATTCCTATTCATGGAGTTTAATTGTCTTGATGTTATGATGGCATGGTTTGTTATTCATGAATGTTTATTGGTTTAATGGATTGTTGATCAATGGATTATTTGTGGTAATTAAATGCTATCATGATGTTCATGTATGTATTGCTTGGAGTGAGACGGAAACGACCCTCTATAGTATTAGGAAGGCATGAATAGACATTGAGTTTGGGTTTGACCGAAAGGATATTTGAATTCAATGAGGGGAACCAATCCATTCGTTGGCCTTAGTACACAAAAAGGGAGAGTTTAATCTAACTAGTACCTAGATGGAAGGGGTTAATGTTGGGCTTTGATCTTAAGTGCTTTTGGGAGTCTAAAATGGATCAACAACCTTTGTAACCCGAAAGGGAGCTTAGGATACAATCGTGATCACCCTTAGTCTACATCAATTGAGTTGAATTCCGTTTGCATGATAATATGAATCGAGTGTGCTTGGATGTTTCTAATCCCATGATTTTCCATACTTGAACTTTAGCACCCATTATTTTTACTCGTCATTTTCTTATTTGCTATCCTTATTTACTTGCTCCTTGCTTTAGTTGTTCATCAATCTCCAAACCCCCGATCATCTTTACAAAAACAACATGAACATGAGCTCACGTATTTTGTTAGTCCGAACATAACTCCTTATTGGATTGATAATTTTTCTTGGGATATACTACTACAACGATCGAGTATTCTTGCTCGTGAGTGCCATAAAAATAGGCAAACAACATACTTTAAGTACAAATAAGCATACTTTATGTATAGATTAAGCATACTTTAGTGATGGATCAACCCGTTTCACAAATAATCCGTCTCACAAGAGAATGTCCAAGAAATTAAATTAATTAAAAGGGTGAAGCGGCTAATAATAATCTATAGATTTATTGGTAGTGTATAAATTATTAAATTAAATTCTTATAGGGAAACAACTTGATATGCACTGCCTCGTAAGTGTGGGGTGTACGTAATTTATTTACAGCGTACAAACTGCCTATAATTATGCCTAGTCGAATAGAAATCCGAATCCCTTATTTCACGTGTTTCACTTCAAGTTTCTTAACTTGTTTTTCATAAAAATAATATACCATAATTAATGACCATTAAATCTTTAGGGCATGTGATTGTATTTTAGGCCTTGATTAATACACGTGGCAAACATCTAATAGATGAAAT
Organism: Pogostemon cablin; assembly: GCA_023678885.1. Lineage (NCBI taxonomy): Eukaryota > Viridiplantae > Streptophyta > Magnoliopsida > Lamiales > Lamiaceae > Pogostemon > Pogostemon cablin. The sequence goes on along the minus strand of CM042959.1, from coordinate 41,806,047 downwards.
AGGAGATAAAACACGGGGTGAATAGGTGATCCCAGTTGGTCAAACGGTGCAAATTTCCATATGTTTTAGACAGAAAAGAGAACTAGATGAAGGATGATGCATTTAGACAACCAATAGACTTATCTCATGTTGCCAGTCATTGCCAATGTTCTGAATCTTACCTTAGTAGAAATTGAATAACATGGGCAGGCTCTCCTACATTCGGTTAGATCTTACCATACAACCGTTGTTGTGCATTTTCACCTTTCCTTTTTACGTCTATGAATATGTGATTCTTTCCACCGTATCAAATGGATGCAATTATAATTTGAAGTATCATTAATTATACAATAGTTGTAGTATGATATTTGATGATACACCTGATGTATTGATATACTTTAAGTATAAAACAAATTATCCTGTGCACTGTATATATTTATTTTAAAAAACTTATACACTGAATAAAATTATATACAATAATGAATAAAAATATAAAGTTAGAAATTTTTATACTATTAAAATTTTTAATGAAAAAATAAAATTTTACAATTACTCAGAAACATACATTATAAAATAAAAAAGTTATACACACACGTGCAATAGGCATTCTACTAGATAAGGCAAATTATCATGTGTACCGTGTATTCATCATTTTAAAAAACTTACTATACATTTCTGAATAAAAATTGTATACACTTGGCTAGCGAATTTTATATTAACCTTTTTAATGAAAAATGAATTTAAAAAAAAACTTTACAATTACTAATAAACATACATTATAAAATAAAAAGTTATATATATGGGTACACGCGTGTACTCAAGTGTACAGATATCAACTCATAACATAAGATAAAATTTAGGATGTAATAGGTAGTTATTAAATTTATTTTTAATTATTTAATTTTATTAAGAAGTTAAAATTAATTAAAAATCAAATCTAATAATTTAGATTTAATTCGTGATTTATAAGGGAAAAAAATTTCAACTACTGAAATATCAAAATGGTATAAGAAATTCATGCCAATTTTAAACCTCAAAACTGGGACTTGAACTGAAAATCATGAAACTAGGAATAATAAATAATAAAGAGAGAGTCTCTTGTCTCGGGCTATTTGTAAGACGGGTTGACCCATCATTTAAGTATACTTGTTGTATAAATAAAATATAATTATTTATAATTAAAATATGTTAATAATAAATCATACTCATAACATACCAAAATCATACTTTAATGCATTATCCAGCATACTTTAAAAAACATAATTTAACAACCGTTAAATATACTTTATCTATACAATAAGCATACTTTAGTGATGGATCGACCCGTCTCACAAATAATCCGTCTCACAAGAAACTTTGTCAATAATAATATGGAAGTTATTCACTGGGGTCAAATTCCAATTTCTGCCAATTCAAAAGTAGGAATGTAAATAATACCTTCTCAGGAGAGGCGGCTGCAATTATTCCCTCATTATACTTGTATTAGGGTTTAGCCTAAACTCCACTTCCGCCTCTCACTTCATATCCATCGCTAGGGTCTGCTCATCTGGAAGTGCAGCCACTCAATCCTCCTTCTGCAGTTATTCTCTACCTCTCTCTTTAGATTTTTTCTCATATAATTTTATGAATTTTTATGTCTGTCGATTGTGTTGCATGCTGCATCTGATCTGGTTCTGTTTGAACATGAGTTGACTTCAGGTGGACTCTGTCTATAGTTATGTTGATTTCTTTAGAAATATGATTCATATGATTTCCTCTCTCGATTTATTGCGTTGGAAGTCTGTCATCTAATCAGAAATTAGTTCATCGCAAGGATATCAAGTTTTAAATAAATTGTTGCTAATTATTTGATAAATTGTCGATTTACATGATATATGTTGTTTGTTTTGGAATTTGATTTACATAATCATAATATTTCGCATCTCAGAAATTAGGGTGTTCGTTAGATGAGCGAAGAAAATTGAGCTTGAATCCGTTGGTTGACGTTAATAAGATTAAGCTTGATAATTTCTGACCTGTCTTTTTGATTTAAAATTTGCAAAAAAAGTTGTTTTTAGGTGTTTCATATTCTCCAACACTTGACCCTTTGATCTTGCTAACAAGATCTAGCAGGATATACTCAAGTTCTATGAAGAATATGCTTGATATTCTTCTTCTGATGTCAATTGCAGGTGATTTCGTTTGAAGCAGTTTTAACCAGCCTAGTCAACTGGTGAATACATTAAGTTGTCAAAATGGTAAGATTAAATATTGAACTTCTTGATTGGACATTGTTACATTGACATGGTTTTTTTTTTTTTAAATGTTTGCAGGTGAAGTTCACAGCAGAAGAGGTCCGCAGAATTATGGACATGAAGCATAACATACGTAATATGTCTGTTATTGCTCATGTCGATCATGGTACGAAAACTATGAGTTAAACAAGAAATTTGTTTTGTAATTTTATCTGAATGCTCTAATCAGTTTTGTTTGTAGCAAGAAATGATCCTTGTTTTTTTTCTTTCTTTTATTCTTTTTGCAGGAAAATCAACACTTACAGATTCTCTTGTTGCGGCTGCTGGTATTATTGCCCAAGAAGTTGCTGGTGATGTTAGAATGACTGACACGAGAGCTGATGAAGCTGAACGTGGTATCACCATTAAGTCTACTGGTATATCCCTGTATTACGAAATGACTGATGAATCTTTGAAGGGTTACAAGGGAGAGCGAATGGGCAATGAGTACCTCATCAATCTTATTGATTCGCCGGGGCACGTTGATTTCTCTTCTGAAGTGACAGCTGCTCTTCGAATCACCGATGGTGCTCTTGTTGTGGTGGACTGTGTTGAAGGTGTTTGTGTCCAAACTGAGACTGTCCTCCGACAGGCTCTCGGTGAAAGAATTCGACCTGTCTTGACTGTCAACAAGATGGACAGATGTTTCCTAGAACTCCAGGTGGATGGAGAGGAAGCTTACCAAACATTCCAGAGGGTTATTGAAAACGCCAATGTCATCATGGCCACATATGAGGATCCGTTGCTTGGTGATGTTCAGGTGTACCCTGAAAAAGGTACCGTTGCTTTCTCAGCTGGACTTCACGGGTGGGCTTTTACTTTAACTAATTTTGCAAAGATGTACGCCTCGAAGTTTGGTGTTGATGAGGCCAAGATGATGGAAAGGCTCTGGGGAGAAAATTTCTTTGACCCAGCCACCAAAAAGTGGACTAGCAAGAGTACAGGCTCTCCTACATGCAAACGTGGGTTTGTTCAGTTCTGTTATGAACCAATCAAGCAGATCATCAACACCTGCATGAATGACCAGAAAGATAAGTTGTGGCCAATGTTACAGAAGCTTGGTATCACTATGAAGTCTGACGAGAAGGATTTGTTGGGGAAACCTTTGATGAAGCGTGTTATGCAGACCTGGCTTCCTGCAAGCACAGCTCTCTTGGAAATGATGATATTCCATCTCCCTTCACCTTCAACTGCTCAGAAGTATCGTGTGGAGAACCTGTACGAGGGACCCCTTGATGATGCTTATGCCACCGCTATTAGGAACTGTGATCCCGAAGGACCCCTTATGCTGTACGTGTCTAAGATGATTCCAGCCTCTGATAAGGGTAGGTTCTTTGCTTTTGGTCGTGTCTTCTCTGGAAAGGTGTCGACTGGTTTGAAGGTCAGAATTATGGGCCCGAATTATGTTCCTGGTGAGAAAAAGGACTTGTATGTTAAGAGCGTCCAGAGAACTGTCATTTGGATGGGGAAGAGGCAAGAAACTGTAGAAGATGTGCCTTGTGGGAACACTGTTGCTCTTGTTGGGCTCGATCAGTTCATCACCAAAAATGCTACGCTGACTAACGAGAAGGAAGTGGATGCTCATCCAATCAAAGCAATGAAATTCTCTGTGTCGCCTGTTGTCAGAGTTGCTGTGCAGTGCAAGGTGGCATCTGACCTTCCTAAGCTTGTGGAAGGTTTGAAGCGTTTGGCAAAGTCTGATCCTATGGTTGTCTGTACCATTGAGGAATCTGGAGAGCATATTGTTGCTGGTGCTGGAGAATTGCACCTTGAAATCTGCTTGAAGGATCTACAGGATGATTTCATGGGCGGTGCTGAAATTATAAAATCTGATCCAGTTGTCTCCTTCCGTGAGACGGTTAGTGACAGATCTGTCCGCACAGTGATGAGCAAATCTCCAAACAAGCACAATCGACTGTACATGGAAGCCAGGCCATTAGAAGAGGGACTCGCCGAAGCCATTGATGATGGGCGCATTGGTCCAAGGGATGACCCCAAGGTCCGCTCAAAGATCTTATCGGAGGAGTTTGGTTGGGACAAGGAGCTTGCTAAGAAAATCTGGTGCTTTGGTCCCGAAACCACTGGTCCAAATATGGTGGTGGATATGTGTAAGGGAGTGCAGTACTTGAACGAAATCAAGGATTCAGTTGTTGCTGGTTTCCAATGGGCTTCAAAGGAAGGGCCACTGGCTGAGGAGAACATGAGAGGAATATGCTTTGAAGTGTGCGATGTGGTTCTCCATGCTGATGCTATCCACAGAGGAGGTGGTCAGGTTATTCCAACTGCAAGGAGGGTTATTTACGCCTCCCAGCTTACAGCAAAGCCTCGTCTCTTGGAGCCAGTGTACCTGGTGGAGATCCAGGCTCCCGAGCAGGCTCTTGGTGGTATTTACAGTGTGCTGAACCAGAAACGTGGGCACGTGTTTGAGGAAATGCAGAGGCCTGGTACCCCTCTGTACAACATCAAGGCTTACCTCCCTGTGGTCGAGTCGTTTGGTTTCTCGAGTACGTTGAGAGCTGCAACCTCGGGTCAGGCGTTCCCACAATGTGTGTTTGATCACTGGGACTTGATGGCTTCGGATCCTCTGGAAGCAGGATCTCAAGCTGCCAATCTAGTGGGCGAGATCCGTAAGCGAAAGGGTTTGAAGGAGCAGATGACTCCGCTGTCCGATTACGAGGACAAGCTGTAAGTTGTTGAAGAGGCAGGATGTTGTTGTAACGGGAGGTTCCTAAACTGTTTGTTGATTGCCTTTAAATTTATCTTTCTTTTCTATGTAATAGTATGATGCTAGGTTGGGTATAATTCACGAGAACACTGGACATCGCCTGGTTTTTGACAACTGGGTCTCATGTTTCATTTCACATTAGAATACAATGCTTCTTTAAGGTGTCGAGTATTTATTCTTGCCTCTCTTGTATGTTTCAATCTCTTTTCATTGAGATTAAGCTGGAGGTTGATGGTCGTTTTAAAAGATGTCTTAGGTTAAGATTTGAGAAGTGTCGTATATTTTGCAATTGTTGCAGACTCGTGTTGGGTTGAATTAGGAATTGTGATTTAAAAATCCAAGTTAGTTCTGTTTTCCAGGATTTCGAAATATATCTTATTAACTGACTGTGCATTAGTCTAAATATTTGAGATTTAGAATAAAAGCATAACCTTTAAAAGTTTCGGCAGCTCGAAACACGAATTTGAATGACAAAATGACTAATTGCTGAGAAAACCTTAATTTCTTAATCTAAATAAATCAGCAGGCTTGGAAGTGGTGAAAAAGCTTTCATTACTGACCATGAACTTGTTGAAAAATATTTAGGAATATATCTCATTGGGATTTTTTAAATATTTTTATTTCATCTGGTTCGAGTTGCCAAAATTAATGAAGATGGTGCATATGGCATGGTTAAGATGGAAAAGGAGACATCATCTCATCTCATCGATAATTTGAACTGCAAGAAATCCAGAAAACTAATATCATGACTTTGTACATTCTGAAATTCCACAGTAAGATAGGATAGAGTTGTATTCGGTTGCCGAGTGTGTAAACACTCCTAAATGTAACAAGTCGATCCCAGCGGGTAAAATGTGTTTTAGATGATGTTTTCAAGTAGATGTTGGACTTTCCAAATACAACACAACAATATTGAGTTCAAAAATCTACCATGAAATCCACTACAATGGATTGGCGTCGAGGGATATCCTTAACGCTTAGATTTCTTTTTAGCAGATGGCCCATCAGATGCGGCAATGTAAGTTCTTGGATCAATCTTCTCAGAAGATCTTTGTCTCCTTAAATCCTTTGCTTTTTTCTGTACAACACAAATATAACAATCACTACTGGCCGCATACTAAATGCAGCAATAATCTTTTGGCTTTATCTGTTTTTTCAAAAGAATTAAAGTGAGTCATACATGATACCCAATTGATTATATCTTATTTACCTTAACGGATAGTGTAAGGGCAGCAACATCATTCTTTTCGTCAGTATGCGCACTTCCATCTTGTTTAGTAGGTTCCTGTCGAATCAATCACATATGAATCATATGAGAATTAAAACCACAAAAGCGTAACAGACAAATAATGAATTGGAGTTTCTATATCAAACCTCGGGAGGAATATAAGCCTCCTCTCGTTTTCTTTTACTTTCAGCTACTTTGGCTTCTTGTTTCTCTTGCTTCTCTTGCCATTTCTTCTCTTTCTTCTTCTGCTCACTTAAGAAAAACTCCCCGGTTTCCAGTTGCTTATCAATCTGATATTACATTAATTAACATGATTAGTGAATGAAAATTACATTGAAAACGCCCATACTGAAAACACATGGAGTTCATGTATATTCATAAAGGAAGAGGACTGATCAAAAAATTAGATTAATATTCCTTTCTCATGATATATTATGAATAATTGCAATAGATAAGCTATGCTGAGATCAAATAAATATATTTCATGGTAGGTCAAAACTTAATTAGTCAAACAGCAGCAAAAATTCTTTTGTGCCAGTAAAACAGTCGGTTCAGATGTTCATGACAAGGGAAGGCAGTAGAGTATTCTTTCATTAAGAGTGATGACTACTCAAATATAACTAGTTAAGCGAGAGAGGCAGCCGTCACCTTACTAGGTTGCTGCGGAGGAGGGAAAGGCGTGTAAGGTTTCTTCTCTTTAGTTTTAACTTTCTTCTGTTTGACATTTTTCCTGACAGTCAAAACAGCAATAGGAAAATGTTATATAATACAGTGAAAGGAAGTAATACAAATGTGAATAGATGCTTACTTTTTAAATTTTGGAAGAAATCTGTCCCAATTCTCATTCGCAAGTGCAGGATCTTTCGCAAGTTCTCTCTTCATCATCAGGACCTTTACACACAGAAGACATGAGTCATTCAGAGAACATACCATTCTCCAAATTAGCAAAAGCTGAAATTACATCATATTTACCAGAATATACTAACCACTTACCTTGATGTTATATACTGGATGCATTTTATTCAGAATGCATTCCTCAACAACCTTCCTCACTTGTTTTAAACCTTTAAATGAACCCATTGCTGCAACTGTGTTACCCTGCTCATTAAACATATATCAATCCATGACATCTTGTTAGTCGATAAACTGATGCAAAATCATTTCGGTGACAATCAATTATAAGGAGAAGAAATCGTTGAGGTTGACCTGAACAAGGATATAGCAGCCAGTTAAAATTTCGAGCGCCTACATTAAAACATATTCAGAACTCAGGGATGATGTGCTTGATGTTAAGAAAATAATAATTAAAAAAAAAAACACATACTGCAAACGTGAATATGTTAGGTAGGTCGAACATGTTACAAAGATGAGTCGATGAACTAAAAAAATAGTAACAGACCTTCAGAGTAGATGAATTTGGTCCCACTAAGTGTTGTCTTCTTTTCACGAACCGTTCCTGCAGGCACATAATGAGTTTGTGATCAAATTTCAGTATTATGACAAGATGCGCTCAAGGAAATGTCAAGTCAATGGTCCGCTGTCCACTGTAAGATTATGGTTTACTTTTGCAGACAGGGTATCCCATCCCCCAAAAAAGTATGTAATGAGAGAAACATGCATGTGTACGTATGCCAAAAGTTTCAAACTGCAATCTGTATTTTGAGATAGAGAATGATGTGTAAAAAAAGTTTAACACATAAAGAGATAGAATTGTAACAAACCTTGTTGCGCACTAAGTTCCCAATCTTGATTATATCACACTGCATCTCATCATTAAGGATCTTTATTGCCTGTAAAATTATACAGGTAAGTACACAAATATAATGCAAGCAGAGCAAAGTTAGGACTAGAGACCATCAAATACCTTTCTGATTTTTAATAATTTCATGATCCAAATTTTTTAGGAAATGTTTTCATTTTCTTCCAATCCCAACTACCTTCTAAATTTGTAAAATGGCTTAAAGAGCATAAACTTAAATTATTTAAGATATATGAGATACAATTTTATAGGAGTACTTTGCTAGAAATGAGAGTCTAATTACTTTAATTGTCATTGACTCTGGTACTCTAGTTTTTTTCAAATCCTATCTATTACTGTGTTTTGTTCATTAGTTACTTTCTCTCTCCTTTTGGAAAATATAAAAAGAAAAAAAAATCAATATCTTATGCTCAATAAATATGGTGATCCTATGGCATAATTTGTTTAGTTATTTAAATTTATTAAGATATACTTACTTTTTCAGAAGAATAATTAAATTAAATTAGTTAAGTGGATTTGTTATCTGCCTCACTTATTTTTTAAAGTGAAAATTAGAACTGCTTTTTTTTTTTTTTGGTGGTGGTGTGGGAGGGGGGGATACAAGGAAGTCTTTCTAAAACATTAAGCCATTCCACTAGTTATTACTGTAACTCATGAGGCAGCTTGCATTGGCACAAGACTGTCCCCTTTCAAACATTAAAACCAAGTCAAACTCAAGTAAAAAAAAAAGAAGAAAAGAAAAAGCTAATTAATTTAGAAACTTGAATAACTACCAAGAACATGTTTAGGCCAACAAAAATAACCAGCCAAGAATCTCTAGACTAGAAATACTCAATAACTAATAAATAAAATAATCAAGAGAGATGTGACCTGAGGAGCAGGAACGCTTCGTGACAAGAGCTTAAGGAGATCTCTAGCCTTTACAATCATATAAGGGTCCCTTGTCTTTCTCGTTGTTGAAACTGTCATGCATCCGTCAACCTGACAATGGATAAATCGTCCAATGAATAATCTAACACAAGTGATAACAGATATAATGCATTCAATGCTCTCCTTGCCCTCTACAAGGCAGATTCCCACTCTTACTAAGAGTGGTAATGCTTCCTTTCAGCAAACAACTTAAAAGCACGGGGAGGAACAAGGGAAAATAATATATGCGATTGGCTTACCAGATTCAACTCACAAGCAATCCCATACTCTTTTAATGCACCTTTAACGATAGGCCAGCAATCTTGCAAATATTTCTCTAATATATAACAAAAGGACGAGAAAGATATTAGTCTAAGGAGCAGAAATGCCAAAAATAATAAGCAACTCGTGTTAATCATGAATTTTCAATCAAGAAAGAATAGTGCATCATACATGCACCAAGAAGCGACAATTGGGAAATGCAAAAGGTGGCAACCGAGTGCAACTGGAGACCAATGTAATACATTTTACACTAATTGTGTTCATATTTTCTCCAGGAGATGAATTAAGTGTTTATTGAACTAAGGACCCTTTCAATTGTATTCTTCAACATCAACTCTAAGTGAAAGTCGAAATTATGAGCGAGCAAAGCAGTAAACATGCAATGACTTAAGCCTACGTAACAGGAGTAATACGACAATCTTCGAATGATCTAATGTGTATAAAAGCACGCCTCATGCTTCATCACTTTGAACCCCTAATACACCAAATTGCACCAATCTAATTTTTTCTAACTGTTGCTTTAAAAAAAAAATCTAACAAAATTAGCCGTCGCCAAATCCACAGACGATCATGCATTGACAATTTTTACAGAAGCGAATTCATATGTGCAAAAAGTATTCTGCATACGGCACATTTTTCACAGGCACCATTGTTGATAAGAATTTGAACGATAACACCAGAGAATAGCAAGAAACTGGAATTAAATTGAAAAGAAATTACAACTACGGAAGAATTTAGGAACCTCTGTACTGAGGAAATAGAGTAGAGAATGAGCTAACTTCTAACATGCCGCCTTCATTCCACGATGGATCAAATTTCTCGATTTTCCAATGATCAATGCTAGGATCATCCCAAGGCTTATCTTTGTCGTGCTTTCCCTTATGCCTCGTCCTCTGCGGCTTCTCCCCTGTTTCGCTCTCAACACCATTGTTATTGTCGTTTTCTAATCCAACATCCGCCATTATTATCGTCCACAAGCTCAGAGACGGTGGAAGGGCGAAGAGAGATTTTAATAGGGTTTACAGTGTAGTTTCTAGACCTTTACATACATTCAATTCGTTAGGTAAAAACTATGGCCCATTGATCATTCAAAAGTGAGTAGATTGAGCTTATTAAAAATGGGCTTAGGGTAAAACAGTAGCACATTGATCTTTCAGAAGTTTTTAATTTATTAAAGCCCATTAAAATGGGCTAAGGTTAAACAATTGCCCGTTGATCATCGAAAGTTGGAGAGTATTTAAGCCCGTTAAAATTATAGGCAAAACAATGGCCCTGATCTTACCGTTTAATCCCGTTAAAATGGGCTAAGGGCATAACAATGTCCCATTGATCTTTCAAAAGTTTGAGTAGATTAAAGGCCATTAGTAATAGACTTGAGTCCAAATTAAATAAATGTGTGTTTGCCTTTTTTTTTATTATAAATAATAATAATATTAATGATGGCTGTATTTTATTTTATTTTTTTTAAAAAAAGTGTTATGTACATTGTTATGAATTGAACTATTCATAGTAGATACGTGGGACATTTTTAATAATAATAATAATAATAATACCACCTAAAGATTGTTCACTCTTTCGTTATTGGTTCGTCCCACACAATTGTTTACTCCCAAAAAAGGAAATAATTATTCTAATCTAATAGTACATCAATAGTACACATTAATTTAGAAAATGACATTCTTTCTTTCACAAATATTTTCTCCATCCCTTGATAAGTGTCCGTTTGATTTTTGCACGTAGGTTAAAGAGTATGATATTTTAAAGTATAATGAAGTGAGAGAAATGTATAGTGAGTAGTTGTATTAGTGTTGAATGAGAGCTCTATGTGTAGTGGGTTGAGTATAATAATAATATTATTATGTGTGTTACATCAACAAAAAAAAGAAATTGATATTTTGTATTGGGACGGAACTTAACAATTTATTTATTTTATTACCTAAAAACACCATATTACCCCCCTCAAAGTCAATAAAATTAGTTAAAAATATTTTTTTTCTTGATATTTACTATATAAGGTTAGTAACTGTGGAGACATTATAAAGGTGACCAGTCTTCACAAGGAGTACTACAAAATGGGCATTGACACTCGTATTCATGCTGTAAAATGGACACTTGTAGTTACATACACAATGACAACAGTTGATGATGCAATTTAGCTAATCGTGATTAGAGGCATGTTTAAGTAAAAGCCTTCGAAAAATATTCATAAAATAATATATAGTATAACGTATTGCAACAAGTTTCTACAAAATGATTTAAGATCACACAAGAGGATTGAATAAAAGTGTCGGTAAATTAATAATATTAGCAGCTTGTGATTTGGGTACATTAATTTTGTTTGAATGCTTCACAATAACATGGCTAATTTCTGTAAGAATACAACCTCTACAAAGTGATTTGAAATTTTACGTGACTAAAGGGTTTTTAACTTTTGAGTGGGATTTCAGAGTGAGGTGGGATATATTTTTTTTTCATCATATTGATATTGATCTTGTGATGGGATTTATTCAGTGCTCTTTTAAGGAGAGTGATGTGATGAGAGGAGCACAAGTGGTGGGCTAAGATTTAGAGTAATATTTTTTAAAATATAATATATTGATTGATTATTTATTTTAAAATTTTTATTATTTTTTAAGAGTAAAAAGTGTAATAAAATAAATAAATAAGAAAATTGTAAAGAGTATAATAGTATTATAGTATGGACGATAATTATCGGGATAAGGAAATGGTTTACAGTGGAGGGGCTGGTTCTTTAATTGCTTATGCGTATGTCAAACCCTTCAATTGGAAGTATTACTCTTTATATTCCACTCAAAAGGTCGTTTTTTGCTTTTTACATGTGAATTAAGGAGTATTATTATTTAATGTGTAGTAGGTATTTGTATTAATTGAAGTATGAGACCCATATTTTAATTGTATTAGTGGCTTTGTGTAGATCACATATATGTAAAAAAGAAATAGTTGATATTAGGTGCACCCAGGTGCAGGGGTACACCCATATGTATATAACTTTTTATTTTATTTTGTACTCCCTATATGTTTTTATTATATTTTGTATATGTGTTTCTTAATAATTGTATATTTTTTTCACACTAACTTTTTCATTAAAAAAATTAGCATCCATATGTGTATACCTTTTTATTCAATAGTGTATACATGTTTTTTAATAATTGTATATTTTTTTACACTCAATTTTTCATTAAAAAAATTAACAATTAAATTGTATACATTTTTTTTCATAATTGTAGAGTATGTTTTTGTTCATATTTGTATACGTTTTTTAAAATGGGTGCAATGTATCTTATGGTGCACTGTATGATTAGAAAAAAAGAAAAGGTGACTCTTTGAGTAGGACGCCCAAAATAGATAAAAGAGAGTCTTTGGGTGGGGGGAATGAGTATATATTTTTTATACATATTGTAATTGTAATGAAAAATATTAAAATTTAGGGCAATTCTTACCTAATCACGGGCCATCTATGACCTTCTCAGGGTGGACACTGAACACCCCATGTGAGAGGTTCACGCGATGACCCTTGTAAGCCAAGGATATAAAAGTTCTATATTTATTCATGGATTCCAAATGTCCTTGTCATTAACAGTCATATCTAGTACTTGGAGGCCAAGTTATTTTTATTTATAAAAATCAACCATCATCTTTGGTGCTTGGAGTCCAAGCTTATTTTATTATGCTATAAATTCAATAATCATTAAAGATAATTAGCCATCTAACTTCTAAGAATATCTTTGATGCTTGGAGTCAAGTTTATTTTATTATGCAAAAAATTCAACAATTTATTAGAGACAATTATTATTAGTTGTCTAGAGTAATCTCTATGAACCCAACACAATTTTTTATTTTAATTATTGATGATACTTAAAATTATTTTATTTTTCATTTCTTTCTATTTCACAACAAGAACATGGGAAACAATGAAGCATTCAATTTTTAAAATCCGAATTTGACTTCTAAATTTTAAAAACGAAATATGATATGTAAAACTAAACGTTAAATAAAATTTTTTTTGAAGTGATATTTTCAAACGCAAGTGTGAAATCAAATTCATGTTTTTTTAAAAATAATTTAAATATTATTATTTTATTTATATTACGAATTGTTCATGAAATAATTTATTGTAAACAAATTATTCAATGCACCTGATGCACCGTGCATTTATTTTAATAAACTTATACACTTATAAATAAAAAAAGTCAATAACTAGAATAAAACCGTTCTAAATTTCAAATATGTGGAACTGGATATAGTGGGGTCCCCCACTTTAATAGTCCACTCTCCATTAACCAACGATTATTTATAAGATAATATTATATATTTTTTGTTTTATTTTTATTTTTATTTTATTTAAAAGAGTAATCTAATTATTTTTATAGAGTAATCTTATTAATCTAAAAGAGTAATATAATTACTTCTATTAGAGTAATGTAATAATTACTTCATATTTGGATTTTATAAAATAAAATATTATTTTATTTGATTAATATCTTTTAGGTTACTCTTTTATGTTAGTTGGGTTACTCTTTCTAATAATTTGGGTTCTCTTAATTTTATATTCGGATTAGAGAAAATAAAATATTTTTCTATTTGTTTAACATCTTTTAGGTTACTCTTTTCTATTAATTAGGTTGCCTTTTTATAATAAATTAGGTTACTATTTAATTTAAATTTTTTATTTAAAAAAAATGATATTGTAGTAGAGTATAGAAATAATTAAGAAGAGTACATGAAAGCAGTGATTAGAAAGCTGGACCGGCTTGGCCGGTTGAACCGGTTCAACCGGTCCGGAAGCACCCCCATAACAGCTTTTGTGGTTAAACTGGATCAAACTGGTAAAAACCGGTTGAACCGGAAGAAAGAGATAACCGAAAACTTCCGGTTCGGTATTTTTTTTAAAAAAATATTGAGATAAGATGTTGCGCATGCCCGGTGATTCTCCGATAATTGGATCCTCAGATGATAACCATGTTACTGAGCAGTACTATAATCAGATGAATTTAGATGGGAGCCTTCATGGCCAGAGAAGCATGGAACTCCCAATGGCTCAGATGAATTTACGACACCTGAATATTCTTCATATTAGTTCGGGATGGTTGGATTGTATACTAAAAGTCAAGCTTTAGTATGAACAATGTTTTAACAATTTATTTGAAATGAGAATCAATGATCAAATGATTGCGTCTTATAATTTATTTATATGTTCGATGCAATAGTCCACTTACTTTATACTGTAGATAATATGTTGTGCGACAACACGCGGAAGATCATATTATTAGTTCATTATAATGTATAAATAGATGCTCACAACCGAGATAGACGGGGACTCTCTATCGGGATGGTTGTAGTGTGATTTGGCATTAGTTTGTCTTAACTATAGAATCACATTAGTGCACTTCGTGTGTATTGAGCAGGACCACTTAAGATCGTTCGACTTGTACTGTCTATATAGAAGAACTTGATCTCAGTTATTATGGATGTTTGTGCTCTTAATCCCTATACAATAACCTCGACACGTAAGGCAGTATGTATTTATTTGATTCATCAATGAGTAAGATTTATATGTAATTAAATCAACAAAATCAGTGAGTTGGAAAATAGTGCTGTCTCTATGGTGCGCTGTTGATTGTAGAATGAATCCGTGTCCGTTATAGGTTGATGATGTCCCCTTGAGGAGCTCATAAGGATTATCATATAAACCCTGCAGGTAGATTTATTCCGGCATGATAATGAGGTTGAGTAGTACTACTCTCGGATGAGATATTAATTAATAGAGTTGTCAGTAACTTAATTAATTAATGGGTATTGTATATCTTAAACATGGGGAGACTATCGAGCTCATAATAAGAAGGAGCCCATAACGTAATTATGGGATTAGAACGATAGTGTAGTAATAATATTTTAGTGGTATATATTATTATTGTTGGACTTAAGTATAAGCTTTGGGCTAAGCTTGGATACTTAAGCCCAACAGAGGCCCAACTCTAATTTCTCCTCCTGGTCCCTGTTGTAGCCCATATATAAGTCATCTTAACTATCC
Source organism: Pogostemon cablin (assembly GCA_023678885.1). Classification (NCBI taxonomy): domain Eukaryota; kingdom Viridiplantae; phylum Streptophyta; class Magnoliopsida; order Lamiales; family Lamiaceae; genus Pogostemon; species Pogostemon cablin. The sequence continues at coordinate 41,790,840 of CM042959.1, read as the reverse complement.
AGAAATCCTAATAGAACACGCCTAACACTGTGAGGAGGGTGAGGGAACAACAAATTGAGAAGATCTTGAAGATCGTCACACACACGACGTCGAGATTGGATTTGGAAATACAACAGAAGATCAAGAGGTTGTTTGCTGCTGCTATTCGTCAACTTTCACGATTTTTTTAAAATCGTGTGAAACTCCAAACTAGGCGTGTGATACTAATAGAAAGCTACTGAAGAGATGATCGTTTTGGTATGTAGATCACTTGAATCGGATATCATATGAGAGAGTTATGCCCAAAACGGTGAGACTGCACAGGCTGCCGGTGAGAATCCAGCTTCTTCAACCTACCCTGGTGAAAGGTAATACGTTTCTTTATTTTCTTACTTCCACTGGATTAGAAACGTATGGAACCCTAACGGTTCACGTTAAGCAAACGATCAAACGCCAACAGGGACAATTCAAGAGATCGAACCTCAAGCCATCGGATCTCTACAAATTTTAAATCATCGTGCCAAACTCGACTAACATCTATTACTTTGGTAAGGGAGAAAGAGAATAAGAGAACTTTGCTAAGTAAGAGAGAGAACAAGAAATTGAGAGCGCTGTAGAGAGAGAGATAGAAAGAAGGAGCTCAGTAGACTGTTGATTATGGAAGACAACCCTACTTCTATTTATTTTAATACTCTTTATTGGATTGGGCCAATAAAATAAAAGAGCGTGGGCTTTGGACTTTGGGCTATTCATGTTTATTTAAAAAACTTATTTATTATATTTTAATAATAGTTTTAAAATATAATTAAAAAATATAAAATTTAATTTTTCGGTTGGACCGCCCGGTTGAACCTCGAACCGTTGCCTTCACCGATTTAGCCTCCGGTTCGATTTTCTAATCACTGCATGAAAGAACACTTACACTTCACAACCAAGGGATAATTTGATATTGAGTAAAGGTTAGCCTTTCATTTCCTTAACCTCTCCATTGTTTACTTTACTCGTCAACCATACATATTTTTTATCAATTAATCCCTCATAAGATGAAAAAGAAAGAAAGTAGAACAGCAGGAACGAAGAAGAAGAAATAGAGCAGATATTCCCCAAATTAAAAGAATTTTCAGTGGCTCCTCAGAAATTGAATTTACAACAAGGCAATTGGAATCAAAAGAATTTATGCACGTTATCCCACTCTCAAACATTTCTTTCTGTAAACTCATGTGATATAGATCCCCATCTGGGTTTGGAGATTTGTAAATCGGGCGACTGTAGATCTGCAAAAATTAAAAGATGGTTTCCTCTTCTTCAAATTATCAAATATAGGCTTCTTCTTCTTTTAATAATATCTTCAGAAAGACATTGATCAACAGGTATTATTTCGAACCCACTTCCTCCCAATTCGTTGACAACACTATTTCGTTGAACCATAGTGGTGGTGGTCGTCGCGAAGCAACGGCGCTAGTGGTTCCAATTGTGGGGCTTGATAGTAAAGGGCTATCGAAGGCGGGCCTATGGCAAAACTGGTAGAGCCATTGAGAAAGAAGAAGAGCAACGTATTTTGAGAATTTAATTTTGGGAAATTAGAAAGAAGTAGAGCAGCGTATTTTGAGGGATTGGGTATGTATAATTTTGGAATCACATGTGAAGACACGTGTAGTAAGAGAAAAAAAATTAATCCATTTCATACTGGTAGAGATCCGGTTCCACCAAATTTTCATGGGACCGGTCTCACCCTAGTCACTCTCATAAAAAATATAAACTAATGAATAATAATGCATACATTTTGATAGCGAATTTTCTGTTAGTTTTTTTTAATAAATATTTGAATGTAAAAAATTATACAATTATTAAGAAATATATATATACTAGCATGGAACCCACGTATTACGCGGGATCATTAAATTTTTTAAGTAAAACTAACACTAATATATATGTCTCTGATTTTATTGTATTAGTTCATATTTTAATTTATCTTTATTGTTAAAATTAAAATCTTTTGATATACTATTGTTGTTTTTATTATAAGTGCAATATGTATAATTTAATATTAAAAATTATTAAACATTATTGAAATTTTCTCGGTAAACCTTATTTTGTGTTTTGTTTGATACATTAACTTTTTCATCAAGACACAAAATTTTTAAATATGTGGGTTGAAAAGTCTTAAACACTTTATAGAATTTAGGAACTTTACTGAGTAAAGATTCTCAATATTTACTTGTGACCCCATCTAATTTTGACACACTGTCTGAACTCAAATATTTCCTCTCTTCGCCTGGAATTTGAGACGAAATTATTTTATTTATGGACTCAAAAACTTGATGTGTTGGTGCAATAATCGCTTAATCTTCAAAGTAGTGTAAATTTTTGTAATTGGAAGCAACAAATGGATAAATGTAATCAATAATAGAATCAAAATGATCTTGTACATTTTCCAATAATAGATCATCTGTAATTTCAATATTCTCCCCGAAATCAGTTATTTCTCCTATATTTCGATCTCCAAAGCTTAAAGTCCATCTTGAAAATTCTTTAATCTCCTGTTTAGATTTTTCGATGCCGTAGCACTGATCTGCAATCTCATATTCCCTGTTAACTTAAGCACCTCACAATATTTCCAAAGATAAGAAGATGTTAGTGTGACATACAGAATTTGTTCTCTTGTACCCTTAGTAATTACCGGTAAGATTTATCTAAAATCACTTCCAAAGACAATTGTCTTTTCACCAAATGGCAAATTCTGCATATTTCCTCTACATCTCAAAATGTCATTTAAGTTTCTATCAAGTGTCTCGAAATAATATCGATTGGTCATCGGAGTTTCATCCCAAATAATAAGTTTTGTTTGTTTAATTAATTCTGAAGATTTTGTTTCTGGCTTAGTATGGCAAGTAGAGTATTCATAATATAGAATGTGATGTCCATTGGGTAATAACGAATAAGCAATACCACTTGATGCAATCTCACATTCAGATCGAATGGCACTTGCAAGCGCATTAACCAAAATAACATTACTATGAAAATATTATATATTACCTTTTCAATCATGATTAATTCAGCTATTGCTTTTACATCCGATAAAACTGAATCTTAAAACTGAATCTTCATTGGATTCAATTGAATTGTTTTGAAGTGAAATATTTGAATTAACAATAATAAATTATACCTAATTTAGATTTATGAATAGTAAAGTCTTATGGATCATATAATTTTATTTTTTAATCTAACAAATAAATTTTACCTAATTTAGATTTATAAATTAGTAAAACCTAATTTAAATTTATGAATAGAAGAGAAAATACATTATTTAAAATCAAATATTACAATATTAATTAATAATAATAATAACAGATTTATTTTTAATTAATTATTTATAAAAATCAAATAAATATATTTTTAAAATATATTTTCTTAATTTATTACTTAATTTAAATTTATAAATAAAAAAAATATTATTTTAAAAAATAAATACAAAATAAGGAAATTAATTATAAGTAAATAAAGAAAATATAAAAGAAATTATTTAAAAATACACGTCATAATGGATCGTTATGGAGACGATATGTAGACAGAAAAGTTGATGCTATAGTATACTTAAGATTATTAAATAGTCTCCAGAAAAGTTTCTACTATAATATACTTTAGATTATTAAATAGTAAAAAATTATACACATATGAATTAACGTGTGCACAGAATATCTACTATTTACTATATTACTATCAAATTTTCATTAAGTAAGTATATTTTTAATTAAAATATTAGCACTTTTTTCTGAAGAAAATAGTCTTCACTTCAAACGGGCTCAAGCAATGTTTGCCTAAATTATGATAGTATTTAAAAAATTATTTATTTAGTCCCCTGAAAATCATCATAATAGTCAACGAACTTAAATATTAAAATTATTATGGGAAACAAGGAAAATGAATTTCGATTTTAAATATCCTGGGGGGGGGGGGGGGGGGGGGGGGGGTTGTGGTCCTGTCAATTCCCGAAAATTAAAGGCCAAGTTGTAAATACTATATATTTAGGGAGGTAACTGCAAGACCCTCATTTAGGGTTTGAGGATAAACTCTACGCCGTTCACTGTACTATATAGCATATTCGCATTTTCTGCGAGCTGCTCTTCTTGTAAGTTCTTCTGCAGCCTCCTCTTTCTCTCCTTCATGCCTAAACTGTGGATTGATAGTATGGTTTCATTTCTCCTTAAGTCTAGATTTGTGCACGTTCTTAATTTCTTGTCGATTCTCATAAATGATTGTATTTTTATATTTATCTTTTTAAGTTTGACTGATTTTGAAGTATTCCGATTATTTTGCTAATCTTAAATCACAACGTTTATTTGGATCAGTACTTTCTTTGTTCCATCTAATACGTGTTTTGTGCAGGTAATCGCCTGATTTGTATATGAAAAATATGTTTTATTTAGTTTATAGTTAAAATGTTTGCTGCCACTGTAGAATTAATTTTGAAAACGTATGCGACCTATTCGTACTGAATTCCTAGTTCAAGTTCATCAGATGCAGTATTAGATGTGGTGTAGAGTTGTGTGTAACTTGTGTCATCTAAGCAAACATTTTTTTGTACATATTTTCTTGGATCTGTTTCCATTAATAAGATAAATCTCCATTTATGTTCACACTGATAGTATTAATAAGCGCTCTTGATTTATTGAGTTGAAGTACTGTGGCATCTCATGCGTGAATTTATATTCCAGACATTTTTATATTTGTATTGAATGGTATATTGTGTTTTGTTGGTCTTTAATCTAAGCTATCAGACATTTACATACTATGAATATTATGCTTGTTAATTTCAGTCTGCTTTGATATACTAAAGTTGTTAGTTGTTACTTGGTTTCTTATTTTGCTCCACTCCTAGACCTTTTTTTTTTTTTTTGGCTGAATTTGAACTACTTAGTATTTATCTTTTGTTGTCTATTGCAGGTGACTTCTTTAGAAAAGGAACCAATTAACCGGTGAAATACTTTTAACGTGACAAAATGGTAAGCTTGAGACTAACCTGTAGTTTGGTTATTGTTTTGGGACATGTTTACGAGTATAGTAATGAGTTACTTTTTAATGCTTGCAGGTGAAGTTCACAGCAGAAGAGCTCCGCAGAATTATGGACATGAAGCATAACATTCGTAATATGTCTGTAATTGCTCATGTCGATCATGGTACGCAATTTTAAGAATTTTGTTTTGTAGTTTTATCTAAATGCTCTAATCATTTTTGTTTACAGATTTCTGTACTTGACTTTGTAGTTTGAAGCAAGAAATAATCCTTGTTTTTTTTATTTCTTTATTCTTTTTGCAGGAAAATCAACACTTACAGATTCTCTTGTTGCGGCTGCTGGGATTATTGCCCAAGAAGTCGCTGGTGATGTTAGAATGACTGACACGAGAGCTGATGAAGCTGAACGTGGTATCACCATTAAGTCCACTGGTATATCCCTGTATTACGAAATGACTGATGAATCTTTGAAGGGTTACAAGGGAGAGCGAATGGGCAATGAGTACCTCATCAATCTTATTGATTCGCCGGGGCACGTTGATTTCTCTTCTGAAGTGACAGCTGCTCTTCGAATCACCGATGGTGCTCTTGTTGTGGTGGACTGTGTTGAAGGTGTTTGTGTCCAAACTGAGACTGTCCTCCGACAGGCTCTCGGTGAAAGAATTAGACCTGTCTTGACTGTCAACAAGATGGACAGATGTTTCCTAGAACTCCAGGTGGATGGAGAGGAAGCTTACCAAACTTTCCAGAGGGTTATTGAAAACGCCAATGTCATCATGGCCACATATGAGGATCCGTTGCTTGGTGATGTTCAGGTGTACCCTGAAAAAGGTACCGTTGCTTTCTCAGCTGGTCTTCACGGGTGGGCTTTTACTTTAACTAATTTTGCAAAGATGTACGCCTCGAAGTTTGGTGTTGATGAGGCCAAGATGATGGAAAGGCTCTGGGGAGAAAATTTCTTCGACCCAGCCACCAAAAAGTGGACTAGCAAGAGTACAGGCTCTCCTACATGCAAACGTGGGTTTGTTCAGTTCTGTTATGAACCAATCAAGCAGATCATCAACACCTGCATGAATGACCAGAAAGATAAGTTGTGGCCAATGTTACAGAAGCTTGGTATCACTATGAAGTCTGACGAGAAGGATTTGATGGGGAAGCCTTTGATGAAGCGTGTTATGCAGACCTGGCTTCCTGCAAGCACCGCTCTCTTGGAAATGATGATATTCCATCTCCCTTCACCTTCAACTGCTCAAAAATATCGTGTGGAGAACCTGTACGAGGGACCCCTTGATGATGCTTATGCCACTGCTATTAGGAACTGTGATCCCGAAGGACCCCTCATGCTGTACGTGTCTAAGATGATTCCAGCCTCTGATAAGGGTAGGTTCTTTGCTTTTGGTCGTGTCTTCTCTGGAAAGGTGTCGACTGGTTTGAAGGTGAGAATTATGGGCCCGAACTATGTTCCAGGTGAGAAAAAGGACTTGTATGTTAAGAGCGTCCAAAGAACTGTCATTTGGATGGGGAAGAAGCAAGAAACTGTGGAAGATGTGCCTTGCGGTAACACAGTTGCTCTTGTTGGGCTCGATCAGTTCATCACCAAAAATGCTACGCTGACTAACGAGAAGGAAGTGGATGCTCATCCAATCAAAGCAATGAAATTCTCTGTGTCGCCTGTTGTCAGAGTTGCTGTGCAGTGCAAGGTGGCATCTGACCTTCCTAAGCTTGTGGAAGGTTTGAAGCGTTTGGCAAAGTCTGATCCTATGGTTGTCTGTACCATTGAGGAATCTGGAGAGCATATTGTTGCTGGTGCTGGAGAATTGCACCTTGAAATCTGCTTGAAGGATCTACAGGATGACTTCATGGGTGGTGCTGAAATTATAAAATCTGATCCAGTTGTCTCCTTCCGTGAGACGGTTAGTGACAGATCTGTTCGCACAGTGATGAGCAAATCTCCGAACAAGCACAATCGTCTGTACATGGAAGCCAGGCCATTGGAAGAGGGACTCGCCGAAGCCATTGATGATGGGCGCATCGGTCCAAGGGATGACCCCAAGGTCCGCTCAAAGATCTTATCGGAGGAGTATGGTTGGGACAAGGAGCTTGCTAAGAAAATCTGGTGCTTTGGTCCGGAAACCACTGGTCCAAATATGGTGGTGGATATGTGTAAGGGAGTGCAGTACTTGAACGAAATCAAGGATTCAGTTGTTGCTGGTTTCCAATGGGCTTCAAAGGAAGGGCCACTGGCTGAGGAGAACATGAGAGGAATATGCTTTGAAGTGTGCGATGTGGTTCTCCATGCTGATGCTATCCACAGAGGAGGTGGTCAGGTTATTCCAACTGCAAGGAGGGTTATTTACGCCTCCCAGCTTACAGCAAAGCCTCGTCTCTTGGAGCCAGTATACTTAGTGGAGATCCAAGCTCCGGAGCAGGCTCTTGGTGGAATTTACAGTGTGCTGAACCAGAAGCGTGGGCACGTGTTTGAGGAGATGCAGAGGCCTGGTACCCCTCTGTACAACATCAAGGCTTACCTTCCAGTCGTTGAGTCATTTGGTTTCTCGAGTACATTGAGAGCTGCAACCTCGGGTCAGGCGTTCCCACAATGTGTGTTCGATCACTGGGACTTGATGGCTTCGGATCCTCTTGAAGCAGGATCTCAAGCTGCCAATCTAGTGGGCGAAATCCGTAAGAGGAAGGGCTTGAAGGAGCAGATGACTCCTCTTTCCGAATACGAGGACAAGCTGTAAGAGGCAGTATATTGTTGTAACGGGAGTTCTTTCACAGTTGACCTGCTGCCTAAATTTTGTTGTTTTCATATCATTTTCATCACCCCACTTAAATTGTTGCTCGAATTTTGATGTCTGTCTTTTTATATTTTCTATGAGACAAAGTTGTCGAGTTGTGTCTGTGTGTTTTGAGATTTTAAAATTTAAAGATTCTACTGGTCTTATTCTGTCTCCTGTTGTAACGTCATCAGAAAATTTTGTGTTGTGATTTTGTTCGACTCTATAACTTCACGCTCTAACTCTTTACTCTTTCAAACTTGTCACTGGTTTGCTGTTATTTTGCTTTTATTATTACTTATTAAGCATTTTTACTTCGTTTATTTCGTCCACCATTCTTGCCCCTTTCTCCTCATCTTGAATTAAATGTGTTGACATTTCTTCCACCAACATGCATTCTCAGTTTAGTCCAGAAAACTATTTGTACTGTTGTTTTTTTCTGCTGTCAATACCATAGAGTAAGCATGCATTGTCATAAAAAGATCCATGACCATAATTTTATTATTTAGAAGATCACAGTGCTAATGTATTTACCTGCTTCCCTATTATCAGTTGAAATAGTCTACTATAGTACCACTGCCTTGATACAATATTGATCTTATATTTCATTAGACTATTGCTCAATGTCATCCCCCTTTCATAAATAAAGGTCTCATTATTTAGATAATGCATGCAAAATCCATGAAAATACAGTCATATCAACCTTCTTCCAGACAACATAAGTATCATCGAATGCAGGTAGACTTCCATCAACAAATAGCTTTAGCACATCAAGCAATAGTAATAAATAATTTCCATGATAAGTAATTGTTACCTGTCAGCTAATGATCAAAGACTGGGACGATCAGACCGTGAGAAATGTCAGGATTTGCCATGTTCACTCCTTTAGATCCAAATCCAGATGCAGTCGATAGAGGCCGCGGATTCACTCGATTGCTCATCCTCCAAAAGAACGGGACGATTAGCTCTACATACCTTAAGTGTAGAATGTGTGATCTTCTCGTTGATGGATCTGTACGACTAATCGGTTAATACAGATGATGAAGCAGGAAGAGAATTGTTCAATCTATAGAAAACAACGTTTGTGATGATGAGTGCGACATTTATACACAAAAGTGACAAGGGTAGACTTAGGTTAGCCGCCTAATTACTTCTAACTAATCACTAACAACCTCAAAGATGATATAACAAACATGAGTTGAGCATGCTACGTAAGCAATCATGAATCATGCCTACTGCAATCTCAATAAGTTTACATAATTATATAATTAGATTCACTAAAAGACATGACATAAACTAATTTATGGATTGAATAGATAATTATATCTTTAGATTTACTATAAACTACAAGGGTGTGTTTGGTTGGGGTGTTTAAGCCCTAATATACTATTTAAACCACCTAATAACTAGTTTGGTTGCAAGACTCTGAGCCCAATTTCATATCTCAGCCCGATTATAAAATCCTTGGGCCCGGCGGAATAAAACCCAATTCATTGGTGGGTTTGATTAGACGGCAAGCGGAGGAGCATTATTAATTTGCTTTTGACGATTTTACCCCTTATATAAATACGTAAAAGGAAGCCTAATTTCACAATCTGTTCATTCTCTCCCTCCTCGACTCACACAAAAATGGCGAATGACAGTGGAGAATGAGAAATTGGTTATGGCTGAATCGATGATGGCGAAAGCAGAATTCAATAAAACCTTTCGCATTTCCTTTCTTCTTCTCTCACAACTCACGATTGAATAGATTCTCTCATCCGATTTTTGCTAAGGTATTCATCTCTCATCTGCGATTTTGCTCAGTGCTTTTCTCGCTTCTCTGCTCCGGTAAAATTCATGTTATTTTTAATTGATATCAACTGGAAATGGATGAATGCGTTGTTTGTATTTGACTGCAGTCAGTATATTCATTTTTTTTTCTGACTTGACGTTGTGTTGGATGAGTTGCATCAATAGTTGAAAGAAATGAGAAGATGATAAAGGATTCGATAGTATTATTTAGATTAAGTTCCTAAAAGCAATATTGGTTCCTTATGTCCTGTGCAATAATTAAGCTCATAGAGTTATTATTTGTTCGAAAGTATGGCTGCTTCACATTACTGATTATGTTTTCCAACATTTGTAACTTCTATAGGAGCTTTTGAAGTGTTCTAATTATCTGATATGATTAAAAGAGTAGATGAAGATAAGTATCAGAAAATTCATTTCACAAGTTAGAAGAGAAACACATTGCTGTCATCCAATGAAAATTTAACAAATTCTGTTTCATTTGTTACTGTTTAGCTGTCATATTGTGATTTCAGTGTATATAATGAATCTCTGTAAACTTACTTTTTATATGACGTATATAGTTTAGAGTTAACTGTCTAATGCATACTTACATGTGTTTCTTTAATAACTTAAAAGCAGTTTAATGGCTAAAATTGGAAGAAGAAGGGCAGAGATTTTCCTTGTTATGGAAGAGATTTTATCAAATAGTTTTGTAGAGCAATTTATGAGTTATTAACCTAATAATTCTAGATCTGAAATTAAGTTTCACTATAGCAACTGATTTTATATATTTTTGTCATCATAACTCACATTTTTTGCAGTAGTACTTGAGCAATCTCTTGTGTCATTTGGTTACTCTGCAGTAGTTTGTTTCATGGAGGGCCTAAAAAAGCAATTTGTTCGCCCACCCCGCAAGAGGAATGAAATGGGAAGGAGAAGTTGGAGTTGAAAGGAGGAGGAAGTATTAATAGATGGACTGAAAGAAGTAATTGTCACAGGATGGAAAACTGATAATGGATTTCGACCCGGTTACTTGAATGTGCTTGAGCAATTCATGAGAAAGGCTTTTCCTAGTACTGATCTCAAAGGAACTCCTCATATAAGTAGCAAGATCCGTGGGTGGAAAAAAATCATGGTACTATCTCCTCAATGTTGCTTTCTGGAATTGGATTCAATCACTCCACAAAGATGATTGATGCCAAAGATGACACTTGGGATTATCATGCCAAGGCTAGTAAAATTGCTTTCAATAAATAACATATTATAAATGATTCAAATATGTTTTAATTTATATTTTTCTGCTCATCAGGTTGATCCAAATTCCAAAGGCATGAGGTACAAATCTTGGCAATTTTATGATGATTGGAGTGAAATTTTCAGAAAAGACAGAGCTACTGGAGAAGAAGCTGAGGGCTTTGTTGATGCAACGAATAATGTGCTCGGTGAAACTAATCAGCAGGTATTACACTTTTACACGTAGTTCTATGTTATGAAACGAATAAGCTCAAATAGATTAATGTATATATTTTTTTGTATAGCAGTATATATAGCAGAAGAATATATAAGAAAAAAAATTGTTTTCTTGTTAGCCCACTAACCTACGAGTCTGCTAGATAATTATCTTGGTGTGGGGTAGTGTAGTAAAACGATCATGGCTATTGATTCTAGATGATCAAGGAATATTTTGTTGGGTGGTAAATCCAGCAAGGATGAAACAAAAGTTGGTGGTAGTGGTGTTCACATGAAAGTTTGTGACTGTTCATCTGAATTTTGGGCACCTCAATATATGATATGATGTATAGCTTCTAAAAGATTCTGCTACATATCAGTTTTGATCATTAATTTCATACTATATTTTTACTATATAATAAATTATTTTTATTTTGATAAGAATAAAACTTGCTTGCAAACTCCATGGACATAATTAAGAAACTTATTTAATGTCTTATTTGCTCTCAGGTATTTGAAAACAAAGTAATGCAGTTATTAAGTGAAAAAAATGGATCACTTATATATACCTAATCTTATATTGAATTGAATGGTACTAACTTGGTTTGTACAGAGCTTATAATGTTTAGGAAATAGAATAATTAAATATTCTAGTTGCCAACACTAATCTTCATAATTCATTTTAGGACTCCTTAAATCAAGCTGAAGAACAATATTGTTTTACCCATTTTAGAGTTTAGACTTCTGGATGTGGCATGTATTACATTGATCATATCTTTTTATTCAACAGAGATATATCTTGTGTTCTTTTGTACAGAGCATTATTATAGAGGATATTTGTTGAGAATTTTCCCTTTCTTCTTGTTCAGAAAATCTTGAAGGAAAATTTTAGCTTTCCTGATATTAGAAAAAAGAATCCATCCATTTCAGTATTATTTCCATCTAAAATTATAAATCTACTATTTCTCATTAGCATATATTTATACAGGAGTAGCTTCTTTCAATCTCATTAAGTTTGACACATGCATTATGAGAAACAGCCCCATTCCCTTACAGGATGCTCTGCTCCAATAAACTTAAATTCTGTTCTGAGCAAAAATTAAAGTTTGTTAAATTAAAATTCTGTTTTGCACATACTCCTGCATCTAGCACATTCATTCATTTCTTGTCTACTTCTTCTTTCTTTCTTTCTTTTTTTTTTTTTTTAAATTTGTTATTCTGTTTATATCATACTAATTCATAAACATCCTCTTTTTCTAAAGATTATGTTGACATAGAGTTCTTTTAAAAGAATTTTTGTTACTTTTTTCCAGTCTAGAAAGTATATTTCAAATTTGATTGAGAGTATGTTGGTTTGTGGTACATATTTGATTCAAATTTGTTTCATGAACTTTCTTGTGGTACATATGCAGGTGGAAAATGAAGTCATCGATGGCTTTAAAAACCTTGTTGTTGATTTGGATGAGGCAACGAAGGTTACTTCTGATGCTCCTTCTACAAGTAGTGGCACTAAGAAAATAAAATCTGGTAAGAAAAGGAAGTCTGATAACAGTGATGCAATAATTGTGATTCTAGAGAAATTCTGTATAGCACTGATGCTAGATTAGGAGAAATCGCCAAGAGGATTGGATACGAGTACGACACCTCAATCGCTAGAAAGGAAGTTTGAACTTGTGTGGATAAAATTGTAGGAATGAATTTGAAGGAAAAGCTATTAGCATCAAAGTTGTTGGTGAAGAACAATGAGGACTTGGAGTTGTTCTTTAGCTTGCCGCCTCAACCTAGAGAAGAGTTTGTTAAGATGAAATTGGCGGGCCATCTTTGAATCGTGTCATTTGCATTTTTTGTACTTATGTTTTGGCTTGAATGATTTGTTGGTAGCATGTTTTGGTGATATGTTTGGATTTTATAGTTTGATTGTTGTCTTACTTCAAAAACTATTATTAGGTTTTATGGTTGATTGACTTTTGTTAATTCTATTTGTTTAATATATATATATATATATATATATATCATGTATATTTTTTTCTTTTAAAACGTTTAGGAATTTTTTTTTGAAAAAATAGCATGTTATTTTGTTTGTCATTTAATAGATAATATTTAGATTTTAATTTTTTTAAAAGAAAATTAAATTTTAAAATAAATTAAATCTGGTCATTAAAAAATTTAATTTAAGAAAATATGAATAATTTGTTGAATTTTGTTTTCATATAAATAATACATTTCGTATGTTTTGTACGTAATTAATTAATTTTAATTTTAAAACATATAAATAATACATTTTTTTACGTAAATTACATTTTCCAGAAATTTAATTAAATTTTAATTTAAAAATTTTGAGAAGTGAACATGAAATCACTTAAAATAGAATTAGGAAAGAGCATATACAAAAAAGTAAAAATTATAAATTTTAAGGACAATAATGTAAATTTATATTTTTATCATCTCCTAATCCTTAACTTCATTAACCAAAAAATATGATAACAAACATAATATTAGCTAACATAAGTTACATAATAATCCCTACTTATTCAATAACCCATATATGTGGTTAGTGAACCAAACACACCCCAAGGGTATAATATGACATACAAAAATAGTAAAATAGATCATGAATCAAATTTTAACCTTAATAATAAAATTATAATTATATCCTAGTTAAAATTAACATTAGGCATTATTCCAAAAGGTAAAATAAGCATGAACTGGGGTGTACATGGCTACATGCAACATAGTGTAAGGAGATAAAATCGTAACACGATGAGATCATTTTATTTTTTCTTGATAAGTTAACAATTTACTGATAACAATTAGTAGTATTAATTTTCATTAAAATATCTATCACTTTTTATTATAATTTTTTTCCCCTTATTCATTATAATGTCAAAATGAATATATTTGAGGGAGTCAATTACAATAAAATTGAAGATATGGTGTAGTTATTGAATCAATAAGAATAATTAAGAAAATTTAATTTCCACCATATTAATCAAGCATCAACAATAAGAATCAATCTCTCAATTGCTATTGATACCTCTAGTTACCCCAACAAAACATATTTTGAAAATTAAAAATAAATAAATAAATATTCATTAAACTTGGATTAATCAAAAGTTCGAATATTCGTAACAATATATCCGAATTCTCATAATTGACGTACGCCATGACTAAAGATAGTAGTGATTTAAGTAGCATAAAAAATCAGCTGAGTATCTGAGCCACTATAAATCCAAAGTTAGTAAAGATATCTAACAACTACCCCCAACTTATAAAAATCACAAAAAAATATTGAAGTAATGGGCAACAATGTCCCATAATTTTTTTTTTTTTTAATTTTCTTTCAACCTGTTTTAGGTATTAGTTTAAATGCCCAATTTATAAAAATAGTCTTACTTGATTGTTGAGTCCATTAAAATAAATAATTTGATTGTATATATTTATATAACTCGATTTTATATATGATTACAACTTGATTGTACATATTATAATTTTGTTGTACATATATATATAATTAAAGCTTTAGATTGAATCAAATTGAGTAAATGTTATTCGCCATTTCGAATATTTTAACATTCATAGTTAAATATGAGCATTAAAATCCGCATATAAAAATTTAACTCCAAAAAATTATTAATCCGAATATAGTCAAAACTTTATCAAAGAGAGTTCGAAAATTAATCTTATAAACTTTTTATTGATTCCAATATGATTTATGACAAATACTTTGTTTGCTCTAGATCACAAAAAGTAACTATACTTTTTCTTTATACTACTAGTCGTTATTCAAAATAAAGATTGATGTTTTTTCATCTCAAACTTCAACTTCACCTTTTCACATGAACCACTTAATTAATATCTATCTAATACATTTTAATTATAAAATTGTAATCATCCTTCCAACACAAATAACATACTTTATCATTTATTTATTAAAAAAATGGTACTTTTGATCTCATACAAAATATCTCATTTTATTTTTTGTCTCATATTAGAGGTCCCATACAAATTTTTGCCCAAAAAATTATATCGCACACTTGTAGGAGGCATTTCACGAAATAAGTTTCGTAAGACAAATAAGAAATGATAATATTTTAATAAAAGTTATACCAACTTAATGAAAAATGATAATGGTATGGAGTGAATTATTTCATGAATAATCCATAGTATAAATAAGAAGTAATAATAATATTTTTAATAAAAAATAATAGTAAGATTTTCAATAAAAAATGATAATTAATTAAAAAAAATATATAAAAAGATTCACCGTAGATTGTCTCACGCAATTGCTACTTAAAAAATTACATTTTCCAATTTAAATTTTAAATTTAATTCTAAAACTGTAGGAAAATCCAAGAAGTGATATTATCTACCTATTAATTACTCCTTCCGTCCCACAACAAGAGTGGCAGAACCTTTTTTGTACGTAAATTAAGAGATATAATATTTAATGGGTAGTTGGGTAGTTGAGATGAGAGAAATAATATTTTAATATATAGTGGGTAGGTGTATTAGTGTTAAGTGTGGTGGGGACGGATGAAGTATTCATTAAGTTATTATAAATAAAATAATTAATGGTTAATTGAGGGGGGTTGAATGCAATTCTAACGTCTTACCCTAGCACTAGGGTTTTGATGACAAAATGAGAATACAAATACTAATATACACATACTGTATATATGCCACTCCCACTCCCTCTTTTTATCTTTCGACGTCTGATTCGTTTCCATTCACCCGTAATCTGTTCAAGGTATGTTCTCCTTCTCCCCCTCTCGAATCAATCACAAGTAATTCTCTCTGTGTATTCTTGTTTAATTATTTATTATTATTCCTGATTTGTGTGTTTCCATGAATTGATTCGCTTAATGTTTTCTCGATTGCGATCAACTTGTAATTTTATTTTTTTTGTAGATCTGAGTCCTTTCGATGACTCGTATGAAACCGTACAAATTGTTGAATCACAATTTTGGATTAATATTTGTTTGTTTATTTTGATGTGAAATTCATCCATGCATATCCTGAGAAAATAAGATTAGATCGGCTAACAGTACAAAAGAAAACCGGAATATTGTTGCTTTTTTTGTTGATCTGGTTCCATGATGACTTTGTGGCATGTTCGTAAATTAATTTTAACATCCAAAAACTGTTTTATGCTTATTTGTCATGTGTGGTATGCATGGATTTTAATCTCTCACATGCATAACCCATAGAGGTGTAGTTTTCACATTATAGGTTAATTTGCTAGCATCTTGTCAGTTTAAGTATCGAAAAGAGGATTTTAATCGTTCAAATAAGATACTATGTTCATCTCCTACATTTTTTGGATCTATCTATATACTGATGTTGACAATTGCAGGTCAGTTCTTAAGGGAAAAATCTCTGGTAGTATTGGTTGGTTTGTGAAATTTTGAGAACCTGTCAAGATGGTAAGCATCATCAGATTTAATTCCAGCTTTTATAGTATCCTTGGACCTTGTAATTTGCAACAATAATGTGTATTCTATTTTCTGGCGTTGGCAGGTGAAATTCACAGCAGATGAGCTCCGTAGGATCATGGACATGAAACACAACATCCGTAATATGTCAGTCATTGCTCATGTCGATCATGGTAATGAAGCTGCTATTCTAATTGATAAGATCTTTATTATGTAATTTTATCACAAGTTTGTTTTGTTAGATGAATTCCAGACTTTTTAGTTTGAATTAAAGGTCATCCTTGTTTAAAAATTATAAATTGGCAGGGAAGTCCACTCTTACCGATTCTCTTGTTGCGGCTGCTGGGATTATTGCCCAAGAAGTTGCTGGTGATGTTAGAATGACTGACACGAGGGCTGATGAAGCTGAACGTGGAATCACCATTAAGTCTACTGGTATATCCCTGTATTATGAAATGACTGATGACTCTTTGAAGGGCTACAAGGGAGAGCGAATGGGTAATGAGTATCTCATCAATCTCATTGATTCACCGGGCCACGTTGATTTCTCTTCTGAAGTTACGGCTGCTCTTCGAATCACTGATGGTGCTCTTGTTGTAGTGGACTGTGTTGAAGGGGTGTGTGTCCAAACTGAGACTGTCCTCCGACAGGCTCTCGGTGAAAGGATTCGACCTGTCTTAACTGTTAACAAGATGGACAGGTGTTTTCTAGAACTCCAAGTGGATGGAGAGGAAGCTTACCAAACATTCCAGAGGGTTATTGAAAATGCAAATGTCATTATGGCCACATATGAGGATCCACTTCTAGGTGATGTTCAGGTGTATCCTGAAAAAGGTACTGTTGCCTTTTCAGCTGGTTTGCACGGGTGGGCTTTTACTTTGACTAATTTTGCGAGGATGTATGCCTCAAAGTTTGGTGTTGATGAGGGCAAGATGATGGAAAGGCTCTGGGGAGAAAATTTCTTTGATCCAGCCACCAAAAAGTGGACAAGCAAAAATACTGGCACTGCTACATGTAAACGCGGATTCGTTCAGTTCTGTTATGAACCCATCAAGCAGATCATCAACACCTGCATGAATGATCAGAAGGATAAGTTGTGGCCTATGTTACAGAAACTAGGCATCACTATGAAGTCTGATGAAAAAGATTTGATGGGGAAGCCTTTGATGAAGCGTGTTATGCAGACCTGGCTTCCTGCAAGCACAGCTCTCTTGGAAATGATGATATTCCATCTCCCTTCACCTTCAACTGCTCAAAAGTATCGTGTGGAGAACCTGTACGAGGGACCCCTCGACGATGCTTATGCCACTGCTATTAGGAACTGTGATCCAGAGGGACCCCTTATGTTGTATGTGTCTAAGATGATTCCAGCCTCTGATAAGGGAAGGTTCTTCGCTTTTGGTCGTGTATTCTCTGGAAAGGTGTCGACTGGTTTGAAGGTGAGGATTATGGGCCCAAACTATGTTCCGGGTGAGAAAAAGGACTTGTATGTTAAGAGTGTCCAGAGAACTGTCATTTGGATGGGGAAGAGGCAAGAAACTGTAGAAGATGTGCCTTGTGGTAACACTGTTGCTCTTGTTGGGCTCGATCAGTTCATCACCAAAAATGCTACACTGACTAATGAGAAGGAAGTGGATGCTCATCCAATCAAAGCAATGAAGTTCTCAGTCTCCCCTGTTGTCAGAGTTGCTGTGCAGTGCAAGGTTGCATCTGATCTTCCAAAGCTTGTGGAAGGTCTGAAGCGTTTGGCGAAATCTGATCCTATGGTTGTCTGCACCATTGAGGAATCTGGAGAGCATATTGTTGCTGGTGCTGGAGAATTGCACCTCGAGATATGCTTGAAGGATCTACAAGACGACTTCATGGGTGGTGCTGAAATTATAAAATCTGATCCAGTTGTGTCCTTCCGTGAGACAGTTAATGACAGATCTGTTCGCACAGTGATGAGCAAATCCCCGAACAAGCACAATCGTTTGTACATGGAAGCCAGGCCATTGGAAGAGGGGCTTGCTGAAGCCATTGATGATGGGCGCATCGGTCCGAGAGATGATCCCAAGGTCCGTTCAAAGGTCCTATCCGAGGAGTTTGGTTGGGACAAGGAGCTTGCTAAGAAAATCTGGTGCTTTGGTCCGGAAACAACTGGTCCAAACATGGTGGTGGATATGTGCAAGGGAGTGCAGTACTTGAACGAAATCAAGGATTCGGTTGTTGCTGGTTTCCAATGGGCTTCAAAGGAAGGACCACTGGCTGAGGAGAACATGAGAGGAATATGCTTTGAGGTGTGCGATGTGGTTCTCCATGCTGATGCTATCCACAGAGGAGGTGGTCAGGTAATTCCAACTGCAAGGAGGGTCGTGTACGCCTCCCAGCTGACGGCAAAGCCTCGTCTCTTGGAACCAGTATATCTGGTGGAGATCCAGGCTCCGGAGCAGGCTCTAGGTGGAATATACAGCGTGCTGAACCAGAAGCGTGGGCATGTGTTTGAGGAAATGCAGAGGCCTGGTACCCCTCTGTACAACATCAAGGCTTACCTTCCTGTCGTTGAGTCGTTTGGTTTCTCGAGTACTTTGAGAGCTGCAACGTCAGGTCAGGCGTTCCCACAATGCGTGTTTGATCACTGGGACATGATGGCCTCTGATCCTCTGGAAGCAGGGTCTCAAGCTGCCACTCTAGTGGCTGACATTCGTAAGAGGAAGGGTTTGAAGGAGCAGATGACCCCTCTGTCCGACTACGAGGACAAGCTGTGAGCCATTCTCTTGTTACTATTGTTTTTTCTCTTCTTTCATTCGTTATGTAGATGAATCGCTCTCTGGATTACAATTTTTCTGTTACATGAACGATGGATTATTTCCCATTTAGGTTGTTGCCAAGTTATTCTCTCAACTATGTTGCTATTGATGCTTCAGTAACCTGTTTTTGTTGTTTGCCATATTCCTTGGTTTCTCATTTCTGACAAGGAAAAAATACTAGATTTACATATTACAATTTGGTTTCGTTTTACACTAGTCCTATAATATATTAGGGTCCCTTGTGGTTTGCGATTATAGGTTTAGCAACGCTTTCTTTATTGGAAAAATATTTATGTTCACATTCTCATTTTAATCTTGTGATTTTTTTAATGTTTTTTAGAGTTATTATTTTTCCTCGGTTAAATCTCCATTTTAATCTTATAACTTTGGACTTATTCTTCACCTTATTAGGTTCTCGATTTAGGCTTTTTATCATATCAATCAATTCATTTATAGTTGAATGATTTAATTTGTGTCTTCAATCGCCATTTTATTTAATATACTAAATGGAGACATAAGCGCACAAACTATCGACTCTTCCTTTATTTGAAAGAAAATGTTCCTTGGAACTGTTTTATGAGGTCCAGAGCAAATGATGTGTTAAAAAGTATAAACTAATGTTTGTATCTAATAAGAGTTGAAGATAGTGATATCTAACTGCAAAAGAATTATCCAAAAAGGTGTACATTCTCAAATCTTTACAATAACAACAATGAATAATTATAAAGATGGCACAGAAAAGCATAGCCAAAAATTTAAACTCTAGTTAGTACACAGTGCACGCGGACTAGCTGCTAACCTCTACTCGACTCGACTGTTCATCGCTCAAAGAAACCAGGACCGGCTCGTGAGAGAAGTTCCTCACCAGCATCCACGCCCATCTTTATCATATCATCATATGTGTATGGACCTCTTCTTGAAGTTTCAAGTACTACACATATAACGAAATTAACAGGTTGAACAACGCTGTCTGAGAAAAGAAGCAAATCCTATTCTTGTGTTTTAACATTTATTTACAAGTACCTTGAGTTCCGTCAGGGGATGCCACGAGTGCTTTGAAGATACAGTTTCCCTCCTCGTCTCTAGATGCATATCCAGCTATTGGAGTTCGGCAAGATCCCTCCAATTTTGCCAGGAAAGCTCTCTCACAAGAAATGGCTAACCTCGTATCCTCATGATTCAAGGATGCCAAATAAGTAGCCTGGAGGGAGGAGAACCATTCAATCAGATTGCTACATGAAACGAAAAAATTTGCCATTGAAAATCCACAAGAAACCCCGTGATTCTTTTTATCCAATAACAAGATAAAAATTGCAGATTAGAACTCAATTACTGTTCCCTGTGCATTAAGAAAAGAACCAAAAGAACATTAAAAATTACAGCAGAGACTGATACGACTTACCATCTTTTCATCGTCACCTCTACAAGCAATGCCTATAGCCCCTTGAGCTACAGCAGGAAGCATGTCATCAATGGACAGCACAGAAGTAACAGCCTCAGTCATGTTTAGGCGCTTCAAACCAGCTAATGCCAATAGCGTTGCTTGAACTACCCCCTCATTTAATTTTCTCAACCTCGTCTGTACGTTACCTCGGAAATTCTCCAGCACCTGCCAGAATATTATCATTTAGAAAATTCTATGTAATCATAGCAAAACTCACAATGGGTAAGTACTGCAGACACTCAACGTTTTTGTCCTGGAAGGTAACTCACAGATAAAATTCAGAATTTGCACTTTCTGGGATTAAATTGATTTTGAGATTGATGAGAATTCCAAATCAAGACACTCCAAGTTAATAACTTAAAACACTTGCCAAAATTGGAACAAAGGGTTCATGCAAATGTCTGACACGACTATTGATGTTTGTTACAAATTGAAATCACAAGTTAGGAATAGAGATACAAATTTTAATTCATGGTCCAATTTGGAGTTCCGAAGATGCAAATGAACAGATACGACAAACATCTGTCACAGCAATATATATACACACACACACTAACATGCTAACGATTGATATACATCTCTAGAAGCTGTAATGCTGTATTCAGAGTACAATTAAATTAGGATTTGAGTAAAGAAAGCAAAATGAGTTATATCATCATACTCACCTTTAGCGATGGATATCTGTTTAGAAGTTGCGATTTCCTTCTCAACGAAGCAGTGCCCACAATGCTTTCAGCAGGAAGCTCAGCTAGAGAAGCTGCTGTCAAGCAAATAAAAGCATCTCGCACGTCCTCCCTTGGAAGATTACACGGTAATATTGTATTTTCCGGAAGATATGTTGGGACATCTTTCATTGAATGCACAGCAATATCAATATCACAATTAATAAGGGCCTCATCAATTTCTTTAGTAAACAAGCCCTTTCCACCAATGTCTGCCAGTGGCTGACTTAAAATTTTGTCACCAGTAGTTTTAATGATCACAATTTGAATAGCTCCATCCTCAGCTAACTCAGGATGCGACTGTATCAGTTTATCTCGGGTTTCGTAAGCTTGAGCAAGGGCCAATGGACTGTCCCACCAAGAGCAGTAAAATAAAGTCATTCAATCATGAACTGATCTTTTGCTAAAATAATAGTATGATATCAACACAAAAAGGCTCTCCTAAATCATGCTAAATCCAACTCACAGATTATATGTGTTTCTTCTTGCCAGAAATCACAGCAAATGGCCAGGATCATGCAATTAAACGTGCATATTTTTATCAGTGATTACAACTATTAACAATCCAAAATGATAAACCAAATGCACTCTATGCTCAAATGCAACATAGTAATCATAATTATTTAGAGGAAATAAAGGTCATTTCTTTCACAAAACATTGATCCACATAATTCTTTAGCAAAATATTTGATCAACACATATCACTTTCAAATTTCAACCGATAATTAACCACATGAGCGTCCAAACTCCAAATGCACCAAATTCGAAAGCTAAAATCCAAAAATATAAATAACCAAAGAAGAAACAGTACCTCCCTCGAGTGCCGATTCTAATTACAGCTGTTTTAGTTTGAGTCTTCTCCTCAACAGCAACGGAAGCCCTCGTCACTGAACTTCTACCGCGCACAAAATGGGTAAACGCTGGAGCTTTACCACCGGACGGAAGCGAAAATTGAAGAGCTGACACCGAACCGGCGGTGAAATGACCGGAAAAAGGCCTCATTTTGATGCAAAATTGAGCTTGATTAAGAGTTGCTATGGCAACAGCCTCCATTGCTGATGGAATGGAGATGATGACTAGGAGTAAGGATAGCGTTGAAAAGCTTGAAAAGGAATCTGAGTTTTTGGATTTTGTATTTTTTCATCTTTCCAGATTTCATCATCTTTAACTTGTTTTCATTGGGCCTTCAGTTGTATCAATCACCCAATTGGGCCAACACTGACACTGTTTGACCCATTTACAATATCACTTTGAGCCGGTAATTTGGGCCCATGAAACCTTATAACTATGTTAGGTTGTGTTTTTGGCGCTTAAAGAACAGTGTCTATTTGGGCAACAAACCCAATAGACCAAATGGGTGTGGGGTTCGTCTGGGCTTTTGTTTGGCCCGTTTTCAATTTACAAATTTTAAAAAACTTTTCATTTAATTTAATTTTTAAAAATATATTAATACTATAATTAGACATTCACAATTTAACAAGAATCACCAGTTCCAACCGGAAAATCGCCAATTTTAATTGGAATCGAAACCAATGGTTCCTAAACCGAAAAAATATAATCGAAACAAGATTTACCGCGATTCGGTTCTGGTTCCATCAAAGTGAAAATAAGAACCGTCGAACTGCTTGTTTTTCCCAAAAAATCATTGTTTTTTTTTTTAAAATTGAAATCAACAAATGAGGTGAACTAATAAAAAGTGGTCGTTCGACGGTTGAACCGGCGGTTTTGGCTCCAAAATGCATTATTGAGTTTAATATATATATATATATATATATAAACAACAACAAACTTCAAGAACTACTCAGAAGTTAACTTGCCATTTTATCGAAAGTCCAGATAAAACAGAAGTCCGGCCCATATTATAAAAGGATTTTATAAAGAAATATATTTCAAAACCCAATCTGAAGCCCATAAGAGAGATTTGTAAATTTTACTTCGTTTAATCAAATATCCAACTTTAATGATGAAATATTAATTATTTTTTCTTAGTAAAATATAAATTCATCAATTTAATAATAATTTTTAAAAAAAATTACCAAAAATTTTCCTATTTAAAAATAAAATGCTAAGAAGCTCCTCTGCAGCCCATGTTCATATCTTTAACGAGCTTAAAGCCCATGGGCCCAAAAAATTGCAAAATTTTCCCATGCTCATTCTATATTATCGTCCTTCAGTTCTCACATTTGATAATGTGCGTTTTGCTTGGTAATTTATTTGTTCGCAAAATACAGAACGAAATATAAATTAAAATATGGAGGAATCAATCTTGATTCTTGATCTAATTCAACCAAACAAATTGAATAAAGACAAAACTTAAGGTCGATCTGAACTGAAATTTTATTAAGATATTCAGATCGAATCGAAATCCACAAAATTAAATTGCATTAGACAACCATTTATTAATTACTATTATCAATCACTCAGTGTAAAGAAAAACTGAGGATATTGAAAAACAAGTTAAGGATATAGCCACTTATAT
Source organism: Pogostemon cablin (assembly GCA_023678885.1). NCBI lineage: Eukaryota > Viridiplantae > Streptophyta > Magnoliopsida > Lamiales > Lamiaceae > Pogostemon > Pogostemon cablin. Next base: position 41,766,980 of record CM042959.1, on the reverse strand, counting down.
AAATTAATCCTATCATCTCTTGATAAGTATCAACTTTTTAATTTTAGTGTTCATATACATAAAATAATAATAATAATTCGAGGTATTAAGAGGAAATAAATACTTACAAAAAGAGTGTTACTATTCAGTATTAATTAATATAAAAATGTGTCCTATCCAAATTCCAACCCAATTGAGACGATAATTTTCGTAAAAGGATGGTGTAAAGAAAAGAAATGATAGTGAATTAAATTGACATGAAATGATGGGTTTAGTGCTCAACTGAAAATACGTAAAAAAGGATTAGTATAATAAAGTGGGGGTGGCCCACAAAAGGGCGTAAATAGAACATCATTTTCTCTCCAAACCTAACGGTCAAATTAGTTTGGCAGAGATTTAAAAGCAATAATTACGCGCCAAATGAATCAAGTAACGCATGTATCAAATAAGGCACCATATATTTGTATACTATCTCCGTCCACTACCAAGTTTATAAAAACGATAAAACTTGTGTATGTAGATTCCTTGATTTTAAATAAATGTCTTAATTTTTAATATAATGGGCTATTTTATTGAATTAATTATTCCCCTATGAATTAAAGTATATATCTTTATAATAAAGTATTATGCCCTTGAACGTGTTATACGCTTGATCACACAAGAAACCAATTCTTATCACGGACCGGAGGGAGTATTAAGCATGCATCACTTTACACCCTAATACTTTTCTTTTAATGGATATTTTCAATCCATTCACCCTAATACTTTTTTTTTTAGGAAATTTTTTAATTCAAAATCTGAATAATGACAAACATTTGTTTGAGACCATTTTATAAAAAAAATTTCGTGAAACGAATAAGAAATGATAATATTTTGATATAATGTGATACTCGAATTAATAAAAAGTGATAATAGTTGATTGGATTATTTAATGAAAAATTCAATTTATAAATAAAAAAAGTGATCATTTTTAATAAAAAATAATAATAACTTTAATAAAAATGGATAATTATTTTAAAAATAACATAAAAGTGGTCTAACATGAGTATTGCTCCTGAAAAATTGGTTAATTATAGATTTAGTGCCTGAATTTTTTTTCTTATTATTTAGGAATTGAATTATTTAAAATTAGCAACTAAGGGTACAAAATCATAAAATTATCTAAAATAATTTAATACTAATCATATAATTTGTTACATAATTGAAATGTTATTTTAATTCTAAGAAATTACTTTAAATAATATTAAAAGTGTTATTAGATATATTATTATATATTTTTAAAAAAATATTTTTATGATTTTAGGACCTAAAATTATAGTTTTATATTTTTCTAAGCCCCTAATTAATAGAATAAAAATGTCGAGTCCCGAATTGATGTTAACCTATTTTTCGGGCTTTTAATTGAAAAAAAATTCCTCTTTTTTAACATTATTTTTTTAAAATCTTATTTTTAATTTAGAAAATCTAACAAAATTTACATTTGAGACTTAAATTCGAAATTAAAATTCCAATATATCTAACCATTATTTTTTAACGATTGTTTGAGATAAAGTTAAATATATAAAGTCATTCAAAGTTACAAAGCAAAAACATTTGTACTATTAACAAGAATTTCCAAAATCCCCTAAATTTTAGATTTTAATTTTAATTTTTTGCAACAGTTTTTGAGTTATAATGGGGCCTGGTTACCATAATAATTCAATTGTTAAATTAAATTATGATCAAGTATATATAATTATTAGATGAAATAATTAATTTGAAAATTTTTTAAATGTATATTTATCATTTGATAAAATTAACTCATAAATTTTCAAGTGTTAGAACCACTTAATAACCCACTACTTGTATTATTCAATTAAGTTAAGATGCATCTCAAGATAGTGTAATAGTAAATGTATGATTTTTATATATCATATTATTAAAAATAATGTACTTATCATTTATCCAAATAAAAATGTAATGATAATAAAAAATCTAGCCTTAAATATTTAAGTACTACATTATAATGGTTCAATATACCTATATATAAAATCAGATTACTTTATTTAAATGCATGGTACCATTATTTAGCGAATTGAAATCGCATAGTCGAATCAAAGCACTCAAAACTGCGTGAAATATTTGACTGACATAAATGAGTGTGGATCAAATTTGACTGAAATTATTATTATCATCACCATCTTTATTATATCTTCCTCTATATATATACTATTATTTTTATTATTATTAAATAATTAGATGAAGAATTAAATTTTCTGAAATTTGGGTCAGATAAGTTGGCCGGCTAGTCGATGGCCTCACACATTCACTATATCAATCAATTTATGGGATACCCTTTTCATTTTTTTTTTTTGGAATCTCATCTCCATACCACCAAAATACAAAAATGGAATAAATTAAGAGAGAGAAAAAAGCTTTAAAAAAACATGAGAGAGAAAGAGAGAGATGTGTTGGGGTGGTGAAAAGGTAGGAAAGTCACATGTAGAATAATCACACACTATGTTAGAGTGCAACTTTAAGTTGAATGTAACGTAAAGAGGATAAAAGATGGGAAAAGGACACAATCCAACAAGTCAAGCTTTGCCCTCCAAAGGGGGAATTGCACAATCACCCCCCCCCCCCCCCCCCCCCCCCCATCAACAAATTGTGACAAATCTTTCATCTCCTTTATTTGTGGTAATAATCCAATACTAAACATATTTCTTGTGACCCACCACCAACCTTTTTCGTTTGTTTATGTAGTTTTTATTTTTGTGATTGCTTCTTTTTAACTTAGAGGGAAAAAAAAGGTGGAGATTTGGGTGGTGATTAAAGGAAAGGTAGGAATTGATGTGGTTGGATTGATGGAAGCAATAATAGAGTGGAGAAAAAGATGGGAAGAGATGAGTGAATAAGTGTCATTGGAGAATCCACCAATCCAATCTACTTTTGGTCTAGTTTCTTCTAGCTCATCTTTATCATCACCCCACCTCCCAGAAATAAGAAAAGAAAGAAAAGAAAAGGATACAATGAATTGATTTTTGGTGATTGTTATGTTATTTCTTGAATGAAATAATGTTTTCATTACTCATTACTAAAACCACACTCTTTCATTTTAGAATTATTCTATCAATTCTCATTCCTCAATTTGGTGATGTTAACTACAAAAGATGTTATAGAGCTATAATCTAATCTAAATGATGAACATATGATCTTTATAACAAATGTAATTTTCAATTAAATCTTGATCTATTCTAATATTTAAATCAAATCTTTAATTATTCATTGAAAAAAGAGTATCATCTTCCGATTGCTTGGGCTAAGTAGCTAATCATTAGTACTATTGCAACACAAATTGAACCCAACATGAATTATATTAATTATACTATTCATGTATTATACATAAGAATAGGGATGGTTCGAAGTATAAGGCACTTATAGCCAGTGGCGGATCCAGAAAACCGCGGTGGGGTGGGCTAAGTTTATTGAAGAAAATAAAAAATATTAATAATAATTAAAAAATAATATATATATATATATATATATATATATATATATATATATATATATAAAATTTAAGAAGATATATTTATTTTTTAGCTTCATTTCGGTGGGCTTAAAATATTTTTGGGTTGGGCTAAACTTAAAAATACAAAGAAGAAAGAATATATATTTATTTTTTAACTTTATTTGGGTGGGCTGAAAATATTTTTGGGGTGGGCTAAACTTAAAAATACAAATTATTTATAAATTATTTACATATGATATAATGGCCTTTTTGGGGACAGCCCTGGGCTTGAGCCCGGAGCTGCCCCCACATACATCCGCCACTGCTTATAGCATTGAAAAATATTGAATTCATAAAATATATATATATATATATATATATATATATATATATATAAATATAACAATTTACATTTTTAAACAATTTTATTAATTTTGGGTTTCTCATAATTTTAGATAAAAATAAATTATAAAGTAATAATTATGTGCTTAAGAGTGACAAATTTAAAATTAAAATAATCTTTATTAGATAAATAATTGTTTCTCTTTTCAACTAAAGAATTTTTCTGAAAAACAAAATCAAATGAAAGAAAAATGTAAACGGTTATACGAGACAATAATATGCCAACATTTTTTACGCTTATATAATATTTTTGTACATGAAGGTGTCCAGATTATTTGAGATTTGCACTATAATCTCTTAATTAAATGTGATTAATGTGGTGTATATCAATATATCAGCCAAGAAGCTAGACTAGCTAGGTACCATAGCTACTAGTCCTTGAAAGTTGATATCGTTATAATAAAATCTAGTCATAGGTTATATTAAATTGAAGGATTAAAATAATGTACGGTGATTTTGGGTGCATTAGTCCACTTAGGATTTATAAGTATAAAATATAGTGTAGTGTTTAGTTTTATTTTATTTTATTTTATGATAAATATTAAATTAAAATTTAATCTAATGATTAAAATGGGCTATTATTGCACTTAGTTCGACTCTAAAATATATTTCAGTTGTCAAATATACCCAATTTATGGACTAAAAAATCATTACTATCCAAATTATATATATATATATATATATATATATATATATATATATATATATATATATATATATATATATATATATATATATATATATATATATATATATATATATATATTAATACCAAAATGTCTTAATTTTTTTTTTTTTAAATTTACAATATTCAAATGCCGTGTATTGGGGCTTTGACACCATTATCCACACTGAATCAAATATTCAATGCTATGATGACGGTGTCTAATATGTTGTCGGTTGTCAGAATTCTAACACCATGACCGACAACGAATTCCACTTATGCTACTATGACGGTAGTGCTGGACATGATATCGGTATTGTTAGAGTGTATTAATTAAATATTAAATGGTACTCCTCTCTACAAGCTTAAGCTTAAACTTTTAGATGAGGTGATCATTTAACACGTATACTATATTGGGTATCCAACGTCCTGGCCGACACTAAAAAATTAAGCTATTAAAAAGAAGGATGTGGAGATATTTTGGTAAAATATTTTTTTGTTAATTTAATATGATTGTTATAATTCTAATTAAAGACACTCTTTTGTAGGACTACACACACAAGCATTATCGTAGTTAATTGATACTCCAGATATGTCTAGTGAGAGAAAATTTGAGTTTAGTGAGAGAGAGGAGAGGATTTGGGTAGACAATAGGGATAACCAATTCGAGTGGACTACTGTAAGGCATAAAAACAAACCCGTGAGCAGGCTCGGCGGACCGACAAGGCGTTGGAATGCTCCGTCAACATGGACTGGGAAATGGGCTAGAGAAAAAGAGGTTGTAACCTTTTTCTTCAGGAACTTCCTACAAGAATGCAATTATGGTTTAACTTTAAAGAGGCTGGTGAAGTTGTGGATGTTTATTGCCCAAAAAAAGTGGACAAAATGGACAACATGTTTGGCTTTGTGAGATTCAGATTTAAGAATATGGATACTACAGATGATCTATTGAACAGAACCAACTCTATTTGGATAGACTCCTACAAAATCAGAGTCTTCAACCCGAAATTTGGGAGAACACAGAACAGATCTGACGAAATTGCGAAGCTCACTCACCCCAAAGGAAAGGAGATTCTAAGGAAAGTTAAAGCCCCATCAGCAACGCATATCAGCGGGCGTGAAAGGGTGACTGGAATCACTTTCAAAGAGGTAGTCTCAAAAGAACCGTCAAAAGAAATCCCTGTCAGCACAGAAGAAACTATATCCTTCAATCCAGTGGAGAAGGAGATGAACTGGATAATCAAGTGCAAAGTTGCCCTTTTTAAAGACGAGTTCGATTGGAAAGAGGATGGAGAGGAGATCAGAAGCGAAGCCGGTAATATGCTTTCCATATCTTACATGGGAGATAATCTTATCTTAATCCAAGATTCAGACATTACAGATGAAGTATGTAAAGACATGGGTCAGTGGGCTCAGTTCTGGTTCAAATGGTTGAGACCTTGGAAACCAAAAGACGTCAGTTTCAGAAGAAGAATTTGGACGCTATGGTATGGAATCCCGATGCATGCTTGGAACGAACGATTCTTTAAATCCTCAAATTGTAAGATTGGGTCATACATTGATATGGATGAGGCTACTAAGAAAAAATCCAGATTGGATAGAGCTAGGATTAGACTTGCAGTCCCAATTGCAAATGAAATAACCCTCCCCAAGGTACAGTATTGACGGTAAGACTTTCCACATTAAAATTGTGGAAGAACAACCTTCTTGGAACTCTGACTTTCTGAAGGAAGAAGGTTCCGTGTATGGGCGTTCTTTCCGAGGGTGATCCGGCGGCTAAAGATATCAATGAGCCACCCAAGATGTATGATGAAGTGGTCCAGTAACCCAAGAGGCATGAAGAAGTGGTACAGTCAGATGAGAGATTTGAAAATGACAGAGGATCCCAACAGACTAAGGAGGTGGGTCCATCTCGATCTCTAACAAGTGATCCCCCTCCAGGGTGAAATGGACAGATTTTTGAAAAAGGTGATGAGGGAGAAATTGGGCCTGATCACACTAAGTTAACACCATCAGCACCATCAGCCCATGTTGAAATGGCCCAATGTGGCTTGAAAGAAATCCTTGATGAAAGCCCAATTGGAGAAGGAAAAGAAGAATTAAATCAAGCAGCCCATCCTCCTATTAATTCTAAGTCCAGTTCACAAAACTTGGGCTTCGAAGAACAGGAGGAAAGGAGTTATCCCGACCAAAGCTTTAAGGAGATCAATGTCAATCCCAAAACAAGTCGAAAGAAACTGAACAAGAGAAAAGAGAATAAGATCGAACAAGATAGATGGAGAGAGTTCCTGGAGAATATTGATTCACCTGAAACTACACAGACGAGAATTAAGAGTAATAAAAATAGTAAGAAGTTAGCAAAAAATGACAAGATTGAAAGTAAGGAAATTTGGAACCTTGGAAAAGCTTTGGGTTTGTGGAGCGACGTTTCAGATGAACAGATGGCAATAGCGTTGAAAGTTTGATCAAAGGCAAAATAAGTAGGGACAACAAGAGCAGGAGCAAGGAGAGACAGGTTAGTTTATGAAGATCTTTAGCTTAAATTGTAGAGGCTTGGGATCGGACGCCAAAAAGTTTGAAATTAGAGACTGGTGGGTTAAAGGAAAATTTGATGTTCTATTTCTACAAGAGACTAAAATGGAAGAAATAGACGATTCTACATGTAGACTGTTGGGTGGCAACTTAAAGTTGGGTAGAGCTTTTAAAGGCTTAGAAGGAAGATTGGAAGGAATACTTACTGCCTGGAATTTGGACAAATTTACAGCAAGAAGTTGGTGGGATATGAGAGAAGTTGTTGTTGTGAATGGCATCTGGGTTGATAGGTGTATTGAGTGTTGTCTTCTGAATGTTTATACACCAAATAACCCTTCTAATAGAGCAGATTTGTGCCTCTGTGGGATAGGTTAAAAATGGTTATTAACTAACTAGGTGAATGTTGTATAAGCATTGGAGGGGATTTCAACGCCGTAAGAGGAGCTTCAGAAAGGGTCGGAATAGGGACATTGTTTGATACTAGAGAAGCAAGGAGATTTGAGGAGTTCATTTTAGATATAGACTTTGTTGACCTTCCATTGTATGGTAGAGCGTACATATGGTACAAGCCGGATGGGAAATGCAGGAGCAGACTGGATAGGTTTCTCCTCAACATGAAATGGTTCGATGTATGGCCAGATGTCTATCAGAGAGGACTGAATCGAGGTCTATCTGATCATTGTCCGATAGTTGTCGAAATTAGAGTAGATAACTGGGGGCCCAAACCATTTTGGAGCTAAAATTCTTGGTTATCACACCCTGATTTCAGCAACTTCGTGAGGGAAAAATGGAGCAGCTATTTAGTGGAAGGGTGGGATGGCTTTGTGATCAAGGAGAAACTCAAAAAATTAAAAGTGAACCTCAAAGTTTGGAGTGAGAAAGTATTCGAAAAGCTTAATATCACAATTGAAAAGAGAAGGGAGAGTATTTTGCAACTGGATATGTTGGATGACACATTTGGTCTAGGAGAGTCAGAGAATATCGAAAGAAACCGAGAAAGAGATCTTTTACTAAATGACATTAAAACAAAGAAGAGAGTCCTAAATTAGCAAGCAAAAATTAGATGGGTTAAATACGGGGGACATGAATTCTGCAGTTTTCCACAGAGTCATCAATGGATGTAAGAAGAAGAATGAAATCAAAGGGCTATATACGTGAACGGAGTCTGGACCCAAGATGTGAGACTAGTTAAAGAAGCTGTTTATTCTTCTTTCAAAAATCATTTTACCAACGTAAGCATGCAGAGACCGAAGATTGGAAATAATTTTTTATCTAAGTACATCTCTACAGAGGATGACGAATTTTTGATAAAGCCGTTCTCTGAACTGGAAGTCATAAATATCTTGAGAAGTTGTGATGAGCAAAAGAGCCCGGGGCCTGATGGTTTCAATTTGGCTGTCTTCCGTGAATGCTTGGACATAATATGAGAGGACTTTATGAGGTTTCTAAATGAGTTTCACACCTACAGAATCCGTACTTAGGGGTTGAACCATTCTTTCCTAACCCTGATTCATAATGTGGAAAATTCGACGGAGCTGAAGGACTTCAGACCTATCTCTCTTATCTGGGGTCCATATAAGATTTTGTCAAAATTACTCGCCAATAGACTGAGCACAGTGGTACATTTAATTATTGCTGATGAACAATCTTCTTTTATCAAAGGCAGAAGTATATTGGAAAGCATTGTGGCTTTACAAGAAATCTTAACCGATGTGAAAGAAAGGAAGAGAGCCAGCTTCTGCTTTAAAATTGATTTTGAGAAAGCCTTAGATTCAGTGGAATGACAATTTCTAGAAGATATGATGAGAGCATTCAAGTTTGGAGAGAAATGGATTCAGTGGATCATGGCATGTGTGAAATCTGCTTATGCGGATGCTCTTGTGAACGGAAGTCCTTCTGGAGACTTCCACTTGAAAAAAGGGTTGAGACAAGGTGATCCGTTGTCTCCGTTTCTGTTTATTATAGCTGCTGAAGCAATTAGTATTATGATGAAAAATGCCACCAACATAGATCTGTACGAAGCAGTTGAGTTGGGACTGAATGGTTTGAAGGCATCGCACTTGCAATATGCGGATGATACTGTTTTTGTTGGGAAAGCATGCTTAAAGAATGCCCTATTTTTGAAAAGAGCTCTGAACATTTTGGAATGAATCTCTGGTTTGAAGATAAATCATGATAAAAGTACGTTGATTGGTCTAAACATGGAAGAAGGTTTGGAAGCTGACATGGCATATATTCTTGGTTGCAAAACTGCTAGATTACCTATGAAGTATCTGGGACTGATAGTGGGATATTCGCATAAAAGAGCTACTGACTAGAATTATGTGGTAGATAAAGTGAGAAGAAGAATAAGAAAGTGGGAAGGGTGGAACATGTCTATTGGGGAAAGATTGGTATTGGTTAACTCATTTTTGGCTTCGATTTCTACCTACGCCTTGTCGGTTTTTCGAGCCCCTCTGTGTGTGATCAACGAGATAGTTTCTCTACAACAGAACCTCTTTTGGAGGGGGAGTGATAATTCTAGAAAAATCCTGTGGGTTGAGTGGAAAACTGTGTCTATTCCAAAGGATTTTTGGGGTCTTGTAGTAAAAAATTTAGTGAACTACAACAAGAGCTTGATGGGTAAATGGGCTTGAAAACTGTTAATGAATAAGGGAGGTCTTTGGGTTAAGATTTTAGAGGCTAGAATGAGTGTCACGGGTGGGTCATCGGAGTTGTTAGTCAATCAGAGAGAGGGTTATGTCGGAAAAGGTGGTGGAGGGGGGTTTTGTCGTGTCTTAGGGATGACACAGGGAATTGGTTCTTACATAATATTGAAAGGGAAGTGGGAAACGGGGCGGGGATCAAAATTTGGATTGACATATGGGTTGGGGAAAGGTGTATTAAATTATCTTTTCCTAGGTTGTTTTACCTGAGTGACTGCAAAAACAATAATATTTCTGAAATGGGGAGTTGGGAAGGGGGGTTGTAGAATTGGAAGTGGAATTGAAGGAGAGAACTTAGGGAGAGGGAGTCTAACATTTTTGCTGAATTGATTTGTCTTTTAAGCATATTCATTCTCATCAAAGACAAGAAAGATAGTTGGAATTGGAAGCCAAACAAACTCGAAGAATACACAGTTAGCGAAGCATATAAGATCATTGAAGCAAGAGGGAGACCGCCGGACGCTGTAAAGGATGAGAGTTACAAGCTTATTTGGAAAAGTTACGCTGCTACGAAATCAGATATTTGCTTGGAGACTACTGAAAAGGAAAATCCCAACATCAGTCGAGTTGAAGAAAAGGAAAAGCTTACCACCTAATACACCTACTGAATGCATTCTCTGCAAAAAAGGAAGAAGAGACTGTATGGCATCTGTTCTGTTGTTGCAACATGACTCATGAGATGTGGAGCAAGTGCCTACATTGGCTTGGAGTTCAAACTGCGCTTTCAAATAACTCAATTGGTGGGTTCTTACAGTTCAGCAGTTTGTTTCATGACAAAGTAAGAAATAAACTGGCTTGCGACTTATGGTTATTCACGACCTGGAGCTGGTGGAGTGCACGAAAAAAGCTCTTACCCTTTGCAATATAATTTCTTTTTCAAAAAAAAAAAGAGACACTCTTTTGTGATACAAATTTTTGTGAGACGGATTGTGAGACGGGTCGATCAATTAGTAAAGTATGCATACTCTGTTAAAGTATGTCTATAATAAATCATATTATAACACCCTAAAATCGTATACTTTAATTCATTATTTATTATACTTTAATAAATATACTTTAACGATTATTAATCATACTTTATTTAGATAATAAACATAGCTTTAATACGTTTCACATGAGTCTCATAAGAGACTTTGTCTTCTAATTAATGGATGAAATTGAATTTGAAAAAATTGGATATTTTTTGAAACTTTCTGTTAAAATATCATGTAAACAGTTAAATTAAAGGTTACCCATTCTTTGCAATTTCACTCTAACTCTAACATCCCCCAAGTTACAAAACTCATGAGTCTCATAAGAGACTTTGTCTTCTAATTAATGGGTGAAATTGAATTTGAAAAAATGGAATATTTTTTGAAACTTTCCATTAAAATATCATGTAAACAGTTAAATTAAAGGTTACCATTCTTTGCAATTACACTCTTCACTCTAACTATCCCCCAAGTTACAAAACTCTGTTGTATCTCTTTGGAAAGAGAGATATTATTTCGTTGGAAATATCTCATTTTATATATCTAGTAATCGGTTATCAATATGCCATGCGAGTGAATTCATGACGGATATAGTTAAGATTTAAGAATTGGATAATCAATTTCCATTGCCCCTTTTTTGCCTTCACTCATTGCATACATTATGCTTATCGATTTTCCTTGGTTACACTTAAGTTTCTTCTCCCATTGTATCTATTATCTATTTTTTCATTAATGTAATTTATCAATTTAGTTCAATCCTTATCTAAAGGAGAAAGTGGGCCAAAGTACTAATTTTGTGTGGAGATGAGATCCAATTGTATGTTTGCCTCATTTTGAAATATATTTATCCTTTTCAAATTTGTGTATAATTGGGTGTATCATGCGTTTTCTTATATAGTGATATACTCCTATATTAGAAGAGTTAATATACACTAATAATAATACTAATATTTTTTGTCTTATTTGCATAGATACAATCTATTGCAAAACAGTATTCGTCTGAATTAAAATACTGCTTCCAATAAAAAGATTGGATGATAATAACACTATCCATTTTAAGCGTTAGCAAAGTGAAATGGGCATGAGTACGTAACATGATTAAAATGAGTTTTTAACTTGATTCAAGGTGAAACTGATTTTACATGAGTTGATATTCCAACAAGCATGCATCCCATATATGTTTTAAAATTGTTTAATAATGTATATGTATTTTTTAATATATGTATAATTTTTCTTAAAATTAATATTTTTATTAAAAAAACTACCAAAAAATTTACTAATAAAAATATATATAAAGTTTTAGTACTATTAGTTTATACTCCATATATTTATTATTTATTAGTGTATAAGTTATAAATATGGTTGCACGGTGGAATTGAGTCTACAGGAGAATTTGACATTTTATAATTGCATGATTTTGTGTTGAAATAATAATAATAATAATAATAATAATAATAATAATAATAATAATAATAATGATGTGGTGAATTATTGAGATAAAACAGTTTTGAAAATGCAATGTTTGAATATGGGTATGTATTGGGTGAGACCATCGGATCATTCATTAACTCAAATAAATATATTTTGTATTAAATTAAAAAAAATTAAAAGAAAAGAAGGGCCTTGTTTGAATGATTAATTAATTAAATCTTTTTTGGATTTATTACTACCTAATACAAAATATATTAAGATATTACAAGTAGATACATAGTATATATTTTATTACTATTCACTACAAAAATATTCAATGAAAAGTCTTAATTATCCCTTTATACATGTTAATAAAATACATAGAAATTTTTATCCATATCATATATTTTAGTTCTCCTCCCACCGGAAGAATTTAATGTTATTGAAGTATTCAGAAAATTACAATATACAGTATTATTTTTGAAAATAATAATATATATCTCCAATATTTCTATAAATATCATGCGAAGGCTGAGTCTTTTTTCTGAATACTGTTTGAATATTTTTGAAAATTAATTATCAAGCCCAACATATTTTCTGAACATAAAAATTACAAAAAAACAAACGAATATTAAATCTTATGTTTTTTCTAAATACAATTTGAATATTTTTTAAAATTATTAAATATTAAGATCTACATATTTTCTGAATACAAAAATTACCAAAACTACCAAATATTAAGGATTATATATTTTTTGAATACAATATATATGAAAATTATCGAATATTAACGCCCACAATTTTCTAAATAATTTTCTAAATACAAGCACCAAATAATTAAAATATTCACGACGTGCCTACATATTTTCTGAATACAAGCGAGATAACTCAAAAATCTACACAACGAGACATACTTTTTAATGTTTGACATATTTTTGACAGATTGATTAATCTCCAACATATTTCTTATTTTCATGGAGAAATTAGTGAGTAAATTAATTTTTTTAATACAATTAAACTTACAATGATATTAAAAGTGGTATTTAATATATTTAATTTGTATTGATTAGTAATATAATTTAAATATTGTATATAGTAGTAATATATGTACATATTTGTACATAGAGTAATGAATCCATCCTTTTTCAAATCTTAATAATTTCGACCGATACAGACAACGACTTCACGCACTACACCATTCGGAAAAACACTACCGCATATTCCATGATCCATCCTAATTTTCCTTCCTTTTTTTTTTCAGTTTTAATAAATGATTATTATTATTATTAAACAAAGTCTCTTGTGAGATGTATTATTTGTGAGACAAGTCGACCCATCATTAAATTATGTCCATTATTTAGATAAAATATGTTTAATGGTGGTTAAATTATGTTTTCTAAAGTATGCTGAATTATGTATTAAAATATGATTTTAATGTGTTATAATATGATTTATTATTGACATACTTTAACTACGAATAAACATACTATATCTATATAATAAACATACTTTAGTGATGGGTCGACCCGTCTTGCGCCCGTCTCACAAGAGAGTGTCTTTTGTTATTATTATTATTATTATTATTATTATTATTATTATTATTATTATTATTATTATTATTATTATTAATTGTTCATTAGATAATTCAATAATTTTGTTATCATTTTATTTTAATTGGATATCACTTTGTATTAAAAATATTCACTTTTTATTCACCATACAAATTATTCATAAAATAATTTAATTAAACAATTATCACTTTCTTTTTTTTATTATGTATCACTTTTTATTAAAAATACTATCACCTTTTATTATTCCAGTGAGTCATTCGTGAAATATTCAATTATACAATATCACTTTTCTTTGATTAAGAATCACTTTTTATTAAAAATATTACCACTTTTTTTTATAAATTATTCATGAAATACTCTTTGGTAATTAGTTATCACTTTTTATTAAAAATATTATTAATTTTCTTTTAAAATGTTATCACTTTTCATTTATACTGTAAATTGTTCATAAAATAATTCACAGCATTGTTGTAAATTGCTCATAAAATAATTCACATCATTGTTATCACTTTCCATCAATTGAGTATCATTTTTTATTGTAAATATTATCACTTTTTATCATTCTCACAAAAGTAATTTAATGAGAGGATTCCACACTAGTCTATGTCATTATTGATTTTATTTGATTATTATCATTTTTATATAAAAAATATTTTACTACTTTTTAAAAATATTATCACATTTTGTACATTATTACATTTTTAATAACAAAAATTAAATTATTACATTTTTAATAATAAAATATATAAATTAAAAAACTATAGAAAAAATACATAGTATATCTTAATTAATTTCCTCTCATAATGAATTTTTTATTTTATATAAACCAAACATGGCCTTTAAAATTTTTTAAGTCTAATTATTTCTCTTTTCTAATTAAAATTTTCAATTTTCTAATTTTATAACAGTCAAACAGAATTCTTTAAAATTATTTAAATGGATCATGCATAACTCATCTCATATAAAGGGATTCGTTAGACAGTCTCGAACAAATATTTGCCTTTGAATATTATGCTTGGGGAAGTGAATAATCTTGAATTGCCCCACACGTTAATTAATTGAAAGTTACTTTATTTAATTCATGTGAATTAATATTATTCATCACAAGGAAGATAGTAATAAATTAAATAAGTTGCGAATTTACGCATGTACGTATATTCACAGTATATAGACGGAGCACTTCTTTTACTAGTTTGCACGACACGGTAATAATTAATTTTCTGGTGAACATTATTTAATATTATTTATTTATTTATTTATTATCTTAATAATCTGTATCATGCAAACATATCGAGGTCCTTTCCTTTTCTTCTTTTATTTATGGAACCCAGAAAAAGACATTCAATTTGTAATAAACAATTGCCAGATCAAATTTCTTGTTCAATTCAAGTATATATAAATTAATACTCCTCATTCATCCAAAATGAATGCAACAAAATCTTGAATATGCTACCATAAAATTATAAAAATAAATAAAATCTTTTGCTCTAAAAAAAAAAAAGAAAAATAGAAAATGAATTTCAACATGAAATGTGGGGCAAACCTAACCCGGCCCATGAGGCAACCACTCTTTCATCATTAAACATGCAGCTAAATATATCTATTAATAGGGTCGTATTTTAGGAAAATATGTGTACGTATATATATCTATAAATAGCTAGATTAGTTTATTTGGTTAATACTATAAATTAATTAGCCAAAATATAAGCTAATTAAATATTGGGTTTTTATAAAATTTTAAATTATACGCTTGAAAAATAATATCCATTGGGTGAGATTTGTATTTTGAGAAAATATTTCAACTATTGAAATCTCAATAATTCGTGCTAACGCCAAAATTGACTATTATATGATAATTACTTTCCTTTAACTCCAAATAAATAAATACTCTTGTACTACATGTTGGACATATTTTTATGGGAAAATAGATTTTTTTGTCCGTTAATTTTGTCCAATTTTGAATTTAGTCCATAAGTTTTTTACTTTTTGAAAATCGTCCATTATATTTGCAAAATTTTGAAAATCGTCCATTATATTTGAAAATTTTGAAAATGGCCCATCATGTTTACCAAGTTCAACAAAATCGTCCATTTCAACAGGTCATTAGCAGATTATTCTAAAAGATAAAAATAAAAAATATGTAAAATATATATATATATATATATATATATACTATTTTACAAAAAAAATAGCCCCCACTAAGAATTTATATTATACTCCATCCGTCCGTCCGAAAGAGGGCATTTTGCTTTTGTGCACGTTGATTAAGAAGTATTGTTATTTAATATGTAGTGGGTAGTTGTATTAGTGGGAGTGTGGACCCCATATTTTAATTGTATTAGTGGGTGTGTGTGGATCCCATTTGTGTAAAAAATGAAGTGACCCTCTTTGAAACGGACGACCAAAATGGAAAAAAGACCCTCTTTCGAGCGGATTGATGAAGTATCAATGTTTAGTTAAATTTGCTCCACTTTAGTATTGAGATTAATATTATTTGTTTGGTATACGGAAGTGAAAAATGAAAAGTGAGATAAAATTAGTTAAATAAAAATATGATATAAATTAATTGGAGTGAAAATATTCAAATGACCTGCCATAGCAGGTCAAATGACCAAAATGTTGAATTTTATGAAGTTAATGGACTAATTTCAAAATTGTTATAAAATTAACGGACTAATTTCAAAATTGAAAAAGTTAATGGACTAATTTCAAAATGAGTGAAAGTTAACGGACGAAAAAATCTATTTCCCCTATTTTTATCATAAAGAAATAAGTAGTCCTTTATAACATACAAATATTAACTCCCCATTAATATTTACAGTACATGTACCAATCGATTCACCATTTCAACATACATTAAAAATCTATAATAATAAGAAAATTTCATCGGCTATAGTTAGAGTGGAGCATTTACTCCCAATTTGCAATTTTGTTACATACACACCACATGGAAATTTATTTAATTACACGTAATTTATTATTTCTTTTCAAATACCATAATTAACTACTCCCTCCTCCCGAAATTTTTTGCTAATTACCTCATTCCCGGAATTTTTTGCACACTTTCTTTATAATTATAAAGAAAATGTGCAAAAAATTCGTGGGGACAGAGGAAGTAATTGAGATTACCATAAAATGAGTATTATATTAAAATATAAAATAAATTATACTCTCTCCGTCACAACGTCAGCTTCACACTTTCCGTTTTGGTCCGTCCCAAATTCAACTTCACACTTCCATAAAAGGAAAAAACAACAAATTAATATCCCTCTAACATACTTTAATTTCAAATTTGCCATCACCTTTTTAACACACATAACATAGTTTATCATTTATTTATTACCCAAAAATATCATACTACCCTAAAAAATAAATCAAAAAGTAATTTTTCTTAAACTCCGTATCCACAATAAACATGAACTTGAATTTGGGACGGAGGGAGTAGTATTTTAATGAAAAGAAGTGGAAATTGAAGTTAAAAGAGAGTAGGGTATCACCTCGGGGGGCCTTATGCCCATGCTATTGCGCCACCCCTCCATTCCAATCCATCCCCTCGCACGTGCATTTCGGGCCTTCTCACACGTGTTGTAACTCCACATTTTTCACCTATAATTAATTAATTAAATCAAATGGATGGGAGAAAATTAAAATGCTGAAAGTCCGGATTAGCCCCGGGATATAGCCGGAATGACTGAGCCCGACCCGATTTGTGATGGCTAGTCAAGAATATTATGAGGGGCTTTTCTGGTTAACCGAACAATCCCCGGAAAATGTAACAAAATTACAAAACAAAGCAAACAAACCACTCTCTTTCTACTTTCTCTCTCCTCATTTCCCCTTTAAATACTCCAAAATAAACATCTTTTCATTAACTTTTCTCTCTCCCCCCCTAACCTTAAATAAACCCCACAACGCATGTATATATATGCGCCTTCCCCTCGCCATATTGGTTTGCTTCTCATTTCTTCTCACTCTTCATCTTCATTCTCTCTCTATACAAACTCAATCAACGGGAAGACGGTGAGATTTTGATACAGTGATCTGAGGAGAAAGTTGGTGTGTTAATGGCGGTTGAAGCTCGGCATCTCAATCTCTTTCATCCGCAGGTTCTGTGCGATAGGTAGGCTCTCTGTTTCGTGCTTCGTTTTTGTTTGATTGGTTGCGGGATTTGGATAGGGTCGGGTTGAGTCGAGTCGAGTGGGAGTTGATCTCGGGTGAATTTGATTTGATGCAGAGGAATGATGATGAATGGTGTTGAAGGCCTTGGGAGCGTGTACGGAACGCCGATTGGTTACGGACTGTTTCCTCCTCTGTCGGGAACCACGACGGCGACGGAAGCTATGGTTCCGGCGTTGAATGAGACTCTTATGGCGAAAACCGCCGCTATTAAGTCCGATAGTGGTCTGACGTACGCCGTACCTGTTTCGAGGAAGCGTTCCCGAGACGCGACCAATCCTCTGGTTTCGTCAATTTCGAACGGCGTTCATCATTCCACCGACGCAGCCGCTGCGGCGAATAGCCGGTGCGGTGGCTCATTCACTTTTCTCGGCGAGGATTTGTCGCTTCATTTTCAACAACAGCAATTGGAGGTGGATCGCTACATCGCTGAACATGTATGTATCACGTTCATTTGCGAGATCCTTATACCAACACGTCGTTTCATTCGCATGATTTGCTAACATTCGATTTTGATGGCACAACAGACGGAAACGGTGAGGCATGAAATCGAAGAGAGGCGTAAGAGGTACTCCCGGAGAATCGCGGCGGTGGTGGAGGAGAACATAATGAAGAAACTGAAAGCGAAAGAAGCAGAAATCGAGAAGATCGGGAAATTAAACTGGGTGCTAGAAGAAAAAGTGAAATCTCTGTGCGTGGAGAATCAAATATGGCGAGACGTGGCTCAGTCGAACGAAGCGTCGGCGAACGCCCTGAGATACAACCTGGAACAAGTCCTAGCTCAAGTCCAGGACGGCGGCGGTGCGGAGGACGCGCAGTCGTGCTGCGGCAGCAGTTGGGAAGAAACGGGGCCCACGGAGAAGGAGAAGAAGAGAATGTGCAGAAGGTGTGGGAAAGGGGAATCGTGTGTGTTGCTTTTGCCGTGCAGGCATCTGTGCCTGTGTACTGTTTGCGGGTCGACCCTTCACACTTGCCCCGTTTGCAACTCCACCCAAACCGCTAGCGTTCACGTTAACCTCTCCGCCTCATAAATTTTACAAAAAAAGAAATTGGAATATATATTTTTTTTTTAATTCACTCGTTTTTTTGACGTGGTGAATACATTTACTAACATAGTAATTAGTGACATGTTAATTCATCCATTAATTAATGTAATTACAGCAGTTAAATTACTTGCGGTAATTTTAATTTTTAAGTAGTTTTTGATTGGGGGTGTATGTATATCCAATCCAAAGATGGCGGTGAGTGGGGAGGGGGGAAGTCAACTGAAAGTGACACGTGCAGCGTAAAGGCTGACACGCAGGACGCGCGCAAATGTCGCTGTTGTGGGGGTAGAGTAGGGTTAAAATGGAAAGATAAATCAAAGGCAGGCCTCACCTCGTGTTAGAAGAGATTTCTCTCTCCTCACTTTCTTTTATTTTTAAGAGAGAGAGAGCGAGAGAGGGGGGAGAAAATATGGAAAATATCGAAAATGAAACAACAAAAAAGGACACCATAAACCCGTATTTCTCGCTCCATTTGCGTACAATGCACGGTGCCAACTTTCTCCCTCTTTAATTGTCTTTTCACTAAAATTAAAAATCTTAATCTCTGACGTTAGTGAAATGACTGACGTACCCTTCGATCTGCCTTCAATACGCCATTTTCTTCCTTCTTTGGATTTCCTCCAAAGACATGAGAATAGGTAAAGTATGAAGAATAGACACTGTTTTTCCTTTTGAATTTATTGTGTAAATTGTTTTCTTAAAGATAACATGTGAAATGCATGTAATAACTCGATTTCTGATTTTGAAATATGTTAAGATGTGAATTATTACGTGAAGAGTAGGTTTTGTTAATGTTGATAGTCATGATTAGGTGGATATGTATTCGGAAGATACACACTTAGGGAGCAAGTTATAATATATTCTGGATAATTAATAAGGATCAATTGTCAAATAAAATCCCCAAATTTAATCACTTATAACAAATCAACTCTATAATTTTGATGGTGGATTAGAATTTGAATATGTTTATTTAGGGAGTATATATAAACATTTGTGAATTAAAATTAAAATATTTTGTCATTTACACATTTTTTTATTAAATTATTTAAAACTCAATTTTTACACTCATTCTAATAATTTTATACATTAAAATAATTTAATCTTCACGTACAAGAACATGTGTAGTGACTATCGAGAGAGGGAAGCAGTATTAAATGGAGTATTTAGTAAATTAGTAAAAATAGGAAAGTGAGTTTTGGTGATATTTTAAACCGGATCTTTGAGTGGACCTATAGTATTTTAAGTCTTGCCTTGCGAAAGACGTTGGACACTCATAAACAATTCACTACATTAATAAATTTTTAGTAAAACGTTCATACATGACACATTCATGGGTAATTACAATACAATTTTGGATGGTTTGTTTGATTTGTTTCCTGTTCTTTTACCGTTTAAAGGGGTATCATATATTTTTTGTTGTTGCAGGGTGGGGGTTCGAATCCTGTTTTTAGCATGAATTTGGTCCCTTGCAAACACAAGTTAAACAGTGAGCCCTCCCTATAAGTTACTTAGGCATATCCTGCGATTTACCTCATACATCAATCTTCAAGGCCGGGGCGATAGAGATCCCTAATAGTGGGGTATATCGTGAATTAAAAAACAGAATATTAAAAACTTTGTTGGGAGCAGTGGCTTAGGTCTGTGGGGATTAGAATAAAGTAAACAAGTAATGATGTGACGAACGACATCGTTTACTACTTTGCAGGCGTGGGGAGTGCTGTCATTTAACACTTCCTCCTGCTTGCTTCTGAACGCTGAGGATAGATACCCTTTTTATTTTATTTTAATTAAATAAATAAAAATAAATTGTACATAGTAGTACGTAGACTGAGTAGGCAGTGTTTCCATTTGGGATTGATTGTTGGGCCGTGTTTGCCCTGCCATTCTGTCTTTTTCTCAGCCTTTATTATTATTATTATTATTATTATTATTATTATTATTATTATTATTTTGTGAATTAGGAGTATTATTAATTAGATAGAGGTATTATCTTCTAATTAAAGACAGAAAAAACTCTCTAACGCACTGTAAAAATATTTTATGAAGTGCTAATCACTAACATATGAATCATATCTATATAGTATGATTTTGAATTTTAGTGTAAAGAAATTATGATTATTGAATAAAGTATGAATTGGTATTTATGAAATATAATTAGTTGTAATTTTACTTCACTCGAGAGTTATTGTAATTAACCTGTATTGAGCCCCATAACTGCAAACATATACATAAATTATAAAAGAAAAAAAAAAAGAAAAAGAAAGAGAGAGTTAACGTATTATTCTATTTGTAGTAGCTATTGGGATAAGTATCTTTGAACTTATCTCAAGTTTTATTTGCAGCGGTGTCGTATCACAAAATTTCATTTGCGACAAGAGGAAAAAATAAATATTCGAATAAAATAGGTAATACCTTCTTCTTCTTTATATTTTTTTTTATTTTTTTTTAGAAAAAATAGGTAATGCTCCTAAAAACATTTATATGTGTCATCAATCCTAAAAACATCTATCTGTGTCATCAATCATCATTATTTGTTCCATGGATTAATTTATTGAGGAAATAATCAATCAATAATTTGAGATAATTAATCTTACGAAATCAAAGTAAGTAATATTTTTAATAGATACATATTTTACAACTCTTTTAAGATAAATTGAGATTTATAATATCTTTAATGAAAAATTGTATTCAAGAAAGGAAAAAAAAATCTTACCATTTGATAATTTCACATAAATAAATAAATAAATATCATTAATTATGAAAAAATAAATTTCACTTATCAATTATTTAAAATAAATAAATAAATAAGAAAGTGAATAGACGTTTTAGGAGAGGGTGATGATATGGTGATTCACGTGGAATAAGTACGCAAATGAATATTTTTTGAGAAGATTAAACCCAACCAAGTCTCTGAATTAGGGGTATCTGGGCCGACCCGTGGGTACCACTCGGCCCGCATATTCTGGTAGATTCAGACCCGTTTCGAACTAAAAATGAGGGTGGGTCATCTCCGACCCGTTTTGAATTGGTCGGATTTGGGTATTATTTCAGACCTGTGAATACCCGTCCCGTCACGCCTCATACTAAATATAAATATTATATTTTTTATTTTTATTATTATTTTAAATTCTATACTTTATTATTAATTTTATGATTATTATTATTATTTGAATTTTATTTTTATTTTTTGATATAATTATTACTTGAAGCTATGAAAAATGATGAAGTGAGAGAATTAGTGATTTATGAGTGCCACGTAAGTCTTAATTTTTTTTTAAAATAATAATAATAATAATAATAATAATAATAGAGAGAGCTGGGCGGGGCAAAACGGACCCATCCCGTTTAGGTCTGAGTCTGGAATTGTATAATAAGACTCGTGCGAATTCAGGGCAATCACTTATCATCAATTTAAAAAAGAAAACAAAATCTCAAAATTAACCTACTTTTATTTATTTACCTTTTTGAATTTGTCCACAAAATGTATGGAGGGAGGTGGTCGACTTTTTTATAAGAAAAACACAACAAGACATGGCGATGGTAGTGTATATCCTATATATAGCCCATAACCAAACAAACACTGTTTCTACACGCTTCTCACAACGTGTGTGCATCATGTACTACCCTTTTCGTTTATTATACCATGTTATTTAAGAAAATTGTATTTTTTATAAGGTATTAGAGTATTTTTAAGTAATAAGGTACTTTCTTCGTTCGCCTCAAAGAGTCTCATTTTTTTATTTTGGGCGTTCGTCCCTAAGGGTCTCATTTCTTTTTTTATATATATGGAACCACACACTCCCTCTAATACAATTAAAAGTTAGGGCTCACACACTCACTAATACAACTACCCAAATAATAGTACTCTTTAATTTACGTGCAAAAAATAAATGGGTCTCTTTGGAATCGACGGAGGGATATCATAAAGTAATAGTATGTGGGTAAAAAAAGAATGACAAAATTGAAATTAAAGTAACTTTTGAAGTTATTAGATAAAGTGATATTTTATTTTTTTTTTGGTGTGAAGAGGAAAGTATGAAGGGTGGTGTGGGACGGAGGGAGTACTATATCAAAAGAGTTACGTATACTGTTTGCTCGTAAATAAAAAAATATTGTATTTTAATGTAGTGAGTTGATAAATATAATATTTTAATGTATAGTAATTAATCGTATTAGTAGTGTGTGTGAACCTCATAATTATATATTACTTGTTTAGTATTGGTCTTATCTATCAAGAGAGAAATATAACTTTTGTTATGGGATGTTGAAAATAGATGAATGAAATTTTTGCAGTGAGATCTAGAGAGTATATGTATATATGAACTTGGATCCTCTACTTCACTTAATTTCCTCCTCATTCACTCAATTTTCTCACAATACATACACACGCGTTTTACAATAGTGTTTACCCTTCTGCCCATATAGAGATTGAAAATAATATACTCCCCTCATCCTATCATCCCGTCTAAAGATTCATATTTTAATATATTGAGTATGTTATTCAAATGTTCTTATTTTTCTCTTTTAATTTAAAGGTCTCATATATGGTCTACTACTCATTACTAATACAATTACTCACTATACATATATAAAATACTCCCTCCGTCCCACAACAAGAATGGCGAAACTTTTTTGCACGTAGATTAAGAGATATAATATTTAATGGATAGTTGGAGGTAGTTGAGGTGAGAGAAATAATATTTTAAGTAGATGTATTAGTGTGAAGTGTGGGGTTATGGAGAGAGAAAAAGTTAATTTGTGTGGGTCTCTTTTACTAAGAAGGAAAATGCACCTCTTGTGTTGGGACGGACGAAAATGGTAAAATGCACTCCTTGTTGTGAGACGGAGTGAGTAATAATGATTCTTAATCCACGTACAAATAAAGTGTTTGAAAAAGGGGTGATTGTTTAGAACATTTGATTTTTAAAGGAGAAAGAAACTTTTGTGGAACGATCGAAAATGAAAAATATGAAAACTTATAAAAGACCGAGGAAGTATATATATTATGAGTGAGTCTCATGTAAACCGGGTTTACATGTAAACCTTATTTTTTAAAATTACTTTTTAATATATAAAAAAATACTCTTTGAAGAGTAATAATTTATGTCTGTAAAGAGTAATTTTTCATATACTAAAAAGTAATCGATAAATCAGGGTTTAGAATAATTTAAAGAGTAATTTTTTTTAATTTAGAAGAGTAATAATTTTTGTGTCTAAAGAGTAATTTTTTATGTATTAAACAGTAACAAGGTTTATATATTAACGTATGTAAATCCGGTTTACACAAGTATTTGTAATATATCATATCATGAGATGTATGGCTAAATTGTGACACATAATATTTTTACGTGTGGATAATGTATTAAGCATAAATTAATTAATTATGGAATTTAATAACATTTTAATTTTTTTTACATTATTTTAAATATTAAGAATACTAAAATTAGATATTATAATTGTGTGACTAGTAATATATTATTTAAATACACATAAAATATATATGTGACCAAAAAAACAAAAAACATGTTCGTACAATGATATGACATTCTATTTGACAAAAATAAATATAATTAATATATAATATAAATTAAAAATTATATTCTTAAAAAATATTATTAAATTATAATAATTATTAGATTTAATATTTAGATAAAATGATTTATTTTGATATATATTAAAAAAATGAAATATTTAAATAGCCTAATAGCTAAAGTCTTATTTCACGTATTCGTATGTAAATGTACGAATCCTTGCAAAGATTGGATCCTCTCCCTTTCTTCTTCTGTCAATTTCCTAAATTTATTCTAATCCACATCGTTCAATTATCATTAATAATGTGAAATTGCCACGTCATCAAACATTATTTAATAAAATTATTATTTAAATTTTAATTAAAATAAGGAAGTTTTAATAGTGGGTGATATCAGAGGCGGATCTACATGCGGGCAGCCCCGGGCTCAAGCCCAGGGTTGCCCACCAAGAGTCCATTATACTATATGTAAATAATTTTTATTTTTGAAGTTTAGCCCAATCTAAAAATATTTTAAGCTCACCCTAAAGAAGTTCAAAATTATTTTTAAGCCCACCCTAAAGAAGCTCAAAATTATTTTTAAGCCCACCCATTACAATAAATATTAAAATTTAGTTAATTCTACATCCACCTTTAATTTGGAAGGTGATTGTGTGTGTATAAATATATACTCCCTCCGTCCCATAACAATTAACACATTTTTTTTGGCCACGGAGATTAAGGAGTATAATAATTTAATGTAAAGTGAAGTAAGAGAAATAATATTTAATGTGTAGTGGGTACTTGTATTAGTGGTGAGTGTGATGTGTGTGTGGGCCTATATAAATAAATAAATTGTTTTTGTATGGGTCTCATATTCTTAAAAAGGAAATATGTTAATTTTTGTGGGAAATCCCAAAAAGAAAAGTGTGTCAATATCTTTGGGACGGAGGGAGTATATATATATATATATACTCCCTCCGTCCCAGGCTAAGAGTCCCATTTGCTTTTGGGCACATGGATTAAGGCGTATTATTATTTAATGTGTAGTGGGTAGTTGTATTAGTGGGTGTGGGGCCCCATGTTTTAAATGTATTATTGGGTGTAGGTGAGTCCCATATGTCCAACAAAAGAAATGAGACTCTTTGAGTGGAACGACTAAAATGGTAAAATGACCCTCTTAACCTGTGACGGAGTGAGTAATTTTTTATTTTTTTTAACAAACTTAGCCCACCCCTTGGTGGATTTCTAGATTCGCCCTGGGTGATATGTTAAGTTGTGGTTGGTAGAATTTATGATTAAGTGAAATTTACAGAAATTGAGAGAGTAAAAACGGGAGAGGATCCAGATATATAGACACAAATCAAATTATTTACGGTAATATATAGTTAGATATATATATAATGCTTCTTACAAAATATTTCAGTTTAGTATGTCACTTTGATCATATCTCTTATTTTTTAATGGTGTTCCACAATTAGTGATAAGAAAATGGAATAAGTGATACACTAAAAAAAATTAGTTCTTATTCACTCATTATAATACGAAAATTTATTTTTGTGTGGGTCTACATTTTAGAGTATAATAGTATGTGTAAACATATGTTAATAAAATTGTGTTGATAAATTAAAAGAAGAAGAAGATGATTCTTTGAGATAATAACTGAAAAAAGGATTGTGAATGTGGGGTAACAAGACGTATATATTTTGGTGGACAAGTTATTAAAGAAGAATATAAGAAGATGTTGATGGATATGTATTAAGCGGATGCAAATTTATATATATATATATATATATATATATATATATATATATATATATATATATATATATATATATATAATTATTTAAATTTTTATAATTTTATATAATAATATTTATGGGTTTAGAATTTAATTTATGGTATATTTTTCTCTCATAATTAAAAAAAAATATTACGCAAACCATTACTTATCTATGGTATTTAAATTTTTGAAAATTTATTTATTAACTATATTTATTATATTTATATTTCAATTCATAATTTCAGAATAAACTTTCTATAATATATATATATATATATATATATATATATATATATATATATACCTTACTCATCTCTAACAATTTGTTACATTAAATCCCATTTTAGAGTAAAATTCAAAATAGCTAGGTAGGATAATTACGAATTCTATTATTTGAGTGATTATTTATAGATCGCTCACCCATATTATTATTTTTCATGGGTTTTTTTTTATTAAGGAATTAAATAATTTTTAAGTGAAATCATCTATACAATCATTATATCTAAAGTAACCTACATCCACTTTGGGGAGAAGAAACTTTATTATCACTCAATGCTTACAACTCAGATTGGATTGATCTCAATCTGCAACAAGAAGAAGAAAAGCGAAGCTTACAAACTGTCAAACTCAATGTGAAAAACAGATGTGATCAAGCTACTTTGAGCCCTTATATCTTTCTACTCCCTTAACCTATTGATTCGGTCAAGTATCCATTAGAAATCCTTACTTCATAGAAGCGATGCAGCCTTCTAGCAAGTTTCAAGTAGCTCAGTAAACCGCCCAAAAACTGCTTCAAAGGCAGCTGCACACACATGCACTAGTTCGACAATTTTTAACCGATTGAGTTGTTAGCTCGTTTTAACTGCCTCAACTTGCTTCCAGCAAGCATGCAATACGTAAACATCATAGCTAAGCCTCCAATGAATATACTCCTCGTATGAAACTCCCTCATGCATGCATCTATTGCCATCAATCTCCACCTTAGATGTATGCATGCTCAAGTTGATCCCTTCTCCCCATTTTGCTGCTTTTAAGGATCAACAACCTCTATGTCTTTATACATACCAACTAAAGTCTTGCACAACTCAAATTTTGCTGCTGGCAATGCTTTAGTAAGACCATCAGCTGAATTCATAGCTGTATCAATCTTTCTTACATCAACAGATCCACTTTCCATCATATCTCTTACAAAGTATAGCTTGACATCAATATGTTTGGTCCTTTCATGATACCTCTGATGCTTAGCTAAGTGTATTGCACTTTGATTGTCACAATACACCATTACAGTATCCTGATATTCCCCCAACTCTTTCAGTAAACCAACAAGCCATACTCCTTCTTTAATTGCTTCTGTCAATGCAATGAACTCAGCTTCTGTAGTTGATAATGCCACTACAGATTAATGGCTTGCTTTCCATCTCACTGATGTACCATACATATTGAATACATACCCTGTAAGAGACTTTCTAGAATCCAAGTTTGCTGCAAAATCAGCATCAACATATCCAATGATAATATCTGTTTTTGCTTCCCTTTTCTGAAATTTCAATCCAGTTTGCTCAGTCCCTTTGACATATTTCAAAGCCCATTTGACTGCTTCCTAATGCTACCTCCCTGAACAACTTAAGAATCTACTGATCAAGCTCATTACATAAGCAAGATCAGGCCTACTACAAACCATAATACATAAGACTTCCCACTGAACTTGCATATGGAATCCTGCTCATTTCAGCTACTTCTCTGTCTGATTTAGCTCCATTAAGTAGTGACTGACTCAGCCCTTGCTTGACAGGTGTTGCAATAGCCTTGCACTCATCCATATTGTATCTTTTGAGTACTTTCACAAGATAAGATTGATGTTTCAACACAAGTATACTAGCTGACCTGTCTCTACTTATCTCCATACCTAATATCATCTTAGCTTCACCAAATCCTTCATCTCAAACTCTGATTTGAGCATTCCCTTCACTGCATCAATGCCTTGAATGCTTTTGCAAGTAATCAAGATATCATCCACACAGAGTAGTAAGTATGTGTAACAGCTGTTCTCCTTCTTGATCTATACACAGCTGTCATAAAGACTTCTCTGAAATCCATTAGCAACTATATACTCCTCAAATCTCAAGTACCACTGTCTTGGACTTTGTTTAAATCCATACAGAGACTTCAGTAGTAAACAAGCCTTTATATCAGCTCTCTCAACTGTAACACCCTCTGGTATCTTCATGTAGATACTTTCCTCCAATTTTCCATGTAGAAATGCAGTAATTACATCAATCTGATGAAGCTCAAGATCATATTGAGCCACTAATGGTAGTAGTACTCTGATTGAACAATGTTTAACCACATGTGAGAAGATCTCATCGTAATCCACCCCTTCCTTCTGTGAAAAACCTAGCTACTTGTCTAACTTTATATCTAACTCCACCTTCAGCTGCAAGTGCTGGTTTCCTTTTGAAAATCCACTTACATCCAACTAGCTTCTGAGACTTTGGCTTGTTAACTATTCTTCATGTCCCATTCTTGTTCAGAGACAATAATTCTTCTTCCATGTCTATGAGCCACTTATTACTGTCTTGACTAGCCAATGCTTCAGTGTAGTTTCTAGGTTCATAAGCTTGAACTTCAATTGCTGTATATAGTGCAAATGATACTATATCAGCTTGTATATACCTTGCAGGTGGCATTATAGTCCTTCTCTGCCTATCCCTTGCAAGTTGATAAGTATTTGGTTGTTCTTGAACCCTTGATACTTCATCTGTACACTTGTCAGTGTAGTTACCTTCATTTTTACTTGCTCTGATCATGTCTTGAGACTCCACCTCAAGGTCAGATTGCCTGCTCTGATCATCCTTGATCAGTGGCATTTTGTTTTCAATAAAAACAACATCTCCACTGACCAAGAGCCTGTTCTCATCATAACACCTTAGTTTATACCCTTTTACTCCCTTAGGATAACCAATCATAACACATTTGAGTGCTCTAGGTTCCAGCTTATCCTGTTTCACATGAGCATAAGCCTGACAGCCTATAACTCTAAGGTGTGAGTAGCTAAGGACCTTACCTGACCTCACTTCTTCTAAAGTTTTGAAATTCAGAGCTGTAGCAGGACATAGGTTGATCAGATAAGCTGCAGTTGCAACTAATTCTCCCCAAAACATCTTGTTTAAGCCTGTACTACTCAACATGCATCTAATCCTTTGAAGTAATGTCTAATTCATCCTCTCTGCAATGCTATTTTGTTGAGTAGTTCCAGGGACAGTTTTGTGTCTCTTAATCTCCTTTTTCTTGCAGTATGAATTATAATCTTCAGATACAAATTCTAGTCCATTGTCTGTCCTCAAGTACTTCAAACTACTTCCACTGTTATTCTCAGTTTCTGTTAGCAAAATCTTGAATGTAGAGAATGCTTCATCCTTAGTTTTCAGAACATAAACCCATAGCTTCCTTGAATAATCATAATGATGGTCATAATGTATCTTCCTCCACATCTGGTTATTGTTTTTGAAGGTCCCCAGATGTCTGAATGAACATAGTCCATTCTTGCTTTGGTTGTATGTTCAGATTCACCAAAATTAAGTCTCTTGGACTTACCAAGAATGCAATGCTCATATTACCTGATCTTATCATCTGCACTAAACTTTATCAACTGTTGTTTAGTCAATTCTTACGTTCCTCTTTCACTAACATGTCCCAACCTACCATGCCATAGCTTGGCATCATCCTGCTGATCAGTGTTGTGTATTTGTCCAACAAAAACACTTCCATCCAGAAAGTACAAGTCAGATCTCCTAGTTCCTTTCATGACTATCTTATCACCCTTAGTCACTGTGAGAACTCCCCTTTTCAGATTTGAATAACATCCTTGAGAATCAAGCATCCCAAGAGAAATGAGGTTCCTTCTTAATCCAGGAACATATCTAACATTCCTAAGAAGCCTCTGAACTCCATCAAACATGAGTAATCTGATGGATCCCACTTCCTCAATCTTACAATATTGATCATTACCTAATAACACTGATCCTTCTTCATGATGCTTCAATTCTTCAAACCAATGCTTCATGGGTATCATGTGGAAGGTGCATCCTGAATCCAGTACCCACTCAGCAGATACATCTGATGATGTGATGGACAGTGCTTCAATTCCTTCCACACCAGCATTATTTTGTAATTCTCCAACCTGATTCACTTGATTCTTCCGATTTTCAACAGTTGCATCAACTTTCTTGGACTTGTTAGCTTCCATTTTGCACATTGTTTCTTGAAGTGACCTGGTTCATGGCAGTAGTAACACTTCTTTCCAGTTAACTATCCTGTTGCACTCTTCTTTTGATCAGAATTTCCTCCCTTGTTCCCTTTCATGTTTTGGTTTCCTTTCTTGGCAAACAGTCCTTCTGCACCTGATTTTCCATTGTTGTCTGCTCCCTCCTCTAGATCTTTTGATCTGAGTGCTTTCAGTACATCTTCTAGCAGCACAACATCCTTTCCTCCATAGAGAAGGGCATCCTTGAAATGCCTTTGTGATCTTGGCAATGCAGACAGCAACATGATGGCCTTATCCTCACTGCTTAGCTTGAAATCTACACTTTCAAGACCATCTGTGATCTTGCAGAACTCATCAGCTTGTTCCATCAGACACCTTTCATCAGTCATCTTGAAGGCATGAAGTCTTTGCCTCAAATGCAATTTATTTGCAGAAGTTTTAACCATAAACAGAGCTTCTAGTTTATTCCATACACCAAGAACAGTTGTTTCCTTTGATACTTCTCTAAGTATCTTATTACTTAGGCACAAGATTATAGTAGAATAAGCCTTTTGAAGTACCTGTTCATCCACAGGACCTCTTATATCACCAGTTGCAGCCTGAGGATCTCTGAGTATCTCAATCTTCAATGGTGGAGGTGGCCTCAATGCATCCGTCAAACCTTGATGCATAAGGACAACTTTTATCTTCAACTTCCACAGGTTGTAATCTGATTTCTCTGTGAGTTTTTCAACATCAAATTTTGTGGTGTTCATCTTGAATGTTTGCTATGTGTTTGCATCCCACAGACGACGCCAATTGACGTGATAACACACTCAATAACCTCACAAACACTCAAGAATACTCACATAAAATAATAAAAGTTGAAAATGAATTGAAAAACTTGCACAAAGATGTATAGTAGTTCGGTTATGAATAACCTACATCCACTTTGGGGAGAAGAAACTTTATTATCACTTAATGCTTACAACTCAGATTGGATTGATCTCAATCTGCAGCAAGAAGAAGAAAACCGAAGCTTACAAACTATCAAACTCAATGTGAAAAACTGATGTGATCAAACTACTTTGAGCCCTTATATCTTGCTACTCCCTTAACCTATTGATCCGGTCAAGTATCCACTAGAAACCTCTTACTTCATAGAAGAGATGCAGCCTGCTAGAAAGTTTCAAGTAGCTCAGTAAACCGCCCAAAAACTGCTTCAAAGTCAGCTGCACACACATGCACCAATTTGACAGTTTTTAACCGATTGAGTTGTTAGCTCGTTTTAACTGCCTCAACTTGCTTCCAGCAAGCATGCAATACGTAAACATCATAGCTAAGCCTCCAATAAACATACTCTACGTGTGAAACTCCCTCATGCATGCATCTATTGCCATCAATTATTTTTTAAGAATCAAAATTAGACTCGAAAAAAATAAATATTATTTATCAAATAATTAAAAAATCGAATTAGTGCTAATATTTAAAAAAAACCAATAAATTAAATAATTAGTAAACAAATTAATTCAACATTTTAAAAATAATTATACATGCTCGAATTATATTTGAGATTAGATCTTGTCATACTTAATAGGTGACTTCTAGGGTGTATCTAATGTTGCCAATCCGTTCAAT
Source organism: Pogostemon cablin (assembly GCA_023678885.1). Taxonomy (NCBI): domain Eukaryota; kingdom Viridiplantae; phylum Streptophyta; class Magnoliopsida; order Lamiales; family Lamiaceae; genus Pogostemon; species Pogostemon cablin. Next base: position 41,734,864 of record CM042959.1, on the reverse strand, counting down.
CTATTGAAATTGTGGGTTACTTTAAGGGTGTATCTAATGTGACCAATCCGTTCAATCTATTAAAATTTGAAATAGCTACGACGCTAATTTATGTATTTAACATCTATCGATTGCTTTCTTATAGTTGACAATTCTTTTAATCTTTGAAGCTTGTGACACCGATTGAAATTAAAAAAAAATGTAAATATATATTGAAATTAATAATAGAATTAAAAAATAATTGAATGTATACAATTATGCAATACCTGCTCATCTATAAGAATCTCACTTTTAAACATGCAACTTTCTTTAAATTAATTCGACGTGGAATCTTGATCAATAACCTTTAACTCTTCTATTCCATATCTCCTTAGATAGTTTAAAACCTGTATCATATGAAAACATCCCCATAAGTAAAATAAAATGTAAAAGAGGATGAAGAAGATTGACGATAATTAATAGATAAAGATAAAACGAAGTTAAATTCACTCAAATATGTAGATCGTAATTTTAGATGTAAAGATTTTTCTTCAAATATGTATGTGATCTCTTTTATCTCCTAAACAAATAATTATTATTAATATAAATAATATTAAGTAAAAATTATACCATGCGTAGCAACAACTAATAATTATTAGTTCATGTGTATACATGTGTATATGATTAGATATCTTCTACTAGTTAAAATAAATAAATATATTAATTAAGATACGTTAATAAAATAATTTGTTAAAATTAAGATTAAAAAAATTGAGAATAATTCTGGAGGCGACACCTCATCAAAATTAAACTCTCCTTTAGTATATTAAAGATTCATTTATTTATTGTCAATAATTATAATTATAATCTTAAAATAATATTTATTTTAAAGTTAAAGATTTAATTATATCGGTGAAATAGATTGTAAACTACTGTAATGCAATAGTACATGATTTATAATGGTAAAATTAATATTATATTCTTAAAGTTAATAGTAATAAATTTTATGGTGATTCTTAACTTACTATGGATCACCGATGATCTTATATGGGGTGTCCACGGTATATACCCTTATATGAAAGGTCACCAATAACTCCTATGAACGCTTCATGTGAGAGGGTCAACGTGATCACCTAAGTAACTCTCTAAATTTTAATTTTAACAATAAATTTTTAAAATAAAATTAAAACATAATGGTAACACAACCAAGAACCACATGAATCAATTAAAATAGATTATGAACTACAAGAACAAAATATCATATTAAACACAAAGTAAAATTATAATTACAATCTAAAATTATTAAGACGTAAGAGTATAACATTAATTAACCTAAAAAATAATTTTAAATGCTACTTAAAGAGAATAATATTAATTATTTTCACGCGTAAAATAGTATATACTATATGGCTAAATATAGTGTGCACCCGGGTGCACACGATGCTTCGTGTGCACCCACGTACAAATATAAACAAAAACATATACAATTATGAGTAAAAATGTATACAATTTAATTGTTAATTTTTTTAATAAAAAATTGAGTGTAAAAAAATGTACAACTATTAAAATACATGTATACACTATTGAATAAAAAGTTATACACATATGAATGCTTGTTTTTTTAATGAAAAACTTAGTGAGAAAAAAATATACAATTATTACAAAACACGTATACAAAAGAGAATAACATGTATACAAAATAGAATAAAAAACTATACAAATATGGGTGCAAGGGTGCACCAGGGTGCACCTAATATACACTCATACTATATTGTGTACGTGGAACCTTATTTTTGAGGTTCACACAATACTTTCATTTATATTTCCTTTACTTTTATTATTATTATTATTATTATTATCTTGGTAGGAAAATTAATTATATTCTATAGTTCAATTCTGATTTTTTATTTTTTGTGATATTTGGTGTGATAGATCAAAATGTCTCACCATTCATTATTTGTATGCTAAATAATACTCTATCATAATACCAGTCTAATTCACTAATTTGTAAATTTTGATTCATCAATGGCTACTAACAAAGTTACTATTATTCATATACACTTTCGGATTTTATTAACGCAATTATTGTTAAAATTATTGGCTCGATCGTATCATGGTTTTAAATTATTGTGAAATTAAATTGTATTAGCAAGGGACCCAATAATAAACATACCATGTACATTTTAAGTATCCACCATAATACAATTATTGAGAAGAAATTATTGTCCTGTTTCATATAGTTTAAAAATTATTTTCTCAAAAATAAATACACGTACGCATACGCATACAAATACCAAAATACTAAATTTGTGTTTAAAAGGAGGTACATATAATTTTTTTAAAATTTCAATGATTAAAATTAGCAATTATTAAATTTAATGGAGTACTCCTATATAATATCCAGAAATTCATTGTTCAGTTGAAAATCATGAATTTGTGAAATGATTCTTAAACATTTGGCTAAATACAGTATATTTTTTAAAAAACAAATCTCTAAATTTTGTACTATATTATAAATTAGGGTCAATAGAGTTAACGGAACGCATCATATGAATATTCTTGTCATAATTTCCAGAATGATAGAAAATCAAAACAATACAAACAAAAAACAAAGAACAATTAAATCAATCATTTTCTCTAATAACAATAAATAAATCATCAATAAAAAGGAGTTAGCAAAATCAAATTTACTAGATATATGGGACCTCTAAATATTTTTGCAGCCAAACATTTTATATATCCGCCACCACCCCTAAGTTTGAATAATCTAGAATCATGTCTTTATAGTTATAAATTGCTAAGATTTTTTTTTTAATTTTCCCCAACATTTTATTTTTGTATATCGTTTTTCTCATCTGAACACACCGATCATTTTATTTAGTTTTTATTTTTTTTATTATATTTCTCATTTAATTTAACTTCTTAATTTTCTACATTTCATACTACTTTTTTTTCTTCTATGAACTTATTGTCCAAATATAGGAGTACATATTGATTTTCATTAATTTAATTAAAAGGCAGTTGATATGTATACAATCGTATTTAAAAGACGAAGTAATAGGAGAAATTACCACAATATTTCTTATCATTCTTTTATTTTTCCCTACTTTTGAGGGTATTTCTAAAAAAAAACCTATTTTTTCTCTAAAAAAAACATTAACAAAAATAATACTACTTTGATTTTGTTGTTGGTTCGATTTAATTAAATAATTTAATTTTACATATTTATGACTCGTTTAAACTTTTAAATCAAGTCACTAACCGAGTAAAGAATTTTTTTTAAAACATTTTAAAATTTATCACTAAATATCACTTCAAAAAAACAGTTTTTTACCAACGAAATATTCCGTTGGTAAAAATTTTAATTCCATTGTTAAATTTGCTTACCAACGGATTAACAATGAAATTCGTTGGTAAAATTCTGTTTGGTAAATTTTTAGCAACGAAAAATCAATTCTGTCGGTAAATAATTCCGTTGGTAATCCATTGCTAATAATTTCGTTGGTAATTTATATAATGATTCCCTTGGTAATCCGTTGGTAATTACCAACGGATTGAATTACGTCTCTAAAATAGAGAATAAATCCGTTGGCATTCCGTTGCTAAAACAAAAATATCATTTTTGTTGCTAATCCATTGGTAATTACTAACGGATTGAATTCCATTGGTAAATTCGATTACTAAAAAATATTTTTTTTGTAGTGTATAAGTATTATTCCATCAATCCCACCGAAATTCTTCATTTAACTATATTAGGTATCTCATTCAAAGAATTCATTTTTCACTTTTAGTAAAAGGGCCCACATATGACCAACAACTAGCTACTAATACAACTACCCATTACACATAAAATAGTAATAATCCTTAATTTACGCACAAAAAGCAAACGGTGAATAAAAATCAATCCTATCCCATAACATTGTTTATGTTTATTTTTCATTCCTAAAAACATAAATTTTTTAATTTATTAGGGCAAAAAACCCCCATTTGTACCGATTTTCGTTGTCATATAACAATCATGTGTCATTTTCCGAAAATTTCAACATTTTTCTAATAAAAATTAAGCATTTTTGCCTTATTTTAGAATTAGTAATATTGAATTGAAAATTTTATTTCTCTTTTTATAAAAATGAACATTACCAAAATTATGAAATTGAATTGATTTTATCCCATAAATATAGCATAAAAAGAAATTTAACCCTGGAAATTTGGATACAAAGAGAGTAGAATGATGTAGTGTAGAGTAAATAAATGGAAAAGCACGTGGGTAGCTCAAGTGGTTAGAGCCCCACTACCTAAGACTTTGGTCTTGGGTTCGAGACATGGCAGGGGAATTTATTCCCCAATGCCTTCCACCAATGATGTGTTGACCTAGTTGTCTGGGTTAACATTGAGGTAGTCCCCCGGAGCACAATGGTGGAACAATTAATATTGAGGGCTAGAAGCGGCAGTGTGGGAGGCTGAAACTCGGTGGAGGATCGACTCCTTGTGCGCAGTAGTTAAAGATATTACTTGAGGATCCATTGTGTGGCTACCGCGGTTTACCTGGAGGCAGTTCTGAGGGACCGGGATTGTTTCCTCGAACAATTAATATTGAGGGCTAGAAGCGGCAGTGTGGGAGACTGAAACTCGGTGGAGGATCGACTCCTTGTGCGCTGTAGTTAAAGATATTACTTGAGTATCCATTGTGTGGCTACCGCGGTTTGCCTGGAGGCAGTTCTGAGGGACCGGGATTGTTTCCTCGAGGACTAGTCGGGCGTAAGCCCGGAACCTCGATCATAAAAAAAAAAAAAAATGAAAGAAAGGTTAGGAGTAGGTGAAATAGAAATAGTGGTGGGATGGGCCCCGCTGTATGTAGAGTAGGATTTTAATTGGTGGAGAGGAGAGGGGACACTCAAAGTGCAAACACGGAAATAATTGAGGAGATTCGTATGCGCTAAACTCTTACCGGTGTAGGACCCACAGTATCTGGACCATCTGTCGCTTTATCACCGGCATCCCCCGCACGTGATTCCTTCCCCCACTCCAAAACCTTTTTATTTAAGTAATAAATTTCGTTTATCTACTTATTAATGTACTTTAATTTATTTATTTTGATTAATTAAGAAGTGTAATAATAATTTAATAGAAATGAATAATTGTATTAATGTTTACACCCATCTCCCGCTTTTTATTATAAAGTTAGAGAAGTGTACTGTGTGTATCAATCAATTTGGTTACCAAATCGAATTATAATAAAAAATCGAAAAACAAGTTAATTAATTTATCTTAAATTGAAATCAAACCAAATTGTACTAAAAGCAATAATTAATCGAATCGAAATAATCGGTTAGGTTCGATTTTTAACCATTTTAATTGAAATTTTTACACATTTCTTTTATTATTTTTTTTAAAGAAATATTTCATACTTCTTCATGATATACATATTTGCATCTAAGTAGATTCCTCAATCCCAGATGAGATTAGTTGATAATGAGTTTATTTAAATATTGATGTATCACATTACTAAAAAGATTATGTGTTAATTATTAAGAAAATTAAATCAATAATTAACTAGTTAAAAATAAAATACATATATTTATAAATTCATTAATAATGAATTACTTAGGTTTATTAATAATAGATAATTAAATTTTTATGTTTATTGATTTTCTTTTTACAAAAATATGATTATTAAATCTTAATGAATTAGTAACGACTAAAAAAATAGTCTCTTATGAAACGGGTATATGTAAAACGGATTATGAAATGAATGAGTAGATCATTGTTAAAGTAGCTGTTATATAAGCAAAGTATGCTTATTAGCATTTAAAGTATGTTGATTGTGAATTATATTATAATACTATAAAAATATATTTTAGGTCATTATTCATTATACTTTAAAATATCATAGTTTAACTATAAATTAACACACTTTATTCATATATATTTTAACAACAAGTCAACCCATCTCACATTATTATCATTAGAGACTTTGTCTAAAAAAATTGCAAATCCTAGCCGCTGCTTACCGGCCTACCAATAAGACTCCAAAATATAGCTAGATTTTATAGTAATGTATTGCAGTACCGTAAATTTTAACGGACACTCTTTCCGTCTCGGGTAAAGAAGTGTATTTATTTTTTGCACGTATATTAAAAAGTATTATTATTTTATGTAAAGTTGGTAGATGCATTACAGAAATGTGATGGGTAGTAATGGGCAATTGATAGACCCTTTTTACTAAAAGAGGAAAATGATGCAATTTAAATGGAACGCCTAATATAGTAAAATAGTATTATTTGGGTAGTACGGAGGGAGTACTTAATAATGGAATCATTCTAAAAATTATCAATAAAATTATTAACGTCAAATTAATTACTAACAGAATTATTTCTTAACGAAATTGAATTTTCGTTTCACAAACTTTAATAACTATTTCCTCCCTCCCGTTACAATGTACGCGTTTGCTTTTTGCACGTTGATTAAGAAGTATAATATTTTAATGTGTAGTGAGGTAAGAGAAATAATATATTAATATAAAATGAGTATGTGTATTAGTATGACATGTGGGCACATAGAGAGAGAAGTAATTAATATATGTGAGTCCTCTTTACCAAAAAGAAAAATGCACACTTTATATTGGGACGGATCAAAATGAAAAAATGCGTATGTTTCAATGGGATGGAGGGAGTACCACTTTATAAAAAAAATTACTAATAAATTTTATTATTAATTAATTGATAAATAAATTAATTAAAAATAAATTAAGATTTTATCAACGGATGATTTCGGTATTACATTTTTTTTAAGTGGGAGGTGTATCATTAATTTACAGATGTACCATTAATTAAATGCATGTTGAAATTAAATTATCTAAATTCTTATAGGAGTACTCATATGTTTTTTTTTTAAATTTATTTATTTCAAAATACTATTATAAGCATTTCTTACTCTGTCACTTGTCCCTCCTCAACCCCTTGTTTGTTTTGGGATGATTGGTCCATCCAACCACTTATCCCACTTTATCCATTACTTTCACCTTTCCATTCACACCTACATACTCTCTAGATATTCGATAAATTAATTAATAATTATCTAACAATAAAAATTTGACAAAGTTTTTATTTTTATTTTTTTAAAAAAAAAATTCCTTTTGAGGGGTGTCATGTGAAATGGGTTAGATTATAATTGTTATATAAGTGTTAATATTATAATTGTTATATAAATGTTAATAACATATTTTAATTATATAATAAAAATACTATAATATACTCGCATTATAATAGTCTCCCAAAAAATTTTATGACCTGATCTCACACTCTTGTAAATGTTATATCCGAGAAGGTGATTTCTTTTGAGAAGAAAATACCTAAAATGGTTAAAACTGTTATTTCAAGACGCAAACTTGTGTTTTTAAAATATTATTACTATATATATTGTCTCAAAAAAATATTTTTAAAAAATATTTTTTTTTTTTATAATTTGAATTTTATGGAAATGTTCCATAATTGGGAGATGTCATGAATTCTTATATTTAACAAAATCACGACATTTTTTGGAATCCGATTCCATAGAGAAATCTTAAGTTAAATCATTTTTCTCGAATTCTCTGCCGAATAAAATAAAATAAAATAAATTATATAATGATTAAACATAATTTTTTACATAAAATGGGTCATATCACTCCATAACCTTAAATTATTCAATTCCTTCTGATAATTCTCCACCAATCCAAACCTCACAAGCCAAATACAACTCTATTTAATCAGCTATTTTAAATCAAAATATTGTTTGATTGCATCTCTATTTTTGCTTCCATTTTTGGAATAAGAAAGAATTTTTTATAATGTAATTGAAAGAAGTTTTAACATAATTAAAACTATATTCTTCCTCTGTGACGTGTTCTACGGAACAACTATACCCAAAAACTAAAAAATAAAAAATAAATGACAGTGACAAAATTGACAAGAGATATTTAAAAAAAATTAGATATAATAATTACTTACAAGATATCACAATTACTTAAAAAACAAATGGCCTAAAATGAATGGAGAATTTGGCAAATATTTAAAAAATGGAATTTATTGATTTAGGGTAAAGTCAATATCATAATAATAGTATTCATGCAGTCCATGTGCATCATTTTATGTGGACTTTAGGTTAAATAACTCACCTATTCTCATTTATTAGGCAAAAAATGTAGACATAAATTAGTTGATTTAGACACATATATAAGCTATAAATAATAAAGTTTTAATCATATTGAATAGTTAATTTCTTTCTTTTTGGTGCAACCATTTGATTTAATTAGTAGCAATCCTAATTCATTGTATGGTCTACTTTGTCTATATATATATATATATATATATATATATATATATATATATATATATATATATATATATCATGTCATCTCAATTGGTCACTTTCCTACTCCCCACTCAATATATAATTGAGCTTGGATTTTAATACTACTTATACATCACTTGTCTGCCTTTAATCTATATTGTTCATCTCACTTAATTGCATTATATATTAATTATTTCTATGAGTTCATCATTCAAGTAGTTGGTATATATACAACTTTGTGATGTGGGTATGAATTGTTTTCATACCCATCATTTAATAAAATCATTGAATTTGTGATTGTTACATGATTTTAATTTTTTTTTTTTTTAAATTCAAATGTTAAGTTAACGCGTCACATTTGGACATGATAATGGTATAACTATATTAATTTTTAATGTGGAAATTCATGAAAGAGATCATTATTTTTTTAAGTTTAATATGATTGAAGAAAGACAAACTAAGCAAAATATATATGTATTAATTTGATGAGCAAGTATTTTTTAAGAATTTTGAGAAGGTTACACGAAAAATCTTCTTATTATGATTATAGAATCAATTATATCCTATAAATTAACACTAAGTATGATTTGGGCTTAACTTATTTTCTACGGTTAAGTTTGTAATTTACAAATATATATAGTTAAAGATTAATGTGATTTGAGTTTTAAAATATAGATTGAATGTATGAGTAATGGCGGGTAGAACTTTGAAAAATAGATAACTTTATACATATATTATATTATGAATGAAAATGTGGTAATAATTGAATGATTAAAAAGTATGAGAAAAGAAGATTAAACAGAAAAAGTGATTCAAATTAAGTATGATAGATGATTTAGTTTTCTTGTATGCTAATCTATTCAATGTAATTAGGAACAAAAAATGTTACTTAAAAATGACCCAGATATAAGCTCAAAACAAACATTACTAGCATACATATCACATGTAAATCCTAAATCGGACTAAAATTAAAATAGATCAAGAATTACATGATAAATATACAGAATCATTAAATTAAAATTACAATTTTACCCTAAGAATTAATATTAAAATTTGAATCTTTTGAATAAAGGAGTATAAAACCACAAAATTTCATAATAATATTGTATGGCATTGTTTCATAGAATATTTTATCTAAATTTTTTATTTGTGTGGTCTTTTATACGAACCATGCATCCACTAATTAATATCATCTTACATAAATCTTGTTACATTATTGTATACATTCGTGTACATTACATATAAGATGTCATTTTTAAGAATTTGGATGCATCATCATAATGTTAAAGATAGTATTATTTGCATTTTCAAAATTGATTTAAATATTATGTTCATAAATAAAATAATCAGGTTTCAAAAGGAAAATCAAGAAAAAAAATTAAATAATTAATATAGAGGTCCAATTTTAATGGGATGAGCCGATGAGGAACATGCTAAGCACCTGGTAGACCTACTTTGTCATTTCCTATGTCTAATCATAAATTAATTTCCCTATTTTTATCACATCAACAATAACGATAAAAGATCTTTTTTAAAAAAAAAAAATAATAAAGACAGAAGATCCTAAACATATTAATATGGAATATTAATAAATAAAATATAACTAGAATAAAATAGTGTTGTTCTCATTCAAATTTTTATCTAAATTATCATTCAAATTCTCTTGTTTGAATGAATTATTGTTACCTGATCATTGTAATTTGTTAATAATAATTGTATGAATTCTCAAGTAAAACCACAATTGACTGATAGATGTTAATTAGTTAAATTTAAATTATCAAAAACTCTACATTATTAATATGAAATTACAGGAAAAAAAAAGAGAAAAACTATATCCTTAGTTAACTTATTAACTTCATAATAAGAATTTAAATTTCTCCGCCCTACCATGTTTTAATCTATATTAAAATTAAAATATATCATACCAAAGTATCTCGAAAAATCCCGTAACTATATGTACATGTCATAGAAGCAAAGAAAATAGAGCAAGACATATAATGTTCCTCCCTACTTGCACAAGCATTTGCACTCCCACCTAAACAGAGAAAGATGAATATGTGACTCACCAATCAATTAATCAATCAATACGTTATACATACATATACTCATGAAATAATTATGATTATGAATATATTAATCTGGGAGAGGAATATCTGTGTATTCATGTATTTAACAATTAGTTGTCCTTATCTGAAATTTGATAAAATCAACCTAACTCACCCGAATTGGAAAATGAAATGAATTAAATAAATAAATTAGGTTGTGGAATAGAGAAGATATGCCATCTATTTAATTTTGGGAATCTGATGCTATGCGTCTCCTATCAATTTACCTAAATTATTGTATTGTATTAATTAATTAACCTCCATTTTATTCTTATTTACTATCATTTCTTTTAAATAATAGTATTATATTTGAACTGTTGTATCTATTTATTCTACTCCTCCGTCCGCCGAAGAGGTATACATTTTGCTATTTTGGATGTTCCTACCAAAGGTATATATTTATCTTTTTAAACATATTAGACTCACACACATAACTAATACATTTAATATATGGGCCTCATACACCCCACTAATACAACTACCTACTACACATTAAATAATAGTAATATTCCTTAATTCACGTGAAAAAAACAAATGTATACGTATTAGGTGGATGGAGGGAGAATTAATTTCTTCAAAACAAGAATAAGTATTTACTAGTTATCACTATGTGAAAGTAGGTCAGGCTACTCGATAGATGCTTATAGCTTGACCTACTAAAAGATTTGTATGGTACATCATAACTTTTTCAATAAACGAGCTTAATTCAGGCTTGTTTCAAAGCCTATTTATCTAAATAGATTAGGTCAAATCTTTGATAAAAACTTGTTTAAGCCTAACAAACCGAGCTATTTACATTAAATTATACACATACTATATACTTATATATACCTATTTGCTCAAAAGGCCTAAGTTAAAAAGTCTTCGACATATAGAAGTCTAAACTCATGAGATTTACCGATACTTAAATAGGCCTAGATTTTTTTCGTACTATGATATAACATACTTCTACCTCTAGTTCTAAGAGATAAAAATAAAAAAAATAACTAAATGAATATAATATAATAATAATAATAATAATTTTTTTATATTTTTATAGAATTGGTCTCTAAAAAAAATAAAAAAAATGGAGTAATTAGCATCAATTTTTTGTTTCTATATTCTGAATTGACCGCGAATATAAGTAAATTTTACGACAAGTAACGATCAATCAATTAAGAAAAATGAATTCTATCTATCTAGTCATTGTTACATTCAATGCATTGTGTTTGTATTTTATTATACATAAGAGTGACCACCATCACCAATCAATTACTATCACCCACAAATGGCACTGATACAATTTAAGCTATATTATACCAACAAAATTATGAGTTAATGTATCTCAATAATCTAAATCCTTAGATTATATTTTTATTTAATTATCACCAGTTAATAAAATAAAATAATTAAAAATAAATTAATAACTACACATTACAACATTTTACTCTATGTGCATCACAAAATTATTAAAAAAATTGAATGAGTATAGAATTCCGGTTAATTTTCGTAAATTAATTAATTAATTAAATAAAAGGAGGGAGGTTTAGCATATCCATAATATTTGGTTGAATGCTAAAAATGGTTGGTTGTGTGGGGTTATTCTAGTGCTCCAATATCTATAATTGATTGTACAAACACAAACACCCACACACTTTTCATTTTTTTATTTTATTTTATTTTATTTTCTTTCTGAAACACAACACAACATCCACACAGAATTGTAAATATGTGAACACGTAATTTCATTTACAATGTGCAGCCTACTAAAACTCATGATTTTCACTTAATTATGTGTTCACTCCTAAATCAAAATGCTTTACCGTCCACGTTGAAAATAAATAAAATAAAATAAAATAAATAAAATGGGAAATAAATATATATATAGTGAGATAAATAGGAGTGCATGACCTAACCTAAACAGCTTGTGTGGAAAGTAGCGATGAATTGATGATCACCAAAACCAGTAGTCCCACCCCCACTCCTTATTCTATATTCACTGTGCAATTCATTTCTATTATTTATTTATTTATCTTTAATAATTACAAGATTTTATTCTAACAAGTTTCTTCTGAAATATGGCATCATAAATTTAGGATTGTCAACTACAATATATTAATTCACATTCATCACCAAAAATAAATTGGCAGCATACTAATGGGGATTGGTGTTTGGTTGCTTAAGTCTCACATATTCCATCTCACATGTAATATTTCATCTTGAAAACATAATTATAGAGTATGTAGTTACACCAACTTTATTGACTTTTTAGGGGTATTGTGGTATTTTTAGATAATAAATAAATTATAAAGTATGTAATGTGTGTTAGGTGAGAGTGGTATTTTTGAAATTAAGATAACTTTTGAGGTTGTTGGTTGATGGGAAGTTTCATTTTTTGGGTGGTGAACATAAGTGTGGGATAGAAAGTGTGAACATAAAATAATTATTGATAATTTGGCCAGATCCAGTCAAATAAGCCCAAGTCAAATAGGCTCGACTTAAGTCAACAAACCTAACAAATCAAATCCAGTTCGGCAGGCTTAATTGAATTAAATAGGACCGTATCCAGTCCAACAGGCTTAATTAAAGGAGAAAAGCCCAACATATCTTTTAAAGGAGAAAATATCTCACAAGTGGTTATTTTCTCTACCTATAAATAAGGGCCTTCAGTCCTCATTCCAAACACACTAAAATATCTGAAGACGTAGACACTTCTGAAGAGATCAAGAATACGAGCAATGCTCCCTTGAAATCTTCAAGCATCTTCAAGCCAAGAACGGCCTGCGATTCAAGATCAATGTTCTAAGCCCCTCCGATCCGATGTTCTTCCAACCAGTCGCCTTCGATCAGAGATCAAGATCAAGCGAAGATCAAGATCAAAATTCAAGTCAAGCAAGCGGAGATCAAGATCAAGTGAAGATCAAGATCCAAGTCAAGCAAGTGGAGATCAAGATCAAGTGAAGATCAAGATCCAAGTTAAGCGGAGATCAAGATCAAGCGAAGATCAAGATCCAAGTCCAGCAAAGATCAAGTGAAGATCAAGATCCAAGTCCAGCGAAGATCAAGTGAAGATCAAGATCAAGTCAAGTGAAGATCAAGACCAAGTCAAGTCGAAGATCTAGATCCAAGTGAAGATCTAAGTCGAAGATCAAGTTCAAGATCTTCAAGTCAAGTTCAAGATATATTCTAGTCAAGATCAGTCCCCAATCAGAGACTAAGGTGCTAAGCCCCCCCGATTCGGCGTTCTCCGTGAAGTCAACGTTCTACCAAGTTGAACGATATTTTTACGATAAATCTTCAAGTCAACGTTTGATTCGAATAAAGGCTCGACGCCTCCGGATAAATATTTTAAAGCTTCAAGTCAAGCCTGAGCACGGACAAGCTTCATCCAAAGATCAGGCTCAGAAAGTTGATAAAGTCAACAAAAGTCAACTCAAGAGAGGAATCAGAGGATAGCAAGAGATTGTTCGCTCAAATTATCAAGCTCAATCCATATCGAATTATCTTTTTAATTTCTTTTGTGTTCATTATTTTAATAAATACAAAATTTGTTGTTACAATTATTATTAATATTATTATTATTATTATTATTATTATTATTATTGTAGGCACCTGAATTTTATTGCCTATTAAATAAAAATATATGGCAAATTAATGCAATAATTATCAATTAATTATTTATTTATTAAGGAATTTAAATAAATTAATTCCTAAAATAAATGAGTAAATTTTTGATAATTGGGCCAGATCTAGTCAAATAAGCCCAAGTCAAATGTGTCCGACTTAAGTCAACAAGCCTAACAAATCAAATCCAGTTCGGCAGGCTTAATTGAATTAAATAGGTCCGTATCCAGTCCAACAGGCTTAATTAAAGGAGAAAAATCCAACATATATTTTAAAGGAGAAAATATCTCACAATTGGTTATTTTCTCTACCTATAAAAAAGGGTCTTCAGTCCTCATTCCAAACACACTAAAATATCTGAAGACGTAAACGCTTCTGAAGAGATCAAGAATACGAGCAGTGCTCCTTTGAAATCTTCAAGCATCTTCAAGCCAAGAACGGTCTGCGATTCGAGATCAAGGTTCTAAGCCCCTCCGATCTGACGTTCTTCCAACCAGTCGCCTTCGATCAGAGATCAAGATCAAAATCCAAGTCAAGCAAGCGGAGATCAAGATCAAGTGAATATCAAGATCCAAGTCAAGCAAGCGGAGATCAAGATCAAGTGAAAATCAAGATCCAAGTCCAGCGAAGATCAAGTGAAGATCAAGATCAAGATCAAGTCAAGTGAAGATCAAGACCAAGTCAAGTCGAAGATCCAGATCCAAGTGAAGATCTAAATCGAAGATCAAGTTCAAGATCTTCAAGTCAAGTTCAAGATATATTCTAATCAAGATTAGTCCTCAATCAGAGACTAAGGTGCTAAGCCCCCCCCCCATTCGGCGTTCTCCGTGAAGTCAACGTTCTACCAAATTGAACGATGTTTTTTACGATAAATCTTCAAGTCAACGTTTGATCCGAATAAAGGCTTGACGCCTCCGGATAAACGTTTTAAAGCTTTAAGTCAAGCCTGAGCACGGACAAGCTTCATCTGAAGATCAGGCTCAGAAAGTTGATAAAGTCAACTCAAGAGAGGAATCAGAGGATAGCTAGAGACTGTTCACTCAAATTCTCAAGCTCAATCCATATCGGATTATCTTTGTAATTTCTTTTGTGTTCATTATTTTAATAAATACAAAATTTGTTGTTACAATAATAATAATTATTATTATTATTATCATTGATTTGTGGCAGGTGTTGATGTTACTGAACGATCATTTCATCTATACATATGCAATTACGTATGAGTGTGTTTTGTAAATTTATCAGTGCTAATTAATAATATATTAGATAAATGTTCATCTTATGTCACATCTATATATAATGTAGATGAATGAAAATCAAATTAAAATTAACAACCTACTATGTGGTTTGCATTACTCCAATTTCACACTTGTATAATTTGTATTCAATGGGCAGCCCCACACGGATTGTCCTAAAAAAAATCAAACTCCTTTGTTGTTTGACAAATAAAACATATCATAATCAAACTTAGAATTAGTTATCCTTAATTTGCGTTGAAATTGCCTTCAATTAATTTAAACTTGTATAAATTTTCTAATTGCATTAACTTCAAATACGTCATCATTCATACTTATTAACAACCTATATTTGTTTTTATACAAACAACCAATCTAGAGACTAATCAATGAAAAGGATAACGCTCCCATCTATTTGAAAATTTGAAAATTCATGTTAGTTTCATGACAAGTATGTTAGAATTTATTTATTGTTTTTCACAAATATAATGTGAATTGAGATTTTGAGATGAAATGTCCTGTTAATTCACTTAGAATTTTCCTACTGAATGAATTGATACATTATAAAAATATATACTTTTACCAACAATGAATTCTGATGGAAAAATTTTTAATTTAACAATGATTTATTAACGGATTAATAACAAAATCTGTTGATATTTTTTTATTGATAAAATAGTGGTTGATAATTTTTTTACCAATGTAAATATTTTCATTGGTTGCTATAAGTTTTAGCTTCAATATTATCTAACATATAATAAAAGTTTTGTTCAAGTGGGTTGTCTGAATTTCTTGAACCAAGAATCAAAATCGAGCAAACTTTTGTCACACAATTTCACAATCTATCATGTAACAATTTGATTTGATTTTTAATGTCCATTAATTATCTCACATGAAATGATCATGAAAGACAATGTCTCATAGTTCATCTATATATGTTATGTATAATTTTTTTTGTTTAATTCCTAAAAAATTCACGATCTTATTAGGGATTTTCAAATATATTACAACCTTTTATTTTTGTCAATTCAATACATGATCTATTTAATATTTCAATTCTATCATGACCTTTTATTTTTGTCAATTTAATACTCGATCTATTTAATATTTTCAATTCTATCACAACTTTTATTTTTGCAATTTGATGCACCACTTATTTCATATTTTCAATTCAATTTATTATAATAATAATAATTATTATTATTAAAAGTTATTTAAAAATTAAAATACACAATTTGAACAAATAAGAATTTTTTCTTTTTATTATAGTAAATTCATATTGTAAATTATTATAATTGATCGACTTTATGTAAAATTATTTTTTACAATAATAAATAAAATTCTAATTTTTCTCTTTTATTCGACTTTATTACTACTATTATAGTAAATTCACAATTGTAACAAAAATATTATATATATGAAATTATTTATTAAAAATAAGGATTTTATAATGAAGAAAATTAATAATTAATTTGAACTTTAAAAAAATGAAGCGTTAATCCCACTAATTAATAAATTCACAGTTTAATAATAATAATAATAATGATGATGATGATGATGATTAATTGAATTGCAAATATGAAATAAATTGTGTATCAAAATGCAAAAATAAAAGTTATGATAGAATTGAAAATATTAAATAGATCATGTATTAAATTAAAAAAAATAAAAGGTCGTGATAGAATTGAAACTATTAAATAGATCGTGTATTGAATTGACAAAAATAAAAAGTCATGATATATTTGAAAATCCCCATAAAGTAATGATTTTTTTAGGAATTAACCACCTTTCTTTTTATTATTATTCACTATATCTCTCTCCATATTCATATAATATGAATGTTCAATTATTGATCCTAAAGCCATAGAGAGCCAAGTGTATAGTGAGTAATAAAGATATTACTAGTAGAATTAATTTAAGGTGAAGGAAAGGGAAGAGAGGGAAAGCGTGAAGTATAGAGGGCCGGCCATGGTTGTGCTTTTTCTCTTCTCTTTAATAACCTTTTAGTACAAGGCATGTAAGGCCATGGAAAATGGAAATGTGTTGATCACACCATTTGTCCATTTATTTATGATAATATTATTAATATAGGTTGTATATACCAAATTTCTAGCTAAGGTGGGGCTACAAAAATAAATAGATAGTTGGAAGCATATAAATAGGGATCCAATTAAAAAGGATGGAGGGGCATGATAGCACCCTCCCAACTTTCCACCCTAGTGAAAGGGGGCATCATGTACAACTCCCCCAACTCATCTATAGGATCTCATTTTGTTTTCATCCTCTCTCTATCTCTCTCTAAACTTTTCAAGATTGGCCCCACCAAACATCATTCTTGCACACTACAAAAGATTGAAGGACCCCTCCATCATCCTGTCAAATTAAGGTTCATGTTTTACTCCAACATCACATTTCACAACATTTGATTGGAAAAAGACAATTAAGGAAAAATGGTGCCACATTTCAAGTTTGAATTTTGTGGAACTAAGTAATGGGGATTATGAATTTAAGCTGCACATTTCACACCACCTTCATTAATTAGCTATTGAAAATGATGTCTAATTAAGTCCAAAGAAATGTTTGGATGTAAATATCTTTAAGCCTTCCACTAAAGCAATAATTTAATTCTTTATATTTTTGTTAGAAGAAAAGTCATGGAAATGGTAAATAGCCTAATGGTAATGACCAATATCTTTTGTAAAAGTCATATGGTAGATCAAGATAAGAATCCAAAAATGCTGAAAAGAGAACAAAAGTGGGCATAAACCAATTCACCTTGAAATAATATCTTACAGAATTAGTTTTAGCTTTATGTGAGAATTTCAATGTTACTTTCATGAGTTAACTTTTTCATGTGTGTGTTTGGTTTATCTTGGAGTAAGGCTAAAGATAAACCACCCTTTTTTTTAATTGAAGATTTGAAATGAACCAACCCCACCTCCCAAATGGAGTGATGATTACAAACAAGTACTTGCATATATGCATATAATATATATATAGTAAAAAGAAAGATCATGATATTAATACTCCATTGTTTTTTAATCTAGTGATGGAGATAGATTTGTGAGGTAGCTAGCATCATCACCCACTAACACACCCAAAACACATGACCATTAAGAGTTACACCCATCCCATTAATTGGAGATTTTGGTGGCAAACCCCAACTCCCATATCTTTGATAATCCATCATTATGTGTGCAATTACTGTGCTACCCCACATCCCTCAACCAAAAACATGAATCATTTAAGTGGGGGAACTTTTTCAATGGTGCCAAATGTAGACAGGAAAGCACACATGATATCTAACAGAGAATGGATTTTCTATGTGGATGGATAATCCATGTTGTGGGGTCATGAGTAATTAGATTGGTTGGTCCATAGTTAAAAATGCTGGTGAAAAGCAAAATAAAGTATTCTAAATGCAATTATAATCCCTATCAAAAACCACAAGTGGAGATTGAATTGATACATCATGCATGTCCTATGTTCTTCCTTTTCTCTCTCTATCCCATCCCATCCCTCCTTGTTTGAAAGTCTCACATTCCAACAGTGAAGCAGACAAGGAGTAGAGAGATGAAAATGACACAACCAAGAATCTGGCATCACTCATTTTAAACCAAGTAAAATTTGTACACCTCTTTAGTGCAACCCATTCACCAATATGGGAAAAATGTCATTATGTTAGTGTTGTCAACTGCCCTTGCAAGAATCCCACGTGGCCCCCACTTTGGACCAGGATCCATCTCCCACAACTTGCACCTTCAGACTCTCTCTCTTCTCTATTTATTCAATGCCCCTCTCTATCTCCCACTATTCCACATCAATCTCAATAAGTTGGTGTGATATTTTTTTATGTTATTCCATTTGATCATTTGATAAGTAACACAAGTAAAAAAAGAGGGAAACTATACTTTAAGTTAACGTATGAATCCTAGGGACAGATTCTCCACTCTACCATGTATCAATTTATAAGGAGATATCGCAACAAGTGTCACATTACATCCCGTATCTATCTGATCATCTATACACTTATTCACTCTCACCCCCCACAACAATATCCATTGCATGTTCACTATGCACTCCATTATTACAATGCTGCATGTAAACAGATGAATCTTGATTACTATATCCACCCCATGTAATTAAATTTGGACCCTGAAATGCAATTTATACCTAAATTAGGTCCTTATTAATTGGGCCCAGATTGTACATCGATCATCGTGGTACTTGTAGGCAATCAAATTGAAAATATAATTGAGAGAGAGAGGAAATAGAATTAATTAATAGTTGTGTGAAGTGGGCCCAAATGCATAATAATAATAATAGACATCAGGTGATGATGTTAATAATATGAGAGAGGGAGAGGCCAAAGTTTTCTCCAGGTTGTTATCAGAAACCTGATCTTGTCAGAGGGAAAAAAGAAAATAAAAGAAAAGAAAACAGTCATATGCAACTACAGTAATTTATTTCACTGGGCCACCAATCATCAACTAATTCAAAACCACCATTAATTTCTTTTTTGGGCTTTATTATGGGCCCAGGCCCACCTGCATTATTCTGCCCACACACTAACGTGCATCCATATTTTTTGATATTTTTTCCCCAGCATTTATTACTCCACCTACGTGAATTATAGGGAATTGTCCTCTTCTCCATGGGGGTGGGTTGGGGTGGGGTAGGGGGTGGGTACTGGGTGGGGTGGGGGAAAGAGACTGCAGAACAGTGTGCCCATTAATAATTGTGATTGTGGTTTTTTAAAGTACTGAATATGGGGAAAAAAAAATTACTGTAACGTGTTTTAATTTTTACCTAACAGGAAATTGTCGGTGGTAATTGATAAATAATGAGGATTTATTTGCTTTTTTATTTAACGATGGATGAAATTATTATGAAGTGTGTGGTCCCCACCCCAGTGGTAAAATACGAACCTTAATGATGAAATTACTTTTTTACAGTGATGGGATTTTTGGGAGGAAATGGTTTGATGATGGTTAGAGTTCAGATAGTTACTGCAGGTCCATCAGGTAAAAGTAAATCTGACAAACCAGATGAATGTGAATCTCATCTCCACTTTTTTACTGGACGGTGGCCCAAAGGGGGGATGGGGAGCCTATTTTAATTTCTGAAATTTTAAAAAATAATTAACTTGGAAGGTGTGAGAGTTGAATGTAACGAAGTAGACATAGGGGTGTCAATTTTACCCGCGGGTTCGGGTACCCGACGGGTAATACCCGATCGGGTAAGAATAGGGTAGAGTATAATCGGGTATCGGGTAGGGTATTACCCGTATCCGTTTAAAATGTTAAGGGTAGGGGTAGGGTATGGTTTTTATAAAATATCCGTCTACCCGATGTATTTTTTTTTAGGATGAATCTGTTGACAATTAAATTTGAGATTATGAAACTATGAAGATCTTTGTTACATTTGAAGTTATCAAATCTGTGTAAACTTGAAGCCATGCAACAGTTGAAGATGATTTTATAAACATTGCTTGATTAGTTTGATTAGTTTTTATCGTGCTACTTGGGTTTTTTTAATGCTATTAGTATAACTTGAAGCCTTATTTTGTATTTTGATTCATGATTCTTGTGTGGTTAAGAGTGATGATTTATTTATATGTTGGACATTTGTATTTATTTGAGGCGAATAAGATAAATAGAAGTATTGCATCATAGGGATAAATGAGAATAGTAAGATAATTAGGGTGGTCATTTTAAAATAGGTGGATATCCGTTTACCCGGTGGATATCCGTTTATCCGATGGATAATACCCGTACCCTACCCGATGATACATTTGAGGGTAATAGGGTAGGGTATGGATGAAGAAAATAGATATAGGGTAGGGTATGGATTTGGCATACCTGTACCATACCCTACCCGTTTACACCCCTAAGTAGACAACATGTGTTGGTATTATTTCCTAATATGTGTAAGAAAAAAATAATTAAATGCAGTGAAATATACACACATTATTATTGGGAGCATAGCCCTTGTGATTTGTGATAACAATTAATAGAGGTGACCCACTATTCACAAACAAGGCTTCGTCTATTATGGTACTGTACTAGAAATTATGTGAAAAATAAATAGATAATTCGTTTGCATTATTATTTCACTGTAATTAATACTACTAATTATTTTGCGAAACATACCATGGAATAATTAGTGTTGGGAATGAAAATGTGATATTGATACTCATGAAATTAAAAAAAAAGTGTGTCTATTAGGGATGTGTAATAGAGAATGTATTGCATGGTATGTAAATCTTTCTTGGTATATATTTATAAGAAGATAAATATGGGGCTTTAACATTAAAATTTTAAGATAAAATTTAAATACTATTATTATGAATATAATAGTAAATGAAATATAAGGATAATAAAAATGAAATTGCAATCATCATGCTTTAAAATTAGAAGAGTTCATGTTAATCGATTAAATAGAAAATGGTAAAATAAGAGTCAAAATACAATGATACTCCAAAAGTTATAACTAAATTTAAAGGATGTTTATTCTAGGATTTAGTAGGTTTTTATGTATGGAAGAATTCGGAAATTCAGTGAACAATGATGTTTGTTTTTCATTTTAAAAATCGGAATTAATTTTCAAAATTCATATAAAATCACTCCTCTATACGTATAATACAAACCATATAATTCTTGATAAAGACGGTGTCATGTTGGGTCAAGATAATTAGTATATATTGTATGTAAGAATCATATACATATACTAATGTAGCTGGTGGGGTTAGCTCTTTCTTACTTAATTAAGTAGAGCATCTTAATTTCAACCCTTACACTAGGTGTTTGTTTTGAGATTTTGAGTGAGTTATGATTTAATTTTATATCATATATTGTTGTGAAACATGATGAATATATATTGTAGGATTAGACGTTTTGGAACTTTAATTTGATCTTGATTTCAAAAAACCAAAACGTACTTTTATTGGATATTTTAAATTCAGATACAAGTTCTGAAAATCCAAAATAAACGAGGTCTAATTTTAAAAATGAACAATTCAATATAAAATAATAAATGATTTTAAGTGTGAAAATAATTATATCTTAAATTAATAGTAAACCTAAAATAATTCAAGAACCATAGTAGTGGTTAAATACAACAATTTGATTACGTTACATTTATGAATACTAGTTAATGAATATATAAATAATTTTAATTTATGAGCAACAAACAAACATTTCATTTATAAACAGCTAAATGATATTGTTCATAAACATTTAAAAAAAAAATGTTAAAACTTAAATTGTTCACAATCGGTTTTGGTGAGAATAAACGCGCAGAATAAATTTATGGCCGTTTTCAGACCCTCAGAAAGGCCAGTCCAAGTAGATCACAGTCATCCAAATCCAGCGGGCTTAACATAGATTCCTTAAGGCCCATTTTTTTATGGGCCTATATGTAGGAGGTTGATCCATTAATTACTTTAACAGGCCAGACCTTCTTTGCATGTTTACAAATTGCTACTCCATATTGGTTATCATTGAGATGCCAATGTGATGACATGTGTAATAGATTCATTTTTCTTATCAAGGATTCGGTTTGCCTCGTGTGGGGTGAGTAGATGTCTTTAATTATTCATTTTATTTTATTTTAACTATTAATAATAGTATATGTATACATTTTTTTTCTTACTAAATTAGTAATTATGTAAATAATTTAGTAAGAGTTTTTTTTTTTTTAGTTTTACTTATATTTATATAAATATTATCTTATGTATTTATTACGATCATTTCTACGATTTCTTAATAGTTAAAAAAAAATTATTAAAGATATTATCACTATTATCACTTTTCATATGTATTAATTTTTATTAAAATATTATCATTTTTCGAAAAAAAAATTATGAAAGGATCTCACTCTCACACAAATCTTATTGTATAATTATATCATCAATACGTATATATTAAAATAAATACTAAATAATAAGATTAAATAAAGAATGTAACGTAACCAGAAGTTTATAACCCAAAGGTTAATATTTTGAATTTCATCATAAGAGTATTTTATTTGATGGTTGTTGGAAAAACAATGTCATGAAATGTAAGAATACATTTCTTGAGACGTAGGATGGGAGGAAAGTGTAATTAGATATTATAGCCATACGACTTGAAATGGCGTAAATGAGCCGGAAAGTAAGAAACAAAATTGAGGATGAAAACGCGTGTATTAATACAAACTGAATTTTCTTAAGCGTGTTACCAACGGCCGTCTATAGAATCCGACATCATCATAAATCGTGCTTATATATATCCGCCCACATCTGTCTTCTTCCTCAATCCATCTCTCTTGAACGCTACATATACCACATTCTCTCTATCTTTCTCAACAAGCCTTAGGCCATGAGTCAATACGAACAACAGCATCACGTTCCAGGTATGTTCATATTAGTCGGGCGAGTTGCGTTTCTTTTCGTGTAATAACATACACTAACTTAGGATGTCTTGGCAGTGTATCCACCACCTCCAACTTCATACCCTGCTGAATCTGATACCTATAAGGGTCCTTACGTAATGGCACCTCCACCCGTAGGGTATCCTACAAGGGACGGTAAGCACGACCACGAGAAAGGCCCTGTCGAGACCAAAAGCAGAGGCGATGGATTTCTCAAAGGATGGTAAGGACTTGCCAACAGTTGATTGAATTTCCACAGCTTAGGATCAATTGGTTTAACTTACATTAATATTTTGTCAATTTTCAGTCTAGCTGGACTATGTTGCTGCTGGTGCCTGGATTGTTGTTTCTGAACATAAACACCATAGCTGATGCTTGCTTTATTGTAGTACCAGTCATATGTAATCTCAGAGATTTTTTTTATTTATTATTCTGTATACTGTTAATGAGTTTTTTTACAGATTGGATTTATGAATAAGGATTTATTTTATATTATCTCTGCTCGATTTGTTGTAAAATTAAAACCTATTGTATCATAACTCAAAAAGAAATATAGATAATCACTAATCATGTTTTATACCCCCACATAAACCTCAAACAAGCATATCCCTGAGTGAAATAAGTTGAAAAAATGATAAAATAGTGTCACCCTAATCCACTAAAACCAGCCTTATAGATTAATAAGGCAGGAGACTAACCCTAGCCAAACAATAGTATAAAAACTCCCAAGAAGTCCAGTACATAAAAGCCAGACATTCTTGTATTATTGGAGTCTCCATCTAGAATAAACATACGAGCATTCAACTCAAAGCTCCTCGTCACATGAATAGCAAACAAATTTGTTAATGAGCTAAACTCATATTTCAACAAAATAGGAGGCAGTTGGTTTAAATTCTGGAACAGTAATAGAAATAGGAATCATTAATAAGGGTAATGGTAATGGGGATGAGTGTAATGGTAATGGGAATGAAGTTGATTGAAGGGGTTGGAGTATTCGATGAATCAACGGGAATGATTAAGGAATTAGAATTCCCATTACCCCAACCAAGAATGAGGAATGGGAATCAATGTCAACTCATTCCCGTTGCCCTCCCCTAATACCCTTTCCCTTTCCAAGGATCCCCTAAGTTCAACTAAACTTGTATTCCTAATTAACAGATTTTGAAAATCTCATTTTACTAATTAACAAACTTTTTTCAAGTTAGATTCAAACTATTTGCAAATTAAAACCTTTAGAAGCGCAACTATGATGTTCATCATTCGAGCACCCCTGAGCACCCCATTACACAGAACAAGGGTAAAAACTGGCAATGTAAAGAAACCCAACAGTGATTAATAATAAGTTAATTGAGCAAAAGATCAATTCACCACCCACAAATCTAACCGTGCCATGAGTAATGAAATGTAAAAAACTACTTGTAGAATTAACAAAAACTGTATTCCAGAAACATCGCATTTCAATTGTAATCAGAGTCATACGAATTTAATTCCAAATTCAAAATCAAGTTCAATCAAACTACATAAACCAGAAAGCGAACAAAAGTATGACCTTCTTCAAAACCTGAGCTTGGAGAAAAACCAACGGTTCTTTCCTGTCTTGAACCTCTCCTCGAACCTAGCCTTTATCTCCTTGCAGACAGTCACCTTCTTGTCACGCGACACCAGCGCGTCGGTGGTCACCACATCCTTCAGATCAACGTCCAGCGTGTAGCGCGTCGGCATGATGTGGTTGTAGTTCACCAGCTTCACGAACGCCTTCACCCTCGATTTCTTCGCCTGCTTTTTTGCCGAATCCTTCCGGATCACCTTGCTCGGGTACTTAGCAACGCCGGCGACGAGGCAGTGACCGTAAGGGCGGTCGCGTGTGCCGTCGTCGAAGTTCTTCACGATGGTGGCCTTGTGACCGGCGAAACGCCCATGGAGGATGACCACCGCCTTGTTCGGTTTCAGGAATTTCACCATTTTAGGGTTTGCCTCTGTGTTTGCAAGCGTCTGCTATTTGTGAAGCCGATGGTAATTAGGGTTCTATGGGAATTTTCATTTATATGTTCTTACAAAATGGGCTAGGGTTTTGTAGCGTGGGCCTCAGTACAAATGGGCTTTAATTTAGAAACCTTCCACGTGGGCTGGTAAACACGGCCCAATCTATAGGCATATGATTACTTAACCAGGTAGGGTCTCATGGCAGTAAAAATTCTATCTTTTGCTGCAGTTCAACCTCAACGGCGAAACAGAAAAATATCTTCCCTCTCAAACTCTGTAGTAGAAGGGTACTACGCCAAATACATTTCCGTTGGCGCAGCTCTATCCATTGATGTTCTGAATTTCTTAATCGGAAATGATTATCTACTCCGGCTTCTGTTCCTGCACCAAAACTCCGGTCCCCGGCGACCAATTCCGGCTAGAATGTGAACCTTTCCCAATACGAAGAAATCGATATTTGCCTAACGTCACTGCGTTGCAATCCTTGCGAATGCGCTGTTCTAAGAAGTTTTTGCTTCCACGGATGGCTCTTGGCTCGGTAATGAAACCAGATTCGTATCATTTTTGTTGTACT
The DNA here is from genome assembly GCA_023678885.1 of Pogostemon cablin. Lineage (NCBI taxonomy): Eukaryota > Viridiplantae > Streptophyta > Magnoliopsida > Lamiales > Lamiaceae > Pogostemon > Pogostemon cablin. The sequence continues at coordinate 41,708,663 of CM042959.1, read as the reverse complement.
TCACTGAAACAATTCAGTAAATGAGACCTTTTTCTGTTGATTTCGTGCCGACTTTGAGCTGATATGGATTATTAGTCTGATATTATGTAGAAGTAGCATTCATTATGCATCTAATTTTGTTTGAAAATTCAATATTCATTATGTCTGAAAATTCAATATTCATTATGTCTCTGGATTTTGTAGTTCTGAATATAGATTAATTCTGGATCAGACATTTATGGAAATGTTTATCTGTTTGTCATCAAATAAGCTTGTAACTGGAATTAAGTAAAATCGCTTTTATTTTTAAGCAGTCCTTCACAGCTTTTAGCTTTTAGGAGTGATTTTTACTATATCGAAGCAATTACAAATACCCCTTCGTGTGATTTTTCTGTGTTTATACTTATAGCCTCTGTTAATTGAGTACCTTCTTGCTTCTTTCTGGGTTTTCATGTCAAAAAGTTTTGAGTATTAACGAAATGAAAGCAGATTTCCTGTAGATGTCAAGTATTATTTTGTAAGCTTAGTCATCATTTGTTTGATCATTTTTGCTTCTTGTGACTTCCTTTTACCTTAATTTCGTGGAAGCTTGTTGAGTGATCATTTGCACTATTGCCAAGTCGGTGAAGAACTTGATTGGCTTGTTAAACTCCTTGCAGAATGTTACTGAAGATACCGATGGCATGTATGATGACTTACTCAAAAAGTATGGGAAGGTGGTCTTCACAAGAAACGACCCAAAGGCTCCTATTGCAGAGGTTGATGATGATGCCGAAAGCTTGTCCTGTAATCTCTCATGCTTAACTCCTAATGCACGATATATACCTTATGCTATCCCACCATACTTCCAGAAAAAGTTATTGCTACATTTATTTCTTGTCTCGTTAGGTTATAATCAATTTAAAATGATGATTGCCTTGATGGTCACTGTTGCTGTGAGTTTTGGATGGGTACTTTCGATACTATAGCTCTTGAATTTAGTGTGATGAAGTTCAGGGTTGTTGTGCTATCTAACTTTTGGTGAGAGAGAGATCCAAGAGCTCTGTTATATACAGTAGCTCTAGAATTCATGGTACACCATATCAAATTGGCACACAATTTGCTAAATCATGGAACTTTGCATTTATGGTGTCTCTTTCAACTTTTCGGCCTGTCCTAATGTCATCAAAATTTTCCATTTTATTTTATCATTGTGGTTCTTTGGAGAGTGGGGTAACTTATTTGTGTTTTACTTCATTTTTATCCCATTAAGATTATAGACTGTGCACTGACATCTCTCACTATGAAAGGTTAAGAAATTAATGCATCTGATGTATGTAAAACCAGTTGAACAATAGATTTCTATGTTTGATGCAGTTGCCATGGCATTGGCTAAGGTTGCAAGTGACGTAAAGGCAGCAGATATAAAGCTACTATTCGTAAAGCCTCTGGTTTACTGGACTCGGTTTTTTCTCATTGCCACTGCATTCTCTCGACCTCAAGTAGGTGCCATTGGGTGAGGCAGTTAACTTGGGCTCCTGGTTTTAGTTACTTTTGACACTTCATTTAATTAATAACTTATTGACTCTTGCCTACAATGAAAACATGAGTGTTTTTGTTTATATTTAGGACAAAAATAAGAGATTTAGCTGAGACACAATATGGAAGAACTGCTTCTGGGGATTTTAAACCCAACTCTTGGACATTGCTAGACTTCGGTAAGTTTAACCATATCGCGGTGATTATTCTAAAGGAAACAGTTGCCAATTAAGAACTAAAAAAGCCAAATTCATCTGCACTATTATAAGAGAGCCAAGTTTATCATCAATCATAGTAACCTTTGGTCTGTTGTTGAGATTTTATCCATGGATCTTACTTTCTTGTTGGGTAGATCAGACTGACATGCTGTGAATCTTTTATGTCACAACCTCGTACACTTCTGTGCTGGAACTTATTTCAGGTGATGTGGTTGTACATATATTTCTTCCTCAACAAAGGGATTTCTACAACTTGGAAGAGTTCTACGGCAATGCAACAGCTATCGAGTTGCCTTTTGAGGACCAACAGCCGTTTCGCAGTTGACTGAATGCAGGAGCGACGGTCAGCTCTCATCGCCATGTACTGTGGCACAATCGGAATTACTCCTATGACCTGGTAAAGTGTTGAAATGTAACATCTCTTTCTTGTAATACCATATTAATTGATGAAAGTATCCTTAATGCTATAATTTAGTCATATTTCAATATGGTTTTTCTGTTTCATTCCATTTTACACGTGTGAATGTAAGCATTCCACCATTATTACAGGAAGAAGAAGAAAATGAAGCATCAAAGTGGAATAGGAAACCTTAACCTAATCTGTTGTGGTCAGTTATATACGACTCTTCCTTGTAATCGACACGAAACAATGTTTGACATGAAATCTGCTTAACATTTTCCACCCTAGTAAAAAACTTGCAAGGATCATAAGGATAAACTATGTATGCATTAGATATCTATTGTATTCTATTATCAGAACAAGTAATCTCCACTGGGTGAGCCCACTTCACTCCAACAAAATTCACTTTGTTCTCTGTGAGATGTCAATGGGGCCAATGTCCAAAGTAAATTCTCTCTCAATTAACAAGGTTAATTATCAAGTATGAAAACGTAAGCCTGTATGGGCAGCTCAACTAGATAATGGGGGTGGCAATTTGCTCAAAAACTAATGATTGAGTCTCACGCGTGGTCTTGTCTCCATTGATGAATCGAGACATCATGATTTATTTTTCCATCATTTTATTGGGTCGGGGTGTAGGAGTGCCTAGGGTCGGTGTATCCATATATTTTGCCCTGAAGTGTGAGAACGTAAAAGAAATAACGATATTTAAATGTGAGTACTAATATATGTAAATTTACTTTTATCATTAATCATTCTTTATATTTAAATATATCTATAATAATATAATAATCACATATTCTCATTTTGATAAATACAACTGAAAAGGCGTAGCTAAATCTTTTTACATATCTTTTTATAGGTAGATTAATTTAGTCGTTAAAAATATTTTGATATATATTTTTGTTATTATAAATAAAAAATAAAATACACTGAGTGTATTAGTTAGAATTGATATTTTTTTAAAATAAAGGGAAAAAGTTAATTGATTTTACTTTATACTAATTTAAGAATGTGAAAATTTTTATAAACTAGTGAAAACTTTTACGAGATTGAGAGTATATTTTATTAGACATTTCATAGAAACATACAGTTGAATAATCATGACTACCCATACTTCATATGCCCTTGTTTTGGTTTATATCATTAAATTTCAGAAATATATTTCTCAGTTCTTGCACTAAGATATGACCAGACATCCAAAATCATTTCAACAAGAAGACACAAAACTACAAAGTTTAGGTACCATGTTGACTTTAGTTCCTATCTAATTCTCAAATATAATTCACAACAAGTATAGCAAAGGCTTTCATGTTACTCAACTAACAGGGAGTGACAAGGTACAGAAACGAATTTCTTACAGCAGATTAAATGTATAGAAGTTTACTCATTAAAAAAACCTTAATAATAATACAAATGCATTCACCATCACTACAAGCCAACATCAACATTTTTTTTGTATAGCAACGAAGCTCGTAGCCCGTCCCCCTCCTCCAGAGAACCCAAACCCGCTCGGTTGCTGCTAATCTTGACTCCAGGTCTTATGGCTTTCGAGGAGGAGAACTGCTTGTGCTGCTGCTGCTACTACGACTTCTTCCTCTCATTGGCCTGTAGGAACAAAAACAAGATCATATGGATCCAAACGAGACGTATGTGAAACAAAAATAAAAAGAATCCGGTGTAACACAACAAGCAATTTGCATCATTTAACAGAATATTTCAATAAGTCAGTCGATATAGAGGATTCGAAAAAAAAAATCAAGGAAACTACCTTCGAGGACTGCGGCTCCTAGAAACCTTTCTTGGGGCCTGCGATAAATTTAAGATGTTAGCTAAGGCTAGCCACCAGTGTGATAAAATCTAATGTAACAGAATACCAAAGAGATATTACAGACCCTGCGTGGACTAGGGGATAGAGAATAAGACGACGACCTTCCACGTCTAGCAGGTGGTCCACCACGGCCTCTATACATGGCAGGAGGAAACAACAAAGTTAGACATATAATAACAATTAAATCAGTGTGCTGCAATTAAGTATGATGCATCTCATCAACATAAAATCATAAAATATTTGCATTTTACCTTCTGGGAGAGGGTGATCGAGATGGCGAACGAGCAGGTCTCCGAATAGGAGATCGGCTGCGTCTGCGGCCAACAGGCGACCTTCTTGGGGGAGGGCTTCGTGCACGTCTTGGAGAACTGGACCATTAAAATCCAATATATAATAGATGAAATGGTAATACTGACTGCATCACTAAATCCATTCTACACAAAATAGAACACTTAACAAACAACTAATGAACAAAAAAAATTATGAATTTTCAACACAATGCACTATATGCAGTGCATAAAAAAAGCCTAAAGGCTCTTCTTTCAATACCTAAAGCACAATTCTCAATAGAATCATCATTCATGCATGACAGGCTTACTATAAAAAACTAATAGTATAACGATTATTAAGTTTTAAATAGCTATAATATCTCCTTCAAATAGCTCAAATAATTTCATGTTTATATAATAAAAAACTAATTCAAATATATGCAAATATTTTAAAATTTTTAAAAAGAAGTATCATAATATTGATTTATTAACACTAATGAAACATCATCACTATAAAATAAGGAGTATATTAAAATTCTATTAATAAAAGAAATATCTTAGGAATCAACAGCCAATTTTTTAGACATCTTAAAATTTTAAGGAAAAACAAAAATAAAATGCAAGGAAATTATGATAGTCATTAATCGTATAGTGAGGATGACACTTAAGTGTCTGGCATACCGTCGCCTAGGTGGAAACGGAGAACGCCGGCGAACAGGACTGCCACGAACTCTTCGTGGAGATCCCCTGCTAAGAACAAGATATATCAGATACTGCCCCTGGAAGGACCCCCCACCCAAGCCATAGAAATAAAAAAGAAAAAGAAAACATGAATAAAAAAAATCAGAATCCAGTAATATTTGGAAAACCCTCAACCTTGGAGGTGATCTGAAACGCCTTGGAGAGGGTGAACGACCTCTGACAGGAGATGCAGGCCTTCTCCGAGGAGGTGGGGAACCACCCCGTCGATAAGGAGAATCAGCTCTACGTCGAGGTGGTGGGGGAGAATCCAGCTCTTGCTTGGGAGATCCTTTTCTTGCTACAGGAGACCTCCTACGAGGTGAAGGATGTTTTCGACGAGGAGACACTGATGATATGATGGTCTTTCTTAAACAACAATGTAAAGGAAAAAGAAAAGGCAGAAATCAATCCATATGCATTCTCTACGTGAGATCTCACCCTCTCTCGGCCGTTTTGGTCCATCTTTATCGCCATCTGCAGCAGTATCTTCAGCTTTTGCACCATTTCTCCTCGATGTGGTGGCAAGGGATTTAGGAGGAGAAGCAACCTTCTTTCTCTCTGGTAACGTAAATTTGGCACGAACAACTTTACCATCAATTTGGGCCTGCATATACATGGTAGATTGAAAAAATGGAGTACAAGCCAAGTGATGCATAAAAATATTTCCTTAGGAAAAACTAACAGAAACATACACCATCCATATGTAATTGGGCCTTTTCAGCCTCTGTCCTGTTCTTAAACTCAACATAAGCAAATCCTTTGGGAAGGTTAACCTGTAATTAAAAACCATCAAAACCAAATTATGCGAAGAAGGCTCTTAGATCAAGAATGAAAATAAGGGTACCAACGTGAAAACTCACAATGTGGTCCATTGCCAGCCGTACATTCACCACTTCACCAAAAGTACCTGTAAAAAGAACGGTCCGGGTAAACAAAATCAAGCCTCAAGAACTAGATAACTGAGCTATGAGAAAGCGCCATCACATGGAATATTGATGCAAAGACGAGTGATTATAAGAATCGACAAGAACTGTAAATGTACCAAATATTTCTTTTAAGTGGTTCTCATTAACGTTCCTGCTAAGCTGGTCCACATGCAGTACAAGAGATTCAGGAATGGGAGAAGGTTTCCTGGAGACAGAGATCACAGATAAGCTCAGAAATTAAAATAACTAGCTAAAGAAGGTCCTCAAACACTAGAGCCAGACAATTAAATACAGAAAAGACAACACAACATATATAGTAATGAAAGTATACAGCCAGAAATAATTACCAAGTTCTGAATAAACAAAGATTAATAATAATATGAAAAGTATATTTAGAGAATCAAAACTACAAATTACAAGTTAAAAAAATTGGCTGGCCGGCTGAGCCACGCAGAACGCAGTTGAGACAATGATATTCAAAAGTATACTTGCGCAGGTGGGAGACCATAAAACAATAAAACACATATAAGATTAATTTCTCAACTCTCATGGTCTGAATTTTAATCTGGAAATATCAATACAATAACAAGAAAAATCAAACACACAAACTTCAAGAAAAGTTGCAGCATAGAAATTCATTAGCTAAGGGGACGTATGTTTTTGGATTTAAAAACCAAATTTAGACTTTTAAAATCCTAGAAATTTTAATTAGGGGTTTAAGGCCCATTTTTTAAAAAACCACCCCTACATAAACATAGACTATATTGATCCTCAAGCACCACGCATACATGCTCTCTCCCAAATCAATACTCTTTTAAACCTCTCTCTCCTCTCACGTTAATTAATACTCCATTACACTTCTTACATCCTTCCCACACACCACCACTCACCTCTTACATATTCATTTGCCTTGAAGTTAAATCTTATCCAATCAAAAACTCAAAAGAAACATAAATTATTCTACTCATTTGGCTTAAGAATCACCTATTTTCAAAGACCAACATAAATTGAAAACAATAAAAATCCTCAAATTGTTTATGAATGGACTAAAATCCAAATAAAAGGGCAGTTAGCAACTCAATAAACAAAAATGAAAAACTCTGCCTTTCAACGTAATGAAGATTGACTCTCACCTCGGCGGTGGGGAAGCTTTCTTGGTTTGCGGCGGCGGTGAACGACCTCTCTTAACTCCTTCAGCGGGACTATACAGAACAACAGTGTATTGGTTAAAAAACGTATGGTCAAGATCAAGAAAAAGAAGAAAAAAAGGCATGCAATTAATCACTCAATCAAAATATGACAAATCAATTGACTTATCCCTGGAAGCTGCTCTATGACCCTAGTACGTCACCAATTGCGCACAAACGGGTTAGAGAACAAAAGCATTCGAGTCACATTTACACGTCAGAGAATCTACATTTTTGGACCATTCAAGGTAAATTCACGTCCCTCAAAGAAGACGTGACATGGTGTATGTAATCTAATTTGAAATCAAATCAAAGATGTCCATAAAATAGGTATAAACAAAAAGTTTTTACCTCTTCCGCGGCGGAGCAGGGCTGGCACCGCGAGAACTGCCACTGCGAGAGAGTGAGGAAGATGAAGAGACGGATCTGGAAAGAGAGCGAGAACGAGACCTCGAGCTCGAACGGGAGCCCGAGGAACGTGAGCGCGAGCGTGAACGTGAGCGTGAACGTGAGCGGGAGGAAGAGCGAGAATCAGAGCCCGACGGCGACGCCGGACGGCCACGGGAAGGTTTCGCCATTGGACAAGCCCTCGATAAACCCTAGCCTGGCTAAGACTAAGAGAGAAATGGTTCTGTTTGAATTAGCACTATTGGTATCGAGGAACCGTGGGGAGGGAGTAGTTCCTAATGGGCTTTGGATCGCTCCATTTGGGCCTGTTGTAGTCATTTGCAACTGTTGTGTTATATAATCTTTAAAATCATTTTACAAAACTAAAAATTAATCTAAAATAATAATAACATACATAATTTATATTAGTATACATACTTAACATCATAATTCATTAAACATTATGGTCTAAAATATACATAAAAGTGAAATATTATAATAATAAATAAAAAATTTAAAAATATATATCAAAACTGGTTAGATTGGTTTTTCCGATTTAGAAAGGTTCAACCCGTTTCAATCCAGTTCAACTTCAAAAACAGTTTTTAGGATCTTCTAAATCAATTTTAGTATCGATTTCCGATTGGATATGCAGGATCAGGTTTAGAATCATTGATTTTGCATTTCAATTTATAAGAATTTTTAATAAAAACACTATAAAAATCAAAGTATAAATACATTACGCCCTAGAAATATAAAATTACAAATATGCTATAGAAAATACGAATATAAATATGAATACTCTCATTATTGTTCTTCATGTATATTGTCCCATATTGTTTAAGAAAATGACAAATTATATTGACCTTTTTGTGATATTTTCGTTTTTTTTTATAGTAACAAATAAAATGTAAAAAATATCATGCATGTTAGATGATAGTATCAATTTTGAACATAAAATATTTTGAGAAATTGTGTTGGTTTGCCTTTCTTGATTAAAGTACATAAAAAGAATGTGATGGCAAGCGTTTTAGTTTCCCTTTGTTTATTAAAATCTCAATTATTTTATAAGTACAACTATGTACTTGAACGATGTTTTAACTTTTAACATGTTAAATTAATTTTTTATTTAATCTCTATAATTAAATAAAATAAAATAATCAAACATTTTAACAAATAACTACCCATTACACACTACTACATTTAACCCATCACCACACTCCAAAATCACTCTTTATGTAGTTTAAGACTAACAGTGTGTTAAATTTTACATGGGCCAATTCCATAAAATGAAATAAGAAAATGAATTTTAAAGTGAAGTATTAATTATGCTTGAATTTTTATTTTTTATTTTCTCACATGCACTTGCTATACACTTGTTCAAGATAATAACAGTAATAAAAGTATTTTAGATATTTCTATATCACAGGTATTGATTTAAAAACTCCTTTTTATTATAATACCAATAAAATAAATCTTATTTAATTTTATAAAGAATATTATTACTCCCCATATTCTAAACAGCAGCAAAGGATGTAAAAAGTTATTCCAGTAATGGAAAATGAGAAAATAGTATTGCATAATCCAATGTACAATCAAACGTACACTGCATAGGCTCTACCTCTTCTTGAAGGTAAGAAAGCCGCAACATAACACCATTCAAATCACAATTTCTCATCTCACCTAACACACAAAACTTACTTGCCTCCGTCCGAGCTATGAGCAGGCTCAGATTTCCTTCTCTTGGGCTCGTTCTCCCCCAATTGCAACGAGAAATTCAGGTCCTCGTCGCAAGCATTTCTCAACTCCGACAGGTTCTCAGATTCCAGCCTATCTTGCTGATCATCATGATGCATTACGGGCCTTCCGTCGAAGCTGGGTATGAACTGATGCTCAAAACTAGGACCAGCGTTGATCCCATCTTCCAAATCCAACACACCACCTTCTGCCGGTGATGAGTTGATATCCGGTCCACCTGCACCATCTTCCAACGGGAAGTGTTGGATGTGAAGGCCCAGAGGATCGGATTTGTCCTTTGGGAGCATTATATCAGGAGGCGACGAGTCACCAGCAGATGATCCGACCACTGTCATGGAAGCAGCTCTTTGTTCTTGAACTGCAACTATAGCAGATGATAATAAAAGATCAGAAAGACACTATTTAACAGATTTTCCAACCTTAGAAATAGCTTATGTTAGCTACTTTTGGTTCAAGTGATGCATACTAACCTCTGAGTGCTTCTTCTGATGTGATGAGGTCGAGTTCGAGGAAATTGAGTAAGCGGCCAAGATCAACCCCGCTAGTCCAGTTTTCCGGAGGCTGGCCAACTTTTAGCTTAAGACGTCCTCTATTGGCAGTTCCACCCCAGATTATCCCAATAGGTCGTGCCTTCTCTCCATTTTCACCCTTCAGTATGATGAGACTCCCACTGTCCCCTTCAAGATCGAATGTTTGTTGGTTCTCGCCAACAACGAGAAGATCAGTCAAAAAGCATATCCCTTTCTCATCATTGTACTCGAGAGCATAAGCCAATACAGTTCCAGTAGTGAAACCGGAACTTCTTCCAACCTTCATCACTTGCTTCCCGACAAGAGTGTTAATTGGAGATTGTAAGTCTATTGTTTTGACATTTCCAATCTCCCCTATCCCTTTCACAGACGTAGTTACAGCCGTCATGTCAAAATCATCGGCAAATGGAATGAAGGCACCATCTGCTCTCACAAATGTCTCTGCATGAATTCAAATTGCATTACTAGTCCCATGGATCTTAGAAAACGAGGTATGTATCAACTAAAGGGATGGACAAAGGTCACACATTAAATGCAGGAGAGGATAAGGAAAGGCCAAAAACGAGACGTAAAATCATCATACTGTCCACAACAACGAATAAATCCTTTCAAAATTTCACTTTGATAGTGCACCTTGAAATAGACCACAAACAAAACTAACCTGGATTAATGCCAGCAAATATCCCGAACCATAAATCATCTCTTATGAATGAAGTCGCTCTTTCAACTGCACCAAGATAAACACCAGGTCCTAGTGTCGGCGGTAAGGGATGAAACATCTTCTGATTTGGGTAATCTAGATCAACTGCAACATGCCGGTTTGTGAGGAAACCAACTTGTCGACTACCTGTTTGGCTCCTTACAATAGCACCCAAGGTTCCGTAAGTTTCCTGATTCGCAACCTAATTCACAGGAATCATTGTGAAGCTATGTTAGTGCAATACATAGATGGTAAATTTAACCAATTGTTTGAACTTCCCACGGGACACAAGGAGCACAAGTTGAAAAGGGTAGAAGAAACAAACACCACGAAGAAAAGGATGGTCTTCTATAGAATTTTCATATAATGCTACATGGAAAAAAATATATTTTACATTAAGATCTGTTGAACCAAGTAAAGTATTTAATTAACAATATCTGATGTAGTGGAAGTTTCAAGTATGACTCCCAAGTTCCAGTTAATCCCCACATGTTTCAGTAATCAATACCGAGCAAAAATTTTCCATAAATTCATCATCGATGAATTTGAAGTACTTGGCAACTTGATTTGTACTACTCAGATACAAGAAACAAACGTTGATCATGTGCATTTGCTGACAGAAACCAAATCACATATAGGAACTAATAATGGTTTCCAAATTAGGCAAGGGCAGTAGAGGACAAAACTAAAATGGCTCAATTAAGGAACACACTTAAATGCTATGTTTATAATATCTATATACATTTAGTTAAGGAAACAAAAGAATTATTAAATACAATAACACTAGCAGCTTTCGATCCACTAAAACTGGATGGTATAGTTCAGCCTACTCCCCATCACATTAGCAGGCCCCATTCGTTATCATCACTGTAAAATTCCAGCAGGAGAGCTATCAAATCGTTCGCACATCAAAGACACCAGTGAGGCTTTGTCGAGGGGAAAAGATATTTGACGTACCTGAGAACCAGAACCAATGCAAGGATCACTCCCACGCAGGTCGTCAACAATCTCAGTATATAACTGTTCTTTGATTGTAGGCTCTGGTGCACCAAAATAAGAAAATTCCACCACATCCACATCACACCATACGCCTCCCGGTCCCTGAAGTAGTAAAAATGGCATTAAATTTCAAGGAATTTAAGTGAAAATTAGATATAAAGCCTTTCCATTTACAAGCATTACCATATCAGGCATGCTGACCACTACAGCTAAAAAGAGAAATACAGCAGAAGAAAACTCGCAAAGGTGGAAAACAACAAATTCTTCATTAGAGCAAAATGTTTAGATTTAATAATTCCTGAACTAAGTTTGCCTCTTTTTGGTGTTTGATTTACATCCGCGAATAGAAAAGAAAAAAGTGTTAAAATGAGTTCTTCCACGTGTGGAAGGTTCAATTAGAAACAAGAAGAGCTTTGTTAATACCACCAAAGCAGATGGCAGACACTGGATTGGAGTAAGCCATTGCTTGTGAACTTTCCTTGATACAAAAACCAGTATTGCTGGTATATCTGTCAAAACACCACGCCTAATTCGAAAACCAATTGCTGTTCCAAGACTGTAACATCGCAAGATTTTGCTGTGGAATGCCCTTATGGTCATGAGCTCCAACAAGGTGTTTGCTCGCTGACCTTCTGGCAATTGGTTGTGAGTTTCAGCTAAAATGTCTTTCTGTAGGTTAGCGAAATAATTTGCCCTCTCTTCAGCATCATCTTTTATTCGACATGGCCATGAAAAATATGCAGCACTACCCTCACCATGTTGTCCTGCTGATGCATGGGGCTGAAGTGGTGGAGGGCTAAATGAAGTCCGGGAAAAATGATTGCAGGAATATTTCTCAAGATCCAAAGATGATTCCTCAGATGGTGTTGAGCCTGAGCCTCGGGCCATAGAACGCGACCTTCCTTGATCCATCTTTTAATTTATTGCGGGGAAAATCATCAAGCATAAACTTCCCGCTTGTTGTGAAATCAAAAGGTAAAATCACAATCACAATTTTCTTTCGATGGAAGCTCGTTCCAGGAAACTATATCAAAAGGGTTACTCTTGATCATTAATTTCACCTGAGATATTATATAACAGAGAGTAGATGATGATAGGAAGACACTGACAAAACTATCATAACACCAGAGAGTAGAACACATATGACTTATAAAATACAGGAAAGGCAAAAGGCCAGAAGAAGAAGAGAGAGCATACTAAGGAAGAAAGGAAGCAACAATAAATCAGGAGACTGAATGCATCAAAAATTTTACATCTTGAATTGCCACCAACTCAAACCCATCTTAACCTAGCATGTTTAAATTACTATAGAGATGCAATCATTGAAACACTAGGAGCGTCGAAGAATGCAGACATGAAGAACCAAATCAGAGTAGTTGATCGAGTAGCACGTTGAGGCAAACTAAAGTTTGATCATGAAGAACCTCCACATTTCAACATATTAACTGTAGGAAGATTTCATAAACTAGTTAACAGCATTTAATTACAAAACACATGCAAGATTGCAAATGCACAATATCAGCAACACCACAACTACAATACAATGCCTAATGTTAACCCCTGCAAATAGGTGAATAGCTAAGAGGTCAACCATCATTCCACTAGGATTCAAAAAACTGTCCCAGAAATGAAAGGAAGCCAATCAATAACATGGCAAAAAAGCCACTGGTCTGATAAATTTAAAGCCATGAGAGAATTTTAAAGGGAAAGTTAACCATTTCCATACAAAGAGAAATAACCATGTAGTCCAATCTGCCTATATAAACCACTAAAGCTTTCCTACAGTTGCTCTTCTCAAAAGACTCAATTCTTTTATGAATGAATAAGATCAAACCTCACCCCACTGATCAAAATCACATGTTTTGACCAAATAATTACATATCTTCAGATTTTAAACTCTATGGAAGATGTTCATTCACAACCAATACACAGCACTAAAAACTTAATACTTTTATCCAAATTCTTGAAATTAAAAAAAATAAATAAATAAATAAAGGATCAAGAAAAAGTGTAAAAAGACTGGTTTAATGAGCTAACCTCAGAATCAGAGAGAAAGTGAGTTCAGTTCCTGAGAGAACCAATTGTAAGCGACCGTACCATAACTACCTTAGGGGGACCTTGACTGAAATCAGCATCCCTCTCTACATTAATGAGGAAAGCGAGAGCTTTTTTTTCATTTTAAATTATTTTTTTTTTGTTAGTGTGCTTTCAGTACGGGTGTGTGGGTGGAGCTGTAGAGGGGGAAGGGCTTCCCTCCGGTTCCTCTCCTCCAATTCTATGCAGTGTTCTTTTCTTTTGTTTTGAGTTATCAGATATTTTTGAAAATTATTATCTGTTAGAAATGAGAAATTATTCCATTTTTTTTGTCGTTTTCCCTTTAAATTGATGCTTATTTGCCTAATTAATTAATTATTATATAATGGTGACCGTAGAAAAACAAAAAGATGATAGCCAACAACACATTAAATATTTTTGTTGTTTTATTTTCTTATCAATTCTATATGTCTTGAGATTTGAGAACTACTATGTGATACGAGTGATATACTCCACATGTAGAGTCTTATAAGGTTATAATTGTATTAACATTTTATGTGAATTTACTCAAACTACAACATATATTTTCATTATATATTTTTTTATTATTTCATTACTATGCGAAGAAGTGTATATTTTTTTCCCTTTAATTAAAAACTTTTAGCTGTATTTTTATGCACTATGAATTTTAGTATATAGTTCCCTTTATTTTGGAAAATGCAATTATAGTTTCACATAATTTTACCTAGGTTGTTAACATAAACTCTAAAAATAAGTAAATAAACAAAAACATAATCTCGTTAAGGTATATGGAAAAAAAATTGTGCAAGAAACCTTTAAAAATATTTTATTTGATCCACAAAATCGTTCACTGCAAAAAAATAAATAAATATATAATTCAAGATCTAAAAAAATATTCTTAAATTTAAAACTTTCATTTCGAAATAAATAACATTTTTTTATATTACTTAAAAATAATAAGTTATTCTAAAAGATTTTATAAAAAACAGCAAAGATCTAACCTTTTTTATTTTTATAAAATCGTAAGACATTGCAAATTTAAATCATTTTATAGAATAAAGAAGATAGTAAATTTAGAAAGAAAAAAAAACTCACTAAGTCCATTCTTATATACTTTATATACACTTACTTTTCCGAGTATATTAAGAACAAACTTATTTTATTGACTCATCTTTATAATTTAGTAATTTTACATGATATTATAAAATAAGTTATGCTAATTGAAAACTAAAAAAAATACATTCAGAGGTTATAATATAAAATGCTCTTTCCATTAGTACCCATTATACATTTTTACGTTCGCTAAATACAACTATCATTATAATAGTTTTTAATAAAAGTTTATAATAAAATAAATGACATTCGGAGTATTAATTATTATAAGATGAATGAAAAGAAAAAAAAAATACGTATATCGAAATTGGCAGAGTGCTAAAATAGAAAGAATATAGATATAGTAGTACTCCATTACTATGTTCACAATTTGGGTCAAATTTTATAATGTGACACCTACGAGACAATTTGAATTTCAACCGTGCACTAGAGCAGCGTGCCACTGCCACCTTAATTTATTACCAACAACATTTAGTTGGTGGGCCCATGGATCTGTCGGTGGTGGGCCCATACCCAACATTCTCACTTTTCTCTAATTTTATATTTCCCAACAGTATCTTGATGCGATTTTTTTCCCTTTTTTATTTTTTAATTAAACATGGCTGCATAAATAATTCCATAATTAGGTAGTTCGTGCTCGATTATTGTTGGGTGTTTTTTTATGCTTTTCTTTGGGGATGAGAATCTACTCAAAAATTATTTCATTTATGAGATTATCTTATGGAAAACTGTTTGGTAAGGGTGAAAAAAAAACTCTAAATTCATTTCAGTATTTATTTATATTGGAAAGAGTAGAATTTCTAAAAATTAATTATGTTTGTAATAGAGCCCATATGTATTGGGCCAGAGTTATGGAAGTCCAGCATTGCTACTAAAGTCCAGCCAATGAAAGGAGAGAGCCCAAACTGCGTACCCTCGATAGGTCCACTACAATGATAACTGGGAAAGGGAGCCAAGTAGAGGTACAAGGCCCATAGGACAGGATTTTTAATTTAATGATACACAGATATGCCGGTTCCGATTTGGTTTATATTTTATTTATTTATTTATTTATTTTTGTGTTTTCAGCACAAACATAAAAAATAATAAGAAGAAAAAATTGAGGAATCGCGGATTTGAATTGGGGAACCGCCAGTTCCGTTTCCATGAAATGAAGAATCGAAAAAAAATCAATTTTGGTTTCATTTTTTCCTAACTGTCGGTTCCGATTATTTTGTGCGTGTCTATTACAATTATAGAAGACATTACAAGGCAAGAAATGATCCACTTGTTTAGATAAACAAACAAACGAATAAACAAAAGAATCAAAAAAAATTAACAAAACCCTGAAACTAATCATAAATGGCAGATCCCTCTCAACATTTCAAAGACACAGCCAGAACAAAATAACAACAATCAAAAGATTTTGAGAATGAATTATTAAAATCCCAATTAATACAGTATATGAATTAATTTCTTGACATAGAAGCAGACACATGTGACATCAATTTAATGATCAATATACGTAGAGTTCTGCAAGCTCTTCCAATGAATCCGAATTGAGATACTGAGGATCCGCATTTTCTAGCATCCACAACAGATGATCAAACAACACCACCTCACACTTCACTACTTCCGGATCCGGATCCTTGCCCGGACCCGTTTCCCGCCTCGATTTCTGGATGAGTGCGCTGAGCAGAGGGTGGTTCAAGTGCTTGGAGCTGATAACGTACCGTCTTCTGGAACTACCCACGAAGATGGTCTGCATGTCATGATCATGATCCGGACCCGACAGCTCCTCGTAGTAATCCCTCGTGGATTTGGATCGGGTCATGAAGCTGCTGTAACTGGAGCTCCGACCCAGTTGCCTCGACAATGTCTTGCATTTTCTGAGTAAAGAGTTGATCTTCTTCATGTGATATTAATATAGTGTGTGTATTGAAATTGTGTTGAGTGAATTGATATATAGGATGGGGGATTGATTGAGTTTAAGATGAGTGTATGTGGGTGAAGGGTCGTTGTTTGTGAAACCGGGTGGGTGGGGTGACCCACTTGCAACCGATGGATGTGTTGATATAAACATGCCATCTTCTTCCTCACGTGCACTAGCAAACACCAATATGGGTCATGCCTAATTTCTTTATCTTCATGCCAACACTTACAATTTCATTTTTAACTATTTTGTATCAAACTTTCTTTTCTTAGGGAGTGTAGTTTTTTTCTGTTATGTCATTCATTAATAATGATGTGTTGGAAAACGGTTTGTATCTCTTGTTATACTTTGATGTTACATCTTCTGTTACAAACCGTTGGATGAGTATCACGTAGAATAAACTAATTTATATCTTAACAATTAACCTTAAGGGGAAATGTTGAGATTTTCCTCTCCGCATAAGTGTCACTCATATAACACGTGTAACAGGATATATAACGTTGGAAAAATACTCCCCCATAAAACCCTTTCACATTTTTTTCCCACAAAATTTTTCAACTTTTTAAAAAAAAGTAAAAATAACAATCCTCTTTAAAAAAAACACACACACTTCTTTCTAACATATATAACGTATTTTATAATTTTTTTTATTACCAAAAATATTAGTACGTGTAAAAAAAATTGAGTATTATTAAGGGTTTTTTGCATTTTAAGGAATATGCATGATGGAAAAGAGTATAATATCAAAATACATTATAATACTCCGTATATACTTAAACGAAAAAGAAGTGATAGAATATCTGAATAGATATTATAAAGTGGCATCTCCTTGGTCCTACTAGACTAGACTTGGTTCACTGTATCAATTATAGCGGCTAACCGACAAAAACTTGCACGTGTACTATTTCTCATATGGCCTTACACTATCATATCCCATTTTCATATTTTATTATACTGTACATTACTCCCTACTTTTCATATTTATATATTGTAATAATTGAAATAAATTTACCATTTTTCAGTACTCGCTGCTTCGTCCATAATTAATATGATAATCACTTGCTTTTAGCATATATAGATTAAAAATTATTAATACTTGGAAAATAGTTAGTATTAATGGTGACGTATAGGTTTTTTTTTTGTTACAAAAGGAAAATTGATAATTTTAAAGTTAACTACTAAAATTAATATCTTACCCGCAGCGGATGGAGGGAGTATTATTTTCGTAGTTTATCTTTGTTTTTGGTTTTTAGTTTAGGGTTTAGGATTATAACTTATAAATTTCGTATATTTTTTACACGTTACATCATATCTTATATGTACATCATTCTTTACTCTTACACAATAATTTGAAATTATAAAGTTTGAATTTATCTTAGTTAATCCTCAAAACAAACATAAATTAAATTGAATTTACTAAATCCTCTTAATCTTAAATGTACATTTCTTTCAATTTAAACTCAAAACAAACATCATTGACATATACATACTCCCTTCCCCGTGATAATGGAGTACGTATTTTTAATTTGAACGTCTTACTTCAGCAGTTACATTTCTTTTTTGATAGATGAACTCACACATAATAAATAATATTTTTATGAGACTTGTACACTATATTAATATAACTAGTTACTATATATTAAAATATTATATCAATATTATATTTATTAACTCACTATATATTAAAATATTATATTCATTATTCGTAGCGTAAGAAGCAAATATAACCATTATAATTGGACAGGAGAATATAGTTAAAGTAAAAAATTACTCCTATTACAAGGAAAATATTAAATCTTATAACGGGAGGGGGGGGGGGGGGGGGGGGGGGGGGAAGTGGTATTACTCCTATTATAAGGAAACTATTAAATCTTAAAGAATAATTGTTGAATTTTCATTTCCTCCTACGCTCTAATATGAATATTGGAACTTTATTGTTTCATAGTATAATTTTGAAAGTTAAGTAAAAAGTATTTTTATAAAAGAAGTGTACTCATTTACTCTTGTCTATTTATAGCCTTCATAAATTCACATGTGACTATTTACTTACTATAAAAACAGGATCTACATTACATGCCGTTCAATTAATCTTCCAAAATAAAAGCATACACCCACAACTGACTGATGTTGAAATAACATAATAGCATTCACACAAGTTGTTGGATCCTGACCCTGCCCGGCCCGACAACTTGAGAACTTGTAGTCATTATTTAAAAGTGAATTAAGAGGATCTTAGCTTCCAAGCAAATAAAGTAGAGCTAGCTGTTTTGCTTAAAACCAAATAAACCTGCTACCAAAAATCTCAATTATATCTCATCTTGTTACAGTCTACTCTAAACTCATTACAGAGGACATCTTCTCATTCAAGAAAGAATAATAAATGTTCTTGCACACAATTAATTTACTGTTGAAAATTCATACTGAAACCCTATCAACTTCAAGTATATTAGCTCAACTTTCTTGATTGTGAATGGACTACTTCACCCTTGATCTAAGCCCCTCCTACATTCCATGGCAGCTTCCTTGGGAAAATGGGACTTGCTATAAACAAAAGTAAAAATACAATGGTGAAATCTCTTTAGTTATGGGATTTTTATATTTAACCATAAATCATGCACCTCGAGGTAATATAATACTTGATCCAAAAAAATGAAAGTACAATCATTCTCTTATAATTATTACTAAATTTATAAAATTTAATTTACATAAGGGACATCACTTTTTCTGCCCTATATGACACATGCAACATCTTTTTTGCCCTATACTTTTTAAAACATGTAATTTGCCCTGTTTTTTGTGTGTATTCCTAATTTACCCCCCTGACACGTCATATCTTTCCCTTTTTTTTGAAATCTCGTGATTACTGCCCAGCGGTTAAAAGTACCGCTTTTAATGGCATTGAATTTGGGGAGAGAATTTTTTACCCCTTTATCTCAAATTTTTTTTGTTATTTACTCCCTGTATCTCTCTCTCTCTTTTCATCGGCACCATTCGCACCATACTCTCCCTTTCTCTCTCTCTCAAACTCGATTTTTCTGTCGAACACAGCTCTCCGTCCGGGCCTCCGGCGTGTCGTTCAATCCATCGTCATCTCCACGTCGAAAATTAGCAGTAGCAAATATGGATAACCAGGTATTCCGTCTATAGGATTTTTAGAGTTTTAGGCTTTTTGCGATTTAATGGTAACTGTTCTTGTCCCCCGAGGAAGTAGAGTCTGCACCGTATGAATTTGCCGTGTCTGTTTGAGTATAATTGGAAATTTCATTGTAATTTGTAGTGTAATTGAATTTGTCGGCATATTTGTTCTAATATTTTTTAGCTTGTCCGCCAATTTTTTTGGCCCAGTTTGAGCTTGTCCGCCGATTTTATGAGTTTTTTGAGCTTGTCCGCCGAGTTTTTGAGCATTATTTTGCCATTATTTCTGCTTAAAATAGCTTGTCCGCCGTTTATGTGTCTTTACTGTGCTTGTCCGCCGCTTTTTATAGCGTAGTTGAACTTGTCCGCCGAAAATTGTAGTACAATAAAGCATGTCCGCCAATTTTTTGTCACTGTTTGAGCTTGTCCGCCGAATTTATGAGTTTTTTTGAGCCTGTCCGCCGAGTTTCTGACCATTAGTTAGCATTATTTTGAGCCTGTCCGCCATTTTTGTGCTTTTAATGTGCTTGTCCGCCGATTTCTCTAGTGTATTTGAACTTGTCCGCCGATAATTGTACATAAAGTGACCTCGTCCGTCAAGATTTGTCGTATAAAATAGCTTGTCCGCTAATTTTTTGGCCATGTTTGAGCTTGTCCGCCGAATTTATGAGTTAATTGAGCCTGTCCGCCGAGTTTCTGACCATTAGTTAGCATTATTTTGCCATTAATTCTGCATAAAATATCTTGTCCGCCGTTTTTGTGCCTTTGATGTGCTTGTCCGCCGATTTTTCTAGTGTATTTGAACTTGTCCGCCGAATATTTGTAGTACAACATAGCTTGTCCGCCAATGTTTTGGCCCTGTTTGTGCTTGTTCGCCGATTTTATGAGTTATTTGAGCCTGTCCGCCGAGTTTTTGACCATTAGTCAGCATTATTTTGCCATTATTTCTGCATAAAATAGCTTGTCCGCCAATTTTGTGCCTTTAATGTGCCTGTCCGCCGATATTTCTAGTGTATTTGAACTTGTCCGCCGATAATTGTATGTAAAGTGTCGTCATCCGTCAATATTTGTAGTACAAATAGCTTGTCCGCCAATTTTTATGCCTTTACTGTGCTTGTCCGCCGATGTTTTTATGTATAAAATGTAGTCACGTCTTATATCTAATCGAGTTGGCATGCACTGTAGTGGATCTGGAAACGCAGTGGACTTCAAACTCGAAAAGTAGGGATTAAAGGTTATTGTAGGCCTTCCAAAGCTCTTAATTGCATACGCGAGGTGCTTACAAAGAGTGGCGATCAAACAGTGCGGAGGTTCCGAAGATCTTGTTTCGGGCATTTCTGGGATTTGGATTCAGATTACGGGTCTCCTAAAGCTTTATTTCAGCTGATGGCTCAGGAGGTTGTAATCCCTGGTTTAGATATGTACTCCCGGTACTTCAGGGTGTCTGATACAATTCTTAGCTTCACACCCATGGAGTTTATGCGTGTCATGGGACTAGGGTTTGAGGACCATGGGGATATTGACCCGAATGATTCATATCTGCCACCTGCACACAGTTTGTTTGCTACGTTTCGCACGAAGAGGGTCCTGATTGATGAACTTATGCGAAGATTCAGTGAAAATAAATATAAGGGCCACAATGCGGTGAAAGCAGCCAACATTCTACTGCTGTACTACTTTTTGCTAGGCCGGGATACGTCAAAAGCATACATAGAGCCCTGGGTATGGTGCTTAGCTAAAAATGATGACCTGTGGAACTCTTTCCCATGGGGTAAGTACACATACCTAACCCTACTGCACCATATGGACTCTGTAAAAACTACGGTGCAAGAGTTAGGCAAACAGCAGCGCATCAACTTTTATGGATGCTCATTTGTCCTAGCAGTAAGTGATACTGATTTTATTGCACCAATTTTATTCTTAAACTAAATGCATTTAAAAAGATATATGTTGACATGAACTTACTTTGATGTTTGGTCACAGGCTTGGGCCTCTGAGCGCATCGCAGGTTTTGCAGCAATGTTGACCGATGGTCAGCCCGATCCGGATGTCAGACCTCTGTGTCTTCGCTGGACATATACTGTTGCTAAAAAAATTGACGACACTCAGTTTTTTAGACAGGTTTGTCACTTTTATGTGTACGCGATTAAGATTTTGTTTATCTAAGTTGGATGCATTTGGAGGCATTTTTTTGTCACCTAAGTATATGTATTTATGTTTTATTGTTTTACTTTCAGGACCCAAGAGTGGTTGATTTACACTGTTCCAAGAAACCTGCAACGATGGATTAGTTATTATTCAATTGGTATTAGAATATAATAAGGTGCAGTAAATTACCGGGTACTATATTCAACACATACCTGGAATGCTCCATGGACGGCTGCAAGACCTATCTGTGTCTTGACTAGGACGTACCGGTGTGGGCATCTGCATGTGTGTGGTAACGGGTTCCAGGAAACTCATTCCTCCTTTGGCTCTGATGTAGGAACAGAACCTTTCGAACATAGCAGTTTCAGGATCCTCATCTGCAGCATTGGGTTGATCAGCATCGCGCTCCTCATCTTGCGAAGCATCAGCACCCTCAAAATCCTGACGATGTGGACCCTCAAATGAATCATTCCCATGGCCTTGCGATCCATCGGACCTATAGTCTTGAGAACCAGCAAAACCATCAAACCCATCACCATCTGAACCCTCAAACCCAGCAGATGAGCACATCTCATCTCCATTCTCCACCTCTTCTTCGTCCTGCTGTTCGCTAGCATACTCAATGTTTAAATCAATATTTGTCGTACGACTCGACACACCCACGCCCACACCTATACTCGTGCTCGGTCCGGCCAAATCTTCGGGACAATGAATATCGACAGATGGAATTTGTGACCGAAGCAAGTCGGTCCAATATCTTCTCCCCACTGGCGCAGTACTAGTGCAACCATTATCAACTGATTGCTGTGGTATTGCCTTAACTGTGACAAACAGCATCGGCTCATCAACCTGCTGATACAACCCCCTTATATCCATATCATCCTTCACCTTATGTTTTGTTATACAACCACCGATGTCCACAAGTGTGTGTATAACATATTTGAAATGATTCAAATCGATGCAAACTAAACTGTGCACATGCCCAAGAATAAAATCCAACGTCAGCTGATCTGAATCTAAAACTAAGCTCGTCTGTTGGCCACGTACATACTCTAAACCTTGCCACCAGCCGCCCCACCATATACAAAAATTTCTCATTTCAAATCCAACGCCTAAATCTTTCAACAAAACGACAATTATTTGTTATATTTACACAGAATTCATAAAAAATAATACGCCAATTTAGTAGGTACACACAAATTAAGCATTAAAT
Source organism: Pogostemon cablin (assembly GCA_023678885.1). Taxonomy (NCBI): domain Eukaryota; kingdom Viridiplantae; phylum Streptophyta; class Magnoliopsida; order Lamiales; family Lamiaceae; genus Pogostemon; species Pogostemon cablin. The sequence goes on along the minus strand of CM042959.1, from coordinate 41,685,644 downwards.
TATCAAGCACACATGAAAGTTAAACATTAAGTCGTACGTACGTGGACAAGCTCAATTAAGTTCCTAAATCGACGAACAGGTCTATTATAATCGAAAGACATCATATAATATGCTTAAAAAATAGCCAAACATGCTCAATAATGCATTACAAATCGACGGAGATGTTCAAAAATCACCAAATAATCGGCGGACATGCTCAATTAGGATAAAAATATCGGCGGACATGTTCACTTAGGAAGGAAAAATCGGCGGACAAGACCATTACGGGTGAAAAAATCGGCGGACATGATAAATTAGGGTGAGAAAATTGGCGGACATGCTCATATATGGTGAAAAACGGCGGACATGATAATTTAGGGTGAGAAAATTGGCGGACATGCTCATATAGGGTGAAAAAAACGTCGGACATGATAAATTAGGGTGAGAAAATCGGCGGACATGCTCATATAGGGTGAAAAAATCGGCAGACAAGCTCATATATGGTACAGATTCGGTGGACATGCGCAAATATGGGGAAAACATCGGCGGACAGGCTCAATATTCGGCGGACAGGCTAAATTTTCGGCGGACAGGATCTACTGGCCACCTACTTTTGCCAGACTCCTTAAATTGGGCTATTATTTTCGGCGGACAAGCTGAAATACTGTCAAATAATAGGCGGATATGGACTATAAGTCTCAAATAATGGGTGGACATGCACAATTAACCCATGCATATTAGCGAAAAAGTCTACGATGGGTGTACGTAATGGTATTCATGCATATTACATGCATACTTCACCATTTTCTTTGGCGGACATGGATATATATAACTTACTCACCGGACATGTGTTTTTGAAACCCTAAAGACCTAAAAACCCTAAAACATTCAAAGAAAGTAATAAATAAAATACAATGCAAACAGCGTTCGTATCTTACCTTTGGCTCTAACTATGGATCCGTCGACAAAATCGGTGGGTAAATGCGGGAGCCGATGACCTTTTTATGCTCCAATAATTTGTGGATACAGATGAATGAAGTTTGAATCTACTGTGCCCAATTTTTATGTTTGTTGGTGGTGAAGTTATTTGGTTGGTGGGGATAGTTGAGAGTTTAATGTGACAAGAATTTACATAAATGAACTGATTGTGAAAACAAGGTCTTTTCACCCCATTAAATGAAGTGTGTTTCAGTGGAGTGGTAGGTAGTTGCATGTGTTTAATCACCTAAATACTACTGCATGTGTTTATTAATAAAAAGCCTATTATAATATAACAATTTAAGGAATTTAAAATTTTCATTTCGTGCATTTTAAAATTTGGCTTTTGCACTTCATTCAGCTTGTCCGCCGAATTAGTGGTTATATTTTAGTAGACTTATTTATTTATTTCTTCTTTAATTAATGTGTCAACCCTAAATAATCAACATATTCCCTGACACATCTATTTTGCCTGCAACTGTACTTGTCAACTCATTCCCAATACAAAAGGTGGACCATCCTTGAGGGTATTCATGGCATTGCATGTATTTTCAGGACAATTTAGATGTATTACAAAAGGTATGACAAAAAAGATGTTGACTTTCCCATATAGGACAAATTGTGGTATTTCCCTTTACATAAATCACAAGATTCCATGGATAGAAGTGTAAAATATTAAATAAACCATAAAGGTAAAATATTAAATGAACTATAGAAGTAAAATTACAGATAAAATTAATGCTAAATCCCATCAACATAAAAATAAATATATCATGAGTTTCCACACAAACTTACACACGGTTCCAAGGAATTTATAGCCACAAAATTAAAAGATGCAGACAGCAATCACCATTTCTCTTTAAAAAAAACACTAAAGTACAATAAAGAATATATCAAAGATAAAGAAAAGTTGAATGGCCTAATTAAATTGAGTTAAAATCATTTTTTCCCACGACAAAGAGAAAATTCAATTTTAATCCCAAAAATTTAGTATTTTTTTAAATTTCATCTCATCTCATAACTACTGACATTGCTCGATTTTAACGCATTGTGGTGTGTGTGTTGGGGGGAGTTTGCGTGGCGGGCTCGAGAATAGGCAACACAAGCTCCACACTGCAACTTCTACAAAAATTGATTGACAGTGCCATTTTCTAACAGTGCAGAGTTTAAACTCCAGCAACCAACTAGCATATAATGAATATTGGTCAACTAAATCAAGATCAAATGGCTGCATGTATTCACTAGAACATTTTCAGGTATGAAATGAACAATGTGCAGCAGATGGGGTCAAAGCATTTCCTCAACTCAGTGTCTTCTGGCACGATCATGAAGATAGGCATCTTTAGAACTTCTCTTATCAGAGTGTCGATCTTCACCCCTCCGCTTGTGGCTGTATTTATCCTCCCCAACATGTTTGTCCCTGTGGCTGCCTCGTTGATCTTCTTTTGCCTCATTTTTGTTTTTCCTGTCTCCATGGCGAACATCATCCACATGCCTCTTTTCATAATCAGCATCATCTCCACGGGTCTTTCTGTAATCCGAGTGCTCCTTATGTTTATAATCATCACGTTCATGTTCATGCCTTCTCCTGTGTTCTCTATCATCAGTAGATCGAGTAGTGGAATCCGTTCTTCTTCCACCACCGGAACCATTTCTATCACGATAATCATTTGCTCCCCCCTTATTTGGACTTCTTTGACGCCGCACATACCCCTCATCTTCCCTGCGCTGCATGGTCCTTTCGTCTCGTTTTTGCCAATCATGCCGGTCTCTTCTCCTGTCATCTGAATCCTTAGTTTTATAAGCATCACGGCTATTACTATTTCGCTTTTCATCAGATTGTTCAGCATTTTGGACTCTACTCCTCTTGCTATGTCTTGGCCCTTCATCATCTTCATCAAAAACCATTTCATACCTAAAAGAGATCATGTCAGTTGATTTACTGAATGCATAAACACTTCTTTGGATGAAAATTTCCTTAGATAGAGCATATTACTGCTGTGTGCTTCCACCTCCACCACGTTGAGTATTATCATCTTTCAGTTGGTATTTAGAGTGTGGTGGTTTGGAATTAGAATCTCCAGTGCAGTCTTTAGCAACATGATCGAGAGAACCGCATGTGAAGCAGCCTTTTCCTAAAAGAAATAAAACAGAGAAATGAAAGTTCCGACTTGAATGCTAGAAAAAATAATACAGGTAACAGTTGCTTGACCCTACCCCCAAAGCCAAAAGCGGTAGGAACGAACCCTTACCTTGACCCATTTGACCTTTGCGTCTATATTGGGACCATAGCTTTGCAACACTTTGACTGAAATCAACATGAATCCTTCGATCATCAATAAGCGCATTATCCATCTGCAATAAGACGAAGGCTAGACAGTTGAGGTAAATGTTGCCTATGTGGTGAAGTCCTGATGGAAGCAAGTTGGCAAAATTCTCTAGTAAAGCTACTTGCCATAAAATAGAATGTGCTCTCGCTATTAACAACAGACCTCGTGTCTCATTCACAAAGTATTTATTATACAAATAAAAGGAGACCCTTTTGATTATGCACAGAACGCTTAAAAATAAATAAATACGTAAAACCACTATAAAACCCACATCCGCTTTAAATAGTACACACTGTTCAACCCATATTTTCCTTTTTGCTAAAAATTCATATCTGAAGCTTTAGAAGTTATGTATGCATAGAAATATATACATAAAAAAATTAGAACCAAAAACAGAATCAAACTTTACACTATCAAGTTGAAAGTGATAAGAGAATTTTTTTAAATGAGCTCACAAGTGATGTTTCGAGACTAAGAATCCAACTTCAGAAATTAAGAAAACAATAACGAGCTATTGTCTCATTCTCTGATTGTTGTAATAATATTCTAATAAAACACTGTTTATGAGGGATAGTTTTTCAAAAATGAAAAACACTGTTTCTGTGTGAGAAAAATAAGCATATAACTTTATGATAAATGATATTGTATAAAAGCTAAAGCTTTGTGTACCACACTGCATATCACTATGGTCCATTGCATGATTACTTTTTCTTCAATCACATTCAGTTGTAAGGTACAAACTACAGAAGAACATCATGCTTTATAGCTTGTTACTCCATGTTAAGATCATGGACTATGAACAAGTGACTAAGATCCCTGTCAGTAAATGAAAGAACTTGGAAATCATATTAAATTAATTATTTCATTATAATCAATACCCAGGTACAGGACAGGAACACGGCACCACAGCACCATAAAAGAGGATTTAGACAGTCATGATCACAACGAACTATAAGAGAAAAGATTTACAAGCCAAACTGTATTATATATATATATATATATATATATATATATATATATATAACAGTAATTACAAAGAGATACACACTGAATAAAAATTAGCATACAAAAGCTCAGGAGTTAATACTAACCTTAAAATATGCTTGTTCACAGGCATCTTTGTCTTCAAATTCTGCAACAGAAAAATAATGAATTTACATAGTATGAAAATAATAAAATACAATCATAAAAAATGATAGATGAAGTGATATAACAAATCCCTAACCGGTCAAAAGACATCTAATGGCTACTTAGTTATAGGATTCATTGGTCCAAGGGTATTGAACAGTTAATTTCAATTCAAAAGCTTCCCAAGGATATAAAACTAGACTTTGGCAATTCGTTTAAAGACCAACTCCAGGATAATAAGCAAAACTTTTTGGTAGCCTTTACCTGGTTTCACAGCAATTGATGGTAATCAATTCATACACATTCTAATGCAGATATAGGCAAAACATATTGCCTATGTCATAATATCCCCCATTGATTCCACACGAAAGTGTGGAAGGGCATGTAAGTGGGAGTCAACCCTTTACCTTTGAATTAAGTTAGGGCTCTCTGGCTTATATGCAAAACAAACTATTAACTACCAAAGCTTTTCATGCAAAAGACAACACTTAGTATTAAAGCATCGGTTTACATAATATCTTATGCAATCGAAGCTAAACAGTGGAATATTTATTAATGGAAGTGACTTATATTAAAAGGTAGAACAAACTCACCAATAAAAGCATAGCATAAGCTATCCCCAGTTTTGTGATCTCGGATAATGTCAGCACTGTCAATGTCAATTATGCAATTAGATGCACTTGAACAAAATCAATACAATATAAATGGAAAGATAAGAGTCAATGGCTGAGCATTAGTGAACTCACGATGTTACAGTTCCAAACCGGGAAAAGATTGTATTCAAGTCTTCATCCTATTGAAGAAAGCATAGCACCACAAATATTTTAGTGAGAACCCGTTTTAAGAGGGATATCAAATCCTACTGACCACAAAATTCATTGTCCATGTAAAAAAAACCTTAATAATGAATAGTCACTTACCTCAGTTACTGGGTTCAATTTACACACAAACAGCACATTATCAGGAGGCTTTATCTCAGCATCAGGAATGTCTCCTATCTATGCCATAAATTAACCTGTCAGCTCCATAGAAGGCCTACTACTGTCTAAACTTTTTTTCACATTCTATGGAAGGCTTAATGCACATGGTACAATATCCTTACAGTTTCAAGCACTACTGCACGGGAATGAGCATGCTTTTCACGCAACACCTCCTCGAGCTCTTGTGGGTTAAGTTGCTCATCCATAGGGACCCAATCATCTTCCAGTCTTACATCATCGTCGACCTAATTTTAGACCAATTACAAAGCCATTAAGCAATATCACCAATACAATTTCAATATCTATTTTAATTGCACTTTAAAGCAACTGATAAAAAATTATAAGGTACAAAATTGTAACCATAAATACAATATTGGATTCTAGTAGCTGAGAAGAATTGTTTATTGAATATAATAGATGCTCAGAAATTAGTACAATAAAGAAGTAATACAAGCTACAGTAGGTGTTGACCATTTTAAACCAGTATGCAAAAAACAACAATGGGGCTATCTTAAACATCATTAGTTTACTGGCCAGAATTAAGAAAACCTAACTTGTTCACCGTACAAGTAAATGAACTATCTCTGCATCCATTTTATACCTTTTCTTGGATTAAACTTTTAAGGAGTGTTAATTTGTGAATACTTAAATAATATAAAAAAGAGTCTAGTAAATACATATTCAATATCTGAAGAGCTAAACAACTTATTACTCTCAGATTTGCAGAATTTTGATGGACTGGATTCCTAAAGTTGAAGAATGATATCAAATAGTCATCAGCCTCTGGGAATATTCATTCTTTCTTCAGCATGATTTTTCCAGGTATTTTTTAGACTTCCACTAAAGCCATTTCTGTGTGAAACATCCATGGCAAGCCACAGGCTGCACAGATTAAATTACAAATACTTGTGAATAAGAATTCATTACTTACTTCATCCTTTGGTTTTCCAACAGGCGATGCATCTGGGATCAACTCTGCGAGCTGGGGAGGATCCTCAAAAGGATCCTCTAATATATAAGTGTGTTTGATCCTGCATAGATAAAATAGTTCGAAGAGAAAGAACTCAAATCTATATTAATTACTATGTACTGAATAATAAAGCTGGTTGCATGCGTAAGGATATCTAACCTGATATTTTTATAAGGTTTGTTTTTTTCATCTACGTAGGCTTCATTTATCCTAGTGAGTGTGTCCAGCCCTTCAGCAATCTCTCCAAACACCTATAAACACAGAATTATCCAGCTAGGAGTCATTACATGGATACAGAACTCTGTCTTTCCATTCAATGATGTATGCTCAATACAATTAAAAAAAAATTGCTACATGATATACGCCTCATAACGCATTAAAAACTACCCGATTATCCAGGCCTCACTGTGGAATTAGAGACGTCACTTGTCAGTAGCACAAGATCGTCATAAACTATGACGAACAAATGCAGAGAACAGCATCCTTCACACTCCCCACCCCCCCACCCCCCCCCAAAACCCGGGTTTTCTTCTTGGAGTCATCATATTTCGCAATTTTGTTCAATCAGAAGTTGGATCACGATTCAATGCGTGTTTAAGAAAATCATGACTTTTTTAATATGGCCTTTCCAATTCTTCTATGTCTTCTGGGATGGATGCTTAAATGTGGATTTCATATATATATATAAAGGTAACAGTAAAAATATTTGGTTATCAGGTTATCTTAATTTAGCTAATGTTATTTGTCATCTCTCATACTTTAAAATACTAAAAAAATAAATGGGTGTGATCTGGATACAAACTAAAAACCATGCAACTCTGAATCAGCTCTTCGTTTTTTTTTTTAAAAAATATTATTCCATTTGATGGTGGGGGATTCAGTTGCATGATTGCATATGGTTCCAACTTCCCGTATATTGCTTTCTCACAATATAATAGATACATGTTATAATTCAAATAGTCAGGAAGACAATTTGAGATCAGAATTCACCGTATGCTTGCCATCCAGGTAATCAAGATCGTCTCGCAATGTGATATAGAACTGAAAAGCATAAAATGATCATCAGAAGTATTAAAAAGAGTATCATCACTGCAATAAGGTCATCATGTAGTCACTCAACATGTGCTAATGAAATCACACCTGAGAAGCATTTCCATCCTTCCCAGCGCTGGCCATAGCTACAGTACCAGTCTTGGAATGTTTTAAATCCACATGAATTTCATCACCAAAAAAACGAGCCTGGTCACCATATAAGAATCTGAAATCAAAAATTGTTGAAGAGTCATGCAAGGAAGAGCACATTAAAATACCAAGAACATAGAAATTAAAATTAGTGAGCCGAAAAAGAGGAGGCTTAAGACCTCTCAAAAAGACTGGAACTTTTGAACATCTCAAGTTTTCTGGAAACTGACTATGGAAGGTTCGTATGAATCATACATAGGAAAATGCAAACTGGACTCTAATGCAACAAACAAACAATAAATTGACTTTACAAATACTGATCATCAAATAAAATTTCTTACTTGTACACAGAGTCACCACCAGATCCTGTCCCAGTGGGATCGCCTGTCTGTGCTGTAAAATCTTTCTGTACAGTGTGAAAGAGGCACCCATTATAATACTTGATTCTGAAACAGAAAGAACTTAGTTATGATCAAAATCAGTCAAATATATTCATTCTTCCAACAGAATAATCAGTATGGATAAAACTCATTCAGCAGAATCACTCTGATTTTCCCATCAAATGAATCATACCCAAGAAAGACCACTAACACACTCAACTAAATCAGCTTCACATGGAGAGTTTCTTCAACTAAGAAAGTCATGTTAACGCATAATTCTACAAAAAAAGTATACACAAATTCATACTGCAAAGTTTTATAGCAAGTCAAGCTCAAACTATTTTCGGGTTCTGTTCTTTTTTCGTTTCTTTTTGGTACTTCTGCTCTTTTTATATCATTATCAATTTCAGCTAGAAAAGTTCAAAATAACCTGACATTATTATCAATTCAGCAAACCTCCGCGATGAGATACTATAACGGGAAGCATTTTAACCTTACACCTAAAAGACATCAAAATCTCGAGATGTCAAATATGATCGATTGATAAGAGCTTCGATAACAGAGCGACTTACTTGCAGAGCTTGAGAAAATTTTTGCAGGTATTGGGGCATCGATCTTTGAACAAATCCACTACAATATCTCCCAGGCTCGTCACTATCATAACAGACATCTTTCACTCGATTCAGAATCTGCGAAGTTAGGGTTTCGACGAAGAGCCAATGCCAATCTAGTTAAACTTAATCAGTGCCATTCCGCATTCCATAAGCTTGTTTTTATTTCTTGAAAATCAATTTTTGATTTTTAAAAGTTAAAACCGACACTAGGTTTTAAATTTTTTTTCTTTTTAATTACCAAAATCTCCCTAGTTTGTCAAAATTACTAAACAAACCCGTACTTTAGTAAATTACTAATTACCCATTTTAGTACTTGTTTTTTTATTTTAATATTAATAAAAATACTCTTTTCTAAAATGAAAAAAAAATAATGACATCAACACTCATGTATTTAACATTATATTTTTAAATTTCACTATTTTTATTGAAAAAAACTAGGGTTAAAGGGGTTTTTTTTAATATGAAAATGATATCAATACACATATATTTAATATTGTAATTTTAAATTCCACTATTTTATTTATTTATTTTAAATCTCAACACTTAGGGATTAGAGGGATTTTTTGTTTTTATTTTTTTAACATGAAAAAATAAAAAAATCCCCCTAATCCCAATTTATTTTACATTTAAAAAAATAAAAAATAGTGAAATTTAAACATACAATATTAAATTTATGGATATTATTGCCATTTCCTTCTCTCTTCGATTTATAAAATAGATATTTTTATTATTTAAACAAATACAAGTCAAATGAGATAATTGATAATTTTTTAAATCACATAATTTATTTGATAGTTTGAATTAATTTCGATGGGATTTTGATAATTTACTATACCTTTTTTTTTTCCATTTTTCAGTCTAAAGTTAGAAGGGCTAATTGCCATAAAATATTATAATATTTTCTCTCTTATTAATTTAGTTGTAATTTTTTAAAATTAAAAAATACATGATTTTTTTCATTTTCTTCATTTAATCATAATTTCTTTTATTTATCAATTATATACACAATCTTATTATATTTTTTCTAATTTCATTGCAAACCTCATTTTATTAATTAAATAAGTGATCTTATATTTACAATTTAATCATGATCATCGAAATAAATTAAGAGTGATTAGGCTCTTGACAAATGATTTTTTTTCATTATATTCTTCTTTTATTTTCCTATTTGTCTTTTTAACTTTATTAATTAGATTAATAAGTTTATTAATATGATTTTGAGCTAGTATCTTGTGAGACGGGTCATAATAAAAATGGATCGTGAGATGGGTCAGTTCAGCGTATTATCCATAATTAATTAATATATTATAATATAATTATGATTAGTCAACTTAGTAATTCCTGAATTTATGGGATGAATAATGACTGATTAATACATATTTCTTTTGGGCTGCTTATTGCCACTCAAAACTTTACTAAAAGCACCCAAGTTTTAAAAAAATGATAGTGAAATGTCTACCATACCCCACTCCTATTTTTACACCCAAACTAATTACAATTAATATAATTTGCTAAGCCCACCCAATCCTATTACTAAATAAACTCAAAATTATTTCTTCATACATCAAATCTTAAACCCTGCAACGTTTCTGTAGAAAACTTAGAAGAAAAAAGAGAGGAAGACAAAGAACAAGATAAAAAACAATAAAGAAGTTAGTTGATATAAATTAGTGAGGTAAATTGTTTACCATTGTTGTTTTATACATAAATATTAAACTCTTCCACATCAAAACAAAAAACTAGAATTTTAAATTATTAGAACCCTAATTCCTACTTTTGTAACTTAATACGGAAACAAATCAAGCAAAATATAGACACAATTCAAATTGACTAATTGTAATTATTTGAACTAGTGTTGATTTCTACGACTTTTTTGTTAGAATTTAAAGTTCGCAAATGTTATTTAAGATTGTAAAGTATTTTTCATTGGCCTTATTTTAATTAAACTGCGGGACAACTTTATTTTAATTAAACCTCTCTTCTCCTCTCTCACGCCTCTTCTGTTCATGCCTCTTCTTCTTTGATTTCTTTCTTCGCTTTCTTTTAGCGGTGTTTTTTTTATTTTTTGTTTTTTGTGGGTGATATGTTGTCGCGGGCGTACCAAAATATAATTTATATTTCCAACTCACACTTATAGGTAGTATAGTAGTAAGTAGGGTCGAACCCAAGAGAGTATAATGAATCATAATTAAATTAAAGTGTTACTAACATATGAAATAAATAAAAGGGGGGGTTTTGTTTGTGAAAAATTGATAAATACTCAAATAATAAATCAACTCAATATTTAAATAACAAAGTAGATGAAAATTAATATAAAATCAACCAAGCGATTAAAGCCTAGTTTAGGATATCGATCCCCTCCCGCTTACTAAATTAATTAATCATACGAATTAAACATCTAGCCTAGTGCACAAACTCAAATCCCTAGATTGACGGTACGACCAATCAACCCGAATGTTCTTACGTTCATCAACTAGGGTACGACCACTAAATTGAACTATCTACGAGTGACCCTATGGATTCGAACTCGTAGATGCATTAAAACTCTAAACATAGGATTACTAGGCTACGAAATCCGGCTAGGTATCATACAACCTAGATTTTATTACACCTAGAGGGAATTATCTCTATTTGTTACTTAATCCAATTCCTACAACAATTACGGATTGTAGTTCATAGAATAACAGTAAGCAATTAAATAATTAATCTAGTTGATCAGGCCAAAATAATTATTAAATTACTATAGGAACATCAACGCATGTAATAAAATAAACTTGCACACAAGATTCAACATAAAAATCCTAAATAATTAAATTAATAATTCAACGGGAGGTTCACGAATCCTAAACTAGAAAAGGGGATTAGCCCCGCATGTTCATAACAAAAACGAGATTAAAATATAAAATTAAAGAACCGATTGATGTCTTGATTATTCTTCAGCTTCACGTCCTCTGCTTCTGTTCCTCACGTTAATCCCCGTCCTCTTCTGATCGTGTTCTCATGTTAATCTGCTCTCATATATCGTGTATGATGCTCTCCCAAAAATAATATAATATCTTCCATAAATATCTCTATCTTGATCCCCAAGTAATCTTGTTTGATCTCTTTCCTTACTTATCTCTTCCTAAAATATCTCAAGGATCTTTTCTTTTCTTGTTGACTAATCTATCGAGCCTTCTCCACAATATGGGCCTGACTTGAGGATGATTGAAATCGCTGGACTCGTGTGAGAAAATATATGAAAATATTCCAGCTGCACTTTCCTTATTTAAGCTGAATTTTCGCAGGTCCCTTCTGACACTGAGGGGGTCAGTGTCAGTCAATTTGGCAGCACGAATTTCCTGCACAAAACAGCCCGTTTCTACATCAATTTATAACATTAAATCCTCAATTAATCAAAGACAAGATAAGTCAATTTAGCATCCAAATAAGCACATAAGACAATCAATTAAACATGAATTTCAACCAAATAATTATGCTAGAATATGACTTATCAGTGGGGGAATTATTTGGGTGTGGTTAGAAATTGTATTGGGTGGGCTTAATAAAAGAGGTTATAAGAGGGACTTAAAAACTTAGATTTAAGTATGGATATAAATTTAAAGGTGGGTATGATAGACATTTCACTGTTATTTTTTTAAAAAAAACGGGTGCCTTTAATAAAGATTCCGGTGGCAATAGCGACACCCATTTATTTTTAGTAGTTCCTAAATTTATGGGATAAATTCAAATCATTAAATTTTTTTGTGTGACTATTTTTTCACTCAGATAAATCGTCGTTGCAAATCATAAAACATCCTAATAAACGCTCGTGTACATTACATGTGTTATAGTATGTCGTGGATACGCTATAGTATGTAATTTTTGTGTTATTTTATCTTACCTGGAAGAATATTTTGGTAGTATTATAGTATGTCGTTTCAGTATTATTGTGTACAATGTAAGTGCTATAGTATGTCGCTAAAAGTATATTATGTTTTTTTATAGTATGTCAAATATGCATTAGAGTATGTAATTATTGTGTTATTGTATGCTACCTGAAATAATATTTTATATTTGTGTTGTAATATTTTATCTAAAAGTGTATTTCATATGTCTCTTAGTACGTCGTTTTTGTGTTATAGTATGTTCTAATCTTAGTGTATTAAACGTCTCATAGTATGTCATTTAATGTGAAATGACATATTATAACATAAAAATAACATACTATAGCATTCACATGGTAAAATCACATTATTTATGTCCATTAAACTCTAACATACTAGAGCGATAAATGACATACTTTGACACAAAAATAACATACTATATCATTCACATGGTAAAATCACACTCATGTCTCTCTAACAAACTATGACATACTACGGCGATCAAATGACATATTATAATATAAAACTAACATACTACATAATTTACTCATATAATGACATTTCACATACAATAACAAGCAAATAACAACCTTACACTAATTCATAATATATAATAAGAATGAAAGCATTAACTCATCGCGGTGAAGCTTCCAATCGGCGGTGGGCGGTAGCTTGTGCACGACCGGACTTTAGATCTGCTGTGTGGAACTTCGGCAAAGGACGAATCGGCGCGGGACATGGGCGACCAGTCGAACTTCGGTGGGCTCGCAACTCGGCGGCGGGGTGCAATAGATCCGGATGTGTGGGGTATTTCATGCGACAGATCCGCACGGCTTCTTTCATTCTTCAAAATTACCTTATATAATCTTTCTCTTATTCGTTCATTCTTTAATGGGATGTTAGAAATGTCTCTTCTTCAACGTGAATTTCTACGTTTCTTCGTTCATTCGCCAATGAGATTTTAGGAATTTGGGAAGAATACCTTGCATAATTGTTCTCTTCTTCGATTGATTGGGGGATGTCATGAATTTGGGACTCTTTTTTCTCTCCTCGATTGATGCAGGGACGGGTTGAATTTGGGAAGACTCTTCTCTCTCCTAAATATAAACTAATCAAGCAAATTTTAAGGGATTATACATTTTAAGGGATTATATTAATTAATTAATTAAATAAAATGGGTCAAATTACACTTAGATACCCGTCTTAGATCTGTCTCACCTAAATGGATGTCTCACAGGAGAAATTGTCTTTAATTTTACAAATAATTCAAAATAAATTTTAATTTTTAAATTCATGTAACTTTTGAATTTCTAACTTAATACAGGTTATCTTAAACTTAATTAATGCAACTTTTGAACACTTAATTTAATACAATTCTTGAATTTTAATATATCACTTGTATATATTAATTAATGAGTGAGGTTCCTGTGTACCCGGGCGCACGGAGCACATTCCGTGCGCCTTTGCAATTTAAACCCCTAGTAATACATAGATTTTAATAGAATGTAGAGGGGGAGGGTTGTGTTCACATGGGGACACGAAGTATCCCTCCGTGTTCCCGGTGGTGCAGGGGCTTTTGCCTTAATTAATTAAGAGCTTTTCATTAGCAAAGCTATTCGATTGCCTTTACATCCTGGAATGCGCTGAACAATTAGCACAATTAGTTTGATAAAAAGTATTATTCAATATACTAACGTTTGAACCCGTGCATTGCACGGGAAAAAGGTATTCTGATGTTATTTAAATCCGAAAAAGAAGTCTAAATCATGCCTTTTGGATAAATTATTCTATCTCTACCCGAAGGAGAAGCATAGTAATATCGTCACATGCAGCAGTAAGAATATAAAAAAACAGTATCGTGTGTTGCATGGTCAGGGATTTTGTCAAATAAATAGCTCTTAAAAAAATATACCTTTTTTTTTATAATATGCTCCCTCCATAACACATGCTATGTAGACTCTTGGGGTACAGTATACCAAAAACTATTGGGGTAAAATCTTAATTTCACCCTTTGAACAAACAATATTCTCTACCAATAAATGGTAAACCATCGGGGTACAGTGTGTCATAAATTACTGGATAATAATATACCATAAATCACATGCGTAAAGTCATAATGTTACAATTGGAACAAACACTAAACCCAGCTGATAAATATTAAACCCTCGGGGGATATTATGCCCTAAATCACTGGAAAAAAGTATATCATAAACCATAGGGGTAAAGTCGTCATTTCAATGCTGATAAATATTAAACCATCGGGATACAGTATGCCCTAAACCACTGGTTGATACTCGTACACGTCTCAAACATATTTATCAAAATATTCCAAAGTTATACCACTAATTATATACATATAATATCCAATTTTATGTAATACTTATCATATTAGGTAGTTGTATATTTATTAATTAGTATTTAGGTACTTGTACTTATTAAAGGTACCGCTCACACCCGAATCTGTGTCGTTTAAAAATTTATTACTATATTTGTAACAACTCCAAAATTATTTATCAATATGCTTAGGGTAAAACGGGTTACCATGAAATATAATTATTAGAGATAATCAATATCGATGTTAGGAGCACCTGTAATTCGTATCCATTTAAATGTTCACCATCCGTGATCGGACATGTCCAATTTAAATAATTCATAATAATATCATCCCAAACTTATTATTGTATTGCATCATGTATGCTTGGTTAATGCTTACCTAAGGGTGAAATGAATCGATATTAGGACCGATGAAAGAATTACTCACAGGTACTATATTTATTTCTCGGTTTCATCTCGATAAGAAAAATTATTTACATAGATTCTATTCATAAATTGAAAAAATAAAAAATTAATAGATCGTTCACTTAAAATTGTTATTATATTTTTTTAAAATGAAAACCTTATCTCATACATTTTTATGAATCTCTTAAAAACTATATTTAAACCTAGACATAATTTGATTATAGGCATTTCAATTAATTATATTATAAGAGAGCTTCCTATAACCTTTTATATATATTTCTCATAAATTAGTTGTAATCAAACCAATGATTAATTTCTCAAACCAAGTATTTATTATACCAAGTAATCAAATCAAATATTAAAGAATATACTATTGTAATATATATTAGTTTGAGAGATATAATATTTTAATGTATAATCGCTAGTTGTTAGGGATTATAGTAGGTAGGATATCCACTATAGGGGTATCCGTACGTACTCATATCCATTTAAATATAAACTACTCATTTTTGTACCCGTTTCATTAAAAAATATATTATAATACTCATACCCGTCCCAAACTCGTTTATCAATACTTGTAGATTACACATACCCATTTAATACTAATTTATTTAAAAAAAATATTTATATTTAAAATAAATATGATTGAATAAATATTATAATTAGTAATATATATTTATAATATATTTATATTTTTTAGTGTTTAAATTAATGTATTAATTAATTTATATATATATATATATATTGTTAAAGTTAATATTTTAATAAAGATTATATTATTGTTAATTAATTATGAATTAAATATAATATGTTATTAGAAATAATTACTGATAGGTACACACTTTGTACCCCTAATTACTACTAGATACATTGATTTAAAATAATTATTATTTAATATAAAATATTAAAGTAAAATACCAAATATACCCCTAAACCCATATACCTTTAAAACACTAACCCCAACCTCCACCCACCACCGGACCACCGCTGCCGCTGCCGGACCGCCGCCGGCGGAGCTCCGGCGGCCGGTCGCCGGAAAATCTGTTCGTCAGGAAAAAAAAAAAAAAAAAAACTGGTCGTCGGAAAGCTGCCGCTCCGCCGCAGCCGGAGCTCCGGCAGCCGGTCGCCGGAAAAACTGTTCGTCCAAAAAAAAAAGAAAAAAAAAAAACTGGTCGCCGGAAAAACTGCCGCCGCCGGAAAAGCTGCCGGACCGCCGCCGCCGGACCACCACATTTTTTTGCTGCACACATTTTTTTTTCCTGCACACACTTTTTTTGCTGCACACACTTTGCTGCACATGAACTTTTGCTGCACACAATATTTATGTGCAGCACATTAATAGGGGTAATATTGGAATATCACTATATATTTTTGTACCTAGTAGTAATACTTTTGTATGTTTGTATCTCATAGTAATTTAGGGTTTTTTTGTGTACCTAGTAGTAATCCTCCCATGTTATTATTTTTAATATGATCAAATAAAAGTTATAACTATTAACTAATTATATAATTATTTCATAACATATTATATAATATAGATAAAATATTTTGTATAATTTTAATATTTGTGAATACTTGATTCATGCACGTACACAATTCAAACTCTAATGATATTTTTTGAACTACCCGTGAAAATTATAATTATTAATATATATTTATAATGTATTTATATGCTTATAACTAAAAACTGATGTCTATCAGTACCTACTTTTAACATTAGTGGCTTCAACATCCACTGGCTGGTGAAATAGACATCAATCAGCATGTTTATTGTAGTGCATATTGAATACAAAAATATTATATTTTTTTATTTTAATTCAAAATCTAATTATATTTTTTTGAACTACTCGTACTCGTTTTTAGGGTGTTTATTAATTATGTAAGATACTTTCTTATTTCGTATTACTCATACCCGTGTATAAATAAATATCATTTAAAATTTAATATTTTAAAAATTTAATACAATATTTGTATCCATCCTAAAGTTTTTTAGTGGACGGTGGGTTATGGCCTCTCCCGGATTAGTCGGTCTATGGATCAGATACCAGTGCATCAAAAAATACTTGTAAATTACTCATACCCATTTAATATGAATATATTATGATACTCATACACATCACAAACTCTTTTATCAATATATGTAGATTACACATACCCATTTAATACTAATTTATTTTAGAAAAATATTTATATTTAAAATAAATATGATTAAATAAAAATTATAATTAGTAATATATATTTATAATATATTTATTTTTTAGTGTTTAAATTAATTTATTAATTAATTTATATATACATATATATATATTTTTTTTTTGTGTTAAAATTAATATTTTAATAAAGATTATATTATTTTCGAAAAATATTTATATTTAAAATATGATTAAATAAAAATTATAATTAGTAATATATATTTATAATATATTTATATTTTTTAGTGTTTAAATTAATGTATTAATGTGTTTATATTTACATATATATATTTTTTGTGTTAAAATTAATATTTTAATAAAGATTACATTATTGTTAATTAATTATGAATTAAATATAATATGAACTTTATTATTTTTAATATGTTATAACTATTAATTAATTATATAATTAATCATAACATATTGTATAATATAGATAAAATATTTTGTATAATTTTAATATTTGTGGATACCTGATTCATACACGTACACAATTCAAATTCTAATGATATTTTTTTGAACTACCCGTGAAAATTATAATTATTAATATATATTTATAATGTATTTATATGCTTATAACTAAAAACCAATGTCTATCATTAAGCACACATATAAGGAATCATTTTAAATAAGGAATCATTTAAAATTAAATAAGGTATCATTATTATGACAAAAAAATCAATGGCCAAAATTGATGAGAGTGTAAATTCACGTATTTTGAGCTTTGATTTATGTGGAAATTGAGTACGATTGAGTCTTTTATTGAGACGAATTGGAATATTTATGGAAAAGCCACGAATCAGAGAATACAAGGGCTTTTTAAGCATATTTATGTAGGGAAACAGATCAAAAGGGCTCAGAATTGGAAGACACGATTGTTGAGGCAATTTTCAAGGATTGCTCGACTTCCAGGCGTTGCTCGACTAGCATTACTTTGGTCGAGCAGAGGTGATCAAGTCGAGCAGAATGAGCAAATCTTATAGAAAGCTTGCTCGAATTGGAGATGTTGCTCGATCAGCATAACTTTAGTTGAGTAGATGAGGTCAAATCGAGCAAAATGTGCAAACTTGTACAGAGAGTTTGCTCGACCATTGCTCGATTTTGAAGCCTTACTCGACTTGTCCAGGTGTAGTCAAGCGAATTCTCGTTGCTTCTATTTATAGTAATTCCGGATTTCTTTTACCAAATTTGACATGTGCTTCAAGTAAAAGCCCATCCTAAGCCTATAAGGAGGTTCCACGAGTATAAAAGAAGTGCTTTCGTAGAAGAAAAAGGGGGACACGACATCACACATCATCCATCTACTACCGAAACCCTACCATCTTCTCAAAGGTCGTGAGGAGAGGTTCGTCTGGCGAGTCAAGTAAGATCATACCAATTAACCATGATTGTTCCTAGATCAATCATGGGCTAGAGCCGTTCCGATAGTTCTAGGGTTATGATAGTTTTATGAGTTAATTGAATTTCTATGTGTAAACTCCATACAACACTACTTGTGGTTTATTTTATATAAGATTGTATTTTTTAATTCATACTCACAGTCGTTTTGTGCATCATTAACTGTTATGTAGAGTCTGAATACATATCTTGGTTATTGATTGAGTGCGTTCACTGCTGAGCAGGATTACATGTTATAATTCTAAGTGAAGGGATTCCGAAGTCTTATTAGAACTATCTTATATAAATACTTGTTAATTGAATATTATTCGGGTTAATAAGTAGGATAAAGAGTATAACTTCATTGTACCTAAAAAGGGAGATCCAATCGGGTTAGAGTATTAAGTGCACGAGAAATAATTAATTCTGATAGTACCTAGAAAGGGAGGTGAAGTGTATCTCTTGCTCCAAGGATATCCACACGTGTCATACGCATGTTTACTTATGTCTATAGAGTGAACTTGCATGGTTGAGTGATGCGTCCATAGATCACAAGGCATAGTCGGACAACAATACATGGAAAGAAAATTAACAAGTAAAATTGGATGACTCGAAGAACTACCTAATTTCTTACTTGATTACAACCGTATTTTTCTCTATTGCTTGTCTATTTAATTTGCTATTTCAATTATATGTTATTTAGTTTCGTAACTATTCTAAACTAATTTGCCAACATAGTCTTAGTTAATTAGAATATAATTAAAATTGATAATAATCTATCCCTCGGGTTCGATAATCACTTGGTCACCTATCGAAACTACAAGTGATATCCTTCATACTTTGGGATAATTTTGTATTTTAAGAAAACGCTCATCAATCATAATTGTGATGAATGGATGAGATTAAATAATGTGATGAATGAATGAAATTAAAAAATGTTTAGTAATCAAAATCAATGGTATAGATTAAAAATTGATTCAATTTTGACTTTTAAAGTGTGTTTTATTATATATAAAGAAGATGCGTAGTTTCAGAAATAACAAATTTTCTAGCTCAATGTTAATTTACACCCAACACAATATTCATAGTACTAGTTGCCAAAGCCAATATTACTGCATACCAAATTCAATCACCACAAAAGAGAAAAATACAATTATATGTTTGTGAGAGAAATAGTGGTTGAGATAGTGGATTTTATTTTCATTTTTGTATTTTTTATAATATTTAAATAGTTTATTTTCCTTTTTATTCGTGAGATTTAAGACTTGACAGTCTCTTATGGGATGTTACTTGTGTTAGACCATTTGTGAAACGTGTTAAAGTATGCATATTATATTGATAAAGTATGTTTAATTATTGTTAAAGTATATTTTTAAAATATGATGATAGATGGTGAATTAAAGTATGATTTTAGGATGTTATAATATGATTATTGACATGAGCATACTTTAACAATGAGCTGATTCGTCTCACAATATAATATCTCTTAAGATTTTATCTAAAATTCAATTTTAGTTTGTATTGTATTTTCATTCATGAATTAGCCTCTTATAAACAGAGTTTACATCATAAACCATTATAAACTCTGCGATCCTCTTTAATTTAAAGCCCTATTAATATATAAGTTATATATGATTGAAATGAAGGGACCACAGGGTTTACACGGTGAACCCGGTTTACACAAGTGTTTGTGTTCATTTTATATATTTGTAACAATAAATTTTGTATTTATAATGAAATAAACACAAAATGAAGTACAAAGTTAATCCAGACGGATTTAATTAAAAAGAAATGTAAATGGGTTACAATCTCAATCAATCCTCTGATTCTTCTCTCGAACTAATTTGGCTTTGACTTTGACTTATTGACTTGTGCTGATTTTGACTTTGACTGTGTTGAGTCGGATCTTCAGTTGAAGCTTGTCTGAGCTCGA
This sequence comes from Pogostemon cablin, assembly GCA_023678885.1. Classification (NCBI taxonomy): domain Eukaryota; kingdom Viridiplantae; phylum Streptophyta; class Magnoliopsida; order Lamiales; family Lamiaceae; genus Pogostemon; species Pogostemon cablin. The sequence goes on along the minus strand of CM042959.1, from coordinate 41,664,996 downwards.
TTTTGAAGATTTATAATGTTAATCCAGAGGCATCAAGCCTTTCTTTGGATTAAATGTCATTTTTTATGCTTGAAGTTGTTCTTTACTTGAAGCTTGAAGCTTTGAAGATTTCTTGAGCTGTTCTTCATTTGAGCTTGAAGGTTTGAAGATCGCTTGAGTTGTTCTTCGTTTGAGCTTGAAGATTTAAAGATTGCTTGAAGATCTTCAACTTGTTATTCACTTGAAGCTTGAAGATTGCTTGAGTTGTTCTTCACTTGAAGCTTGAAGATCTCGAGGGAGCGTTGCTCGTATTCCCGAACTCTTCAGGAGCGTTGCTCGTATTCCCGATCTCTTCAGGAGCATCGTTGTCTTCAGGTGCTTGAATGTGTCCCCAAAATGAATGGAGGAGAGCCCTTTATATAGGTGAAGAATGAGGTGTTTTGATCTAATTCAGCGGGCTTGGGCCTCCAACTTGATTGGGCCGCAATCAGGCCTATTTTACTTGGGTCCTATTTAATTTGTGTGGGCTTGTTTTGACCTAAGTCAGGCCTCGTTTAATTTGGGCTTATTTGACTTGGGTCAAGCCTCATTTAATTTGGGTTTTTTTAAAAATTTGTTTGGCTCAAATTAATTATCAATTATCTATTAATTTATTTTAGGAATTAATTTATTAAATCCCCAAATAAATAATAAATTAAAATTGATATTTTAATAAAGAAAATCCACGTGTCACCATTTGATTGGACTGTGAATTTTATTTGCTTACAAAGCGATTTGTTCACGGACATCGTGTCTTGTTGTGAAGTAATCGCAAAAAGTCTTCACTCCCAAAGCTTTGCTTCAACCTTTACAATGCAAGCTTTCTGAACAAGAAACTTATCAGGACTAAACTATTTCCTTTTTTTTTCGTGCACACCCTTCTCTTTTAGAGATTTAAAATACATTCAATATTTAAGAATTAGTTGTGCTCAATTTTATTGGAAAGCAATTTGGCCCAAAGCAATCCTTCTCTTCAGTGGCCCAATTAATTTCTTGGGCAACAATTCTTGTAATCAGAACACTTGGGCAACAATTCTTGTAATCAGAACATGTGTCCCTATCAATAAGGAAATTTCTTGGACAACAATTCTTGTAATTCTCTGTAATAATTTTCATATATAATTACAACACTTGACTATAAATAGTTCATGCCTCGATTGTTTCCTCACAGCAGTATCAACGAGTAATCTTGGTTCTTTCTTCTCCTGTTCAATTTTTTTTTATATGATGTGTAGTCAAACACATAACACATCCCCTTTTTCCGTTTTCTTGTAGGTTGTATGTTTTGAAAAGGTTATCAACACTAGGCTGGAATTGCTGCAATTTCAACATAAGGCAATGTAATCCCCTAATCCCCTGGATCTGCTTGCTTGTCTGTCTTATATATGTGAAGCCCCAAACTATGCTTGTATCCCTCCTTCTCCACTTTTTATACGACATGCATGCAATATGTCCCTACATTTGGCAACACAAATGGAGTTACCGGTGATGAAACGAGAAGTCGAGACTAGCGTTGCGCATTCCTGGTGATTAGAAATTTTATTCCAGTCGGAGGTCGTGGTGAGTCCGATATTTGTCCCGAATATCAAGCATCAATTTCTAGTGAGCTATTTCTCCAGTCGCAGCGGTGGTTGCCGGTGTTGGAAACGAGAGGCAACACCATGCGTCGTTCCTTTGAGTTTTCAGCAGCGACACCCTGCAATGGAGATGGCATTTTCTGGCGGTGGATCTGACCAAACTAGGTTCGGAGGCAGATCTGACCGGGCGGACGTCCGAGATTTCAGCCATGGCTGTTTGGTGGCACCAACAATGAATGATAGTTGTGTTTTCGGTAGCGAGCTGATGGCACGGTGTTTTCCGATGGTGAATCTGATCGGGCTTGGCTCGACAGCGGATCTGACCAGATGGGCATACGTGATTTCAGTCACAACCGTTGGCGGCAGCTAGCAGTGACTGTCCACGTTTCCGGCTGTGCGAGTGGCTGCGCACGGTGGTGGTGGTCAATCCGACGACGAGCTGATGACGAGTGCCACTTTGAGGTTTAGCCGGAGATGTTGGGATGCGAACAACACCATAGGATTTGACGGCAGTTCTCAATAGATCGAGCGATCGATTTTTTTTGAAAAAAAAGAAGAAACAACTCTCGTTCAATTGACTTCTCCCTTTCCCTTTTTTTAAAGGAAAGCAACTCTCGTTTTTTATCAAATCTTGATTGATTTTCACGTGACTTTTTTTTTCTGAGAGGAGAAAATATTTGAGTTCCTTCTTTGAAGAGGGAAGCAACTTTCATTCTTTATCTTATCTTAGGGAAGAGAGAAGATTTGATTTGGAGAGAGAACATCAATTCACGTGTCTTTCTTGGGTTTTTCTTGGTAATGAGTTAATTCCTTATCCAATTTTGACTTTCCTTTATGGAATGCAATTGATCAATATACCAAATCAATTTATTATTTGGGCTTCAAAGTATTATCCATTCAACTTTAATGAATTTGAGCTTGCAACAATATCCTTTCATGAATTTGGGCCATGTTATTTTGAATATTTAATCCAAGCCCCCTTTTTACTTCACTTTATGCATTTTATAAAATACTACAATTTGGGCTTCAATACTTAAAGACTTAGTTTAAATTTAATTCATGTACTTGGGCTGAATTTATCAAACCCAACATGAATTAATTTAATTACTCCCTTTAATATTTTGAATTTTATTCCTTATCATGGTTTAATTTATAGTTTTGAACTTAGTAATTAATTGATCCCATAAACTTTTTTGGGTCTTTTAATTTATTAAATTCATAAACTTTAAATTATTTTCATGCCCTCCTTCTGGTCTTCTAACATCCTTCACTTGTTTTGCAGCTTATCCGCTTTTCGACATGGTTTTCTTCAGAAAAGCTACGGGACTGTCTGGTTCAAACTACTTAATAATCCTTGATGATGAGCGTCAACCTTTGAATAAAAGAACTCGTCTTTTAGTCGAGAAATCTCTGCTAGGGAATCCTGCAGTAGATCCTTCTAATCTTAAGAACGACTTCTACCTTGAATGTTGGTCTCATGAGCTTACTTTGGGGAAGAATGATATAATTTAGACTTTGAAGGGAGCTGATATTAAGCCAAACCCTAGTTTAGAACCCTTACCATCTTTGGGACGACGCATCCTGAAAGGGAAAGGTAAAGTAGCTTGGGGAGAGCCGATCAAGTTTCTTGGAGAATCTCACTATATCAAAGAGTATTGGGAATAGACTGAGGATGTGCTAAGCCAATGCCGATCTTCTCTTCAAAACATCAAGCTTTACGACGCTGTCTTTGCATCTCTCTTTACTTATGATTGCAGCTGCGAAATTATCAAAGCTTTCTGCGAGGCTTGGTGTTCTTCTACCAACACTTTACTCACCAAACATGGAGAAATATGTTAATTTCTTTGTGGGATTTATACAACTTGATGAGGCTGCCTTTAGCTGGTTACTTGTATGATGAAGTTGTGTCGAGCTTAGTAGAACTGTTTTCCACGAGTAATGAATTATGTATCCCACGCAACTGTAGGCATTTATTTGGCGCTTATCACTTGCTTTGCAAGAATGCTGATAGGAAAGGTGTAACTATTGATCAGTGGGTGGATTTTTGGTCTTAAAAGGCTGTAACACACCTTGCGCCTCCTAAGCGTGTCGAAAAAAAGTCAACTACTCGGCCTAAAAAGACTTATAATCCCACTGGCATTATCCTGAGTCATCATTCATGGACGACTGCTGAGATAGATCAATTCAAAAAAATGGGAATTGCGCAAGTAAATTAAGAAGAGACCTATCTAGCCGCTCATTTAGCATGCTGGCTTTGTACCTTTGTACTTCCAGGTAATGAAGTAAGCTTGATACGCCCGAGTACCTTTAAAGTGGCGAGTTTAATGGTTGCAGGAAAAAAGGTGAGCCTTGCAATTCTAGTATTGACGAGCATCTATCGTGGTTTGAACACCATCTCAAATTCATCAAGTCCATCTGAAGTTAAATACACATTCTCTGTTCACTTTGTTCATGCTTGGTTGGCTCATTATTTGAAGACTCATTTTCCAATTGGTAGTAAATTATCTCATCATCGAATGGTAGCTTACTCTGGCGAGCAAGGTGCAAAATACTTTGATCATGACGACGCTCGCAAATGAATTCAAACAGCTGATACTGCCTCGTGGACTTGCAATATTTTTTCAAAAGATACAGCTATCTATTATGTGGATGATGGGAATAATGATTGGAATGGTTGGGCCCATCTCGTAGCTATTCGTACCAGACTACCAGTTATCTTACCTTGCGGCAAGGTGGTCATTATATGATGGAGCCATATTCTCCTCATAGATTTGCTTGTCAATTTGGCTTCCTGCAAGATGTTCCTAACATGCTTAGAACAAATCTTCGCAATGCTTCTTTAGAAGAAGGATTTAATCATTGGTGGCATTCTACCGCGTGTAATTCTAAATCCAAAGCTTATTTTCTACGTGCAGCATCAGCTCCTAAAAATTACTCCACGTCTGAATATAAGAAGTGGTGGAAGAAAGTCCAGGGCACTTACTTATCTGATCATATCAAAGACATGATTACCCCATATCAACCCCTCTAGAGGAAGAAGTAGATATCATAAATGACCTTGAGGGAAATAACCAAGAGGTTCAAGATATTTCTCCAGTGCATGATGGAGTTTTACAACCTACAGTGCACAAAAGGAAGAAAAGTTTCCCTCGGTCTACAGAAAGTCGTTGCGCCTCTACTGAGCCCCATTGGAAGAGGAAGAAATCTGTTGTTCACACTGAGAAACAAAACAATGAGGTTTCGTTTATTCTCTCTCTCCCCTTTCTCTTTCTTTATTTTTCCTTTTTATGAATCTTTCTTTATTATTGTAGGTTGCACTGATGATTTCTGGTTCTAAGGCTACCAAAGGAAAGGAATTAGCTGCTGCTGCTACTTCAAAAGATTTGGCAGATAAGGTTGCCTCATTTTCCTTATCCTATTTTCCGTTATACTTCCTTTTTTTTACATTATCACATTTCTCTTCTTATCAGATCTTAGGTATTTCTTCAAGTTCTGATGGCTGTGATGATTCTGATGAGAGTGATGACTCTACTGAAAGTGATGCATCTACCACAGGGGTGAATTCTCCTTCAAAGGCATGCCCAGTGATATCAGAATTTATATCTAAGAAGATTACTCATGATCTTAAAGGGAAGTTTGCTCGGAGTGCACGGAGGAAAATAAGAAGGAAACTTAAACGGACTCCTCTTGAGTTTTTATCAACTCTGAGACAAGAAATATTTGCCTTGATAAAGGAAGTGAAGGTTCTTAGAATCGACTGTTCTCCTTTAGAGAAGCCCTGGATCCCTAATTTGACAAGGCTGATGCTTATACCGTGGCAAAATTAAAGTCTGATGAAGCGGCATCCACGGGGAATTATGCAAAATGCTTGGCCGACGTCAAAGGTCATATTCATAATTATAAGGACAATCATACGACAGAGACAAACAAACTAAGGACCACCTGGGCAGAGTTGGAGTTGATAGGAAAAGAAATGGCTAATCTGCAGAATGGAGAGAATGCTTTGTCTGAAGCAGCTAATCGTCTCCAACAAACTCTCTGTCGTGCTAAGAAGGAAGTTGAGCTCATAGAAGAGAATATCCTTGCACTTGACAAAGCGGCCGTCTTAAAAGAATCATCATCTGAATATGAGAAGGCAACTCTAAAGTCTGTTCTACAAAACATCCTCTCTGATAACTTTCTCGCTTAGCATAAGACTGTTTTTCTTTTAGTTTGCTCCTTTATTTATTTATTTGCTTTCCCCTTTTATGCTTTTGAATATTTAATGACATTATCAATTAAGTCCATTCTCTTCCTTACTTCTATTTTATTTTTACTTTACATCTTTAATTTGCTTTCTTGTCTCTCATATTTGCTTTCTTGTATCTGATATTCACTTGTTACCTTCATGCTCCAATTTATTGCTTGCTTCACAAACATAACGTGAATAAACCAAAACTTGACTGAACTTAGCAGAATGCCAAGCTGCCTACGTACCTCTTTGCAGAGGATCAAGTCATAACGTAGTTCAAAGGGATCTGTTTTAGTTTGAATGGGGAATGCCGTACATAGTTTATACTCATGCGGGCCAGGAGTGACTATTCTTTAACCACTTTAGACAAAGTAGGGTATTTAATGCTTTAACCACTTAAAATACCTGAGTGGGGTGAATTAATAGTTTAACCACGTATAATTACCTTTGGTGGGTGTCGTACATAGTTTATACTCGTGTAGACCAGGAGTTCGTCGTACACAGTTTATACTCATGCGGACCAGGAGTAACGTGCAGTTTAGGCTCGTGCGTCAAGGAGCGTAATGTATGCATTTTCTTTACGCGTAGTAGCGTTTCAAGAATTTTCTATTTATGGGACCAATGTTCACACCATCTTCCGAGATTAACTTGTAGGTGCCATTAGTATAGACTTCTTTAACAACATGAGGGCCATCCCATTTTTGTAGAAATTTATTCCCAACACGATGAGTGACCACAATAGGCCTTCTCACATCAAGCACCAAGTCACCAGTTTGAAAAGAACATATTTTCACTTTCGTGTTGAATGTTTTGGAAATGCGAGATTGATAACACTCAAGTCTTTGTTGTGCTTCCAACCTCTTTTCATCTAATGCTTCCAACTCTTGAAGACGCAACTTTGCATTTTTCTCTTCAGTTAAGCCTTCTTGTATGGCCATCCTCAAAGACGAGATTTGCTTTTCAAGAGGTACAACAGCTTCAACACCATACACCAAAGAATACAGAGTGGCTTGAGTAGGTATTCTATAAGTGGTACGATACGCCCATAAAGCTTCATTTATTCTTTCATGCCAATCTCTTTTTGACTTGAAGACCACTTTCTTCAGCAAACTGTATAAGGTTTTATTGAAGGCTTCAGCAAGACCATTGGCAGCTGCGTTGTACATTGATGACTTCCTTTACTTGAAGTCTAACTTCTCACACAATTTATCAATCCAGCTATTATTGAATGGCTTTCCATTGTCAGTGATGATGTAGCGAGGAACACCATATCTATAAATGATGTTGATTCAAATGAAATCAGCAACATTTTCTTTCTTCACTTTCCTCAGAGGCACAGCTTTGGCCCACTTAGAAAAGTAATTGGTGGCAGCAAGAATGTAGAGATGACCATCAAAAGATTTTATGAGAGGCCCCACCACATCTAAACCCCAAGCTTCAAAAGGCCATGAAGCGACTGTCGGATGCAAAGGCTCCGGAGGTTGATGAATCAAATTTCCATAGAATTGGCAAGCTTGACATCTTTGTGCATAATCCATGCAATCTTTCACCATCGTTGGCCAGTAATAGCCCATTCTTTTAATTCTGAAATGCAGTTTCGGCCCAAATTGATGAGCACCGCATATTTTGGAATGAGCTTCTTCCATTGCTTGAGTAGATTCTTCCTTACTTAGGCATCTCAAGAAAACTCCCTCAAATGATCTTCTATATAGTGTACCCTTGAAGTAAATGAATTGAGGTGCTCGAAGTCGAATATCAACCCTTTGGCGTGGATCGTTTGGTAATTTATCATAATTCAGATAATCCACGAGTGGCTGGTGCTAATCTTCTTCTTCAATTTCAAAAACTTCCACCACATGATTTTCATCTTCTTCATAATCATCTTCTTCGAAGATTGGTGGTACCACCCAACTTTTACACACTGGTATCTGAATTTGTGCATCTGGCATAGCTATAGTTGATGCTAGCTTAGCAAGGGCGTCAGCTTGCTTATTCTCCCTTCTAGACAGATGCTTGAGGTCAACATCTCCAAGTCAACCCATCAGCTTTTGAGCATACTGGTGGTATGGGAGAAACTTAGGCTTCTTTACTTCATACACTCCGAGTAGTTGATTTATCACAAGTAGTGAATCACCATACACCCTAAGGTATAATTGCTTTATATCGACGGCCATCTCCAAACCAAGTATGAGTGCTTGATACTCAGCCACATTGTTAGAGCAATTTTTCGTTAAGGAAAATGAGAAGGGTAAAACTTCACCACTGGATGTTACAAACACAACTCCAGCGCCGGCTCCTTCTCTATGAGATGCTCCATCAAAATACATCTTCCACGGAGAAGCTATCTCTACAGAAATAGCATCTTCATCGGGTAGTTCATCGGATAGTTCCCACTCAGCAGACATTGGATGATCAGTTAGAAAATCTGCCAATACTTGACCTTGTACGGCCTTTTGAGGGACATACACGATCTCAAACTGTTGAAGTTGGAGATACCATCTTGCAAGTCGATCTGAGAGTACCGACTTTGACATGACAAACTTTAGTAGGTTGGCTTTTGAGACTAGCGGAACTGTGTGAGCTTGGAAATAATGTTTCAACTTCTAAATCGTAAAGATAAGAGCTAAGCAGATTTTCTCAATAGGTGAATATTTCAACTCATTTGGAGTTATGGTTCTACTCAGATGGTAGAGAGCAGTTTCTTTGCCATCATTATTCTCTTGTGCAAGTAAAGCTCCCACAGAACGCTCTTGAGCAGCTAGGTAGAGAATCAATGGATGTCCAGATATTGGAGCACCCAACACTGGTGCCTTCATCAAGTATTCTTTAATGCTATTGAAAGCATTATTGCAAGATTCATCTCATTCGAATATGCTGTCTTTCTTCATGAGATGACTAAATGGTTGGCATCGACCAGCCAAGTTTGATATGAATCTTCTCAAGTATGCTAACTTTCCTTGCAGACTTTTGAGTTCATGATGTTCTGAGGCACATGCATCTTCATGATTGCATCAATCTTTGTTTTCTCAATCTCGATTCCTCAACTGCGAACAATAAATCCGAGAAATTATCCGAATATAGCTCTAAATGCACACTTGAGTGGATTTATTTTGAGTTGATGCTCTCTTAACCGTTCAAACACTCGCCTTAGATCATGGAGATGATTTTTCTTTTCCTTTGATTTCACCACAATATCATCAACATAGCATTCGACGGTCTTATGAAGCATGTCATCAAATATCTTTTACATGGCTCGTTGATAAGTGGCTCCAACATTCTTCAAGCCAAATGGCATGACATTGTAGCAATATATTCCTTTTGGAGTGCGAAAGGCTGTCTTATCTTGATCCTCAGGAGCCAAACTAATTTGTTTGTAGCCAGATGACCCATCCATGAATGACATGACTTCATGCCCTGTTGTTGCATCAATCATGAGTTCAGCAATTGACAGTGGAAAATCATCTTTTGGACATGCCAAGTTCAGATCACGGAATTCAACACATACTCTGAGTTGCCCATTTGTCTTCCTCACCGGCACGATATTAGAAATCCATGTAGGATACTTAACTTCTCTTATCTTGCCTGCTTCAAGAAGCTTATTTACCTCATTCTCAATCAATGGAATTAATTCTGGTCGAAACCGACATTGTATTTGTTTAACTGGTCGAGTTCTCTTTTTAATGGACAAGTGGTGTACTGCGATTTTCGGATCCAAACCAGGCATTTCTTTATGTGACCATGCAGAGACGTCTCTGAATTCTTGCAATAGGCTGATGTATTTTTCTTATTCCTTAACATTTAGCAGAGCATTTACGTAGGTAGGACGTGGATCATTTTCATCACCTAAGTTGATTTCTTTCAACTCATCAACAGTGGCTTTCACACCTTCTTCAAATTATGGAGGGGGATCTTTAGCATCTACCTCCTCCATTTGAGGATCTTCAAGAGCAGTGATATGATTGTTGGAAGCTACACTTTCCCTATCATTATCACTATCTTCTTTAGTAAAGATGATTGTCTGCATCTTAGCTTTCAACATTCTTTCACATGAAACAGTTAAAATATTTTGCCGCTTCATACGAGAGAGAATCCAACTTCGGAGTTTTTGAACGTTACTAGACTTGATATTCTTTTGCTTCCTACACCTGTTCTTCTCAAATGGTCCAAGCCTTACAAAGACAGACCCCATTCTTTCGAAGACAGAGATTTTCTTGGTTTTCATACCGTCTTCATTAAACGTATCTTCCATGGATGAAACTTCTCCCTTGGTGATATAATTTATACTTGCCCTTCTAATTGCAATGCGAACTGGCTTTTGAGGGACATATCCCAAACCTGGCTTAGCGTTCTTGACAATATGGCCACTATTTTTCAATATTTTCTGGGGGTGGCATCAAGCCCATGTTCTTGTTGGTTGATGGTCTATTGATGTGACCTGCTCATCATTGATATTTCTTTTGGTTCGTACCCGGCCTTCATGAGGAGTTTGAAAGCCTGTGGACTATATGCCTTGGCTATTTCAGCTTCAAATACTTCACCGTGTTCGGTCTTTGCTCCTTCAACAAGATGCGTAAATCCTTTGAGTAGTGGAGGAGAAAGTTTATTTGCATCAATTTTTGTTAAAGGCAACGTCAACTCTTCCAAGGTTTCAAGCTTTTCTTTGTTCTTCTTGAGAGTGGAAGATGATGTTCTACCTTCATCTTTTATTTGTTTACTGCTCCCATCCTCTTGTGCTGGGGCCTCTTCATGTTTCACTTCTTTTGTATTTTTGAAAAAATATTTAGCATCTGCAAAGTAAGCTTCAGCTTCTGTAAACGGCTTGTCATCACCGAATACCCTTTTCACATTGTTTCCTTTACTATATTTGAAGCATTGGTGTAATGTAGAAGGGATCACATCATTCTCATGCAACCATGGGCGTCCTAAAAGCATGTTGTATGAAGTTTTTACATCAATGACATGGAAGAGCACTGTTGATTTCATTTCATCAATTAGCAAATCAAGAACTATTGTGCCGAGAGTTCTTTGCCCTTCGTGGTTGAACCCTTGAATCATTAATCGGCTATGATTGAGTTCATCCACTGGTATTTCTAACTTCTTCAACATCCTTAGGGACAGAATGTTCACTGCTGAGCCTCCATCAACAAGTATGCGATTTATACACAGTTCTTGAGTATAACCGGTTACAAATAGAGGTCGATTGTGAGGTTGTGAACCTAACAACATATCTTCCTCTGTGAAGGTTACCTTCATGGAGTAGATTTTTATCTTTAGCTTCAATTGGTTCACCTTCAATGTCCTCTTCATTCAACACATAACATGAATTTTCATCATGACTTTCTTTCGTAGAAGCGAAATTTATGGTTGCTTCATCTTCCAACATAATTTTCCCTTCATTTGCCAGTTGCATGATCTTTTCTTTAAAGATAAAACAATCATGAATAGGATGTCCTACCAATCTATGATACTTGTAATATTTTGGGTCATTAGTTCGACCGGCTTCCTCTGGGCATTTCATCTCAGGGAGTTTGATGAGTTTATCTTTGATCAGATCATCAAATATGCCAGAAACATCGGAGTTCAAGAGTGGGTACTTCTTTTCTTGCATTTCTTTCAGAGTTAATCTTCTTTGCCCCCACTCTAGGGCAACTTGTTTCCCTTTATCTTTCTTATCATCTCCATTCTTTCGAACCTTGACAGCAGTGGCGTTTGTGGCCATTAATTATTTGTTGGAGTTTTTAGCATAAGGCTTGCCCCCTTTCTTAGGTTCTGGTCTATCTTTGGACTTGTAGGAGTCCGACACTGGTGAATGTTTGATTCCACTAGCAGCCATGCTCAATTCCATGTCATGAGCTCTCATAGCCAACTCCTCAAAAGTCTTTGGCCGAATTTCTAGGAGTATGTAAAGTAGACTCCATTCCATCCCTTGAATGCACATTTCGATGGCAGACTCTTCAGATAATCGGTCTTTGCGGTTTAAACTCAAATTTCTCTATCGATTGATATAATCAATCACAGGCTCTTCCTTTAATTGACGAGTGTTAGTTAACTCAATCATGCTAACAGTTCTCCCCGTACTATAGAAACGGTTAAGAAACTCATGCTCCGTTTTGCTCCCAACTATCAATGGATTCAGCTTCCAAGTCGATATACCAATCAAATGCATTTCCTTTAAGAGAGCGGACGAACTGCCTCACCATATGATCTCTGTAAGTACCAACGTCATTGCATGTCTCAATGAAGTATGCTATGTGTTGCCTCGGGTTTCCCTTACTATCAAATTGTTGGAACTTGGGAGGCTGATAGCCAGTTGGCAACTTTATGTTGTCCAATCTTTTTGTGAATGACTTGACATAAGTGAAGGTAGGCTTGGAAGTCTCTTCGAACCTTTCTTTTATTGTTCCAAGTATGATGTCCTTCAATTGATCAACTTGGAGCATTTCATCAGCCAAAAGTTGCAATCCCCCTTCAGTTTTCTCTTTTTCAATAGTCAGGCATCTTGTGAACTCTTCCCCCTCACTATCGTCTACAACTCCTTTTCCGTTTGTACGGCTAATCTCCCCAATGTCCCTTCCTTCCATTAGTTTGGAAATCTTTGAATCTTGAGCTTTTATATGTTTTGTGAGCCCTTCAATAGTTTTTATCACGCTCGCTAGCTGTTCCTCAAGGGTCGTAGCATTTGTTGTCATCACTGGAGCTATAATTGAGCCAAATGATGAGCTCGAAGATGAATGAGGGTGTGAGCAGATGGAATCTTCATCACTGTCTCCTTCAATATACAATTGTTTTCTCGAAGCTTCTTCAACCGAAGGGTTGGATCCAGGTGAGGCTTCCGACTGAGCTTTATTTGACATACTTCTCATAACAACAGCAACATATTACTTCAATGAATCAGATAGGTTGGAGGGAGCAATCCTTCCCACTGTGCTCTTGACAAGAGTCATTTCTATATCTTCAATCTTGTAGAGAAAAGAGATGAGAGGTAGAGACTGTCCCACTGGGCATGCCAAAATTTTTAACAACAAATTTTGTATTTATAATGAAATAAACACAAAATGAAGTACAAAGTTAATCCAGACAGATTTAATTAAAAAAATGTAAACGGGTTACAATCTCAATCAATCCTCTAATTCTTCTCACGAACCAATTTGGCTTTGACTCTGACTTATTGACTTGTGTTGATTTTGACTTTGACTGTGTTGAGTCAGATCTTCGGTTGAAGCTTGTCCTAGCTCAATTTTGAAGATTTATAACGTTAATCCAGAGGCATCAAGCCTTTCTTTGGATTAAACGTCATTTTTTTATGCTTGAAGCTGTTCTTCGTTTGAAGCTTTGAAGATCGCTTGAGTTGTTCTTCGTTTGAGCTTGAAGGTTTGAAGATCGCTTGAGCTGTTCTTCGTTTGAGCTTGAAGATTTGATGATTGCTTGAAGATCTTCAACTTGGTCTTCGCTTGAAACTTGAAGATTGCTTGAGTTGTTCTTCACTTGAAGCTTGAAGATCTTGAGGGAGCGTTGCTCGTATTCTCTATCTCTTCAAGAGCGTCGTTGTCTTCGGGTGCTTGAATTTGTCTCCAAAATGAATAGAGGAGAGCCCTTTATATAGGTGAAGAATGAGGTGTTTTGACCTAATTCAGCGGGCTTGAGCCTCCAACTTGATTGGGCCACAATCATGCCTATTTTACTTGGGCCTGATATAATTTGTGAGGGCTTGTTTTCACATAAGTCAGACCTCGTTTAATTTGAGCTTATTTGACTTGGGTCAAGCCTCATTTAATTTTGGCTTTTTTTTTATTTGTATGGCTCAAATTAATTATCAATTAATTTATTTTAGAAATTAATTTATTAAATTCCCAAATAAATAATAAATTAAAATTGATATTTTAATAAAGAAAATTCACGTGTCGCCATTTGATTGGACTGTGAATTTTATTTGCTTACAATATTATCTAGAATGTTTTGTTGATTATTTAATACTTTGAAGATCAATGTAAATTATTAAAATCATATTATCTTTCCATTTATAATCTTTTAATTTAATTTCAAATTAATGTGTATATACAAATATTAAAAAGATTTATTTCATGTATTTTATACATCTAATATATTTTAAAGTTTTTTTTCTTAAGAAATGATTGCAAGTATGAAAAAAAAACACAATAGAGCCAAAAACATATCAGTTTTTCTCATTTTTCCTTAACAATTTTTACGTGCCACAATGCATAAAAATTTTCTGTTTTTAGTTACTTAATTGATTTTCACCACATTCATTATTTGCAAATGACTCTTTTTTTTTCATAGATATATATTGTAGCAATAAACATTGAGTTTATTCATCTAAGGCGGTGAGCTAAAGTATTATATATTTTAGAATAAAATATTTTATCCTTAAATTCCTTTTGTATTCAAGCTCATAAGAGACAAACTCTACTTTTATACATATCACTATACATCTCTTACCCATTAATTTAAAATGGGTACATTACTTATATGTACAATTTATCTATCTATATTACTAGTAGGTACATTATCCAAATGAAAATACCATCCACTACAAATTGAATCCATCAAATACCTATTTTAACCATATTATAAGATTAATTGTATTAAAAAATTAATTAACCATTAATCACTCCATGAAAAATAATTTAAACGTGTAGAATATTTAATGCAATATTACAGAGAAAAATTATTCCATGATTCTCTCCTTAAAAATCGGTGGAAGTTTACTGCAATACATGGAATGGACTGCAAGTCCGATGAATACGTGGTCTTCAAATCTCTTCTGTTCAGAACATGGTATTAAGGATCCCTTATCCTTACTTGTATTCAGAAAGATCTCTTCTGTTCAGAACATGGTATCCAGGATCCCTTATCCTTACTTGTATTCAGAATGGAATAGACTGCAAGTTCGATGAATAAGTGGTATACAGATCCCTTGTGTTCAGAACTGGTATTCAGGTTCCCTTATCTTTACTTGTATTCAGAATGGAATAGACTGCAAGCCCGATGAATACGTGGTATTCAGATACCTTATCATTGTGTTCAGAAAAAGTGGTATTTAGATCCCTTATCCTTACTCGTGTTCAAAAGTCATATACATGGTATTCATGATCAAGTGAGTAAAATTTTCATTTGTGTTTAGAAATACATATACATGTTCAAAAAATTTGTGTTCAGAACAAAATAACCGCACAGAAGAACAAGATTACCGTTATCAAGGGTGTCCACTCTAATCTGAGAGATTATAATCATTAATTAATGTAAAGCACTACCAATCGCAATAAATAAATATATTTGAGTTATTGAACTAATGTGAGACTTAATTATACATACATACATACAAATAATCACTCGTGTGCGTATATATACCATAGAAAAGGTAAAAATATTGGGGGAGAGAGAGGAAAAAAAATAGAAACTTTTGATTCAGTATTAGGAGATGATGATGGTAGGCAGGCAGAGGGAGAAAGAGGGGTGATTATGTGGCGTATATGAAGAGGAAGTCGAGATTTTATTTGTTATAAAGGGGATTAGGGATTATATTTGTTATATAAGGATATATTGGGTATCTCACACTTACGTATTGTATCTATTAATAATATTTTAATCCCATCGTATCTATTATTAATATTTATGTATATTTTATATTAAGTAGTAATAAATCCATTTAACATAAATTTAAATTTATAATTAAAAAAATCCAAAAAAATCCTATACCAATATTCTCTCACTTTATAAAATCAAGTAGTGAAATTGGTAAATGTTATTTCACTAGAAATGGTTGCAAAGTACTTCCGTACAATGCGATTACAATGTCTATCCAACCTACCTAAGCCATGACCTAGGGTGAATACAATTCAAATCATTACATCAAAAGTTTAAATACAAAGACGCTATCTGAAGTTTGATTTTATCAACTATATGTGTCAGAGCTAGCATCCTCGTACCAAAATGCAAGACATTTCTTTCCATCAAAGTATGATAGATCGTGGTAGCAAAGGCCTTGTTCCTTCCTTGGGTATCCGCAATAATCTTACGGAAATCATCAGTGACTGAGTTGATCCTTCCCCTCCTCCATCCAATCCATCTCTTTACCTCATTCCAAATCTGATTGGTATACGAGCAATGGAAGAAGAGATGCGATGTCGTTTCAATATCGAAGCAAAATTCACATCGTTTATCTTCTATTGTGCACCATACTCTGTCCTTCGTAGAAAATCTTTCTCTATGCACTACAATATTCTGAAGCTCTGCTTCCTCACTATCCATTTGTGCCAAATTTGTTTGTATAAGAATCTTGAGTCCTCCATGTGCTTGCTTCTCAAGTGCGCATACATACGGTTAGCTCTAAAGGCTTCATTCTCACTACATTTCTCCATAATACAGTCCACTCCTTCATCTCATTCCACCTCACTCACTATCACATTTTTAATGACAATCAGTGTTCTCCATAAGTATGTGGAATTAGCTCTAGGAGAAATCACCGTCCATTGAGAATATAATAGGTAAACAGAATTGAATCTATTTATCCCATAGTGATGAGGCTTCCTTGTGTACATCCCACAAAGCCGCCGACAATAAGGCTTTGTTCCAAGTATTGATGTTCTTCAACCCTAGTCCTCATGCATTCTTAGGTTGAAGGATATCCTTCCAGCTCACCTGGCTCACTTTCGTTCCCCACAAAAATCTACGAATCAAAGCTTCCACCTTCTTAACCACCACCACGGGGATTTTAACAATACCACACCAAAAGGATATTATTCCAAGTAGAAAGAAGTGTTTGCCATAGCTGGAAAATATTACTCACTCCGTTTTGGGCATTTATGCCTTTTGTAGACATGAAGATTAAGAAGAATTATTTTTTAATATCATGTAATGTAAAGTAAGGATAAATTAGAATATTTTAAAAAGAAAAAGTAAATAAAATTATTAGGAATAATGAATAAAGTATAAAAAATAAATAAAATTATTGAGATTGATTAATAAATGTAAAAAGCAAGTAAAATGGAGTATAATATATTTTTATTATTAATAAAATATATGTAAATATCTAGAACATCACAAAATGCAAAATGTGTATAAATACATGGACGACGTGATAAAAAAATTGTGAGATAGGTCGATCCATCACTAAAGTATGCTTATTGTATAGATAAAGTATGTTTGTTTGTAGTTAAAGTATGTTAATAATAAATCATGTTATAATACGCTAAAATCATATTTTAATGCATAATTCAACCTACTTTAAAAATATATTTTAACAATTATTAAATATACTTTATCTAAATAATATACATACTTTAACACCTCTCACAAATCATCTAATGTAAGCAGTGTCTCACTAGAGACTTTCTCGATAAAGAATATGGTTGGATAAAAGTAAGAAAAAATATACTCCCTCCATCCCAGGCTAAGAGGACAATTTTTTCATTTTGTCGTCTCACCCAAAGAGTCCCCTTTCATTTTTTACACACATGAGACTCACACACGCCATCTAATACAATTAAAATATGGGATCCATACTTCCACTAATACAACTACCCACTACACATTAAATAATAATACTCCTTAATCTACTTGCAGAAAAACAGATGACACTATTACGCCCTGGACGGAGGGAGTATTTGGCGTAATCAGAATTATGATTAAATTAATTAAAGCTGCGAAATAATCCTGAGGTTCCAGTGAAATCATTTTTTCCATTTACACCTTTTTCCGCCGCTTGTTAACCATACCGAAGAGCAATCGTTATCTTTATAATCCAAAGGCCCTAAACCATTTCGCGATTCGAAAAATTTCTGGGTGTATCGCCCATGTTAGGATGGTGCCCTTTCTAGTTTCTACTATAAGGATCTTGTCAATTTCCCGAAACCCTAGAGGGTTTCTTCAAGAATTAGTCGCGCGCTCACCAATCTCTTAGATTTACCTTTGACACTTTGACTTCTATATCTTGGTTTGTAGGGTTTTTGTACTTTGTCCCAATTTCTTATTCCAGTTCTTGATTTGGAAGATTATTGGGGGTTGGTAGCTGTTTAGGTATACAATTTTTCGCTTCGTTGTAGTTTTTGAAGTAGTAGGTTATCTGGCTCTCTTTTATTTTAGCGTATAGTTTTGAAATGGATCGATATGAAGGTGGGGGTGGTATTAATGAGTCCTCCAAGCTTCAAGAACTTAAACCTTTTGGCTCAACTCCAACAGGTTTGTAATCACCTGTGTATTCCCTCGTTTGGTTGTTTGATAATCCTATGGTTCAGATTTGGATGTATGTAGATCTGTCTGCTATTTAATGTCGGTCTATCGACTTCATTTTACCGTAATCTTTTGTGACCCTGTTACTGGAGGGTGAAGTGTTGTGAATGCTGGATTTCAGAAGCACAAATGAAAATAGCTGGATACATCTATGGCATGTTTCATTCATTATTGTATTATATAATGTCTAAGATTATAACCCTGAATTATTCTCTGTTTGCACGAATTATATGAATATAAACTTGTTTACGCTGTCTTTGATGAGTTTATATTTATGGTCAACATATTTTATTGATTTATTCGGGTTTTAATTGTGAATAGAGCCATCGATGAGTTGACTTTTATTGCTTCACAAGCATTGAGAAATTGAATGCTATTCTATTAGAAGTTGCAAGCTTGCTGACGCTATCTTTTGGTGCTTCACTGCACTTGAAGAACTTGTATATCTTAACCTGCGCTGTGAATTAATCCTAAAATGTTTCTTGATTTTGACTGTTTTGATTTTATTTTTTATAAAGCAGGGGGTGCAGTTTTCGATGCATCACAATATGCATTTTTTGGTAATGATGTGGGGGAGGAAGTTGAGTTGGGTGGATTAGATGATGAAGAAGATGATGTTGCTGCAGTTGGGTTTGACGAAGAATATCATCTGCTGGAGGGGGAACAGGTTGCATTTAAAGTCATGTGTTTTCTGCCCACCCCCTCTGTGGCTGTATTTATTAGTGCATGCCTTTATTTCCTCCTTCGTACATTTTATATCTATAGTCATGTTTCTAAAATCTTGCTGTGTTCTGTGGAGCATGTTTGTTTTCAGATTTATTTGATATAGTGATTGATGTTTTACATTAATTTTATTTATTTATTTATTACTTTTATGGATATTTTAATGTTAGAACAAAGAACTTGGGAAAAAAATCCAGGTATTTATTTGAGGAAATTGTCACTTTTTTGCCCCGTGTGCTCAAGTGTGTTTTTATGGCTGCCGTCAACCAAATGTTAGTTTACAATATCCACCCATTCTGTAGCTAGCAAGATTGCTTTTATTTAGTGAATACTTTTTTTCCTAGTTAGTTGTTACTTGTTAGTGCAGACTCTGTTGATGTGTATTTGTTTGTGTCATCTATTAATATGTTGTACCGTTGGTTATAGCTATTAAAGACAAATGACACCCTAAGACACAATGGGCTCTTTGAGGCAAGTGTGTTTTTCATAGCAAGGCACGTATATATAGATATAGATGTATTTATGTATGTATGTAAATGAAATAAGTTTAATAAGAAGCATGCATAAAATGATATATACTAAATATCAATATTCTTTAATTCTAAGATAAAATGCATTAGCAATTCGGCGTTGCCCGTGGATTAAAAAATTTTCAAGTTTCTTTAAAATATAATATAAACAGAAACAAGCAACTTTGTAAGAAAAAGAATAGTAGAAAAGAGAAGGAAAAAAGGGTAGATTTTTGAGTGACCAAGGAAGAGAATAGAACAGCAGTAAAGAGAGTGAAAGTTGGCTGTTAAAGATTAGTAAAGAGCACTGCCTTGTTTTGAGAACTGAGGGAAGAGTGTGCTGCTGTGGTTTAAAGTGAAATTCATGTTTTCTTGATTCACTCTCATTTTATTTCAAGTCTTATATGGCTTTTATTTAAAAATCCCAATGTTTTATAACATGAATTAATCGGCCCAATTTAACCTACTAAGCATAAAGGGCTGGATGCCTACATAATGCAATCAGGTGCATCTTTCAAAAATAAACTACTTTTAAGGCGCTCCTGGTCTAACTCGTGCACCTCAATATAATGTGGCACGCTGCCATCATCTTGTCTTCTTATTCCACGGATGTCTCGTTTTAGTGGTTATGTGTTATTGTGTGTAAATGTTCCTTGAGTAGTGGGCCATTGTGCACGACAAAGAACACTCTTGGTTGAGCTGCATTTTTGTATTTCAGGGTGCAGGGATTGCCTTTGTTTTTCTTGAAAGTTTATTTTGTTGAATATCATCAGTTTATGTTGTTGCACTTGACTAATTTCTCGGTACCATGTGTAAGTTGTAAATTTTCTAAATTTAAATACGAGATTGTTCCTGAATTATATGTTTTGGGAGCATTTGTTTTCTATTTTTTTCAACCTTGAAATAATTTATTCTGTTTTAATGTGTCTTCAGTGTTTAGTTTTGGATAAGAAATAACTTACCTTTTTATTTACCCCTGATGATTCCCATGAATTCATATTTCATACATGGAAATAAGAATGGGTTAAGTTTTCTAAGATATTTCTTTTTTGATCTGAGTTAGTTTTATCATTGCTTATTTTTTCTTTATAAACTTACATTGGACTTTGCTATGGAGTATGGTTACTGTGATGAACTCTGCTTTCAGCTTTTGCTCAAATTAATTGTCTAGTTCTTTTCCAGTCCAAAACATTCAATAGTTAACAATGCTTGAAACCACCATACATCTCACTTTTTTGTATACCCTCATGCACGCATGACATTGCAGATGCATTGTTTTTGTTTTTAAGTTTTAACAAGAAATAGCAACTTTTCATTACACAAAGACTGTAGAGGATAGGCTGATTGGCTGACACTTCTCACCATTCCTTAATAGTTAATAGGACTTTGTTAATGTCATGAATAGTTCGTAATGATTCTTCTTTTTATTGTCTCAGGGGGATGCATTGGGATCTCTATCTGAAATTGATGATCTTTCAAGATCATTTTTAAAGGTGAGAAATGACACATTGAAAATTCAACCTTGGTTCATTAAAGTTTAAATGAATTTTTGGTATATTTTGAACACGCTGAATGGTTCGTAATGATTCTATTCCCTGAATTTTTTTACTTTCATTGGTTCCTCCTTTCCTCCACAGTAGTGTGTTTCAGTGGGCTAGTTTTGAACACACTTCTCCATATTTAATGCTTTTGGGTAATTGTCTTGACTTGTCTATTGTGAAGCGGACAAAAGAAAAAGCAAAAAGCATTAATTAAATTTGTAAATTGATTTTATCTGCTCGCTCCTTGTGCATATCTCCCACTTGATACTTTAGAGCATTCCCAAGAGCTTATATAAATAAGAGATTCTCTTAATTTTGAAGAGCAATTCCCAAAAAATGGTCTCCAACACACTCCAACTCCCTCCGTCCCGTTTATATAGGCTTATAGAGTTTTGCACATGAATTAAGAAGATTTTTTTGGAAACCCAAATAAACAAGTTAAGTTCCTAATATGCCCATATTTAATAGTAATATAAAGTGTTCAATAAATTAATGCTAATTACTTTTTGAGTATTTAATAGGGGCAAACTAGTAAATATTTGGGTAAATATAGAAAGTAGACTATATATTTGGGACATCCAAATAAGGAAAACAAGCCTAAATAAATGGGATGGAAGGAGTATTGTTAAAAAGTAATCAAAATTCCTTTTTTGTTTCGTATAGTTGGATGCATCTTTAATATCTTTCAGAAAACTGATCTCCTTTTGATGATTATTGATGTAATTATTGAAATATTTAAATAAAAATGCTCAGTATTCATCTGTTATGCTACTTGCATGTTGCCTTGATTGTTGCCCTCATCTCAGTATTCTTGAATTTCTCTTTGTTGTAAGTTTGATGGTATCTGCTGAATATAGATTCTGATGTATTATTTGCTTATTGTATTCTGTCTTTTTTCTATACATAGGTGAACCAGGTTGTCAGTGGGCCAATTGAAGCAGGAGTAGGTGAAGACTGGGATTCCAGAGAAAGAAGTAAGTTCAGTTTATTGATTACTCTTGCTATTTAAGAATGTTTTGTTCATTAGCAATTTGGCTGTCTTTACCTTTGGATGTTTTGAGTTGAGAATCATGTATTGTAAAATTATTGATATTTTATCCCTTTTTGGTTTTTAAAACTTGTTGGCCTTTGTGGTTTAATTATTCGTTATTTTTCTGTGTAAAAAAAAAGGATACATTTGGGGAAACAGTTCAGTACCTTGGGCTGTCGGCCAAAGTGTTTTTGAACTTAATTCAAATACTGTGTATGCTAGATTACTAATTATAGTGATTCTGATTTGAATGGAAATATTGTACCTTTATTAGACTACTCATCCCTACTGATATTACTGATGAAATCTTTGTTTCCCTTAAAAAGAAGGAATTGATGGAAATTTATTTATATTGTCTGTAGTTGATCAGTTCTTGATAATTTTTGTATTTGTTTTCACCATGCCTTACTAGCCGATATCATTACAATTTTCCCTTGAGGTTGTATGATTTATCATATTATGTGTTTATTGCTGCAAATGAACATACCCCGTATCCTTCACAGAATTAATTCTTTTCCAGTTCCACCAAACAATATTATGAACTTTATGTGATCCTAATTCCTGCCATTCCAAAAATGAGTCATCTCTCACCAAAATGCAACCTTTTATTTTCAGTCAACTGTTAGAAGTTACAACCTTTTATAAGTCATCAATTCTTACTCTTGCCCTTCATTTAATCAGTTAAATTATGCACGTGTGACTCCTGAGCATTTTGTTTTGAGGGACACTAGAAAATTAGTAAATAATTAACATCGATATATGAAACTTGGCTACCTTAATTGGGTAAAAAGTTTACGAACATGGCATCTTTTGGATATTGGATATTTTTGCTAGCGATCGATCAAAATTGCCATTGCTCTTGAAATGCTACAGACTCAGCTATTGCTGCGTGGGCACGAGAAGTGGGCACTCCTGATTGGTTTGATCGACGTGCTTTAACTGGTGAATCCTCTGATGGTATCAATCAATGGTCCTCTCAACAATATCCTGGTTTTATTGAACCCAAGTCGTTGCACCGAACATCCTCATACCCTGAACAACAGCAGCAGCTGCAGCAGCATCCGTATGAACTGCCAAAGATACAGCATCAATATTCTAGCGAACCAATTCTTACTCAGAAATCATCATTTACTTCGTATCCACCCCCTGGTGGTAGATCTCAGCATGCCTCTCCAAATGGCCAGCCCAGCCATCCTAACGTTCCTCATCACCCGGGTGGTCATCAAATGCCAATCTCTTCATCTAATCTTTCTATGTTCCCGCCTCAAATGAATGCCTTGCCTCATGGGTCTCAGTTTGGTGGGAATTTGCCACAGTTACCTCCTGGTCTGCCAGCAAATGGTCGACTCCAGAATCAATGGGTGAATCAAAATAGCATGTACCCTGGTGATCGTTCTGGCCTCCCGGGCAATGTTTCATCCCAGCAGTTGCCTCATCAGAATGGTTTAATGCCTCAGCTGATGCCGCCCCATCGTGGTCGTCAAACTGGGTTGCAGCATCCAGTACCACCATCCTTTGGCCATCCATCTGGGTTGCAGTCTCAGCTATTCAATCCTCATCTCTCTCATTCGCCACCTATGTTGAACAACTTTGATGTGCTTGGATTACACGACTCGAGAGATCAAAGAGCTACACAGTTGATGAGAAACAGACAGGGGATGCGGTATCCTCATCAGGGCTCTGATTTTGGTAACCATAAGGGTGATAATATGTGGCCAAGATTTATATCCAAGTACATGAGCGCAGCTGAAATTGAAAATATTGTTAGAGTGCAGCTTGCTGCTGCTCATAGTAATGATCCTTATGTTGATGATTATTATTATCAAGCTTGCCTTGCCAAAAGATCATCTGGTGCAAAATTGAAACATCATTTCTGTCCTAATAATGTATTAGATGGTTCTTCGAGGGTGCGTACTAGCAATGAGCCACATGCTTTTCTCCAGGTTGATGCTCTTGGAAGGGTTGCCTTCTCTTCAGTTCGCAGGCCTCGGCCACTTCTTGAAGTTGACTCCTCAAATTCATCAGTTGGTGAATCAAAACTTGGTGAGAAGCCCTTGGACCAGGAGCCTATGCTTGCAGCCAGGGTGATTATTGAGGATGGCTTGAACCTTTTACTTGAAATTGATGATATTGATAGATTTTTTCAGTTTAATCAGTTACCAGATGGTGGAATTCAGCTGAGGCAAAGGCGTCAAGTTCTCCTAGAAGGATTAGCTTCATCATTTCAACTAGTCGACCCGCTGGAGAAAAATGGTCATACAGTGGATTTAGCTTCTAAAGATGACCATGTGTTCTTGAGATTAGTCTCTCTTCCGAAGGGAAGGAAGCTCCTGTTTAGGTATCTCCAACTTCTTTTTCCTGGTGAACTAACTCGGGTTGTTTGTATGGGCATTTTCCGTAATCTGAGAATCTTTTTCGGCAATGTTCCATCCGATCCTGGGGTATCAATGACGACTGCAAATCTAGCAAAGGCTGTATCAGCCTGTGTGCATGGTATGGAGCTTAAAACTTTGGCTGCTTGTCTTGCATCGGTGGTCTGTTCAGCGGAGCATCCTCCTCTCCGACCTGTTGGGAGTCCTGCTGGGGATGGTGCTTCTGTTATTCTTAAATCAGTACTCGAGAGGGCAACTGAGCTTCTCACAGATCCACAAGCTGCTGGAAATTGTAGCATTTCTAACAGGGCTTTTTGGCAGGCCTCTTTTGATGCCTTCTTTGGTCTTCTTACAAAGTACTGCTTTAATAAATACGACTCTATTGTGCAATCTTTTCTCAGCCAAGGCTCACCGGACACAATTGCCATTGGATCTGATGTTGCAAAAGCAATTAGTAGAGAAATGCCTGTTGAGCTATTGCGCGTAAGTCTTCCTCACACGAATGAGCAGCAAAGGAAGATACTGTTGGAATTTGCACAGCGGTCTATGCCTCAGGCCGAGCGCAGCGGTCATCAAGGTGGAGGTGGTGATAGCGTGTGATCACAAGTATGGCACCATATGGTAGAGGATCTCCGAGCTGAATCAGCACTTTTGAATGGCTATTATCTGCAACACCAGTAAGTACCTGACGTGGTCATGTGAGTTGCCTGGCTCTCACTGCCAAAGCTTATTCATTTATCCATCCTTCCGTTCTACTCCAGGGGAACAATTGAAAGAAGTTTCCGAGTCGGGCATGTCTCTGATTATGTTGAATTATCCTCTCATTTTCTTTAACTTGGAGGGCCTATTCTACTGCTCTGTTGTGTGTTATTGGTGAATGGCGTAGCGTCTTAAATTGTACAGTTTGAGGAATGTGGGTTTTCCTACAAGTATGCTTCTACATTTTACAGAGGGGTGGGGAGAGTAATTCCCATATCTTGCCCAATGTGTTTAATTTTGGATTGTTTAATTGAAGATGGGAGGTTAAGTTTTTAGTTTTTCTTTCGTTTACTTCTGCACTGTGAAATTAGTTGGCTGAAATAACACATTTAGTTCTGCACTCGGCTAAAGAAAGCATTGATTTTCTTGCTGGCTGTGGCTTACTTTACTAATTTATGATGATGAAATTCAATAAAACAAACCATAAATACTATTCTTGGCATGGTTATGCTTTCTGTGTATATGTATGTGGAGATTGTTCTCTGTAAATAATTACAATAAAACTATTGTTTGCTTGCTTGTTACCCCTTCACTTGAGGGGACAAAATACTGCAAGTATAATGAATGACTTGAAACGAAAGTGTGCAACAAACAAAAAGAGAGTAACACGAAGTACAAGAGATGTAATACTTTAATGAATTACAAGAAACGCAAGGAAAAGTGCGTCTAAAGAGAAAAAAGAAGGTAATATAATGATGACTGTAATTGAATGCAAATTGTTGCCTGATTTAACTATTTTATTTTAGATCATACACACTCTTATCTTTACAAAAAAGACCACTCAGCATAAGATTTATGCTATATCCTATAGCTGTAACATCAACCCAATTGCTCCTATTGCAAATTGGGGCGTGTTGAATCTTCCTTAAATGCCCTAGATGAATTTAAGAGCAACGCAAAACAGTTCTTCCAATTTAAGCTTTTGCCTCAACCCATTCTTCGTCATCTTAAGTCTTTACCCCCATCTCTCTATCCTCGACAACACCATGCTCATTTCTCTTTCTTTATCCATTTTCACTTTCATTCTAGCCCGCTCAGGTCCTTTGTTCTATGGATATCATTTTCCATTCTCATTGGTCCCTTCGCGCCTTCCTAGACCATCGTTTGAGACTTGCGAAATAATTTGGTTTCAAAAAGTTATGGATAAGAATGTCAAGTTTCACAGCTGCACTGAAGCACATGCTGTAATCGACACTAATATACAACAACATTATAAAAAAATCCTCCACCTAATCACTTCCGCGGTTCACAATACCGCCCTCTTGAGAAAGTCGAACAGATGCTGCACGAACCATCTCAATAAGATTACTGTCTAAAGCTTCGAACTCAGCTGAATACCGCAGTTGATGATATGAAGGTGCCATATAGTTTGCTGCAATTTCAGCCAATCTCCACAGAGAGAAGTTAGCTGCAGTCTGAATTATTTTTATGGACAAGTCTTTAGATGATTCTAAGCAGGAGATGGCAACTTTGTAGCATTCTTCATGAAGGTCCTCAATCAGCCAAAACTCAGCAAGCCAACACAGCTCTACATATGTTTGGGTTTCACGATATTTATCCTCTGGGTCCAAATTATCCCAAACACAGTCGAAAGCTGGTACAGGCAACCAACCAGAGTAGAACCAACTTGCTAGTTTATTGAGTGATTCCCAACATATAGGAACCTTAATAATTTGCAAATTGCTGCAAAAACAATAAAAAACAGCTGGTAAGAAGGGCGTAAAAGTAAGCATCTAGATCTTAAAAATAAAGTCAAAACAAAGACGTACTGTGAGGCTCCTCTGTTTAATTCCAATCATTGATGGTCAACAATTTAAGAGAAAAAGGTCTATGAACTAGCTTTCCTATTCTAGGATTATTATTCTTTGAATTCACGAGCAACAGATCCAAGATTACTACGCAAATCATGGGCATTTTCAGCTCATCACATAATATCTAGAAAAACCCACCCTTTTATCTTTTATCAGTCTAAATAACAAATGTAAAATAAATGAAAGAGTACAATCTTAAAGAGTTTTCTGAAAGACTCAGAACAGCTAATTTCTGCCACAAATTCAGAATACACAACAACCGCCAAATATATCATATCCTTGAAGGTTACATGAAGAACCAATTAACAGTTAATAATATTAAAAAAGTAATATTTTATACTTGCTATAGATTAAAATGTACCTTTCTTGCATTCCTGATTGAAATAAGGCCCGCAAATAATCACAACTTGATGCCACTATAACTTTGTGAACATGTAGATGGGGAACCATTTTGGAGCAACTACTGCAATTCCAATTTAACAATTGCATTGTGCTTCTGGCTTCAAAGATAAGATTCCTGAATCCACAACAAATAGAAATCATATCACAACATAGAACTTGCTTAAATCTACGTTGGGAAAAACTATCACTAATAACTAGACCTTTCCCAACTGTGCACAAAATATAATGGCTATATTCGTGCACTACAGCTGCTAGTATTATTTTGATGTAGTGAATTTGCAACCTCATAGTGGTGGCTGATGAAACCTTAATATGCAATACATATCAACAATTATCCAATACAACATCAAAATGCGTAAAGTCATCCAATCAGGGAAACAGTACATACGAAAAATTATAACCAGCAGGTTGAAGAGCAGGACTAAGGTCAATGCTTGGCACAGGGACACCCCATCTCGGACATCTTCTAGAAAGCATCTGCACTAGTGATTCCAATTTACAATGCCTTGCAAAAATTTTCAACTTTTTAACAAGGCCCTCATCGGCTTGTAAATATCCTGAATAAACATACTGTAGCAACTTCAACAATGATAACTGATCCACATGAGCTGATAGATGAACTGTCTTTATGACGTTTCTCCCCAAATCTGACTTTATAGAGGTTCCATTGGATGATTTCTCTCCTGGAACTGATTTCCCAGGAGGTAGTAATGACGGGCAGCTAACTGCGAGAAATACTTCATGAACATGGACAAATTCCTCATTTACGAAAACTAGCTTGAGATCAGAATGCTCTTTCTCACCAAGCAATTTCCCAATTCTCATCCCCAACTTGCTGGGGAAACCAAATAGTCCCAAACAGCTAAGAACACGTGCAGCATGCCATTTTGAACCATGAGAATTATGGCCTCTGCATATATCTTCTAGTATCTGAATCAATTGAGCTTTATCAAAGCTTTCTAGGCTTTCAGAGAGAGGAATTTTAACATCACTGAGATGGTGTAATAACTCGGCCAGAATCCACAAAATAAAAAGCAAAAGCATGTCTTCCCCTTCCCACTCTTCTATGCCTGAAATGCAACAACTCTTCTCATTGAACATATCATGCAAATGAGGCACCATACTTGCTCTTTTTAAATGGACGGGACTGTCTAACCACCACATCAAGAATGCAACCACAGTTTTCATCCCTTGGAATTTTATTATGAGCTCCCGATATGTGGGTAGTGTACAATAACACGCCAAAGTCATCAATCCCACCACAATCTTAAGGTTTCCTGGTAGCCCAAATTTGTTCCCAGCCACTGCAGCATTTAAGATCCGTAGAAAGTATTCAACATAATCCTTGTCATACAGTTTGAGTATTTCATGTAATGTGGACCTAGACAAGGATGCAATATATTTGCAAGGAGAATAAACCATCATCAATACCGCCCTACTTGCAGATTCACACTCCCTCATACTTTTGAGATCTTTGTGAGAAACTTGGCGCAATGTTCCAACAAGGTTGATGAGGGAAAAGCTGTCAACCGGGGGGGGGGGGGGGGGGGGGGGGGGTTTGGAGGAGAAAGGCAAAATTAAGGAACAAAAATAACATAAGCACTATAAACCAACAGAAATAACTGACAGCAACACAATTGATGGGGAGTTTTCAAAAAGAAAAAAAACAAAAGGACAACAAAAACTATGAGAAAAAAGGAAAAAAATAAAAAATCCAAACCTGAGCTACAAAAGCACTCTCGTGGATAGATGTATTACCATGCACATATCACAAGGGCTTTAAGTTGAAGCTCATTCCCATGCCTCCTATGGTTGATATTTTCAGCACAGTTTGCTGCAAGTCCTCCAAGAATGTCCCATACACATGGTCTAAAGGAAAGTAGAAGATTTGTTTGGTAACTGTCATGCACAATAGTTATCAGATCATTCAGCGATAATTCTTGCTGGGTTTTGAGAATTTTGTAATGGTTTTCCAGAAGAACATCAAGAAGGAGTCTATCCATTCCATGTTTCCAAAAGTATATGTGATGATCACCAGCCCAGCGGGTGACTGAAGCCAAACGACATGCCTCTTCCATAAAAGACAATTGGCTTTTATCAAATCTCTCAGATTGTGATCTCCAATTGTCCATTGCATTGATTATAGCTTTGACAAGAGGCTCACTGCATATGTTCATCATTTTTGTACACCCTCTTCTACTGATCTGATAAATTCATGAAGCATAACAATTTAGACACATAATGTTGACAACTTCCTCACAAGATAAAAAGTTTGATTTAGAAAGGCTACCACTAAGCATTGAGCAAGTTTCATTGCTTCAATTCTGACAGAGTTTGTATTTGAGCTGTCCATGCAGCACACCATCATTTTTAGAAGTGCTTCTCCATTTTCAAGAAGCTTCACTGCACCATTGCTACACAAAGCTGGCAAGCTCAGGTAAGAAGAACAGTTGCGCCCACCACAAAGTTATATAAAAAAGATTTAGCTCCAAATAATAGGACACTATAATAGACAAGAGTAAATACCTATAGAACAATACAACTGCAGCACAGCGACTGTCACCGAATTTTCAGGTATGAGTTTGGCAGCATCCAAAACGTTTAAGAGCTTAGAATCATTCCATGCACAGAATCTAAAGGATGGCCATCGCCACAATACTTTACTCAAAACAGAAGCCATTTCTTGAAAGTAATCAATTGGCTTTTCATCTACACTGAACTGCTTAATATTATACAAAATACAGTCAACTGCTTTTGTTTTGTTCAAAACCTCACAGATTTCCCTCTCTTGTCTAGAACTTATCTTTGACAGGATGATATTCATGGCAGCAGCACATGACATAGCAACTTTCAATTTTTGGGAACTCAACAAATCTACTAAAGGACAGAGTAGATCAGAAACATGAATTTGCAGCATTGAACTTGGCAAAATGTTAACCATTTTAACAGCCAGAGTGGATGCCAGACTCAAAATCGACTGACTTTTGAAATCTAGTATACTTGCTACTGCTCTGACCATATCAACCACCGAGTCCTGAAATTAGAGAACATATTAAAAATTTGAAATAAAGAACAATAGGTAGCAAGTATTTTCCTTTTAATTCGAGTAAACAAATCTATTGTGCTGACAGTATTTAATCCTGGAGAAAATTTTTATTCCAACTTGATGCTAGGTAGTGTGCTTGCCATAAAGATGAGCTGGGGGGTCCAATTCAAGAAACCAACAACGTAACACTACGGGGAATCTAAATAACTTCTCAAACAGCAGATGGGCATTCACCTTGTTTCCAAATTCATGCACCACCCAATAAGTCCTAAATTCAGCATAATCAGGACATAGAGTAAGACAAAGAAAGATTGGCTATCTATGCTATAAATAGGTTTTTCAACATTTATATGTCAACACCATACTACACCATGCTTAGGTCAAGCAATTTCTAGATACCTTCACACTGTCTATCAGGATTAGGAATAAAAGAATAATGAATACATAATTGGGCTAAGTCCCTAATGACTATAAAAGCCATATCCACATGTATTAATGGCATTAACTAATGACACAACAAAGGGGAATATAAAAAATTGGGTTAACAATTAAAGTAACACATATATCAGTTTAAATTATGTGTTTCTTCATGCAACTTCTTTAGGCCTGACAGAGTTTACATACCTTGACAAGTTGATACTGCAATGTCTCACTAGATATACACTCAAGGAACGCATCTACCGAACGCAGAACCAGTCTTTGTACCTCAATGTCAGAACTCTTCCATTTCTCTTTGTTTTCCCAACATCTGCAACCACCAGAAGCAAAGACCAAACTATGATAGAGAGCCAAGTTTCCCGATAGTAGCTATTTAGGAAATTAATGCTCGGGATACCCACAATGATGAAAAAGTATCAGTTGATTCAATTCCCAAATATAACATTTTAGCATGAAAATAGAAATGGCACTTGTCTCCTAAGCACAAGCTTTTCTATCCTTACAGGCATTGAGATTGATACCCCAAGAAAAGCACTCTAAAATGAAAAATTTTCAGATTCCACATTAACCAAATCATGTTCCTATTTGGTAAAGAGATGCCCTGACATGTGAGAAGATAACTACAGAGAATAAGCAATTAACTGCAAAGAAAGAATCATATAATAAGTACTCTTAAAAGTGTAATAAAAAATAATCCATAATTTCAGCAGATCTCCTGATAAGGCTGGCTTTTTAAAATTATCGGGAGATATGGATAAACAATAACAAAAGCCATATAAGCATTAAGCGTCGAATGTTAACCTAAAATCTAATACCAAGTTAATAACTCCAGATAACTCCAAGTTAATAACTCCAGATAACTCTTTCTAAATGCTTAGAAGCAATTAAAGCTAGCTACTTGGTAAACAGAGTCCAATAAGCACAACTATGATACAAGTTAAGGCTAGTTAAAATGCATAATGATAAAAAGGAAAGTAAGTAGCAATGTGTTAAGTCCCCGCATAGCTCAGAATTCAGATGGGTTCGATCACCAAAAATGAAAAATAGTACTAGTATAAAAATCTCAAGCTACGAAATACACAAAACATTACAAGCAAAGAAAGATATGTAGATTAGGTGTCAGTAGCGCATAATTTAGAACTAAATTACAAATTTCAGGGGGGGAAAGAGGAAAAGTAGAGATTATTATGATATAAGGAGGATACCCTAGGTTGAGGGCATGATTGAGGCGTTGATGGAGGGTGAGAAGATGACCGCTTATGCCGCGGTTGTTATCCGCCGTGCCGTGCTTCGCTGACGATCGCATTTGATTCGACGGCGGTTGGGTGATTCGAACCGGCAATCTGTATTACTCCCTATTTAGTAGTAAAATAAAAATTAATTACTAAAATAAATAAATAAATCCGAACCAAAAGTCATCCGCCATTTCCTCTGAGAGAGTTAAATTTGGGCCAATTAGTTCTTGGGTCATTTGAACGGTTCTGATGTGGCCACAGCCCAACCCACTAATTAAATAATCCACAACTTTCATAGGTCGACTTAATTTACTCATCGATACTAAAACATTTTCTCTTTTCGTCTATCCTACGGTTCAAACACCTCTATTTTATTAAATTACTAAAAATATCCATAGTTTATATATTATTTAATCAAGCATTTTTTTTTTCTTAATTCACGTAATGTCATGCTCGTGCAAAACTTTGGGAGAGTAATTTATTTATTTTTATTTATCAGTAGTATATATTTTCCAATACCCCTGGAAAAATAAGTGGGCCTAATTAAAAGTTGCCATAAAATTTTCTACAGATTAAAATTGGAGAATGGGCCTCACTTCTCTGAAAGGAAATAGCGTTTTGGATTTTCTGTAGGCCCATTAAAAAGTCCAAGCCTTATACATCCAGAGTCCAGCAATAATTTATAAACCCAAAAAATAAAAGAAAAAAAAAGAAAAAAAAGAAAAAAGAAAAAAAGGATCCTGTATTTACTGATTTTATTTATTTATTTATTTTTTATGATTTTTTGAGAAAAGTCGAGCGGTTAGTCAAGTATTGAAATGTGCTAGGGTTTATGTACATGTAAACCTAAACCCTCCTTCCATCAGCCACACAGAGAGAAAGAGGAATTTGCATTAAAATGTTCACCGGCGGAAAGAGCTTCGTATATTCGCCGCCGGCGTTCTCCAACGACGCCAAACGTCTACTTGTCTGCACCGGCAATACCATCTCTGTTTTCAGTACCTCCACTGGCTTGCAGGTTCTTTTTTCTTCTGAAGAGTTGTGTGATTTTTGTTATTCATTGTGTAACAGGATTACGGTTCGAATACTCAAAATTCCTGAATTGCAGACTAGTGAGTTGGAAGGACACGAAGCGCAGGTGACCTCGGTGATTGTTGTTCCTTCGAATAAATTCTTGAATTATTGCTGGACAGCATCCCTCGATGGGAAAATCAAGTACTGGGATTTTGTAGCTTCTGAATTAATCAAGTCTATCGACATTCGGTTCCCTATTCATTCCATGGTAATCTATCTAGTAAAGTGTTTGTACGCTGACTAACATTTTTTTATTCTTTTGTATTGTTCCGACTGAGGTGTTCTTAAATGTTCGACTACTATTGTTGTGATCTTTCTCGTTGAAAATGTGATGGGCTTTATTTTATTTGCCATTGCTGCCTGTTTATCATAATAAATTTCAGTATATATGCCAAAGTATGCTGCTGCATTTAGTTATTAGTTACTTAGATCATACTGGTCTTTTATTCATTGTTTGGAGTTACAGGTCATCCTAAACATTATAAGGAGGTTAGGAGAATATTGTTATTCCCTCCTTTCCTTTTAATCAATTTTCCACGCTAAGGCTTCATTTGATTCTCTTAATTAGAATTTATAGTTTTGTGGTCTCGTTAATTTCAGGTGATTCCGAGTCTGTCGAACCAGATAACTGAAAAAAATGGGGAGCTTCCTGATCTTTTTGCTTATTTCTATTCTGAAGATGTGAAACAAGAGGAAAAACAATCAAATTCTTTGCGTGGACAGATTCAGAAATGTAATCTGACGAAGTCTCGCTTAGTTGGTGGAGTCACTTTGGCCCAGGTGCTTGTTAACTAGCTGGTTTGCTTGAGCTCAAGTTTCCTGCATGAATTGCAATTTTCATTCTGAAACATATTAGTGGCTTTGATTTATGGAAAATAAATATTACTTTGACCTTAAGCTACAATAATGAATTAAGTTTTTGTCTTCCTTATGATTTCCAACAATTAAAATCTTGCATTGGTGCTAATAGAATAATCTATTAATGTTTCTTTTAATCTTCTCTTTGCACTTATAGTTTTTGTATCAAAGATTTCTTAATTCTTACTTTATTTCATAAGAACACTACAGTTTGTTGTTTATGAAAAAATATAATAATTGTAACCTTTATCTATTTATTGATTTTTCGTAGTTTTGAGTCCACAATTGACTGATTTTTAGAGCATGTATTTTTACATTTGTAATACCTCTACAGATAAAAAGTTAGACTTGGAACATCTATTGTGGTTGTTAGAGTAATTGATTAAATATTAAATGATGCAAATCTCTAACAACTTAAGTTATTAGATTAGATGAGGTGGTTATATAACATGTTATCAAAGCCATGGCCTAATAACGGTCTACGGTTATAACTTACCGCCACTTGTTTAAAAAAAATAAAAATTCCACGTGCAAGGTTTGAGTACAAATTGATACATGAGGGTGTGTGTTAGAGTAATTGATTTAAATTTAAATGGTACATATCTCTATCACCTTAAGTTTTTTGATGAGGTGGTCATTCAATAGTGGTGTAATGATGAACCATTTTTTACTTTGTGAAAATTTCATAAAGCACAATTACTGCTAATTCCTTTGAAGTTCTGTGATTCTGAGGAAAATTATATAAACCACTCATGGTATAACTAAAATATGATCCATTCCAAGTGTCTAACTACCTGTTTATTTCAACAGACTCAGAATCCAGGTTCCATTACTGTTAGCCCATCAGGGAAGTATATTGGGGTGGTTGAAAAGCGCAAGCTTCGAATATGGAAAATTCCAGAAAAAGATTCCGATCAAGTTGGTTACAAGAAAATTAGGTTGCATCATACAAATCGATTACTGCTTTGGCTTTTCATCCAACTGAGAGGGTAGTAGCAGCCGGTGATGCCACAGGAAGAATATTAATATGGAGAGGTGTTGGGCGTAAAACATTTTCTAATGAGTTTGTTAATGGACGGGTCAAAAAGGATGCAGAGGACAGGCCAGGAGTGAGGGACAAGGATGATGCGGATTCTTGTACAACATGGCATTGGCATTCAGCACCAGTGAATCTACTCTTCTTCTCTTCAGATGGTGCCTATTTGTACTCAGGTATTTCAATTAACCATAAGTGATGATGTGTCAGGCACAATGAAAAGCAAGGGTCCTGTCATCCAAGGTGACATACATTAGTAGTTGATTGCATGCATTCCGTTTAGCTGTCCTCTTTCTGTAGCTGTTTATTATATATTCTTAATTTGGAAATGAATCTCCCATCAATTCTGATTATTGTTTTTAATTTCATCAGGTGGAAGAGAGGGAGTTTTGGTTGTTTGGCAGTTAGATTCTGGAAAGAAAAAATTTCTTCCACGGATTGGATCTCCAATTATGCACTATATCAGTTCTCCAGACCCTTCATTATCATCTGTAAGAACTATTAAAGATTTGGATGGTTTACAACTCGTCCTTCTTCAATTGGATGAGATCTTAATAGTGAATTTTTCAGATATCATGTGCAGATAATCGAATTCTACTCGTCAAAATATCTTCAATGGAGATCTTGAGGTCCATTTCGGGGATAAAGGTTTGTTACAGAAATTAACTTTAATAGTTGATTAAAGATGTTATCATATACAAAAAAAGTATGCTTTCTTGAAATATTATCTGTTATCTCGGGCTATGTGTATTATTTATCTCATGCTTTGTAATTCTGCATATGTCTATATGCTTAAGGAATTTCCTTTTTATTTTTACCCCCCTTCAAATGTCAGCTTCCAAGTTCGCAGTCAGATATGTATGACGGATTAGGCTCGGCCATTGTCTTGAACCCCTCAGCTGGATTGATTGCAGTACCTGCGGAAAACTACCGAGTTCAGTTTTATAGTTTGTTTGATGACCGTGAGATATCAGAGGTGAGCACAATCTGAGTTCTCATTAAATGAGCTCCACTTTGAGTTTAATAATTGTAAGCAGTCTTCTCTGTCATTGTCAATTATAACTAAATTCTGCATGGGATGTTAACCTCTACATCTCTAAAGGGCCACATGATCTTGTTGTTGCATTTTGTGCTTTGACAATTCATTTATTATGTTGTTTGTCTTTGGTGTGGGGTTGGTTGGGCTACAGAAGGCTCATATGATTAGGAATCTATCTTACATCCTTGCATACTTTTTTTTTTGGACAATTAGATGTTTAGGATAAGTTGTCATTCATACCTACAGTCAGGCCTGTGTGGTCCAGTCATCACTGTTTTTGCATTTTTCCGAACATGAGTCTTGAATTTTATGTTTGCAGGTCCAAATCTGTGACAGAAACCATCATCCAGGTGATGAGATCACGGTATTGAAAATTTTCTTTCTAATGTTACATAAGATAAATATGTCTTAACATGGAAGTCCTGGCTTCTTTTTCTGCTGCTGTTGTTTCCATTTCAAAAACCATCACTCACAACTAATTATTTGAGGATTGAAACTCTGTCATTTAAGAATTAAGATGCTGCCTGCATAAGTACATTTCTTATGTAAAAGTCCAAAATATTTAGCCTCGTTCTTACGATTTTTATATGTTAGCCCATTAGCCTTTTTATTGTTGTTGTTCCTCATGTGATTAATTTCTACTTTTTACCCCCACACCTTCAATTTTGTCTTGCACATTTTTAAAAATATAAGTTTTAGGGTGAAAAGTTAGAAAAATGAATGTAATAAAAAATATTAATAAATCTACGGGTAGCCAAACACAAACATATATGTCTTAACTAAAAAATAAATGATTGTCTAATTGATGCAATTTTTTGTGGGTTGCTTAGAGGAATGATCCTCTCTTTTGAAACTAATCAATTTCTTGTTATTTGACCTATCATATAAGTCTGTTTGGACTCCTTTCAATGATCCACCAATTTTCTGGATTTTCTCGAAGATCCTGGTGATGAGTAACTTATTTTGAACTGTTATTAAGAAAATATAATGTTTGTTTATCCTGCAACACATTCCAGGTTGAAGCAAGTCCTTAGTTAGAAGATTAATTTTTTTTTTCAATATGTTATAACTTGTAGGTAAAAGTGAACTTGGTTGCTCTTTCTCGAGATGGTTCTATTATGAGCACTGTTGAAACCAGACTTCCTGAAGATGGAATTGGCAGCCTTGTGACACTCAAGTTCTGGGCATGTGACTCTCAGATCAAACAGTTTAACTTGTCAACTGTCATATACGAGCCACACAGGTTTTTTTTCTTCTTAAGCTTTTTCCTTATATGTTGCTATGAGGTGCAGTTTCATTGACACCCTTTTTTCAATTAAGCTGCTGCATCTCATCTAATGCCTATACCACTGAGGATTTGTAGACCCCATTAAAATAATATGCTTTTTATGTTTTCTGCTCTATATTGAATAGTGATGCTGGGATCTCCTCCATAGCTTTCCGACCAACCAGTCACATGGCTGTTAGTTCATCATGTGGTGGAGATTTTAAGGTAGGTGGCATACTTTTTGTGTGATTTTTTGTGAATAAGTTCCTCCATAGCTTCCTCCCTTTAAATATCTCAGTTTTTCTGAACTGGCAGGTATGGGTTCAGAGACATGAGATCCCTCTGAAGGATGGGGCACTTGAGAATGCTGGTTGGACATGTCATGCTGTTGGATCATACAAGTATTACTATCAAACTTATTTCCAGTGTTTCTCATGTCTAGAAGATCCAGTGTGCTAATGGATGACTCATATTAGCAAATATCTTTTATCAGGAAGAAGCCCATGACCAGTGCTGCATTTTCTGGCGATGGATCCATTTTGGCTGTCGCTGCTGAAAAACTTATTACCTTGTGGAATCCAGACAGGAATTCACTACTGGCTGTAATTGGAGATAGTATTGAGGTTAGCTTTCGAAGTTATCTGTAGGCTATACTAATTTTCATATTTTTTCAGATTTGCTTTTGTAATACTTGCTATATATAGCTGACTGGGTCTTTCATTATGTTACGTCTTTGTGCTATTCGTGTGCGTAGCCATATCTTCTGATTACGCTTATTATATATTCTAACAGCCGATCACAACTCTTTCATTTGTCGGGAAGTCAGAATATCTCGTGTCTGCTTCACGAGGTTCGAACCATCCGCAGTTGACATTATGGAGTTTGTCAAAGCTTTGTGCAACTTGGTCCTATAGGCTTGATGCAGAGGGTGAGCATTCATTTTCTGATTTTCTTCAAGGAAATATTGTTGTCTTAACATGTTTTTTTTTTTTCGCTGTAAGAATGAATTTAAAATTTTTGCATGCATGTCTTTTAGAATGCATGATTGATTTTTGCATACTGGTAGAACTAGCATTTTCAGTTCATTTTTAGTCCACTGAATTAAAACACATTCTTCTCATCATTTAGTTTTTCCCCTTAAATTCTTATAGTCGAGAGCCTGTGACTAAGATAATGATTCTTCAATTCACGTTGTAAACCATAATGTTCTCTGAGGTACGTTGTCTCATATGATTAATAATCTTCTTTATGTGCAGCTATTGCCTGTTCATTGGACAACTCCACCTTTGCTGTTCTCTCTCTCTCTAAGCAAATTGGGACTGGTGGTGCCACTTTGCAGGATGCTGGGGGAATAATCTCGCTGTTTAATTTAAAAAATGCTGTTCCATTGTCTACATGGTTTGTGTCCAAGGTAGCTCTGATTCCTATTTTGTTTTCTGCTACATATATGTTGTTTTTGTTTGTATGTTTGTGCAATTGTCTGTTCAGTTTACTTATATTATAGCTCAGTGTCTGTGTTATCATGTAACAACGTGCAGCACGTGGGGATGTAGTACTAATGGAAAGAGGGAAATTTTAGCCTTAGGAGTAGATGGTAGTTCAGGAAACCATAGTGTTTCATGTTACAATAAGTTTGAGTGGAAACGCATGAGCACTCTTGAACGGAATGGAAAAGTGTTGCAACTTTAGTAGGTTGATATATTTTCTAAAATTTCTTGCTGCAGGCTAAAGGGGGCAGACTCTCTTTTGTCCTGTCAAGCCCTAAATTGGAAGATGAAGTTTCAGAAACTAAAGCAGTCAATGAAGTACTAGCTTATGTGAATGGTGCTCACGAGTATGTTCTCTTTGCACCCTGTGGTGAGCAGCTGAATAACCTCAGTGTTTCTCGTCAACGGGACTTTAGCATGCTTGAGGAAACAGGTAAGGTTTTCTATTGCAAGAAGCCTTTTCGATCTCTATAATACAATGCATCTGCATAACTGCTTTTCTTTGACAAATCCTATTACACTGCAGAGGATATGATGAATTCCCATGTTCAGTATTTAATTATTCTTGAATAGTTGGTCAATTTTTTTTAACCTCGATACATGCACATCTGCATATCCTAGTTTTATTAATAGTGGAATTTCTATATTTTTCCTTTAAGCAGAAAGATATGGATATGCTTCAATCTATGGCGAGTTACCGGAATATAGCTTGAAAATAGATCAGACGCCATTTCCATCTGCATCATCAGAAAAATCTTGGCAGACAATATTTAGTGGACCATCTCACAGTCTTCCTCCTCTCCCCAAGTTGTGCTCAGACTTTTTGGAATCATTGCTGGAGAGGAGGCCTACTGTTGTAGAATAATTGTGTTAAATGTATGCCCCTCGGAGTTTAGCCTTTTGGGTGATAGTTCACGTTGTTCAATCGACATCCTAGTGACCAACATCGTCAACCTTCATCGTTGCTGAATGAAAGGAGTTGCGGGTCGAGGCGGTTTGTGCAGGTTCGTGCATTACTGGTTGATGCAGATTCTGGTTTTGAGATGTTTAATGATATTATACCACCAGCAGAGAAGCCTTTCCATTTAATCTTCACAGAAGTTCTGTTTGTTGTATGATATTTCTATATGATGCAATGCAACACGTGAAGAAATTTTGCTAATTTTATGTCTACCATTATAGTTGATACTTGAGAAGTTGCATAGTTTAAAGGCCAACTTGTAGAGATGAAGAAAATTTTTGACTTGTTCTATTTGTTTTATACCTTGCCAATCTGAATGTTAGATTATTTAGTTATTACTCCTAAATCCTAATTAGTAGTGCACTGGAATAATTGTTTATACATAATTATGCTCCGAAATTTACACCATCAAAAGGTCTCATAATTAAATCAATATGAATCTATATGAAGTTCAAATGCATCATTTTCAAAACACAGATCAGATATAATTCCAGATTACAGAGCCCATGTAGCTACATACCAAATTTCAAAACTAGTTTTTAAAACATGATTTGACTTGGGCATTTTTTACCAAACCTACAACAATACATTAAAATTAAAAAAAAAAAAAGAAAATGAAACCGAAGAATCAAAATAGTGATTGTACAATGGTGAGACTTTAAGAAAACTTTCAGGGCCTGGGCCCAGCCCAATAAAGAAGGCTTGACTCGTGGGGTCGGCCCACGGTAATGATTCGCTGTGATAATGGATAACATAAAGCGATGAGGGGATCAAGAACAGCCAACTTCCCATGTTTGTTTTCTCTCTCCTCGAGTGAGAAATACAGTGTGGAACTAAGAAACCCGCCATCAATCTCAGACTGCTGTAAAGTAAGGAATCAGTAAGCCTCGTAAACCCTTTTCTGATTTCAGTAATTTTCTGATCCACAATTGTATCCGTTGCAGACACATTCTTCTTATCAAGATTTCTCATATGTTGCGTGAAAAGGGCACTTGATATTCAAAGTTTCTTGAATTTATGGCGATTCTTTTTAACTCATCGTCTCCAATTATAAAACCCTCAGAATGTGGTAGAAAATCCTCACAGGTACCAAAGTTCCAATCCTTGTCACTTAATTACTGTTTTCCCAAAGCCTTATCTTCAAGTCAGATAGCCATTACTTCTAAAGACTGTGTTTTTACTTTGCCCAATTGGAGATTTGGTAGGGTTGATCCTAGAACTAGAGAACTCAAGTTAAATGATGCATTTTTGTATCTAGAGCATATGGTGGGGAAAGGCCATAGGCCAGATGTGGCTAGTGCCACTCAGCTGTTGTATGATCTTTGCAAAACCAATAAATTAAGAAAAGCTACTAGAGTTATGGAGATGATGGTTAGATCAGGTAGTATTCCTGATGCAGCTTCCTATACTTTCTTGGTGAATAATTTGTGTAGGAGGGGGAATGTTGGGCATGCTATGCAGCTAGTTGAAACCATGGAGGAATATGGCTATCCTACCAATACGGTGACGTATAATTCTCTTGTAAGGGGGCTTTGTATGCGTGGGAACTTGAATAAAAGCTTGCAGTTTGTGGAGAGATTGATGCAAAAGGGGTTGGCCCCTAATGCATTTACTTACTCAATCTTGCTTGAGGCTGCTTACAAGGAGAAAGGTGTGGATGAAGCCATGAGGCTTTTGGATAGTATAATGGCTAAGGGTGGAAATCCTAATATAGTGAGTTATAATGTGATATTGACTGGTTTGTGTAAGGAAGATAGGGTCGACGAGGCGATGCAGCTCTTTAGGGATTTACCCGCGAAGGGGTTTAGTCCTAATGTTGTGAGCTACAACATTTTGTTGAGGAGTTTGTGCTATGAGGGGCGGTGGGGGGAGGCGAACAAGCTTCTTGCTGAGATGGTTGGAGATGACCGTGCTCCATCTGTAGTGACGTATAATATATTGATTGGTTCGTTGTCTCTCCATGGTCGGATTGATCAGGCTCTTGAAGTTTTGGAGGATTTGTTCCGTGATGGCCAGTTCAAACTCAATGCTGCAAGCTTCAACCCTATATTTGAGCATCTTTGCAAGGAGAAGAAGGTGGATGATGTTGTTAAGATTCTAGATCAGATGATATCTAGGAATTGCAGTCCCAACGAGGGTACATATAACGCCATCGCATTGCTCTGCTACGAGGGAATGGTGAAGGAGGCGTTCTCAATCATACAGAGCATGAGGAATAAACAGGAATCATCAATCCACGACTTCTGTAGAAATGTGATTACGAGTCTATGCAGGAAAGGCAACACGTATCCAGCGTTTCAGCTGTTGTACGAGATGACCTCGTGTGGATTCACTCCGGATTCCTACACGTACTCATCATTGATCAGAGGGCTGTGTTTGGAGAGAATGTTGGGTGCTGCCATGGATGTGTTTAGGGTGATGGAAGAAAATGGCCACCAACCCAACACAGATAACTTCAATGCGCTTGTGCTTGGCCTATGCAAGTGTGAGAGGACAGACTTGTCTCTGGAGGTGGTGGAGATGATGATCGAGAGGGGGCAAGCACCCAACGAGACAACTTACACCATTTTAGTCGAAGGGATCATCTACGAACAAGAAAAGGACCTCGCAGTGATGCTCTTGAAAGAGCTGCATATGAGACGGGTCTTGAGCCGGAACACCGTGAAAAGACTGACCATGCAGTATGATCTTGAAGGTCTATCTGAAGACATCATATGAATCATTCAACCTAGTTGGTGGTTTTGTTGGAATATGGGGGTATAGAAGATGAGATTTGTAGTGGTGTTAGGATAGGACATAGGATATGACAAATTCAAACACATATGTAACATTATCTCCCCCCATTTCTTCTTCCAACACTATTAGGAATGTTAAATATCTTTGATCTCATTTGCTATTTGATTTTGGGTTGTTTGGCTTCAACTTTAGATAATATGAGCAAATGGGACTTGCTCAATATGGGCTCATGCATACTGTGTAAACAAATCGTAGTAATAAGTATTGTCATAAACAAAACACTGGACACAAGTTAATTATCATGTGTTATTTATGTTATTTATGCAATTATTAAATTTTTTTTAAATAGTAAGTAAAATATTCTTTGTACTAATTTGCACTTAAAATTATGTCATTATACCTTAAGTTCAATGTTTATTTTCACGGTACTGTTGAATTTTAGGTTATAATTAGTGCAATTGTAAGAAATATCCAAAATGGAAAGATAAAAATCATTTGCGAACCATCAAATAATTTATATAAATATATAACATCCATATTTAATAATTTATTTTTGGACTAAAATACCCCCACCGTGTTGGGATTCCGACATCATCGATT
The DNA here is from genome assembly GCA_023678885.1 of Pogostemon cablin. Taxonomy (NCBI): domain Eukaryota; kingdom Viridiplantae; phylum Streptophyta; class Magnoliopsida; order Lamiales; family Lamiaceae; genus Pogostemon; species Pogostemon cablin. The sequence goes on along the minus strand of CM042959.1, from coordinate 41,621,997 downwards.
GTCGGATTCGGTGTCGGAACTCTGACATAGCATTCCGACAAGGTAAGGTATTTCATCGGATTCGGAATCGGTGTTGGAATCCCGACATAGCATTCCGATAGGATGGGGGTATTTTGGTCTAATAATGAACAATTGGATATGGATGTTATACAAATTATTTGATGGGTGAAAATGATTTTTGTCTTTTAAAATTGATTATTCGGATTTGCCTCCCTTATAATTACTGAATATCTTACTCTTGTAATTTTTGATGTATTTTCATGTTATATTTAAGGACATAATTATCTTTTTAACCTATAAATAAAAAGGATTTACGTACATTGTTTCACAGGAAACAAGCTCTACACCTTTTAGTTCATACTTAGAGATGGCAATGGGGAGGATACCCGCTTTCTTTGGGTATCCCCGTTTAAGTATTCACTACCCATCCTTGACTGGAAACCGTGAACGTTAATAGAATGTGATAATGCATACATATTTTATTACTTGAACTCTTAATTTTATGTGTCAACGAATCCTTTATGCTATCTGCTGCTTAGAAAAATTAGGCACCACCTTAATTATGTTATTATTCAAATTTAAAATCTATTTTAATGACACAAACACTTGTGTAAATCAGGTTCACGATGTAAATTCTGTGCTCCCCCTTCCAATCCTATATACTCTATGTATTGTTAGGGTGTTTAAATTAAGGGAACCTCATGATTTACGAGGGTTTATGATGTAAACCCGATTTACAAGAGACTAACTCTTTTAATGATGGAAGACAATACTGTAATGACCATTATTGTTCATGAATTAATTCATTATACCACTATCACTTTTAATTTTAATAAAATATTATCACTCCTTATTTGTTTCATGAACTAATTTTTTGAGACAATGTCACTTTAGTATTTGCCTATATATATATTTCTTAAACTTGATATGAATCTTAAATCTGTCTGTTGTCACCAATATACTACATTACTTGGACAACCAACAAAGTTGTATTTGCTCGAACGTGCAATTAAATACTTATCACATGGTCTGCAAGTTAATTATCAGTAAAAAAAAAAAAATCCAAAATAAGGTTATCAACATCAATTAAAAGATTGTAGGAATCTCAAAGTTGACTTAATATTTTTTATTATTCTTTTTTTATTGATAAAGCAATTTGAAATAGTTGGCAAGGTCAAATAAAGAGTTGCACTATGCTTATACAGCCATATTTATCAATCAATATTATAAAAAGTACATCTCTTAATATCGCCTAAGAAATATTGGTAATTAAAAAATTAAATATTGGTAACATCGGCTATAAAGAGTCCGATTTTTTAATGGTCACTTTTGATAAAGTACAATTTAAAATAGCCACATCTCTTAAAACCAATTTTTAATAGCCACTTTTAAGTGGATTCCCCAAATTACCCCCATAACTGTTACCCAAAGGACGAAAATAATTGGGCCATCATCATGTCAGTTTTGACTGCAATAAATGGGGGGTGGGTGGACCACATTTTTTGAAGTTTTAAATTTGAATTTAAGATTTTGGATGTGGGTTGGTGGGGTACATCAATACCATCACTTTCACCTTTTTCTCTCCCTTCATTCTTTGTTTCTTTCTTTCTTTCTCTCTCATATTTCGTCCAACACCCTCTCTCTTCTTCTCTCCATTCGTCCAACATCCTGTCTCTTCCACTCTTCGTTCGTCCCAGTGAAGAACAATGCATTTCTTGGTGGAGAATTCTCCATTTGCGGTCTCCAGAATTCTCCATTTGCGGTCTCCAGAGTGCATCAACTTGAAATGACAAATTTTCAGGTATGTATATAAGCATTGTTATTGGCATGTTTAAATACGTATAATGTATTGTGTGTAATGTAATGTAAGGTGTTGAATTGGCCTTTACTGTAGTAGGAATGCAGTGGTGTTCATTTATTTTTGGTTTTTTTTAAATATTGTCCTGGCTGAGTAGATGTTTTCAGTAGGTCGAATAGAACAATACTTCAGGCCGAATAGAACAATACTTCAGGCCGAATAGAACAAAACTTCAGGCCGAATAGAACAAGTGTAGGCAGAATAGAACAATACTTCAGGCAGAATAGAACAATACTTCAGGCCGAATAGAACAAGTGTAGGCCGAATAGAGCAAAATGTATGAGCAATGACTTATAATTTTGGTTGGCCGAGTAGAACAAGTGTGTAGGCCGAATAGAACAATACTTCAGGCCGAATAGAACAAGTGTGTAGGCCGAATAGAACAAAGTGTAGTAATGACTTTTTTAATTTTGGTAGGCCGAATAGAGGTTTTCTTTAGGCCGAAAAGAACAAGTGTTGGCCGAATAGAGCAAACTGGAAGACTTGTATTTTTAAATTTAATGAAATTTTTGTTGGCCGAATAGAGATTTAGGGATGGCCGAATAGAACAACTCTGTAGGCCGAATAGAGGAATTGTAGGCCGAATAGAGAAAATATGAGATGTTAGAATGTTTTGGGAAATGTTGCTTGGTCGAACAGGGCAAACTTGGTAGGCCGAATAGAAGGAACTGTGGGCCGAATAGAGTAAATATTTATGTGTCCAAATATTTCGTTTTAGGGTTTTCATGAACTTATTGTTATTTTGCCCATAATTATGAATTTATGTCTTATTTAGCAAAAAAAATATATATGTGCAGGGTGAATGGAAGCGTCCTTCCATGCAGGGTCAACAATGCAGTATACATAATTACTGCAAACCTGGGGTCGTTATGGATATCATTCGTAGGCAGTTAACTAGGGTTGGGGGTAATGCTGCAGAGATATTTAAGAGATCATGTTTTGGTCATTACTGGAATCTCAGCGATGAGTGGAATGCGAATGCTCATCTGCACAGTCTCATGACCTGTGAGATCATACATAGGGGGGACGATTTAACGGCTAGGTATTTTCAGGTTGGAGACGTGTGCCTTAGATTTAGCCGTGTAGAGTTCATGAGGATTATGGGACTCTGTTTTCGGGATAGACTCGGCTTTGATCCGAACGAGACGTATGGTATCCCGCCTGGTGGGTTATATGATAGGTTTTATGGTCAGGGTGAGAGACCATTGGTAAGTCAGATTGCTAGTGACTTTGAAGGAAGAAGATTTATAGGTGTTAGCCCTGAGGACGCAGTTAAGGTTGCCAAAGTTCTGTTGTTGTACTACTTTCTCCTTGGGTCGGATGTCACCAAGGTGGGAGTAGACAACTGGGTCTGGTGCCTAGTGGAGGACGAACAGAGATGGGATTTATTCCCTTGGGGACAGCTCAGCTATATGACGCTTTTGCACTTTATGGACCACATTGTGACCAAAGTCCCAGCTAAAGCAAATCCCGATCGGTACAGATACCACTTTTACGGGTGCACATTCGCATTACTGGTACGTGTTTTAGTAGATATATTAAAGTTATAGTGTATTTTCAATTTTAGTTGTATTAATTATCTGACATATGTGGTTTACGTGTGACAGGTTTGGGCGTACGAGTGTCTACCTGCCGTTGCTGCACTGTATGGCCATGTCCCCCACGGTAGGTTGAATTTAAGGCCACTCTGCTTGCGATGGATTTTTCGCACATGGAAGAGGGTTGATAGGACTCTGTTTGATCAGGTATGACTTATTAATCCATTTAGTGAAGACATATATGTTTTATATTATTTCTTATGTAATTGTTTATTTTGAATCAGGCTCTTGATGTGGTTGATTTTCCGATAATCCTTCCTGATGAGCTTAGACAAGGGTATTGGATTGGCATAGGATGACCATTTGGAGGGGTTGATCATGGGGATGTACACCAAGTCATTCTCTAAAACCAGCACAAAGGCTGTCCGGGCATACGATCCTACCAGTAATCCATGGGATCAGCGGTACTATACGGGTGTGGCTGTTGATGATGAGTGGAGGGGCCAGCGGGCGGATGATGCTGCGGCTTGGATGACAAATCGGGATCCCCATTCCTACCAACCTCGCTGTACTCCCAGTCCTGACCACAGCGGATATGCTTCAGGGGAGAGGACGTATGTTGAGCCCAGTTCCTATGATCCGAGTGCTGGCTGGCATGCTCGATTTATGAAAGAGCATGACGAAAAACATCGTTACGACGCAGACGCGCAGCAGCATCTTGATGATAGGATGAATGATTCCCCAAGTTTTCATGGGAGTGGGTTTAGGGACGCATACCGAGGTGATCAGCACACCCAGGGATATGATCAGGATTTCCAAGAAAGGGTCTTTCGTAGGCTGGATCAACAGGATGAGTTTTTACACAACCTTGCTTGTCAGGTGGTGTCTGAGCATCAAATAGCTCATTATTTTTGACAGGCACTTACGGCTGAGATTAGGCGCCTTCGATCAGAGCTTGCGCAGATCAGGATGTCTGAAGCTGGGCCAACCAGCGCGAGGTCAGGGGTTAGGCATTCCCCTACTAGACCGGTAGAGTCGCTCAGCCCGATGGCCCCCACACCCAGGGGTGATGAAGAGGGTATCATGCGGTCTAAGAGGCAACGAAATCCATCTGCAGCGTTACAGTCTCCATTTACCACGACAGACCGAGAGCGCCGATGGGAACTGTACCGCAGATTTATTTCAAGCAGAGAATTATAAGTACTACGCCAGTAGTGTAGACGTTATCATATATTACTTTAAATAATGTGCATTGATTTTAATGAATTATTGAATGCAGGATCGACGTTGGTCTTAGTTTTAGAGTAGGGCCTTCCTTTTTCACTGAGATGGAGAACCCCAGTGTTTGGTTTGGAAGTGAGGTCAGAAATATTTAGTTCGTGTTTATATAAATTGTTGTAAATATTTTCATTATGCCATCAATTGTTAATTTTATTCGATGGAGTTTCAGCACCTGGATGCATACCTCCGCTTATTATCGGAGCGACCCTCTGACATAGGTGTACACGTGCATCCGGAGGTGGGCCCCTACTACATTATGGACATGGAGTTCTCTGTAAGTAAATTAATTCATTACAATTGACTGTGACAATTTTGGTATTTAATTTTTTGAGACTAATATTATGAAATGATTCTCGTGTAAGGTCCGAGTACAAGCAGTATGGAATGAGCACACGGGTCAGTTTAGGGATGATAGATCAACATATGCCAACATAACTGATGAATTGTTGACAGATCTCCGTCAGTACGCCCGAGGTTTATTGCCAGTGTGGAGGGGGTCGAGATCCAGAATTGATTGTGATATGGTATTATATCCTAACCATTGGTTCACTTACATGATAACATCCCCTAGAATGACTCTAGTGTTTTTACATCTAATGTATGCATTCCTTTTAACTTTCTTTGACAGTTATTGTTCATTGTCCACACCTCAGGGCACTACTACCCATGTGCGGTCCTTACAAAGCCAATGAAATTCATTTATTTTGACTCGTTTCAGCATAGATGGGATGACGAGCCCGACATGAAGGAACGCCGGATATTGGAGACTCTACCATACAGACATGTCATCCCAGCTCTGATGCGCGAGCTTGACTCCTCCGGGGTCCCGCACACATTCCCGCTGTCACCAGCTCCCAGAGAGTATTGTTTCAAGCAAGAGGACGGTTCGAGTTGCGGACCAGCCTGTCTGAGAACCATAGAGGGACTGTTAGTAAGGAACTTTAACTGGGACACCCCTGATCACATCCTGCGCTTCCGTAAGCACGTTGCCTTCACGATCTTTCAGTGTGCTAGAACAGGATGAACTTAGTAAATTTTAATTTTAATTTTAATTTTCTTTTTAAAGGTAGATTATGTTGAATTATATGAACTCATATATTTAAATTATTAATTGAAATTTATTGTCAAAAAGTAATATTAAATTTTGTTTAAAATATAATTAATTCAATATTAAAAGAGGATTTGTATAATATTTGATTAATAATAAAATATTAATTTAAATAATTAAATAAATAAATATGGATAAATGGGTATGAGACGGGTAGAACAAGATGAACTTAGTTAATTTTAATTTTGTTTAAGAAGGACAACGTAGACGTGTATGACCAATTTCACCACATTTCCCACATTTTTTTTGTCTACGTATACGGTGGTTAGGATTATCTATGATAGGAGGAGGTGGATTATCTTGTGAGCACGCCACTCTAGTACAATTTTTACGATTGTGACCTGGCTGTCGACATCTTGAGCACACATGTTCTTTGTGACGTCTCCTGGACGACTCGATCCCTGACCTTATACGAGACATTCGTGGTCGCCCGGCCTGTCTGTGTGGCATCAGGGGGTTCACCCTCTGTGACAGGACTCCTTTGGGTATGTCCCACTGAGTGTAGTGGGGAACAGGCAATACTGGACCACGCCACATATTCACGACACTCGTATTATGATAAGCTGTAGACACAAAACCGCTGGCTGGCAAACCGCAAGCACTGTACAACGTATAGTGTAAGAGACACATAAAAATGATAACAATGCAAGTAAGTAAGGTAATGACTGCGTACTCGATTGCCTTCATCACATGAATGCATGGAACAAGTTCTTTCTGGAACTTCTGACATGTGCAGGTGTAGTAGTTCAGATCAACAGTGAATATATTACTAGCATCTTTGATCGCAAACTTATTTTCAATGAGCATGGAAAATTCTAGCTTTTGGGCTGATTGAGAAAGTTCCACTAGTTCGTCATGGAGACGCTGACATAGGATGGTACTCCGTTGTTCAGCTGCTGTTCGACGTTCGTAAAACCACCTCTCAGTGGTAGTCCGACAAACCTCTAGCATTGTGCAGATAGGTAGCTTCCGCGCCCAAAGGATGGTATTGTTATACGACTCAACTGCATTTGAGGTCATAAACTCGTATCTATTGACAGGACAATGCACCCTTGACCATCTCTCATATCCCCACGACCCAATCAACTCTATTAACTCCTGCGATCGTGTCCCACATCTCAGTAAGTCCATCATCCTGCAAATAACAATGTAGGAGTGGTAAAATTAGGTTAAAGAAGACATTGTACCAGCTCGTTCTTGTATAAAAAATTACAAAAGTGTAATATGTTGGCTGACTCACTTATCAAAATCTCTCGGTAGGTATGCATCCATCGCACGATGGAATGTATATAAAACGTTATTTCCAAAGCCAGCCAATCTGCGCTTTAAATGGTAGCCACATAGACCGTGATGGGCATCAGGATACACAGTAGAAATAGCGTGTACAATACTGGCATGACCGTCAGAAACTATCAACAGGTCTCGTGGACATCCGTAGGCCTCGCGTAACCTTTCTAGAAACCACGTCCACGACATGTTGCTCTCAACATCGCCAGTGCCTAAGGCAAGTGGAAATATCTAATGGTTTGGATCATGCGTGACTGCGATAAACACGGTTCCTCTGTGACTACCCTTCGTATGAGTGCCCTCAATGACAATGACCGGACGACCAGACTCTAAAAACCCCCGCCTCGATGCTCCAAGTGCATAAAATGTAAACTTTAAACGGTCATCTTCATCGACAGATATTCGGGTGTATGTACCGGGATTTGTGGATTCCAACTGATACATGTAAGCAGGGAGCAATTCGTATGAGCTATCGTGATCCCCGTACGTGTGTCCAACAGCGTAGTGTTTCGCCTTTAACGCTATATTGTAGCTAATGTTGAATCCAAAATCAGTCCTGATCTCATCTCTCATCGCACTGGGTCGGAGGCCATGAACCTTATCAAACTGCCTAGCAACAAAATATTGACCGATTACTTTGGACGACACCTGTGTAGGAGCAGATCTGTCTGGATCATTTAAACAACCAAGATGTTCGACGAATTTAACCACTCTCCACAACCCAGAGCTCATTCTTGCGTGCAACTTAAATGGACAGCCTGTTTGACCCTTCATGTTACATACAACGTTGTACCTTGTCGTGCTAGATCTTTCAACATAGGTCTCTACTCCGTGCCGCAAGTTATACATGCCTACTGCTGTTTGGATCTTCTCTTTTGTCTCAAATATACTGTTCTTTTCAGTAACACCAGACGCATCAATCTCAAGGCCAGTCAGCTGATCTACTCTCTCTGCTTCAATCGGCATGCCTATGAACGTGGCAGGTGCATTAGTTTCATCTACAAATATACTTTACTTCTATTTCTATTATAACTAAACATTGTTTCCATACCTGGAATCAACCAAGGACGGGTGTTGGGCCGTGCACTACGTAACTCTTCTGACTGCATTTCAGGACAGCGCAACTCACGATTAATCGGTTCAAGAAAGCTAGGCCCTCCTCTCTTACGTATGTAATCACATATTTCTTCATACAATTGGTGTCTTCTCTCCTCAGCACCATCATCGCTTTCGCTAGAAGACTGATTAGTATCCTGCTGTATGCGATCCCCTTCTTCCACCGTTCTATTCCCGGGGTCATCATCATCGTTACAACCATCTACGTCCTCCGCACCCTCACCAGAGACATCACCAGATTCTGCATCTACAGATTCTCTAAAACCAGCACACTGCATCTCTGAGGCCGGACAACACTCCACATTCAAATCAAAATCATGCCTCCCAGAAGAATTTGCCCTCGTACATGGGTCATTGCTCGTACCAGCACCTCCGTCATCATAACCCATCCCTAAAACCATACTACTCCCTGCACCCGTGATAGGACGGAGTGTGACATACATCATTCCGACATCATCAACACACTTGAACACTTCTGCCACAGTGTATCATTCTTTATCTTATATTTGAACAAACGGCCATTGTAATCAACTAGAGAATGAACTACATAACCCCAATGCCCCAAATCAGCTTGCACTATGTCATGAATTTCTTTTAGCAAGCTACTATAACACAAACTGGCCTCTGGCAAGAACAACCAGTTCACCACTCCACCTATATATTGCAATCCTTCCCATGCTCCACCCCAACATATCCCAACTTTTCGATAACTCATCTGCACATTTTTTCAAAAACAACTTTAATGACATCAACATTAAAAGATTAGATAATTAGTTGCATCATTAAATCATTAGAAAATTTGTACTAAATTTGTATTCTATCCAGTCAACAAATTAATGTATGCAAACCTACACTGTTTCAACAAAACCCTAAACCCTTGACACACCTTAAAATGTGTCAGTATTTTTTTCTTCTATTCGGCCAATTATTCCTCTATTCGGCCCAAAAGTGTCTCCTATTCGGCCTAGTAACTTGCTCTATTCGGCCCACATTGATTTTCTATTCGGCCTACCAACGGTTTCTCTATTCGGCCAATGGTTTATCTATTCGGCCGACCAAGCTATTCTATTCGGCCCACTAACTTCTTCTATTCGGCCTACTAAATTTCAGAAAATAAAAAATCATTTTTTGGGCATTTCGGCCAACGGGTGTTTTATTCGGCCCACAAAGTTGTTCTATTCGGCCTACCAACGTTGTTCTATTCGGCCTACTAACTTTCTGAAATTTAAAGAATTTTTTTGGGCTATTCGGCCAACGGTTTCTCTATTCGGCCCACCAAGCTATTCTATTCGGCCCACTAACTTCTTCTATTCGGCCTACTAAGTTTCACAAAATAAAAGATCATTTTTTGGGCATTTTGGCCCACGGGTGTTCTATTCGGCCCAAAAAGTTGTTCTACTCGGCCCAACGACTGAATCTATTCGGCCTACTCACCATTGTTTAACAAATTTGAAAAGATTAATTAAAAAAACCAAGATGTAACATGAGTGGTGAAGATTTAAGAGAGAAAAACTTTTGAATGTTACAAAATTATTCTACAAGTCATACAATTTTTTCTATTCTATTATAAAAACGTTGAATAATTAGAATACACTCATGAGCCATGTCAACAATTATAAAATTATGGCATCACAACTATAAAACTTGTTTTAACATACCTTGTACACCTGCTACCCAATATCTTAATTCTCTCCAAAATTACTGGAAATTTGCTCCCAAATGCTCAACCTCTAGTACAAAAATTTTTAACATGTGTTGGACGACCACCCCCATTTTTCAATTTCCACTATATATTATCCTCATTATTTTGTATGGATATGGGGGAGCTGCGGGAGCACATGCCTACATAGTAGTACTAGGTATTAGGTATTGTACTTCTACACTTTATTCAGAAATAAAGAAGAATCCGATTCCTTTACTGTACTTTGGGTCAAAAAAGTGTGGAATCTCATCTGCAACCACCTGAAAAGTGGGTCCCCCACAAGGGCATTTTGGCCAATTCATTTCAAAGTGGCTAGAAAAAATTATGTATAAAAAATGTGGCCACTTAAAATTACAGTTATCCAAAAGTGGCCACTTTTTACCATTTCCACCATATAAATACCCCTTATTACATCACCAAATTAAAAGCATTTCTTCTCATCAATAGAAAAAAAACGATGGCCTTAGTTAAGTATGCATGCATGTTCATTCTGGTGGCGACGCACACGAGTGATGCCACGCGCCACCTGCTAGACCTCGGAATCGCAGACCTGAATGCTGGTTCTGCTCGCGCTGAGTGCGACGGGGAAAGTGACTGACACTTTGGCCTATGAAACCATCAGACAAGTCCCATTGGTGGGACGGACTAAATCACCAGCACTGGTGGGTGATGATGATCGAGAATTAATCGTTCTTTTATTTTTATTACTCCATCTTTTAATTGATATTTCTATTTTTTCCTCACACTATGAGTACTTGTGGATCTAGAATAAATTATTTTGGGTACAATATATAATTATAATATTCAATTTTGCTCTATTAATGAAAGATAAAAGGATAAAATTTGATTCATAAAAAAATTTGGAGGGTATTGATGTTAATGAAAAGGGTAACTCACTAAGAATCCCTTGAGGCTTGTCCAAACTATCAAATTGGCTTCATGGTTAGAAAAACAATTGGACAAACTTCGAGGGAGATTTTTGTAATTTACCGGTTTCGATAAATTACCCTAATAAAAATAGATTAAGGGTGCATTTGATTGAAGTGATGGGGTGTAAATGACTTCTGCCCATTTTAAAAACTATACTTGATCGAGATTGAATTTTTATTTTTATTTTTTTTAACCAATATCTTAAAAATCAATCCTATATACTAGTAAAATCTCTATTAATTTCCAATCCACCTACACACACAATTAATTATCTTCCTCTTTTCTCATTCATCTATTTTCTTGCATTAATTAAGGCTCGCTTTTACATATCAAACCCTTCCCCTTAAATCTCTAATAATTTCCAATCGCCATTTGCATTTTTCTATACTAAATATTCCAAATCATCATAATTACTATTAGTATTTCTCGAGTGTGATGCAAAATAGTGCGTTTGATATTAAAGCCTTGCGATGATCCAAAAACAAAATCAAGAACTGCACGGTAGAATGAGCAAACACAAGTAAAGAATCCTGAACAAATTAGCCATAACAAAGAACTGCCCACATTCATTACCGCATAATACTGGGACGGGGTAAAAGAGATGTTTTCGACTGTAATAAAGATATAAGCAAACAAAATTTCTGTTAATTTTACGACTTAGGAGAGTAGCACAAAACACAAAGGGCAGTCAAGCAAAAGAAACACCTCCATCACTAAAAGTGTCTCCTCTCTACTTAGATCTTTGTCTCATCTTTCGGCGCTTTCTCTTCAACCTCCTCATACGTTTCTTCTTCCACTGCAAGAAAAGGACATCTTTATTTAAAGCCGGCTTCATATTTTGAAATTACAAACACAGGACAGATAACACAGTATTCATGGTAATGTGCTAATTATGACCACAGATATTACAGCATTTTAAGCAAAAAGGGTAATTTGTAATGCCCATTCTTATGCTTGCTATTAAAAAGGCATAACGTTTAAAAAAAAAAGAAAAAAAAGAACACACACACACACACACACTCACGCTAAATTATCAACATATATTGACAGGTCCCTAAACTATTTTTCGTTTGAAAATATCCTAAATATATTGGAATTTATTTTCTGAGATCCCTCAAGAATCAAACATCATTTTATGAAACATTTTGAGTCATCTTAATAGGGTCCTTAAAAACATATCACATTTATCTGAACATTAATGTGTTTGTTATAAACAATTTTAACTTATAATTCTTCAGATGGATTTCTTATATAACTTGTGAAAGAAACATTGGATGAAATAATAAGAAGAAGAAGAAAGATTCACATTTAACATCACTAGCAAGATGACTCAGCAATTCCCTACACTACTGAAGCATTTTGAAGGACCTCTTGAAAAAATTTTAAAGGGCTATTCAAAAATGAAAAGGTGAAGAACCATAAAAAATAGAAAACCTTTAAAAGTGTTATGCCTCACAGATAAAGCCAGAATCAAACCATTGTTTCTTCAATAACTCTCTCCCTCCAATCATCACAAATTCAGTGAGCTAATCATTTTCCATTTTAACTGGAAAATGAAACTTACTTCTGTTCCAACCCAAAACTAACAAGAAAATTGCACTATGAAGATCAATGTTTATATGTAATTAGACTACAAGCATGAATAATCAGGGTATATAGATCAATACAAGAGAAAAGCCAGTTAAAAACTGATTTACGATCAACACAAGAAGAATAAAGATTATTGAAGAAAAATCCACCGTTATTCAGCACACACTTGCGGCATCATCAAGTTCGAATAACCTTACTTTCCACCCTAACGAAGAACCCGAAGGAACATTACAGTTATCACCAACCACACAAAAACATAAAAAGCCAGGAGAGATGACGATGCACAAAATAGGATTTCTAGCATAGCAGAAATTAAAAAAATTGCAGGATGCAGATTTCTTCAGGTAACGAATGAATGGAAAAAAAAAAATGAAAATTCGTTTGCGCTTACCTTCGCCCTCATCTCGATTCAGGAGATTTCAAACTTCAATCGTCGATCCGTACAGCAATCGCTTCGCGTTGAGGCAATGATTAAGATGTGAAATTGAGCTCCAAGTTGGGAGTTTATACGGGACGGCGATTTGAATCCGAAGCCCTAGCTCGAAAGGAGTGACTCTCGGGACCCGGATCCGGGTGATGTCACTGGGTCGTTGAGCCGAGACCCACCCGGATTTATGTCATTTGATTTTGGGCCTACAACTAATAGATCCATTGAACCTCTTAACTTTGTTGTTTATATTGGCCCAAGAGGATCTACATGCGCCACATTATTTCAATAATATCAATTCAAGACCCGAAAAATGAGTAAACTATCAATTTGAGATTTGAATTTTTTTTTTATCAATTTAGGGCTTGAAATATGTAAAGAGACGACTATTCGCACCCCCGAAATTGTTAATCATAGCCCATAAATATTTAAAATTTAAATTTCTTAACAAAAATACCCAATTTGTAAGTATACCCCATTGAAACTGATCTTCAATTCCCAGCCCTTCGAACTTCGAATTCTCATCCACCACGTGCACCCTTATCTGAGACAGATTCGCCATCGATGGAGAATTGAAAGTAGACCAAAAAAATCACGATCACTAGCAGCCATCGATAAAGTACTCACCTTATTGTTGAGAGCATTGAAAATCAATCTTCCGATTTAGTCGACGCAGTCTCAACAAGAAGCTATTCTATACCCACGACGTTCGATGGGAAACAAGAAAAGACTAAGGTGGCCAATTCTGGACCCCACTGATATATTGCACTGATATTTAATACGTATTTCAAGATAACAATTAATATAACAAAATAAAAGAAAAGTATACAATCAATTATTAGCGAGATCAGTTTCATGTGTTACAGTGAGTCACTCTTCAACATTATCTTAGTCTTTGCACAAGTCATGGACGAACAAAAAGTATTCGTTGATGTAAACTCCATTATGGCGAAGACAACCATGGCTTGTTGCAGATCTCGAATTTTCTACGACGACAGCTATGGCAGCACGTCGTTGTCCCATGAATCATTGTGGCGGGAGCGTGGGAGGAGTCGACAGAATCGGATAGACCAGCACCGTGGGAGGCACATTGTGGAGAGAGCGTGTGGAGGAGTCGACGGAATCTGGATAAACAACAGGCCTCCATAGAAGGAGAGAGTTTTAACGGGGCATGTTTAAAAATTTTAAAATAGGAATATGTTTAATAATGGTGTTTTTGTCATACTAACTAAAAATTTTAAAATTTAAATATTTATGGGGTGTGATTAATAATTTCGGGGTGCTATTCCCCATATGTAAAACTATCAATTCAATACCTGAATTTATTAAATATTATATCCTATTTTATCAATTTAAGGCCTATATTCAGGTCCCGAATTGATAGTTATACATATTTCAGGTCCCGTGATAAAAAAAATAATTCAGGCCAAGAATCCATAGTTTACCAATTTTTCAAGTCTTAAATTGATAAAATTCTTTTTTTTTTTTTGAGAAATTAAAAATTTTGATGCACTTCATACCGTATTAGATTAATACGGAATCAGTAACATTATTGAGAAAGTTAAACATTTGTGCGTGGTTACGGAATTACTTCGTGAGATTCAAATATTGATAAGCAGTTATAATTTTTATTTGTGCGTGGTTAAGGAATTACTTCGTGAGATTTAGAGATTGATGAGCAGTGATAATTTTTACTACTACTACTTACTCAAAATTAAAGGTTTCTCTAATTAAGTTTGAGTAAGTGAGTGAGTAGATTAGCTTGGTGATGGAGAAAATGTGTCACTTGTAAGGGTATTTATAGGCTAGCCAATGAGATCGATTTGCTATACTTGGAGTTCATTAATCATGTTGGATTAATATAAGGCTGGTGACTGATTAATTATCAACTAATTATTATCAATTAATTACAAAATTCCAATCAATATCATGTGCATCCCAATTCATAGGCGAAACCTTAGCAGTTTACGTAATGACATCCATAAAGATAATACATCTCGTAATTTATTTAAGTACTTCTTGCCAACCATTTCAAATTGCTGTTCTAATTATTAAAAAAAAAGTATTAAAGTATACTTTTGAGATTCCTAGCTACAATCTTTAACTTGAGGTTGATAACCTTATTGTGGATTTCTTTACTAATAACGAGCGAACATGTGACAAATAATTAATTGCAAGTTTGTTGCACAACTACCTTAATGGGTGTCCAAGTTATATTGTATATTGGTTTAAGAATTAGGGTTAATTGTCGTAAAAGTCACAATCTCTACTTCAATTTTAGATTAATGTAAACTTAATTTTGAGATTTTGCAAAAAAAATATATCACTTTAACATAGTTTGAGTAGCTATATGCTGCCTCAATGTTGGCATGTCTCTATTAAAATCATCTGTCCATTTAGCCGGGAAAAATGTCGACTTTTTAATTTCATGAATTCATTTCCCCTAACACCTAATCCTTTGTCACGTTTTAATACGCTATTAATTACTCACTAATTACCTCTAGCCCTTCAACTCCACTAGCTACTCATCCACGAAAGCGTTCTTCTCCGAAGCCTCCAATGAATAGAGTATCAACATCTTTCCATTTGAAAAAAATAAAGAAAGGATGAAGAATATCATGGAAATTAAATACTAGGGTTCACTCTTTTGTTTAAGAGCATATCTCCAACAATGGCTTCAATTCTATTTTTGTGCATAATAATATTCCCTCTATAATGTTTATGTTTACACACAGTGAGAGTGAAGTGTGTGGATTAATTAATTTAAACGCGGGAGGGGATAAGTTTACACCAGAATATATAAACACATTTACAACAATGAAATTCGAAGAACCAACTTATGGTTATTGTACAAGAAGGAATATTGTAATTCTATAACCAATATACATACATACAACCATCAAGGTAGTGGTGCAACTCGAACGTGCAATTAAATAATTATTACATGCTCTACATGTTATTAGTAAAGAAATACAAAATAAGTAAAAAAAATTGTAGGAATATCTCAAAGTTGACTTTAATATTTTTTATTCTTTTTTTCTAAAATTATTGATAAAGCAATGTGAAATACTCTCTCCGTCCCGAAATTAAGTTCACCGATAATGTAGATACGGAGTTTAAGAAAAGTTATTTTTTGACTAACTTTATTGACTTTTGAAGGGGTATTGTGGTATTTTTAGATAATAAATAAATTATAAAGTATGTTATGTGTGTTAGGTGAGGGTGATATTTTTGAAATTAAGATAACTTTTGAGGTTGTTGATTAATGTGAAGTTTCCTTTTTGGGTGGTGAACATAAGCGTGGGACGGACGAAAACGGAAAGTGTGAAGATAAGTATAGAACGGAGGGAGTAGTTGGCAAGATCAAATAAAGAGTTGTACTATGTTTATGGATGCAGCCATTATCAATATTATATAAAGTAGTGCTGAGGATTTCTTAATATCAACTAGGAAATATTAATGGTGATCAACAACTTAATTAGTAATAATAATTAGAGAATGATTAGTTGGTAATTAATCAACCACTAGTCTTATATTAATCCAACACAATGAACTCTCACATCGGCTATAAATACCTATTAGCAACTCACTTCTTTCTCCATCACCAAATTAAAAGCATTTCTTGTAATCAATAATAATTAAAAAAAAAAAAAACGATGGCCATGGTTAAGCATGCATGCATGTTCATTCTAGTGGTGATGACCATCACCCACACGAGTGATGCCACGCGCCACCTACTAGACCTCGCAGCAGGAACCCTGGGTGGGTCCGGTTCTGCACTTGGTGTCGCTAACGGCGCACTGAATTCTACGGGGGGCGTTGACCGACACTTGGGGCGGTAACGAGGCGTTCAATGCAAATGGCGCCATCGCAGGGCTGGCTAGTGGCGCCATTAATGTGACGGCCTCAATCATTGGTGGCTGATCATGATCGGGAATTGAACTAATCATTCTTCATTTTTATTACTCCATCGTTTATTTCATATTTCTATTTTCCTTGTGTTTGGAATAATCACCCTCCATTCGGAGCTACTCTCATGTCCTTTCATTGGTCAGCTCTTTGGTATGTAATTTATTCAATTTCTTCTAATATATATATATATATATATATGTATACTTCCGTAATGTCACACTTTTCTTATTCGTCAGTCCTATAACATACTCTTCACATCTTAAAAAAGAAAACATCACTTATTACAACTTCAAAAGTTACTTTAATTTCAAATTTGCTACTCCATTTTCACATACATACTATAACTGTATTACCTAAAGTACTACAATACCTACTAAAGTCAACAAATTAATCAAAAAGTGCAACTATTTTTTAAACGACGTGGTACAATAAATAGAAAAGGTGATCTAAGATAGAGGGAGTATATATTTATTGGGATTTCAAGCATATATATATTTTAAGTATACTACAGCATAAATTTTTTCTTGTTGACGAGTCGTCTCAAGAGCGCTCCAATGTGACGTGTAATTTTCTCAATTTTTTGGATTTTTAATATTTTTTTAATATTTTCTTTATTTACTTTTAATTAACTTCCTTATTTAATACTCCCAACATCCCATTGAAACGTACGCATTTTTTTATTTTGGTATGTCCCAATACAAAGTGTGCATTTCCCTTTTTGGTAAAGAGGACCCACACATATTAATTACTTCTTTCTCTATGGGCTCACATGACATACTAATACCCTACTCACTTTACATTAATATATTATTTCTCTCACCTCACTACACATTAAAATATTATACTCCTTAATCAACGTGCAAAAAGCAAACGCGTACGTGGTAACGGGACGGAGGGAGTATTTTTTTTAAAAAATAATGCGTTTCTTATTTTTAGTAATGATAATATTTTTAATATTTTATTTATTTATTTGGGTATCATTAATTAATTACTAAATTTTTTATGCAATTAATTAATTAATATCAAATTAAATCATATATATAAAGGAAAAAAATAATATTCCATATAATATTCTCTCTCACCCACCTATAAATAAGACTTTTTAGTTATTCATTCTAAATACACAAATTTGATTTTCCAAGAGGAATGGGAGCATTCTTCAAGTTCCTCTAGAGAATTGATTTATGAAAGTATAAAATTTTATTTCGATAGAGCGAATCAAGTCGATCTACTTCTAAAAGATCGATTCAAGTATTCTTCAAGATGAAGAGAATTGACTCAAGTATTATTAAATCGTTTTACCTCTTAAGAATCGATTCTTCAAGAGTAAGAGAATCGATCGAATCAAGTATTCTTGAATAGATTTATATCATAAAAATCGATTTTTCAAGAGTAAGAGGATCGATTCAAGAATATTTGAATCGATTTACATCTTAAGAATCGATTCTTTAAGAGCAAAAAAAACTTTAATCGATTTCTCAGGAGGAAAAAAATCGATTCAAGTATTACCTGTTAATAATCAATTTAAGTATTCTGTAAGATCTACCTTTAAAGTATTGATTTAAATATTCTTCAAGTGAAAGAGGATCGACGATTCAAGATTACCTCTAGAAAATAAGAAAAAAAAACTAGTTCATATATATAAAAAATAATAAACTTTATGTAAAAATATTGTAAGTTATTATGAGACGAGGGAGTATAACATACTATAAAAGTAATTAAAAAACCCAACCCTTTTCATTACAAATACCTAAAATAATAAAGAATCATGCACACGTATGATCAGTATCTAGAATTTTGAAAGGTATTAAAGGAATCAAATATTATTATAAATAATTGGTGACTGTTGAAGTGTATGCGATTTTCATTGAGTGTACACATTTATAATTGATTTGCATCTATTCTAAAATAGTACAAGGAAAGTCAACTTTACAATTCTAAATAATAATATGGATTGGTTCTTATGCCGTTATCTCAAATGGATCACCTATTCCATTTGGTGTTTCATCTCCTATTGCATGTATTAGATTCTTGCCACGTGTCATAATCATTGGTCAAATTTTTACCACATGCTCCAAGGGTTTAATGGTCATTAACTAGGGTATAGTATTTTAATAGGAAATAAAATATGGAATAGTGAGTGGAGTGGAACAGGGGATTATCTTTCTGAAGACGTGGGATAAGGCCCAATTCAAAACTTGTCTTGAAAGAATTTAAAGTGAGGTCGGCTGCAATTGGCAAATTCAAGGTTATAAATTATGTGGCTAGATGACCAGCGGAGACAAGTTCTCGTACAAAGTGAAAATCATATTAATATGTTTACAAACGCTTGCGTGCTTTAGAATTTTGATTTAAGAAAATAGCACTATTGTTATCCGAATTTAAAATTGGACATGAAGATAGAGAAAAATTTAGTTCTTGAAAAAGCTGTAGTAGTAAAGCAATTTGCTAGAGCAAGTACGGTATTCAAATTCACATTTAGATTGAGAAACTGTAGGCTACTTCTTTGCACCTCATGAAACAAAGTTTCCCAAGATGAAGTAACCATATGTGGATTTTCCTAGTTTGTACACAACGAGAATCAACATAAATTAAAAGAATGGAATAGTGGGAAAAACATCATCATAATAGAATAGGCGATCATACAATATTCTTAACAAGAGTACAAGTTATATAATAAGTTAAATTGTAATTCTATAACCAATCTACATAACATGCATGTACAACCATGAAGGTAGTGGTGCAACGCGAACGTGCAATTAAATAATAATCACATGCTCTACATGTTATTAGTAAATTAGAAATCCAAAATAAGGCATCAACATCAAGTAATAGATTATAGGATTTTTTTTTCTTTTTTTAATTGATAAAGCAATTTGAAATAGTTGGTAAAATCATATAATGAATGAGTTGTACTATGTTTATGGATGCAGCCATTATTATTTATCAATATTATATAAAGTACGTACTGCTGAGGGTTTCTTAATATCGCCTAGGAATCAACAACGTAATTGGTAATAATAATTAGTTGGTAATTTAATCAGCCACCAGTCTTATATTAATCCAACATAATGAACTCTCTCATCGGCTATAAATACCTCTTATTGGCAACCCACTTCTTCTCCATTACCAAATCACCAAATTAAAAGCATTTTTTCTCTTCAATAAATTAAAAAAAAAAAAAAACGATGGCCGTGATTAAGCATGCATGCATTTTTATTCTGGTGGTGATGACCATTATGCACACAAGTGATGCCACGCGTCACCTATTAGGCGGGGCCGGTTCTGCACTTGGTGTCTGTAACAATAATTTTTTTTGTATTTATAATGAAATAAATACAGGAGAATTACAATGATAATCCAGATGGATTAAACTTGATAATTAAGGAAACAATCTCTATCAATCCTCTGATTCTTCTCTCGAACCAATTTGGCTTGACTTTGACTTTGACTGCGTTGACCGCGTTGACTGTGTGTTTTGAGTCGGATATTCAGTTGAAGCTTGTCCGAACTCGGATTTGAATCTTATTACGTTAATCCAGAGGCGTCGAGCCTTTATTTGGATTAAACGTACTTGATCCGAAGAACACTCGATCTGGGGGGCTTAGCACCTTAATCCCGGGTCGTATGTTGTTCTTGGCGCGAAGAACATCGAAGAACTCAGTATATGAAGAACGCTTGATTTGGGGGGCTCCGCACCTTAATCCCGAATCGTTTGCCGTTCTTGACTTGAAGATGCTTGAAGATCTCAAGGGAGCGCTGCTCGTGTTCTTGATCTCTTCAGAGCGTTTATGTCTTCAAGTATTTTAGTGTGTCCCCGGAGTGAATGAAGGAGGGCTCCTTATATAGGTGAAGGATGAGGATACTCCATAAATATCTCGCAATCTGATTGGTCCATGACAGATTTGGCCTGGTTATGCGAGCTTGGGCCGTTCCAAATATATCACAGCTTGATTGATCATTGCTTAATTTGACCTAATTCTGGAACCTTCCATGCTTTACTTAACTTAGGGGTCAAGCTTTACTTAATTTAAACCCTACTTAATTTGTTGGGTATTAAATTAATTATCAATTATTTATTAATCTATTTTAGGAATTAATTTATTAAATCCACAAAATAAATTAAAATTGATATTTAATCAATAAAATCCACGTGTCGCCATTTGATTGGACCGTGGATTTTAATTGCTTACAAATGCCCCATTGCGATTTGTTCACGGACAGTATATCTTGATGTGAAGGAATCGCAAAAGATTTGTTTCTTATTCACCAAGATTTCATGCACCTTACCCAAAATTATCAAAGTTATTTGTAGTAAAGAATCTCCTACAATTTTGTAGAACTTGCGCATCTCATAATAATCTCCATAATTATCCATGAGTCCACTAGTAGCTTCTATAATTATCCACAAATAATTTTCATAATTATCCATGAGTCCATAATTATCCATGAATCCACTACTATATAATGGTACTTCATGAACTCAATTTTTTATCAAAGCTAAACAAGATATTCACTTCAGTTCTTGTTCCTCCTGTTGGCATTCGATCGTTTGGTTAACGTGACCCGTTAGGGTTTCATATATTTCTAACAAGCAGCGGAAGCAAGTAAACATGAAACGCATTACCTTTCACCAAGGGTTGATGTAGAGGTTGAATTCTCGCTGGCAGTCTGCGCAGTCCCACGAGAATAGCCATGAGTTCCTCTTTTGATGTCGGAATTGAGTGATCTTTGTGCTCAGACGATCCACTCTTCGACGGCTTTCCATCAGTATATAATACATTAAAATCGAAGAACTGTACGATTTTATATGAATTTTGGAACATGATGAACTGCAGCAGCAAACGACCTTCCGGTCTTCTGCTGTATGTCCCAAGTCCAATCTCGACGTCGTGTGGGCGACGATCTACGAGACCTACTCAATCTGCTCTCAACCCTCATCACACGTGAATAATGAATTAGATTAGGGTTCCAGATAAGCTGAGGTGACTTATATACATGGGCTACAACAGGGACCAGGAGGAGAAATTGGGTTGGGCCTCCATTGGGCTTAAGTATCCAAGCTTAGCCCAAAGCTTATACTTAAGTCCAATAATAATAATATATTCCACTAAAATATTATTACTGCACTACCATACCAATCCCAAAATTACGTTTTGGGCTCCTTCTTATTATGAGCCCGTTAGTCTCCCCATGTTTAAGATATACAATGTCCATTAATTAATTTAAGTTACTGACAACTCAATTAATTAATATCTCATCCAAGAGTAGTACCACTCAACCTCATTATCATGCCGGAATAAATTCCACCTGCAGGGTTTACATGATAATCCTTATGAGCTCCTCAAAGGGACATCATCAACCTATGACGGACACGGATTCCTTCTACAATCAACAGCACACCATAGAGACAGCACTACTTCCCAACTCACCGAGTTTATTGATTTAATTGCATGTAAATCTCACCCATTGATGAATCAAAGAAATACATACTGCCCTATGTGTCGAGGTTATTGTATAGGGATTAAGAGCACGAACATCCATAATAACTGAGATCAAGTTCTCCTATAAGTCAGTATAAATCGAACGATCTCAAGCGGTCCTGCTCAATACACACAAGTGCACTAATGTGATTCTATAGCCAAGACAAGCTAATACCAAACCACACTACAACCATCCCGATAGAGAGTCCCCGTCTATCTCGATTGTGAGCATCTGTTTATACTTTATAAGGAAACCGATAATATGATATTCCGCGTGTTGTCGCACAACATATTATCTACAGTATAAAGTAAGTGGACTATTGCATCGAACATATAAATAAATTATAAGATGCAATCATTTGATCATATGATTCTCATTTCAAATTAATTGTTATAACATTGTTCATACAAAAAGCTAGACTTTTAGTATACAATCCAACACCTCCTTCTCTTATTTGAAATTTTCTCTTTCTTTCCAAAGTGTAGCATGAAGTGTTTCTAAATTTTTTTTTTCTTCTTCAGCATTGCTCCAAGAGGCTACCAAGAAAAAGCACTCAATCAAAACACATCATCCAAAGAATTCAATTTACAAGTGTAAGCTTTCAATTCCTTAATTTGCTTGTTTTTTTTTGAACTGTTTATTCATCTTGTTTGCTTGTTGCTCCCGCCTTTGACCAAGAACTTAGTAACATGCTTGTCCTTGCCCCTCTTTCTCGTCTGAGAAAATCTACGGCGAGCCTCGTCCTTGCTATTCTTTCTCTTTTGAGAAATCGATAGCGAGCCTTGTCCTCGCTTGTCCCTTATGGAATTAATGACCGCTCCTCGGTTGGTTGGCCCTCGGTTGCCCCTTATGGAATTAAAGGCGTGGCCTTAGAAACAATAGTTGCTGGTGGCGTGTGATCCTCAGCGGTGAACTCTTGATGGGTCAGCAGCTCTAGGCGGCTTATGGGCCGTGAGGAACTGTGTGCGGAGGCGGACTGAATGCAATGGCTCTCTTTCTTGTGATAGCTCCATCGATGCTGGCAGCGGGCTTCGGCGAGTGGTGACAACGACGCACACGGGCGACAGTGGTGACTGTTTTGCAGCGGCGACAAGCTCGGGCTTCGGCGAGTTGTGGCAGCAGTTCGCACGTTTCCAACGACGGCTGCTCGATGAGGGGAGGCTGCTTTGCGGAGGGGAGGCTGCTCGCGGAGGGGAGCCTGCCTGATCGACGAAACGGACACCACCCAAGGTAGGGTTGTGCTTGGCAGCGGCGCTTCGTGGTAGTACGGTCGTGAAGTAGATCCGGACAGCGTCTGCTTGCGGGCCTCGGCGAGTGGCGTACGGAGCAGATGGTGGCTGACTGGGAGAAAACAACGCTCGCTGATGGTGGCGTCGATCCAGTGAGGATGTGCGTGACTCCGGCAGCATGTGATGGTCAGAGGCGGCGGCGGCAGCGAGCGCAGCGGTCTTTCGGTGGAGGGCGACCATCAACGGTGAACAAACCGGTAGATCGGGTGGTCGAACGATCGACAGGATGGTGAAGCCGACATTCGGAAGAGATTCCAGCCAGAGGAACGACTTGTAGCAGCCGCTGTCATTCGTTCCGAGCAACAGCGTGCGGCGGCGGTGCTTTGAAGTGGCTGAGCGGCGACATCGGCTGAATGGGTGGTCCGTTGGCAGAGGCAATCCGATCCGGCGAGAAAAGGGGCAGCGGTGCGGACGAGGTGACGATTGCACGCTGCGCCCGTCGACTGCTCGCGACTCTCGGGTGGCGAAGTGGAGGCAACGACGCGCGTTTCCGACGACGGCTGCTCGATGAGGGCTCGATGAGGGAAGGCTGCCCACTGAGGGAAGGCTGCGCGCTGCGCCTTCTAACTGGAATTGCCAGTTGGGAGAATTGGTTCAAGCCCTCCAATTTTGACCTACTCTCCTCAATTTTGACCAAGGGATGAACTCAACATGTTTTAATGGGCTGCATACTTAACTTGAGCCCACTTGAGCCCACCATTTAACAACTTTGGGCTTCCAACTATTTAGTATCTTGGGCTTCACATAATTTGGGCATGCATGAGTTATTTTATTTGTCCACTTTGGCATCTAGGGCTTCACATGGTTTAGATATACATGAATTATTTTAATTGACTACTTTAACATCTTGGGCTTCTTCCTTCATGGATTTAAAACTTTGAATTTTACTAACTAATTGATCTCATAAATTTATTCCGAGCTCCTTTAATTGTTAAAATTCATAAACTTAAATTATTTCTAAGCCCTACTATTGCTTTCTAACATTCCTTTCACTCATTTTTCATCCACACTTAACTTCAGAATGGTTAAGTTCAAGAGTCATATAACAGATTCCAAGGAGCGTCAGTTGCTGATTCTTGATACCCAACGTCCACTATCAGACATAGTAACTCGTCTTTCAATCGAAAGACCTCTCATGGGTCAACCTATAGAGAAATTAACTCAAGAGGATAACATCTTTAACCTAACAACTTGGACCAGAGACAAGAAATTGGACGAAACTGGAGTTTTAGTTTTGAGATCGGCTCACCATACAAAGGAGAAGCTAAAAACTGGTCCTTTACCCACACTAGGGCGCCAAATAATCGAGGGTAATGCAGCATGGGGCAAATCAATGAATTTTCTCGGGGAATTTCATTACATCCCAGGGTATTGGGAATGGACTGAGGCTGTTTTAAGCAGATATCGCTCTAAACTTGAGAAAACAATGCTTTATGACCCTATCTTTGCTTCTCTATTCACATATGAATGCAATCATGAGATCATCAAAGCTTTTTGCGAGGCGTGGTGCCCTACCACAAATACCTTACTTACTTCCTTTGGAGAAATGTCGATTTCTCTATGGGATTTGTATAACTGGGTAGGATTGCCGCTAGCTGGTTACATATATGAAGAAGTTGTGCCCGACAAGCCAGAACTTTTGAATGAGTGTGACGCCACTGGCTTACGTATCCCACCTAGTTGTCAGCACTTACTTCATGCTTATCATAGAATCCGTAGCCGTGATGGTACTGACTTTGTTTCACTTTCTCGATGGGTGAGCTTTTGGTCTCGTAGAACTACGAAGCATAAACAGCCCCCTCCACGTGCAGAAAGTAAAAGGAAAGCACGCCTCAAGAGTACGCATAACCCCAAGGGCATTATCGACGACTGCAAGAAATGGACTTCCATAGAGATGGCCCCTTTTAAAATGCTTCATGTTGATGCCAAAGAACAAGAGAAAACGTATCTAGCTGCCCATTTAGCTTGCTGGCTTTGCTCTTTTGTACTTCCTAACGATGAAGTAGACATGATACGTCCTGGTACCTTCAAGGTAGCAAGTTTGATAGCTGCGGGAAAATCAGTTTGCCTTGCTGTTCCTGTTCTGACAAGCATATACCGAGGTTTGAATGGAATCTCTAATGAACTTAGACCCTCTGAAATGAAGTCAACATTTACCGTGCACTTCGTTTACACTTGGTTGGCTCATTATTTTCAAACTCATTACCCAAACCCTCATGATTTGAAAGCGCCTTCAATGGTGACCTACTCAGGCGAAAATGGAGCAAAATTCTTTAGTTCAATTGGTGCTTGCAAACAAATTCAAAATGGAAACAAAGCTTCAATGTCTTGTAAAGTTCTCCCGAAAACAGACCCCATGTGGTATATTGACCATGACAAGGCACCTTGGCGCGATTGGGCCTACTTCATTGCTATTCGCACTAATTATCTTACCTTGCGACAGAATGGAGGCTTTCTTATTGAACCCTACAGCCCACATCGATTTAGCCGCCAATTCGGCTTTTATCAAGATACTCCGGGGAGAATGAAAACAGACATTCGAGAAACCACCTTGGAGCGAGGGCTTCAGTATTGGAGGCAATGCACCTTGCGTAACTCTCAATCTACAGCAACTTTTCCATGTGCACCTTCAGAATTTAAAAATTCCTGCTCATCAGAATACGAACAGTGGTTATCTCAGATTCATGGCACTTACTTCTTAGACAACGTGTTGAACCTAGCTGAGGCTATCCCAAACCAGGATGTGGAAGAAGAAGTTGACATCGTTAATAATTCAGATAATGCCAAAGCTGATGAGGAAGCTGTATCACTAGAGGCCCCGCCCCTTCGAAAGGTGATTGTAGGGAGGTCTAATGGAGCTGGAAAGAGAAAGAACGGTCTCTCACATTCAAATGAGAGCACAACCGACCACAACCCGAAGCGGATCAAAAAAGTCAAATCTCCGATGCTTACCCCGACAACTAAGGCTAAGGTTTTAATCCCTTCTAATCATAATTCATATACATCCATTCTTGCACATATTTTCTTACCATCTCTTTTACTCCTTTTTTTTTGTAGTGCATGCATGATGTATTTGGTTCTGATTACGATGACTCGGATGAAGAAGGATCAACCTCTGTTGCAGCCCCCGAAATCTTAATTGATGATGACCTTTCAGATCACATTTCTCATATCATGAATGAATCTCCCCCATTAATTTCTGCGGCCCAAGCTCCAGACATTACAGAATTTGTCTTTGATAAAGAGATTATGGACGCTAGGAAACTAGTTAACTTGGCAGTGTGGAAACTCTTTCAAGAAAAACTAAGAAGAACCCCTGTCAACGCATTATCTTCTGTGAGGAATGAAGGGGTTAAGATGGTGGACACCTTCAAAAGTGCTCAAGGAATTGACGGATCCGCTCTAGAACAATCATTCAATTTCCTACTCTCTAAAGCCGATGCGTATGACACCATGAAGATAAAACTTGCTGATGGGATAACCAAGAAAGACATTGAAAAGCGTCTAATTGATGCAAAGAAGTGCGCCCATGAATACAAAGACCAAGAGGCTACAGAGACCAAGCAATTGTAAGAATCTGAAACTAAGTTGAAGCAGATTGAAACGAAGATCGAGACTCTGCTGAAGGAGAAGGAAACCATGTTACAAACAGCTGAACGTCTCCGCCAATCTATTCAAAGCGCAAAGCTTGGAGCTCAAACTGCTGCAAGGAATATTAGTGTACTGAAGAAAACACCGATCTTAGAAGATTCCATCGCTGACGAATTGAAGAGTGTTACGCTAGCTTTGACAGACGCTCGAGAGGAGCTATCCACTATGGATATTTTTCATTAATTTCTTTTGAAACCAATTCACCTCAATACCCCCATTTTGTTTTGATCACTTAATGATATTATCAATAAAGTGCTTTTTATCCCTTATCTCTTATTCTTCTTCTTGTTATCCATCATTAACTCCTTAATTTGCATCACTATGTCTGATACTTACTCACTATTTTACATACTTCAACTTATTGCTTTGCTTCACAAACTTGATGTGAACAAACCGAAACATGACTGAACTTAACAAAACGCTAAGCTGCCTACGTACCTCTTTGAAGAGGATCAAGTCATAACGTAGTTCAAAGGGACACGATTTGGTTTTGAATGGGGGGGTGCCGTACACATTTTATACTCATGCGAGCCAGGAGTGACTATTCTTTAACCACTTTAGACAAAGTAGGATATTTAATACTTTAACCACTTAAAATATCTGAGTGGAGTGAATTAATAGTTTAACCACATATAATTACCTTTGGTGGGTGTCGTGCATAGTTTATACTCATGCGGACCAGGAGTTTATCGTACACAGTTTATACTCATGCGGACCAGGAGTTCGTCGTACACAGTTTATACTCATGCGGACCAGAAGTTCGTCGTACACAGTTTATACTCATGCGGACCAGGAGTAACATGTAGTTTAGGCTCGTGCGTCAAGGAGCGTTGTACATGTATTTGTTTTACGCGTAGTAGCGTTTCAAGAACTTCCCATTTATGGGGCCAATGTTCACGCCATCTTCTGAGATCAACTTGTATGCGTCATTTGTGTAGGCTTCCTTCACAACATGAGGGCCATCCCACTTGGGTAGAAACTTATTTCCAACGCGATGAGTGACTACTATAGGTCTTCTCACAGCAAGCACCAAATCACCAACTTGAAAAGAACGTACCTTCACTTTCTTGTTGTATGTTCTAGAAAGGCGAGATTGGTAACACTCGAGTCTTTGTTGTGCTTCCAACCTCTTTTCATCTAACGCTTCTAACTCTTGAAGACATAACTTTGCATTTTCTTCCTCGGTGAGGCCTTCTTGTATGGCTATCCTCAAATAAGGAATTTGATTTTCAAGAGGCACAACAGCCTCAACACCATACACCAAGGAATACGGAGTGGCTTGAGTAGGTGTTCTATAGGTGGTGCGGTATTCCCATAAAGCTTCATTTATTCTTTCATGCCAATCTCTTTTTGACTTGGACACCACCTTCTTTAACAAACTACACAACGTCTTATTGAAAGCTTCGGCAAGACCATTAGCAGCTGCGTTATACATGGAAGATTTCTTTTGTTTGAAATCAAACTTCTCACATAGCTTATCAATCCAACTGTTGCTGAATTGCTTTCCATTATCAGTGATGATATAGCGCGGGACACCATATCTATAAATGATATTGATCCGAATGAAATCAGCAACATTTTCTTTCTTTACTTCCCTCAGAGGCACAGCTTCAGCCCACTTTGAAAAGTAATCTGTTGCAGCAAGAATGTAGAGATGACCACCAGAAGACTTTGTAAGTGGCCCTACCACATCTAAACCCCAAGCATCAAAAGGCCATGAAGCGACTGTCGGATGCAAAGGCTCCGGAGGTTGATGAATCAAATTTCCATGGAACTGACAAGCTTGACATCTTTGTGCATAATCCATGCAATCCTTCACCATGGTTGGCCAATAGTAGCCCATCCTTTTAATTCTGAAATGTAGCTTCGGTCCGGATTGATGAGCACCGCAAATTCCGGAGTGAGCCTCCTCCATTGCTTGAAT
The DNA here is from genome assembly GCA_023678885.1 of Pogostemon cablin. Taxonomy (NCBI): domain Eukaryota; kingdom Viridiplantae; phylum Streptophyta; class Magnoliopsida; order Lamiales; family Lamiaceae; genus Pogostemon; species Pogostemon cablin. The sequence goes on along the minus strand of CM042959.1, from coordinate 41,592,900 downwards.
AGTTTCTTCCTTACCCAAGCATCTCAAGAAAATTCCATCGAATGATCTTCTATAAAGTGTACCCTTAAAGTAGATGAACCGAGGTGCTCGACGCCGAATATCAACCCTTTGTCGTGGATCGTTAGGCAACTTATCATATTTCAAATAATCCACAAGGGGTTGGCGCCAATCTTCTTCTTCAACTTCGAAAACCTCCACCACACGATTTTCAACTTCTTCATAATCATCATCTTCAAAGAGTGGTGGTACAACCCAACTTCTACACACCGGTATTTGAATTTGCATTTCTGGCATATCTATAGTTGATGCTAACTTAGCGAGGGCGTCAGCTTGCTTATTCTCTCTTCTAGACAGATGCTTAATATCAACATCACCGAGATAACCCATAAGCTTTTGAGCATACTTGTAGTAGGGGAACAACTCAGGCTTCTTCACTTCATACACTCCAAGGAGTTGATTTATCACCAATAGCGAATCACCATACACTCTAAGGTGTAGTTGTTTTATATCGACGGCCATCTCTAAACCAAGTATGAGTGCTTGATACTCAGCCACATTGTTAGAGCAATTTTCTGTTAAGGAAAATGAGAAAGGTAGAACTTCACCACTGGATGTTACAAACACGACTCCCGCACCAGCTCCCTCTCTATGAGATGCTCCATCGAAATACATCTTCCAAGGAGAAACTATGTCCACAGTGAAAGCATCTTCATCGGGGAGTTCATCAGATAGTTCCCATTCAGCAGGCATTGGATGATCAGCTAGAAAATCTGCCAACACTTGTCCTTTTATGGCCTTTTGAGGGACGTACACGATCTCAAACTGTTGAAGTTGGAGATACCATCTTGCAAGCCGATCAGAGAGTACTGGTTTTGACATGACAAATTTTAGTGGGTTGGCTTTCGAAACTAGCCGAACTGTGTGAGCTTGAAAATAATGTTTCAACTTCTGAATTACGAAAATAAGTGATAAGCAGATCTTCTCAATGGGTGAATACTTCAACTCGTTTGGAGTCATGGTTCTACTTAGATAATATAGAGCTCTTTCTTTACCATCATCATTTTCTTGTGCAAGTAAAGCTCCCACAGAACGCTCTTGAGCAGCTAGATAAAGGACTAATGGACGTCCCGGTATTGGAGCACTCAACACTGGTGCCTTCATCAAGTATTCTTTAATGCTGTTGAAAGCATTATTGCAAGCTTCATCCCATTCGAATATGCTGTCCTTCTTCATGAGATGACTAAATGGTTGGCATCGACCAGCTAAGTTTGATATGAATCTCCTTAAGTATGCCAACTTTCCTTGCAGACTTTTGAGTTCATGTATGTTCCGAGGCACATGCATTTTCATGATTGCGTCAATCTTTGCTTTCTCAATCTCAATCCCTCGACGGCGAACAACAAACCCAAGAAATTTCCCGGATGAAACTCCAAATGCACACTTGAGTGGATTCATCTTGAGTTGATGCTCTCTTAATCGTTCAAACACTCGCCTTAGATCATGGAAATGATCTTTCTTTTCCTTTGATTTCACCACAATATCATCAACATAGCATTCGACAATCTTATGAAGCGTGTCATCAAATATCTTTTGCATGGCTCGCTGATAAGTGGCACCAGCATTCTTTAAGCCAAATGGCATAACATTATAGCAATATATCCCTTTCGGAGTACGAAAGGCTGTCTTCTCTTGATCCTCAGGAGCCAAACCAATTTGATTGTAGCCAGATGACCCATCCATAAATGAAAGGACCTCATGCCCCGTTGTTGCATCAATCATGAGCTCAGTAATTGGCAATGGAAAGTCATCTTTCGGACATGCCATATTCAAATCTCGAAAATCAACACATACTCTGAGTTGTCCATTTTTCTTTCTTACCGGCACGATATTGGAAATCCATGTAGGATATTTGACTTCTCGGATCTTGCCTGTTTCAAGAAGCTTATTAATCTCGTCCTCAATCAAAGGAATCAACTCTGGTCGAAATCGACGCTGCATTTGTTTAATCGGCCGAGTTCCCTTTTTAATGGACAAGTGGTGCACTGCGATTTTCGGATCTAAGCCTGGCATTTCCTTATGCGACCATGCAAAGACATCTCTGAATTCTCGCAAAAGGCTGACATACTTTGTTTCTTCCTCAACATCTAGCAGAGCACTTATGTAGGTAGGACGTGGGTCATTTTCATCACCTAAGTTAATTTCTTTCAACTCATCAACAGTGGCTTTCACTCCTTCTTCAAATTGTGGAGGGGCATCTTCAGCATCTACTTCCTCCATTTGAGAATCTTCCATAGCAGTAATATGATTGGTAGAAGCTACACTTTCTTTATCATCACTATCATCTTTAGTAAATATGATTCTTTGCACCCTATCTTTCAATGCTCTTCCACTTGAGACAGTCCAGATATTTCGCCGCTTGATGCGAGAAGGATTTTGACTCCGGCGTTTTCGGAGGTTAAGGGACTTGACATGATTTTGCCTCCTACACTTCCCTTTACAGGGTCCAAGCCTTTCGAAGACACTCCCAAGCCTTTCAAAAATAGATATTCTCTTGACTTCCCTACTACTTGCGTCAAACATATCCTCCGTGGATAAAACTTCTCCCTCGATGATATAATTTGTACTTGCTCTTCTAATTGCAATGCGGACTGGCTTTTGAGGGACATATCCCAAACCTGGCTTAGCCTTCTTAATAGTATGACCATCATTTTTCAACATTTTCTGAGTAACATTGAGCCCATGTCCTGGTGGGTTGATAGTTTCTTGACACACCTTGTTCGCCATCGCTTTTTCCCTTGGTTCATAACCAGCCTTCATAAGGAGTTTATAAGCTTGTGGACTATACGACTTGGTTATTTCGGCTTCAAACACTTCACCGTGTTCGGTCTTTGGTCCTTCAATAGGACGTGTGAACCCTTTGAGTGGTGGAGAAGAAAGTTTACTAGCATCAATTTTTGTTAAAGGCAACGTTAACTCTTCCGAGGTCTCAAGCCCTTTGCCTTTGTTCTCCTTGAGAGTGGCAGATGATGTACTACCTTCCTCATCCTTTATTTGTTTATTGCCCCCATTATCTTGCACTGGGGCTTCTTCACGCTTTACTTCCTTTGTACTCTTGAAGAAATATTTAGCATCTGCAAAGTAAGCTTCAGCTTCAGTAAACGGTTTGTCGTCGCCGAACACCCTTTTCACATTATCACCCTCACTATATTTGAAGCACTGGTGTAATGTGGAAGGAATCACACCATTCTCATGTAGCCATGGGCGCCCCAAAAGCATGTTGTACGAAGTTTTTGCATCAATAACATGGAAAAGGACTGTGGATTTCATCTCATCAATTAGCAAATCAAGAACTATTGTGCCGAGAGTCCTTTGCCCCTCATGGTTGAACCCTTGGATCATCAATCGGCTATGGTTGAGTTCATCCAATGGTATTTCTATCTTCTTCAACATTCTTAAGGACAAAATATTCACTGCCGAACTTCCATCAATAAGTATGCGATTCACTCGCATCCCTTTAGTGTAACCAGTCACAAATAGAGGTCGATTATGAGATTGCATACCCAACAACATATCTTCATCCGTGAAGGTCACCTTCATGGAGTAAGCTTTACCCTTAGTTTCAAGTTGTTCGCTTTCATTGTCCTCATTCACGACATGACATGAGCCTCCATTATGACTTTCTTCTACAGAAGTGAAGTTTATGCCCGCCTCATCTTCTAACACGATTTTTCCTTCCTTAACCAGTTGCATGATCTTTTCCTTAAGAACGAAACAATCATGAATTGGATGACTCACCAACCTATGATACTTGCAGTATTTTGGGTCATTAGTTCGACCGACTTCTTCTGGACGTTTCATCTCAGGAAGGTCAAGGAGCTTATTTTTCATCAGATCATCAAATATGCCAGAAAGGTCTGAGTTCAGAAATGGATACTCCTTTTCTTGCATCTCTTTCAGAGTTAACCTTATTTGCCCCCACTCTTGGGCAACTTGCTTCCCTTTGTCTTTCTTATCATTTTCATTCTTTCGAACCTTGACCGTCATAATATTTGTGGCCATTGACTCTTTGTTGGAACTTTTAGCATAGGACTTGCTCCCCCTTTTGAAATCTTGTTTATCTTTAGACTTGTAGGAGTCCGACATCGGTGAATGTTTGATTCCACTAGCAGCCATACTTAATTCCATGTCATGGGCCCTAGTAGCCAACTCTTTGAAAGTCTTAGGTTGAATTCCTTTGAGTATATAAAGGAGATTCCATTCCATTCCTTGGATACACATCTCAATGGCAGACTCTCCGGATAATCGGTCCTTGCAATTTAAACTCAAATTTCTCCATCGATTGATATAATCAATCACAGGTTCTTCCTTCAATTGACGAGTATTAGTTAACTCAGTCATGCTAACAGTTCTCCTTGTGCTGTAGAAATGATTAAGGAACTCATGTTCCATTTGTGCCCAACTATCAATGGATTCAGCTTGCAAGTCGATATACCAATCAAATGCATTTCCTTTGAGAGAGCGAACGAACTGCCTTATCATATGGTCTCCATAAGTACCAGCGTCATGGCAGGTCTCAATAAAGTGTGCTATATGCTGCCTCGGGGTTCCCTTGCCATCAAACTGTTGGAACTTGGGAGGCTGGTAGCCAGCTGGCAACTTCAAGTTGTCCACTCTTTTCGTGTATGGCTTGACATAAGTAACAGTAGGCTTGGAATTCTCCTCAAACCTCTCTTTTATTGTTCCAAGTATAATATCCTTGAGTTGATCTACTTGGAGCATTCCATCAGCTGAAAGTGGCAACATTCCTTGAGTTTGCTCCTTTTCAATAGTCTGGCGCCTTGTGACCTCTTCTACTTCACTATCGTCCATGACTCCTTTTCCGTTTGCACGGCTAGTCTCCGCGATGTCTCTTTTCATCAATTGGGAGATCTTTGTGTCTTGAGCTTCTATGTGTTTTGTGAGCCCCTCGATAGCTTTCATCATGTTTGCTAATTGTTCCTCAACAGTCGTGGCGCCTGCCATCATTACTGGAGCTGCAACGGAGTCAGATGAAGAGTTTGAAGATGCAGAATCTTCATCACTATCATCCTTCATAGGTAATTGTTTTCTCGAAGCCTCCTCAACCGAAGGGTTGGATCCAGATGAGGCTTCCGAACGAGCTTTTTCTGACATGCTCCTCGTAACAACAGCAACATATTCAGTCAATGCCTCTGAGAGCTTAGAAGCAGCAGTCCTACCTATAGTAATCCTGACAGGAGTCATATCGTACTTTCGAGCTTGTAGAGAAAAGAGATGAGAGGTAGAGACTGTCCCACCGGGCGTGCCAAAATTTGTAACAATAAATTTTTTTGTATTTATAATGAAATAAATACAGGTGAATTACAATGATAATCCAGATGGATTAAACTTGATGATTAAGGAAACAATCTCTATCAATCCTCTGATTCTTCTCTAGAACCAATTTGGTTTGACTTTGACTGCGTTGACCGCGTTGACTGTGTGTTTTGAGTCGGATCTTCAGTTGAAGCTTGTCCGAACTCGGATTTGAATCTTATTACGTTAATCCAGAGGCGTCGAGCCTTTATTTAGATTAAACGTACTTGATCCGAAGAACACTCGATCTGGGGGACTTAGCACCTTAATCCCGGGTCGTATGTTGTTCTTGGCGCGAAGAACACCGAAGAACTCAGTATATGAAGAACGCTTGATTTGGGGGGCTCCGCACCTTAATCCCGAATTGTTTGCCGTTCTTGACTTGAAGATGCTTGAAGATCTCAAGGGAGCGCTGCTCGTGTTCTTGATCTCTTCAGAGCGTTTATGTCTTCAAGTATTTTAGTGTGTCCCCGGAGTGAATGAAGGAGGGCTCCTTATATAGGTGAATGATGAGGATACTCCATAAATATCTCGCAATCTGATTGGTCCATGACAGATTTGGCCTGGTTATGCGGGCTTGGGCCGTTCCAAATATATCACAGTTTGATTGGTCATTGCTTAATTTGACCTAATTCTGGAACCTTCCATGCTTTACTTAACTTAGGGGTCAAGCTTTACTTAATTTAAACCCTACTTAATTTGTTGGGTATTAAATTAATTATCAATTATTTATTAATCTATTTTAGGAATTAATTTATTAAATTCCCAAAATAAATTAAAATTGATATTTAATCAATAAAATCCACGTGTCGTCATTTGATTGGACCGTGAATTTTAATTGCTTACAATGTCACTATAGGCGGGGGGAAAATACGGTGGGGGCGGGGATGGATACTTTTGGATGGTATGCTCGGAGGGGTGACTGACAACTCCCTTAGTGGGACGAGCACAATCATTGGTAGCTTACAACTGTCGACTTTCACTGATTTATTTTTGGCGATCAGATAACTTTTATATTGAAAAAGTGATACTAAATTGATAAATAAAAAGTAATAATATTATTTTATGAACAATTTTATTATAGTTTGTCTAAGTTAAAGGTTACAATTTTTTATTTTTTTTGTCAAATTTAGCCCACACAAAACAATTGATTAATCTATGTTCGTTCACATACAATATTAACACATCTATAGCATGGGACACCAAATGATATAGGAAATTCAAATAGTACTCAATGAGCTAAGCATAAGACAAAAATCTAATGTTGGTGAATTTTCTTTACATATAACGCGGTTGTTTAAAATCATGAAAATAATTGAACAAAGGTTAAGGTTCGAACCTTACCGTCACTCATTTATGAGAAAATTCTACATGCAAGACTTGAGGCAAAATTTCTCGCCTGCATGTGAGGAACGTGTTAGAGTGTAACATGATTAAGTATTAAACGATTTATCTATCTATCAGTTTAAACTTTTAAATGAGGTGGTCGTTTGACAGTAACTAATCACAATATTTATCTCAATAATAGAGGAAGAAATTAAATTACATAACATACATAAAACCCAGTTCACACACGAAAAAAAAAGATTACAAAGATAGGCTTGGTACAAAGACTCCTATAGACATGCATCTAAATTAGGATTAATGCATGCAAAAGGATATCTAATAATTATGTGATACTACCTCCGGCTACTTACTAGCTATCCATTTCACTATTCCTTGTCGTTCGTTTCAAATTTATCAATTTTCTCTATTTAATAAAGAAAGTATACAATATGAACCACCACTTCTCTCTAACACAACTACCCATTTTACCTATAATAATAATACTCCTTAATCCACTTGCAAAAAGCAAATAAAGACCTTAGAATTGTCCACGTGTAAACAGCAAATGGTTACATTGTAAGTGCCCGGAGGGAGTATTATTTTCACATGCAGCCCTAATGTAGAATTGCAATGGAAAGGAGCCTGATTATTTCAAACACAAGGAAATTAAATCGAAATATTAAATAGAGTAATAAAAATGAATTTTGCTTTTATACATATTGATGATCATCAGCCCCCAATTATTGAGCCCACCACACTAATAGCGCCGGTAGGCGGTAGCCACCCATCGAGGACGCCGGCAGCACCGAGCGTGCCGCTACCACCCAATGTGTCAGTCATCGTCCCCGCGGGCCGCGGCACGTCATAGAGTAATGATACATACGTGAGGAGGAAAATCTCAATCTTTTCTTCTAAGGATTAATATTTTTCTTTTAGAGTATGGATTCTTTTTTATTCTTAAGTGTCAATCATCCGAGAATTTGCAATAATAAATGTAACACCAAAATTTATCAGACATCTGGACCGATCTTTCTAGTCTAGCCGATGAGATCAATCTGATATGCTTGGAGTACATTATGTTGGATTAATATAAGGCTGGTGGCTGATTAATTACTAACTAATCATCACTACCAAATTCCAATCAATATCATGTGCATCCCAATTTAGTCGTTGGCCAATTCATATATAGGCGAAACCTCAGAAGTTTACATATATAATGGCATCCATAAAGATAATAAACTCATAATTTGTTCAAGTACTTCTTGCCAACCATTTCAAATGGCTTTTTTAATAATTACAAAAATAAATAAATAATATTAAAGTGGACTTTGAGATTCCTACAATCTTTTACTTGAGGTTGATAACCTTATTTTGGATTTCTTTACTAATAAATTCCAGAACATGTGACAAATATTTAATTAAATGTTTTTGCACAACAACCTTGATGGCTGTCCAAATTATAGGGATTAAAACCAATTCAATTCATAACTTTTCTCATGGTATATTTTAGTCCTAATAAAGATAAGTTTGTCAATTTAGTCTCATCGGTGAAAAATAGGGCCAAACACGTCCTATTTTCGCTGAAAAATGCTGACATCACCGGAAAACGTTACGTGAGACAATCGGAATCGCCGATTTCTGGACGACACGATAACGTGGCACCCTGATGGCAGGTGAGTTTGCGGGATAAAAATCAATTCAAACCCATAACTTTTTTCATGGTCTATTTTAGTCCCAATAAAGATAAGTTTGTCAATTTAGTCCAACCGGTGAATAAATAGGGCCAAACACGTCCTCTTTTCACCGAAAAATGGCATGTGATTGTCACGTGACAACCGGAATGCCGATTTCCGACCGAGACGATGACATGACGCCCTGATGGCAGGTGAGTCAACAAATTAAATGTTATTTTAATGCCAACAAGGCATTTTTATTTTCTAAAATTTTAAATAATTAGAAAACAAAAATTAAACCCAAAAAACGTATAATAAATTATTTAATGTCGATTTTCTTTTTTAGTACTCCCTCCGTCCCATAAATAAATTCACACTTTCAATTTTTGTTCGTCCCATAAATAAGTTCACATCCCCAAATAAGGAAATACACACAAATCAATAACCCCACAACACACTTTAATTTCAAAATTGCCACCCCTTTACAACTCACATAACTCACTTATAATTTATTTATTACCTAAAAATACCAAACTACCCTTAAACGTAAATTTTTTCTTAAACTCCGTATCTACAGCAACTATGAACTTCTTTTTAGGACGGATGTAGTACTTTTTTGTTTTAAATTTTGTTTTCTGATTATTTAAAATTTTAGAAAATAAAAAAGCCTTGTTGGTATTTAAATAATATTTAGTTTGTTGATTCGCCTACTATTAGGAGGCCACATCATCGTCCCAGCTGAAAATCGGAGATATCGGTTGTCACGTAACAATCAAGTGTCGTTTTCTGGTGATGTCATCATTTTTCGGCATATGACGAGTTTGGCTCTATTTCTTCACCGGTGTGACTAAATTGACAAACTTATCTTTATTGGGATTAAAATAGAAAATGAGGAAAGTTACGGGATTGAATTGGTTTTTCTCTCGTTGACTCACCTGCCATCAGTGCGCCACGTTATCCGGCCGAAAACCGGTGATTCCAGTTGTCTCACATGGAATTTTTCGATGATGTCAGCATTTTCAAGCAAAAATAGGACGTGTATGGCCCTATTTCTTCACCGGTAGGACTAAATTGACAAATTTATCTTTATTGAGACTAAAATAAATCATGAGAAAAAATTATAAGATTAAATTGGTTTTTATCCCCCAAGTTATATATTGTGTATATTAATTTAAGAATTAGGGTTAATGGTTGTAAAAGTCACCACCTCTAGTTTCGATTTTTAGATCAGTTTAAATTTTTGGAATTTTGTAAAAAAATATATATCACTTTAACATAATTTTGCATTTCTAACGACTTGAGCAGCTATATGCATCATGCATGTCGGGATTGAATTTCATATTCTACATTAGGTGTTTTATTGGTGTTTCATAATATAAAAAAATTATACCATACAAATGACTATTAAACATGGTAATTTGGGAAAAGATCATAACACGTGTTAATCATTTAGAAAGTGGAATACAAGATGAAATGTCTCATTAGAATAGATGATCTGTCATCTAAAAGCTTACACAAATATCCCTTCTGTTACATAACCACCTCATTAAAAGCTTAAATTAATAAAGAGAAAATAGTTTAATACTTAATCAAATCACTCTAACATCTTTCTCCCCGTCATGTGGCATCTCTTCCCCCTTACAAATATGTCCCCTTCTTTACCACCAACAACTATTAGTTACTCACTTACTACCGCTAGTTCTTATCCGAAGCCTCCATTGAATAGCATATCAACATGTTATTAGTAAAGAAATCCAAAATAAGGTTATCAACATGAATTACTCCTAAAAGATTGTAGAAATCTCAAAGTCGACTTTAATATATATATTTAAAATTTGAAATAGTTGGCAAGATCAAATAAAGAGTTGTACTATCTTTATGGATGCAGCCATTATCAATATTATATAAAGTAGTGCTGAGGATTTCTTAATATCGCCCAGTAAATGTTGGTGATTGATCAACAACTAGTTAATTGGTAATAATAATTAGAGAATAATTAGTTAGTAATTAATCAGCCACAAGTCTTATATTAATCCAATGAACTCCCTCATGTGCTATAAATACCCCTTATTAGCAACTTCTTCTCCATCATCAAATTAAAAGCATTTCTTCTCATCAATTAAAAAAAAAAAAAAACCGATGGCCATGGTTAAGAATGCATGCATTTTCATTCTGGTGGTGATGACCATCACCTACACGAGTGATGCCACGCGCCACCTTCTAGACCTCGCATCAGGAAGCCTTAGTGGGGCCGGTTCTGCACTCGGTGTCGCTAACGGCGCGCTGAATGTGACGGGGGCGGTGACTGACACTTTGGGCGGCAATGGGGCGCTAAATGCAACCGGCGCCATCGGAGGGGTGGCTAACGGCGCCATTGGTGGGACGGGTACAATCATTGGTGGGTGATGATATGATGATCGAGAATTTATCATTCTTCATTTTTATTACTACATCGATTATTTCATATTTCTATTTTCCTTGTGTTTGGAATAATCACCCTCCATTCGGAGCCAGTGATCATCCCTTCTTATTCATGTACCATGTCCTTTTCATTTGTCAACTCTTTGGTATGAAATTTGTTCAATTTCTTCTATTATTCAGATATGTATATTATGATTTTAAGCATATATATGTGAAAGATGTAAATTACATTTTTATCGTACTTTTTTAAGTTTAGTCTATATGCCGCCCTTGAATGTAATAGTCCTCCATTTGCATTATATTAATAATCAAGTCCCTCTTTGATGTACGAAACATACAGGAAAAGTGAATAATTGAAGTAATTAACACTACAAAATAAAATACTCCATCCGTCTCGTCCTTATAGTTACGTTTGTTTTTTACACGGGAATTAATGAATATAGTATTTTAATGTGTATTGAGGTGAGAAAAATAATAATTTAATGTAAAATGGGTAGGTGTATTAGTGAGATGTGTGAACCCATGGAGAGAGAAATAATTAATTTGTGTAGGTCACATATGCTAAAAAAGGAAATGTAACCATTAGGATAGGACGCCAAAATAGAATATTAATTAATTTGTGTAGGTCTCATATGCTAAAAAGAGAAATGTAACCACTAGGATGGGACGCCCAAAATAGAAATATGTAACCATTAAGATGGGACGGAGGGAGTATTTTTTGCAACGGAATTTACCAACGGAATTCAATCATTTGTTATTACCAATGAATTAGCAAATAAAATGAAAATTTTCTATTCGCAATGGAATGCCAACGGATTTATTCTCTATTTTACCAACAGAATTCAATCCGTTGGTAAACCAACGGATGACAAAGGGAATCTTCATATAAATTACCAACGGATTACCAACAGAATTATTTACCAGCGGAATTGATTCTCCATGTCCCCGGGGCGTAGGAACTTTTGCCTTTATATATTAGTATCATTATTTTTCATCCGTCTATGGTGTGCTTTTATTTCTTTTCAGGAGGTAAAGTACCCAGGCATCAGCTATGCCAGATTTGTTACCACACAAGCGAATTCTCCAGCTCAATACCTTCCAATTTTCTGCCATTAATTCGTGATAATGTGTGTACATTTCCCCCTTCAATACCTTCTAACTTTTAGTAATTTTATTTTTATTTTTGTAAATCGATTATACCTATTGTTGAATAAAGTAGAATTGAAAATTAATATTGTTGAATATGTTTTTGACAATTCTTATGACTGTGGATCTGTAATTTGGGATACAGTGAGAAGAAATGTTGTTCAGCTAACTTGCCATACATTGTCTACATTGCTTAATGGGAATGCATCTCTTCTATGGATAAAATGTGAATAATGAATACAACTAATTTACTATGGCTAAATATGAATAATCTTCTAATCTTTAAGTTCGTGAAAGAACCGGAGTCTAATTTCCTCTCCGGAGGTTCTTTTCACCGTAAAGCTTTAGCCTTTTCACTGCATTACCTTATTACTCATTCATGTAATGTTTGATGGGTTGATAATTGTATTGTTTTCTCTTTAAGTGCCTTAAAAGATGCATTGCTGCCAGGAGAAGTTATCCAGCTTTACACTGATGCATTTACAGCTCTTGAAGAAGATGGGAAGGAACAAATGACCTTTGAACTCTATCGTTCGTTACCAGTGTTTATGTAAATCTTGAGAAGTAAACTTAGATGAGTCTAATAGTTGATGCTAACAACACATTTTTTACACTCATTCCTTCTATCCATCCATATGTTATTGAGGATGAGGATGACTTTAAATCAAAGGTCCATAAAAATTCCAGTTACTTTATTTATTTATGTGTTTGACGGCTTTAATGTTTTATATATCTTCGCAATACAGGAAAACATTTATGTATTTCTTCCCTCAAATTTAGAATATCACTTTAGAGTCTCAATTGGGAGGCACATATCATCTCATTCAAGAATTATATTGAGTGAGGCTCTTGTGCACCCGGGCGCACGGAACACATTCCGTGCGCCTTTACAATTTTCATGTCCCTTTACAATTTAAACCCCTAGCAATACATAGGTTTAAATAGGATTGGAGGGGAGGGTTGTTTTCACATGGGGACACGGAGCATCTTTCCGTGTCCTCGGGCGCACAGGAGCTTTTGCCTTATATTTCATTAAACAAGTGTAGGCTTTTCAATATACTCCTCAGTTTATGTTTATGTTTGTTTTTGCACGTAAATTAAGAGATAATATTTTAATGTGTAGTGAGTTGAGAAAAATAATGTTTAATGCGAGGTAAGTAGTTGTATTAGTGTTGTGTGTGGATCCTACATGAAATAGATAATTATTTTGTGTACGTAGGCCCAAGTTAAAAAATATATAAACCTTTAACTTGGGACAAACTAAAATGAAAAATATAAATTTTAACACGGGAAATATGATTTGACATTTTTCCAATATTTTGCAACTTAATTTCTCATTTTGCTGCATTCTAATTCATTATAAACAATTTAATGTCATTAGCACAGTCTCATAAACCTTATGTATTGATTTTTTCATTTGATTAATAATTTGAAAATTTTGTATAACATTGAATATCACAAAATAAATAAATAAATAATTAATTGTATCAAATGAATTGGTATATACAATATTTTCGCAATGGAATGCCAACGGATTTATTCTCTATTTTACCAACAGAATTCAATCCGTTGGTAAACCAACGGATGACAAAGGGAATCTTCTATAAATTACCAACGGATTACCAACAGAATTATTTACCAACGGATTTGATTTTTTGTTGCTAAAATTTTACCAACCACCACTTTACCAACAAAAATTTACCAACAGATTCTATTACTAATCAGTTGGTAAATTAATTTAATAATAGAATTAAGGCTTTTCCCAACAGAATATTCCGTTGATAAAAAATAATTATTTTTTTTAGTGTAAGAAGAACGCATAGTAGAAATAGATAGAATGCGATTAAATATAAATGCATTAATTGATCGATCAAGGACGAATAATATAAGGGTTAATTACGTCAAAAGTCCCAATCTTTTCACGAATTTCAGATTAGTACAAACTTTTCAATATTTATAAACAAGTACTTGACCTTAATAATAATAATAATGGGAGTATCCCTTATCATTAATGATGAGGCCGCCGCCATGCGTGGCTACTCTCTCGTCTCTGCAACCGCAGTCTGACTTTTGAAGTTCTTCATGCAACGAAATCGTCGGACTCCTCTGAATCTTCGGACCATATTGAATCATTTTTTACTCCCTGAAATCTTGTTCATCACCAATTCTTGTGGTAGAAGGGAGACGCCCTCCTACCTCTATGATTCTGATTGAGAATGGTACATTAGAAACTGTTAGGCTTATTCTGCGCACTTCAATTTAATCCTCAAGTATAAGGATGTCAATTGTAGCAGCAAGTACCCAAGTTAAATTATCGATCCCATTGAGACAGCTAATTATTTATTTAATCTAGATTACTATCTAATCAGAATTAAGTAACCAATTTCTAAAGTTTTGTTGTGAATTAATAATCTAAATTATGGAATATTAAATACTTAATTAATTAAAAGCAATAGCAAAATAAGACAAGTTTTAATCAAGAGATAAGTGACAGTTCTAAGGTATCAGGTATAGACCAATTATTTCGGGTTTCTAGACTTCCAATTACCCATTCATGCAGTTTCAATGAAAATACACCACATAACCTCGTTAATCCACCGAATATGATTCGATTCTAAGCTAACAGTATACTCTGGTTTAAATCCTAAGGTGCGCAAATATTACCAAGCCTTATTCCTAGATACTAATCAAAGCAAGCAACAATACCTCCGGATGGTAAGCTTGACTAACACGATATTTTCTGGAATTACTATAAGGTTCTATTCGCTTCCTACTTGAAAGTTTAATTGCATTGTTCCACTAAACAATTCAAGTATTTGATTTACCAGTTCATAGAATTTAAGTGTTTATAGCGGAACTACTTCAATCCCTAACAAATAGATAATACCAAACATGAACGCACACAAGCTAACACAATAATCCAAGTATTATAGCGGATGTCATGAATATATTATGAAGACGTTACGAATCAGAAAAGCAAGTCTGAATAAATTAAGTAAAATCAAAAGCTCAACTGCATAAAATCCCAATCTATGGTCTAGGTTCTCAAATCAATCCATCAAACCCTAGAACTGTATAAGAAATTAGCCTATGAGGTCACAAGCAACACTTATGGATAAGCAATTCATATCAAAAATCAAGATAAAAGGAAGGGAAAGATTAGAAACACGAAACCCTAGCGTAAGCGTAAGTCTGCGTCCCTTCTCTGTCTCTCCGATTAGCACTTGAAACACACTTGGAGATGGATGGATGATGAAATTAGATATAAATCTGATATGAAAGTGTTGGTGGAGTGAAATTGATGATGAATTATGGATGGGTTCTCTCCAATTTGTGTATCGATATCCCCTAATCTCTCGTGGACTATTGCAGAGCTATTTTTCGATCGAATTCTATCTCAAAAAGTGACCTGAAGGGTATAAATACAGTGTTGTATCAAACAGGCCTCGTCTGGGCCTAATTTTAGGCGCTCGGCACCCAACTCGGCCCGAACTGAGTATGGACCTAGCCGAGCGGGGGTCGAGCTGATGCAGGATCACTTGCCACGTCATGTGGATCCTATCTGGACCCCACTCGCCGAAATATGGCTGCCGAGTCAGGCTGGCTCGCCCCCAGTTGCTAGCCGAGCGGGGGAGACTGCACTGCGCGATCTCACCGTTTTGAGCATAACTTCCTCATACGGATTCCAATTTAAGTGATTTTTACGCTCAAGCGATCTTATCTTCTTTAGCTTTCTAACATTTGAATATGTAAAAAGTCATACAAAGTGGCACACACGTTCTGTTCGGCACAGCATGCGCGACGTTATCACTTTGATCATAACTTTCTTATTTGGAATCCGATTGGGGTGTTCTTTACGTCAATGAACCTCTCTTCTGTGGCTTTCCAACCATATATCACATGATCAAATTTGACTTCTACATGAATACAGAAAAACTATGCAACGTGGATGTGCGTTTTTCAGCATTCCTTCACACTTTACACTCTTCATTCCAACTCTGAACTTTTGATCATGTTTTACCCTTCAAAACTCACAAAAACACCTTAGTAGCCTCAAAATCGTGTAAATACTTAAATGTACATAATTTCATACAAAAAAGATGACTTTTCTAAGCAAAATAGTGTAATGTGCACACATAAAATACGTGAAATTACACTCTCAATAGAAACCATGATTATTTTAGAAGATAGAATCCAATCAACGTTATTCATTTTCACTAATACGAACCCAACGTCAACTCGACTTCTCTCTGTTGTATTATAATCGACCATAAGAGCCACCCCTATGAGGTTGCCGGTGGGTGGAGTTCGCCATTGACACCCATTGTTAGAGTTATCTTTGCCACCTGCCTCACTGTGTTCTTCACTGTGTGTCTCAGATTCTCCTCCAGGTGTCGGAGATTAATTACTTGGCATAACGCGATCAGGAAAGTTGACGACATGAGTTTAAAGATGTCCAAAGCTTCCACTATCTTTCTCGAACCAGTGAGTTCACATCCTGGTTGTGTTGCGATGCGCTTTCGACATGGTTCGTCACCGGGTTGGCTAAGAATTGGAGCTCCGAACAGTATGAAGCTATAGCGATTTCTGCTATTTTGAACCCGTAATCCAAGCTTGGATTCTGCCCGCTCGACAGATTCGACGTGGAGGGCCTTGTTTCTAGAAACGTCGATCAAGGGATTATCGTTTACTGAGTTGATCTCCCTCTCGATCATCTTCATGGATGTCAGAATGACTTCAATTTGTGGGCCCAGCCACTGCGGCGATATACGGAGGGTGTTCCATTATGGCGGCGGCTTCAATCTATCCTGGGTGGTGCTTCAGCTTATGAGTCGGGTGGTCCATGAACTCTGGTTTGCTTCATACTCATTGCGTCGGAGGTGGTGGTGGCGGCGACAAGCTGGCATTGGCGTGGCTGAGCTAGCATAGATTTTAGCAAATGAGGAGAGAGAGTAATGTTGCAAAATATGAATTATATATTTTTATTATTATTATTATTATATTTTTACAGGTGGAGGAGGGTGATGTAATAAAAAAATACCACGTCACCATCGAGCAGGCCTCCCGCTGCCCAGTGGCTTGATTTGAAAAACGGGTTAAAGGTCGAGTACTTATTTGTAAATATTGAAAAGTTTGGACTAATTTGAAATTCGCGAAAAGGTTGGGACTTTTGACGTAATTAACCAATACTATAATAACAAATTATTACTTTTCTGTTCATAATTAATTTCACATTTTTGTTTTTTTTTTTTTTGTCTGTTCTAAAATAAACTTCATCACAAAGAAATGAAAACATCATCTCAATCCTATAAAAACTGTAAGCCTATAACCTTAAAATATATCTTAATTTCAAAACTATTACTCAAAGTCAAAAATTCATGTGCCCCATGGGAACACAAAAGTTTATGGTGTAGGAGACCAACTCTTACTCAAAAAAGGAAATGTAACCATTTAAATAAAATACTCAAATTGAAAATATGTAACTATTTGGAGGGGACTCGAATAACAGTCAAACAAAAAGAAAATATTAATAATAATTCATAATTTTTGTTCCAAAATGCTTTGAAAATAGGGAAATTTTCAAAAATGCCCCATTCAATACTCTTTTTTTTTAAAATTGCCACCCAACATAAAATATTTGGAAAAATGCCACTCTTAAAAATTTTGAGACACAAATACCCTTGATCTTAAATTAGAATACCACTCTCTTTTCACTCATTTTACTAGTTAGTCGCACAACCAGTCGCGTAAATGGTCGCGCGTATTATATTCTAAGAAGTTGCATGGAATGTTGCACTTTGATCGCATAAAAGGTCGCATTTAGGTTAGCGTGCATGCAACCATTTGTGCGACCAACTATGGTTTCTGCACATAGTCGCATTATTAGTCGCACAAACAGTAGCATACAGGGTCGCGTGTGTGATTTCGTAAGTAGTAGCATAAAATATTGCAACATAGTCGCATAATTGGTCGCACAAAAGGTATCATGCAGGGTGCAATAGTAGGTCACACAAACAGTCGCATGCAGGGTCGCGTATATAGTCTCGTAAGAAGTTTCATATTTGGTTACACATGAAGTTGCTTATAATAGAAGCGCATAACCACATAATAGGTCACACAAATAGTCGCAGGTAAAGCGCTTGTTTAGTCTTGTAACATGCGATCCTTCGTGCGACTACTTGTGCGACCAAATATGCAACTATGTACTTTTGTCCATAGTCACACAAACAGTCGCATGTAGGGTCGCATGTGTGATCTCTTAAGAATTTACATAATTGGTTGCACATGAAGTTGTCATAATAGAAGCTCATACTCGCATGGTAGAAATAAGTAGTAAAGGAACTCTCGCACAAATATTACAATCCTAAATCTGAAAGCACATCTAATAATATACGAAAAATAATGATTAAAGGAACTTCTAATACATATAAAGACAACGGTTCAAACAAAATACCTAAGTTTACAATGTTTTGAGACAACTCAACAAAGTTGCTAAAACAATAAATTTACAAAATGTATTATTATAAGTGTTGGCTATTGGATCGTTTGGCTCAGCGTGATCCGTTAGGAACTCAAGTAAACAATTACAGCGGAAGCAAAATAAAAGTTTACCATTCTTTTGGGTTGATGTAGAACCACCTCTTGATCTTCTGTTGTATGACCCAAAGTCAACTCTGTGTGGGCAACAATCTCCAGAATCCACTCAATCTGCTAATTCCCTCTTTTCACGTCAAAAGTGGCGCAGGCTTAGGGTTCCAGGAAGTTGAGATGACTTATATATTGGGCTACAACAGGGACCAGGAGGAAAAATTGGATTGGGCCTCAATTGGATTTAATTAATCAAGCTTAGCCCAAAGCTTATAATTAAATTCAATAATAATAATATAGTCCACTAAAATATTATTACTGCACTATCCATCCAATCCCAAAATTATATTTTGGGCTCCTTCTTATTATGAGCCTGACAGTCTCCCCATGTTTAAGATATATAATGTCCATTAATTAATTAAGTTACTGATAACTCCATTAATTAATATCTCATCCGAGAATAGTACCACTCAACCTTATTATCATGCCCGAATTAATCCACTTGCAAGATTTACATGATAAACCTTATGAGCTCCTCAAGGGGATATCATCAACCTATGTCGGACATGAATTCCTTCTACAATCAACAGCATACCATAGAGACAGTACTACTTCCCAACTCACCGAGTTTGTTGATTTAATACATGTAAAACTCACCCATTGATGAATCAAAGAAATATATACTGTCTTACGAGTCGAGGTTATTGTATAGGGATTAAGAGCACGAATATCCATAATAACTGAGATCAAGTTCTTCTATATAGACAGTACAAGTCGAACGATTTTAAGCGGTCCTGCTCAATACAGACTAAGCGCACTAATGTGATTCTATAGTCAAGACAAACTAATATCAAATCACACTACAACTATCCCAATAGATAGTCCCCGTCTATCTCGGTTGTGAGCATCTGTTTATACTTTATAAGGAAACCAATAATATGATCTTCCGCGTGTTGTCGCATAACATATTATCTACAGTATAAAGTAAATGGACTTTTGCACAAACATATAAATAAACAATTTATAATATGCAAAACGTTTGATCATATGATTCTCATTTCAAATAAAATTATTTAAAACATTATTCAATACAAAAGCTAGGCTTTAAGTATACAATCTAACAATAAGATACATGTGCAACACCTAAGACGACTCGAGAAATATCCCAATGACGACCTCATTGGATTGGTAAATTTTCATCTTTCTTTATCATCTTTCTTTTGTTTTGCCACAGCCATTCTCCATTTGATGTATAAGTCGTTTGTAAAATTTTCCACTCCTTTTTTAAAAAAGTATTATGTGTTAACATAATGTAAATAATAAGTATAATGAGAAAAAATTAAATTTTATTTTTAAATCCTACTTACCCAGAAAATGAGTTCAATAATAGCTCA
Organism: Pogostemon cablin; assembly: GCA_023678885.1. Classification (NCBI taxonomy): domain Eukaryota; kingdom Viridiplantae; phylum Streptophyta; class Magnoliopsida; order Lamiales; family Lamiaceae; genus Pogostemon; species Pogostemon cablin. The sequence goes on along the minus strand of CM042959.1, from coordinate 41,572,979 downwards.
ATTTTGTAAGAAATCCTTCGACCATAGTTGGGACTTTAATACAATCAAGCACAATGACTCAATAGCAAAGTTATCACATGCTAATTTTCTTACATGAAACTCCTCTCAATAGCATAATGTCTATAAACACAACAATATCTCAGTTGATCCATTGACAGAAAAACACATTGATTGTGCGATTTTGGAGCACAAAAAATCCTCCATTTATGAAATTTTTATAACATCAATTAATGTCAATATTTATTCTTTCTTTTTGCTGCTAACCAATAATTACTAACGGGATAAACAACTAATGTACATTAACAAATGAAGAGAGAGATAGTAATTCTTTGCAATTTGGATCTTGAATCAACTTTTATGAGCTACGCCTAAATTTGAGGAGTTCAACCAGGTTTTTGTTGTTAAATGCACCACAAATTTACAAATCCTTTAACTTAGGTTAGTTGGTTCAAATAATAAAAATATATTCTAATGTTATCGGTATAGTGTAATTTTCTCCATTTCAAAATAAAATTTATTCAAATAATGGCACATTCAACCACTTCAAATTCATATTAAGTTTGTCCAATATTCATAAACTAAACAGAGGAGGTGCAGAACACACTTAGGCTCCAAAATTTCACATTTTAAATTGTTGAAGTTCTACCCCAAAATCCAACAAATAACACAAGAGTTAAATATAAAAAGGCTACCTATGCAATCAGATGGCGACATACATAAACCTTGAGGTAAACAGAAAAACACATACATAAACCTTGAAAAACATGGTGAGCACGTCAGATGGCGACAAATACAACTTGATCGAGCAGAGGAGCGTTAGCTTGCCGCACTAGGATTTCTTCTTCCTCTGCCACAGCCAATTCTTTTGTGCGCTTTAAAAATCCATTGCTTATTCTAGGTTGAGAATGAGAAGGGATGGAGAATGTGTATGACCTCCAAAGCTTGGTCTCTTGAATCGTCTGCAAAATTAGAAAAGTGAGAAAAGGGGTTTTAGAAAAGGAGGGCAATTGTGTCTCAAAATTTTTAAAGGTGGCATTTTTTTAAAAAAAAAATTATACTCCCTCCGTCCCATAAATAAATTCACACTTTCTATTTTTATCCGTCCCATAAACAAGTTCACACCCCCCAATAAGGAAATATACACAAATCAATAACCCCATAATACACTTTAATTTCAAAGTTGTCACCCCTTTACAACTCACATAACTTACTTTATAATTTATTTACTACCTAAAAATACCAAACTACCCCCAAAAAGCAACTTTTTCTTAAACTCCGTATCTACAGTAACTGTGAACTTCTTTATGGGACGGGGGAGTAATGGGATGCACTTTTAAAAAAAAAAAGAGTATTAAATGGGGCATTTTTGGAAATTTCCTAAAGGGGAGTAAAACATAAAGCCATCTTTCAGTTATATAAGCCTAATATTAATTTCAGAACACCAACATTGGGCCCCCACGAATTGATAACTTGGTCCATTTGTGGCCAAGCCCATTTTTTGAGTTTCATTAATCATATTCAAGAACAAATTGAGTAATGTTGTGAAGGTTAATAAGTGAGATTATATGTCTCTAAATCCCGCCCCTGCCAAGAAGTATAACGTATGAATATGATCGATTCAAATTTGCAATTTGTATTCATCAGTGGATGATCACGAAGTGGAGAGAAAGAAAAAACGAAGAATTTGGAGAATTTCGCTGTTTAAAGTTTTAGAAATTCCTCCACAAAACCCATATTCAGCACACAGCATTCAGCAAGCACAGTGCTGAAGCAGAAGCCTCGTCCGAGAAGCCCTAATTGAACCCAATGAAAATGAGATTCCGGTGGAATTGTTTCTTTTCAATCTCCGAAGGAACTCAATTGGAGCAAAGGGTAAAAAATCATGAATCCGAGCTACGGTAAACCGAACAACAAATCGGGCTCGATAAATGCCTTCGATTTCGACCTCGGGCTGGGTTCGAGTCGTTCGAAACCTATGAATGATCAAAGAAACCAGAAATCCACTTATTCACCAACGACGTACACGTATTCAGCTGCTATTTTGTTCATTAATGGCTGATTTTGAGGTAAACCATTTTTCTGTAACTGCTTCTGCATAGAGTATTAAAGAAAAAGAAGCCGGCCTTGTCTTCATGCATTTGGATGCTTTGGTTGATGGATTTATAAAAGAGACAAAATATTGTTACGTTTGCATTTTCTTTATAACCTGTTTGTATAAATGTCTGAATCAATGAAATGGTAGGCCGGCCTAGTTGCTCCATCCACTCTTTGTCCTCAAACGGCGAAATGATTCTTCATTTTCTCTCTTAAAACCTCCATCTACCATGTTGTTGTTTCATCACCTCAGATTCATCTTGAAATTTGACAGAAAACAGCGTCGTAATGAAGAATTCATTGTTTCCTTTGATCATCTGCATGCTTGTTTCTTTCCATGTAGTGCTCTGTCATCAACATGTGGAGATTCTTGAATCTTGCTTGCTTGATCATACTGTGCATAACTTCTCTCTCTACCCCACTTCTGTAAATGATCCCACTACTTACTTCACCTTTCTAGATTTCTCCATCCAAAATCTGCGCTTTGCAGACCCTTTGGCCCCTAAGCCAATAGCCATCATCATGCCAGAGAGTGATCAGCAGCTGATAGACAGTGTTCTTTGCTGCAGGAAGGGATTGTGGGAGATCAAAGTGAGGTGTGGTGGGCATAGCTACGAGGGCTCTTCATACATAGCTGATGATGGATCATCTTTTGTGCTGATCGACATGATGAACTTGAATCGAGTTTCTGTGGACAGAGAATCAGAATCTGCATGGGTGGAGGGGGGTGCAACACTTGGCCAAACTTATCATGCAATTTCCGAAACCAGCCCTGTGCATGGATTTACAGCCGGTTCATGCCCCACGGTGGGGATCGGAGGCCACATTGCAGGCGGTGGATTTGGCCTATTATCGAGAAAATATGGCCTTGCTGCTGACAATGTGGTGGATGCACTTCTAATTGATGCAGAAGGGAGGTTACTAAACAGAGAAACCATGGGGGAGGAGGTGTTTTGGGCTATCCGAGGAGGTGGTGGAGGCAATTGGGGCATTGTCTATGCGTGGAAAATCCAGCTGCAGAGAGTACCAGAAACAGTGACATGTTTCAAAGTTTCCAGGCCTGGATCAAGGAACGTGCTGAAGTTGTTGAACAAATGGCAGCGCATTGCACCTGAGATAGAAGATGGATTTTATCTTTCGGCTTTTGTGGGGGCCTCTTTGCCAGAAACGGAAACTACAGGGATTTCGGCTTCATTTAAGGGGTTCTATTTAGGACACAGAGCAGAAGCTGTGTCAATCTTGACTGCTATCTTTCCAGAACTTGAAATCGTAGAAGGAGATTGTAAGGAAATGACATGGATTGAGTCTGTTCTTTACTTCGCAGGTCTGAAGAATGGGAGCACCATTTCCAGCTTGAAAAACAGGTTCTTACAAGAGAAGAATTATTTCAAAGCAAAATCAGACTACGTAAGAACTCCAATATCAAGAAGTGGATTAGCAACTGCAATAGATATGCTTGAGAAAGAGCCAAAAGGGTATGTAATTCTGGACCCTTATGGAGGAGCAATGCACAGAATCAGCCCTGAATTTATAGCATTCCCACATAGAAAAGGCAACCTTTTCACAGTCCAGTATTTAGTAGAATGGAAACAAGAACATAATGCTAACAGTCAAGATTACATAGATTGGATCAGAGGGTTCTACAATGCAATGGGGCCGTATGTGTCGTCAGGTCCCAGGGCAGCTTATATAAACTACATGGACTTTGATCTTGGAGTTATGGGCCTCTTGAATAGCGGTGTAGTAGTTGATGATGCAGTTGAGGTTGCTAGGATTTGGGGTGAGAAGTATTTTTTGAAAAACTATGATAGACTTGTGAGAGCAAGGACAATAATTGATCCCTTGAATAATTTTAGGAATCAACAAGGGATTCCACCAATGTCAAATACTTATGGAAATTCATAAATGTAGACAAAAAAAAGAGGATATAAGCTCCATTTCTTGTAATATTTTGCTTTCTTTGTGAAAAGTTGGATGGTTTTAGGTTATCTATAGTTTTAAAATAAAATTTCAACTCCAAAATATAATTGTCAAAAGTTTAGTTGGATAGGGTAAAATCATTCTATTAAATCTACTTTCAAACATGGAAGAAATGTGATAAACAAGGAAGAGAGAGGGAGAGAAACAACATCTTTATCCAAAAAACTCGTCAACTATCAATCTATTGAAAACTAGATGAAAAGAATCAGATTCATTCAAGATTAAGTGCAATGATCAAGCTAGAGATCGATTATTCATAGTTTGATGATGCTTAAGGGTATATGATAATGATAATAGAGAATCAGATTCTGATGTCCTAGAGTAAAGTATAAGCATCACAATCACAGTTGAGCTATCGGTTGTCAAGTAATCAAATCAGTTTAGTCATAACAGGAGAGAAATTTCTAAATTTGCTGGGGCATGAAAATGTAAATCACCACCATAATATGCCTAAATGCTTACACATCTTTACTCTCTATAGTGTTTGATTTCATCTGCACATCATCGTATGGTTTATGTCACATTGAAAGATCTAATCTACAATGATGTAATGATAACACAAAATTAGAAACAGTATCGAATAAAAACTCCAGAATCATATGATCTAAAGAGCTTGCACTTTGAGAATATGCCTTTCCTCGCTGATCTAAAGAAGAGTCTAACTCAACTTGCAAACAGGAGCGTTCCATACCTCTGTCAAGTGTCAGGAGGGAGAGTGAGAGAATTATTTGGGAACATAGAGGATATTTAAAAAAACTACCTTCTCCTTCACACTTTGCATAAATCTGTCTAACTTCGGTTGGTTCTTTAAAGACATGAGGAATATATCTGTTGTGAATCAAGATCAAAGAAGAAAAGAAAACGATAACACAATTGTTAATAGTGATTCGGAAAATTGTCCACGTCCACTCTTAAGGGAGAAGAAGATCTTATTGTATGGGCTTGAATATAGGAGTTGTAAGCAGCTTGATTTGTAAACAAGTTGCAATTTTATATTTGATAGGCAAGATTCGGCAAATCATATATTATTCATATATATCATACTCCCTCTGCCCCGTATTAACGTTAACATTTGTTTTTTGCACAGAGATTAAGAGATATAATATTTTAATGTGTAATGAGATGAGAGAAAATATTTAATGTAAAGTGGGTAGTTGTATTAGTATTGTGTATGGACCATACATAGAATAATTAATTGTGTTGTGTGGGTCCAACATGACAAAAAAGGAAGTGTAAACTTTAACTCGGGACAACCCAAAATGGAAACGTAAACCTTAACACGGGACGAATGGAGTATATGATATTATCCATATATATATATATCATATATTAGAGTATATATATGAGTTAAGTTTTATTCTTCATTGTGGTTATAAAATACCATTAATAAAATCTTCTCCTTTAAGAGTTGACGTAAGCATTTTTTCGAATCACTATAATCCTTTGTGTTCTTCGTTTTCTCTTTTTCTTTGATCAGTATATGATTCACAACAATGTCATATAGTAGGCCCCTCACATAACAAACTATGGCATGACACTAGGTACGCAAGAATTTCATAACACCAAATATTTAATCAAACTTTCTAATTTGTTTCCAATCGAGGTAGCTATTTTAACTTATTCTACTGACTAATACTTGAAAAAAGAATTGATGTAAGAGGCTAGTTACCTCATTTGGATAATCTTAATTTTCCTCAAATTCTCTGTTCATGTAAACAAGATTACAAGGACTAAAAATTTGCTGGAGAAACGAATCTATATAGTACTCCATATGTCCCATTTCAGATAATACACACCCCATTTTGGATTGTCCCACAAAAGTTTGCACATTTTATAAAAAAAAATCAAATACAATCATCCTTCTCCATATACTTTATTTACAAAAAAAAAAACACTTTTATCAAAAGATGCGGTCAAAAGATGCAGTCAATACTGCCAGAACCACACACGTAACCCAAGTCAATTCGCGAGATTTTTTAAATCCACCAATGAGATACCCACCTCCTTTTATGAATTTCATTTCTTTGGACTTAAAGAATTTGTTGATATTGTTGATTCAATCTTCTTGTTCCTAAATTTTCTATGGGAATAAATTGTTATTCCCCTCCTCTAGAGAAAAAAACTTCCATTTTTTTGAATGATAAATATTTCTCAGATCATGGAGTGTGAATCAAACCCACATTTGAATTAAGATACTGATGAACCTAGCATACTTTATTATTTATTTATTACTAAAAATATCATAATACCTCTAAAAGTTATCACTTTTCTTAATATGTGTGCTTAAAGTAGTGTGCAAATATTTGTGGGACAGAAGGAGTATTTTTGTTGATGAACCACTAGTAAGTGATCATATCTATTGAGTGGTGGTGATAAGGTAGTTGGGCAAAGTTTCGATTCTTTCTTCCTCCACTTGACACCAAAAATCCTCCATATAAAAAGGAGCTCACTCGATTGATCGTTCATAGACGCTTAACTCTCTCTTACGTCTCCATGATGGATATGGAGGGGTTTTCATTAGTGCAGAAAACAGACAAAAAAAGGTATAGCTTCTGCATTAAAAGGATAGAAAATAGATTGTCACTTCAAGTATCATCCTCCACAACCACAGACTCATCTATATCAGGTTAAAAACGAGACGATGATGAACAAATATGATCGAGTGGTGTTTAAAAACGAGTACTGTTTGTTAAAGCTTGGCTTTTCTTAATTCTAATTCTAATTCTAATAATGCAATAGTTCCAAAGTGGACTTCATCAGGACCATCTGCAATTCTCAGAGTTCTTGTTGTAGCCCAGAGGTGAGCAAGAACCGTTTCGCCCCATGGACTTGGATTGCCATGTCAAGCACTTTCAGCGCCATGGTTGGGGCCGCAACCTGCTCAAGTTAACAAGGATTACGGAAGAACCAACCAACGTAAAACATGGTGTCTCATCAGTTTCAACATTTGCCTATACCGATGGTTCCACGAGCCTTTCTGTTTCCCAGTCGGTCGAGCTGATCTGCAGCTTCAAGAACCAGCAATCTAGTCCTCTCCAGTTCAATCCGGCACAGCACAGCATAGGAAAGATCATAGATAGCAAAATTGACCATTCTAGCGCCATTTACAGAAGGGGATAATCATATTTGAATGATTATAAGAATCTTATAAGCTTCTATGCAAGATATTTTCAAATGTTACAGAGATTTTATATCTCAGTGTTTGATAAAACAAGGTTTAACATTAGTAACAGACTAACCTTCGCAAGCTCTGAAAGAAACGAGCCACGCTGTGCAATAAGCTTGTCAAATGATCGTCTGCTTGTCGCTCCTTGTATCATAATCTGCATGCCACGCACAGCTGCACCGATCAGCCTCATGCAATGGTGCAGCCTTCACGGACCCAGACTACCCTGATAAAGAGTAAAGCACCATTAGAGAGTGCATGAGAGAGAGAGAGAGAGAGAGAGAGAGAGTGAGGTGCTCCGAATCCCACCTGTGCAATCTCAAAGCCACGGCCCTCCCCTAGAAGGATGTTCTTGGCCGGAACGCGTACATTCTCGAACAATACTTCCGCATGTCCATGAGGTGCGTCAGCAAAGCCGAACATAGTCAATGGTCTCTTTACAATCACACCAGGGGCATTCATGTCTACCAAGATCGTAGACTGCTGTTTATGCTTGGGGGCCGTAAAGTCGGTTTTTCCCTGCATGTTTCTCGAATTGGAATATGTATTGACTTTGAAACATGATGTTGAAGAGATGAAGAGGTATAACTAACCATAACAATAAGGATTTTACACCTAGGATCCATGGCTCCACTAGTCCACCACTTCCTCCCATTGATAACATATGAATCTCCATCTCTGCCCAAGACAATTTAGATTTATATTTTTATACACCACAAACTAGACAATATGACATTTGCAGTTAGATGGAAAAAAAGAAAATAATTTCTAGAAGAGCAGACATGATCATTTCAACAAATAGTGAAGTCAGAGAGAGGTCTATTAGTACCGCATGTCAGGTTTCAAAGTTAACACCATCGTACCTAGCGATAGAACACTCTATATTGGTGGCATCAGACGACGCAACTTGTGGCTCTGTCATTGCAAATGCAGATCAGATATTTCCTTCGAGCAAAGGAACATGCCACTGACGTATCTGATCAGCATTTCCATAGCGCATTAACACCTAGAAGAGAGGAGACAGCAGAAGATAAATTAACATAAAGTAGTCATTTAAGTCTTGAGTTTCGGGTAAAATCATGCTCTTTCAGATAACGAAGCAAAAACATGCACACTGCATTCAACCATAGCGTGTTGCTTTCTCTGACCTCCATATTTCCAGTATCGGGTGCTCCACAATTAAACACCTGTGGTGCCCATACGGATTGGCCCAAGATCTCACATAGGTATCAATACTCGAGGTTCGAAAGACCAGGTCCAAGCAATTTCATCAAATGCCTTGTTGGCATGGCCGTCTCTACTTTCACCGAGAATGACTTGCTTGACCCTTGCAGCACTATCAAACTGCATGCATCAAGAGATACATACTTTTAAGAAAAAGTTAAAAGAAATAGAATATAACCAAGAAATGTAATGAGAGAACAACACAATGGCAACTGCACATACAGGAATCCATAAGTTCCACAAGCCTTCCTTTTTTGCTAGTTCCTTTAACCTCTCCTCTTGAGGGTGACCGGACCATCGCATGCTTGATTGAGCAAGTTTGGCAAACTCGTTTTCCATAGGGTATATATGATCCTCCATAAATTTTATCAATCTGTCTCTTAAGTTTTGAACCTTGTGACTGGGAACAAATCTTCCCCCACTTGAATGGAGGGTGCCACCACTTTCTTCTCCAACTTGTAGCACATGTTCTTGAGGGATTGATTCTGACACAGTGACACTAGGAATTGAGACAGCATTTCAGGGATGATTCAGAACAAAATTCTACTTTAAAGAAAATAAAAAATATATATTCCAGTTACAATTATCCATCATCTCAAGCATGCATGATGCATCACTAAATGGAAACTGAATCAAGCACATTTTATCAGATAAAGAAACAAGTCGAAAGTATTTATATTGAGTTCAATAAAAATGCTTGCAAGGATAATTGGTAAGTGGATTGATCAAGTTCATCTTTTACTCTTCTTGAATTATACGAGAAAAACAGTTAAAAATTATCCAGATTCTGCAGCAAAGGACAAGCCATAACATAAATTATAACAATGCCTTGACCCAGAAGACAATCAAGTACTTTATAAGACAAGGGTACCATGAGGTGAATGTGATGGAAGAACAGATTCATTTTCAATAAACTTCCAGACAACATCAATGAAAATATCGGCCTGCTCTCCAGCACTGTGGGCACGCTCACCTCCTGAAGCATTTCCCTACAAGAATGTGGTCACAAAAGATAATAAGCCATGAAAACCTTCTAAAAAATCTGCAAATAAAGTTCAATATCCAATACCAATATCCATCTACAATGCACTCCAGCTAAGATTGATGCCCCACGAAACAATGAAAAGGCAACATAAAACTTCCACTGAGAGGCAGGCCATGGTTTTCCCTGATTTGCAATCATCAGTCACATGTAAGAGTTCTAAATCTTAACAAAAGTAACCATGATATCTAATTTATGTAATATTAGATAAGATCAATTAAATTCAAAAATCATTCAGCAGTCCTTACAGTAGCAGCACAATAATAAGCCAGATACTCTGCCAGGGAAGGAACACCATCAGGCACTGTAGACAGTCCGATGTAATGCTGGCATTACATAGTATAAATAAAGATCAAAGAACGCAATTACAAATTGCTTGCAAGGATTAAATATTTGACAGAACATAGAGTTTCAAAAGTTCAATAATAAATTTTGAAAAATAAAAATAAAGATAAAGACAGTGTCACAGTAGACATGAATACCAAGAAGCTGTATGCAACATCACACATTTGATTGCCTAGGGTGGATAGTTCCAGTCAAGAACACCAATTACACTATCCTGCAGATAGAAAGTAGAGAATGATCTATAGATGTCCCAAAAGAGCCCTGAGCTTGTGAATGTGAAAGCATGCGAGATAAAACATAGAATAATTAGCGCCATCAGCAAAAAGTTAAAAGCCTCTATAAAAACCAACCTCAGAGGGATGGAAGACTAGATTATCAATGCGAAAGTCTCCATGGACTAGACCTGCCGCTGCTCCTGAAGAATCTTCTACAGGAATATATGCTGATGCAACCATTCAATAAGTTCTAACATTCGAGGATTTCTGTTAGACTTGCCCTCACCAGTAGAGTCAAGATACTGTTTGGCCCATCTCTCCACCTAAGGAAGTTGGAAATTTCATAGCTTGCCATGACGTACAATAATGTGTAAAATACAACAAATTAAGTCTTTATCCCACTTCGTATGTTCTGATATATGGACATATATTAACATTCACGTTCCGTCATGGCACATGCACCCATATGTCTTTCAAGGTATATTATGTCCCTTTTGTTTGAGTTAGAGATTATCTAACCATCAAATCAGAGTATCTAAGGGTATCTTTGAACTTGGATTTGTTGGGATTCAGAATTAGGAGTTCTGTGAATAGTATTAGTAACATTCATTTCCAGTAGCTTCATTTTTTAGTTTGTGTTCACATTTGGTCACCAAACACTCTAATCCATAAACCATCAAAAGTCTTATGGCTCCTTATAGCTCCAAATCTGTCTAAAAAAATATAGAAAATTTTATTGCAACATAAATTTAAAAAATCAAGGTATGTCCCGACAAATTGCCAATAGAGTAGAAAAGTGGATGAAAGGATATCTGTGTAAAAGAAAGAAAGCAGTTGTCTACCTGTCGTTTACAGTAATCATTCGGTTTCCCATAGCTTTGCAGACCAATGGCCTTGACATCAGCAAAATGAATAGATGCCAAAGCTTTAGCAATTTCACGATATAATGCACGCCTTTGCCTAGGTTCTACATTCTAAACAATGAATCAAAATATTAAACCTCCAGTATCGATTGGCTTCAGAAAAAAAAATATAATCTACAGTCTTTTAATCTCCAAAAAGATCATAATAAATAGAAAGAGTAAAATTCATACTGGGAGCAAGGGGCCCATGAATATTCACCCTTCCAGGTACTCCATAATGTAAAATGGAGTATGTGTGAAGATTGATTAACTTGAAGCATGTCGTCTAAAGAACAGATCACTTCCTTATGTAGTATGTGTGAAGAGCTAATCTGGAATTGGATTTCCAATTCACACAATAAATCATTGAGATGGTAAGAGTTGTAACAAATCTGCAAACAGAGAATTCCCATATTTGTATCTAACTCCTTAGCACTTTAATTCATTTTCACAAAATCTTGCACAGTTGAAGATGAAAACTTTTTATTCGCCTCTCATCACCCTTCACTTTCAAGTACTTACGATCATTTCATTAATATCTATCCATGCCCCTTGCAACTATTCATAAGCATAACCACAATAATCAATTTTCTAATACAGCAGAATGAAAAACGTAGCAACAATTACCATCTCTTAGCCGACCAACCACAACACTTATAAAATGTTCAAAGAAACTTTTTAATCAACCATATATGGCAAATCAGTATGATCAACTATAACAAAACTAAAATTCATCAAATTTCACAAAAATATAAAAATAAAAAATCCAAACAGATGATCTATTAATCGAATCAGCTCTAACAAAACTAAGTAATCAAATATAATATTCAAGAAATAAACTTCTAAAAACAAACTAAAACGAAGAAAAGACAAACCTGAGAAACATAAATAGTGAAGGACTTTAGGAACCCATCCACGTTCGCAATCGCATAACGGAGGCAAAGCATCAACGTCAAATCTCTGGGCAGGGTCGACCCACGAGTTCCGATGTACGGCTTCCCATTTTTAAAGAGTCTTTGAGACAGGGAGAGAAAAAAAAGTGTTGTTCTTCACTACTGTAAAGAATCAATAATGGACTAAACAAAAGAATTGCTCGCTATAACTCTTTGATACCGTTGGTTTCTGTGATGAACATCTCGATAGTTGAGAGAGAATTACAAAGTTTGGTTCTTGAGTATTTTGATGAATCAAGATTCATAGGATGGTAATTTTACCCGTCCGGTCGAGTACCCGACGGGTACCCGCATAGCGGGTATAAAAAAATGAGTAAAATCGGGCAATGGGTCGGGTAGTATCCAAACACGAAGGAAAACTGTGCGGGTAAAGATAGGGTAAGGATTCCCTTATAATTTACTCGTACCCGACCCGAAAATTACCCGAATGTATATATATATATATATATAATAGTACAATATTATATATTTAATTAAATGTCTAAATCTAATATTTCTTTTAGTATAATAATATTGTTGATGAAAAATTTATGATGTATTTATTATAATATGTTTAATATTTTTAATTAAATTTTATATTATTGTCCTGATATAAATATAAATAATTTTTAAGAATTATAATAAATCTTGTTCTATGTTATAATATTATGTGTTATTTATAATTATTTTTAAGAATTATAATTATTTTTTAATATTTTAACAAAAAAAATAATATTCGAATTAAGATATCTTGGTGGCAAAAAGGAGATGCAAGACTTTGAAGTTTTCATACTTAAACCAAGGACTTGGAAGCAATTGTTGGAATATGATGTTTGTTTTATAATTTTATTTGATTAATTATGAATTTATGATTTTTTTTGTTAACGGACTTAAACGTTATTGTTATTGACTTTATTTTCTAATTTACATATTTTATTTTAGGTTATTCATTTATGTATTATAATTATTTTTTGGTGGATTATAGTTAAAAAAAAGTTGTGTCAGGTCGGGTCGGGTCGGGTAGGTTCGGGTGGGTTCGGGTATCCGCGGATTATCCGCAAAATCTACTAAGATTGCGGGTATCCGTTTACCCGCGAATTACCCATATACCCGATGGGTATACTCGTACCCTACCCAAAGCTCTATTTTAGAGTAAAAGGTAGGGTATGGGTAGGGAGGGTAGGGTATAGGGTAGTATGTGATTTGTCATACTCGTACTCTACCCTACCCATTGTCATCCCTAATCAAGAATGCAGTTTACAGAGCAAATTGTCCGGCTTTAACACTTTACTAGCGTTTGTTTCTCTGACAGCTAAACCTCGCCGAATCGGAGTAATCATATGTTCTTCGATCTAATTGAATTTACTATGGGGATGGATAGATTGAATTTAGGAAAAATTGAAATAATATACTAAATTTAATATACAAAATCTTTACCAATACTTGAATATTTTATTATCATTTCTACATATTTTATGGCACTATTACCTTTTTCTCACACCCACTCACCCATTCAAATTGGGCCATGGCGTGGGTCACCCATATCGGCAGCAGCGGCCGGCGGTGGGTGTGTGGGTGAGTGGGTTTAGACTTATAATTTTTTTTAATTTTGGGGAAGGGATATAATAGTTCTTTTAGGTAGGTTTTGGTTAAAAAAGAAAGAAGTTTTTGAGTTGTTGGTAATAATTTTTGGATATGGAGAGTTGGATATATTTGTCTATTGACCTTTGAAGTTATCACTCCACTGACCAAATTTCCTATCATTCTTCCTTCTTTTTTTTTTTCTTTATCACTCTTCCCTTTTTTTTTTATTTGGTAGGTAAGATGAGATAGAAGGTTAGATATTATTCAGGACCGTTTGGTAGCCCATATTATGGGCTTTCACATAAATAATGAGGTCTATTATGTAGTTTGATACCGCATAAATAAAAAATTTGAAGGGGCTCGGTAAAAAGTCTAAAGTCTAGTATTATTCACTGTTCTTTACAAATTCCCTATATTGCCAAAATCGCGGTATTAGAATTACAAATTGAACAGTTGTTCCATATAATTGCATACATTACAAAAATACCCCAGCTGTCCCTATAGCTCGTTTTCAGTTTCTTGTCCAAACAGCAGATATCTACGACTTCTTCAGATCTATGGAGCTCGTCGAAAACTAAATGTGCAAAGAATTTTGTCATGTTCTCTCCTCCTCAATCTCCATATCTCCAATCATTAGGAGAGTATTCGTAATGTAAGAATTTTTTTTTATTTGAGAATCTAATTAGATGCTAATATTTAAAGTCATATCTTATGTTCTAATAAAAAGCAGAGATTTGGGCATGCAGTTGTCGAGCCATGGTTTATACCATAATTCCATATTTTTCAAAGTTTTCCTTCGGTTATGTGATTTTTTATTTGTTAAAATTTTTGCTGTGAATGAAGTAGAGAGAAGAAAATTAGATACTGGCCAGATTTTGTGAACCTTCCATTAGAGTGTTAGACATGTGCATGAATCAAATAAAAAATATGATAAATGAAATGCAGAAACCACATCCAATCATTTGCAAAAATATTTTCATAATTAAAATTAAAAAAATCATGGAAGTGATCGGGTTAATGTTCAAATCTAAGATTATGATGGATGCTTGCAGATTTCATTTGAGAGTTTTAGTGATAGGATGAAGTCTTTGGAATAAGAATTAGTTTTATGACAGAGGGTGTTGGAGTTTTGTAATTGTTGGTCCTTGAAGTCTTTGTTAGTATTCATTTGCAGATATCATAGCAAGTAAATGGCGATTTAATGTTCAATTTAATATTTGTAATTTTAAATAGAATCAAAGGTTATAAATGTAATTTTATATTTATAATAATACTTTTATCTCTTATCAAATATCTAAAATTTTAGTTGGCAAAAACTTGTGTGCCCCTGGGGCACACCATGTGCCATACTGTTTAGTATTAAATTGGCACAAGAGACCAACTCATTTTATTTATCTCATTTCTTATACAATTTATCAAACAATCTTCATTATTCATATTATGAATTCTTATTTTCATTTGAATCTCAATTCTTATAAATATTTTCTTATCTTTTCTCACATATCAAACAGATCGTTCATGTATTAATTATTTATATGGAGATAAGTAAGTGATGTGGATTGGAGATTTTGTTTGGTAGAATATAATATAATAAAAAATAAAATTACTAAAAGTAATTCGTTTTTGGTAGGTAAGATAAAATAGAGGATAGATATTATTCATGTATTATTTATAGGGTTAATTACACTTAAAGTCTCAACTTTTTCGTGAATTTCAGATTAGTCCAAACTTTTCAATATATACAAATAAGCTCTCAACCTTAAGTTCGTTTTGCAAATCAAGACACCGGCCAGCTGGAGGCCTGCCCGATTGCTGACTTGTCCATTAATTTCCACATCATCCATCCAGCTATACAAAAAAAGGAAAGGAACCGATGTTGTATTAACAGCCGATGAGGTCTTCCACCAGGCCAGATTCTGTCATTTGATTGGCCATAACTTGTAGTCGTGTTGACCAATTCAAGAATTTATCGAATCACGGGGAGGAAAGCGCTAGTGCTTAAGCGATATCACGTTTATCATAATTTTATAGAGACGAGTCATCAAGGGGATTGGTTGTAAACAAATAAAATAACAATGATCAAAGCAAGCAATGATCACAAACAAGATAAACAAATGAAGAGATTTTTCCAATTTAAGAAAAGTGAGATTAACAACAATTAAAAAGTGAAAATCCTAGGATAAATGCATCAAATTCATATGTGTCATGGATGTGAGATTAAGGGTCAACACCTAAACTCCCTCTCGGAATGAATAGGATATGGACCGTTTAAGAATCCCAACAAGGTTCAAACGATTGGTTCTTACTCAAACAATTCCATCTAGGTACTAAGCTTGAAATGAGAATCCATTCACACAATTAATCAACCTCTCGATCTAACCAATCGTATGTTCTATCGAAGGATTCTAAATCATAAAGGACATCTCTATCTCTTTAAGACTTATAATGCATATGAAGTGTATGATGAATTGATTCAATCAATTATCCTAAACATATAATCGATTTCTCAATCTAATCACATGTCCATGACAATTAACCACACAAATCAACAATACAAATCAAGCAATTAACAATCAATGATAGAAAATCATAGATCCAATCAACATATGAATTAAAATACACATATCTCAAAATTATCCAACAACTCTCATGTTGTTAATCTCACAAGGGAGATTAGTCTACCATATTCATGAGAACATTAACATAGGCATTAAGATCCTTACAAAACATGATAAACAATAAGATTCAATACAAGTATAAATGAAAACTCCCTTGGATGCCTCTAATGGTGATCTTCTTCTGTCCTTTGCAATTTTCCTCTCTTCTTTGCTTTTTTCCCTCAAATGGATGGTAGATTTTGTGGAAGGATGAAGGAAGATGATATGGATGAAGATGATGGTGTGAATTGGAGAAAATGGTGTGTGATGTGTGTGCAGAGTGAAACCCACGAAAATCTGATGAAATATTGAAGTATTGGGTATTTATACCCCTTGGGAAGCTTCTAGAAGGATTTTGATTTTTTTAAAGATTTTGCACCTACACGGCCACAGGGGTGGCCGTGTAGGTGTTTCGGGTGATGGAACACGGCCAAAGCTTACAGGACCGTGTACGGTACACGGCTCGTGTAGGTGCTGGCCATGTTCTGAACACTGGCGTGCTGGTGCTGCCCCTATTTTCTCTTCTTTCGTTTTGATCCGTTCTCACTCGTTTTAACTTCGAATTGAGATCCGCTTTTTCCTACGTCTTCCTTTTCGCGTCTAGAATCTCTTTTTACCTAGAAATTATACATTTAAGCTCATTCTCACACATTTCCATAAAAATACAAAACACAACCTAATAGAACACAAATACAGATAAAATAACATGAAAACACATATAAAAAGATACTAAAATTTAGGTAAAAATATCACTCATCACACCCCCAAACTTAAAGTGTTGTGCGTCCCCAAACAACGAAAATGATAAACCAAGGAGAGTGATTTTCACCTAGGAAAAGACTCAACGAACATAAGCAATAACACATCCATAGCAATAAGAATCACAATTTATGCTAAGTCATCATACAACATTAAAATCATGACATGCAAAAAATATTAACAAGTTCAATCACAAGAGAATAATAGTGTAATATAGTCCCTTTTAGTCAAAGCCTCACATAGGTTATAAATGTCACTCAATATTCTTTAAAGTGGTAAAACAACACTCATTAATCGATTAGTTCGACTCGCTATAAGTTTGCTCGTGGACTACATTCACAAACCACCAAAGTTTCCATTAGTAATCAAAGTCTTTTCATTTGGATGTAATGATAGACTCTTTGGTAGAGTAGGAAGAATATAGGTAAGAGTGACTAATCATGTGTAAGCAATCGAAGAGGTAGCTACTTTCTTCCATACTTTCACTTATCTTTCTTCCCTTCTCAACTTTGGTAATCACAAGCACTAATCATCAACTTCCTTGAATTGAGTTTCTTTATAAATCATGCATCCTTCTTTGAATTTTATTTTCTTGAGTATTTTGTTGTTGTTTTGCTCATTTTTCTTGTTTTGAGGTTGCATGTTCACTCTTGTTTATGCTCTTTCATTCTTTTTCTTACTTGTTTACCATTTCCTTTATTATTTTTCTTTCTTATCAAACCTTTATAGCCACAATCTCCTCAATCACTCACACAAAAGGGTAAATATGTAAGGTTTAAGTGGGTAATCATGGTTTGTAATGTGCTAAATTCACAAGAAATATACTTAAAGGCTCAAAGTGGTTGACTAGGGATAATGTTCATGGTAGGAAAATATATGGCAATGACAATTAATGACAAGGATGGCCTTAGATCATTTCACTAATCTCCACTAATCGGGCTCGTTCTTATAGTCCTTGAGCAAGTTCTAACTTATCAAACGCAATCGATCCACTCATGAAGAAAAACCATGTATGCAAGATTGAGGCTCAAATCCTCACAAGCTTATGCATTGGACCTTAAGAAACTTATTACACCACATACATCTCAAAATTAAACAAGTTAAGTAAAACATGTCACAATTCGAAAGTGTAGAGATTCTTAATCATAACTTGTCATCACTTATCACAACGACTTGTCATTACTCAAATTAAAAAATGACTCACAACTTCCCAAAACAAACCACCAAACATCCCTAAACAAGAAAAAAATGCACACAAAAAAATAAGAAAAGACTAACTAAACAAGAAACACTCAAAACACATAACATGCAAAAATGACAAAACCATCCATCAATAAACAATGAAGCACACATTCAAATCATCCATAACGATTAAGTACACATTCATCCCTATCTTTGATTGAAAAGTAAACCTCCCAAAAACATAATAAATGAAGTAGCATGCTAATCACATCAATCCAAATCAAAATCAATTAGAAGTGATAGGGTGTAGAGTCAACTCCCTCAATAAGCATTTGGTCGTGGAAGTTGTTAGCTCCAAGCTCCATTTGTGCTTCCAATACCTTTCATTCATGCTCAAAGACTCATGAAACACCATTATCTCAACAATTGCATTAAAAATATAGATCATCATGCACTTCAACACCACCAAACGAACCAAAATCAAATCAGAACTCATGAGAAATTTTTTAAAATTGGGTCAATTTTACAAGAATCACACTCAAGTGGTAAGTCACACCACGCATTCTCCCCCCAAACTTAAATCGAAACAAGTTGGGACTTAAGTTTGCAAAAATTGGTGGGACTTACCCTTGTAGTTTCCATTAATGATCTTCTTGTGGAGAAATAAATGCATCCAACGAATTTAGCAATGTCCACCATGCACTAGCCCCCAAACTTAACTCGAGACAAGAGTCGAGAATTAAGTTTGCAACAAGTGATACGATATGCTTATTCGAATCCATGGAGCACTTCTCTTTTCTTCACTATGCCTTTTCTCACAAGCACAATCCACCTACAAGACCAAACAACAAAACAAGCATCAAAAGATAAAAGAATGGGTTGCCTCCCATTTAGCGCTAAGTTTAACGTCTTCAAGCCGAACAAAATTTCACGATCATTGGACCAAATGATGGTCCATCACACTTTCTCCTCGCATCCTCACTTTGAAAATTTGTTTAGCCCTCTTTTTGTCGACAAGCTCAACTTCACCATTCTTGCTGACGAGCATCAAATCATCATCGAGAAGAGCTTCAAGTGGATTCCCTCTTTCTCCTTTGTCAATTTTCCAATCAAGCTCCGGAGCTTTCTTCCTATCAACATCATAAGACAAGTTAGAGTTTGACATATTCATATAGTTATGAAGAAATGAATTTAAATTATCAAAGAGAATAGAGTCATGATCCATGAGATCATCCGGAGGCTCATTCGGAGGCTTCAAGTGAGAATTTGTTCATTTTTCTTTGTTACATAAGAATGTAACACTCTTTCTTTTTGAGCTCAAAGAAAGTTCTTCTCTTCCAACATCAATTTTAGCTCTTCCCGTAGCTAGAAATGACCTTCCCAAAATGAGTGGAACTTTTGGGTCCGCTTTCACTTCCAACACCATGAAATCAATCGGGAACGCTAGCCCCCTCACTTTCACCTCCACGTCTTCCACAACTCCTAGTGGTTTCACAACCTCTCCATTTACAACTTCAAGACGGATAGTAGTAGGTTTGAGCTCTCCAATTTCAAGGTGCTTGAAAGTAGCATGAGACATCACATTGACGTTCGCCCCCAATTCACACAATGCATCAAGAGTGTCTTTCCCTTCAAAATCACAAGGAATGATGAACTTTTCCGGATCACCAACTTTCGTAGGCCCCCATTTTTGCATCGATTCACTTACTTTGGTTGCTCTTCTTTCCTTTCCTCCTCATACTTTTCTTGAGACATTTGGCATGCTCCTCAATAGTCGCGTTTGTACTCCTCTTCTTTAACATTTTCCTCCACTTTCTTTTTCTCTTGCACCCTTTTCCACTTAGGTATCCATTTAGGCACATTCTCTTCTTTTTTACTTATCTTCTCCATTTCTTCACCAACCTTGCATTCCACCAACCCTTATTCAACCTTTCGTTCCTCTTCCATATCAACAAACAAACATTGAGCTTTCGGATTGACCTCGGTTGTGGCCGGAAACTTCCATTTTGTTGAGTGCTCAAGGCACTTGCAATTTGTCTCACATTATACTCCAAAGCTTTAAGTCTCTTTTCATTTGCTTCTTCAGACTTTTTCAATGCTTCATCACGAGCTTGGTTCGATGCTAACAATTTCTCAAGTACCTTATCGATCGATATCTTTCCTTCATTGTTCAGTGCCTTAGCCCCCGGGTTGTATCTCGGAGGATAAGCAGACGCATTGCTCGGGTTTGAATAAGAGAAGTTATCTTGTCTCCTTTGTTGTTGTGGGTATGAGCTTCCACTACCTTGACTATTGAAGCCTCTTTGCCTCGGTGGATAGTTCCCTTGATTTTGGTTGAAATTACCTTGAAAATTATTTTGGTAATTCCCTTGGTAGTTTCTCCCTTGCATTTATTGCACATCTTCCACCCGTGGCATAGAGTTGGCCAATTGTTCTTCACTCACAATGTTCGGAGGAGGCACACCTTGCTCAACACCTTCCAAGTAGTTTACGGAACACGGCCAAAGCTTACATGGCCGTGTACGGTACACGGCTCGTGTAGGTGCTGGCCGTGTTCTGAACACTGACCGTGTTGGTGCTGCCCCTGTTTTCTCTTTTTCCGTTTTGACCTGTTCTCCCTCGTTTTAACTCTGAATTGAGATCCGCTTTTTCCTACGTCTTCCTTTTCGCTTCTAGAATCTCTTTTTACCTAGAAATTATACATTTAAACTCATTCTCACACATTTCCATAAAAACACAAAACACAACCTAATAGAACACAAATATAGATAATATAACACGAAAATACACATAAAAAAACACTAAAATCTAGGTGAAAATATCACTCATCACCCTTCCGCCGCTCCATCCGACGGGCTGATTACCAGCAGAAGCATCCACAACTCCTCCACCAGTGGCAGAGGCAGCTCCACCACCGATTAGAAATTCTCGACGAGGAACCTCTTCCATTCCCATCCAAGTCCATAGCCCAAGTTAAATGAAAACAGAATAATTGACAGCAGACCGAACTCCGTCGCGAAATCATCTCCGTGGAGCGCTTTCCGGCTGGGGTTGGTGGCTCCGCCGTCGGAAATCGTGTTTCTCGTGGAGCAGAGACTCTAGCACCTCTGCCTTCTGCTGCTCCGTCACCACCATTTCCGTACCCATTTCTCATTATTCGATTAACCAATTTGCCATTGATATGCTGCTGCCATTATTGAGGTCGCTGCTGCTTCGCGGACGTGTCGGTGAGATTATTGCTGCTTTGTGTGGGCAACCACCACTTCTTCTTCCAGATGAATTATGTCAACTCCATCCCCGACGTTTGTCCGAAAAGATATAAAATTAAAATTGGGGAAGTTGCAAAGGGATTTCGGAATTTTTAGGCGATTTGAAAATTACGTGAAGTATGTGGAATTAAAAAATCGTATTATTAGAATTTGAGCATTGTGAATTCGGACCAGTACACGAGAAAAATGGTAATGCAAGGTTGGAGGTTGGGAAATTGGATAAGTTGATGAGAGAGAGGGTGTTGCAGAGGTTGTGTGAGGGGGAGAGAGAAAATTGCAACTTTTTGACTTTTACTGCTTTAATTTGGCGAGGAAGATTAAAAATAACTTTTACATTTTTTTTCCAGGTGGAGGGATGATAAGGCACATAATACAACACGTCAGCACCGAGCAGGTCTTCAACTGTCCGATGACTTAATTTGTAAAATGAGCTTAAGATCAAGTACTTATTTTTAAATATTGAAAAATTTGGATTAATTCATAATTAAAGAAAAGATTGGGACTTTTAACATAATTAACTCTTATTTATATGGAGATAAGTAAGTGATGTGGATTGGAGATTTTGTTTGGTAGAATATAATAAAAGTAAAATTACTAAAAGTAATTGTTTGATAGACAGTATAATTTGTTAAGGTGAGTGTAAAATTACTTTAACATCTTTGATGTAATACTTCCTTCGTCGTAAAAGTATATATTTTGTTATTTTGGGTGTGCGCACTAAAGGTATACATTTTCTTTTTTAAACACATGGGACTCACACAAGGGTTCCACACACCTCACTAATACAACTACCTACAACACATTAGTATTAAATAATAACACTACTATTTAATACTCCATAATCCACGTGCAAATAACAAATGTATACCTTTTGAGCGGATAGAGGAAGTATATAATTATACAAGACAATTTATAGTGTGCACCCGGGTGCACCTAAAGTTAGGGTGCACCCACTAGGGGTGGGCGGTATGACATACCGAAGATTTTTGGTCATACCATATACCGTACCAAAATTTTCGGTATATAAAAAATCATACCGTTACCTTACCTAAACTTTCGGTATACCTTAGTTCGGTATACCAATATTTCGGTGTAAGAAAATAGTATACCTTCTACTTACCAATATTTCGATATGCCATACCATACCTAAAATATCGGTATATACCATCCTATTAGATAGTTTGTTATACCGTTATACATCTAAAATTCAATAAATCTAATAAAAACATGTACTAGAAAAGTGAAAGATAGCTATAAAACAAACTCTAATAAATAACAAATTCAAAATTATACGACAATCTACAAACGGCCAAATTAAATAAGAGTAAGTCTCATGAAAACTGGGTTTACAGGTAAGCCTTATTACTCTCTAATATATAAAAAATTACTCTTTGAAGAGTAATAATTTTTACACTATAGAGTAATAATTCGTATCTCTAAAAAGTAATTTTTTATGTACTTAAAGTAATCGATACATCGTGATTTAAAAGAATTTGAAGAGTAATTTTTTAATTTAAAAAGTAACAATTTATGTGCTAAAGAGTAATTTTTTATGTACTAAACAGTAATCGAGTTTACATAATTAATATATCTAAACCCGTTTTACGCAAGTGTTTGTCATTAAATAAATAGTACCTAAGAGATCTACACAAAAATATATGGAACTTATATTAAAATCAACACTTTTAAATTTTCATATAAGATATAATACATAATTAAAAAAGAAGTACTAATATCATGAAATTAGTCAATGAACTTTATCAATAATTTATAATTATGAAGAAATATATCGTAGGATTTTAGATTTAATCTTTAATAAAATAGTGTATATATATAATTTAATTAAACATTATAATACATAAATAATAATTATAATTGTATGTATCATCTAATATGGTAATATCGTATCATATTACTCAAAAATTGAATATTTTACGGTATTTCGGCATATACCAAAATATCGCGGTATTGATCATTTATATACCTTTATCGTACCAAAATTTTCAATACGGTATCATACCTTACCAAAAATTTCGGCATACCTAAAATTTTGGTAAAATCGGTATTTTTCGTTATGGTAAGGGCGGTATACCGAAATTTTGGTATTTTTCCCCAGCCCTAGCACCCACATACAAATATAAACAAAAACATATACAATTAAAAGTTAAAATGTATACAATTTAATTTTTAATTTTTTTTAATGAAAAATTGTCACGACCCACTTTTCATAACTTATAATTATCATAAACATCATAAAATTTGCACATATTTTTTTTTTCCTCACATAATATATATTATCCAAACGACCATACCAGTTCAACATACACAACTGGTTTCTGATACCACTTCAATTCACACAAATAGTTGACAATATTTTTTTTTATTACATAATAAAATATCAGCGGAAACAAAATAAACACACGGTCTAGCCCAACAGGTCGTCATCTATGTACATCCACTCGAAACCTTGTAGGAGCTCCACAGCTTTCACAGTACACCACCCACATACTCAAATATTATCAGGCTCACCTACAATGCATAAACTAGTGAGACAAAAATCTCAGTAAGTAGAAATCATGCATGACAATGCATGAAAATGCACTTATTTCCTAATCTACTAATTTGTCTCTTTTATTTAGAAAACTGTTCACGTTGCGGGATCCCCACGACACACTTATGATATGCACCCCAAATGAGCTCAATGGGGACGATTTTTCCGAACCCCGACAATAGTGACGAGAACGATTTTTCCGAACTCTGACAAAGTGGTGGGGACGATTTTTCCGAACCCCTGACAAAAATGTCGGGAACGATTTTTCCGAACCCTGACAGAGATGCATATATAGTGGTCGCACACACCATTAGTATCTTATTAATTTTTTTAGGGAAAACATTTTTCATGATATGCATGGTATGCAACCAGTGCAATTAAATATACATCATAAATCATTTATGACATCAATATCAACATTTAATTATAAATAAAATAACAACTTAATTTAATTCACACAAATCCACTTCACCTTGGATCACACGGATCTCTTATAATAACAACATCATCTTGGATCACACAGATCCTTATAACCATCATCTTCTCAAGTCATGCAGATATATTTTTAATAGTTCCCAATCACACAGATATATATATAATACAATAATATTATTTCAAATTACATAAATCCACAACTTTTATAATCAATTAATCCCAAATAATTCATAACATAATTAAACTAATCACAAATAATTCACAACATAATTATCACATATTAATCACAAATAATTTACACACAACATATTTATGCATTGTAGTTGGACTTCTACTTACTTGAATTCCGACAATTATAGACCTGTGAAGATCCGTAACTAATTCCTTCCTTCCCGTTCCAACACACTTCTTTCCTCAAAAATTTTTTTTTTCTCTCTGCTGATTAATTGGAGTGTGTGAGGTGATGAAATCCTCAACACCCCATATATATATATACACGATTTTTTTTTTTTTTTAATTAAAAACCAAAATTACGGCTGTGCAGCCATTTCAACTTTCAAATTTCAAAGTTTGCTGCTAGCAGCCATTTCAACTTTCAAATTGCAGCCACAAATTTTGACTTTCTTTTATTTTTTTTTATTTTTTTTTTATATATATTATATAATTATTATTATAATAAAAATACGTGTGATACTTAATAATTAAGAAAAGTGTATTTATACACATAAAATAATTTACTCATATATCCAAATTAATACACGAAAATATTTATGCACACATATATTCACATATTGTCACCATTATTATCACAGATGTCTCAAATAAAATGTAAAGATAAATAAAATTTAGAAATAATTGTCACATAATTATAAAATACACATAATACAAATTAAATTATATAAACACACTAGTAGTGAGAAACTTGGGTATTACATTCTTCCCTTCTTATAAAAATTTCGTCCTCGAAATTTACTTACCTGAAGAGGTCTGGATATTTAGCCATCATCTCATCCTCTCTTTCCCAAGTAGCCTCTTCAACTATTTGGTTCCTCCATAATACTTTTACTAATGGTATTTCTTTATTTCTGAGTTTCTTCACGTCTCGCCACAAGATCTCAACTGGTACTTCCTCATAACACAAATCTTCTTTCAACTCAACTGGTTCCTGCCTGAGAACATGAGATGGATTTGGAACATACTTCCTCAACATAGACACATGAAACACGTCATGTACTCTAGACATTGATGCTGGTAACTCCAACTTATAGGCAACACTGCCAACTCTCTCAATGATAGTGAACGGACCAACATATCTTGGACTGAGTTTTCCTTTCCTTCCAAATCGCATTATCCCCTTCATTGGAGATACTTTCAGAAATACCTGATCACCCACTTCAAATTTCAATTCTCTCCTCCGTTTGTCTGCATAACTCTTTTGCCGATCTTGAGCAACCTTCATCTTCTCTCGTATACGAGTAACAACTTCTGACATTTCACGAATCAAGTCTGGACCCAAAAATTTCCTCTCTCCAACTTCATCCCAATATACTGGAGATCTACACTTTCTCCCATACAATGCTTCATATGGAGTCATCCCGATGGTAGACTGATAACTGTTATTGTATGAGAACTCTATCAAAGGCAAAAATTTACTCTACTGACCTTGAAAATCCAACACACACGCTCTGAGCATATCCTCCAAGATTTGTATTGTACGCTCTGATTGACCATCTGTCTGTGGATGGAATGCTGTGCTGAAAGATAATTGTGTCCCCAACGCCTTATGTAAACTCTTCCAGAAAGCAGACAAGAATCTCGTATCTCTGTCTGACACAATAGTAAGTGGTACTCCATGGAGTCTGACAATCTCTTGAATATACAGCTGTGCATAACGATCCATAGAATACGTAGAACAAATAGGAAGAAAATGAGCTGACTTAGTCAATCGATCTACGATAACCCAAATAGCATTGTGACCTTTCACCGTTTTCGGTAGTCCGATGACAAAATCCATAGTAATATTCTCCCACTTCCATTCTGGAATAAATAGAGGCTGCAAAGTTCCTGCTGGTCTCTGATGCTCGGCTTTGATTTGCTGACAAGTCAGACATTGCTCTACATATCGAGCAACGTCTCTCTTCATTCCTGGCCACCAATAATATGACTTCAAATCTCTATACATCTTAGTAGCTCCTGGATGTACAGAGTATGGTGTTGAATGAGCTTCCGCCATCACTTCTTTCCGAATGTCATCCACTTCAGGTAGACATAATCGACCTCCATAACGAATCACGCCATCTTCTCCTAATTGGAAGTCAGAAGACTTTCCAGAGCTGATATCATTCTTTATCTTGTCAAACAACTTATCCTCCTGTTGGCTCTGTCGAATCTTATCCAACAAAGTTGGTCGAAGTGTCAGAGCTGCCATCCTTGCTTCCAACGATCCTTCCTGAATGATCTCCACACCCATCTTTTGCAAATCAAGCAACTCTGGTTTCTGATTTATGGTCATAGCAGCTACACTCTGTATTGCCTTTCGGCTCAATGCATCAGCAACCACATTGGCTTTTCCCGGATGATAATTGATAACACAGTCGTAATCCTTCACCAATTCCAACCATCTTCTTTGCCTCATGTTCAACTCTTTCTGAGTGAAAAAGTAATTCAAACTCTTATGATCAGTATAGATTTCACAACGTTCCCCATATAGATAATGCCTCCAAATCTTGAGTGCAAACACCACTGCAGCTAACTCTAAATCATGAGTTGGGTAATTCTTCTCATACTCTCTTAACTGTCTGGATGCATAAGCTATTACTTTCCCATTCTGCATCAATACACACCCAAGACCATTCTTTGAAGCATCACTATAAACCTTGAAGTTTCCTGTCTCCGTAGGAATAATTAAGATAGGTGCTGATGTCAATCGTTTCTTTAATTCTTGAAAACTTTGCTCACATGACTCCGTCCATGTGAACTTCATATTTTTCCTAGTCAACTGCGTTAATGGTGAAGCAATCTTGGAGAATCCTTCAACAAACCTTCGATAATATCCAGCCAATCCAAGAAAGCTACGAACTTCAGTGGGATTTGAGGGTTGTGGCCAATCATGGATTGCTTTAACTTTACTTGGATCTACCGAAATTCCTTCTCCCGATACCACGTGACCCAAGAAAACAACTCTATCCAACCAAAATTCACACTTTTTAAACTTCGCATACAATTGCTTCTCCTTCAAAATCTCTAACACCTTTCTTAAGTGTAGAGCATGATCCTCCTTATTCTTAGAGTAAATTAGAATATCATCGATAAACACAATCACAAATTTATCGAGAAATTCCTGAAATACTCTATTCATCAAATCCATAAATGCTGCCGGAGCATTTGTCAAACCGAACGACATCACCAAAAATTCATAATGCCCATACCTTGTACTAAATGCAGTCTTCGGAATATCCTCCTCCCTAATCTTCAACTGATGATACCCCGAACGCAAATCAATCTTAGAAAAGATAGATGCACCCTGTAACTGATCAAACAGATCATCAATGCGAGGCAATGGATATTTATTCTTCACCGTAACTTTATTGAGATCCCGATAATCAATACACATCCTCAATGTGCCATCCTTCTTTCGAACAAACAGAACTGGTGCTCCCCAAGGGGAGAAACTAGGTTGGATAAATCCTTTGTCTAGCAACTCTTGTAACTGTATCTTTAATTCCTTCAGTTCAGCTGGTGCCATTCTGTATGGAGCTTTAGATATAGGAGCAGTTCCTGGTTGTAACTCAATAACAAACTCTATTTCCCGGTCTGGTGGCAAACCTGGAAGATCATCTGGAAATACCTCCAGATATTCCCGAACTACTGGTACATTATCAAGAACTGGACATTGCTGCCCATCAACATTCATTACACTCACCAAATACCCCTCACAACCACTTTCCAACAACCGTTGTGCTTTTGTTGTTGATATCATAGGAATTTTAAAAATTTTCTTGATCCCAACAAAAGTGAACGGTTCTCCTTTCACTGGTTGAAAAGTGATACTCTTCTTCTGACAATCTATTGTAGCACCATATTTTGACAGTCAATCCATGCCCAATATGATATCATAATCATTCATACTTAAGACAATCAAATTAGCGAGGAGTTGTCTTCCTTCAATAGGAATAACACAACCTCGAAGAAGTTGATTAGTTTGCTTTGATTCACCAGAAGGTATTATCACCTCATAATTAGCTTCTATTAAGTTAGATGTTCCACCCAACTTCCTCACATACTCAGTGGATACAAATGAATGTGTTGCTCCAGAATCAAATAGCACATAGGTAGAAATGCCAAAAATAGAAAACTTGCCAGCGACAACTGAGGGGTTCGCATCTGCCTCCTCCCGCGTCAAAGTATATACTCTTGCTGGAACTCTCACCGGTTGCCCTTGTTTCCCTTTCTTAGGACAAGTAATAGTCATATGTCCTTTCTCTCCACATGTGTAACATGTTCTCGGAGGCATGTGACACTCTCCACTATGTGGTCTAAAACAATTTGGACACATCGGTAGAGGCGGCGCCTGTGGCATTTTCCCTTGATCGAACCTGGGACGCTTGTTTGGTTCTCCTTGTCCTTGTCCTTGCTCCACTTGAAAATTTGATTTTGGCCTCTGAAATGGCATCGGCCTCTTATCATTTCTCCCAAACTGCTGCACCGGTTTCTGTTGAAATTGACGTCTGACAGCTTGCGCTTGTCTGATCCTCATCTCTGCTTGTTCAGCAATCTGGGCCCTTTCTGCCACTTGTGAGTATGTTGCTCCATGCAGTCCCGCCATACTCACATCTCTGAAAAGCTCAGGCCTTAAGCCTTCCACGAATCTTTCCACTTTTAATGCCTCCGTACTCACCATATGTTCTGCAAACCTTGACAACAGTTCAAACTTACGAAGGTAATCTGTGACTGTCATGCCACCTTGCCTCAACTGTATGAACTCGTTCATCTTCATGGCTCTCACTGGTGCGGTAAAGTACTTGTTTCTGAAAAGTTCCTTGAACCTTTCCCATGTTATATTCGTGGCATCCTCGATACTTTTAATCGTATCCCACCAGTGGCCTGCACTTCCTCGTAACATGAAAGAAGCACACAGCACTCTGTCCCCCTCTAGAATTCTACTGTATTGAAACATGTTTTCCACCGTGCGTAACCAATCCTCTGCATCTGTGGGGTCTGCTGCGTCCTCAAATATTGGAGGGCTCAGCTTTCTAAACCTTTCACAAACCATTTCCACACGTTCTACTTGACGTTGATTGTGATTAACATTAACCTCTGGTTGTCCACCCATATCTCTCTGTTGAATTAGTTGTTGTATCTGTTGGGACTGGCGCTCTACCAGTTCCATCAGGCGAGTAATCATCGCATCACTATTATTTCCTTCAGTAGGTGTTATTTGCTCAGCAACTCTATCACTTTCAGAACTTTCACCCATAATTCTTTCCATTTTGTCAACCAACTACAAGTCCTACACCACATGGCCAATATAATTTATAAAACACATAACAACACAGAAGGAAAATAATACTTACACGCAAAGCTGCTCTCCCAAGGAATGAGTTCATGTACATAGATAGTCTGCAGGACCCAAACCGTGCTCTGATACCACTCTGTCACGACCCACTTTTCATAACTTATAATTATCATAAACATCATAAAATTTGCACATATTTTTTTTTTCCTCACATAATATATATTATCCAAACGACCATACCAGTTCAACATACACAACTGGTTTCTGATACCACTTCAATTCACACAAATAGTTGACAATATTTTTTTTTATTACATAATAAAATATCAGCGGAAACAAAATAAACACACGGTCTAGCCCAACAGGTCGTCATCTATGTACATCCACTCGAAACCTTGTAGGAGCTCCACAGCTTTCACAGTACACCACCCACATACTCAAATATTATCAGGCTCACCTACAATGCATAAACTAGTGAGACAAAAATCTCAGTAAGTAGAAATCATGCATGACAATGCATGAAAATGCACTTATTTCCTAATCTACTAATTTGTCTCTTTTATTTAGAAAACTGTTCACGTTGCGGGATCCCCACGACACACTTATGATATGCACCCCAAATGAGCTCAATGGGGACGATTTTTCCGAACCCCGACAATAGTGACGAGAACGATTTTTCCGAACTCTGACAAAGTGGTGGGGACGATTTTTCCGAACCCCTGACAAAAATGTCGGGAACGATTTTTCCGAACCCTGACAGAGATGCATATATAGTGGTCGCACACACCATTAGTATCTTATTAATTTTTTTAGGGAAAACATTTTTCATGATATGCATGGTATGCAACCAGTGCAATTAAATATACATCATAAATCATTTATGACATCAATATCAACATTTAATTATAAATAAAATAACAACTTAATTTAATTCAAACAAATCCACTTGATCACACGGATCTCTTATAATAACAACATCATCTTGGATCACACAGATCCTTATAACCATCATCTTCTCAAGTCATGCGGATATATTTTTAATAGTTCCCAATCACACAGATATATATAATACAATAATATTATTTCAAATTACATAAATCCACAACTTTTATAATCAATTAATCCCAAATAATTCATAACATAATTAAACTAATCACAAATAATTCACAACATAATTATCACATATTAATCACAAATAATTTACACACAACATATTTATGCATTGTAGTTGGACTTCTACTTACTTGAATTCCGACAATTATAGACCTGTGAAGATCCGTAACTAATTCCTTCCTTCCCGTTCCAACACACTTCTTTCCTCAAATTTTTTTTTTTTTCTCTCTGCTGATTAATTGGAGTGTGTGAGGTGATGAAATCCTCAACACCCCATATATATATATACACGAAATTTTTTTTTTTTAATTAAAAACCAAAATTACGGCTGTGCAGCCATTTCAACTTTCAAATTTCAAAGTTTGCTGCTAGCAGCCATTTCAACTTTCAAATTGCAGCCACAAATTTTGACTTTCTTTTATTTTTTTTTATTTTTTTTTTATATATATTATATAATTATTATTATAATAAAAATACGTGTGATACTTAATAATTAAGAAAAGTGTATTTATACACATAAAATAATTTACTCATATATCCAAATTAATACACGAAAATATTTATGCACACATATATTCACATATTGTCACCATTATTATCACAGATGTCTCAAATAAAATGTAAAGATAAATAAAATTTAGAAATAATTGTCACATAATTATAAAATACACATAATACAAATTAAATTATATAAACACACTAGTAGTGAGAAACTTGGGTATTACAAAAATTGTATGTAATATTCAATAAAATATTATACACATATGGATGTTAATTTTTTTAATAAAAAATTAATGTGAAAAAAGTATACAATTATTACAAAACACGTATACAAAATATAATAATATGTATACAAAATAGAATAAAAAGGTATACACATATGAGTGCACCGTTGCACTGGGTGCACTCAATATGCACTCATTATACAAACATAATCTTATTCGCAAGAAAGGCCAAAACATTTTATTCCATCATTTATTAAAAATAAATAATAATTAAAAAAAGAACATGTTTCCAAGCATCAGCACTAGCGAAGATGACAGGCCAAAGAGATAAACACGAATTCTAATTAAACAAATTGAATCGAACAAATTTTGGAGAAGATACAAATCAACTTTAATTTCAACACAAATCTTTTCATCAAACCGTTGTTTCTCAAAACCCAAATCAACTGAATAAAACTTTGTGTTTGTTCAAAAACCCTAATCAATCGAATAAAATCCAAATTTATCAAAATTAAGAATTAATAACGAAATTTACGCAATTAAGAATTAAAACAGAAAAATAGAATTGATATCTAGGTCTACTGCAAGGTATTATCGAAAACGGTAGCTTTCATGTTAAATAATGATGAGTAGATACAGTAGTTTTTAGAATGCGATCTCTGGTGATTCGGGATGAAAGACAACTCACGGTTGGGGCAGATGAAAATTGACGGCAGTAGGAGAAAACGAACACAGATGGTAGGAGACGAGACGCAACACCGTAGATAGCCGCAAGAGTATGTTGCTATTTTCTCAATATAATTTTAATACCGGAGGTGTGATTATCAATGTGAAAGGCAATGGTAATTTTAGGGTTATTGTGCAGTGCATCGACTACCTCGGGTGCTCCTATAATTTACTCCCTCATTCTACTATCAATTTATCCATTTTATCATTTTGGGTCATCCATCTTTAATCTATTCATCTCTTTTTTTTTTATTATGAGACCCACACCCTCCAATAATACAAATAAAATATGAGACTCACACCCTCCACTAATACAACTACCTACTACACATAAAATAATAATACTCTTTAATTGACGTGCAAAAAGCAAATTGATACATTGAGGATGGACGGAGGGAGTACAAGGTAGTTTTTTAAAAGGTTGTTATTTTTATTTTTTTAACTTTTAATTATTTTAATTAATCAAAGGTGGTTATTAATTTAGTTTTGATCTAATAGTTCATATTAACTCGATGCACCGCTATCCAGGTGCACCCTAATTTGACTCGTAATTTTATTCTGACTTTAGCAACGGGTTCCATTACAAATAGTACGTCCTATGAAATACAATAAAAATTGCGTATAACATATCTCTTACGAGTGAGGCTCTTATGCCTCCGGTGACACCGTTCCCCTTTGCAATTTAAACCCCAGATTTAAATAGAATATGAAGGGAGAGAATTATCTTTCTATGGAGGCACGGTGTGTCCCCGAAGCGCATGAGCTTTTGCCATCTCTTACACCCTTACTACCGCATACCAAACGAAGGGGTAATGTAGACCATGAGTATACTAGTACATTTAAAATGTAAAAACCAGTCATTTCTTATTTTAAGTTTTTAACTAAGTTGATTTAGAATTCTAATTTTGAAGTCCATTTTTTAAAAGTGAATCTTAGGATCTGTATGGTCGTCCAAATAAACTTGAACTAACTTTCCATAGTCATTACTCATTAATGATTGAAAAGTTACGTAAATCTGACTAGGTTAATATGATGGAATAGAATTACAATGGTATGAAATGAACTCATCAATAAAATAAATATGGAAAAGAAATGACTCATCAATAAAATAAAAATAAAAAAAATGATTAAAAATAATTATTATTATGATTGGTATTGTTTATGAATGACTCGAACAATAAAAAATATATTCCTTAATAGATTCCAATCTCATTAATAATTCTAATATTAAATTTAAACTTTAAACTATATATAAATAATATTTAATTAGTTAAAATCTAATGAAAAATTTATATACTTTAGTTATTATACAAATTAAAAAAGTATTAAATTAAAAATAAAATAAAATTTTATAATTATTAAATTATAAATTAAAATTTTGTATATATATTAAAAAATCTTAATGAAAATTTTATATATTTTAATAACTATATAAAACTAAAGTGCCAAATTGAAAATGAAATAAAATTTTAATATTATTAAAATATACATAAAAATTTATATGTATTAAAAATATTAAATATATATAAAAATTTAATTTCATATTCAATATTATATATATATATATATATATAATTAAATAAATAATATTATTTTTTATATATAATAAATTATTTTTATTTAGAATAAATATTAAATTAATTATATAAGTTTTTATTAAAGTTTTAAGGAATTTAATTTAATATAATATTTTTCTATTGAATAGTATATGATGTATGTCTTTTTTTAATTTACCATTAATATCTTTTATTAATTAATTTAAAATATAATTTTTAATTAATATTACATAAGAAAATATTAATTTATTTATAATTTTTGTAATTATATATATATTAAATTAAAAGAATATTTTTTTATATTTTTTTATAATATATGTTATGCTTCATAAATAAATAAAATAAAATAAATAAAATAAAAGTTGATTCCATCAAGTTTGAAATGGGCAATACGATGGGGGGTGGGATAAATCATCATTCCTTGTTACAAAGAATGGTGATTTCTCGCGCTATGGCAGGGGAATTGGAGGAGGAAAGCACTTGTTCCTCGCCGGAGTCGGAGGGAGACACCGTCCTCTGCTGCGGAACAGGGGAAGCTATTTTCACCGCCATCGTTGACGAAGGCGCCGCGGCGGCGGAAGATTGGGCGGCGATTTTGCGGCGCTGAATGTCGCATAACATCTTTTTCTCGCCTCTTCTAAAACATTCATTGGAGAACTCCCATCGATCATATATAACCTTTATATATGCCTGTAACAGATATGTAGCCAGAAGACCACTATGGCAGCATCTCCATTCCTTATTCTTCTCTAACAATCAGACGTGGATCATGGGAGGAGATTTCAACTGCGTTCGTTTCGATGGAGAGCGCAACAATAGCAGTTCAAATCCTGGCACTAGAGAATTCCATGATATTTGCTCTTTGATGGGTGTGGAAGACACTCGTTCAGCAGGATGCTTCTATACTTGGAGTAATGGCACTGTTAGTTCAAAATTGGATAGAGTAATGACATGCAAAATCTGGAGAAGTATGGGTTGGGAGCTTCATACTACATTTTTAGCACAAGGAACCCAATCTGATCACTGCCCCTCCATTACCTCATACCTACCTCATAACCAACACTCCATAAAACTCTTCAGATTCTGTAATTTTTGGACTAACCATGATAATTTCATTTCTCTTACTTCTTATCATTGGCAGGTACAGGTAGCGGGCACAAAGCAATTCATTCTATGCCAAAAGTTGAAGCTCCTAAAAAAGCCACTAAAAGAGCTTCACAGGCAGAACTACAACCACATCTCAGAAAGAGTAGCTAGAGGAAGAGATCGACTACATCATCTCCAAACTCTCTTTATGTCGAGATTGAATAATCTGGAGTTACAGCAGGAGATCAGTGAGGAGCTTAAAAGTCAACAGCACTTGGAGGAGTGTGAGAATAATTTTCTTATGCAGGTTCTCAAACACAAACACATCAAAAACCAGGACCGAGCTACCAAGTACTTCTACTCTCTTATTAGAAGCAATGGAGCGAGGAATGGTATTCATGCTATACACACTGACAGAGGCCCTACTTCTTCGTACCAAGAACTGATTGATGAATTCCTCTCTTACTATCAATCAATACTGGGTGAAGAAGGTCAAATACCTCAGTTATTGGAGCAGGCGGTGTTGGACAGAGGA
Organism: Pogostemon cablin; assembly: GCA_023678885.1. Taxonomy (NCBI): domain Eukaryota; kingdom Viridiplantae; phylum Streptophyta; class Magnoliopsida; order Lamiales; family Lamiaceae; genus Pogostemon; species Pogostemon cablin. Next base: position 41,537,386 of record CM042959.1, on the reverse strand, counting down.
CCGAAACTCACTACAGCAGATGCTAATATGCTAGAGGCACCGATAGAGGAGACAGAGATTAAAGAAGCATTGTGGTCTATCAATAAAAATAAATCTCCAGGTCCAGATGGATACACCTCGGCATTCTTCCAAAGTGCTTGGCATGTAGTTGGAGCAGATGTAGTAGCAGCGGTGAAGGAGTTCTTTAGGAAAGGGAAAATTCTTAAACAGTTGAATTCAACATTTGTCTCCTTAATTCCCAAGAAGAGTCATGAACCGAGAGTCCAAGATTTTCGACCCATTTCCTGTTGTAATACTGTATACAAGACCATTTCAAAAATCTTGGCTGCTCGACTCAGGAAATGTCTTCCTTCCTTAATAAATCAATCCCAATTTGGATTTATTAAAGGAAGGAAATTGAGAGACTGTGTGATGTTGGCAGAGGAGATATTCAGAGGATATGGACGGAGAGCAGAGAATATTTCACCAAGAATGGCAGTCAAAGTGGACATATCCAAAGCTTATGATTCAGTTAGCTGGAAATACCTTCTTGAACTTCTTACCGGACTAGGTTTTCCTCCTAAGTTTCGTACTTGGATCGAGCAGTGTATTACTACACCATCCTATTCTCTACTCATTAATGGCAAACCGGAAGGATTTTTCAAAGGCAAGAGAGGTCTTCGACAAGGTGATCCGATTTCCTCGCTCCTCTTTGTGATCTGTATGGAATATCTGAGTCGTTTGATGAGTGAAGCAGTGGAGCTACATGATTACAGATTCCATTCTAGAATTTATAAACGTGTAGATGTCTCACATTTGATCTTTGCGGATGATCTTTTGATTATGGGGTATGGAGATGTGCCTACTGCTAAGTGCATTGACAGGATTTTGAAAAGGTTTTCGGAAGCCTCGGGACTAAAAGCAAATCCTCAGAAGTCCAATCTCATTACCTCGGGAGTCTCCACCACAGTACGACACCATATAGCTCAGATTCTGCCTTATAACACAGGTACCATTCCTTTCAAATACTTGGGCATCCCTATTTGTAGCAGGAGAATAGGAGTGGAGGACTTTACCCCCCTTTTGAATGACATTAATACTATGATTCATAACTGGTCTTCTAAACTCTTGTCATTTACGGGTCGTTTGGAATTGATCACTTCTGGGATATATGAAATTCTGTCTTTTTGGTGTGGCATCGTTAAAATACCGGCTATAGTGGTCAAGAAGGTGGAAACTATTATTCGCAGGTTCTTATGGTGAACGAAGGTGAGCCCGGTTAGTTGGAAAGATATCATACAGCCCAAGAATGCAGGGGAACTAGGGTTGAAAGACATCACCACTTGGAATAAGGCACTCTTGGCCTCAGCACTGTGGGATGTACACAAAGAAGCTTCTTTCCTTTGGGTGAAATGGATTCATTCTGTCTACCTCTCATCTTCTTCATGGACAACGGCCTCTCCCGGTAATAACTCCACATACTTATGGAGAGTGCTCATTGCCATTAGGAATACCATTGAGAGTGAATCAGAAAGGAGTGAAGGAGTAATTGGTATTATGGAGAGCTGTTGTGACAATGGAGTATTCAAAGCTAGTCGTATGTATGATCATTTGAGGAATAGATACACAGAGGACACAAGCTTTGTCTACAAACAGGTATGACACAAGTGGATTGTGAGGAAATACAGTTTCAGACTTTGGCTGGTGCATAGAGATCGTGTTGCTACAAAGGATAGGGTGTGGTGCACGGAAGAAGATAAACGATGTGCTTTTTGCTTTGATCAGGAGACCACATCGCACCTCTTCTTCCATTGCCCTTACACCACACATATATGGGACCAGGTCAGATGATGGATAGGATGGAGGAGACGAAGGCTAACATCAGTCACAGATGCCTTCAGGAAAATACACCAGGATACGAGGAGCAACAAAAAGGGTAGAAGACTCCTTTTCATCACGTTTGCTACCACGATCTATCACATATGGATGGAAAGGAATGCTCTGCAGCATGGCACAAAGATGCTGTCTCCGAACTACATTTCAGATAAAATACAAATTCAGATAGCGTCGTTGTATATGAACTCATGATGTATTGTATCTTGTTTTGTTTCTTTTTCACCTTAAGCATTTTGCTTAAGTAGGTTGGATAGGATGGCTAGACTTTGTACTCACATCGTACGTAAGTACTCGATGTAACCGTTTTCAGTGAAATAACATTTACCAATTTCACTAAGAATGGTGATTTCTAACGGAATGGGGAATCCGATTCCTTTTAACGTACCAATCATAAGATTGGGAATCAAATTAGTAATGGTGATTTCATCCCTAATCCATTCTCACATACTAATCATACCATAGCTTGAGACACACCATTTATAAGGGTGCATTTACTTTTATGTGCAGGGTTTAACTCTTGGTTGAGGGTTGAGTTAGGATTAACACATCACTTCCCCTAACCCTGCGGTGTTTACTTTATATACTTCGTGTATCTCATTTTTATTAATTTACCCTCAATAACAAAAATTCCTTGTCACCCGATTAATCAGAGAATTTGGTGATTTTTTAGTCGAAGAAGGAAAATAGAGAGCAGAATCGAACATAATCGGAAGATGGACAATTTTTGCAGACAAACGGGGGATTCCCAAATTTATAAATTCCAAAATTTATGAGCCATTCCCAAATTCCAAAATCAAGAACAAAATTTGAAAGATGGGATTCCCAAATTCATAAATTCTAAAATTTTGCAGCCATTCCCAAATTAATACAACGATGGTTTTATAAAAATTTTGCAGTCATTCCCAAATTCCAAAATCAAGAATAAATTTTTGCAGTCATTCCCAAATTAATGCAGCTATGGTTTATGTGAATTCTTCCACATTTGATGGAGATGAGAAGGAGAGCACCGCATTTGATTTTCACCATTATCCTTAGCCCTAATTTCAATTTCACCATCAGCAAATCAACGGCGGAGAAGATGATGACCTTCGCCTCCCCTCTGCCGCCTTCATGGTCGGTCGATTGGAGGAATGTAGTTAATCACCGGTGGGGAGACAGGTTTCTACATGGAGAGACTGAATCTTATGATTATCCTTGAGATCAACCTGGAATGCTCCATATTAGAGATGAGTCATCACAAGATATACTCACGTCATAATTATCTTTTCTAACTACTTGTCTACAAATAGTAGCCTATACTTTGGAGTTAGTTAGAATAACTCTTTTTTTTTAATTCTGAATAGTTTTTGGTTGAGATATAGTCTCCTGGAACTTGTATATATACACATACTCTGTATCATGAAAATATAGAAAACATACAGCTTTTCCTCTTCTCCTTAAATTCTACATGGTATCATCGACCAGGTAGACCTTCCTCATATTATTTCCTTTTTTCTTTTATCATGTCGACCATTGCCTTGTTAATACTCTCATTTTCAATCCATCCTCTACAATTCACGAAACTCACTCGATCAAATTATCCTAAATGGAAAGCAACCATATTACTATACCTCAAAGGTCTGAAGGTTTTTGGTTATGTTGATGGAACCGTTAAACCACCCCCCAAATTATTCAAGATGGTGATTCAATCAATCTAGACCCACATTTGCTATTTGGGAAACTCAGGATAATCTTATCCTTAGTTGCATCAATTCTTCACTTTCTAATGAAATTTTAGCACAAGTTGCTCATTGCACTTCTTCTGCCTCTATTTGGACTGCCCTACACTCCGCTTTTGCATCACAGTCTCGTGCTAAACTGTCCATGTTCGTGCTCAACTTTCTACTCTCAAGAAAGGAAATCAATCTGCAACAGAGTATTTTATGACCATCAAGAAACTCACTGATGAATTGGCTATTGCTGGTCAACCTCTACAATCTGAAGACATCATATCCTAATTACTTGCAGACCTCGGCCCCAAATATAACTCACTCATCTCTATGCTCTCTCATCGTGACGAGTCCTTAACTATGAAGGAAGTTTACTTTATGCTCTTGATGTGTGAGGCTCGAATTGAGCGCCATCACCAATCTTCTACTTTACCTTCTGGCAATGTTGCTACTAAACAATAATCATTTGCAAACCAGTCGCACAACAACCCATCAGCATATTGTAGGAGAGGATGCCATTATCAATTCAATCACCATGGCGGTGGTTAAGAAAGTGGCTACAAACATAATATTGTTTGTCAATTATGTGAAAGACCTGGACACACTTCTACTCGATGTTACAAACGATTTGATCCCAACTTTCATACTCCTCCACCTCGCCAATTTCCTCAAGCCAAGCTATCTTCCACTCAATCTCTTCAACATCAATCTGAATAAGAGTAGCATCCTGACACTGGTGCAATCGATCATCTCACCAACAAGATAAGTAATTTGAATATTTGAAGTGCCGACTTTTCAGAAAATGATGAGATTCAGATTGGTGATGGTACAGGTTTGCAAATAACTCATATTGGCAAAACCTTGTTCCACTCATATGAGTACTACATGTAATTTATCTACTTTCAAAGGTCATGAATTCTTGGATCCTCAATTGTATCGTAGTACAGTTGGTTCATTACATTACTTAGGTTTTACTCATCCCAACATTGCCTTTGTCGTTCACCATGTAAGAAAGTTTATGCATCAACCTAAGGAACCCCATTTGCAAGCTGTTAAGTGTATTCTTCGATACTTAAAATCTACCATCCAGTATGGAATTCATTTTTGAATTTCTTCGGATCACTCTCTTCAAGGATTTAGTGTTACTGATTGGGGTGGCGACAAGGACGATCTGCGTAGTGGTGGTGCGTATTGTATTTTCCTTAGTGCAAATTTGATAAGTTGGAGTTGTAAGCAACAAAGCACAGTTGCATGTAGTAGCACGGAGTTCGAATACAAATTACTCTCCAACACAGCAGCTAAATTGTATTGGCTTCAATCTATTTTTCTTGAACTCTGTTTGCCTTTATCTACAACACCGAAATATGATGTGATAACATAGGTGCCACAAATCTCTCCTCTAATCCGGTGTTTCATGCACGGACAAAATATATCGAAATTGATTTCCATTATGTTCGAGATCAAGTTATGTCCAAACAACTTCAAGTACTGTTTTTATCTACCAGGGATCAACTTGCATATTTGTTGACTAAACCATTATCTTCAGCTCGCTTCCAGTTTCCGCTTTCTAACCTTTATGTGCAAGACCTGCCCATTCGGTTGCGGGGGCCTATTAAAGATAAGTCATCACAGGATATACTTACGTCATAATTATCTCTTCTAACTACTTGTCTAAAAATATGAGCCTTATACTATGGAGTTAGTTAGAACAACTTTTTTTTAACTTTGACTAGTTTTTGGTTGAGATATAGTCTCTAGGAACCTGTATATATACACATACTCTGCATCATGAAAATATAGAAAACTTATACCTTTTCCTCAAATTCTACACTCCATGAAAGTGGAGAAAGGGACTCTAAAAGGTCACCGACGATGGCTTGTAGCTGACGTTTGGACATGAGTTAGACGACGGCGATGAAGACTAGAAAGAATGAGGAGCATAGAATTTGACTGCCGTAAAAGAAAGACAAAGTTGGGGTAGAGGGTAAAATCATAATTTTACATATTAAACTGAGGGTTGAGAATCATCCCCCTACGATTTTGAGGGTTAGGCTAGCCTTTATTCAGCCTTAGTTCACACCTAGCCGCAAAAAGCCCGAGGGTTGTCCTTTTCTTGTAACCCTCAAAGTAAGTGGCAGTTAACTGAGGTTGAATGGGGATAACTCCCATTAACCCACAAAGTAAACAGTCCCTAAAATGGTCTATACTATTTTCAAATTACCTTCCACATCGTTACCCATTAACCCTTATTTATTAACCCTTTTTTATTCAAGAATTATAGAGTCATCATATCATATGTAAGACAGAAATAAAAACTTCTCACCTAATTTTTATAAAATTAAATGACTATATTTCAACGCAGCTAATTATTTAGTGTTGATGTTTCTACAAAACAACAATATCAAGAAATTATTGAAGCCCCTCCAAGTCATTTTATATTGTATAAAATCTTTAATCAACTGGTATTCCTCTTGTATTTTGTTGTTTGTAACTTATTGATGTATTAATTTATAATATTGACTTTGGAGATTGTTTTAAAATAAAAATGTTGAGATGTTATTTTGTTCATTAATGGCTGATTTTGAGGTCAACTGAAACCATTTTTCTGTAGCTGCTATTAAAGAAAAATAAGCATGTCTTGTCTTCATGCATTTTGATACTTTGGTTGATGGATTTATAAAAGAGACAAACAATTATTACGTTCGCATTTTCTTTATAACCTGTTTGTATAAATGTCTGAATCAAAGAAATGGTAGGCCGGCCACGTTGCTCTATCCAACCTTTTGTCCTCAAACGGCGAAATGATTCTTCATTTTCTCTCTTAAAACCTTCATCTACCATGTCGTAGTTTCATCACTTCAAATTCATCTTGAAATTTTGCATAAAACGGCATCGTAATAAAGAATTCATTGTTTCGTTAGATCATCTGCATGCTTGTTTATTTCCATCCATGTCATTTCCTTACAATCCTCTTCTACGATTTCAAGTTTTGGAATGATAGCAGTCAAGATTGACACATCTTCTACTCTGTGTCCTAAATAAAAACCCTTGAATGTAGTCGAAATCCCTGTAGTTTCTGTTTCTGGCAAAGAGGCCCCCACAAAAGCCGAAAGATAAAATCCATCGTCTAGCTCGAGTGCAATGTGCTGTCATTTGTTCAGCAACTTCAGCAAGTCGTGCCTTGATCCAGGCCTAGAAACTTTGAAACATGTCACTGTTTCTGGTACTCTCTGCAGCTGGATTTTCCATGCATAGACAATGCCCCAATTGCCTCTATCACCTCCCTCGGTAGCCCAAAACACCTCCTCCCCCATGGTTTCTCTATTTAGTAACCTCCCTTCTACATCAATTAAAAGTGCATCCACTACATTGTCAGCAACACGACCATATTTTCTCGATAGTAGGCCAAATCCACCGCCTGCAATGTGGTCTCCGATCCCCACCGTGGGGCATGAACTGGCTGTAAATCCATGCACAGGGCTGGTTTCAGAAATTGGATGATAAGTTTGGCCAAGTGTTGCACCTCCCTCCACCCATGCAGATTCTGATTCTATGACCACAGAAACTCGATTCTAGTTCATCATGTTGATCAGCACAAAAGATGATCCATCATCAGCTATGTATGAAAACCCTCGTAGCTATGCCCACCATACCTCACTCTGATCTCCTACAATCCCTTCCTACAGCAAAGAACACTGTCTATCAGCTATTGCTCTCTCTCTGGCATGATAATGGCTATCGGCTTAGGGGCAGAAAGGTCTGCAAACCGCAGATTTTGGATGGAGAAATCGAGAAAAGTGAAGTAAGTAGTGGGATCATTTACAAAAGTGGGGTAGAGAGAGAAGTTATGCACAATATAATCAAGCAAGCAAGATTCAAGAATCTCCACATATTGATGACAGACTTTACTTCGCAGGTCTGAAGAATGGGAGTACCATTTCCAGGTTGAAAGACAGGTTCTTGCAAGAGAAGAATTAATTCAAAAAAAATCAGACTATGTAAGAACTCCAATGTCAAGAAATGGACTAGCAACTGTAGTAGAAGTACTTGAGAAAGAGCCAAAAGGTTATGTAATTCTGGACCCTTATGGAGGAGCAATGCACAGAATCAACCCTGAATTTATAGCATTCCCACACAAAAAGGCAATCTTTTCACAGTCCAGTATTTAGTATAATGGAAATAAGAACACAATGCTGAAAGTCAAGATTACATAGATTGGATCAGAGGGTTCTACAATGCAATGGGGCCGTATGTTTCGTCAAGTCCCAGGGAAGCTTATATAAACTACATGAACTTTGATCTTGGAGTTATGGAGCTCTTGAATAGCGGTGTACAAGTTACTGATGCAGTTGAGGTTGCTAGGATTTGGGGTGAGAAATATTTTTTGAAAAACTATGATAGACTTGTGAGAGCAAAGACAATAATTTATCCCTTGAATTATTTTAGGATTCAACAAGGGATTCCTCCAATGTCAAATACTTATGGAAATTCACAAATGTAGACAAAAAAAGGATATAAGCTCTATTTCTTGTAATATTTTGCTTTCTTTTTGAAAAGTTGGATTGTTTTAGGTTATCTATAGTTATAACATAAAGTTTCACTTCCAAAATATAATTGTCAAAAGTTTAGTTGGATATAGAAAAATCATTCTGTTAAATATATTTTTAAAAAGAAAATGTGATAACAAGGAAGAGCAAGGGAGAGAAATAGCATCTTTATTCAAAAGACTCGTCAATTATCAATCTATTGAAATCCAAATGAAAAGAATCAGATTATTCAAGATTAAGTATAATGATTTATCTAGATATCGATGAATCATAGTTTGATGATGCTTTAAAGGTATGTGATACTAATATTAGAGAATCATATTCTGATGTCCCCGAGTAAAGTATAATCATCACAATCACAGCTGAGCTATTAGCCGCCAAGCAATCAAATCAGTTTAGTCATAATAGGAAAGTGATTGTCGTCATTTTCACCTAGGTTTTAGTGTCTTTATGTGTGTATTTTCGGATGTTTTTATCCGTATGTGTGTTACTTTTGGTGGAGTTATTGTTGTTTTGAGGAAAGTGGTACGAACTGATAGAATTGTGTAAATGAGCTTAAATATGTGTAAAACAGGTCATGGAACGGACAAACACGGAGTCGGGAGCAAAAGGGAGACGAAGAATAGGCCATGCAGCTGCACGGGCCGTGCGCGGAACACGGCCCTGTAGCAGCTGGCCGTGTAATGTCATCAGAACACGCTGCTCGGCCAGAGATTCGGCCGTGCGCTGGTGCACGGGCCGTGCGCTGCTGCACGCCCCGTGTGCGGAGCTCGGCCCTGTAAGAAGGAGCCGTGTATTGTCGTCAGAAAGTGCTGCACGGCCATGATCAAGGCCGTGTATTGCAGCTCGAGCCGTGTCCGGAAGCACGCACAAAACGCCGAAGTAGGTGTGCCCTACACGGGCCGTGTACTGCAGCACGGGCCGTGTAGGTGAAAAATCCTGTGTAATTTTCAGAAAGTTCCGGAAGCTTCTAGAAGGTCCATAAGTGATATAAAACCATGATTTGTGCGAAATTAGAGAGGGAGATACACATTAGATCAGATTGAGAGCAGTTACACACAATCCACACCACATTTCCTCGCACACTAGATCTACAAGCCATCTACACCATCTAAATCCATCAATTCACCTTGATCTTCATAAATCCATCCATACATCCATTCCTTCCATCATCTAAGAAGAGGAAATCAGATTTGTTTGAAGAATTTGGCATGATCAAGGAAGAAGGAGTCTACCTTCAAGGGGAAGCTCAATCTCTTTTATTTTGCTACTTTCTTCATTTTATTGCTCATATGGAGCTTGTATTGGATTGTAGCCAATTTGCAATGAATATTTGTGGCTAGTCCTCAAGTGAGGCTAGCAATATGATTGGTTAGGAAATATGTAGATTTTTGCACTATTAAAGCTTGATGAATTGATTGTTATGATTACTTTCTATCATGAATTCTTATTCTCATTTGATGCATGATGTGTGTGGTTAAATTCTCTATGCATAGTGTTAGGATGGCCATTCCAATATTATGTGTGGTGATTTAATTGAATCATTGATTGTATTAGGTGACTTAGTTAGTATGAGGGGAGGAAAGCCATTCCCTCCAAGTGCTTAGAACCTCATGATAGAACATTAGTGATGAACTAGTGAGGGGAACCAACTTATGATCATAGTACCCATGAGGGAATTGAGAGTAAGACAATCTTAGGAGATTTAAACTTGTAAAAGAGTTGAGAACCTAATCACCTTGGCCATAGGGGTTAGGGGTACAATTGTGATTGCCCTTAGTATCATAACTTGAAAGTCATCAATGCTTGAGTAAGTGTGAAGTCTACATAGAACCTTGACCATGATGTTGCTACCCTTGCTCTCTTTTTAGATATACTTCATCCATTCCATCTCATTCTTGCTACTTGATTTGATTGATACTTGTTCTAATTAGTTGCTTGTCTAGTTTATTAGTTAATTGATAGAGTAATCATAGTTCTTAATCAAAACCTTATCTTGATCATCCTTACAAAACATAAATCAATGGAAAATCCGGATACAACTTGAGTTTACCTTTTCCCTTGGGACGACAAAACTTATAAATTTTGCACTTGGTCACGCGTATACAACAGCGATAGAGTACACTTACTCTTGTCATTTCACTAAAAATGCGACTAAGTTCATGGCGCCGCTTGCCGGGGAAATGTTAAACTTGTGGTTGTAACGAGTTTGAAGTTGATTAGTCTTGATAAGGATATTTCTTTCATTTGTATAGTTGTTTACTTGTCTTAGTTACTTGGAGAGCTAAATTTTGGAATTCTTGTAGGTACATGCAAACTCGTTCAAGGTCTCAATCTATTGAACCTTTGAATTTGGAATTAGAAGCTACCTTAAGAAGACAAAGAAGAGGAGTGTTGGAACCAACGGAAGAAAATATGGAAGAAGTAAGGGATAATGCAAATATGGTTGATGAAGAAGGTAATTTGAGAAATTTTCAAGGTGGTGATAATGCTAGAGGAGGTTTTGGTAATCAAGAATATGTGCCACAAGTTTATGCTCAACAAATGCACTTGCAAAACCAACAATTGCAAGCTATTATTCAAAACTTGTTGGCACAACAAGAAGCAAGGAATGATCCTCCGATAGTGCAAAATCAACCTCGTAGAAATGGGAATAATGGAGTGGGAATGAACATCCGAGATCACTTCCAACCGCAATATGGAAACTATGTTGTGGGACCACCGGTGAATGTTAATCATTTTGAGATCAAGACGGGATTGATCAACATGGTGCAAGCAAACCAATTTGGTGGTGGTACTATGGAGGATCCAAATGCTCACTTAGCCCAATTTACGGAGTTAGCAAATACGGTCAAGATAAATGGGGTAAGTGAGGATATTATTAAATTGAAGCTCTTCTCGTTTTCATTACGAGATAGAGCTAAGGCTTGGTATCATACTTTACCACCGGGATCCTACAACACATGGAGAGAGTTGGCACAAAGATTCTTGAGCAAGTATTTCCCACCATCGAAGATGTTGCATCTCAAAGGTCAAATATTACAATTTAAGCAAATGCCTCTTGAAACTTTTAGTGAGGCTTGGGACCGATTCAAAGAAATGCTAAGGAAATGCCCACAACACGGATTTCCCGAAGATCAACAAGTAGGATTTTTCTATGCCGGTTTGAATGGAAGTGAAAGGATGCTTGTTGATGCTTCATCGGGAGGTTCGATTTTGGGGCAAACTCCGGAAAGAGCAATTGCCATATGTGAAGAAATAGCTTTGAATACGGGACAATGGGCCATGGATAGAGTTGCGGGCTTATATGAAAAAGAGAAGATTGCTAAGATGGAAGAAGTGTGCTTGCAACAAGTGAAAAAGGTGGAGGTGCCTAATGAAGATGTAACCGACAGAGCAATAACTGAGATACTAAAAAGGATGAATGCTAGTATGCAAGTGACTCCAACATCTACACCAATGGTGAATCAACAAGTGCTAGCTAATCCTCCGCATGTGATGTCATTACCTTTGATGAATCAACAAGTGTTTCCTAATTTTCAACAAGGTGTATCTACACCAAGTATGGGTCAATCTTCTCAAAGTTGTCAAATGCCTACTTCTATACCTCAACAAGGTATGTCCCCTAATTCTTGGAGCCCATCGGAGATGACACTTGAGGAAGTTGCCTTCATGCAAGGAAGGAACTTCCAAGGAAATTACGGTGGGAATTTTGGGAATAATGGAGGAGGATATCCACAAAGGCAAGGAGGTTGGGGGCAAGGTAACTTTCAAGGGAATTTCAATCAACCCCGGAGATATGAAAATTTGTCGTATGGGAATCAAAGTAATGCACTCACATTGCCACCGGGCATTCATCCGGGGGAGAAGGCTCCAAATGATGAAGGAAAGTCTACAATGTCTACATTGGAGGATAAAATGACTAAGATGTTTGAATATGTGAAGCAAAGAGATGAGGCAAATGAGAATCGATTTAAAGCAATTGAGACTCACATTAGTCAAATGGCAACCGAGCAAGGTGAAATGCATCGTAAAGGTAAATTTCCTTCCACTACCGTTACAAATCCTAAGGAACAATGCTTGTATGTTACCGTTTGTAATTTGGAAAGTAAGGTGGAAAAAGAGTTGGTGGAAACAACAAACATTGTTTCAAAGGTTGAAGAAGTAGTTGTTGATGAAGTTGTATCTAAAGTGGAAGAGGAAGTTGCTAATGATGATGAATTGTCTTTTGATGATGAGAGGATTATTGATGAATTCTTGTCTTCATTTGTTGATGAAAGTAAGGGTGAGAAAAAGTTGTGGTTGGAACAAGATCATGGAATTGTTGAAGTTGATACTTCATTAAAGGTTGAAGACCCCGGTAAATTCGTGCTTACTTGTAAAATTAGAAATGGAGAATACCTTAATGCTATATGTGATCTTGGTTCGAGCATTAATGTGATGCCTTTGGAAGTTTTTGAAAAGCTTGACATTGGAAAGTTAAAGGAAACGGATGTGGAGATCGGAATAATGGATGGTTCAATGATTAAGCCCCATGGAGTTGTGGAGGATATGCTTGTGCAAATAGAAGAGTTTGTCTTTCCGGTGGATTTCATGGTAGTTGATAAGCAAGCGGATCCTTTGATCCCATTGATTTTTGGAAGGCCGTTTTTGGCCACCGGAAGAGCAAAATTTGACATGGATAGAAAGGAAGTCACACTCCGTTCAAATGAAAAAGAATTGGTGCTATCAAGCAAGAATTTGAAAGGGGGAGATATTCATTTGAAGCCACCCATTAAGCCTCCGGATGATCGTGATCGAGTGGTAAGTGAACTTTTAAAAGATAAAGAATTAACTAACTTTGTATTTGAATGTGCAGAAAAGTTTTCTTTAAAGAGGAACAAGTTCGGGGGTGATCCACGTGTTAATTGGAAGATTGATAAAGAGCCTCCGGGATTTGAAAACATAAGTAAAAGAGTCAATGAATTGAGCTCAAGTGTTAAAGGAGCAAGAAGTGTGGATAAGAAGGTTGTTAAGGAAATGTTTAAAGTGAAGATGAGGCCCGATGGGGTCTTGGATTTCTCCGATTGCTAAATGAGCTTGAAATTCCGTCCGGCTTGAAGACGTTAAACTTAGCGCTAAATGGGAGGCAACCCATTCTTTTATCTTTTGATGCTTGTTTTGTTGTTTGGTATGTAGGTGGATTGTGCTCATGAAGGAAAATACATAAGGAGGAGACGAGATGTGCTAGATTTGGAATGAAGATGTATGTCACACCACTCTTTACAAACTTAAATTTAACATTTGTGTTAATTTAAGTTTGGGGGGAGAGTGCGTGGTGGCCATCCTTGAATGTTGGCATGCACATACGTCATCACAAGGTACGTTTAAGATGATCAATGGTGGAAACTACAAGGGTAAGTCTCACCACTTTTTGTAAACTTAATTCTCAACTTGTTTCGATTTAAGTTTGGGGGGATAGTGCGTGGTGTGCCTTACCACTTGTGTATGCTTGATGTATCATGTTGATAGAGTGATTATCTTGATTGTCTTGTAAAAATTGGGTAAATTTTAAAATTTTTCTCATGAGTATTGGATTGATTTTGGTTAGTTTGGTTGTGTGGGAGTGCATGATAATCCTTATTTTTATTGCAAGTGTTGAGCTAATGGTTTGTTGAGTGTTTGAGCATGGATGAAGGATAGTGGAAGCATGAATGGAGCTTGGAGCTAACGCTTTCATTATCAAAATGCCTATTGAGGGAGTTTACTCTACATCTTATCACTTCTAAATTGCTTGACATGATTGATGTTGATTTGGATTGTAGTGGATTAACATGTTACTTCATGTGTTATGTACTTGGGAGGTTTACTTGCTTTATTTAGGTAGTTTACTTGCTTTATTTTTTTTTTTTTTTTTTTTTTTTTTTTTTTGAATAAGGTGGCATATCTTGAGCTTACATGTTATTGGAGGATTGAGGATATGTGCTTTATTTCTTTTGATGGATGGTTTGATTTATGCTTGTTATATGTTTGTATTGTTGGTTGATCCCTTGATTAGTAGGTGATGTTTGTTGTTATTTTAATTCTTGTATAGGTGTGGTTTTGGTGGTATGTTTTGGGAAGGAGTTGAGTAATGTTTTTGAGTATGAGCTATGATGCATTGTTTGTGATAGGTGATGGCAAGCATGTTAATGGTTTCTACTTGTTGAAATTGTGACATGGATTACATAATTTGTTCAATTTTGAGAAGTATGAAGGTTGATTAGATTTCTTTTGGTCCAAGCAAAAGCTTGTGAGAGTTGAGCCTCAACCGTGCCTCCATGGTTAATTCTTGATGAGAGGATCGGTTGAACTTAGACAAACTAGAACTTGCTCTTGGACTATAGGAACGAAGCCCGAATGGTTGAAATTTGTGAAATGATCTTAGGCCATCCTTGTTGAGAAAGTCATGGCCATAAAATTTCCCTACCAAAAACATTATCCCTAGTAAGCCACTTTGAACCTTTAAGCCTATTTTTTGTGATATAAGCACATTTCAAGCCTTGAAAACCCATTTAAACCTTATATATATAACCTATGTGTGGGTAATTGAGGATGATGATGATTTACAAGGGAATATGTGGAAATATGTGCAAAGAAACGTATATGGAAAGAAAGGTTTAGTCAAGAAAAAGGATGAAAGAGCTTAAGAAAAGCAAGTGCAACTTCAACAAAAGTGAAAAAGGAGCAAAATAGAAAAAATATGCTCAAGGAACACAAAAGTTAAAGAAAAGAAGTATGCCATTCAAGCTCAAGAAATCCAAGGAATAATGATGCTTAGTGCTTGTGAATAAAGTAGAAAAGAAAGGAAGCATGAAAGTGAGGATGTTGAAGAAAGGAATCATCTCTTCGATAGACCACATTTGAAAAGTCACTATGATCCAAAGTTTCCTACCTTACCAAAGAGCCTAAACATTACATCCAAAGATAAAGACCTCTTTGATCACTTATTGAAACTAAGGTGGCTTGTGAACATAGTCCATGAGCAAGCCTATGGTGAGTCGGTTACAACCGGTTGATGAGTGTTGTTCAAAACCTTACTTCAAAGAGTGTTGAGTGACTTTGATATCCTATGAAAGGCTTGGATTAAAAGGGATTTAATTACTCTTTTGTCATGCTTGAGATTGAACTCGTTAATCTTTCATGTTATAAGTTTGATTATGTAGGGATACTTAACTTGATTTTGAAGTCCTTATTACTTGTGATGCGTTGTGGTTTATGTTCGTTAGATGTTCTCTAGGTGAAAATTTCTCCTCGTGTTTATCATTTTTAGTTGTTCGAGGACGAACAACACTTTAAGTTTGGGGGTTGATTGTCGTCATTTTCACCTAGGTTTTAGTGTCTTTATGTGTGTATTTTCGGATGTTTTTATCCGTATGTGTGTTACTTTTGGTGGAGTTATTGTTGTTTTGAGGAAAGTGGTACGAACTGATAGAATTGTGTAAATGAGCTTAAATATGTGTAAAACAGGTCATGGAACGGACAAACACGGAGTCGGGAGCAAAAGGGAGACGAAGAATAGGCCATGCAGCTGCACGGGCCGTGCGCGGAACACGGCCCTGTAGCAGCTGGCCGTGTAATGTCATCAGAACACGCTGCTCGGCCAGAGATTCGGCCGTGCGCTGGTGCACGGGCCGTGCGCTGCTGCACGCCCCGTGTGCGGAGCTCGGCCCTGTAAGAAGGAGCCGTGTATTGTCGTCAGAAAGTGCTGCACGGCCATGATCAAGGCCGTGTATTGCAGCTCGAGCCGTGTCCGGAAGCACGCACAAAACGCCGAAGTAGGTGTGCCCTACACGGGCCGTGTACTGCAGCACGGGCCGTGTAGGTGCAAAATCCTGTGTAATTTTCAGAAAGTTCCGGAAGCTTCTAGAAGGTCCATAAGTGATATAAAACCATGATTTGTGCGAAATTAGAGAGGGAGATACACATTAGATCAGATTGAGAGCAGTTACACACAATCCACACCACATTTCCTCACACACTAGATCTACAAGCCATCTACACCATCTAAATCCATCAATTCACCTTGATCTTCATAAATCCATCCATACATCCATTCCTTCCATCATCTAAGAAGAGGAAATCAGATTTGTTTGAAGAATTTGGCATGATCAAGGAAGAAGGAGTCTACCTTCAAGGGGAAGCTCAATCTCTTTTATTTTGCTACTTTCTTCATTTTATTGCTCATATGGAGCTTGTATTGGATTGTAGCCAATTTGCAATGAATATTTGTGGCTAGTCCTCAAGTGAGGCTAGCAATATGATTGGTTAGGAAATATGTAGATTTTTGCACTATTAAAGCTTGATGAATTGATTGTTATGATTACTTTCTATCATGAATTCTTATTCTCATTTGATGCATGATGTGTGTGGTTAAATTCTCTATGCATAGTGTTAGGATGGCCATTCCAATATTATGTGTGGTGATTTAATTGAATCATTGATTGTATTAGGTGACTTAGTTAGTATGAGGGGAGGAAAGCCATTCCCTCCAAGTGCTTAGAACCTCATGATAGAACATTAGTGATGAACTAGTGAGGGGAACCAACTTATGATCATAGTACCCATGAGGGAATTGAGAGTAAGACAATCTTAGGAGATTTAAACTTGTAAAAGAGTTGAGAACCTAATCACCTTGGCCATAGGGGTTAGGGGTACAATTGTGATTGCCCTTAGTATCATAACTTGAAAGTCATCAATGCTTGAGTAAGTGTGAAGTCTACATAGAACCTTGACCATGATGTTGCTACCCTTGCTCTCTTTTTAGATATACTTCATCCATTCCATCTCATTCTTGCTACTTGATTTGATTGATACTTGTTCTAATTAGTTGCTTGTCTAGTTTATTAGTTAATTGATAGAGTAATCATAGTTCTTAATCAAAACCTTATCTTGATCATCCTTACAAAACATAAATCAATGGAAAATCCGGATACAACTTGAGTTTACCTTTTCCCTTGGGACGACAAAACTTATAAATTTTGCACTTGGTCACGCGTATACAACAGCGATAGAGTACACTTACTCTTGTCATTTCACTAAAAATGCGACTAAGTTCAGAAAGAAGATTCAAGATTTTATGGAGTTCTAAACACAGGCCATGTAAACGTAAATCACTACCATGATGTGCCTAAGTGATTACGCATAACCTTTACTCTCTATAGTGTTTCATTTCATCTGTACAGCATTATATGGTTTATGTCATATTGAAAATTATAATCTACACTGATGTAATGATAATAAGATTAGAAAACAGCATCGAATAGAACCCTCGGAATCATATGATCTAAAGTAGTTGCATTTTGAGAATATGCCTTTCCTCGCTGATCTAAAGAAGAGTCTGACTCAACTTGCAAACAAGAACTTTTCATACCTCTGTTGAGTGGAGGGAGAGGGGGAGTGAGAGAATTATTTGGGATGGTAGAGGATATTTAAAAGCTACCTTCTCCTTCACACTTTGCATAAATCCGTCTTAGTTTTATTGGTTCTTACACGAGGAAATATGTCATATAGTAGGCCACTCAGGTAACAGACTATGGCATGAGTGGCCTACTATCATGCCATATGGTATACTATATGACATATTTAATTAGGTGTCTCAGTGTGTCTAGAATGAATGGAGAATGACTCTTTATATAGGCAAAGGGTGAGGAAGCCCCATATATAACTCACAATCTGATTGGTCCAGAGCTTATTTGACCTGATTATGCGAGTTTGGGCCTCCAACTTGATTGGACTTTTAATCAGGCTTTATTAGACTTGAACCTGATTTAAGTTATCCGAACTTGTTTGACTTGGGTCAGGCCACCTTTGACTTGGAAGCCTGCTTGATTTTGATTTTCCCGACTGGATTTGTCCCAATTATCAATTATTTACTCATTTATTTTAGGAATTTATTTATTTAAATTCCTTCATAAATAAATAAATAATTGATTTTAATGTGTAATTTGCCACATATATTCATTAAAAAGGCAATAAAATTCAAGTGTCTACAAATGCCCCCTTGTATTTTGTTCACAGATACCTCTGTGTTGAAGTGAACAAATTGCGATACTTCATTCTTGATCAATATGATTAAATTTTATTGTTTGCCCCACCAACTTGATATGAATAGCCTGAATTATGACTAAACTTAGAAGAGTGCTAAGCTGCCTACGTACCTATTTGAAGAAGATCAAGTCATAACGTAGTTCAAAGAGACATGATTTGATTTGGATGGGGGTGTGTCGTACACAATTTATACTCATGCGGGCCAAGAGTGACTATTCTTTAACCACTTTAGATAAAGTAGGGTATTTGATGCTTTAAGCACTTAAATTACCTGAGTGAGGTGAATTAATAGTTTAACTACTTATAACTACCTTTAGTGGGTGTTGTACATAGTTTATACTCGTGTGGACTAAGAGTAATATGAAGTTTAAACTCGTGCATCATGGAGTGTTGGATTTGAATTTGCTGACAGTTTATACTCGTGTCAATGAGTCTTAAATTTGAACTTGTAGACAATTTATACTCGTGTCAGGAAGCCTTGTGTGGACATTTTTCACTCGTGTCGAGGAGCCTTGAATTTGATTTGTGTTAGATAATTTAGACTCGTATCAAGGAGCACAATATTGAGAGAATTTAGTCTCTTCCCAAGGAGAATTAATGTGATGTTTAAACAGTTTATACTCGTGTCAAGAAGTATTGCGTGAATATTTTTAGCTCATATCAAGGAGCATTGTGTGGACATATTTCACTCGTGTCGAGGAGATTTATGTGGACTTAGGAGATTTCAGATAGTTTAAGCTCGTATCAAGGAGAGTAATGTATACAGTCTTTGCTCGTGCCAGTGAGCTTTAACTTCATTTATCAACCGTTCATTACCCATAATCTTAGGATGCACTGTTTAATTTCTCTTACTTCCACTTCATATCTATAAATTTTTATGGAAACTGCAGTCTTTGTCCGCGGTTCCTCTTCCACAAGCTCATCAAAAGGCATGTCTTCAAACTCATAAGAGTCTTAAATAGAGGGTTATTCGATGTCCTTTGATGTCAAGCTCAACTCCATGTCATGAGCTCTTGTAGCCAATTCTTCAAAAGTTTTAGGCCGAATGCCTTGGAGTATGTAGCGAACACTCCACTGCATCCCTTGATTGCACATTTGTATATCTGAAGTTTCTTATAGCTTTTACGAATATGTAATCGATGACATATTTTTCATCACCTTTACGAATATTTGTTAGCTCCATCATGCTAACAGTTCTTCATGTGCTATAGAAATATTTTAGGAATACTTTTTTCATTTACCCCCAACTTTCAATGGAGTTAGCTTCCAAGTCAATGTACCAATCGAAGGCATTTTCTTTAGAGATCGGACAAATTATCTCACCATGTGATCTCCGTAGGTCCCAACATCATTGCATATCTCGACGAAATGCGCCACAAGTTGTCTTGAGTTTCCTTTGCCATCGAATTGTTGAAACTTTAGAGGTTGATAGTCAGTTGGCATGCTCAAGTTGTCAATCCTCATTGTATATGGCTTTTTGTAGGTAGACGGAGATTTTGAGCTTACTTCAAACTTGTCTTTTATTGTCTCTTATGATGATGTTCTTTAGTTGGTTGATAGGATCGAAGCATGTCGTAAGTTGAAACTTCTATCTTATCCTCAGCTGGCTTTTCTTCAGATGGATGGTATTTTGCAGAGTCCTCCTCCTCGTGTTCATCCTCGACTTATTTTTCATTTGCATGACTTGCCTCCACATTCTCCATTTTCTTCATAAGTTGGTAAATCTTTAAGTCTTAAGTCTTAAGCTTTCATCAGTTTGGTGAGTCATTTACTCCTTAGGAGTTATGGCATTTGTCGTCATCACTGCAGCTTCAGTTGAGGCAAATGTTGAGCTTGGTGTGGAGAGATGAGTTGAGCAAACAGAGTCATCATCACCATCTTTATCGCCCTGCAATGGCTTATTGAGAGTAATCTCCACCATACGGTTTGTCTTTGAGGAGCCTTCGGGCATACTTCTTGTAAAATCTTCAACCTTGTCAATTTTTACCTCTGGAGGTTTTGATGTAGTAAGCTTTCGTATCGCAATTTTTAATGGAGTTATCATTTGAGTCTTCATAGTTTGCAACTCTGAAGGCTTTGAAGTAGATGGCCTTTTAATCGTGATCCTAAGAGGAGTCATTCTTTGTGCTTGTAGAGAAAAGAGATGAGAGGTAGGGACGGTCCCACTAGGCATGCCAAAATTTATAACAATAATTTTTTTATTTATGGAGAATATAAATACAAAAAGGGTACAAATATAATCCAGACGGATTTAATTTGAAAGATATGTTAATGGGTTACAATCTCTAATCAATCATCTGATTCTTCTCTCGAACTAATTTGGCTTGACTTTGACTTGACTTTTTGTGTTGATTGTGTGTGTTGACTGTGTGTGTTGACTCTGACTGGAGTGTATGTTGAGTCAGATCTTCTGATAAAGCTTGTCCGAACTCGACTTTGAAGTCTTGTGACGTTAATTCGGAGGCGTCGAGCCATTGTTCGAATTAAATGTTGACTTGTGAGCTTTTCGTGAAGAACGCCATTGACTTTGCGAAGAATGCTGGATGAACTTGACTAGAAGAAACGTCGAATTTGAGGGGCTTAGTACCTTGATCTCAGGTCAAGTGTTGTTTCTGACTTGAAGAACGCTGGATCGGAGGGGTGTAGAACCTTGATCTCTGATTGGAGGCTGTTGGCTGGAAGAACGCCAGATCGGAGAGGTTTAGCACCTTGATCTCTGACCGGAGGCCGTTGGCTGGAAGAACGCCGGATCAGAGGGGCTTAGCACCTTGATCTCTAATTGGAGGCTGTTCTTGACTTGAGGATCTTGAAGGGAGGCTAGACTTTCGTCTTTACTCGTGTTCTTCAGATCTCTTTAGGTGTCTCAGTGTGTCTGGAAGAATGGAGGAGGGCTTCTTATATAGGTGAAGGGTGAGGAAGCCCCATATATAACTCACAATCTGATTGGTTCAGGTCTGATTTGACCTGATTATGCGGGCTTGCGCCTCCAACTTGATTGGACTTTAATTAGGCTTTATTTGACTTGCACCTGATTTAAGTTATTCGAGCTTGTTTGACTTGGGTCATGCCACATTTGACTTGGAAGCCGGCTTGATTTTGATTTGTCCGATTGGATCTGACCCAATTATCAATTATTTATTCTTTATTATAGGAATTAATTTATTTAAATTCCTTAATTAATAATTGATTTTTAATGTATAATTTGTCACATATTTCCATTTAATAGGCAATAAAATTCAAGTGCTTACCGTGCATAAATTTTTATTCATAAGTGTATATATTTTTATTCATAATTGTATACGTTTCTGAAATTAGGTGCACTATATCATGGGGTCCACCAGATGCACAGGAGAATTAGCTTAAAATTTTGCTAGACAAAAAAAAGTGGCGACAAATTTAGTCTCTAATTTGGATGATTTAAGAGGATTGAGTTTTAAGCCACGGTTAATATGTTTGGACAAAAAATAAAATTAAAAAAATATATATATAGAGAAGCATATAATAATATTAATTTGAAAAAATGCCCCGGCCCAAATGTACCCACTGTAGGCATCAAAAGTATGTGTGTGCAGTCCTTTTTTATTTAATTTAATTTCTGCATCAGTTTTTGCAGTCACCGGCCCATCACTCTATGGCCCTTTTAACACTTCTAAAAAGTTCTCAGATCTAACGGATAAGCATGAATCTCCACATTATTTATTCCACACCCCTTAATTTTCGAAATATTTCAATTCGACCCCTCTCCAATTAAATGCAAGATGCTTCCAAGAACCATCCCAGAACAATCTCCTCCCGCTGTCCGTCACGTCAACCTAGTTTTGACCAAGTGTACACGTGTCTCAACCTTATTGGGTCCATCGGAGGACCCCACAGTACGATTGTTGTTATTTATATGTACCCCCTATGCTATCCCCACTGGGGCACACACACTAGGCCATAACCAGCTGCGCGCACACACCCCAACACACACTATTTACAGAGGTATCGATCTCCAAACCCTAGCCATCAAAATCTGCAATCCATATTTATTCTCTCCCTCATCTATGGCGTTTTCCGTTGATGTGGTCTAGGTGAGTTTCTCTTTGTGTGTTGTGAGATTTGTTCTTTTGCCGGAGCGTTGCCGGTGAGTTGAGACTGTAGCCGTAAGTTTTGCATGTTCGCCGGAGATGGCATCGGCTTGCGTGAACAATATCGGAGTGTCGCCGGATAATTTTCTGGACTGTCCTCCGGCGGCATTTCCGACTTACGGCTGGTTGAGCCCGAGGATATCATTCAGCCGCGAGTTTCCCGACGAGGAAGGGTCTAAAGGAGCGGGAAGTAGGCCTTCTCTGAAGAATAAGCCAATGCAGCATAATGCGGTTGAGGAGAGGCCGGAAGAGCCAGATCCAGAAGTTTCCACCATAGATTTCGTCGATTTCGAGTTCCGACTTGAAGATCCGGTGACAATGCTGCCCGCTGATGAGCTTTTCGCCGACGGAAAGCTTGTACCGCTGCAGCTCTCCACAGTTCGGCCATTGATTACGTCAGCTCCGGCTTCTTCCGAAGCCAGATCACCAGATACGCCTAAATTTCGTCGTAGAAGTGAGGTTTCTTCGCGAGATCCATATTTGTTCTCTCCTAAAGCTCCGAGGTGCTCTAGCCGGTGGAAGGAGCTTCTCGGCTTGAAGAAACTGTATCAGAACAGCAATGCGAAGCAGGAGGATCAAAGAACGGCGGCGACAATGTCCTCCAATAATCAATCTAAGAACGCCGCCAGAAGCCTAAAGCACTTGCTCCACCGCAGCTCCAAAGCCTCATTAAATGCGTCCATTGATTCATACTTAAGTCTTCCGTTGTTGAAGGACGCTGATAACGAGTCAATATCGATATCCTCGAGATTGTCGCTGTCATCGTCTTCATCAGGTCACGAACACGACGATCTTCCGCGGCTCTCGCTCGATTCAGATAAGCCGAGCACTGTCACTCGCAACACGCATCAAACCAGCAGCAATCTATCCAGAGTCCGGTTGGCCAAACACAGAGCGGCAGAGCATCGGACGGCGCCGAGCCGAGTGGGGCGGAGTCCGATGAGAAGATGTCCGGAATCGGCGGCTCCAGTTCGCGGGGTATCAGTGGATAGTCCTCGAATGAACTCATCTGGAAAAATAGTGTTCCATAGTTTAGAGAGAAGCTCGAGTAGTCCAAGCAGTTTGAACGGTGGGCCAAGATACAAGCATCGAGGAATGGAAAGGTCGTATTCAGCTAACGTCCGCGTCACTCCTGTTCTCAACGTCCCTGTTTGTTCACTTCGAGGCTCCTCGAAATCTGGCGTATTCGGTTTTCCCTTGTTCTCGTCGTCGTCGTCGCAGCAACCGAAGAAGGTCGAAAACGGTGGCGCTGGCGGAAACAGAAGTCAGCATAGTAATCACAGCAAGAACCGCACAGATCGAACTTGAGAGGATTAGAGGAAGTAGTGAAGATCTTTTTCGGGTAATACTTAACCAGCTTTTTCCATTTCGTTTTTTTCTTCAAAATAACATGGAGTTCAGCTTTAAGTTTTTGTTCTTTCTCCCTCTCTCAATCACTCATAAAGGTCCTTGGGTTTGATTCTGTTTTTTTCCTTGGCGATCTTTCCAATTCACATCTACTCTACTGTATGTACATAAGTAATCCTCCGATATCCATGTTTTTTGTTGATGATTATGATTCGAGTTGTTATTCCACCCTAATTCCAAAAACCTAATGCTAGATATTCCGCCTACCAGATCTGTAACGAACATGCTTTTCTCTTTCTCTCTCTCATCAACAAATCTGCTTTTGATTACTGAAAAGTAAAATGGAATCTCTGTTATTGTTTCTTGTGCTTTTTCTCTGATTCTGGATATTAGCATGTGACTGCCATTGGCGCCTGGCCACCACGCGCTCCCCCTGCGATGCTTCCTTCAATCGCAATTAACAACACATGAATTTTGAGTGCAACGTAACGTGCCATATTATGACATGCACTGCGTGCTCTTACCTGTATGCATTCACTGTTGCATTAGCATAGTACTCCTTTTTTTTTTTTGTTCCTTCAATTCCTCAATTATTGTCTTCTTCTCCTCTCTTTCTACCCCCTTAAAAAAATCTGCCAAATTATTGCGGGCTTGCTGGCTCTTGATTTTTATATTATTTCTTCTCTTCTGAATTGTCATAATTGTTTAATATTCCTGTGCCATAAATTTTGTCGTTTGCAGCTGGATATAAATTATCAATAATGTGTCTTGTCAATAAATTGGGAATTAAGAGCTGAATCTAATCAGTAATCAATTCTAAATGTGTAGCGTAGACTGGATTTCTCTCTCCTCGCTAGATCTTGGCATTAAATTGCAATGCACAACTCTTTAGTCAAATCACTTTAAAGTTGAGTGATTAATCTTTTCAAAGTGACTGATTAGGGTAGTTTCAATCATTTCAGATAATTTTATAGCTATTTATTGTTACAGTGCATGTTGGGAGATTTAAGAAAGTGTAATTTTTAGATTTATGATTAAAAATAGAGTAATTAAAAAAAAAAAAAAGATAAAATTGAGTATTGATGTGCATATAATAGATGAGACTGATGGAAATGAGAATTTAAAATAAATACTCCGTTTGAAAGCTTTATGTTTTTTTTTTCAGAAAATTTATGAAGTACTCCCTCCGTCCCGCACCAAGGGTCTATTTTTTTCATTTTGATTATCCCACCCAAAGGGTTCTCTTTCTTTTTTTATACATATGAGTCCCACACCCACTAATACAATTAAAACATGGGGTCCATACTCCCACTAATACAACTATCCACTACACATTAAATAATAATACTCCTTAATCTACATGCAAAAAAGCAAAATGCACGCACCCTTGGTGCGGGACAGAGGGAGTATTATTATTATATTAACTAGATATTACTCATCCGTGCGTTGCACGGAAAGAATTAAAATTTATTACAATTATATACTTTTAAGTTGGGTTTGAATTGAGTCATTTCAAATCTAATTGATTTGAGTGAATTTTAAATTTCTTGAAAGGATTTTAAATTCATAATTCAAAAATTATTTTTAAAATAGAATTTTATATATGATAAATAAAAATAATAAAATTTTATTATATTAAATATTAAAATCTAAAATTTTATTAAAAAAAAATTTTCGTGGAGGAAACTCTACCACCCAACCTACCCATACCCACCCCCCACACTCAAAAGAATTTTTTTAAATAAACTTTTAGATTTTAATGTTTAAATAATAAAAGTATTACCACTCAGCTCTAACCCTTACTCACCCCAAAACCCAGCCACCCCATTCCACCCACGCCCATAATAAAAGAAGAATAATACCTCAAATAGAATGATTGAACCTGAAAATAAAATCAAATAAAAGTATAAAAGATCAAATAAATTAAAGTATATAAATAAGGTTTATAGAATTAAAAAGAAAATAAAAAATCGTAGAGAAACGAAAATAAGATAACAAAAACTAAAAAAGAAGAATGATACTTCAAATGAGATGATTGAACCTGCACATGAGATCAAATATGAGAATGATTGAACATTAAAATAAGATCAAATAAAAGTATAAAAGATAAAATAAAGATAAAATAAAGGTAATGAAAATGTTTATATAGAATTATTTGAAAGTATAAGCGATCGTGATTGAAAGCAATCAACGATGTAGGAAAAAATGTGAAAAATTACCAAAGATAGCGTTGAAATATTTTATATTAAGAAAATTAGTATATTGATTGACAATTAGTAGAATATATACTAATAATATTTTTTATATTTATCAAATTTATATTACTGATTAAAAAATAAATAAATTATTTATTATTAGCATAAATAGAATCTATGATTGAGATTAAAAGTAATAGACGGTCAAGATTAAAATTGAAGATAAAAATAGAAATTAAGTTTGTTTATATATTAAGCTTATTTAAAATTAGTCAAATATGCCAAAAATATATCTTATATTTACCAAATTTGTATTGTAAAATAAAATAGTAAAATTTAAATAATAAAATCCATTATTAATATAATTAAATTTTATGATTGAAATCAAAACATTATTTGGACGGTCAATATTAAAATTGAATTATTTCTAAATAGAGTAAAATTGAAAAAAAAATTAAAAATAAAAGTAGAAGTTTAGGTTTACTTTTATATATGTAAAGATAGATGATTGAACCTTTAAATATAAGGAGAATGATTGAACCTAATTTATAAATAATATGAAAGTAGAATCTGTAAAAGAGAAAAAAAAAGGAAGCATTAGAGGGAAAAAAAACAAAAAGAAGATTATAAGAAGAACAAAAAATAGAATATTAAAATATAAAAATATGGTTCATATAATTATTATAAAGCAAACACAAAAATTGAAGAGAAAAAAGATAGATAAAAAAAATAAAAAATGATACCTGATTGGACTTACCAATAAGATCAAATATGAGAATGATTGAACCTAAAAATAATATCAAATAAAAGTATAAAAGAATATAAAAAAAATTAAAATATAAAAATAAAGTTTATAAAATTATTAAAAAAACACAAAAATTGAAGAGAAAAAAATAAGATAACAAAAAATTAAAAAATATAATGATACCTTTAAGGTGAATGATTGAACCCGCATATAAGATCAGATAAAAGTATAAAAGACAAAACATATTAGAATATATTATAAATAATATGAATGTAGAATATGTAAAAGAGAAGAAAAAGAAGAAGCATTATTAAATTATAAAAATAGGGTTTATAGAATTATTAAAAAAAATACAAAAATCGAAGAGAATAAGATAACAAAAAAATTAAAAAATGATACCTTTAAGAGAATGATTGAACTTGCAAATAAGATCAAATAAAAATATAAAAGACAAAACAAATTAGAGTTGATTATAAATAATATGAAAGTAGAATCTATAAAAGAGAATAAAAATAAAAAGCATGAAAGAGAAAGAAAAAATAGGGAGAAAGTAAGAATTTGATTAGGATGAAAAGATTTATATATAATGATTTTAATAAATAAACGATCGTGATTGAAAGCAAATATTTATAGAGACGATTCTAATAAAAATAAAATTGATACTATATTAATTGAAATTAAGCATATATTGATAAAAAAATTAATCAAATTTATATTGTTAAATTAAATCAATAAAAAAATAAAATTTAAATAATAAAAAAATCCATTATTAGTATAATTAAATTTTATGATTGATTGAAATCATAGGTCCTATGTATAATAAATTAAATTATAATATATGAATATTGATTGATATATTAATTTAAATTAAGTATATATTGATTAAAAATTAGTTAAGTATGCAAAAAATATAGAGTGAGGCTTGCGTGCACCCGGGCGCACGGAACACATTCCGTGCGCCTTTAGAAATTTTGTATTATGGGTAAGGGCACATTAATTTGGTCTAAAGGGTATACACTTTAATTACTAAAAGGTACACAATTTTGTTCTAAAGGGTATACACTTTTCATTAATATTTTTTTTTCTTTAGAAAATAAAGGGTACACATTTTTATACTAAAGGGTATACAATTTAACACAAAATTCTAAAGGCGCACGGAGTGTTGTTCGTGCGCCCAGATTTTTTTTTAGAAAATAAAGGGTACACATCTGTATACTAAAATGTATACAATTTAGCACAAATTTCTAAAGGCGCACGGAAAGTGTTCCGTGCGCCCGGGTGCACAGGAGCTTTTGCCAAAAATATATCTTATATTTATCAAATTTATATTATTAAATAAAAAGTAAAATTTAAATAACAAAATCCATTATATTAGTATAATTAGATGAGATTTTATTATTGAAATCAAAAACATTAATTGGACGGTCAAGATTAGATTTTATTATTGAAATCAAAAATATTAATTGGACGGTCAAGATTAAAATTGAATTATTTCTAAATAGAGTAAAATTGAAAAAAAATTGAAAACAAATGTGGAAGTTTAGGTTTGCTTTTATATATGTATAGATTAGTTAGTTGTATTAGTGATATGTATTGAGTAGAGGTTTTTATAAAATGAAAATTGTGAATATATTTTGCATGAATTCAAAATAATGAAAGTGGATATTTTATGTTACTCGTATTTGTATACATTGATTTGTATTTGGTGTTCGCATTTTTCCTAGTACCAAAAATGGAATGACATTGTAATCCAGTTGGATTTTGAATACAGTCAATTTAGCATTTTCAATTTCAGTGTGTTGTAGAGTCTACAAAAGAAAAGAGAAAAGAAGAAGTTAACTAATCATTTTTTATGATATGGACAAACTTGTGGCAAATGTACATCTTAGAATAGTCAAAGACTCAAAGTCTTGCATGATATATATCACAATGCTATGTGTATATCACTTCTTTTAATGAGATGGTATGTGTATATCACTTCTTTTAATGAGATGGTAGTAATATTTTTTTTTCTTTCTTAAATGTACAAACCACCAAAAATATTACTTATAGATAACGTTTTAATTGAAATTGTGTTATTTCTTAGTCATTTGGCAATTGCTGCAAATAAACAGCTGAATCAACCTCACCCTCAATAGATTCTCGAGGCAGTAGATGAACGTAATAAATAGAGTTAAATTCATTTTTCTATTTTATTTTCAATTTAAAAAAATGTATTCTTCCATAACTAGCAATATTGTTGATTTTGAGTCTAAAATTGTCAGAAACTCCCAAATTGAGGTGTTACATGCGACGTATTATAATTCCAACGCAAATTCGAATTTTCAATTAAAGCAATGCTAAAATCGGATATTCTCAGTAGTTATGGGACTACATTAAAAAAAATTATCATTTTGGGATAGAAAATAAAATACTCTATTGTTATGAAAGGAAAAATAAATTTAACTCCAATAAATATATAAATATATATAGGTGATCAAAAGGAGATGTTATATGTATTTCAGATGCCCTTCACCATCCCTTCATGTTCATACTTTAGGTTTCCCAATAAATACACTCATCTATGATCAAACCCACTTTATTTTAACGTTATCCAACTATGAGGTGTTGAAATTTCGAGAAAAAGATGGAGTGCATGATAAATAAATGTATAATATTAAGAAGTGGGTGTATTAAATCAAACGAAATTAAGTTATAGTTCTACCTTATTTGTTTTATTTCATACCGGGAGCGACTATTTACATCCTAAAATTGCTAGATATACTCAAAAAAAAATTAATTTAAATATTTTAATTCACATAACTTAATAAAATGTATATTTTTAAATATATTACTAAATATATCACACCACTTAAATATACATTATTAAATATACCCAACCACTACCAAGTTGTACCCATGACGATGTTCGTCGAACAATCTATAAGATTAACATTATAAGCATCAACTTTTAGATCATTTCTATCGAATTTTCTCACTATCAATATTTATATGTTTCTCCCTCTAATATCATTCCACAGTTAGGGTCGTAATTCTTTACTAATTCAATTTAAAAAAATTTTACGGAAAGTTAATATTGTAAATTGTAATCTGGAAGGGTATTTCTTGTACCCGTTAATAAATTCATTCTACTGACCAAAAAAAATAAAAATTCAATTTTTAAAGAAAATAGACGAAAAAGGAAGTTCACAAATTAATATTAACAGTGAATGCACGTTTGCAGGTAATATATGATGATGAATAAAAAGGTGTAACAAATATAAATTTCATTAATCAATATAATCATGTGAATATAGGCTATCCATACATCACAAAATGATGGATCACAGGAAAATATCCCAAAAACTCTCGGTATTAATAACAACAGCCATCGATGATCCATGTGAGTTGCAGAATGTCCGTTCTCCCTCGAAAAGGCTGAGGTAGTTGTTCGAAAAGAAATCTGAATTTTCATGTTGGTGTCTGACAATTCCGTTTTTGTGTAATTGTTTGACAATTTGACGAGAATTGACGAACATCGCCATAGGTACAACTCACGATTAAAAGCTGCTGTAGTGATGGGGTATGTTTAGCAATATATTTAAAGGGTGGGTATGTTTAATAATGTATTTAGAAACATATATTTTTATAAGTATATACATGTGAATTAAAATATTTAAATTTAAATTTTTTTTTTGGTATATCTAGTAATTTTGGGGTGCGAATAGTCGTCCCTTTTCATATTTTCTCTGTCATCTAACGTATCAGTATTTTGTATGGCATTTTTGAATGAGCCACACAGAAAAAAAAAATGGAACTCTATCCTAAAACTAAACCCTTAGTTAAGAATAGTGGTTAGATTTTTTTTAGTCCTCTATTAATTTCAATTATATAATTAATTACAAATGAGTAATTGCATACACTAAAGTGATAAAAAAAAAATCATCTTAAAATTAAGACTAGGAGTTCATTTTTAAGGATTGAGTTAATTTTGGTTAATTTTTTATAGTATGATTTTTTCGTGTAAAAGAATATAATTGTGAATTTAAAACGTCGATGATTTTCTGATTTTTAGCACATAATTCTATATACAGATTTATAGGAATTTTTGGGGTCACAAAATTCTTAAAATTTTAAGTTATTAATTTATTTTTTTCCTTATAAAACATGTTGCATGCATGCAAGAACTTTATCTTTTTTATAAACCACAAAGAAAGATAGTCTCTGTAATTCACAAATGAACCTCGATCACGTTGTCTCTGTGTTGTATAAGAGACTTTCATACAATTGACTATTTAGTGCAAGCCTTTCTTTAAAAAGAAAAGTAATACTTTTTAAAATGCTAAACCTCCATATTTATTTATTTTCACCTTTTTTGACTTGACATGAGATTAATAGAGTAGGTTAGATAGAAGTCATTTTTAAAAAAAATAAAAAAGAAATATAAAGGGGATACTTATTAGGACAATTGAATTATTTTTAGAGAGTGAAAATTTTTATGTAACGGCTAAAATAAGAAGGGTGAAAACAAATAAATTATGGAGTAAGTGTATGTTATTTTTCTGAATAGAGTAATAATTAATCTAATTGTACGTTAAATGACCACTTCCAAGCATGTGGAATTTCAAGCAGATTAATTTGCTACAAGTCTTACACATAATATTTTTTTTAAACGGCAAAAAATACTATTATTAATAAATTATACTTGGGTATAAGTAATACCCATACAAAATATTACAATTAATCTCCAAAATAAATTTAATTATAAGTAATCAACTTTTTTGGATAATAGACGCGGGTTACACTGCCAATCAAAAAATCATGATGTCTTGCACATAATATTCTTTTGAGTCGTAGGGTAACATTGAGTTGATTTGTGTTAGAGCGAATTGATTAAATATTAAACGATTTATTTTTCTATTAGTTTAAGATTTTAAATGAGGTGGTCATTTAATATATTATTATAGTCAATATCTAGCAAAGGTTCAGGACTCTCTAACACTTTAAGTTTTTAAATGAGGTGGTCATTTAAAAATTTGCGTTAAGTTTTGCACATTTTTTTTATAATTGATTAATTTATCTCAAATCTTATACTTTGAATATTTATAAGTAGGTGGTGGTGATGTTAAAATCATAATATCCGTTTGGGCATAAATAAACGATAAATGCTTGGATTTCATTTTTCCACGTCTTATGTCCTAACTTCATAATGTTGTTAAAGTACATCTACAGCACTTCTTGAAAACACTACAATTCATTATTTGTACACTCATAATTAAATCAAAGACAACATATAATATTAACACCCTCATTGTATTGTTCAAACTTCATTTTGTACTTTACCAACTGAAATCTCACTTTGTTTCATTGAATCACTAAGATACCCTACATTTATATGATACACGATTTATTATTGGCATATTTGTGTATTACTTTTTGTTTGTGGCCATCTTTATAAAGAGAGAAGGAAATTGAATGCTACAAGTGATTTTAATATATTGTTATTTTATCTTTTAATTGTAAAACATCCATTGATACATATATTAACATGATACACCAATTAACATAAAATATAGGTTTCACCCTTCATTTTGGGTTGTCCCAAGTTAAGATTTACATTTTCTTTTTTATCAAGTTGAGCTCACACAAAACATATAATTATTCCATTTAGGATCCACACACAACACTAATATAACTACCCACTTTATATTAAATATTATTTTTCTCACCTCACTATACATAAAATATTATATTTTTTAATCTCCGTACAAAAAACAAACGTCAAAATGCGTTTGTATACGTATAATATTTATATTAGTACATCTTTGGTAAAAATGCAAGTATATGCGTGTAAATGCACGTTGTTTAATGTTTAGTGCGAGAATATGGTTGTGGGTTGGCGTGAAGATATTTGGGGTTTGAGGGGTGATATTAGATTGACCGTCAACAAGGAATTGTGATAAGTAGATCTCTAGAAGCTTGTGCATGCATTTCCCTTTTTGCCTTTTCTTCTCCTAATATTCAATATCAACTCTTTCTATAAACTTTTTTTCGTCTTTTTACACCCATGTAAATGTATTTTTCTTTTATTTATTTATTTCAAAATTAAGCTTTTATTTTAAAATTATTCATTCCTCCTACCACTACATTTTTTTAGAATAAAATATATTAAAACATTATTTATATTAATTGCTCTTTTATTTTTGAGGTGTGAAAAATGTATTGAGACAAACAGATAAAGAAATAGTATGAAATGTAATAAGATGGAATCAGGAGTACAATCTATTTATTTATTATTTAAAAATATCAAAACATCCTAAAATTAATTTAAAATTAATTAACTTAAAAAATATAGGAAGTGTGAATTTTTTTTAGTAACATTCAGTTAATATCCTTACAATATTATAAAAATGTTATCGACTTTTTATATTTGATTTGGTCAATGTCAATAATCTCCTACATTTTATCTCGTTTAATTATTTAAAAATATCTTTATCCTTTCTTACGGTTTTAGTACATAAAAAATTATTTTTTCTTAAATTACAGGAATGTATTTATGGGACGAGGAGGGTAAAAAGAAATTTAATGATATTTTCAAATAATTCTCAATGTTTAAAACTGAGAAAGGTGTATATCATGTGACACTTTTTTAACCGATTAAAATGAAAATTTATAAATTTGTGATATAAATATAAGCATTCTTTATCAATGCAAATGAACAACTTGTTTGTAAGATTAATATGGAATATTTGGGAGATTAAAAATCATTAAAAATAAAAATACAATATATATACTATTAGAAGTTTATAAAATTTGGAGCTAAATCCCCCATAAATACTACACAAGGTTACGCTGTGGAATATGTGTAAAAATGAGTATTGTTATACTAGTATATATTTAATTTAATTTACCACTTTTGGATAGATTTTTTTTTTTAATACTGGGACAGAAAAAAAAATGAAATACTTTTTAGAATGGACAAAGAGAGCATTACTAATACTTACTAGTATTATTATTATTTCAGATTATAAAATCAGAAAGAGCTCACTCAACCACTCTTGAGTCTTGACTATTCGGTATGACCCGATCCAGCAAAAATGACCTAAAAATATGATGGAGCGAACCCGCACCACTGAAGATCCAAGATGGATTTTGGTATCTAAATTCAGAGAAATTATTATCAAATGAATTTGGTAGTTAAATATCAGAAAATAATACTAAATTAGATCATATAATAATGTATCTTACGTTTAAATTAATTATTAATTTACGGTGCATTTATTTATATTATTAAAATAAGAATTTTGGTTGTTTGATGCAAATTGGCAAGTTGTCTCAATTTTCAGACACTGCTACATAATTAGGTTTATTTAATCTGTCGAATTATGAAATATTAACAGTGGCAAATTTGGAATTTTACAGAAATGGACGTGGGCCTATGACTATATATGAAGCTATATAGTTATATTTTTAATTAAATGTTGAGATTATGTTACTAGTCAAATTATATGTTTGGGATATGAATTTTTATTTTATCTTTTTAATCATTATAAACACTATGTTAATTTGTATTCTTTATATTTTGGAATATATTAATTCAAAGTTGTTTTATCTTTAAAGGATGTACATTTACTACACACAGCTATGCGTAGTACTATATACTTTTAAAAAGAAATTTCAATCTAAAATGATGATATCAAGAGTAACAATTTCTTCTAGAAAAATTAAAGAAATTAATAAAGAAAAAGAGAGATTAGTAATGATTTCTTCTTTTTATTAATAATCATCTATAAAAAAAATCGAAATCTTTTAATGACCTAGTCAGTGACCTAAATTGATCTAATATGCAATTAATTTATGTATTTTATATAAGATCGTCCTCATATATGATATATGCATGAAGCATAAAAAAAATTAGAGTACTAATATAGATAACATATTTTTAAAATGTCATAAAAATATTTTTAAAAAAAAGTAAAGAAAAACTATATTATTGATCAAAAAAAATATTTATTTATTTTACCTAGAATATATTCTGTAATGGATTGGTTACAAATTACTACAAATCCTTGTGGAACACCATACATTGGGTTAAAAGAAGTCAAATTAATATAGTAATAAAATTCAAAAGAATAACTAATTAAATGCATGAAATTTTTTATCATTACTTTTTTCATTGCACTTATCCAATATTAAAAATTTTATACTCCATATAAAGTACAAAGCAAAATAATTACACTAAAAAGATACTATAACACTTTTTTGACTAGTTATAGTATAATTTTTTTTTAATGATCAAAAAATTGTTCAAGTGTGTATTGTACCAATAATTTATTCCATGCAATATTCCTCGTTTAAAATGATTAGTTAATTGAATTTTAGGTGGCCTTTTTATCCTTGGAACATGACAATTTAGCTACGTACTTCTATGCCACCAACACCACAAATTAATTAATTTGAGTGGGAATTTTTTATTAAATTAATTTTGAAATTAAAAAAGAGTTTATATCCGTTGTGGCACATGGTTGTCGTTAAAGCATGAGTCAGACTTGATTAATTTTAGGCTCATTCTGCTCATCCCTTTTATATACCCTCTTAGATACAATTCACTAGCTGCTTATAATATTGTTCCACAACATTTTTTTTTAAAAAAAAATTGATTGATCAATTTGATTGATTTCTTGAGTTAATCTGATAATTTTATTTAAGTAATCCCAAGACCATATATAGAATAATTAATTGTTTTGTGTGTGCCCAACTTGATAAAAAATAAAATATAAACTTTAACTTGAGACAAATTAAAATGAAAAACGTAAACATTAACACAGTACGGCGAAGTATGTTATACTATTACTACCTCCATTGCATCCGAATATTTATATACTTCTGCGATCCCAACCCAAAAATAATTTTAATTGTTTGTAAAGGATTTAAAGAATATAATACTCCATTCGTCCCATTTAAAAATATATGTTTATTGTTAGAACATATATTAAGAAATATAGTATTTTAATATGTAATTGGTTGAAAGATATAATATTTTAATATATAGTAGATATGTGTATTAGTATTATGTGTGGGCCCCATGAAAATAAATTAATTGTTTTGTATGGATCTTATTTACCAAAAAGGGAAATGTAACTCTTTTAATAGGATGTCCTAATTAGTAAAATATGCTCCCTTCGTCCCGTAAAAACATTTCATACTTTCTTCATTTGTTTGTCCCACAAAACATTTCACACTCCAAAAATGGAAACATCATTTTATCTAACAACCTCAAAAATTACTTTAATTTCAAATTTGTCACTCATTTTTCACACACATCTCATTACTTTATATTTTTTTATTACCTAAAAATACTATAATACCCTCCAAAGTAAATAAAGTTTGTCAAAAAGTGCAACTTTTCTTAAACAATGTAGAACAATAAATGTGAAAAATATTATGAGATTGAGGGAATTACTTTTATCACAAGAATGAGGGAGTATTTGAATATGTAATGGGCAAATAAATATAATATTTTAATGTATAGTAAATCGTTGTATTAATATTATGTGTTGACCCTATAAAAATATATTAGTAATTATTTGTGTCCATGAATCTACATATAAAACTAATCTTACTTACCTTACTTTAAAATATTATTTCTCTTATTTCAATGGTAGGTTACACACTATTTCAAACTTGAATTTCACAAACCCAAAAATATTTGAGTTGATCTACTGTATAATAAAAGTCTAACCCATGTTAAGAAACGGGTTGGATATATAATCTCAAAATATCAAATGGATCATTTACTCTCACCACTTGACCCTTCCCCTCCCCTCCTCTCGTTTCCCTCCCCTTCCCCCTTTCTATCGGCTTCACTTACACTTCACGCTGCCTCCGCCGTCTCCAATTACAACCTCAAATCTGTCGCGCCGCCTTCGTCCCCACCGATCTGAGCCTCCGCACCACCACCTCTGTCGCTCTACCTCCGCGCCACAACCTACGTCTCCTCAGATCTGCCACGATCTCTGTCCTCTCCGATCTCAACCTACGCCGCTGCGCCGTCTTCGTCCTCACCGATCTGAGCCGCCGCACACCACCTCCGTCGCTCTACCTCCGCGCCACAACCTCCGTCTCCTCAGATCTGCCACGGTCTCTGTCCTCTCCGATCTCAACCTACACCGCCTCTATCTCCTCAAATCTGCCGCCCCGCCTTCGTCCCCACCGATCTGAGTTTGGGATCGGAATGACGTTTCTAGGTGGATCATCTTCTCTGGTCAATGGAGGAACCATTCAGGTAATTTTCTCTCTCCTATGTTGTCTCAATTTCTTTTTCTTCCTATTCTGATGGTGTGAGGCTGTACAATTGTTCAATTGCTGTGTACAACTCAATTTGTTGCAGTTGTTGGTGCCATCTTCAAATTTCAGAGCTCGCACCCTCTCTCTACGTTTCTGGCTTCTGAATTTTGATCCTGTTGCTTCAAATTTTTGTTTATTTTTTTTAATTCAATAATTTATATATATTTTTTAATAAGTGTATTATATATATTTTTTTGTAATATATTTAGTTTTATACATTACTTAAAAAAGTAATACAATTATACACACGTTTATATACACTAATACGTGATTCAAAAAACTTCATCAAATAAGTGCATGAAATAGGTAGATGCAGTATTTGGATAGGTTTGAATGGAATTGAAGGTAGAATGAAGCTTGAATGAAAATGATTTTTGAGTGTTTGTTATACTTATTTTGTATTGCAAATTTTAAGTTAAATTGGAGTATATGTTTTCATTAATATATTTTTAAGAAACTAAATACTCCCTCCGTCCATGGTATTTTTACCCGTTTGTACGGGCACGGAGATTAAGACGTTTTATTTTTTTAATATATAATGTAAAAGAAAGTAGGGATAAATTAGTAATTTAAAAAGAAAAAGTGAATAAAATTATTGGGAATGATGAATAAAGTGTAAAAAAGTAATTAAAGTTGTTGGGATTGTAAAAAGTAGGTAATAAAATATTATGTATTTTTGCCAAAAATGGAATGGGTAAAAATACGTGGGACACCCCAAAATAAAAAGTGGGTAAAAATACGTGGGATGGAGGGCTTATCTTTTTTATAAGCAAGTGTATACGTCTTAATAATAAAGTGTATAAGTTTAGTTAATTGCGTAATACTTTCTATTTGTAAATTTAAGGAACAGAATATTGCAATCTATTACAAAGAATGTTCCTTTTGGTAACAAATTACACAAATCTTTATATAAGTGAAAAGGAATTACAATTAGTCTGGAAATGATGACAAATACATTTATTAAACAAAATATACATGAATTAATAAAAACTTATACATTTAATAGTCAACATGTATACAAATGGTAAATAAATCTGGAATACGATGATAAATACACTTATTAATCAAAATATACATGTATTAATAAAAACTTATACATTTATTTGTCAAAATATATACGGTAAATAAATTTGGAATTTAATGACAAATATATTTATTAATCAAAATATACATGTATCAATTAAAACTTATTCATTTATTAGTCAAAATGTATACAATGGGTAAATAAATCTGGAATCAAATCATATTCAACAGAAAATGAAAGCTGCTTGGAGTTCTCAGAAAATGAACTTTGCTTGACAAATATTTAAACCTCCTGTAAACCCTTTCACACAATATTGACCTTTAAAATTAAGAACACTCAATCACAATCTAATCTCCATAATTAAATTAAAAAAAAAAACATAATCAAAGTATGAAATATTAGAGTGTAGATAGTATAGATTGGGAAAATCGAAAAGAAAAATTAGGGTAAAGATTGGGGAAAAAATCTGAAAATTCGAAATATGAATTCAACGTAGATTGTATGAGGATACAAACCGTGGTCAGAGAAATTAAAGTAAAGAGCAGACTAATTTTTTTTTTTAAAAACATCAACAATACATTCGAAGAGGCACCATCCGTCGTTCTCTACCAGATCTAGTCACTATCGTTCTCCATCGGATTGTAATGACGGACGACAAGTTGAGATCGGCATGCACAGTAGTAGAGGACGACTTCTGATGGTGATGAGAGAGAGAGAAAGGAAGTGAGAGAGGAAAGAGAGAAAGGGAGAGTGAACGTTAGAGAGAGAAATAAAGAGTAGAAAAAAAAACAATGAATAATGATCCGCTAGGAAGTTAGAGTGGAGAGAGAGAGTGAACGTTAGAGAGAGAAAAAAAGAGTAGAAGAAAAACAATAAATAATAATTCAGCGGGTTGAATTTAATTTAAATATATTGGATCATGGGTTAAATTTGACCCTATTCCACCTAAAAAATTAGTTTTTGCCAAAATATTTACATTTATAAGGTTGAAATTTAAAAAATGTAATTAATTAAAAAGAAAAAGATGAAGATATCCATTCAGAAATCAGGCAATCTGCAGAAGAACGTGGCATTTGGTGTCGGTTCAGATACCAATCACCCTTTGCCAAAAAATTAATACTAATAATAATAAATAATGAAAGAGCTGTATATATGATTACTAGTACGAAACGCGCGTAACACGTTACGCGAGATTATTAAATTATTATTTTTAAAACATATTAATGAAATTGAAAAATATTAAAAGTTATAATTTATATTAATAAAAGACAAAGACTTGCGTGAGACCGTCTCACATAAGGGCTTATGTGAAACGGTGAGAAATTGATAACTTTTATATAGGAAAGTGATAATAAACTAATGAAATGTGATAATACTATTTCATGAACAGTTTATAGTATAAATAAAAAGTGATAACATTTTATAGCCAAAGTGATAATGTTTTATAGCGAGAATGATAACTATTTTAAAAAGTGAAAAATGACCTCATTTGAGATGGTCTCACTCAAGACCTAACCTTAATAAAAATATCTAACTTTATTGGTAGAATAAGGATTATAATAAGGCAAAAATTTGTGTGTTCTCGGGACATGTTGTGCACCCATATCTTTAATATAATTTTGTATATATATCTCATTTATATAAAAAGAAATTAATAGTACTTTGTAATGGGAAAGATCAAAATGACAAAACGAATATTTAAAATAATAATGAATTATCTCATGCATTCGAATACACGTGTACACCCATCTATATTAATTTTATTCAATACTAATGTATATATGTATTTCTTACTATTTTTTAAGAACCCTAAACTCTAAAACCATAAACCCTAAATTTAGGGTTTAGGGTTTTAGAGTTTAGGGTATATACATTTGTATATATTTTTTTATATTCAGTAATTTATTAAAAAATTAAGTAAAAATCTGGAAAAAAATTATTAACAAACTTTATAAATTCTTTTATTCATTAATATGTAATATGATAGGTCTGGCATGAAACCGCTTCACGTGAAATCATTTTACACTTTTTATAATACTTATCACTTTCGTCATAAAATATTATTAATTTCGATATAAATTGTTATCACTGTCATTTATACCATAAGTTGTTCATAAAATAGCACAATCATTGGTTTAATATCTTTTTTTATAGTACCCGAGGGTATTGCGGTATTATCCGTACTCGTTCCAAACCCTAATGTGATTTTCACAACTATTTGTATCCGTCTCAAACCCGTTTACAATTACCCATACGTGCCCTATTAAGATTTGGATAGAATAGATACTTAAAATGCCCATTTCATTATCATCCCTAACTATTATCATTTAATAAATAAAATCAATAAATGTATATAATAATTATAAATTATTGTATAATTAAAATTAATTATTAAAAATAATAAAATAAATATAAAATAAATAATTAACAATAAAAAAATTATGAAAATTAATTAATATTAAACTAAGATTTATTTTTTCATGAAATTCCTCATTTAGAATTCTATAATAAACTAAATTTATTAAACTTAAAATTCTAAGGATAAATAGATTAAATCTATTAAATAATTTCTTACTCTTCAAAAATATTTTATTTATTAATATATTTTATTAAAGAATATTTTACAATATAAAAATTGTTATTAAATTTAAAAATCTATTTCTCCAATCATATATTATTAGTAATATGGATGTCAAATTAAAGATCATGAAAAAATAATTAATTTGATATAATTTTATATAAATTCTATTTAAAAATAAAAAATTTAAAACACTTAAAGTTTTAGGTAAATTTTTAAATAAGATAAAGAAAAATAAAATATTTTGATTGGTTATTTAAAATAAAGTAACTACATTATCTTCCTTCCTAAGCAAGTTTATTATTAAAAAAAATTCAAAAATCTATAAAAATGACACATCACCTAAATTACTCACATGATGCCATATAATAAATCCAAAACCCTCCTTTAGTATATAGTATATATATATATATATATATATATATATATATATATATATATAGTATATATATATATATATATATATATATATATTTTTTTTTTTTCTCTATTTTTTTTATATGTCTTTTTCTTTTTTTCATCTCTTGCTATTTTTTTTTACTATCAAATTTTAAATTTACAATCATCCATTTTTTCATTCTACTCTATTGCTATTTTTTTATATGTATATTTTTCTCTAATTTTTTTATATGTATCTTTTTCTATATATCACGTATCGTATTGCTATTTTTTTTAACTATCAATCTTTAAAATATGTATCTTTATCGATTTTTAAAATATATATCTTTTTCTCTATCACACTATCAATCTTTAAAATATGTATCTTTTTCTTTATCATATATGATTGATAAAAAAAAATTTATCTTTTATTTTATTAATTTCACCATGATATCTATCGATCTTTAAAATATGCAATTTTTTCTTAATTATCATTGCAATATTTTGTTTACATTTTCTAATTCTATATGAGAATTTCAAATAACTACTTTTCTAATGCTATATGAGAATTTCAAATAATTATAAATTGATGAAGAGGGGTTGATGATGAAGAAACTCCTAGTCTTATAATAAGAGATCTCCAAATGATCAATTGACGAAGCGACCACCAAATCTACGAAATAAATCGATGATGATCATTAAGT
The DNA here is from genome assembly GCA_023678885.1 of Pogostemon cablin. Lineage (NCBI taxonomy): Eukaryota > Viridiplantae > Streptophyta > Magnoliopsida > Lamiales > Lamiaceae > Pogostemon > Pogostemon cablin. The sequence continues at coordinate 41,495,763 of CM042959.1, read as the reverse complement.
AGTGTCGGCTCCTCCACTATTGCCGCCGACCCCAATATAAATCGACGACTTCGAGAGATCATTAAGTAGTACCGGCTCCTCCACATTGCCGTCGGCCCCCATATTTAGTCCGCAATCGACATGGGCAACCATATTCACAAACCTACCTTGAGACTCAATAATACTTTGCCCATGACCACTTATATATAGTCAAGTATAAATCTTCTTGTAGAAGTTTTGTACATGTCTTCTTGTGGAAGTCTTGCACAATCTTCTTTTGGAAGTTTTGCAATTGTCTTCTTTTGGAAGTCTTGCACCTATATTAATAAAATAAAATTCACAATAAAAGAAATTAAATTATTTTGGTGGTTTACTAAATAGTTTCTTGGCCTTGTATTCTTATATATAATAATAAAATATATTAATAATAATATTATATATATATATATATATAAAAGTATATAAATCTTATTATTCTAAATAGTTTATTAAATGTTTACTATATATATATATATATATATATATATATATATATATATATATATATATATATATATATATATATTATAACACTATTAAATTAACATATTCTCATTTATTGAGCATAAATATTTTTATAAAAGTAAATGATGATTGATAATAAGAGTTTTTTATTTGTGTATACATTTATTTATTAATTTCATATATTCATATTTTATCCATTTTTTTATGTTATACAAATATTTTGCTTACAATAAAGTTAAAAATAGAATAAATAAATTCTTACTATTTAAAAATATTTTATTTATTGATAAATTTTAATTAAAATTTATCTTTAATAAAAAAATTATTATTAAATTTAAGAATCTATTTCTTAAATTATATTATATTGGTAATATGGATGTCAAATTGAAGATCATGAGAAGACGATTAATTTGATATAATTTTTATATAAAATCGATTTAAAAATAAAAAATAAAAAACATTTAAAGTTTTAAGTTAACTTTTAAATAAGATAAAAAAAAGTGAAATAATTTAATTGGTTAATACTCAACTCTTTCTTAGCAAGTTTAGTAAAATAAATTCAAAATTCTAAGAAAATGCCAAGTCATCCCTAAATTACTCTCAAGTTGACAACTCATAAAATCATAACCTTCCTTTAGTATACTAAAGATATCTGTATGCATGTGTGTACGTATATTTTTTGTGTCTGTATATTCATTTTTTAAATTTTAACCACACTAGACTGGTAGGTGCGAATCGTGAAAGGATTCGTTAATAGATCCCAATATCAAATCCAACTCATGATTCCAATAACAAATCATTACTACTAATGCTAAAAAAACAGCACATATTTTACTTTAATTTAAAAGGTTAATGGCATAAAAAAAACTTATACATTGACTTATAATGTAAATAAATTCTAATATTTCATAATTGAAAAAAAAAATTATTATAATTTTAAATTTTATTGCAAACAAACTGGGGAGGCTCACTCCACTGTCGACATGACATTTTAATGCTACCCTACCCCAGTACCCCTCCAAGTCATACAAAAGGATGTTGTTTTATAAAGGGAAATTAGTTGCTAAAATTTATATGAAAATATCAATTGGAATTTTTCAACAACTTTAGATTTTATAGAAAATTTTATTGGAAATTCTATTAATTTATCATGCTATTAGAATTATCATTGAAAATTTCTATGAAAATTTTCGCTGGAATTTTCTAACGATTTCAGGTTTTTATTAAAAAAATTTGTTGGAACTCTAAAATTTTCAATAGATTTACATTTCGTTGGAATTTTTCTATTTGAATTAGACAGTTTTCTTGGAGTGAATGGTATTAGAATACGCAATTATCAAATAATTTACTTATATTCATAAAATTTAGTTTAATTTGTGAACTGACCTTTAGTCAGCAACTCGTAAGAGGGAATTGGTGCATGTGTTGGAGTGGAGCGTATACACGAATCAAACATATACTAATATTTTTATTATTATTGTTTTATAAAGGTGTAGGTATTTATTGCAGCAAACAAATTAAAGAGCAGCAGAAAGAGATAATGCGTGTTGAATTTTTATGTTTTGTTTTCATCTGAGAATGTAATGAATATTCAATTTGAAAATGGCCTTATGCTTTTGGGTCTTTGCGCTTAATTACTCTGTTTGCTGTTTACTGATTTGAAGGTTTGTTTACAAGTGAGTACACAGAATTTATTTAGCTGTGTTGGTCCCCTTTCCTTTGATCACCCCACTCATAAATCACGTGACCCTTCTTATAAAATGGTGTACCCCACCATTAGGGCCCCACCACTTCTGCCTTAAGAATTGATGGAGAAGGTAAATCACATGATGTGCCTCAAGTGGCTTATAGGGAGGAGTCACTGTTAAACTTGTGCTTGCAAGGAGCCAAATACATGCCAAAGGCAGGATTCGAACCCCACCCTGCAGCAACCAAGCTCACGTGACCCTTCTTATAGTATGTATTACCTCCAGCCAACCAAGGATGAGCAAGTATATTTGAAACAAGCTAGTTTGGCTTGCTTTAATTTGTGGCCACTCTTCAGTTATAACAACTTTCACTTTGATTTTCTGATATGCATAGTTGCATACCGTGGGACGATCATATTTAGAGACAAAATCAACGGCATACCCTTGATTCAATATATATTGAGTAAAAGGAAAAAAATATGGGCCGTATAAGAAAAAAAAAGAAAAGAAAAGAGATGCATAGTATTTTCGTTGACAGATATTAAAAATAAAAAAAAAACTTGGAATAAAAGAATTTGGACGAATTAGCAAAAAATAGATCGAATAAACAAAAAAGAAAAATAATCGAATAAAGATTTATAATTTTCTCACCCGAAAAAAAAACTAAAACAAAAATATATGGGTTGAATAAAAAAATTAAAAAAATTGAGTTTAATAAATCAAAAAGGACGGCTAATCGTACAAATTGCTGAACATCTAAAAATCAAAATGAAATATTTTTAATTAGGACCTTGCTATTTGTATCTATTTGATCAGGATTAATAGCATTTTAGTAAAGTCCAATTACTATTATATCCTCACTATTAATTTAGATTATTTGAGTTCATTAATTAGGTTAATTAATTTTCTTTCGTAAATAAACTATAACTACTTTAAATTATTTTAATATCTATCTTATTATTACTATTTTTATTCTTTTTTGTTTCTTTTATATTATATTATATATATTATATTTAAAATTAATTTTAACTAATAATTATTTAATCAAAAATGACAATTTATTAAATTATATATATTATTTAAAATTAATTTTAATTAATAATTATTTAGTAAAAATAAGGCATGGACGATTTACACTATAAAAAAAATATTTTTTAATAATGAAATTTACCAACGGAATTCAATCCGTTGGTAATTATCGGCAGATTAGCAATAAAAATAACATTTTTTTAGCAACGGAATGTCAACGGATTTATTTTCTATTTTACTAACGGAATTCAATCCGTTGGTAATTATCAATGGATTACCAATAGAATCTTTATATAAATTAGCAACGTAATTATTTACCAACGGAATTGAATTTTCGTTGCTAAAAGTTTATCAACCTCCACTTACCAACGGATTCCGTTGGTAAACTAATTTAACAATGAAATTAAGATTTTTACCAACAGAATATTTCGTTGGTTAAAATACTTCAGTATTTTGTAGTGTTATTAAATTTAAAGTTAGTTTGAAATTAATATAATTTTAAATTTTGAAGTCAATTTAAATAAATTTTAAATATAAATATTAAAGGATATTAAATTCATATATATTTTTTAGTTTATATAATATAATTTTAAAAAAAACATACACATTAATAAATTATTAATTAGTGAGGCTTGCGTGCACCCGGGCGCACGGAACACATTCCGTGCGCCTTTAGAAATTTTGTATTATGGGTAAGGGCACATTAATTTGGTCTAAAGGGTATACACTTTAATTACTAAAAGGTACACAATTTTGTTCTAAAGGGTATACACTTTTCATTAATATTTTTTTTTCTTTAGAAAATAAAGGGTACACATTTTTATACTAAAGGGTATACAATTTAACACAAAATTCTAAAGGCGCACGGAGTGTTGTTCGTGCGCCCAGATTTTTCTTTAGAAAATAAAGGGTACACATCTGTATACTAAAAGGTATACAATTTAACACAAATTTCTAAAGGCGCACGAAAAGTGTTCCGTGCGCCCGGGTGCACAGGAGCTTTTGCCATTATTAATTCATAGTAGCATCAAAAAATATAATTTCGTTTTATAATATACAATGAACTATTAACTTTAAGATAAACACTTGTGCGAGATAGTCTCACGAATCTAATTATATGACAGGATCTTTTGAAATCCAAATTAACCACGTTACAACACATCATATTCATAAAAGTTATTTATAGTAGCATATTCACAATTAGTATACATAAAATAAGATATATAATTATTAATTTAATATATATATATATATATATATATATATATATATTTAATATACTAAAGGAGAGGTTAATTTTGATGAGGTGTCATCTCCACAAAATTTCTCAATTATTTTAATTATTAATTATAATTTATTAAATATAAATATGTATTTTTATTTTAGGATTTATAGATATTATCAAATAATTAAATTTAATTCTTAATTAATATTTAATGTAGATAAATACATAATTATTTTAATATAAATACAAATAATTATTTTAAATCTAATATAAAATATTAATAAAAATGTATTTAATTTTCACGCGTATAAATAAGATCACAAATATTTTTCTCGTACGTCTATTTATTCACTCCCAGCAGAATTTTTTTTCCCAGGTGTATTTCAATTTTAAAGAATTTACTGTATGCAATTTATTTATTTAGTTAATTTATTTTATTTTTCATGAGAACTTTATTTTCTTCTCTTATTATTGTTGTGAGCTTTTCTTTTTAATCTTTATTTATTATGTTACATATGATAATTTTATTGTTTTTATGTAGAATTGTAAATTTTTAACCTGTTAAGTTTTTATTTTATTATTATTATTATTTTTAGGTGTGAGAGTTTTTTTATTTGTATGTTATATTACACATTTTATAAATATGAACAATAAGAGTATTTTTTTTATATTTTTTATTTCATGTTGAATCCCATAATTATTGTCTATTAGTATATTTTAGTTATTAATTAAAATTTAATGTAGATAAAGATATATATATTTTTTTTATTTAGTTTGATTAATGTATATAATAAATATTATTATTATTTATTTTTTATTAATAAAAATATTAATTTTGTTATTTTTTTTCCTTTAGTTCTTTAATAATTTTTTTAATTGTCATTCAATTTTTTTTAAAATTTTTCTTACTAAGTTAATTATAAATTTCTTTTATTTAAATTTTTATTAATTATTAGGAGTATTAATTATTAACTAAAATTTCATTTAATAATATACTGAATTTTTTTTTAAAATTAATTATTTAACATTTATAAATATTTATAAACTATATATTTGTATATTTTTTTAAATTATAACTTTAAAATCCGTATAATACGCGGGATTTGTACTAGGTTATATATATATATATTTAAAATATTAGTGTATATAATTATTAGTATATAAATATAACTAATGAAGAATTTAATTATTAAAGTTATAAATATAATTATTTACTAATAATTATAAACCCATATATATTTTAAATATTAATATATATATATATAATTTTGTTTAATTAATAATAATAAATTAGATATAGATTAATATTTATATTATAATTAATATTATTTTATAAGAAAAGTAAAACAATTAATGCATCTCATTAGTTCAACTAATATGATAGATTCTCACCTAAATTTTAATTAATATAATACCTTATATGTTAAAAGGGTAATTTAGTTTTTGAACATTTTTAATTATTCAAAACTTACCATAATAAACCCACTTATCCGGATCAATTTGATCCATTTATATTTACCCTTTTAATTAATATATAACTTTAAGTATCCTTATAAAATACATATTCCTAAACATCTAAAAAAAATGTGGGAATCACTGTCCCCTTATTTATATGATCAAAATATATGTCCACCATTCAAAGACACATATTATTGTGTCTTCTGTCCCCTATATATATATATATATATATATATATATATATATATATATATATATATATATATATATATATATATATATATATATATATATATATATTAAGCTTCTAAGATTACGTCTACTTTTAGTTATCCCTCGATTAACCCTAGTTAACTTTTATTTATATTGCAGGTTAAAATAAAAGAGATAACCTCCGGGCTTTGTCGGCCCGTAGGGACATGGGAGGATCAACACAACCCTCAAAATTTGGAGGGTTTTATATTAAACCCTCGAGTGTAAGTAAGGAATTTATCATTTTGCCCCTGAAAATTTTCAACCCACTTCGTTGTCTTCTCAGATTTGTGAGGCAGCGATTGAGAAGTTTGGTATCTTACATTTTCGAGAGACTTCCAGACTTCCTTTATCATCGTCTCTCCTAAAATTATCTCGAAATGATCTCAAATGGTTGCGAATCTTGATGAACACGGTAATGTACAATCTAGGATTTCTGTTTCATCTGTTTCATAGGTTGTAATATTTTTGTCACAATCAATAAAGAATGGATTTATTTTTGTCAAGAAATCTTCTATTTTGCCAAGAAATCTTCTATCTTATTTTTGCCAAGAATTATTCAAATATGTGTTTTTAAATTTCTATTTGCTAGGATTTATTTTTGTCAATAAATCTTCTATCTTATTTTTGCCAATAAATCTTCTATCTTATTTTGCCAAGAATTATTCAAATATGTGGTTTTAAATTTCTATTTTCTATTAAAGACAGAATTTAGGCTTTGATTATTGCTATAATTAAGGTAAGAAATTATTATTTGATTAGAATCAGCACCATTTGAATTCCTCTGTCTAAAGTGGTTTAGGATTTGAATCTGATTCTCAATTCCATTTCAAGAACTTGAGACTGAAAATGAATCAATGATAAAAGAAAAATAGTTGATATTAAGTGTACCGGGTGCAAGGATGCACCCATACGTGTATAAATTTTGATTTTATTTTGTATATGTCTTTATTCTATTTTGTATATATATTTCTTAATAATTGTATATTTTTTTCACACCAAGTTTTTTATTAAAAAAATTAGCATGTATAGTATAACTTTTTATTCAATAGTGTATACATGTTTTTTAATAATTGTATATATTTTTACAATCTTTCATTAAAAAAAACTAACAATTAAATTGTATACATTTTTGTTCATAATTGTATATGTTTTTGTTCATATTTATATATATTTTTTAAAATAGGTACACCGTATCTTAGGGTGCACCCGGGTGCACATTATAATTAGCCAAAGAAAAAAGGGATTTGAGATGCAAATTTGAAAAAAATATCTTAATTTGATATATAATTAATTTAATATATTTACATTTAAAGGGTATTATATAGTGAAATTCTTATAAGTAAACTTTAAAGTAAACAGTCTTGGATGATCTTTACCAAAATAGTTAATTTGAACTCAACCTTCCGTAAACCCTTACAAGAGGTTTAATATTCCTAACCTTAACCATAAAAGTAACGGCCCTAATTGTTTGAATCAACACTAGCACAGTAAGCTGTCTAAATTGGATAAGATTTCCATTTTCAAGTTCATTCGAGAGTACTAACACTGCAGCCCGTTACTCAGCTTCCTTGAATTTTTTGAACAGTTCAACAGCAGCATCAATGATTTCTGAAAAAAATGGTGTACTCCACCATTAGGGGCCTCCATCGCCCCTGCCCTGGAGATTGGTGGAGGAGGTAAATCGCAGGATGTGCCTCAAGTGGCTTATAGAGAGCATCAATGATTTCTCCATATATGAAACATGCACCTATTCCATGAATTCTGATAATTCATCCCATCACTAGCTAGTCTCAATGTACCAATCCATTGTTATTTTTTTTGAGATACTTGGTCAAGTATAAGCATTGGATTGGACCTAAAATTCTAAAAAAATACAATGGATTAATTGGACCTCTTGTTCTACGTGCTTCCATAGACATCCTCTATGTAGATGTCAATGGGTCGGGCTGGGGCGGGTAGTTGAATATCCAGACTCAGACTCGTTTTTTTGTCGCGGGTTTGGGCCACCCCATGCCCCGTACGGGGCGAGGCGAGGCAAGGCGGGTTCAACTTTTTTTTTTTGACCTATTTTGTTTTTTATTTTATTTTAAATATTTATTTATATCTATTATAAATAATATGTAATATATATTATTTCATTTAATTAATAATTATATAAATAGTAATATCATGTATTTTTTACTTTACTTAATCAATTAAGCAAATTCTCCATATACTTCATTCGTCCCGTTTTAATGTTTACATTTGCTTTTTGCACGTTAATTAAGAAATATAATATTTTAATAGATAATGGATGAAAAGATATACTACCCCCATCCATCACAAATGTATCAATTTTGTCATTTTGATCTGTCCAATATTAAAGTATCAATTTTTTCTTTTTAGTAAAAATGTATACACACGGCTCACCAATCGTCATTAGTACAACTACCCATTTTATATATAAAATAATAATAATACTCCTTAATTCAATGGACAGAGGGAGTAATAATTAATGTAGAGTGAGTAGATGTATTAGAGTTTGATATGAATCCCATAGTGATATATTAATTGTTTTAGGTGAGTCTCATATACAAAAAGGAAAACGTAAAGATTGAAATGAACCGCTTAAAATAGAAATATGTAAATATTAAAATGAGACGGAGGAAGTATATATCTTATAAATAATAATGAATATAATACAAAAATATAAATAAAATATGGATATTATATACATAATATATTATATAATGTAAATATTCAAATGGTCCAAATAGGCAAATTGGGACATCACTACTACCATACCCCGCCCCATTCTCGATATGGGCCAGATCGGGTATGTCCCAAATATCATGGGTCAGGACGGGCCAGGGCAGTCCATTTTTTCATCCCTACTTTTATGGTGATTAAATTGTCATTGACCTAATTCATGACTGAAAAGCCTTTCAACTAAGATTGATGATTTATGTTTATCACTTTTTATTTGTCTCACGATCGTGAAATGTTCACACAATTTTTTTCCTTTTGTAGTTATAAGTAATTTTAGGGGTGTGCACGGTGCGATTTTGCGATTATTTCGTCAAAATTTAAATTGCGTTGCTAGGTGCGGTTCGGTTTGTCAATTAATTTTAAATTGCGGTTTGTCAAGTAAAATTTTCTATGCGATTTTGTTACGGTTTGACAGTTTAACGGTTTATTAATTAGTAACATACTTAACATAACAATATACTAATACATTTGGATATATAAATAAATAAATATGCGATTAATTTAAAGTGTTTCTTCACTCTTAGAAATAAAATATTGAAACATTTATCAAATTAGATAATAAGATTATAAATATATGAAATCATCATTAGAATTTCATAAATAATTGAAATAAATATTCATAACATAAAGTAACTTATACTAAAATTATTTTGCAATCCAAAGTATATAATCTTTGTAAATCTTTTTACTCTTTCAATAATACCTATACATAATATATATATATATATTAAATATATTTATAATTATATAATAGAGTGCGGTGCGGTGTAATTTTACATAAAAATCGAAATTGCACCATTCAAGTGGTGCGGTTTTTCTCGAAAAAATTAACCACGGTTTAGATAAAAAAATCACTTAATGCGGTGCAATGCGATGCGACTCGATTGGTTTTTGCGATTTTAAAAATTTTTTGCCCACCCCTAAGTAATTTCTTTTAGTTAATATATATCGTATTAGTAATACTAAAACATATTTATATTTTGTAATTGATTGGTGGTTATATATATAATAGTGATGTTAATTAAAAATTTTAAGAACATAATTAATTGAAAATTAATTTTTTTAAAAAATATATATTAAAAATTATTTTAAAATTAAATATTTTGGATAAAATACTCCGTAAACTATTCTTTTTAATTCAGTGTGTCATTTTTTCACACAACCGTACTATCAAAATATGGTTCTGCGCTTCATCCATTCGTCCCAACCTAGGTTTCCATTGACGCGACTTTGGCCAAAATGTAGACGGCTTTTGAACCTAAACATTGAGAGTTTTAGATTCAAGTTACAGCGGATCCTAAAAATTTTCATCTCTTAAATTTAAATTTTACCCTACTTTTAATTGATTATTTTTTACAAGTAATTATTGATTTATGAAAAAAAAAATGAAAATCATAAAAAATAAAAACAGTAAGAAATAATAATGGTAAAAGAAAAGGGAATATAACAAATAGTCCCATTCATTTAAAATTTTCATATTTTTAATTTTTATCATTCTATAAAATTTTCACATTCTTAAAATATAAAAAGATAAAAAAAAACTTCATCCGTCGGCTCAAAAAAGGGTCTTTTTCTATTTTGGTCATCCATTCTAAAGAGGGTCATTTTATTTTTTACACAAATGGGACCCACACACACCCACTAATACAACTAAAATATGGAGCACATACTCCCACTAATACAACTACCCACCACACATTAAATAATAATAAGTAAAGACCCTCTTCTGGGAGTAATTAACTTCTCTCATGCACTTTGTTCACAAAATTATCACTCATTCCAAACCCATCTAATATATTTTCATTTATTTATTAAAAAATGCTAATTATACTGTGCACCTGGGTGCACCCTAAGATATGGTGCACTCACTTTAAAAAACGTATACAAATATAAATAAAAACATATACAATCATGAACAAAAATGTATACAATTAATTGTTATTTTTTTATGAAAAATTGAGTGTAAAAAATATACAATTATTAAAAAACATGTATACACTATTGAATAAAAAGTTATACACATATGGATACTAGTTTTTTTTAATGAAAAACTTAATTTGAAAAAAGTATACAATTATTAAGAAACACATATACAAAATAGAATAACATTTATACAAAATAGAATAAAAAGTTATACACATATGGGTGCACCCTGCACCCTGGTGCACTTAATATCAGCTCTTAAAAAAACTAAAATACTCCCAACTTTGTATGTGAAAATACATTCAGAATAAAATAAATAAAAATATATATAAAAAATGAAAATGTTAAAATAAGAAAAGAAAAAAAAACAAGTATCAAAATATCAAAAGATAAAAAAAAGGTATTAGAATATATTTATAAAATTTGTGTTAGAACATAATACTATATAGAGGGAAAATGAGTAAAAAAAAAATACGAATGATAAAAAATATATATAATGATTTAAAAAAAAAACAGAATGATAAATATACTTATACATAAAAATTTTTGCAGTAAATATTTTTTCTCACTTGCGTCACATTGTCTCACATATATTTTTTCTAAAATAATCTTTTTCATCCTATAAAACAAAGACCGAAAGTTTTTAATACACTAAACATAAATAAAACAAAGTCGGGGACTCGTACATTCTCAGCGACACTGTGAACTACCCACCACAAGAAACTGTCTGATTACCGACGGAAAATTCTGTCGATAAACAGTGGAAAATTTGTCGCTAACTTACTTACCGACGGATTACCGACGGAAATGAATCTGTCGCGAAAACCTGCGTCGGTAATTTTTTAGCGATGGAATTTTAAATCCGTCGATAATTACAGACCGAATTTTTCATCAGTAAAAAAAGATATCCGTCGGTAATCAAACAATACAAATTCGTCGGAAAGGATAATATAGCGATGAATTTAGCGACGGAAAAATCCGTCGGTAAATTATGTATATTTTAAAAAAAAAATTAAATTTGATGACAAAATTTTCCGTCGGTAATTTAAATTTAAATTACTATATTATATTTTAAATATAAATACCCATAAAACAATTAAAATTTCATATTAAATAATCCTTCAAACACTACTTAATATAAATTATTCATCTAATATAATATTTAAATTATAAAATTTCCACAATCTAAATTCACCACAAAATATTTAATTCTAATAATTCTACTAAATCATGGATACAAAATATTTGACTAAATGATCTTCATTTTAAATTCTCCTAAATCGGCATCAGCATCAATATATACATCAGTTTGCAGTCGATTGACACATCGAATCCCCGAGAGCATTTGATTATTTTTGTTCCTGATAGTGTAAAAAAAAAGTCATACAACACCAATTACTAACTCTAATCAACTCTAATCAACTGAGACAGGCCAGTAAATGCAATATGATTATGTTTACCTAAAATTGAGAAGAAGATCATGAAACCAACTGAATTTGGATAACCCTCCGACTCCCAACTCGAGTGCTTCCAAGAAGATCAATATTTTTCTTGATTGACATTTAAACTAATGTTAGAGAAAAAAGTTTAAGAACTTGCATGAAGAAATATGGAGTATTAAATAAAAGATAACATCATTACTTAAGCCCAAAGCTAGTAACTAGAAGGCGCATATAATTAGCCATAAATTAATGTGAATTAGAAACATCACCATTTTGGCAATGGAGAAGGCGCTAGTATTTTCTAGAAAATGCCTGATTGTTTGAATTCTGATTGGACAAATCTGAGTCTATTTCCTTCGTCCAGTCAAAAACAGATTCAGGGGGCTCTGCTACATAAGAGTCCATAGTTAAATTTCTGTAAGATAAAAGTTGGTCCACAGAATCCAGGGAGCAAGAAGAAGATAAAGACCATTTCCAATTGTTGTTCTACGTAGTAAACTTCGAAGAGACTCCTCTTTATCTTCTGCAGCACTAAACCTACAATAGAAAAGTTATCAAACAGAGTCAACATATTGGGCTTCAAATTTCTCAAAGATATTTTACAGCTGCAGCATAACAAAATTTTTAGAATGACAAAATGAGGTTACCAAAAGAGCATAAAGGTTTCCACAATATATTATCTTGCTGGGAGAATATGATTTTAGTTTATTTTCATTCACAAGCATAAATGTAATTGTCTAAAGAATATTCCAAGAGAAACCACGCATGGTGCAAAAAAGATTTTCAGAAAAAAAAATTAAAATTTACATAGAACCAATGTCAGTTAATTAGAGCAGGAATAATCTAAGAAAGACCATGTGTTGTTAGTCTCAAAATCATATAAATTCGGTGTGGAACTCATAGTAACGCCATCTCATGAAACGTTACAAATTCATATAATACTAACAGTGCCCGACCCTGTTAACAAATGGTTAAGAGAGTAGACACCACTGGAAAAGTCGTCGAAGAGAAAATAGGAATGCTAGTAAACATTTGGCCAATATTTTATAAAATTACTTGCATTGGCTTCTTTGACTGAGATGGAGCATATCCATGTCTTAATTTAATGACATTATTTCCAAGGGAACAATATTATAAAAATTTAGTTCCAAAATGATAAAGAACAATATTATAATGACAAGAATATATTACATCTTATCAAAATGTAGTTAGAATAAAGATAGAGAGAGATGACTTGCAGACAAGGAAAATTAATCTAGCACTCTTTATATGCATCTCACAAATACCTCTATACTCAATTTATAATAAGAACAAAAAAGAACACCATGTGGAAGAATTAGAGAGCACCTGGCATCGATATGCATACTCCAACTGCACAGTGGAAGCCAATCAAAACCATTACGAGCAAACCAATGGCCTCGTAACACTCTTGTTTAAATTTTTTGTTTAACTTTGGACTAAGAGAGGAGTTTTTATTTTTAAAAAATAAACTGAAAGCAAATAAATTACCAATTTTCTGTCCTGTTTTATTTTAAAAAGCAAATAAATTGACCTTATTGAACAATAATATAATTTATATGACTGAGCAAACAAAATGCTAATACAGGTGCAAAATTAAAAGATCCACAGACAATGCTCATTTATAAAAAAAAACCATGAATTGATAAGAAGCTTCTGGATGATAATAGTACCTCATACAATCCTCCAGACACCAACTCTTTCTGCTTCATCTGTGAATAGTAGGAATGATTCAGGACTCTCTGAAGAATGTCTTTGATTTGACTTGGAAATGCTACTAAGCTGTCCTCCAGGACCTTCACTACACTCTGCATATTCTCTCCACCTACTTGAAAGTAATTCTTCTTCTCTCTGTGATACAACCAATATCCATCAGCACTATAATTTGCATATATATATTTATCCAGCTCAAAAGATATTCGGCGATTGAGTGGGCCAGCCGCTAATATCAGCGACGAAAGATTCAGCCCTAAAGGAGAGCGAACAATGTTTGCGTCGTGGCCGACGGATAGTCGGAGAAACTACAGATGTGAGGCCTGGCGTAAAAAACCCAGGCGGCGGTCAATCTGATAAGAAGAAAAAGAACGATCTGGACCGATGCAAACCTTAAGACAGCAACGCGAGAGGCCCAAATTCAGCGCAAGCCCTAGGGGACTTCGATTGGGGGCTTCACGTCGGAGGCAGGCTCCCCCCTCCCTCTAAAATTTTAAATGCCTTGGGCTTAGGGTTTCGCATTTCTGGCGCTGCTGCGGCTGACACCCTCGGCTGGTGTTCGCAAAGTAGGCGACAATCAGTGGCGAGCGGTTGATGTTGTTGGATTATATACTAAAAGTCTAACTTTTTGTATGAACAATGTTATAACAATTAATTTAAAATGAGAATCATATGATCAAATGATTGCATCTTATAATTTATTTATATGTTCGATGCAATAGTCCACTTACTTTATACTGTAGATAATATGTTGTGCGACAACACGCGGAAGATCATATTATCGGTTTCCTTATAAAGTATAAACAGATGCTCACAACCGAGATAGACGGGGACTCTCTATCGGGATGGTTGTAGTGGGTTTGGTATTAGCTTGTCTTGGCTATAGAATCATATTAGTGCACTTGTGTGTATTGAGCAGGATCACTTGAGATCGTTCGACTTATACTGACTTATAGGAGAACTTGATCTCAGTTATTATGGAAGTTCGTGCTCTTAATCCCTATACAATAACCTCGACACGTAGGGCAGTATGTATTTCTTTGATTCATTAATGAGTGAGATTTACATGTAATTAAATCAACAAACTCGATGAGTTGGGAAGTAGTACTGTCTCTATGGTGTGCTGTTGATTGTAGAAGGAATCCGTGTCCATCATAGGTTGATGATGTCCCCTTGAGGAGCTCATAAGGATTATCATGTAAATCCTGCAGGTGGAATTTATTCCGGCATGATAATGAGGTTGAGTGGTACTACTCTTGGATGAGATATTAATTAATTGAGTTGTCAGTAACTTAAATTAATTAATGGACATTGTATATCTTAAACATGGGGAGACTAACGGGCTCATAATAAGAAGGAGCCCAAAACGTAATTTTGGGATTGGAAAGGCAGTGCAGTAATAATATTTTAGTGGAATATATTATTATTATTGGACTTAAGTATAAGCTTTGGGCTAAGCTTGGATACTTAAGCCCAATGGAGGCCCAATCCAATTTTTCCTCCTGGTCCCTGCTGTAGCCCATGTATATAAGTCACCTCAACTTATCTGGAACCCTAATCTAATCTAATTTATTATTCACGTGTGATGAGGGTTGAGAGCAGATTGAGGAGGTCTCGTAGATCGTCGCCCACACGACGTCGAGATCGGACTTGGGACATACAGCAGAAGATCAGAAGGTAGTTTGCTGCTGCTGTCCGCGACCTTGCGAAATTTGTATAAATTCGTACAGTGCTCAGAATTTAATGATCAATATACTGACGGAAAGACGTCGAAGAGAGGATCGTCTGAACCTAAAGATCACTCAATTCCAACATCAGACGAGGAAGTTATGGCCATTCTAATAGGACTGCGCATGCTGCCTGCGAGAATCAATCTTCATCAACATACCTTGGTGAACGGTAATCGTTTCTATGATTTATTGCTTCCGCTGTGATAGAAACGCATGGTATTCTAACGGGTCACGTTAACCAAATGATCAAGCGCCAACAATTGGTATCAGAGCTTCGGTTTCGTGGTGAAGCGTGACACGTTAGACTAGGGTTTATGTGGTTAATTTTTCGAAATTAGGATCGCATGTTTAGGGTTTTGGTTTTACTACGCAAACCATGTATATCCCTATGTGAAATATACCCTATATCATATCTGTTCGTTGATGGTTGTGTGTGAGAGGATTCGACGAAAACTGTTCGTCAATTTCACATGGAAGAAAAAAATTGAGAGAAAATCCAGCGCAGTGATATTGCAGAGGCAATAACCAGAGTTTCAATCGTCGGATCAGGCTGAATTTTGGTCAGCACGTTGGGATTTTGTGGATGTTCTGAATGGTGAAGAATGTATTTGGAGCTTTGTGTTGTCGGGAATACGCCGAAAATAGAAGCAGTTTTTTGGGCGATTCTGTTCTGCGCAGTCGAGGGAAAAGAGCTGTTTCTCACAATCTAACCGTTGGATCGACCTGTAATTTGGACAGGATGTTCAAAACTCACAGGCGTAGATTCTGGACGGTGGAGATTGGATTCTCAGGTGTCTAAAGTTGCGAACCCTGAATGACAGTTGGTGTAGTTTGATATTGCGCGTTGGGCTGAACTTGGTTCCGTGCAAGTAGGCCCTTGGACGAGCGGATCTGCATCAGGTTCGATCGATGCTGCACCAGGTTCGAGCGGGTCTGCATCAGGTTCGATTGGTCTGCATCAGGTTCGATCGATGTTGCACCAGGTTCGAACGGATTTGCATCAGGTTCGATTGGTCTGCATCAGGTTCGATCGATGCTGCACCAGGTTTGAGCGGATTTGCATCAGGTTCGATTGGTCTGCATCAGGTTCGATCGATGCTGCACCAGGTTCGAGCGGGTCTACATCAGGTTCGATTGGTCTGCATCAGGTTCGATCAATGCTACACCAGGTTCGAGCGGATTCACATAAGGTTAGATTGGTCTGCATCAGGTTCGATCGACTCTGCACTAGGTTCGAGCGAGTTTGCATCAAGTTCGACTGGTCTGCATCAGGTTCCGCGTGAGTCTTCACAATATGATCGGGCAGGGTGCCAGAGTGGTGCAGCAGGCTGCAGGGAGGTCGATCCCCATCGCACTTGTCCGCATTCGTGATTGGTGGCGAACAATCGAATTCGCTGTTATATAACTGTTATAATTGATTTATTAATTGATTATTGTTATATATGTATGCATGATTCTCTATGATTTATTGCATTAAATAGAAGCATGCTAGATTACGTATTATATTTGGTATATTATATGCATGTATGTTGGAGTGTTGATCAAGTCAACTTATTTTTGGCAATTTATTTCCTTATATATAACTGCTATAATTGTTTTATTGGTCAATTATTGTTATATATTTGGAAGTATGAGCATGCTAGGTTGCGTATTTTATTTTTAAATATTATATGCATGTAAAAACCCTCGGTGTTGAATAACTAAGTGGGAGAGGGGATTGGTAAAAATTCCCGCGGCCTCCATTATTGGTTTGTTAGCAATGTGAATAAACTTGCGCGTCGGCATTAGAGTCTTCCTTCCCATCGGATGAGTTTATTCATGGATTGCTGGGACAGACTTCTTTAAATAATTATGTTTGTAATGTGATGCATATGAACTTGCGCATTGGCATAGACCTTCCTCCCTATCGGATGAGTTCATGTGCGGATCACTGTACAAACTTATAATTGATGACTGTAGGAAGTTATCCGAGCGCGTGTGTACTTCTCCATATGTAAGGCACATAAGCTTGGGCCGCGGACTTGGAGTCAAATAATGGTGTACACTTAGGTGTAAATAATAAGTATCCTCCCCATCGGAGTCACTGCTTTTATTTGCATGGCTAAAGAGGAACCGACTATTAATTATTTTGTCATAAAGTTAGGTTGACAAATGAAATTAATGGATAAAACCTTCTCTTGTAAATGTTCGGGTTTGTAAACGTCCACACTATCGTGGCTTGCAGACTCACGGTGCTTGAGATGTCGATGAATTTTATTTTTATATTGTTTTGAGGGAATCAATATAAAAGGATAAAATTCGAAGTTTTGATCGGTAAATTAATTTATGATTCTCTGATTTTCAAATGGTTTTATCTCACATATTATTAACTAAAAGAAATTATATTTACTTGTCCAAATTAGATGATTAGAAAAGAATCTTGGTTTTGAATTTTACTGCTTAAGAAAATACATGTGTGTTCTCACAAGGGACGTCTCATGATGCCTATTAAAGTCTCTAGTGAAGAGATGAGAGGTTCATAGAAATATGATGGTCTCATGTAACTCTTCGGATACTTGAGTAAGTTAAAAGGCAGAAGATCATGATTTAATTTGATGAATGAATTGGGAAATACATGGAATAGAAGTTGAAGGGGAAACCTAAGTCAATTTTATTCTTCATAATTGCCTAGATGTTTTGAGTAAGTTTCTCCTGAATTACAAGAGGTTGTATATGGTGGGAAACTTCTGACAAAACATGCGGTAAAAGAAATCCAATTTCATAAAAGGAGTGAACAAGGATAGAATCTTACTTGCTAGTTGTTTAAAAATGATTAGTGATGGCATCTACTGACACGAAGTGTGTAGATACTCACTGAATGTTTATTACTAAGTGAGGATAAGATTATTATAGACATGGGTAAAACTACAAGAGTGGTGGCTATTGCAGTGGGAGTTGTTTATTTATCTAATGATATGAGTAGACGTTTGATTTTGTGAAATTGTCTTTACGTACGTTTTCATAGAAAGAATTTGATTTCGGTTTCTATGCATTAATAGATGGATACTCCATTTTATTTAAATGACATGGTCATTATAATGAAGGATAGAGTTGTAATCTGTTATGGTACGTTGGTGAACAATTTGTATACTCTTAAATCATGTATATTCCACAGATGCAACAAATAGTAATTAATAATGCATCTTCTGATCTTAGTAAGAGAAAGTAACCTTCGGAGATGAACTAAACATACATTTGGCGTCTAAGATTAGTTCATTTTACTTGAGTAGGATTCAAAGGTTGATAGCTGATAGACCGTAAGGTTTATCTGAAGTGAAAACTATCGGACTTGCGAGTCTTACTTAGAAGTAAAAATGATTAATTACCTTTTCAAGGTAAAGGGGTGTAGAGCCAAAGATATATATGTTGGAATTGGTTCATTCTGATTCAAGCGGACCTAATATTATCCAGGCGAGAGGTGGTAATGAATAATCGAAGATTATTCTAGATACCGATATATTTATTTGATGCACTGCATGTCTAAGTTCCTTGATTAATTCAAGAATTGCAAGGTTGGTACAGTGAAGCATCATGGAAAATATATCAAGTAATAACGATTTAATCGTCATTACGAGTACCTCTTAGGATAGTTAGGAGCTATTAATCAGAGGTTGAGATTAAATCTCAAGTGGTCTACACCGGGCATGCCCCAGCTGAATGGTGTGGTGGATAGAAGGAATAAGACTCTTATGGTAATGATTAGATAGATGATGAATTAGTTGGAATTACTTAATTCATTTTATGGATAAGCCCTAGAAACAGTAATTCATTTGAATGTTTGTCTGTTTGTGGGATATGCTATAAAAATGAAGGTGATTTATTTAGTCTTAAAGATCGAAGGGTGATTGTTAACACAAACACTAGATTTTTGGAAAGAGACTATGTATTAAATCATAAACCCATGTATAAATTGTTCTAAAGGAAGTGAGAGGGAAAAACACAAAGTATAAGTACCAAGTGTACAAGAGGATATACCACAAGGTAAACTGCAACCCGTGTCACGTCTGATACACAATTGCATGTAGTGCCTTGTCGTAGTGGGAGGGTTCTTCGACAACCTGTAAGATACATGTTTTGGGAAAGTCGTGAGACTTGGTCCCTAGCAAACATGAAATGGACCCACGGATACGACGAAGCACTACAAGTTAGAAATGCCAAATCCTAGCAAAGTGCAATGATTATTAAAATAGAATCGATGGATTTTAAATTAGGTCTGGATGCTTGTTGAACCGCTAAATGGCGTAAAAGCCATTGGAAGCGGGCATGCAAGAATAAAAGAGGATTATAGAATAAGGTGAAAACCTTGGAAGCAAGCTTGTTGCGAAAAGGTATACTCAGAAAGAAAGAGTTTGATTATGAGAAAACCTGTTCGCCGGTAGTTATGCCTAAGTTGATCCAAACTCTTTTATTTGTTGCTACTCATATGAAATATGAGGGATAGCAAATAGATGTTGAGACAGCTTTCCTGAATGGAAGTCTTAAGGGAAACATCTATGTGAAGCAACCAGAGTGATTCATTGCAAAAAGAGCTAAGAGCATTGTGATAGTGAGCTTAAAAGTGTCAATTCATGGACTAAAGCAAGCTTCAAGATCATGAAACATCCGTTTTGATGAGGTAATCCAGTGACATGGATCTAATCAATGATCGGATGGGTCTTGTGTATTAAAAAGAGTGATGGAAACGTGGTGGTATTTCTTGTACTATACGTAGATAGTATCTTGCTCATTGGAGATAATGAAAGAGTATTGTCGGGCGTATGGGTATGGTTGATAAAGCGGTATGAGATGAAGGACTTAAAAAGAGCAAAAATATCCTTTTGATCACGGTAATATGGATCACAAGAAAGGATGTTATGCTTATCTCAAGTTTCATATAATGATACGATCCTTACTCGTTTAGCATGTGAATTTATCTAAGTGAATGTGTCTTGTGACACAAAAGTAGATAAAGAAGATGAAAGCGGTTCCTTATGCTTCGGCAAATGAGGAAGCTTAATCTAAAGAATGCTATGCACGAGATTGGATATCTGTTTTGCCGATGGCATGAACAGTGGGTATCAACGTAACCCGGGATAAGAATGTTGAACTGTGGTAACACATAATTTTTGAAGTACCTGAAAAGGACTAGAAACTATATGTGGGCTTACCGAACAAATTCACTGATTCTTATGGGTTACATAGATTCAGATTTTTCAAATCAGATAGGGACGACAGTAAATCCACCTCAAAGGTTATGCGTTTAATTTTAGGAAGTAGAGTCATAATATGGAGGAGTGTTATATAGAAATATATTTCAGACTCCGGATTCCATTATGGAAAGATGATAAATTGGACCCAAGAGGTAGCCAAAGTATCTGTATGACTCTAGAAACTTCATGATGAACTTTGGTGTGATTCTAAGTTTGCCCAAGGTTATCACAATTTATATTGATGATATTGGTGCAGTTGCAAACTTGAAGGAATCACAAGTCCATAAGAAAATTAAACACATGGAGCGCGAGTACCACCTGTTACGAGAAATCGTATGATGAGGGGAAGGTTGTTGTCACCTAGATTGCATCGGATGATAACCTAGTAAATCCATTTACAAGGACCTTAAGGCGAGAGCTTTTGATGGTCGTGTAGTGGGAGTGGAAATCTGATGTATGGCAGAAGACATGACAGCATAGTCTTTTAGTATAAGTGGGAGATTGTTGGATTATATACTAAAAGTCTAGCTTTTTGTATGAACAATGTTATAACAATTAATTTAAAATGAGAATCATATGATCAAATGATTGCATCTTATAATTTATTTATATGTTCGATGCAATAGTCCACTTACTTTATACTGTAGATAATATGTTGTGCGACAACATGCGGAAGATCATATTATCGGTTTCCTTATAAAGTATAAACAGATGCTCACAACCGAGATAGACGGGGACTCTCTATCGGGATGGTTGTAGTGTGTTTTGGTATTAGCTTGTCTTGGCTATAGAATCACATTAGTGCACTTGTGTGCATTGAGCAGGATCACTTGAGATTCGTGTCCATCATAGGTTGATGATGTCCCCTTGAGGAGCTCATAAGGATTATCATGTAAATCCTGCAGGTGGAATTTATTCCGGCATGATAATGAGGTTGAGTGGTACTACTCTTAGATGAGATATTAATTAATTGAGTTGTCAGTAACTTAAATTAATTAATGGACATTGTATATCTTAAACATGGGGAGACTAACGGGCTCATAATAAGAAGGAGCCCAAAACGTAATTTTGGGATTGGAAAGGCAGTGCAGTAATAATATTTTAGTAGAATATATTATTATTATTGGACTTAAGTATAAGCTTTGGGCTAAGCTTGGATACTTAAGCCAAATGGAGGCCCAATCCAATTTCTCCTCCTGGTCCCTGCTGTAGCCCATGTATATAAGTCACCTCAACTTATCTGGAACCCTAATCTAATCTAATTTATTATTCACGTGTGATGAGGGTTGAGAGCAGATTGAGGAGGTCTCGTATATCGTCGCCCACACGACGTCGAGATCGGACTTGGGACATACAGCAGAAGATCAGAAGGTAGTTTGCTGCTGCTGTCCGCGACCTTGCGAAATTTGTATAAATTCGTACAGCACTCAGAATTTGATGATCAATATACTGACGGAAAGCCGTCGAAGAGAGGATCGTCTGAACGTAAAGATCACTCAATTCCGACATCAGACGAGGAAGTTATGGCCATTCTCGTAGGACTGCGCATGCTGCCTGCGAGAATCAATCTTCATCAACATACCTTGGTGAACGTTAATCGTTTCTATGATTTATTGCTTCCGCTGTGATAGAAACGCATGGTATTCTAACGGGTCACGTTAACCAAACGATCGAGCGCCAACAGATGTTGGGCAGCGTACGGACGGCCACTAGAATTAGGTCCGACAGCGGATTGATGAGGCTGACGGGTGCGCGGTGGTGAATGAACGAGAGAGAGAGAGTAGGGGAAGGGAGTGCGGGAGGAGAGGGAGAGAATGGCTTAGTAGAGGAGGATTGTCGTCGATCTCGGCCTGCGACAGTAGAAGCGGCGACTTTGCCCGGGATAGTAGGAGAAATCGGGAGAAGAATGTTTTGATGGATTTGGGGGTGAAGCCGTATTGAGCGATATATTGTATACCCTAATTTTATTACTCTTGGAATTACCGACGGATTAATTCCGTCGGCATATTAAAAATAAAAATTCATATATTTACCGACGAAAAAATTCCGTCGGTAATTTAATGACTAAAATAAAATTTGATATATTTAGCGACGGATAATTTGTCGGTAAATTAAAGACTAATTTAATTTTTAAAAAATAAAATTTGATATATTTACCGACGGATTAAATCTGTCGGTAATTTAATGACTAAAATTAATTTTCTTTTA
Source organism: Pogostemon cablin (assembly GCA_023678885.1). Lineage (NCBI taxonomy): Eukaryota > Viridiplantae > Streptophyta > Magnoliopsida > Lamiales > Lamiaceae > Pogostemon > Pogostemon cablin. The sequence continues at coordinate 41,472,615 of CM042959.1, read as the reverse complement.
ATAAAAATTTTATATATTTACCGACGGAATAAATTCGTCGGTAAATTAAAGACTAAAATTATTTTTTTAAAAAATAAATTTTATTATATTTACCGACGGAAAAACTCCATCGGGAAATTAAAGACTAAAATTATTTTTTAAAAAAATAAAATTCTGAATATAGATCCGTCGGTAATCTTCCGGGATTTATTCCCTCCAAAATACCGACGAATTTACCGACGGACAAATAATCCGTCGTTAATTCCGTCGGTAATCCGTCGCAAAAACCGTCAGAAATTTTTATTGATGATTTTTTAAAAATAAATCCCATTAAATCAATAAATCGTCAGTAATTCGTCGGTAAACCGTCGGTAATTACCGATGATTTTTTTCCGTCGGTATTCTGGCAGTTTCTTGTAGTGCGTACCACCATACTTTTACGTAGCTCGAAGTAGATAACCTGAATTCTGCTCGCTACACTAGATAATCTGGATCCTGCTCGGCAACACTCGTAAAATATCTGTTTCTTCGACATTCTCAGCGACAATACTTTTATGTAGCCTCGAAGCAGATAACAACACTCGCAAAATGTTTATTTCTTCGACATTTTCCATTACAATCATTATAGCCTCCGCTATACGAACTTAATGTAGCATACTTGAGAGTCTCTTGATAATTTTATGATTTTTTTATCATTTCTTTATTGTGGTCAATCAATTCAAAAATGACTAATTAAAACAATTAAAATTTATTTTCTTAAGTTTATATTTAATGTGCAAAATAATTAAACTATAATTTAATCAAAAGCTTGTAATTTGGAGTGAGGCTTGCGTTCACCCAGAGCACACGCATAATTTAGTATTATGAGTAAGGGTACATTATTTTGTTTTAAAGGGTATACACTTTAATTAGTAAGGGTACACCATTTTGTTCTAAATGGTATACACTTTTTATTAATATTTTTTATTTTTCTTCAAAAAAATAAAAAGTACACATCTTTATACTAAAGAGTATACTCCCTCCGTCCGCCCGAAAGAGGGTATTTTAATTTTGTGCACGTTGATTAAAGAATATTATTATTTAATGTGTAGTGGGTAGTTGTATTAGTGGGAGTGTGACCCCATATTTTAGTTGTATTAGTTGGTGTATGTGGGTCATATGTGTGTAATAAAGGAAATGACCCTCTTTGGAGCGGACGACGAAAATGAAAAAAGACACTCTTTCGAGTGGACGGAGGGAGTACAATTTAACACAAAATTCTAAAGGCGCACGGAGTGTGCCTCGTGTGCCCAGGTGCACGTATTTGAAACTTTTTTCCTGCTCAAATTTTGGGTCAAAATCTCTCTTCAATTTCTCACCTCTTTTCAATTTATCTTCAGTTTCTCACAACTCATTTTATTCTTATTTCCTTAAATAAATACATTTAGGTGTTTTACTATCACATTTTTTTAACATTTATTTTCTTAAATCTCTCTTCAATTTCATACATTTTTTTTAAAATTTAAGTTGTATTTGAAAATAAGGTTAAGTAATTAAGACATTATTTGGAACTGTTTATAACATATGATTACGTAATGAAATATAAATATTAAAAAAATTAAAAATATTAGATTTTTATAATTACATTAACTTATTATACATGAAAAACGAATAAGGGTCGTATAACTTCGATTCAACTAAAAACTATTTAATTCATTACACATAAAGAATTAAACTAAATATACATATCATCACAATATAAAATCTCATACATATATATATGTATTCTCTTCGTCCCATTCTAATAGTTATATTTGCTTTTTGCTTTAATATTTTAATACGTATTGAGGTGAGATAAATAATACTCCTTCCATCCGGTTCTAAGGTGTCCGTTTGCTTTTAGCACGTGAATTAAGGAATATTATTATATGTAAAGTGGGTAGTTATATTAGAGGGAAGTGGTGGGCCATATTGTGTACTTTTTTTACTAAATATGTGAAATGGATACCTTTGAACTGGACACCAAAAATAATAAAATTGACACATTAGAAGCGGATGGAGGGAGTATTTTAATGTATAGTGGATATTTATATTAATGTGGCGTATGAGTTCCATTGAGATATTATAAAATATGTAATTATTAGGATGAGATGAAGGGAATACGTAATTATATGTGTTTATGTGTCCACAACATATATATATATATATATATATATATATTATTACAAAAAATCTATATTTATATAATTTTATTTTTAAAAAATTTATCCCGTGCAGCGCACGGATTAAAATGCTTGTTATATTTAATGTAAAGTGAGTAATTGTATTAGTGTTGTGTGTGAGCCCTATATAAAATAATTAATTATTTGATGTGGGCTCAACTTAACAAAAAAGAAAATGTAAACCTTAACTTGGGACAAACCAAAATGAAAAACGTAAACCTTAAACACGGGACGGAGAGAGTATTCATCTTTACAAGGATATTAAAAATCATCACATCAAAATTTTACTAATACTCCCTCCGCCCCACAAGATTGTTCATCTTTATTGTACCACGGATATTAAGAAATTTTTTTTTGACTAACTTCATTGATTTTTAAGGGTAATATGATTTTTTAGGTAATAAATAAAGTATAAAATATGTTATGTGTGGAAAGAAGGGATGTCATTTTTTAAATTAATTTGTATCGTTGAGGTGTTAGATTAGAAGGATATTTTTTTACTTTGGGGGTGGACCATTATGTGGAACGAACAAATGAGGAAAGAGTGAATGATTTTCAGGGATGGAGGGAGTAATTATTTTTTAATTAAAAATAATAATAACTCATCATTTTAAAGAAAAATTTCTATGTTTTAAAGAATAATTCTGCAAAATTGTAATTTTTATGTATTAATTAATGAATAATTATGCAAAATCAAGGTGCATGACGGACCGAATTCACAGGAGACTCCCACTAAAAATATGTAAATACTTGTGTAAATCAGGTTTACGGTATAAATGTAGCGGTTCCCTTCCAATTCTATTATATCTTATGTATTGGTAGAATTTAAATTAAAGGGAAACACAGATTTACACCGTAAACACAGTTCACAAGAGACTACCTCTTAAAAATAAATCACGAAAAATTTTCTTATTCTTTATTTTAATTATCTTATTTAATCGATTGGTTGTATATTAATTAATATACTAAGAATATAACTTTTTTACCCCCATTGAATCAAAATTTTAATGGTGTATAATTAATAAGAATATGGAGTACGAGAAAGCTTATGATTCAATAGAATGGTCATTTCTGGAGAACATAATGCACAAAATTGGCTTCCATAATAGATAGATATCGTGGATTATGGAATGCATATCTACAGCTAGGGCCTTGGTACTTATCAATGACAGTCCCACCAATGACTTCGGTTTAGAAAGAGGTCTAAGACAGAGGGATCCTTTATCACCCTTCTTATTCTTTAATAGCAACACAAGGCATCAGTCTCATAATGAGTAAGGCAGTGAAAAATAGAATGTTTCGTCTGTTACTGATTGGAAAAAATAAAGTTACAGTATCACATCTACAGTATGCTGATGACACTGTATTCCTGGGTGAGGATAATCTGGTCAACATACTCTTTCTGAAAAAGTTTTGTTGTTATTTGAGATAGTTTCTGGGCTGAAAGCAAATCTGAAAAAATGCAACATTATGGGAATTAATATAAATGAAGGGGCTATGGCTGACTATGCTCAAATACTAAAGTGCCAGATTAAGAACCTTCCATTCTTCTACCTGGGAATTAATGTTAGATGTTCACATCGTAAAATCGCGGACTGGAGATATCTCTTAGATAAGGTGAAAGGAAGGATTGCAAAATGGAAAGGCTCTAAAGTATCTATTGGAGGACGCCTCGTCTTGGTCAAATCTATCCTGAATGCTTTGCCTCTATACCTCTTCTCAGTCTTCCGGGTTCTAGCAAAAATATTGAGCACACTAGCTAGTCTGCAAATTTCATATTTTTATGGGGATGTGAGCATGAGAGAGCTATCTCCTGGATCAAATGGGAGAGAATTTGCCATCTAAAAAAATTTGGGGGTCTCGGGGTAAGGGATTTAGGTTGTTTTAATTATGTTTTAGTTGCTAAATGGGTATGGAGAGCATTGAATGAAAAGGAGGGCTTGTGGGTTAAATTATAAAGTCAAGGTGAGGAGAGAGTCTAGGAATAAATTATCTTAATGTGGGCTTAGGGGAGAGTTCTAAGGTCAGAGGTTGGTGGAGGGGAGTCCTTAGTTGTCTAGTTGATTCAAAGGGACAGTGGTTCGAAGAAGAGTTGGGTAGAAGATTAAATAACGGGAATAATACTCTTTTCTGGGAAGCAAAATGGGATGAGAGAGGGGCTTTAAAAGATAGATTTACAAGACTTTATAACATAAGTCTAGATAAGGGAAGAGTCATAAAAGAATTGGGGAATTGGGTAAATGGGAAGTGGAGTTGGAACCTTAGATGGAAGAGGAGTCTGAGAGCTTGTGAATCTGACATTCTACATGAATTTTTGCAGTTTATCAATAATATTCAATTGATACCAGATCATGAAGATTCGTGGAAATGGAAAAAAAAGAAGAAAGGATACACGGTGAAAGATGCACATGCTAAACTGATGCACATGAAATCATTGATGGCAATAGAAGAACTCGAACCGGAGGTGATAAAATATATATGGTATAAGAGCATTCCAAGTAAAGTACAGGTTCACGCGTGGAGAATGCTGATGAACAGAATACCAACGAACACAAATCTACAAAAAAGAGAATGTTGGTCATCGAGAGAAGGAGTGGAGTGTAGTATATGCAAGAGGACAACGGAAAACACTAAACACTTGTTCTTTGAATGCCCAACAGCGCAGAACACTTGGCCCGGTATCCTCAAATGGCTCAACCATCCTGGTCCTCTCCCTTCGGAACCAAGCAGGAACATGTTGAGTTTTGTCAATCTGGAGAAGAGTAGCAAGATAAAAAAGATTCTGACAACAATTTGGGCCTGCTCCATTTGGACGATTGGAAAAAATAGGAACAACCTTATTTTTCAAAACTTGGAGGTAAGCACAAGGAATATTATAGAAGGGATTAAAATTAGAACGTGGAATTGGCTAAAGTGGAAAAATCACAAATTGATCAGAGATATGACTTTTGGTAGCTGGTCAAAGGAGGGCATTAGATGTATTTAGATTGGTATATACAAAGGAGTTTATTTTGTATGGTATTTTGTATCTTTGATGTGAGGTAAATCTCTTGTCTCATGCTATTACAGTAATAAAAATTTTTCTTACCAAAAAAAAAAAGAATATGGAGTAATTAATAATTATTTATTCTAATGGTGTGTAAGCTTGATCTGGGCCGATGATTAAGTGGTCCAAACCAAAGGCCCATATTAAATGTTATGCACCTCCTAATGGACCCTCGCCCAATAGATTGAAAATTGAAGCCCAAAATATGATAACAGAGTCGCGAGCTAAAGCGTGTTTCGCAATCAGAAATTACAGGAGGACGAAGTGCGCGACAGCCGGCTGAAGGCGGCCGTCATGGCTGATGGCGGCGGCGTGTGCAAATACTCGTGCAGAACAGCGAGTGAAACTCTGGAGTGGATCCACGCCATAATCGTCTTTCTCAAACAATACCGATTCTTTTTGGATGCGCACGTCGTCAATTTCTTCAAGGCAATTACTCTTACATGTTTAATTGAATAGAATCTCCGCTCTTGATTAAAGTAGGTACTGACGATTATGAGTGTTTGATGGAGGCAGGATAGACTATGGGAAGCAGTTGATGATGAGTGGATAGATTGTCTGCGGAAAGAGCCAGTGGAGAAGCTTCTGCAAATTCCTTCTGGCGCAGTCCAGGTTTTTTTCTTTAGTTGCGTTTCAAATAGTAACTTTACTGCTTATGATTTTATGCTGTTATGTCGATATCTGAGTTAAAAAGTTTGGTAGATGTTTGCTAGTTTCTTTCTGTTGTTGTTTGAATAGTTGAACTCTCCTTAAGGACTTTGTGTATGTTCTGTAATAATTCAAGCATTCCTTGTAGTATCGCTGCATGCTCACTGCTAGCGGCAGTACCCTTTCGGAAAAAGAAGATTTCTTTATCGCAATATGTGAAGCAATAGAATATGGTGCACTCATCTGCTTACATTTTCTTGTTAACTCAATGATGCACTTGGGAAGTTTTTAGTTGGTGAATTTGGTAAAGCGATGATCGCCAACATTTATATTGCTTTATGGAAACAGCCCCTGCAATTCGATTCTGGCTTTTATTATAGAGAAATTAGTAGTCGTTTCAGAATCAAACTCAAAACAATTGCTACTGTTAAATCATGATTGCAGATTTGGGAAGTCAGTAGAAATAAAGACAAGGAGAACTTGATTCTATGTTTTGTTGATTTAGAATGAAAGTCACAGGAAACTATAGAAATATGAATGAGCACATTAATGAACATGATCGCAAATTTTGAGCTGCATGCATATGGGTCAAGTTTGGGTCAATAATTATTTTTCGAAATTCAGGCTTGGTTCTGCTTGTTAAAGTTGACAAACGAATTCAAATAAATATTTTATTGAACCGGGACTAGAATAGTTCTGGGCTTGGGTTGATTACATCCATATACAAACGTTTGATCCTGTATGAACTAATTTGTGAATAAATTTCTGATGTGCTCCAGTCAATGCCTTAGTCTGGATCTAGTACCTTCAACTAGTAGGTGTAAATAGCCATATGTCCTGTATCTTTTTTGGGTTTTACATTATCTTTTAGTTATGAAGCTTTTTAAATTTTTTATGTATCTTGTTAGTTTTTTAACGTTCAACAAAGCCAAATAAAGGTTTCTGAAATTTTACTCACATGTCATAATGCTTGGTTGAAGCCAAATTATATCTCGACCATTAGTATAGCTTTGCTCAGAGCAGCCATTTTGTGTTTTTTGGGTTTTTCTATATACAAGGGGTTTAACTGTCTTTTTTTTTTAATACCCCTCAAGCCTTATGTTTCAACAGCTCAATTCAAATTACTTTTACTTATTACAAGGAGAAAGATAAAGAAAAACTAATGAATTAATTGAGACTTATCATTTCTATTTTTTTCTGCAAGGGACAAATAGTGTCAGGAACATGGGGTTTAAATCCGATAAATAAATAAATTTTGACATTTATGCCTTCAAAATTTCTAGTTGTTTATAAATGTGAATTTTGTACAAGTAGAAAGGATTCTCATGTCTTAAAATTTCCTGAGATGGAAGTTATAACAAGAAACTATGGCTACTAGCTTACTTGACAGCCTTTATCATGAATAGATCATTGAAACAATAAAATTTTTGTTTAAGAATAAAAGTGGCATCTAACACGGTTAAATTCAAGATTTACAGTGGCATTCTTCTGGTCCCTGGTCTCTGGAGAAGCTTACTCCCTTATCCTTGGGAAGCCTTTCAAAGGAAATATTCTAATGGGTCAAGATTGGCTGATGTGTTTGAGTTAATCTAGTTTTAAGCCAATTGGTGGTTTTCCCATGTATGACTGCATTCTTTTTGTGTAAAATCTGAATAAATTGAAGAGTCTTTCTCGCCATTTCTTCATTTCTAGCTTTTCTTTAATAATGCATATGCAGATTCTCATGCTTGGATGTAATGAAAACAATTGACACACAATCTGACTGAAGTTTGATAACTTCATTAACACGAATGTAGTTAGTCTTTTGACTATACTTTTGACATTAACAATGACAGGATTATTGGCCAGCTTCACTTAAAGAATATGTCCTTACGGTGAGGTCCCTTTCTCTTCTTCGTGATCAGGCAGATCTGCAGGAGGTATTTTTCACTAAGCTCTATTTCCTTGTTGACCGTGATAACTCGAAGATGACATTGAGTCTTATTTGATTCAATTATTTTATATTATTAAGCTGAAAAATTTGATGCTAGCGCATTCAAAAAACAAAAATTAGTACGAATCCTGGGAACTTGCACTTATAGAATGTTCAGGCGGTTCTTATTTTCTGTATAAATTGTTTTCTATTTACATCAGAATATTTACTCCATTTTAAGGAACATAACTCATAAATTGACTCTCTTCTTTGTCTTTTCAGGCTTTCCCTGGTGTGAAAATAGCGCCATTGAATAATGTCATTTCCCAAGGCATGAATCCTAAGAAAAAGCATGAAGTAGGCTTTTGTTATCTCTTGCTCTTCATTTAATTTAATTTCCTTTTCAGACCAAGATCATTATAATGAGGTTCATCAAGGAGCTTGTACATGGGTAATGGTGTGTGAGATGGCATTGACGTTATTTTTTTATGTCTGAAATGCTAAATTAGATACTGTAAGTTGATAGGCTTTCCTTCACTTGTTATAGATGGTTATACTTTAATCAGGTCAACCCAAGTCTGAAAATAGTCCTCATCAAATGGGTGAAAAGTACAGTGTCTGTATTCTTACCTCGATCATTTTTGTTTGTTGCAAAATTCCAATTTGTTATCTGTGAAATTTCCAGCGAGAGTGAATTAAATTCTAGATTAATGAACCTTATGTTTGCAATTTAGAGGTCAATGCAGTTTCTTTTGGCTTTATTTGACAGTTGAATGGTTTAACTTGGAAGGATAACCAGTACATTTGATATTTGCCTAGATAGAAGCCCTTGCTGCTGTTATTGGTTCCATTTCTAGGAGAGTTGGGGCCCGCTCTGTTGTTGATGTGGGTTCTGGTCAGGTACTTATTTTGACATGTGGGTTCTTAAATGTGTTTCTCTGACTTATTCTGTTGACTCAGATGGCTCCATATGATTTGGTTTTGCAGGGTTACCTTTCCCAAGTTCTTTCTTTTGAGCATGAACTTTCTGTTATAGCAATTGATGCCTCTTCTCACCATGGAAGTGTAACTGATGCTAGGGCAAAGAGAATTGAAAAATACTACTCAGCTAAGATTTCTAGGTATGATAGAAAGTTATTTGAATGGAATTATTTAAATGGATTAAGTCTTTGCTTTATCCGCAATGAATGCGTTGATGGTCTACATACTCATAACATTTCTAAACAATTATACAGGTTTGGTTCTCTTACTGGTTACCAACTCATAACCTACGCCCTTACACCCCTATGTTCATGCCTGTTTTATTATGTTCTTCATACTAGCAGATTTTGCTTGCCTGTATATGTTCTCTGTTGCTGATCCCATTGCATGTTGTCATTTTTATATGTCTTCCAAATTAAGAATTTCTCCTTTTCAGAGAACTCTCTTTTGTATATTAAGCTTATAGATCATGTGAATTCCTCAACCAGATCTGAAAATCAAGGTTTCAGCATGCTCAGAACAGTCACATGCAAAGTTCTATCCCCTGCCATGTTGAAAGATATTAACAGTTCCTTTGTGCAACTGGATGATTTGGGCAAGCCTATTGTTTTCAGAGAAGAAACTGATGGAAAAGTGATAATAGGACATCATGCAAGTGAAACTCTCTCTTCCTTGAAAGCCAATGACAAGTCTTCTTTAATTCTTGCTGGACTTCATGCCTGTGGAGATCTTTCTGTGACGATGCTCAGGTGAAAGTCACACACTTTTTTAATTCTTTAACTTAACACTGTCTTCTTATTCTCCTTCACCAAATAGTTTCAAATTTCATAAAGCATTTAAGAGAAGTTCTGTTCCATAATCTGTGGTAAATTTCCCATAGGTAATGATATCTCAGTATTCATTTGTGTTAATGTTTTAGGTTGGCAGTTTAGCTATGACAGTGATTGTTAGAGCCTATTATGTGAATTGGATTGTATTATTCAAATTGTTCATGCTTAGATGAGCTCATATTGAAGCTTCTGCTTGTAACTTGCTTATTCTAGTGGCTGACTTCTAGTTTTTATATCTAGGACATTTGTGGACTGTGATGAAGTTAAAGCAGTAATTAGCATTGGTTGTTGTTATAACTTATTATCTGAAGGTGGCAACAATGAGGCTGATAATAAATATGGCTTCCCAGTGAGTAGAGGTGCTAAATGTGGAAGTTTTCATCTAGGGAAAAATGCCCGTGACCTTGCATGTCAGGTATTATTCATTTTGAATTTTCTTGGATGGATAGATGCTACACAAAATTTTCGGCAAGCATTTTGTGTACCTTAGTTACGTAGGCCCGCGCCCCTTTAAGAGAGCGGTAAAGATTAATAGATGGGAAATGGATGATCTCCTATCCTGTGTAGGTTGTTAACCTCACAGTATAGTGTACACCTCTTAAAGATAGCCTACAAACTTCATAAAGTAAATTTGTGTAGGGGCTTTTATAATCATTCCCTTGATTTTAAAGTATGAGATTTAAAGATCTATTATTTATTTCCTTTGTTTTAGAAAAAGATTAGTTTGTTATCAATTGTCATGAACCTCCATAAGAAACACATTATTTCGTTAGTAATAATAAGATTTTATTGCTTTATCATTTCTGTAATATTGACCCAAATGCACCTTTCAACTGTACCATGGCCTGAAATTGCATTAGAAGCCTACCCCATCCATATCGTGTTCTGGCTGTAGCCCATTCTGAGTATTCTTGCCCATTCCGCGACCCAGGTTGTACCATGTTGTCGGTTCTATGGTATATACTGTTTGATATCTCTAAAAAGACTCAATAGACCTTCAATTCCCCTTTTTTTTCAGCGGTGCTGATTTGCTGGTCTAGCAATGGAGTTACGAAGTTTATTGTTAGAACTGAAATTTGTTTTATACTGAATTTAAGATGTCACTTGTCAGTTGGTGTTATAATTGTAATGTTATCTAGGCTGCATCAGATAGTTTTGCTGTGTTGTTGGTGTTGTAATGCATGTTTTGTTGGCTGTGCTATTAATTTGGTTAGCATCTTGGTTTTTCCTCAATGGCCCATTTATAGTAATCTATACAAATTCATCTAATATCTATTTGTTTTTCTTCCACTTGCTCTTTTTAAATATGGATTTTTCACTGAGTTTGATTTATCTCATTAGAGTCCGGATAGATGGAGTGCTTTGGGAGAAGCTGCTGGTGTTCATAACTTTGGGCTTCACATATTTCGCGCTGCTTTTCAAATGGTATAACCAAAGTATATTATAATTGAGTGTGAACTTTTCATAAATTAAGTCGATTGGTAGAGCCAGTGGTTATTAAGAAAACAGTTTATCTGATCTCTGCTTCTATCAGTGTTTGTGAATAAATATCTAATCTTCTTCCTTCTCCAACTGCATCTCTGGCCAATATGTTTCCATGTGAAGGTTCTTTTACAGTACTTCCCAGAAGTGATATTTAAAAGCCCTACAATTGGACGTCAAGGCAAGGCCTTACGTCGCCAACTCAATCGAAGGATCCTGGAGTCTAATGCAGGTTTTGCTGTGTTTTTCTTTTAGATTAATGATAGCTCTACTAATAATGATAAATAAGGTTAAATGAAAGAGTAACTAGTGCAAAAATATTGACTGCTTAAGATAACCGTACAAGAGCAGCATCGTATTATCTATATGCTGTCTTCCTCTATATGGAACTTTTGTAGGTTCATTATGTTAGTGCAGAATATTGACTGCTTAAGATGACCACACAAGAACAGCTTCATTTTAGATTTATGATGTCTTCTACTACATGGTACTTTGTAGGTTCTATATGCGCGGAAAATCATTTGCTTGATGAACCTTCTGCATGTCCAGAACCTTCAAGTGAAGAGTCTCATTCTGTTGATAGATACTCCATGTTTGTGAAGTTCTGCAAATCTGGATTAGGTAGGCTTGGTTTGGATGATTCACAGCATGTAGAATATTATAGGGTGTGGAAAGAAGCCGAAGAATTTTCTGTAAGTTTGCCTTTCTTCAGTTTTTATTAATACTATTAAATTATTTATATTACTATCATTATTAGTAATAGTTGTAGCATCATCTTGCGATCCATTTTGGTTGGACTAAAATCATTATAGTTGATAATCTTATTGGTATCTTGCTCAGAATTTTCATGTTATGCCATGGTAGCTTGGTTGATATGTTTAATAATTATTGTCACCAGAGCCAAAAGAAAGAATCTAGATATGATTAGTACATGTTATATTTAGTATTGTGGAAGTTTTTTTTTCCTATGCACTCTGATTAGTTCAGTCCATTGCTCTCTAGTCAAATATTTGGTAATATTGTGTTAATGAGCAAATGCAGCAAAAAAGTGCCTTGCAATTTTCTTTTTCCTTGCATTATCTTCAAGATACAAGTAGTTGTATGTGATGAGGAAAGAACTGATTTATTGTTATACTGTCAATGTGCTGTTGGTAAGAAAATGAAAAATTAATGCTCCATTGGATTTGACACTACCATTATGTACTCTTGTGTAGTAGACATTACTTGTCAGAAAAATCTTTTAAGGTAATCTAACTTGGTAACTCGTCAAAGTCTTCCTAACATAATTTGATTATTGGTAAAAGAAACTTGAAATAATTTGTTTAATGATTCTAAGGATTGAGACATGGTACCGCATCAAGAAGAAGAAGAAACTCAAAATAAATTGTTTAATGATTCTAAGGATTGAGACTTGGTACCACATCAAGAAGAAGTAGCAAAACTATTTGATTTTGCTTTTGAGCAAGTTTGTCAATACAGGTCAACTTTATTTTCAGATATGTTACTTTTTATCTGTATTATGAAAAGATTCTTTATTTAACATGTATTATCTCTGAGCTGATTAGATAATGAAACGAAATACTTGAACTGAAACCTTGGCTACCTTGTTGAACTGTTTTGATATTAATTTCTTCAGTTTTTTACTTTTATGAGTGGCCAGACAAATTTTTCCCTAACTACTTAATAGTTTTTCTCGTTTGAAATTGGTATGTGTGCATATACTGAAACATTTTTGGGGTTACAGGTGCAAATGTTTATTCAGTTGTCACTTGTCAGTTTGAAGTTGTCTAAGATGTGGGGAAGATGGATATTTGTTTTCACCATCTTCTTTCAAACATTTAAATTTACATTATATTAAGTGGTCACTTATGTTGTTTATGTTACAATCACTTGTGTTTTATTTATATGTATGCAGAGTATTCCTATATGTATAGTATGCATTACAATGCATCTCTATGAAGTTTTGTCTGCATGCATGTAGCTATTGTAGCCTATTACGAGCTGGATTACTTGCTTAGATAGTGAATAATTTAATATTTTCAAGAATGCTTATTTGCAGTTTCGCGCATCAAAGATATAAAAATATTAACCTAAAAAAAAGGCAGTGTATTAGATTTTCTTTCTATTCCTTTTTCTTTAAATTTTTTTTATTGTAACTGCATATTATTTTCTAAGATATTTACCATGTTTTTCTTAATCATACGGATGAACTAATCGAATGCAGGAACTTGTTGGTCCTTACTGGACATTACGAGCTGCTCTAGGACCTGTTTTAGAAACTCTCTTGCTGCTTGACAGGCTGCTATTTCTCCAAGAGCAGGGCAATGTGCTTAATCACGCAGTTATGGTTCCTTTATTTGATCCTGTATTATCACCGAGGAATGTAGCTTTAATAGCTGAAAAGGTCTGAAACTATTTCTAGACTACATGTAGTTGCATGAAGTGGTGCATTTTGATCCAACAATGAGATCACATTTTTTCACATCAGTTCTTGATATTTGACCTTGATATTATGATCATCTATAGTAGAGGTCTAGAATCAGAAGTAATAAATTGTAGTTACTCGTAGAAATGTCAATCTATACTATCCTTTTTATGACAGTTGGATCTTCTCCTTCTTCCCGTGTTTCTAAGAGTTTAACGTAGGTTAGCATTTGTCATCATACCCTTTCTGTTGAGTTCTGCACAACATAACGTGATTTCTCGATTCATGTGTTCCAAGTATAGGAACAGATGACCACTCATCCGACAGTCCCTTAGGATTATTGCATCGGTTACTTTTGGGGATCGATTCTGTCATTCAAGTAACATGCACAATTAATGCACTCAAAAGTATTTTATTATGTAATGCTTTTTGTTAGAAAGATTTAATATTTCTGCTAGAGCATATGTGTCTTCTGCCTTTGTCAATAAAGATAGTTTCAAGCTGAAGTGCTCAAGAATACACCAGGTGATACATGTAAATTTGTGTCGGCTGATGACCCATTCGGAATGGAAAACTTCGTCCTGAAGAGACTAAATGAAACTGATGTTCTGGTAGTCTGTGAATCATCCTCTCTTTTAATGGATATCTGTGTTGGCTTGTTATGATCCACAACTTTCGAAGCCTCCTTTCCACTGTCAGGACATTATCATTTTTTTTTTCTTCCCCCCTTTTCTTCTTTGGCTATACTCTGTTTACTTCACTACACGTGGCATGTGAAATGAAATGAATCACTAGATTGGAATACAGTTTAGCAATTGAGGATTAGAGATGTACTCTGCCACTGTGGTGGCCAATAAACGATGCTACCACTTATCAACTAGATAAGGTTATTTGTTTTTATACGTATGTACTGATTTTGGCTGCTCGAGATTTTTCTGTTGGGAATTCATTTTACTACCTAACAATCCTGTAGATTGGCAGGTTTGTTTTTGACTCAAAAAATCAAGTGAATGAATCTGGCACGTGTTCAATGATTTTAAGGTACGCTGTTCAATTTAATCATGATTATCTCTCTTTCTTTATTATAGTTGTTATTCTTCTGCCACAATAGTAGACTATAGTGTGTAAATCCACATTAATCTGATAATTCTTTCAATACATACAACAAATCTTAGAAATGCCTTAAAAACATATTATTCTGAATCCTAAAAATAGGTTGCATAGTCCAAATAAAGAAGCCCCACAAATTGGTTATCTGAGAATTAATGATATGTCAAACCTGAGAGGACTGAAGGGTCAACTTCACAGTAAAGGAGTGGATGGAGGACCATTCAAAGTACTTAGGCATATACATTAATCTGACTCTCCTTTTGGCTAATGATGATAAGCATTGCTGCTTTAGAATTTGGTCAAAAAATAAAACTCTCAATAATGCCAATAATATTTTGAAAGCTTTCACAGTGCCATCATTATCACTGTTGTTCTCTATGAAAGTGCCCTACTTCTTATCGCAATAATTAGGCTTGCCGGCTCATTATCTCGATTATTTTGTTATGGGATGGAGGGTATGATTTTTTGACATGCGTGATGGGAATCCACGTGGAGGGACAAGTTATAAGGTTAAGTATATTAATCTTGTTCATGAAATCAAAACAAATTAAAAGATTGTATGTATATTAAAAGAATATATTATTATATAAATATAAATATATTAAATATTACTCCTCCGTCCCGCTTGATTTTTGTACTGGGATTAAGGAATACTCCTTTCGTTCCACTCAAAGAGGGCCTTTTGTTTTTTTGCACGTGGATTAAAAAATATTATTATTTAATGTGTAGTGGGTAGTTGTATTAGTGGGAGTGTAAGCACATATTTTAATTGTATTAGTGAGTGTGTGTGTGGGTCCCATGTTTGTAAAAAAGAAAATGAGACTCTTTGGGCCCAAAATAGAAAAAAGACCCTCTTTGAAGGGGACGGAGGAAATACAATATTTTAATCTGTAATGAGGTGAACGATATAATATTTTAGGGGAGAATTGAAATAATATACAAAATTCATTATGCAATATCTTTACCAATATTTTTTTTTCTATCCTTTTTACACAATTTTACTTTTTTGAACTTCTTTACCCTTACTATTCAAAATCAATACCCAATGTGTCCCTGTTTAGGTCACCCACATGGGTCCATCGATATTGGTTCTGGTGTGGGTCATCCATACGATCGGCAATGGGTGTGGGTCACTATGTGGGTTAGGGTGTGGGTCACCCACACGGATGGCGGCCGGCGGCGGTGGTTGCCGGCGGCAGTGGGGTGTGTGGGTGAGTGGGTTTAGACTTAGAATTATTTTATTTTATTTTGGGGGAGGGGTATAATGGTCTTTTTAGGGGGTTTTAGTTAAAAAAGAAAGAAGTTTTTTGAGTTGTTGGTAATAATTTTTGGATATGGAGAGTTGGGTATATTTGCCTGTGGCACATATTTTAATTTATAGTTGATAGTTGTATTATTATTGTGTGTAAATCTTATTTACTATAAAAGAAAAAAGTAAATTTTATGAAGAGACATCCAAATAAAAATACACAAATCAAAATAGAAAAATTTTCATCAAAGTAAAGAAAGATCTTTCTTTCCAGGCTCCAAGATAAAGAGACAATTGTTTTCTTATTTATTACAAAATTTTTTGGGGGGATTCGCGTTTGCAAAAAGGACCCTTACTATTTCGAATCGATTAAATCAATGAATTCGAACGAATCTACTGTCTAGATTTTTTAGGCTAGGGTTAATGGATACCTTTCTATCCGAATTCTATAATACAATGAAATCTCTTTTATGTATAGAGTATGGAGAAGAAGATGGTAGAATTATGTCATCTTGATCTCATTTACAGTTAGAAATATTTATCATATTAGGTCTGCTGGGTGATTCGAGATATGTATGTTCATATTTGTAATTGTATTTCTGGGTATTGCTCATACCCAATAAATGTTTCAATAAAAAAAATTTCCCGATATAAAAAAAAGAGACTACGATTCCATACCTTACAAATTCTCAAATTTCTTTCCGGTTTTAGAGTTCTCAACAACAAACTTCTTCCCTTACTTACCCTTCTATTTTAGATTCATAAACTATTTTGTTTTGTATAGTGTATACCTGCGCTGGTCGAATCCGGATTCCAGGGTGATACTCAAGCCTACCCGTATGCCAACGTGTACTAAGCAGATTGGACTGATTTGCACATTCCTGGTTTCGTTTTCTTGTCAATACAAAGAATGGTAGACATGGCAATTTGAAATCTTGAATTTGTACAAATACCACCTACATCGACATTTTTCTCTAAAAATTACAATTATCAAGGCAAATAATTAGTAGATTAAATTGTGAATACTTGAATTTCTTATTAGTACCAACTATCAACTCTTATGGATACACAAATTGATGATTGTTGCAGAATCTTACTCAAAATTTGGTCGAGACTATTTAAGTGTAACAATTTATGTAACAATTTGGTCGAGAATAATTATAGCTTCTATAATGTGATAGTTATTAATAATAAAAATAAATAAAACAAAATGATTTTATTGTGATTCTCATGCATTTCCATGTCAATTTCTCAAACTTTCAAAAAATTAGATACATGACAAATTACTGAATTAGAAATGGACTTAAGTTAAGCATTTAAAAATACAACCTAGCGTCCTCAAAATTTACTTTCTTATCAGGGGATCGCAAATTGGTAGAAATGAGAGAAATAATAAATGATAGAAAAATTCTTTGGTTTCATAGGTTAAAAATAATAAAATATACACCCTCCGTCCATGAAGATTGTTCACTCTTTTCTTATTGGTTCGTCACATATAATTGTCCACCAAAAAAAAAATATTTTAATAGAAATGAGAGAAATAATAAATGATAGAAAAATTCTTTGGTTTCATAGGTTAAAAATAATAAAATATACACCCTCCATCCATGAAGATTGTTCACTCTTTTTTTATTGGTTCGTCACATATAATTGTCCACCAAAAAAAAAAATTTATTTTAACCCAACACTTCAAAAATACACATTAATTTAAAAAATATTATCCATTCTTTCCCCAATACATACTAAAACTATGACATTATTCTTAGAAGTCAATAAAATTAGTCAATTTTTTTTTCTTAATATCTATGGTAGGTAAGAGTGGCCAATATTTAGGAACGCAATACAGTAAATGAGGCTAAACTCGTAAACCTCACATATGAATCAGTGAATGCATAATTGATGCTAAAATTAAATCAACCCAAAATGAATGGACAAAATGACGTAGGTGACTTTACCCTCTATTCTTTACCCCTACAATAATTTTTTTAAAGTTTTCATCAAATTCAAATGTTACATCTGAAAATTTGGACAATTGCACTTGCTGTCATTGAGAGACAGCGATACTCTTGTAAATACCACAGATTAAATTAACATTATTCAAACGTAATAAAAGCATTAATTGTTGGAAAAATAAAAATAGGCTTGACTAGAAATATTTAGTGGTAGCTAACGTAACCATTATAAGTATTATGATTAAGACACTGTGAGGAGCCCCCCTGCTTTCTGGAATCAAGAATATTCCCGTTCTTACTCTCAATTTCAGGTGATTTATCCTAAATTATTTACTCCGTGGAATCAATTTATCTTTTGCACGTAAATTAAGAAGTATTATTATTTAATGTGTAGAGAATAGTTGTATTAGTAGGTATGTGAGTCACAATTTTAATTGTATTAATGGATATGTGTAGGTCTCATGTATGTAAAAATGAAAATGAGACTTTTGAGCGTGGACGCCCAAAATGAAAAAATGAGACTCTTAGAAATGGACGGACGGGTGAGTATATGATAATTAAATTATGAGAGAGTATTTCATGGAATCGAATATATGGAACCTCCAGAATTATGTGTCGAAAAGATAGTAATACTTTAGAAATGAATACTATACTCTAGGAGTGTGTTTGATTCATAAAAATTAATAAATGAGTTAATAAAGCTTATAAATGTAATTAATAATGTGTGAGCATGAAAATTTCCTTAAAATTTTTTTATTAGATTCAAGAGATAGTGTGATCCTCCTCATAGGTTGCATTACATCGGGCATCTTGCATTTTACTACTATGGAACTTACAAGATAAATAAACTCATATAAATGTAATTAATGTGTAATTTTTTTATTTTTATTAATTTTTTAATGACTATTGAATAATATTGACTTAATTTCAACCAAACACTTCCTAAGAATAAACCTTATTAATGGGTAAAATAATTTTACCGTGAACCACAAGTATAAAATATTGTATATAAAATATGGTGGAATTACAATTATATTTTAAGACTTAACTCTAAACTTTAAGGGTAAATATTAAATCCAATATGTAAAATAATACATGAACCAAGATAGTCTTTTGTGAGACGTTATTTACATGAGACGGTTTGTAAACGTGTTAAAGTATGTCTATTATTTAAATAAAGTATGTTTAATCATTGTTAAAGTATGTTTTCTAAAATATATTGGATTATGCATTAAAATATGATTTTAACGTGTTATAATATGATTTATTATTGACATACTTTAACTACAAATAAGCATACATTTATCTATACAATAAGCATACTTTAGTGATGGATCGACCCGTCTCACAAATAACCCGTCTCATAAGAGAGTTACTCATGAACCAATAGATTTCATGAATCAAGGTGTGAAAAAGGTCGTAAACCACAAAGATATTCCTTCCGTCCACTTGAAAGAATCTCTTTTTTTAATTTTGGGCGTTCGCTCAAAGAGCCTCATTTCTTTTTTTAGATACATGAGATCCACACACACTAACTAATATAATTAAAATATGAGACTTACATACCCACTAATACAACTACCAACTATACATTAAATAATAATACTCTTTAATTCACGTGAAAAAAGTAAAAGACTCTTACAACCGGAGGGAGTAAAATATTACATGAACCTAAAGAATGAAATTCAATCATGCTCTTAAAGTTTAGTACTAAATTTCAATGATAAAATTAACTTAAAAAATGTGTTTAGTTAATAAGGCCAAGATATTGGTTAATAAAACTTTTAAATATTAAATAATGTGTTGATATGAATATTTTTTAGTTTAATGTAATATTATAGCACATTCCTGCTCATTGTTTTTCATTTACAAGTTTAGAAGAAAAATAAACTTGAGTAATTGCAACATGTATGAAAACTAGCTATATTAATTTAGTTATTTTTAAGACCTACTAAATAATATTAGTTCTATTTAAACCAAACATAACTTAAAAATAAAATACTATCCTAACAACATGATTTGGGAAAAAAAGCATATCATAGTCATACCAAATTTATGGTCTAATTAAATAATATTCTCTCGGTCTCTGCAAATTTTAGATACGGAGTTTATGTTGTAATCCATTACTTTTTACGAACTTACAGACTTAATTATGAGAATATTATAATCTTTTTAAGTAATAATAAATGATAAAGTAAGCTAAGTTTATAAAGTAAAAATATTTTTTTTAAAATAAATTGTATGAAGTATTTATTTGTCTTGAAAATTTACTATTTTTAAGGTATGAATAATATAATAGAACAATTAAATAAAAAGGAAATGTGTAATTATTGTATAGGTACATAAAAAGAATATAATAGATCAAATGTTGAATTTAATAAACTGCCAAACTAGTCCTCCAAACAATCGTTATTCACTATAAACGTCACAAAACATTTTATCACAGTTAGTGGGACACTTTGTTACAAAATGACAGTTGTTTGGAGCACTCCACTCAATTACTTTGAATCTTATACTATTATGCTCTCCCGTCTCCTCCTAATGGTTACATTTGCTTTTTATATGGGATTAAATATAGTATTGTAATATGCCTTGAGGCGAGAGATATAATATGAAGTTGTATAATTAGTATTGTAGGTGAGTCTCATGTAAATATTTTAATTATTGTATGTGGGTTCCATATACCATAAAATAAATGTAATCATTAGGATATGAACGCCCAAATTAAAAATATGTAAATAAATGAAGGATTTTTTGTTTTTTGTTTTTGTTTTTTGTTTGTTTGTTTGTTTTTTTTTTGGTATTTAATTGGCTAATTTATGCAAATCTAATTTTTAGAAGAAGATAATAAAAGAAGAATAAGTTTGAGAACTATTCTACCATAGAAAAGTTGTTTAATTCAACTTTTATTAGTTGGGTAATATTTCCTATCTAAACCACAAATGTTCCCATTTTATTATTTTGAATATCCATTTTAAAATATCTACTCCCTCCGTCCCAACTTCAACTTCACACTTTCCGTTTTGGTCCGTCCCAATTTCAACTTCATATTTCCATAAAAGGAAAAGGTACAAAACTAATATCCCTCTAACATACTTTAATTTCAAAAATGTCATCACTTTTTTAACACACATAACATACTTTATCATTTATTTATTATCAAAAAATACCAAATTACCCCCAAAAGTTACTCAAAAAGTGATTTTTCTTAATTTGCGTGTGTACAGTAAATATGAAGATGAAAATGGGACGGAGGGAGTATTTTTCTCTTTTTATTGTTTAATAATTTATTTATGTTATTTTACAGATACATTAATGTTTGTCTCTGCTGATAAATTTGTGTGAATAATTGTGCATTAAGTTTACTAACAATCGTTTAATATCTTTTTGAATTTTTTGTATAATGTAGTATTAGGTTTTTATGTGATAAGAGTGTTATTCTTTACTCTAAAGAATAAGTAATATATACTCCGTATTATTTTTGTGTATTACAAATTATAACTCTACCGAATAAAAGTATAGCTTGATATTCTAAAATGTAACACTTGAGTTTTGACATACACATTATAACTGTGCTGAGAAAAGTATACTCCCTCCGTCACTCAAAGTATTTCACTTTTTTTTTTATCCGTCCCTCAAAGTATTCCACTTTACTTTTATTAAATTTGATAAAAAAATAATACTCACTTTTTACACACATCCCAATATAATACTTACTTTTTCACATCTCCCAACAACTTTACACACTTCCCAACAACTTTACACATTTTTTTCATTAAATCAACTAAAATATATATTCTCTTTCTTACTTTATACATAAAAATACAAAATTTTCTTAAACTTCGCGCACATCAATACGTGAAATACTTGTTGGGATGGAGGGAGTAGCTCGATATTCTAAAATGTAACACTTGAGTTTTGACATTTTAAATAGTAATATATGCGTACACGAATACTTTAACACTTGGGTTTTGACATTCTTAATACTACTACATGCGTCCTCGAATACTTTACATACTTAAATTTTGTAATTTACAAAATAATTGTTCAAACTATTTTGAGACAGGTAATACTTTTTGAAATGAAGCACCCTGATTACATGAAAGTATAACTTCTATATTGGGATTTAGTTTTAGATTTTTTTAATATAATTGTAATTTTATCATAACTAGTATAATAGCGGCGTGTGTTATGCGGATTACAAAATTTTTATTTTAAATTTAAAATATATTATTTAATAAATACAAATGTATTAGTATACTAATAGTTAAATACACCCGCATATTATATTTTTAAATTTTATAATTAATATTTTATGTTTTTTATATAGAAAATATTATTATGTGATATTTTTTTATTCTTCTAATATAAATAAATTGATATTCTATGTATTCGTGGATATTTTTAAATAAAATATAAATCAATTAAATTAAATATTAATTTATACACTTTATCTTTTAAATGTATAGATTATTTCCTTTTATTTTGGATTTGACAAAACTAATAAGAATCAATTTTACTATCATATGTTCTAAATGTCTTAATTAATTTAATATTTATTTTTATTATATAATTAATGTTAAATAAAGAAATTAATAAAATATATTTAATCATTAATGCTTAACCTATGAAAAGAACAACACATAAAAAATTTGCCATAATTAAACGTAATATAATATTGATAAGTAAATCATTAAATTACACAAAGTAAAAATAAAAAGAATAAAATAAATACCAACCAATAAAAAAGCAACACATATGAAAAAAATTCAAAGAATGCACCAAATATTCACACATATGTTAACGACTATTTATACATATTTTTAATTAAGATTTTAAAGCATTTAATTACAATAAATAAAAATCAACCAATAATTGAACAACATATGTGTTTTGAAAAATGCAAATCATTCTGGTTATGAAACATATGTTTTTACAAAAATTTATTTTAAGAAACTACTTCCTAATTATATATATTAAGATTAAGATAAGATACTTCCTGATATATATTATTTGACAATTTATGACTTATTTTACTCTTCATCTCATGACATATCTTATGGTTGCAATTTTAAAAGTATAATATAATTATATTTTCAATACGTGGTTTACTTGAGATAAGCTCAACAAGAATTTATTTAGTATAAATTATTTAATGAGGACTATCTTTACTAGAGAAACCTCTATAGCATAGACCCAACATAAATTTTTGCTGGAGATTCTAGATTCTTGCTGTGAAATTATTTACTTGGATTTGGATTTTTTTTTGGGAGTCTAGGGATTATAGATACTATGTTGTTTAATTGAATAGTTACGTGTGTGTGTGTATATATATATATATATATATATATATATTTTTTTTTTTTTTTTTTTTTTTTTTTTTTTTTGATCGGACAAAGTAACTCCCCACCTATTGGTTCCCAATGGGAATCGAACCCGTGTCACTCACTTGTGTGAGAAGCCCGGTGGCCAAGTGGGCTAGTCCACTTGGTTATATATATATATATATTCTTGTGATTGATTTTTTTAATCCTTATATTTTAGGTTATAGTATAGTATAGTATGTTGTAATTGATTACGTATTTAGTGTAATGCGAAAATAGGATAAAGTTATGAATAATGATTTACTCCGACAATTTCACCAGAATTCCATGGGATCCTCATGATATATAAACCAAGTAGATTTTAGAGTACTTTTATTCAAGGTACAATATCGTGTGAGACCATTTGGACTCAAGTATAAGTATAATTGATTTTTTTTTAAAGTGTATTAATAGTTAGAGTAATGATTTATATTTTACCATATTACTTTGCACCGATACTATAAATACGGAATTTAAAAAAAAATTTACCAGCTTTATTTACTTTTGAAAGGTGACAGAAGTATTTTTATGTAATTAATAAATTATAAATTAGTTTATGCAAGTTAGGTGTGAATCATATATTTATTATTAAAATGCACTTTTAAAATTGAGAATTGATGTATATGTGATAGAAATTTATAGTGGGACGGATGAAAACGAAAAAATTAAAATTTAATATATAGTACATAATAGAAGGAGTATTACTTTTTAAAAATAAATAATAGAGTATTACTTTTAGTCAAATTCTGTTTAGTAAAATATTAAAATTTTCATATTCCAGTTAACATGAAAAATATTTTATTAAGAAGAATAATAATTTGTTATTTAAAAAAAAAATCTTGTACAAAAGAGTAAAAACAGTGGTGCGGTAAAAAAGAGTTCAGAAAAGACAAAGTTGTGAGAATCAATGTCCACGTCAGATATTGGATGTCCAGCTGTGGATCCACGTCATCAAACAGGAAGTAACGAATCATTTTTGAAAGTCCAAACCCCCACGGTTACACCAAATTCCTTCCTTGACTTCCCACTTCATTTTTTGTAATCACTCCCAACCAACATATTAATACAGTAATACTTTTACAATTATTTTATTCACAATTTATTTAATAATAAACTCTAAGAAATACTAAACATTTTCCACTCCCATAATTTCCTCTCTCTTCCTTTTTTGGGGGATGACTTCTATGCCTCAATTCAAATAGGTTGGATTTTATTTGGATTGGATGACATTGTCCAAGTTTTATCTACACAATATCTTGTTATTTCTTCTACATAAATAAAAATACTTTACAAATATTGAAAATATAAAATCTTTAAATGCCAAATTTCCATTTTATGGAGTACTTTATTACGACTGAGCGGAAATTAATACCTATATTTATTCGATTCATAAATTACCGTAATTATTTACGTGTAATATAGGCATACGCGTACTATATTATACAAATCGATATTAAAATCCTCCGATTAAATATACGTTACTACTATGTAAATTGACATTAAAATTCAACATGTGTACTCTTTATATTAAATGTTGAACATATATATATACATGTATGTGTGAGGCATAGAGGGGATGCCATTTGGCCTTGTTAAATTGACATCAATATTCATTCTTACATCCTGAAACACCACCTCCACCACCACCTCGGCGGCGTAGAAGATGAACAGCGTGAGCAGTGTGGAGGCGAAGCTGCCACCGGGTTTTCGGTTCCATCCACGAGACGAAGAGCTGATATGCGATTACCTGATGAAATGGACGGTCGGATGCGCCCCACCTCTTCCTCAGCTCATTGAAGTTGACCTTAACAAGTGCGAACCCTGGGACATTCCTGGTAAGAACCCTTCATTCATCATGCTTGCTGATTAGTTATCTTCGGATTATGACTACTTTTTTGAACCAAAGAGAAAGAAGAAAGAAAGAATACCTCTGGATTTGCAATGATTTTTAGATATTTATTACATGGGGTTATGAGTTGTGTGGATTGGTGTAATTATGGTTGTGATTATTGTAATCCATTATGACATGATCAATCCTCAAAACACTATTTCAAGAATTTCAAACACAATACAATTATTACCTAGTTACTTGATTTACACGATTGTTTTGATACAGAGATAGGAGATTAGATCGGCTTGAATTTGTTCCATTTCTTTTGAAAATGTGTGAGATTCCTTCAACACACAAATTCGATTTTTATTGGAATATTATTATTAATTTCTAGATAATTTCTCATTCACTTGCCTTTTTTAAGAAACTGACACTCTTGGCCTTGTCCTAACTCCTAACCTAGAGATGTAGACATCCATTCACCTTGTCTCTACCATAGCCATAGGCGTGTACGAAACCCGGGTCGGGTCGGGCTCACCTCGTGAAAACGGGTCATCAAACTATACCAACTGGTCAATCCATATTACAATTTTTTTTTAATGATTAACAGAGTGGTTGGAAAAATAAAAACCCCATCATATTTTTTAAATATTAAGAGATTAAATTGAGTAATAATGAAACGGAGATATTGACACTTTGCCCTATACAATAATTGTTGTATAAGGCAGCTTTCAGGATGGGGGCTCATGATCAAAAATTAGTTAGTCAATTTGGAGCCCATAGGTGCTAGGCCACGTGTCTCTCACTAACTGGCCCGTTTCCCCTTGGACCATTATTTCTCCATTGATATAGACGAATCATTGTAGCATGTAACACCGTTTTCCTAATCGGGTCGGGTTACGCACCCGTTGAGATGTTAATACTTCTTTTTATAATATTGCAGAAGTTGCATGCGTGGGAGACAAAGAATGGTATTTCTACAGCCAACGTGACCGTAAATACGCAACCGGGCTTCGAACTAATCGGGCTACAGTGTCGGGCTACTGGAAGGCGACCGGCAAGGATCGGCCCGTGGTCCGTACGGGGATCCTTGTCGGGATGCGAAAGACCCTGGTGTTCTACCAGGGCCGGGCCCCCAAGGGCAGGAAGAGCGATTGGGTCATGCACGAGTTTCGCGTGGAAGGGCCCGGCCCGAAATCTCCTCATGTCAGGGTAATTAATAACATCTCTGTTTAATAATTAATTAAGTTGGTAATCGCGATTATGATCTGTTAATTAATTCTTGACTACTAATAGTGATAAATTGTTTAAATTAAGATTTTTATTCGCCAAATATCCCAACTTGTCAATATTATGGACGTCATTAAGTTACAGGCTGTTTTCATTAAGAAAAGACTTTGAGAATATCTCAATTTTTCTTTTTAATTAAATCGTCTGATAATAATTAATTAGTTAATGCTTCTCATCTTCTGACAACTACTTATTTGGTACCATCCTAAACTTTATTTAATCCTTACATTTAGAATAAACCCTTTTGTCTTTTCTTCTTTCCACAACTTCTCTCACCAATACACTATATTATATTCTTAAAAAAAAAAAAAAAACAGGAGGATTGGGTTCTATGCAGGGTGTTCTTCAAAAGCGAAATACCGTACAAATCACAAAAAACGACGAACCAAAACACAACGTCTCTGCCACCTCTAACGGCAATGCAGCCCGGCCCGAGTTATGATGAGTATGACGAGCAGGTGCCCTGCTTCTCCATTTTGAACGTCCAAACAAGCCCTACAAATTTCTCTCTCCTACCAGAGATGACACACCCCAAGATGATGCCAAACTATGGTGGAGTAATCCCTAATCTTGGGACCTACAACAACTCACCACCACCACTGGTTAACGCTAATCCTAATCCCGATCCTAACTGTGATAAGAAGATGATAAGAGCAGTGTTGAATCATCTAACGAAAATGGAAAGTGGATTAAATGATCAGATGAGTATGAAGGGTGGTTCTCCAAGCTTTGGAGAAGGAAGTTCAGATAGTTATCTCTCTGAAGTTGGATTCCCTTCTATGTGGAATCACTATGCATGATTTATATACATATATTGCATCTTGGAGAAGGAAGAATATTGAAGTTTTGTAACCAAAATTAAAATGTTGAATATAGTATAAATATTACTCATAATTGTAGCATGGGATAGTTTAATTTAGACTATATATATAGGTATAGGTATATATCGTATGTACACAGGTCGTTTATATGGTATGCTATATAATTAACTATGTTTGATCTTGTATAAGATCATGAAATATGTAAATTAATTAATGGCACCTAATGATCAATTTAGATATTTTTGTTTCGTGCAGATGTTTTTTTATGATAATTGCGCCTTAATTTTTAAAATTTTGTTTTTTGAGATATATTTTCCTTGTCATGGTGCTGATTCATATGATAGATGTGTACAATAGTAAATTGGTGTTATATTTTCTACATAGCATATGATATAATTGAACCAATGATACTTACTAGTAAGATGCATGATGTAATTTTTTTTTTTTTAATAATGTGTACATGTTACACCTATAGATATATCTCTCTATAATTTTGAGTTCGTCTTATGTGTTCGAGTGTAAGGTGTTCAAAGATTATTTAAAAGAATATTATTTTAATTAATAATTGCATCATTTTCTCATTGGAATGGTCGATTAATTTAAGTATCACCATATAATAAGAAAGAAAATTCGTACAAATCTTCACACCCTTCCTAAAAATTAGTAACATTTTAATATGGATACCTTTTTTCAGTATACTTTATTTTAAAAAATTATTATCTACATTTAGTACGTACTCCGTCTTAATTATTTTCTTTTTGAGTTGATATGACTTATAAAATAATGTGTTAATGGTAATTTGTGTCTAAAATACACTTAAACAATAACAATACTGACAACAAACAACTTTTATTGTAAAAATCTAACCAATATGCACTTTTTGGACTCTAATGCCCCTACTATTCAACAAATTATACACAATGTGTCCCATGTTGATATGGAGGTCGGTGAGTATCCCATGTCGAAATTGAGATCAATATGAAGGTCGGTATGGAGGCGGCGACGACCGACGACTTTCCAACGACCGGCAGCGGTGCCGGCGAATTTTCGGACCGGTAGGCGGCGGCGGGTGGGTGAAGGAGGGGTGGGGGTATTTTGGACCTTTTAGGGTACAATTGGTTAGAATTGTTATAAAAGTTGTTTGTTGTTGGTATTGTTAATTTAATAAATGAATATTTTTTTAATCCTCCCAAATAATATTACTCCCTCCGTCCCACGTATTTTTACCCACTTTCCATTTTGGGGTGTCCCACGTATTTTTACCCATTTCATTTTTGGCAAAAATATATAATATTTTATTACCTACTTTTTACAATCCCAACAACTTTAACTACTTTTTTACACTTTATTCATCATTCCCAACAACTTTATTCACTTTTTCTTTTTAAATTACTAATTTATCCCTACTTTCTCTTACATTATATATTAAAAAAATAAAACGTCTTAATCTCCGTGCCCGTACAAACGGGTAAAAATACTCGGGACGGAGGGAGTATTATATTTAACCCATTATACATGGAACTCACACTTAACATTAATAAAATTATCCACTACATATTAAAATATTATTATACCCCCAACCTCCTTTCTGAAAATCAACTCTGATGTAGCTTTTTTGAAGACACTTCGGAGACAGGTATATGCATGGTGATTAGAGATGATGAAGGCGTATTTGTGGCCGGAAAATCAGTGGTGATCCCTGGTTCTCTTAGAGTTGATGAAGGTGAAGCCTTGGGTCTTTATGAGGCCAATTGTCATGGATTAAGGAACTTGGCTTCGATTAAGTCATATTTGAAGTGGATGCTAAGATAGTCCACGATGTGATCTCTAAAAATGATGTGGAGAACTCGGTATTTGGTGACTTTATCTCTAAATCTAAAAAATTAATTTCATTGAGCAATTTTTATTCTATTAATTTTATTCGCCGCACTGCCAACTCTGTGGCACATTGCATAGCTCGGGCTTCGTGGTCTGTCGCGAGCCCCCATTATTGGGTCGAGCCTCCTCACTTTGTGGATGACCTTCTCGATAGCTCTTGTTCCTATTCTTCTTAATATATGCTAGTTTGTTTATTTTCAAAAAAATTATGGCTAATTATAGTGTGCACCCGGGTGCACCTTAAGATATGGTGCACCCACTTTAAAAAACGTATATAAATATAAACAAAAACATATACAATTATGAACAAAAATGTATACAATTTAATTGTTAGTTTTTTAATGAAAAATTGAGTGTAAAAAATATACAATTATTAAAAAAGATGTATACACTATTGAATAAAAAGTTATACACATATGGATGCTAGTTTTTTAATGAAAAACTTAGTGCGAAAAAATATACAATTATTAAGAAATACATACACAAAATAGAATAACATATATACAAAATAAAATAAAAAGTTATACACATATGAGTGCACTCTTGCACCTGGGTACACCTAATATCAACTCTTAAATTATTATATTTCTTAATCCACGTGTAAAACACAAATGTATACCTATCAGCAGATGGGGGAGTATAATATAATATTGGGATACTCTCTTGTGAGATGAGTTTTTGTGAGACATATTGTAAGACGGGTTGTCCATAACTAAAGTATAATTATTATATAGGTAAAGTATACTTATTTGTACGTAGTTAAAATATATCCATAATTAATCATATTATAATACCCTAAAATTATATTTTAATGCATCATTCATCATATTTTAAAAAAAAATATATTTTAACAATCATTAAGCAATTTTTATCCATGCAACTAATAATCATACTTTAACATGTTTCATAAACCGTCTCAAATATACAAACAAAAGACTTTGTTTATAATATTATGGTATAGTAACTTAGTATTAATTTTTTTTATCGTATTTTATTGTGTAATTTCATGTGATATACTTTACTCCTATTAAACTGTCGGGGGCAACATAGAACGGATATTTTATTAAATAAACACAAATTTCATATATTTAATATATATAAATATATATAATATTACATTTATATATATTTAAAAAAGATAGAAAATATCAAAATTGGTTATGTTAGTATGGACTTTTTCAACTTCAATCATTTTTATTGCATTTCTCACTTTTGGTCATCCGTTGTCCGATTTTAGTTATTTTAGTTCAAATTTAATCAATTTTCGCCGAAAATTAAAAAAACACCGGAAAAACATGCGTGAGTTGCACGTGCTTACAACCCCCAGTTGAAGAAAGAGAAAATATAAAAAATGGTCCTTTAAGTATGACATATTCGAACTTCAGTCCCTTTTTATTGCATTTCTTACTTTTGGTCCTTTGTTGCTCGATTTAAGTCTTTTTTTTTTCAAATTTAGTCATTTTTTACAGAAAATTTATAAAACTCATTGGAAAATCATGCGTGAACTGCACACACTCAAAATTCACATGCTTACGATTGAATGAACCCTAATGTTTGCGATAGAGTTTAGGCAATCGAGAACCCTCACCAAATCGAAGAAGAAACTTTGAGTTCAAGCCCTAATTGATCTATTAGGGTTTCGGAACGCCGCCAACACAGTGATAGGAGACAAAGGGCATCGCGACGTCTTGGGCGGAGAACAGTGATCGGTTTCGATCAAGATTGATAATTCACGATCCAATTTCGTTGTTCCTCAATGAACCGACATTAGGATTGGATTTCAACCAAAGCTTACATGGTGGTTAAGGTTTTTCAGAGGATTGCTCAGAGTGAAAGCGTCGTGATCATGTTGATTCATCAGCCTAGTTATTAGATTTTGGGATTGTTGGATCGAATGATCTTTCTATCTTGTGGACAAAAGGTTTACTGTGGCCCTCCATCGAATCAACTATTGTTCTTTTCAGATTTCAAGCATCTCATTTCGGATAACGATAATTGGACTGATTTCGCACTTGATTTGATCCGTGAACTTGAGAGCTCACCCGGTGGAACCAAAAGCCTCCTCAAATTCAACAAATCCTGAAAGCGTTGAAGAAATCATTAGGGAATTAAAACAACTCCGATTACGCAACCTCAATTTTATCTCTTAAAGAAGCAATCACCGCAAGTATTTCTAGAGGGAAGCTTGTTTTCGGCGCCATTGCCACAGCTAACAGCGTCTCCACCAATCCGTCATTAGTTCTGACATTTGCGAACCCGTTCTGGATCGAGATGGCAGTGCTGTCGAAGCGATCCTTCACCTTTGAGCCAAAATCTCCAAATTTTTGAGCGCGTGCATCTCACGCATAATTTGCGATGAGTTTTTTAAATTTTTGGCAAAAAATGACTAAATTTTGACAAAAAGAACTAAAATCGGACAACGGCGGACCAAAAGTGAGAAATGCAATAGAAAATACTGAAGTTGGAATATGACATACTTACAGGACTAATTACTTTGATATTTTCCCCTTCTTCAACTGGGGATTTTGAGCGCGTGCAACTCATGCATATTTTTCCGGCAAGTTTTTAAATTTTCGGCGAAAAATGACTAAATTTGAACAAAAAAACTAAAATCAAACAATGAAAGACTAAAAATGAAAAATGCAATAAAGTACCAAAGTTGGAAAAAATTATACATACATAACCAATTTTGTTATTTTTCCTTATAAAAGATAAGGAGAATATTCTCTTATCTTAAGCCGACCAAAATTGTAAAATTGTGAAAAACATTTAATTATTAAGAGTTTGTATATAAATTGAGTTAATATTAAATTAGTGAGCATTAATAATAGACAAATTAGTAATATATATTTTAATTTTATTTATTCGTTTGAAAATTAATTAATGCTAGCCAGCCCCAGCAACAATTAAAAATAGAACAAAACGAATCGCAAACAGAGGAAATCTGATCGAGGTCGGTCCTTCATAACTGTTGAACACAAATGACGAGATCAACTCATTAATAAACGTTAATTCATTATTAATTATCACTTTATTTGTTTTAAATTACTTTATTGGAATTGATTTCTGATCTAAAGTCAATGAAGCCCCCTCATCAACTTGACTTTATTAGCCTAAAAATAATGATTATTAACTACAACTGAATTAAAAATTATCAACTTGTGGCATACATGCACAAATTTATCAACTTTGTCACTTGAAATTTTTGTTCCTTCTCCAATCTCCACACGAATCTAATTTGACGAAACAAAAATATGTGTGCGTATTACTCCCCCGTCCCGAACTTAAGTTCACATGCACTGTGGATACGAAGTTTAAGAAAAATTACTTTTTGACCAACTTTATTGACTTTTTAGGGGTATTGTAGTATTTTAAGTAATAAATAAATTATAGAGTATGTTATGTGTATTAGGTGAGAGTTGTATTTTTGAAATTAAGATAAATTTTGAGGTTATTGGTTGATGTGAAGTTTTTTTTTTGGATAGTGAACATAAGTGTGGGACAGACTAAAACAGAAAGTGTGAACATAAGTGTGGGACGAATGGAGTACATAATTTGATAAATCAAAAGCGAAAATCATTTGATTGAACTATTTTTTGAATAATTTGTCAGATATATAAAAATCGATAATATTTTTAATAAATAAATAGTGTAAGAGTCAGGGCGGAGCCTCATATACATGTGAGGGGGGCTTTAGCCCCCCAAACCCTCAAAATTCCTTAGTATATACTCTCTGTATCTCACTCAAAGGGTTTTTTTATCCATTTTGGGCGTCCACCTTAAGGGTTCCCTTTTCTTTTTAATACACATGAGTCTCATACACACCCTCTAATACAATTAAAATATGGGGCACACACTCCCACTAATATAACTACCCACTACACATTAAATAATAATACTCCTTAATCCACGTGCAAAAAGCAAAATGCACCCTTTGGGCTGGACGGAGGGAGCATGTATACATTATTTTTAGTTATTAATGATTATATAGTATTTTTAGTTTATGAATGATTTTTCTTCTTAATGATAATTATATCCCTCAAACTTTCTAATAATTATTCCTATAATTAATTTGACCTTACACATTGATAAAGAAACATCTATCATTTTTACTACAAACTCAATAATTTTTCATTTTGAATCAATGAAAATTTTGTCTATACTTTCTTTTTTTGTTTTAGACATTGCAAATTGTATAAAAATATCTATAATTTTTTTTGGTAACAAGTTATGTTTTTATATTGTACTACTTTGTATTCCAGTAATCCCACAATTATCATTACACTTTATATTTTTGTTCGTTTATAATAGCTTGCCCCAACAAGAAAGTAACATCATACCTTAAATTACATTTTAATTTTAAAAATAAAACTCTCACCTAATATATGTAACATACTTTACACTTTATTATTTTTAAAGACTACGTTATTCTTAAAAAATAGATAAAGCTAGTCTAAAAATAATATTTTTTAAACTCAGTTTTGACATTATCGGTGCAAATAAAATCAGCGTTATTTAATGCTCCAATATCAGCATGATTTTATTTTTAACCCCCTATAAAATTGGTCTAACTCTGCCCTGATAAGAGTTAAACGGAATCACATACGACTTGCTCTACTTCAACATATATATATTTCAAAATCGTTTTTCCAAACAAATTGTAACTAATTTTATCATATACTCCTTCCGTTCCACTCGAGGAGGGTCTTTTGTCTTTTCACGTGAATTAAATAATATTGCTTATTATTATTTAATGTATAGTTGGTAGTTGTATTAGTAGATGTATAAGTCTCGTGTGTATAAATAAAGAAAATAAGACTCTTTGAGAGAATGCCCAAAGTAAAAAAAAATTGAAGGAGGATGGAGGAAGTACCTTAGGCTGTGTTTGGATGGATGAATTTGAGGAAGGATTTATAAAATTTTCTCTCAAATCCATCCATCATATTTGGATGCTACTTGAAATCAACGGATTTATAAATTCAAGTTTTTAAATTAATGGATTTCAAATCATGAATTTGATTTTGAATTTTTTTAGTTATTTTTTAATGAATTTCAAATCCTTACTCAAATCATGTCATTTGAAATCCTTCCGTTGTTGTGTAATTGATTATATTAATATATAAAAATAGTATAAAAAATTAATATATATATATATATATATATATATATATATATATATATATATATATATTTATATTTATATTTCAAACTCTACCATCCAGCCTACCCCTACCCACTCCACCCTAGACATGCACAAAAAAATCAGAACCGGTGGTTCGAAACGGGGAACCGCCGATTTTAATCGGAACTGCCGGTTCCGGAATCGGCCAAAAAAAACCTGAACCGGCTAAGGAAGGTTCGGTTCCGATTCCTCATATTTGGAAAAAAAACCGGCGGTTCAGGTTCGAACCGCCGGTTTTTTAATTTTTTTTACTTTTAAAACCCAAAAAAAAATTAAAAGCGGAACCGGAACAGAAACCTTCATACCCTGGTTCGATTCCGGCTTCCCCTACCTTGGAACCGAAACCGCCGGTTCGAAATCGGAACCGGCGGTTCCGAACCGGGGTGCATGTCTACCCCACCCCCACCCCAAGCCACACCCCATCCCCAAAAAATAATTTTTTTTAATAAAATTTATAAATTTTTTTTGGGGTGGGGGTGGTAATGGGTGAGGGGGTGGGTAGGGATTGGTGATAATATTTTTATTATTCAAATATTAAAAAATCTAAAATTTTATAAATTTTTTTTTTTTGGTGGGAAATGGAGGGAGGTGGGTAGGGGTATGTTGAGTGGTAGAGTTCTCCCCAAAAAAAATTATTTTTAATAAAGTTTTAGATTTTAATATTTAATATAATAAAATTTTATTATTTTTATATATCATATATAAAAAATTCTATTTTAAAAATAATTTTTGAATCATGAATTTGAAATCCTTCCAAAGAACCATAATTTATCCAAATAGTGGAATTCAAATGAATTGATTTAAAATCAAATGAATTTAAAATCCACTCATTTTCAAATCCATTAAATTTGAAATGAGTCAATCCAAACACAACCTTAAAAAAAACAAACAAACATACACACGTTTATATTAGCTAGTTCCTATTTACGCATGTTACATGCTAATTAATACTCCCTCCGTCCCGAGTTAAGAGTCCCATTTGTTTTTGGGCACGTGGATTAATGAGTATTATTATTTAATGTGTAGTGGGTAGTTGTATTAGTGGGTGTAGGGGCCCATGTATTAATTATATTAGTGGGTGTGACTGGGTCCCATATGTCTAAAAAAAATAGACTCTTTGAATAGAACGACCAAAATGATAAAATGATCCTATTAGCGTGGGACGGAGTACCTTTTAGACCACTTATATTAATAAAATTTTGATTGTGCTACAAGGCTTCTTAGGAAAAATAAGTGCTACAAAAATTTTATTCTAAAATATAAATTTATTACCCTTAACATTTTGGCTTATATTTATTACTTTTAATTCGTCAAAAAATCTTGAATAATTTAACTTATTTTTTTATCTGCATTTTCGTAATTGAAAAACTAAACTAACAATTAAATACTAGAATGAAATGAAGTGAAAATTGATCTGATTTATTTAAAAGTATTATACACCAAATTAATCATTAGTCATTAATCAACAAACCAAAACATAAAAAAAAGTTATAATTTCAAGAAAAAAAGCTTGAAAAGTTATAAGAAGGTTTAATAATATAAATCGATCCTTTTCTTTTATATTTAAATAAATTCTACTAGAAAATAATACTAACATTGAAGAGAAATAAATCTATTAATTAAATGTATTGAAAAAAAAGGCTAGTTAGTAGGGTTGGTAGGAAGGATGGTTAAATACGCATAAGATTGATCGTAATTAGTGAGATCTTCCACGACGAGGACACAGGTGTCAAACATCAAAACAATTTTATTAAATGAATAAATAAGATTAGGGGATCAAAAATTGACACTTGTAGCAATAATTTAATTTAAAATTAATTAATTTCAAATATTGAAGGTCCCCCTTGTTGAATTTTGTCAAAATAAAAGGGGTGTTTTCCATCCCACATCGGGTGGGAGTGCAAAGGAGGAGGGGCTCCTTAGGCTATATAAGGAGGCCTCTAGTCTCAATGTTAAGTGCACCAATCAAGTACACTTTAATCTTTGTATTTGATTCTAGTTAAATTCCTTTCTTTGATTCTCGGTTGTGAGAATGGGAAGAAAGGTGAGAATTAGTCAAAGATTTGTAAGGGTGTAGGGATTGGGGTCGGGAGAGAGAAATTCTGTGTGATTGTAAAATTTTTCACATAGTGGTATTTTCTCGGTCCGTGGTTTTTCTCCGGTTTTGGAGTTTTCCACGTAAATTCTTGTGTTGTGCTTTTTTATGTTCTTCTTTGTTTGTCCCTTAGGAATGAATGTGGATCTGCCTTATCCCAACAAGTGGTATCAGAGCCCGGTTCGGGTACTTATAAAGTTCTTAGTATGCTCTGTGGTTGCAGCAAAGTCTGACCTTCCACATCAGAAAAGACTTTATAAGAGGAAGAGGGTTATTCATTAGGCTAAGGGTGGCATGAAAGAAGTGGGAAAAGCTGGTGGCACAAGGGGGTCAGAAGAACAGCCGGATGCGGTGGCATCTCCTTTCTTGCGGTGAAATGCGCCGGACTGTGGCGACAGTGGCGTGGCAAGGGGTAGGATTTGCGGGACAACAGTTTTTGGCGGAGTTCTTGGACCTGCAGCAATGTGAATTGCTGGGACTCCCGGTGGTGGAGTTGGCTTAACAGCGGCATGTGGTTTTCCATGGATGTCAGCTCAAGGAGGTTTGAAAGGAACGGGTTTTCCGGTAATGACTAGTGGCATGGGGAAGCGACGATTCAACGGGGAAGATGGCGATGTGGTACTTGGTATCGGGTGGCGCTAAATCGGTAAAGAATAGCGTGGATTCAACCGACAAGTGGGAAAGCATCGTGGATTCCGGAGGGTTAGAATTGGCTTCAAGTGACGACACTTTCAATAGGAAAAGGGTTCGGACAAACCTGGTGTAGCTGGCGATAAAAGGCAGCGACGTCATGTCGGTACAGACGGGTTTTGCTCAAGGTGGAGCAATGGTGCGGTAATTGCGGTGGAGCAATGGCACGGTAATTGCTTACGGTGGAGCAATGATGACGTTGATGGTCAAGGAGGAGCTGGTGCGGCAACAACTCTGAATGTTGAGTTAATATTATTGGGGATCCTTATGACATGTTCAGTTGTCATGGAAAATGATGTAATAATATTAGCTGGTCCACAAGTTTGCACACGGACATTGACTTGGCAGGTGATGTAGGGTGTGTGATGGATGTATATCGATGGCTGATGGACTTCCAGGGGTAGCTAAGAGCTGGAAGTAGCAACATAAATATCAGCAGGTGTTTTTCGATATGTGCCGCAGAAAATTCTTAGAATGGTTGATTCTAAGTGTTCTACTCATATGGTGGAGTAGGATTCTCGGGTTGAGAATGATTGTCGGTAAAGACAATGAGTCTTCTTTTATTTGACAAGGTAGAGATTGTTGAATTTTGTCAAAATAAAAGGGGTGTTTTCCATCCCACATCGGGTGGGAGTGCAAAGGAGGAGGGGCTCCTTAGGCTATATAAGGAGGCCCCTAGTCTCAATGTTAAGTGCACCAATCAAGTACACTTTAATCTTTGTATTTGATTCTAGTTAAATTCCTTTCTTTGATTCTCGGTTGTGAGAATGGGAAGAAAGGTGAGAATTAGTCAAAGATTTGTAAGAGTGTAGGGATTGGGGTCGGGAGAGAGAAATTCTGTGTGATTGTAAAATTTTTCACATAGTGGTATTTTCTCGGTCCGTGGTTTTTCTCCGGTTTTGGAGTTTTCCACGTAAATTCTTGTGTTGTGCTTTTTTATGTTCTTCTTTGTTTGTCCCTTAGGAATGAATGGGGATCTGCCTTATCCCAACACCCCTATGTATATTTTGTGGATCCAAATTGGAATGTCAAAGAAGATGAAATTGGATTAGTGGAATTGCGTGATGAGATTATACATATAGCACACTAGGCGACAAATTAAATTAATTAATTAAAAATGTTGCTTTATTATTCCTAATTAGAATAATTTGACTATCATTTTCACCCATCTAACTCGACAGGTAAGAAGACAATTATGCCAAGCAAAATAAATTTCTAAATCGCTATTACCTCATAACTCAGATTTTGCTGATCCCATAGTAAATTTTAATATATTTTTTTTTATGGCTTTAGTACGGATACTAGTGGCTAGAGTTTTATTACTGTCAATATTAAATAAAAGGGGTGTGGAGTTTAATATGATTATTTGAGGAATTATTTAGTGAGGGTTAATTAAAATGTTACATTAGGGGTTGCCTATTAAATTAATTTGACTTTACACACAAGCATTGGTAAAATTACTGCTGAAATTTGCTTGCTCCATCTCTTGTTCCGAGATTATAGATGATTGCTCATTGATGTATTATTATTATTATTATTATTATTATTATTATTATTATTATTTTAGAATTTGCCATCAGATAATATTGTCCTATAATTTAATTTGCTACCTTGAATAGTATTATATGCATGATATTTAGTATGAGATCGTAATAGATGATTTTCGTGAAACGAATTAAAAGCGATAATATATTTTAACAAAAATTAATATTCAATTGATGAAAAATAATAATAACTATAATGAATTATTTCATGAATAATTTTAGCATAAATAAAAATAATAAGAGTAATATTAAAAAAAATGTAAAGACATCTTTAATTGAAAAATAATAATTAATTTTAAAAAATACTCCATAAAATAATATCGTAAGTGTTAATTAGTATAATGGAGTACTAGCTTATTAGATAGATGGAAGATACAGATTACGAAGAAAAGTTTGTGTACTTTTATTATGAATATATTAAATTAAATTAAAACAACCTAGTCCCTCTCTAATATATTAAATTAAATAGTACTTCGTTTAAAGACATTTATAAAAATAAATTATTGAAAGGGTTTCAGACCTCCTGGCGTTGTGAGATTGGTAATTGTTTGAGAAAAAAAACTAAAAAATCGACTTTTTTTCTGCAAGAGGATTGGTGATGAACAGATTCACAGCAAGTCCTCTATCGTATCATTTTTTTCCTTGATTAAAATATTACTTTTAATCATATGTCATATGAATTATTTATAAGATAGTTCAATTTAATGATTATCCTTTTTTTTCAATTAAATAGTACTTTAATAAAAATATTTATTATTTTATATTTGTCTAACACAAATTTTTGTTAAAGCTTTATAGGATAGTATATATGATACTTTAGTGTGACATCTCTTATAATATCTTCTTATAAAAGGTATGATATGCTTTGTGACACTTTAATGTGATAATTTCTGGATGAGTTGCGGTTAAGAAAATGTTATATTGATTGAGAGCAATTTTCAATTTTGATTAAGTAAGAATTGGTGATTTTTAGATGTCCCAAAACTTTGAAATTTTAGTTCTATAGAAATATCCTCCAAAAAAATCTTTTAAAAGTTAACGGAATATTCTAATCCGTTAGCGGAATAAATAGTGTAACTTTTTTTTTTGAATCAGGAAAATAATTTTATTGCTTCAAAGGGCACAAGATTTACTCACATGTTACAATATAAATATAACAGCTAAAAAAATCCAAAATTAAAGGTACCAGATTAACCACCACCATCATCTCCTTTTTTATCATATAATCTTCTGTAGTATGCTCCTAATATCTTTATTTCACATTTGAATATCTGTACCTTTCAATAATTCTTTCTTCTTGAGCAAAATAAAATAAAACCATCCCAAAACTTGAGTTCTAATTTTCTCCAATTGAATCTCCGAGTTCTAACAACTCCGTTTAAATATCATGTTATTCCGCATTGTCCAAATAACCTAAACTGTACAAATCCAAATACAAGAAGCCAATAAATTACCCACACTCCCTTCTAGAAAACTTTTAAACTCCTAGAATTTTTTTTCTATACATCTTTGTCGTGGTCCAACCACTCCAGTCCCATCCATCTCATCACTCTATCCCACAAGTCCGCCACCTTTTTACACTGCACAAATAAATGCAAAATAGATTTAGGGTAATTTTGACATACCGGGCATAAAGTGTTGACATTATCAGGTAGGCAATTCCTCTTTCTGAGCTCTTCTTTGTAGGGGTGAAAATCAAACCAAACTACTCGATACTCGACTAGAGATCATTCGGTAAAAGCTCGGTTTGAGCTCGATTTGATAATGATATCAAATAAGCTTGAATACACATTTACGTTTGATAAAATTAAAAGCTCGGCTTGAGCTCGAGCTCGATTAATAAAAATAGATAAAGTAAGTATAAATTTATCAAACTACTCGAACTCGGCTCATGTTCGGCTCGATAAAAGCTCGTTCGGGCTCGACTCGATTGCTTATCAAACAAGCTCAAACATATATTTTGAAACTCGATAATATTTCAAACAAGCTTGAACTACTCTTTGTTCGGTTCGGCTCGACTCATTTACACCCCTACTTCTTTGTTCGGCAGTTGATTATTTATTACCTTCCACGCTAGAAACTGTGTTTTAAGTGTAGCCACTTTATTCCAAATGTATTTACACCACAAATAGTATAACTTGCATATTTGAATTCATAATTATCTGATATTTGCAAAAATAATTCAAAAATTAAACCTCATATAGTATTAAACTTCTGCAAAATTTTATTATTTTCCGTGAAAGTTTAAAATTCTGAGTACAACAAAACTAATAGTCCTGTTTAAGAGGAGAACTCGAAATATTATCAAATGTTAAGAAGGTAGGGGTCGGATAACCATACAGTTATAAAAAATTTAGTTAAGTTAGTTGGCTGGATTAGATAACCCGACTTGCACTTGAGATATACCCCTTTTAACTAAGGCTTACCAACCTGGCATGCTACCTCATCTAATTAAAGCAAATACTCATTCTTCCATAATTCCTAATTAATATAGATAAATTACTCTCCTATTTTATTATTATGCGGTCAACTAATTCTTTATTTATTCGTGTCATTACATTTATTCTATAAAAACTCAAAATAAATATCCTCTTATTATTTTTTAAAATATCACTCACCTAACTTACATAAATTACAATAAAAAGTTAATAAAAATAAAAAATAATAATCACTTTTCATAATTTTCGTATTTACAAATACTTACCTAAATGGAGGAAGTAATTTTATTTTATTTTTAACGTATTTATTAGTTGTTAGTTTTGGGTGTATTGGCAATTTAGCAGTATGATCACTATATTTTAGCACGAGTTGTTTTTGCATCAATTTGTCTGTCGGCGTTTCCATTTCACGTGGGATTCATCTGCTCTATCTCTTTCTTCATATTCATTTTAACACGTGAAAACATTTTATACTTTTTAAAATAATTATTACTTTTGTTATAAATTGTTATTAGTTACGTAATAATATTACTTTTCATTTATATTATAAATTATTTATGAAATAACATTATCACTTTTCATTAATTTGGTATTATTTTAAATTATAAAATAACTTTCGAACCATCTCACGTAAACTCTTACGTGGGACGATTTCACATGTCTTTGCCCAAATGCAAAAGTTTTAAATAATACGCTTAAAAGTATCACAATACATATACGTAGTATGTAACAATATTACTCTTTTCGATTATTAGAGTTAGGTTTGGTTGTGGAGCCAAAGAAAGTATAGTAAATGCAATTGTAGTCTCCACCACCCGTGGAGGGGGATTCTTGAAAGCTACTCATCACCAAATTCACCAATATTCTGCATATCGACAAATATATTACCCCCAATATTTCTCCTATTTTTTGCTCCTTAATATATTTCACTTCATATTGCAAAAATATAATAAAAATTTCTTACGTAATTTTTAGGAATTAACGTTATTTTTATTAGTATTTATGGTACTTTATACTATTATTTACTGTGATAATTTATCTATAGAAAATCCACTTAGTTATCACTTATGTGACAACTTTAATATGTTTTCTTGTTAACATTTTGTAGTTTTTAAGTAATACCTGCATGTTATAATTTATTCAAAACATTGTAATAGATTTAAGGCAAAGACTAGTATAGAGCAGTTTTTTTTTTTTTTTAAATACGTAGGCTAATATTGGGTCAAAGCGCAAATCAAAATTTGACCCCAATTACTTCCGCAAATCTCATTCTCTCTCCAGATTACGCAACGCGCCTCCTTAATAAAAGCATACTGTCTTACGTGTCGATGTTATTGTATAGGGATTAAGAGCACGAACATTCATAATAACAGAGATCAAGTTCTACTATATAGTCAGTATAAATCGAACGATCAATACACACGAAGTGCACTAATATGATTCTATAGTCAAGACAATCTAATACCAAATCACACTTCAACCATCCCGATAGAGAGTCCCCACCTATCTCGGTTGTGAGCATCTGTTTATACTTTATAAGGAAACCGATAATATGATCTTCCGCGTGTTGTCGCACAACATATTATCTATAGTATAAAGTAAGTGGACTATTGCATCGTACATATAAATAAATTATAAGACGCAATCATTTGATCATATGATTCTCATTTTAAATAAATTGTTATAACATTGTTCATACAAAAGCTAGACTTTTAGTATACTGATTAGAGCTATTTTCACCTACATTTTAGTGTTTTTTTATATGTGTTTTCGTATGATTTTATCCGTATTTTATGCGTTATTTGGTTGTGTTTTGTATTTTTATTGAAATATGTGTGAATGAGCTTAAACTTAAGATATTCGAAATGAAGTGGTAAGTGCGATTTTAAAAGATGAAGAATTAACTAACTTTATGCTTGAAATTGCAGGAAATGTCTCTTCAAAAAGAAATACGCTTGGGGGAGATCCATATGTTGATTTGAAGATTGATAAAGGGCCTCCGGGATTTAAGAATGTGAGGAAAAGAGAAAACAAGGTGAATTCAAGTGTTAAAGGAGCACGAAGTGTGGACAAAAAGGTTGTTAAAGAGATGTTTAAAGTGAAGATGAGGCCCGATAGGGTCTTGGATTTTTCCGATTGTTAAGAGCTTAAATTCGTCCGGCTTGAAGACGTTAAACTTAGCGCTAAATGGGAGGCAACCCATTCTTTTTATCTTTTGTTGCTTGTTTGTTTTGGCCTTGTAGGTTGATTGTGCTCATGGAAAAATGCTCATTGAAGAAAAGAGAAATGCTTCATGGA
Organism: Pogostemon cablin; assembly: GCA_023678885.1. NCBI lineage: Eukaryota > Viridiplantae > Streptophyta > Magnoliopsida > Lamiales > Lamiaceae > Pogostemon > Pogostemon cablin. Next base: position 41,429,370 of record CM042959.1, on the reverse strand, counting down.
TTCAAGTTGACATGTTCCACCATTTGTTGCAAACTTAATTCGTGATTCTTGTCTCGAGTTAAGTTTGGGGGGTGCTAGTGCGTGGTGGACATAGCTTGAGTCGTGTGGGTGCGGTTACTTCTCAACAAGAAGATCATCAATGGAAACTACAAGGGTAAGTCTTACCACTTTTTGCAAACTTAAGTCTCAACTCTTGTTTCGATTTAAGTTTGGGGGGAGAGTGTGTGGTGTGACTCACCACTTGAGTATGATTCTTGTAAAATTGGGCAAATTTTAAAATTTTTCTCATGAGTATTGGTTTAATTTTGGCATGATTGGTGGTGTTGAAGTGCATGATAGTCCATATTTATAATGAAATTGTTGAAATAATGGTGTTTGTTGAGTGTTTGAGCATGAATGAGAGGTATTGGAAGCATGATGGAGATTGAAGCTAACGCTTTCCTTACCAAATGCCTATCGAGGGAGTACTCTATACCTTATCATTTTATTAGTTGAAATGAATTGATTTTGAGCATTTGAGCCTCAACCATGCACACATGATATTTCTTCATGAGTGGATCGGTTGTGTTTGATAAGCTAGAACTTGCTCAAGGACTATAGGAAAGAGCCCGATTAGTGGAGATTGGTGAAATGATCTAAGGCCATCCTTGTTATTATAGTCATTGCCATATATGTTCCTACCTTGAACATCATCCTTAGTCAACCACTTTGAGCCTATAAACCTATTTCTTGTGAATTTAGCACATTATAAACCTTAATTACCCATTCAAGCTTATATATACCTTTGTGTGGGTGAGTGAGGAGATGGTAGCTAGAAAGGATTGATTGATTATCAAAAGAAGAAAAGGACATGGTAAACAAGCAAGAAAAAGGATGAAAAGAGCAACAACAAGAAGACACATGCAACCTCAAAGTTAGAAATGGAGCAAATCAACATCAAAATGCTCAAGTAAACAAAATTCAAAGATAGGAAGCATGCATCAAAAGAAATTCAATCCTAGGAAAGTTAATGAATAGTGCTTGAGATTGTAAAGATAAGAAAGGAAGAAAGAAAAGTGGAGAAATTGAGAAAATTGGTCATCTCTTTGATTACTTACACTTGTTGAGTCACTATTATCCATATACTTCCTACCCTACCAAAGAGCCTATTATTACATCCTAATTAAAGACCTTTTTGATCATTGATTGAAACTTTGGTGGTTTGTGAATATAGTCCGCGAGCAAGCTTATAGCGAGTCAAGCCAATCGGTTGATGAGTGTTGTTTTACCCTACTTTAAAGAGTGTTGAGAGATATTTATAACTTATGTGAGGCTTGGACCAAAAAAAGGGGACTATATTACATTATTACTCTCTTTTGATTGAACTTGTTAATTTCTCATGTTATGATTTTAATAGTGTAGGATGACTTAGCATAGTTTGTAGTTATTATTGCTAACGATGTGTTATTGCTTATGTTCATTTAGTCTTTTTCTAGGTGAAAATTTCTCCTTTTGGTTTGTCATTTTCGTTGCTCGGGGACGAGCAACACCTTAAGTTTGGGGGGTTGATTAGAGCTATTTTCACCTACATTTTAGTATTTTTTTATATGTGTTTTCGTATGATTTTATCCGTATTTTATGCATTATTTGGTTGTGTTTTGTATTTTTATTTGATGCTAAACATGATAAGGAAGATGTAGGAAAAGCGGATCTCAATTCGGAGTTGAAACGAGGGAGAACGAGCCAAAACAGTGAAAAGAGGAAGTAGGGCAGCAAGAACACGGGCCGTGTACAGCGCACGGCCTTGTAAGAAGTGGCCGTGCGCTGACACTCGAAACACCAACTCGGCCACGCCTGTGGCCGAGTACAGAACACGCCCCGTGCTGAGTACAGAAACACGGTCCGTGCACCGCGCACGGGCCTGTGGAGAAAGCCGTGCGCGAACGTCAGAAAACACAACACGGCCACCCCTGTGGCCGTGTGCTGCGCACGAGTCGTGCGCTGTGTTAGAACACGGGTCGTGCGGCGGAGCTCGAGCCGTGTTGGTGCAAAAACGCAGGAAAGTACTGGAATCTTCTAGAAGGCCCACATGGGGTATAAATAGACCCCATTTCAACATTTTGTGGATCAGATCCGAAATCCTATCATCTACACACACATCACACACCATTTCTTCCATTTTCCACCATCATCTTCATCCATCTTTATCCATCTTCATCCACCCATCATATTTTCATTTTTTTGGTGCTAAAGACTTCAAAATCAAGAGCTAGAGGTGGAGATCAAGAAGAATAGAAGATTCTCTTCAAGAAATTGATAGGGAAGAATCCATTCATTTTGTATTTCTTTAGATCTAAGACTATGGGTATTTGTAATGAATCATTTATTTGTTTTATTACTTTTATCATGTTAGACTAATCCCTCTAGTGGGATTAGGAATATGAAGAGCATATTAGATTTATATTATCATGTGGATTAAATTGGTTTTTGATTTAATTGATGTTGATTTCTATTCATGGAGTTTAATTGTCTTGATGTTGTGATGGCATGGTTTGTTATCCATGAATGTTTATTGGTTTAATGGATTGTTGATCAATGGATTATTTTTGGTAATTAAATGCTATCATGATGTTCATGCATGTATTGCTTGGAGTGAGACGGAAACGACCCTCTATAGTATTAGGAAGGCATGAATAGACATTGAGTTTGGGTTTAACCGAAAGAATATTTGAATTCAATGAGGGGAACCAATCCATTCGTTGGCCTTAGTACACAAAAATGGAGAGTTTAATCTAACTAGTACCTAGATGGAAGGGGTTAATGTTGGGCTTTGATCTTAAGTGCTTTTGGGAGTCTAAAATGGATTAACAACCTTTGTAACCCGAAAGGGAGCTTAGGATACTATCGTGATCACCCTTAGTCTACATCAATTGAGTTGAATTCCTTTTGCATGATAATATGAATCGAGTGTGCTTGGATGTTTCTAATCCCATGTTTTTCCATACTTAAACTTTACCACCCATTTTCTTTACTTGTCATTCTACTTATTTGATATTGTTATTTTCTTGCTACTTGTTTTTGTTGCTAATCATCTCAAAACCCCCGATCATCCTTACAAAAACGACATGAACATGAGCTCACGTATTTTGCTAGTCCGAACATAACTCCTTTATGGTTTGATAATTTTTCTTGGGATATACTACTACAACGATCGAGTATTCTTGCTCGTGAGTGCTAAAAGAAGGCAAACATATACAATCCAACAGATATACCTCTAAAAAACTGATTCAAGTATTCTTCAAGAGGAAGAGAACTGATTTAAGTATTCTTTAATCAATTTACCTCTTAAGAATCTATTCTTCTAGAGGAAGAGAATCGATTCAAGTATTATTGAATAGATTTACATCTTAAAAATAAAATTTTCAAGAGTAAGAGGATCGATTCAAGTATTCTTGAATCGATTTACATCTTAAGAATCGATGATTCTTTTTAAGTATTCTTGAATAGATTTACATCTTAAAAATCAGATTTTCAAGAGTAAGAGGATCGATTCAAGTATTCTTGAATCGATTTACGTACATCTTAAGAATTGATTCTTCAAGAGCAAAAAAAATTGATTCAACTATTACCTCTTAAGAATAGATTCAAGTATTGTTTAATATCTACCTCTAAACTTTGATTAAAGTATTCTTCAAGAGGAGCAATGATTCAAGTACTCTTAAATCGATTTACCTCTAAAGAATAAGAGGTTGAAAAACTTATTCAAATATAGAATCGAAAGCTTAAGTTCTTTAAGTTAAATCATTATTTCATATCAAATAACATTAAAATTGAGTTTCTAAATATTTGTTAACTTTTTAAATTTGGTATATTAATATTTATTTATTTACATATATCTTAATTATTCAATATGACATATGAATTATAAATTTATTTTCTTTAGTTGTTTATATAATTTGAAAATAATAAAAATAAATAAAAGATAAAATTAATAAATTCATTAGAAATTTATGAATATTTAAAAGAATATCATATATAAAATAATTTTATTATATATATATATATATATATATATATATATATATATATATATATATATATATATATATATATATATATATATACACATATATTACATTAGTTTCTTAAAAATAATAATTAATAGCCTTACTATTTACTCCCTCCGTCCTATTTCAGATGACTCACTTTCATTTTGGGTTGTCCCATAAAAGCTTGCACATTTTCAAAAAAAAAGAAAAGAGTAAATAACAACTACCCTTTCCATACACTTTATTTACAAAAAAAACTATCTCTACCTAGCATACTTTATCATTTATTTATTACAAAAAAATACCATTGTACCCCTAAAAGTTATCACTTTCTTATTCTCCGTGCCGGAATTAAAGGTGCAATCTTTTGTGGGACGGAGGAAATATTTATTTTTCCTATACACTTATTTTGACTTATTTACTTTAGTATCATTAATTGCAATTAATAAATAAATCGTTCGATACAAATAATTAGTATCAAATCAAATCATGTAGAATTTTTTTTTTGATATTTTTTTATATATAATTGATATTTATTCTAGACAAATAGATTTATTACTAAGAATTGCATACTTTAATCATAATTGCACATAAATACAATGAAAAAATTAAATATTAACAACTATATAAATATATAGTAAGAGACAAAATTGTCCCTATTTAGTTGAACATTTTTTAAGAGAGAAAGGGGGAGTAATAAATAGTTTTAAATTGAATTATGTTATAAAGTAAAATTAAAAAAAAAAACAAGTCAAGATTTTTTCAAATAATTAGAATATATATATATATATATATATTAATTTTTTACAAGATTTAGTTATACGTTACTTAATTAAATGTTAAATGTTATAATTTATTGCAAATTATTTACATTGATGAAAGAAATTGTCTAGCAATAAGAAGAAAAAAAATCTCCTTAATTAATGTTATTAACACAGATTATTTAATTATAAAAATAAGAGTAATAATTTAATGATCCCGCGTTGTACGCGTGTTTCATACTAATATATATATATATATATATATATATATATATATATATATATATATATATATATATATATATATATATATATATATATATATATATATATATATATATATATATATATATATATATATATACTTTGCATGCTACAATTTGAGTGATATATTGTATAATGCCTCAAGTTTTGAGATGGATCCTTAGATGGAAATTGGTTTGGGTTATTCTCAATCAGATAATTGTTTCAATTAAAATCAAGCAAAGTGAAAATTAAGCATCTTTTATTAAGGTGACTTATTCTACAAAATAAATTGCTAAAAGTGTGACTTCAAGAAATAATTGATTATCATAAATATAATATGGTCATGTATAAAAAATATGTAATATAATTGAAATCTGGAGGAAAAAGTAGTTTTTACATTGCGAAAAATCCCATTCTATGAATATTATTTATGGCAAAAAATTTTGTGCCCTAGATACACCGTGTCCCCATGGGATGAGGGCACGGTGTGTCCCGGGCACAAAAGATCAACTCATTATTTATACTGTATTTAAAGAATTAAAAAAAATCCAAAAATAAATAAATCAATTTCCAATATTTATAAACATCATTTAACTTGGCGATGCATGGGCAATTGGCACTAGCAGAGTAGCAGAAGGTATACAATACTAGTATTGGGCCTATAGAGCCCAATGGGCCGGTATAGCTCAATGGGCCTTAAAAAAAAATCAGGAGATCCCGATTCCAGAGAGAATGAAGATTCGTTCTTGTCCCATGGCTTCAAATATTTCAATTCTCCATTACAGGTACACTGGATAACAGAAACATACAAATGGATTTAATTTTCCCGCTGCAATCTCAGTGTTTATCGTATTGCAGTTCCCCGAGCTTCTCAAATGCTCCTTCGCGGCGAGGTTCCGTTCAGAACTTTCGGATGAAGCCCAAAATTATTAGGGTTCGCTCGGAATTCGATGGGAAAGTTAATGGCGCCCTTTCTTCTGACTTTGACCCCCGTTTTCTTGATCGGGTTAGCAACCGTTTTCTGCATTTTGTAATTGAAGTTGGAGGGAATGGGGGGTTTAGGGTTCAGGAGTACTAATTTCCATTGTTAATGGCAATTGTGGTGTAGCTCTATGGTGTGGAGAAAAATTGACACTTTATTTGTTTGTAGCCCTTTCTTAATTCTTACTGGCTAAGGCTCTCTTATAGTTTTGCTTCAATTTTGGTTTGCTAGAATTTTCTGCTTCATAATACCAATACTGTTAAACTAATGGATTGACTGCTTTTGATATACTTTTTTTTATGACAGCAAAAGGCCCTTGAAGCTGCCATGAACGACATAAATAGCTCATTTGGGAAAGGAAGCGTGACAAGGCTTGGAAGTGCTGGTGGAGCTTTAGTGTAGGTGTTCCTCATTAATGCCAAATATTTCTAAGGAGTCGCTCCTTTTATTTAGAAATCATGTTTGTTTTCGAAGTCCATTTAGTCTGCCTGTCGTGGAAAATGTATGGCTTAGTTAAAGATAGATACCATGAGATTATGCTTTGCCTCCTCTTCTTCAACAAATTCCTAGTTTTATAGTAATTTTTATTATCAGTCTTCATCGTTTTTATTGGTGTTCTTTTTTCATTATCTCTATTTATTCGTGTAGTGAAACTTTTCCAAGTGGCTGCTTGACGTTGGACTTTGCTTTAGGTGGTGGCCTTCCCAAAGGAAGAATTGTAGAGGTCGTCTCTATTATCCCTCCGTTCACTGCCAATTTTATGATGCACTTTCTTTTTGCAATCTTGTGTAAGATTTATCTAACATTTAAATTTCACCTAGTTTTTAACTGGCACATTTGAGTTATAACTTTTGTATAGCTATAAATTTGATAATTATATAACTGAGGACTGTTCAGATTTTATTTTTCTTCTATGATGCAATAGCTGTTCGCTGGCTATTCATGTAGAACTTATACATTTAATTAAAGAGCTTGGCAGGCTTATATTATTTGTCATTTACTACTATACAATATAGAGGAATTGCCAATTAATTGATTTATGATGGTTAAATCTAGCTATTTGTACGGCAGACTAATAAACAAACATCATAAGACAGTTGTCTAACTGTTTGCTACTTTGACATTGGGCATCCTCAGTATGCAGCTACTGCATGCAGACCTTGATAATTATGTGTTTGTCCTTGTCAGATTTATGGGCCTGAAAGTAGTGGAAAGACCACTATAGCACTCCATGCGATTGCAGAAGTGCAGGTTTAGTATGTGCTCACGTTTTCTTCTGTTTAATTATCACTTGAACAACCAATTGACAAGTCCATGCTTTTAAATTAGTTGCTAGAGTTTTTTTTTTTTTTGTACTGATATGTGTCCATGTTCCATTTTTTAACTAATTGACACTTATTTGAACAGAGGCTTGGCGGAAATGCTATGCTTGTTGATGCTGAGCATGCTTTTGATCCAGCATACTCAAAAGCTCTAGGGGTTGATGTAGAAAATTTGATTGTTTGCCAGCCCGATAATGGAGAGATGGCTCTAGAGAGTAATTTTTTTGTTAACATTCTAGTTTAGTTGAATTTAGTAGATGTTGATATCCAATGCTGTATTACTGAGTTTTTTTTTTTTTTTTGGGTTGATGCATCAGTTGCTGATCGCATCTGTAGATCTGGTGCTGTTGATCTCATTTGCATTGATTCAGTCTCTGCCCTTACTCCGCGGGCCGAAATTGAAGTAATCTACATAACGTATGTTAAACTGTTTTTTAAAACTAATAACTATCTTTTTAAAGTATAAATATTTCCTATGTGTAGGGTGAGATTGGGATGCAGCAAATGGGTTTGCAAGCCCGTCTTATGAGCCAAGCTTTGCGCAAGATGTCTGGAAATGCTTCCAAAGCTGGATGTACACTTATATTTTTGAATCAAATAAGATACAAGGTACTTGTTATTGTAACTATTTTATAACTGGCTCATCCTCAGAGAAGTCAATTTGCATGATTAACAATAATAGCACATTCATTCAGTTCTTATATTGGTAAATTTAGTTGTGCCTTTTCTTTCGAATTGCTTGTTTCTATCTAAAACCCTCGTGATATTATTTTTATGTGAGCCAGATAGGAGTATATTATGGAAATCCCGAAGTCACAAGTGGTGGGATTGCTTTAAAGTTCTTTTCTTCTGTCAGACTTGAGATACGACCTATTGGGAAGATAAAATCAGTAAGCCTAAAATCACCCAGATTTTGGTGTATTACTCAATCTATTGACCTGACATCTAAATGTGTTGTTTTGTAAGGCTAAAGGTGATGAGGATGTTGGTCTTAAAGTACGTGTTAGAGTTCAAAAGAGTAAGGTAAGAGATGTGAGGAAAAGTGCCATGATGAGAGTATAAGTTCTTAAAAGTTTTTCTCTGCATTTTTCCATGGGTATAGTTATCCTAATTAGTTCTATTACAGGTGTCTAGGCCTTACAAGCAAGCTGAGTTCGAAATTATATTTGGAGAAGGAGTCAGCAAACTGGTTTGTGTATATGTGCTTATTGCTATTTCTATATTCTTGCTCCCAAGATTCATTGTCACTTGGACTTCCATTTTAGGGTTGTGTATTAGATTGTGCTGAAATGGTTGATGTTGTCTTGAAGAAGGGGTCATGGTATAGCTATGGAGATCACAGGTGGGCTTTTATATATTTTAGTTTAAAAAACGTGAAATGTTTCAAACTGGCACTGCTTTATATATACGTATATTTATATAACCCGATGGTGGGTTTGTCAGGGAACCAAACAATATGCATGTACAGGCGTTTATTTATTGATTTAGAATTATAAAATCAATCAGACTGATATTATACATTCATGTAAACTATCTAGCTCTATAAGATACCCACTGTTGTGTGTATATTAATTATTTATTTTCCCATATAAAACAGCATTTAGTTGTTCCATTTTTCACTGGTTCTCAAAACGTGTACTATGTAATATATACAAGCTTGAAAGTGGACTGTTTCTAAAATATGGTTGATGGAAATGTAATTGGGAGTATGAACAATCTTTTTTACTGATCCTTTCTTTACAGTGTAGAACCCTTAGTTTGCCTTTCTTAAAATGCAGGCTAGGACAAGGGAGGGACAGAGCATTGCAGTACTTGAATGAGAATCCTCTTCTATCTGAAGAGATAGAGAAGGTACTATCATACTACACTTACCCTCTTGAATCTTTATTTATTTATTTTTTCAATTAATAAAGTTCTGCTGCTATATGAACATGTTTCTAGATATTTAGTTGTGATACCTTATAAAATGAATTGAATGGATGATTTCGATTTGATAAAGCATAAAATGAATGACATTATAGGTCTCTTGTAAAAAGAATACATTGATATGTTATGTTTGTGCAGAAGGTTCGAGGTGCCCTGGCAGGACAGGAATGCTCTTTTGTAAAGTCGACAATTCCACAAGCAGAAGAGGAAGGTCTGTTGGAAGAAATGCAGTGAGAGAAGCAGGCAATAGTTTTCTAAAGGAATGGATATCAGACGTTCCCTTGAAATTGAATCGTCAAAGACAGGTGTTGTAAAATACTACCCAAAATCTTCAGGAAAAAAAGAAAATGAAAAAGGTCTTTGTTTTCATATTCCGTCACTGGGGCTGGGCGACATCAACACTCTCACAACCCAGTCCAAGTATATGCCTACGCCTTCCTGATGGGCTAATGGGAATGATTGTAGATCATGTTTCCGGAATTCAGGGTTTGGTGCAATTCAAAAATATTTGGGTGTGGACTGGAGGTATGATCTTGTGTTTCATCTCTCATCTCATATGTTACATGATCCTTGGGAACACACAAATTAACTTAAATTTTTGGTTATCCACCCCCACAATACTTGGCCAACTGTGCGCTTCCATTGCATTGCATCATATATCATCTATAGTTTTATATAGTATAGTTTTCCCAAATTTACAATAGGTAATTAAGCATTTTGTAATAATAAAATCCAAAAAGAAAGGTAGGTTTTTATTTTCATGTGTGTTTTATGTATAACGCAGGTTGGAGAGTTAGATGAGTTGATGAAAGTGTATCTCAATCAAAAAAACACAGGGAGATAAAGTTTAAGAAGCTAAGTAATTGCAATAGGGAGAAGAGTAGGATGAAAATACAGATGATGGAATGTGATATATATAAGCAAAGTTGGGGATTGTATTAAGACAGGTGTGTCCGTACAAGGTAGTAATAGAGGGTTGGCTACTGAGCCAAAGCACTAGTGTTGTAGACAAGAAGAGCTCCAGCACCAAGCAGACCAGCAAGTGTGATTGCCCATATGGCTAACCCTGTGGTTCCTCCCACGTAGACGTCGCCGCTGGGAGACCAATCCTTCTCGTCGTAGATGGGACTGTATCCGTCCACGTTAGCACCGTATTTGTCCACGAATTGGTATACACCCTTCCCCTGCACATGCACAATTAGGTTAGGTTTGTTTACGCTGTAAATCCAATTAATAGAATAAAACGAATTAGGTACCTTTCCTTTCCTGCCTGAGGCGTCCAGACCACCTCTCAAGTCCATCCCACCATTAACTCCTACTCAACAACCATTAATTTTAGTTTCATTACATCAATCTATCAAGACATAAATGGATGATTAATAGTCTACCATACCATAAGGCTTGTCGGTCTTGATCTTCTTGCCGCCGCTGGCGACGACTCTGAAAGTGGTGGTGGTTCTGGCGAGCGACGGCAGCCCCCTCGCGCCGCCCAATGACAACGATGGCTTTAAGCTCACTGAACCCATCACTGCGGTGGCCATTCTCTCTCTTCTCTCTCTCTCTCTTGGTTGATCACAGACAAACTGTATAGGATACCATTATGAAGCCCACAATCACAAATATCAACCAACCCGCGATTCCCTTCTTGCCACGTGGCGCTGCTGCTGTGGTTTGGTTTTGGATATGGTGTTGGAACATTATCGTTATTTTTAACCCCTTCTCTTCTCATCCACACATCTTTTCCATCCTCCAGACACTACCATTGCCTGCACGCCTGCAAAATACTACTACATTAAATTTCGTATTCATAAAAAAAAAAATATCACGTCATATTAATATTAAAATACTCTATTTTAATTACAAATTTATAGGGTCTACCTACGTAACAAAATTTATACTCCAGTAATTTATTTATTATATCTAAAAAATTTATATTTTCCTCCAAAAATTAATAAAATTAGTAAAAAAAAAATATTTTGTTCTTAAACTCGTCTACCAAAATAATACTCCCTCCGTCCAGGTCAAACTGCATCGTTTGATTGCATAAAATTTTTACAAAAGCTATAGTAAACGTAGCTCTTTGCCCGGAACGGAGGGAGTACTCCTACTATGTTATTTCGCCCATCATTAGTTTTTTAGTCGCTGTGCACCAATAAAATTTCGTCAATTTAATCTTCATGTTAAAAATTTAAATTTTAAAAAATAAAAAATACTCCCTTCGTTCCATATAAGAGGGTCTTTTGGTTTTTCATCATGAAATAAGAAATATTATTATTTAATGTGTATTGATAATTGTTTTAGTAGGAGTGTGAGTTCCATATTTTAATTGTATTAGTAGTGAGTGTGGATCATATATGTAAAATTAGAAATAAAACTCTTTTTTGTGAAACGTCTCAAATTAGAAAAAAAATTTTTTTAACTAGGATGGAAGGGTATAATTATGATCATACCGTAATTAGTTTAACTTATAACATCTTAAGTGTATCCCAAAATTGCCGTTAGTTATTAAATCTTTTTTTTTTCTAATTTAAATGTATTTATCTATTTATTCAGCAAATCTCATCTTTGTGACTAGCTGATGTTGCTTATTATAATCCGGTGAAAATGTATCTGTTTCCAGATGTATAATACCATTATAATCCGGTGAAAATGTATCTGTTTCCAGATGTATAATACCATGTAATAAAAATATTTTAACGAAATGATTTTCGTAAGATGGATTAAAAATAATAATATTTTAATAAAAAAGTAATTTTAATTGATAAAAAGTAGTAAACAATTAATCTTATTTAATTGTGCAATAAACTATTTGATGAACGATTCAGAACCAATCCTACCAAAATATTGAACTGAGTCGAGCAGCCCTTAAAATTTATCTTATTTATATGAAATTAAAGTTACTAAAAATACTATAAATACCTAAACTACAAAAAATATGTTTGAAATAATTATATTTAATAATTAATATGACCAAGCAGTAATAGAATTTTAATTAAAAATATTATTTAAATGATAATTTACAAAAGACAAAAATAATAATGTATTGATATTTTCTTTTTAAACTCATTTTTAAAAACCACATGCGTTTTCACTCTTTTCATTATTATTATTATTATTCCCTCAGTCCTAGGTAACTTTAATTGTTTGTACGGATACAAAAACTAAGAAATGTTGTTAGTTTTATACTATATAATATAAAAAAAGTATGAATAAATTATTAATTTTAAGAGAAAAAGTAAATAAAATTGTTATAATCGAAAAATATTATAAACTTTAGGTAAGTTATGTAGCATATTTTTATCATAAATTGAACAAGTGAAAATATATGAGATGACTTAAAATAGAAAGTGGGTAAAAATAAGTGAGATGGATGGAGTATTATTTTTTGGAGAAATTATCTGAAATAGTCCATATTAAGTATGAACAAACCCAGGAATGATCCTCCAACTTTCAATATTTTCAATTTTAATTCTTTTTATTCCAATTTTAGTCAAGAACGTGATGATTAGAGGACACCTCTAATGTGACAAGTTCCCTCCCAGTTATATGATCAAGGGGATTCTTGTTAAAATTTTATCCAATTAACCCAATTTTAATTCAATTCCCTAAAAAATTTTCACAACCTGCCGGAGATGATACGTTCTTCAATCTTGGGACATTTCCCACCCACGTGGCATAAAAATCATCTCTTGAACTGCCACTTCATCAAGCTAGCCAAGTTCCCACTTCCATCTCTGCACACGATCTCCTCAAATTTCTAAATTAGGGCTCAATCACCCCGAGATTTTGGTGAGAGGTTTAGGGTTAACGAGTGGACGACTAAATTGTTCGAGCAGTCTTCGGATTGCGATTGCAGCGGAACTCAGACCTCCACAGCAGGCTTGGCAGCGACGAAACTCCGATTGGTGCGGGGCCAGAACATGGTTCTCCGGCAGACGGGGCAACGCGGCGGCGACAATCTCGGCGATTCGGAACTACGGGAGACGGGGCGATAGATCTGACTAGAAGTGGCTTTATGCGTGGTTTTTTTTATTTTCGGTTGGGAGCGACGAATGGCAAGCGGATCTCGGCGGATCAGTCCGGCAGCGATGATCGACGCACGGCAGCAGCATGACGGCGACGGACTGGCGATGAGAAGCGGAAGATCCGGCGGTCTCAACGGTTGGCAGTGACTCTAGAGGGTAAGCAAGGGACGACAGTCTCTGGTGGTGAGTTTACGTTTCCGGCGTCAGCCCAGCAACGATAGCAATCGGCAGCGACGGATGGTGGTGAACACGGCGGCGGAATGATCGTGGGATGTGGGAACAGGGTTTCTGGTGATGAAGTGGCGGTTCAAGGTGTGATTTGTATTAAAATGCTGATTTGGTATGACACGTGGGATCTTGCAAAAAATGAATGCTATCAAACTCCGGGAGGATGTGAAATTTTTTTGGGAATTGGATTAAAATTGAATTAATTGGATCAAAATAAAAAAAATAGGATTAAAATTAGATTAAAATGACTAAAATTAAAAATATTAAAAGCTGGAGGACTATTTTTGGTTCAGTCATACTTAATGGACTATTTTTGATAATTTCTTTTATTTTTGGTAATCCAAATGCTCCATTTGTGTTCAGTTTTTTTTTTTTTTTTTTAAGTTACAGTTGGGGAGTTATTCAAATATATATATAGAGCTCAAAGTTAATTCTTTTTAGAAATAAATTGTGATATTATTCACATAAGGTACCATATCATACTTGTGTCATGGTGGAGAAAAATATGGTGTGGATGGTGAGCTGATTTGGAAGTTCATCTACAAAAAATAACTGCTCCACACATTCAGTCAACAACACTAGTAAATAGTAAATACCTAATTAATAATCAAATAAATTTAGTTGTTTATGGACATTAATTTCAATTGGCTGACTAATATGCAACTGACGGAGTATCTCCTAAATCTCTTCAATTTGAAAAAGCAAGTATAGATATATATTCATGTCCAAATAAAACCATTTATACTAAATTAAAAAGATAAATAAATATATTTACATGTTTAAGCTTATTTTTAGAATAGTTTATCCAATAATCTAAACACTTATAAATGGATTTTTTTTTTTAATAATAAGGTTAATCTAAAACGTCAAATGTAATGAAAGAAACAACATTTGATATTTTGATTCTTGAGAGTGAGAATGACGAGAATAAGCTGAATATATTCTACACCACCAAATTGTTTAAGAAAAATCACTTTAAAATTAATTTTATTTATGTTTCGAACTATTTTAGCATTTTTACGGTAATAATAAAAGTATAAAGTAATGTTATGACTTATGGGTGTGATAGTAACTTTTGAGGTTATTAAATTATTATTATTATTTTAAGTGTGAAAGTTTTTGTGAGATAAACAAATACATAAAGTATGTGGAACAGAGGAAGTATTTGTTTAATGGTGTACCCCACCATTAGATTTTATTTCTCTCCTTCCATGAATATAGTTATATTTTACTAAAAAAGTTTGCTCATAATAATGCTATATTTTTCTTTTTGGTAGATGAGACACATACAAAATATTTAAATATCTTAATGGGGTCACAATACTATACTAATATAACTACTTTCTATATATTAAAATATTATTTCTCTCACCTCACAACATATTCATACAATGTCCCTTAATATAGTGGAAACAGTAGACGTAACAACATTCATGGACGGAGAGAATAATTTATAAAAGATACTCCCTCCATCCCACCAAAAAATGATCTTTTGTTGTTCGCACGTGGATTAAAGAGTATTATTTAATGTGCAGTATGTAGTTGTATTATGGGAGTGTGGACTCCATATTTTAATATTAGTGAGTGCATGTGGATCTTATGTGTGTAAAAAAAATGAGACTCTTTGGGTAGGACGCTCAAAATGAAAAAATATTCTCTTTGAAAGGGATAGATGGAGTAATTTATAAAAGTTAATGTATGATAGGTGGGTGGGTGAGTGGATAATTTATACAATTAAAATATGGAGCTCATACTCCCATTACACATTAAATAATAATACTCATTAATTCACGTGAAAAAAAGTAAAAACTACAATTTGAGTGGGGCGAAGGTAGTATACAATTATTAAAAAAATATGTATACACTATTGAATAAACATATGGATGCTAGTTTTTTTAATGGAAAACTTAGTATGAAAAAAATATACAATTAGAGTGAGACTTGCGTGCGCCCGGCGCAAGCCATGCACCTTTAGAATTTAGTATTATGGATAAATGTACATTATTTTGTTCTAAAGAGTATACACTTTAATTAATAAGGGTACACCATTTTGTTCTAAAGGGTATACACTTTTCATTATATTTTTTATTTTTCTTCAGAAAATAAAGGGTACACATCTTTATACTAAAGATTATATTTTTTATTTTTCTTCAGAAAATAAAGAGTACACATCTTTATACTAAAGAGTATATAATTTAACATAAAATTCTAAAGGCACGGGCGCATACAAATTTTTGCTTTATAAAATAAAGGGTATACATCTTTATACTAAAGGGCATACAATTTAGCACAAAATTCTAAAGGCACACGGAATGTGCTCCCGTGTGCCCGGACACACACAAACTTTTGCCATGCAATTATTAAGAAACACGTATATAAAATAGAATAATATGTATACAAAATAAAATAAAAAATTATACATATATGGGTGAACCCTTGCACCAAGTACACCTAATATCAATTCATATTTAAATTTGAGTTTTAGAAACTGAAAACAAAAATAGCTAAATTATTAATGGCTCTCTCTTTTAAGATATTAATACCAAATCATTAAATTTCTACACTATTTTTATTACGAAAGAGTATTCTATGTGGAACTTTGAGGACACAATTCTTTTTAAGATTAATTATAATTATACTCTGTTAAGCACATAAAATAATTTAGGATTATTGTAGGGTGCACCCCATATTTATAATGTAAGATGAGTTAGTGGATAATTTTTTTTAATTATATTATTGTATTTAATGGTATAAATTATATTTAAATTTAATTTAATGATTGAAATTATCGGGGTGCATCATAGTCGGACTCAATAAATGAAAGAATATAGGAGTACAAAAATGCGAGAATCAAAAGGTTTAAGAAGAAAAGAAATGGTGGTATCAAGTATCAACTATCAAGTGGAGGGAGGAAGGAGATCCCATCCCTAGTCAACTTGCTCTGCTTTTGATAATTAATTTAGAAGTAGGCGTTTTAAAAA
Source organism: Pogostemon cablin (assembly GCA_023678885.1). NCBI lineage: Eukaryota > Viridiplantae > Streptophyta > Magnoliopsida > Lamiales > Lamiaceae > Pogostemon > Pogostemon cablin. The sequence continues at coordinate 41,412,871 of CM042959.1, read as the reverse complement.
TTGGGTGCGCCACAAAACCAAGAACCCTAGAATACTAAATTAACGTAGTTAACGATTAATTAATGTTTGTTAACACACGGCACAGGTGGGAATGCGCGAGTGGGCCAAAACCCCCCGAGATGGAAAGTTGATCGTTCGCCATCGTTGACTTACATGGTCTGCTTCCAAGAATTGTCAACTGCCCGTTTTACATTCCCACAAATCATACTAGTCATTGTTTGTATTTCTAATCTCTCCCTTTTTCCTCAATATTAATAGTACTATGAATTAATCATCTTTATTTTCTTGAAAATTATATCTAGTGTTAGCCTTGACCACATCATCTGCGAATGTGAAAGTTCCAAGTTGTTGCGTGCCTTTGCTGTCGCTATTTGGGACGGATTTTTCTCTTAATTCTCAGATTGTTGGATTTCCCCTGATCTGAACAACATTTTTCTAGCTGTTTTCTCTCTCAAGATTTTGCTGTCTCAGGATTTTAGGTGCTTTCTCTCACCTGGGGTTTTCTCATTTCTTCTTATATTATCTTCTTTAAGATTAGTATTTTCCTTTAATGGTTGAAGAATTTGATTTGATTTGAATATCATCTACTTTTCTTTTCCCCTTTGATGATTTGGCTTTGATTTATGGTTTTGATTTACTTGCTGAATAACTTGATCTCCTTGCCTTTCACATGTGCCACGTAGCATCTGATAAACTAGGAAAGTTAGTCCAATTGTTGGATTCATTTCTGATAATCTGTGTTATCACACCATCTGTTTTAGAAGATGTGTTATATTTTCTCTGCACTTGGTATAGCTCTTTCCAACAAGTAATGATTGAGCTAATATACTTTGGTGATAAGCTTTTATAGGAATTAAATTTGGATTGTGACTCTACATGTATTGAATTAAAGTTGAGGAAGCAGTTTTGCTGGCAAACTGATCACAAGCTATGTGATATATAAATTTATCACATCATACTTCGTCAATTACCGTCCTTACATATAAAACTATGATTCTGAAATCTGTTATGGAAATTTATTTGATCAAATTGTTGCCTGGCAACTATAGGGTCTATTTTGCAGATATCTCGTCCCATATTAGTTGTTCCACTATGAACAATTATTATGTCATGTTATCGAGCAATTTCTTATCTGGACATCCTAACATTGACCATTCTTTGGCTTATAATTCTGATCCATGTCTTGTTTATGGCAGCGTGCACGTTCTGTTCTTTCTCAAGAAATTCTTCTTTAGCTACATTAGGCTGAAGTCACTGGTTAATCAAGAGTTATGACCTGCTTATCGTTCTTATGCGGTAGAAGACATTCAGAAAATAGACATCCTGAGTTTGGTGATGGTAAGCCTTGAATCATCTGTTTGTTCGTCTTCTAAATTAGATTGTAGACTTGTAGTTCCTTCTTGCAATGCACTTTCATTTAATTAGCTACCATGGCTTATTAGTATACTTCTTATGGTTTGCATTTCCCTTGGTTGGGTTTAATGAAATTAAATTGTATTTAGAGCTCGCGGGATGGCATAATGTTACTATGTACTCGTACAAGTCCCTGAGAGCTGCAACCGATGAATTTAGTCCAGCAAATAAAATTGGGGAGGGAGGATTTGGTTCTGTCTATAAGGTAAATGTTTTCGTCATTTTCAAAGGGATTATAAATTACTTTTACTGATTTCTGACCAGACCTCTGTCATATGTATAGGGGAAACTTAGAAATGGGGAGATGGCTGCAATTAAGGTTCTCAGTGCAGAGTCAAGACAGGGAGTGAGAGAGTTCTTGACAGAGATTCAAGTGATTTCAGAAATAGAGCATGAAAATTTAGTGAAGCTCGACGGTTGCTGTGTGGAACAAAATCAAAGAATTCTTGTCTACAACTACTTAGAGAATAACAGTCTAGCACAGACTCTTCTTGGTATGCCTCTTTCCTATTTTATCTCAATTTCTGTTATATGATCCTTTAATCATTGTAACTATTGGCATGAATAAAACATGTATTCCATTATTGAGATTGTATGAGTTAAGCCTGCGAATTAAAAGCTTAATAGTGAGTTATATTCCATTTTGAAAGCTTATTTTCACAGATCATAAGATGAACTTAGTTCGATGCATCTCTCAAACGACACTAATAAGACTCATTCGTTTCAGTTCAGTATATGGGTAGTTCCATTAGGGTTATTAATTAGGTTGATCTGATGTCCTTTATCCTTCTCCAGGTTCAGCTCACAGTAATATCCGATTCAGCTGGAAAACGAGAGTTAAAATTTGCATAGGAGTTGCACGAGGGCTTGCCTATCTTCATGAGGAAGTGAGACCACATATTGTCCATCGAGACATAAAAGCAAGCAATATTCTTCTAGACAAAGATTTAACCCCAAAGATTTCAGATTTTGGTCTTGCTAAGCTCATCCCTCCTAACATGACTCATGTTAGTACACGTGTCGCAGGAACGATGTAAGTTATAAAATGTGATGGAACTTCAAACAGCAAGCACCCTACCACTGTGAACTTCATTCATATGTTAAGCGGATACTTACGAAATTACCCTTACCCTTGAGGTTAGCAAAAAAAACCCAATGATGTTTAGATTCTAACAAAATTTTTTTTTGTGTGGGTGTAATTTATAAAAACCGGAGCTTCGTTATTCTCTCTTTTTATAATTAAGCTAAACTTTCAGGGTAATTTTTTAAGTATCCCAAGTTAATCTGGACACTAAACTTGGAAACAGATGGATTAAGATTCACCTTGATGATTAACAGATCTGGAATCATTTGCCTTCTGTGTTTGACAATGAATCATCTCTTCTCATCCAATCTTTTGTTGCTTGAAGAGATTGTAATTTTATTCTTGTTTGATTGAAAAATAGCTCTCAATATTTTACATCTACTCTATTTTCTAAAATTTTGATTTAGTTTAAGCTGTACTAGGATAGTTGTAACAACTCAATGAAGCTGATGAACACTTATGACCATATGTATCCTCACCTTTAGCTTATTTCGAGTATATATTAGCTGAATATATCTATGTTGTTGCAGAGGTTATTTGGCCCCAGAATATGCAATAAGAGGCCAACTGACACGACGGGCAGATATATACAGTTTTGGGGTTCTTCTTATCGAAATAGTCAGTGGGAGATGCAATACCAATAAACGATTACCTATGGAGGAACAATACATTCTTGAAAGGGTATGTATGCAAGTTAGACTGCATTTGTCAATTTTGGCTTTCACTCATCTCCTTAAAATGCTTTCCTTGAATTACAATGGGAAGTGACACATGCTTTGTTCGTAAGTTCTGAATTTGCTTAAACGTAACGGAAGTAAACAGGACCAAGAATTGCTTTTTCTTAACCCTCAGACAGATAAAGAAGTAAAACACCAATTAGGCTGTAGGATATACTTTACGATTAGAAAGTTGTGCGCGCTACCACTACTATGTATTGTTCGTGTTTTATATATAAAATTCTTCGGTCATGATATTGAAATTTAAATAGACGAAACATGCTTGGTTGATGTGTTCCATATTACATCTCTCAACAGGGCAAATGTCCTTGTAGTTCTTAGTGATAAAAGGCAAGTTTTATGCATAGAGTATTGAATTAGAAGCAAATATGTCCTTTCATTAAGCGTTTGCATTAGAATAGGGAAGGAGCTGGACGGAGATACTTATTACAGTCTGTCTTTTGTTTGTGCAGACATGGCAACTTTATGAGAAAAACGCACTAGTGGCGCTGGTAGACACGGAGCTGAACGGAGATTTTGATCCTGAACAAGCTTGTAGATTCTTAAAGATTGGTCTACTGTGCACTCAGGATTCACCAAAGCTTCGTCCGACCATGTCAGCTGTCGTAAAGATGCTGAAAGGCGAGAAGGATTTTGACGAGAATACCATAACAAAACCGGGCTTGATCTCTGACTTCATGGACTTGAAGATCAAGACCGATCCCAAACCAAAGGCCGAGAACATGCATACGTCTTCCATTTCTAACTCATCAGGCTCCGAAACGAACGACAATTCGACGTGGACTGCCGCACCTTCTTCCCACGCCACCATGTCATTCACTGCTGTATATGATCGGAGCATGTAGATTCAAGAGTTCTGTCATTAGTACAGAGGTTTTTTTTTTTTTAGTTGAGTTGTATAATTTTCTTGTCCAATATGTGGGGTGGCTTGTCTAAATGTTTCGTTCTTTTTTTTTTTTTTTCTTTTTAAATTTTGATTTTTTAAAGCTTGTTAATCTTGTCATAATTGCTCATCTTGAAAAATGAGATAGCTATGTAAATGCATTTTTTTTTATGGGATGAGCATAAAATCTGTGTAAAATTTCTGCCTTTGTATATACGATTTACTATCTATAGAAAAGATGGATTCGAAAATTTTGCGTCATTTTTGTTTAATATTTACGTTATTTTCCTGTAATATTTCCAATGCTACAAAGAAATAAGAATACCAAATCATTGTTTTGGCAAAGAACAACATTCAGTGTGTGTTTTCTTCTTTATTATTTATTTATTTTTTTTATTTTAGGGATATAATTGTAATTTTATTGTTGTGGTTTAGGGTATAATTATCTCCTTGTGTTTAGGGTTTAATTGTAATTTTACCCTTGTGGTTTAGAGTATAATTATTCCCTAGGGTTTAAGATTTAGAGTATAATTGTAATTTTACCATTGTGGTTTAGGGTATAATTATTCCCTAGGGTTTAGGATATAATAGTCATTTAAATAAAATAAATTTAAAAATAAAATAAAAAACAACATTAATGAAAAAACATGAATTAATTAAGAATGGTGGAGACCAAATTGTACCAATACCTCTCCATTGTTTTTAGGTATATGGCTTATATTTTCTCTTTTAGCCATAATATTAATTTTTCTTTTGCATATCATCTTAGCATAATATATGGAACATCAAAATAACATAAGGAAAATCAAAACTGATCAAATTTAAGGACATGATTTAAGACTAAAGAGACATTTTTAAATAGAGCAATCAAACCGTCTCGACTCTCGACCGTTTTATTTATTTATAATTAATTATTACTTTTTATTAGAATTGGAGTATTGGACCGTTACCATTTTTCCTAAATCCATTATATTTTTTATTAAAATATTATTATTTATTATTCATCTCACAAAGATAGTTGTAATATTTAGGAGTATATTTTAGAATAAATTGACTATTGCTAGCTCGCTTTTATTTGTAATGAATCATATTATAATGACATAAAATTATATTTAATGCATCATTCATCACATTTTAAAAAAAACATAGAAGTACTTTAATTACAAATTAATATATTTTAGCTATATAAGAATCATACATTAACTTGTCTCACAAACCGTGTCACATAAACATTATCTCACAAACTTTCTCAAATCATAATTATGTACACTCTAAAACAACTACTATATGCGTTAAAAGTTTGAAAAAACATATAGTACTCCTCTTTTGATTAGATTTTAAAGTGGTAAGAATTGTACATATTCATATCTTGGGGTGCATAAAAAAAATAAAAAATAAAGGGGATAATTAAACCACAGTGATGATTCACTAGAAAACATGTCCAAAAAAAGCCTGCATATATAACAAATTTAAAAAAAAAAGATTTACTGCTTAAGATTCCAAGAAGGAACAAAGAAAGAGCCTTCCTGTGCTGGATTTATGGTAGGACAAACACTAGTATAAACGGTGTAAACTCTGTGGTCCCCCTTTCAATTCTATTATTCCCCAATTATTGCTAGGGTTTACATTAAAAGGAGACCACAGAGTTTACGATACCATTGTTAAGCGCTTGAGAATGGTTTGGGATGAAAGGACAGAGCAAGAAACCTACGACTGCATTTTCAGGCAAGCTTGACTTTGGAAGATTTTCCGCAAGACTTAGCACACATTTTGAAATTCTTGATGGCCATCTCTTCATCATCTTCAGGATGGATTTTGCTGCAAGTCTAGGGACAAATGTATACATACATGCATGCCATGCGTATTCACACATACATGCATGCACACACTTATATAGATTTACATAGATATGTTCACATATATCACAATTTGCTAGACATGGAAAATTCTGGTGTAATAAATAGACAAAAGAAATATGAAATAGGCACATAATTTCACACAAAAGAATAAAACAATCCTGCAAATACTAATTCTTAACAGCAAAATGACAGTTAGGACTATGCTAAAATAGCAAATTTGTGCAGTACATAATATAACCAGCCCATAAAGACATTTAACAGGACATTTTTAATGGCAAATAATGACATCCTAGAAAGTAGAAAGGGATTAATCAATCCTACGTGCATTCTAATTGCACCGACTAGACAAGGAACTAATCAAGCCTACCACCCTCTTGACCAAAAAAGAATTAGGTTCTACGCCACAGCAAGGTTGTACAAAACAAAAGGGATGAAAAGAATTTCACCTTCGAACAGTTTCATAAATATGCTGAGATGGAAACCTCATATTAATGCCTGATCAACATTAGTAAGAGTGTATTTGAAGTTGAGCTATGTATGATCAGCTTAATCACCAGAAACGGGTGCATGATCATATTAACTATCAGCTGAAGATTAATCAAATCAATGCATGTGGAAGGGTTGTGATAGGGTGTGTTGCAGCTGGTGTAGGGAGTATTTGGGAGTATATTCTGGAACGTTCTATACACGGATGGAAAGCTCAAAGGGCCGGCTTTGAGCTGGAGTTTGTTGTAACAGAAAAGATTCCATTTAACTGCCCAAATATCAGCTGGAAGTTGCATACACGTGATGGTCCTATAAGTTTCAATTGATTCTGCATAGTGTATATATATGATATAATCTGTGTATAACTCATGTATGTAACCTCCAAAACGCTCAGGAAGCAATATAAAACGATCACCATCACAGTGGACGTAGGCTTGGTTAATAAGCCGAACCACTATACATCTTGTTCTTCAAAGTTCTTCAATCACACAATAGCACACACTTGAGTTTGTTTATTTTGTGAGGGTTTTGAATCAATCTTTGATTCAGTGTGAGAAGTTTTTCAAAGTGATTCAATCGATCAGTCTGTCTTTCGTATTCAAATCTAAGAATTGGCGCCGTCTGTGGGAAACACCATAGGCAAGCAGATCAAAGAAGCGGTTATCTGAAGAAGAAAGAAGGATTCAACATGGTTACCAAATTTTATATTGAGCGGTTCACTGAGAAGTCAGACTACGGGTTGTGGAAGATCAAGAAGAGATCCATCTTGGTAAAGCAAGGCCTCGGAGGAGCAATCAAAGAAGCTCCAGTTAATGAAGCAGCAGCAGTGGATGTACAAGCTGCAGCAGCTGAAACAGATCTTCAAGAAAGACCTCTAAGTGCCATTTTCTTGTGTTTTGGTGATAAGGCACTCAGAGAAGTTCAGAGGAAAATGACTGCAAGTGCAGTATGGAAGAAGCTTGATGATCTCTATATGGTAAAATCCCTTGCAAATCGATTATATCTGAAACAGAAACTATACTCATTCAAAATGACAGAAGATAAACCAGTCTTAGTTCAACTTGATGAGTTTAATAAGGTACTTGATGATCTGGAAAATGTTGAGGTTAAATTAGAGAATGAAGCTAAGGCTCTGATTTTGTTATCTGCACTTCCAAAATCATTTGAAAATTTTAAAGACACATTGTTATTTGGTAGCAAAGAGTCAATAAGTCTTGATGAAGTTGAATTAGCTTTGAAAACTAAGAAGATACAAAAGTGTTGTGAGGATCAAGGATCATCAGGTGAAGGATTGATGATCCGGAAGGGAAATCAGAATAAGAAACATAACAAGAAGGGAAGTTTTGATGGTAAGAAACAAGATACCAAAGGTGATCAGTCTGCTAGTGACAAGGAAGGAAGGAAATGTTTCCACTGTCATGAACCAGGCCACATTAAGAAAAATTGTTATAAGAGGAAAGCAGCCAAAAGAAAGAAGACAGAGGCTGGGAAGGATGGACAACAAAGGGTGCAAGCAAATCAGGTGGCAATTAATCAAAACCAGGTGGAAATTGATTATCCTGAGACACTGCTGATCTGTTCATCAAAAGGATCCATGGATTGGATCCTTGATTCAGGATGTTCATTTCATATGTCTCCTATGAAGCATTGGTTTACTGATCTTAAGTATCAAAATGCTGGATCAGTATTATTAGGGAATGATCATACATGTCAGATAAGGGGAATAGGTTCTATCAAGTTAAGAATGCATGATGGAGTGATTAGAACCTTGACAGGTGTGAGGTATATTCCAGAACTCAAGAGAAATCTAATTTCATTAGGTATTCTAGATACTTCAGGTTATGAATTTAGAATAAAAGGAGGAGTACTCATTGTTGAAAAGGATGAGTATGAAGTAATGAAAGGAATCAGGAAAAGAGAGCTGTACATTCTTGATGGTCATACTGTAACTGGACAGAATAATGCTACAATTGGAAGTGATAATATACACTTATGGCATGGGAGGTTAGCTCACATAAGTGAGAAAGGGCTACAAGAACTATCAAGGCAGAAAGCTATCTGCATCAGTCCATCAGAACAGTTGAAACAATGTGAACATTGCATTTTTGGAAAGGCTAAGAGACTTAAGTTTGGAACTGGTGATCACACAAGTACATCCAGGTTGGATTACATTCATTCAGACTTATGGGGACCTGCAAGGACTCAAACCAAAGGTGGTGGCAGGTACTTCATGTCTTTTATTGATGACTATAGTAGGAAAGTGTGGATATATATTCTTAAAACTAAGGATGCAGCCTTTAACACTTTCAAGAATTGGCTAATTGAGGTGGAGAACACCTGTAATGCTAAGATTAAAGTGTTAAGAACTGATAATGGTCTTGAATATTGTTCTGAGGAGTTCAACAAGTTCTGTAGAGATAGAGGTATCATAAGACACAAGACTGTTCCAGGCACACCACAACAAAATGGTGTTGCAGAGAGATTAAATCAAACCTTACTAGAGAGAGTAAGGTGTATATTGAGTAATTCTGGTTTGACAAAGGACTTTTGGGGTGAGCTGGTTACTACTGTGGCATTCCTCATAAATAGAAGCCCATCAACAGCTCTGAAGTTTAAAACACCTCAAGAGGTATGGTCAGGAAAATTAGCAGATTACTCAATGCTTAGAGTCATTGGTTGTTTAGCTTATGCTCATATTAAGCAAGATAAGTTAGCACCAAGAGCAGTGAAGTGTGTTATGATAGGATATCCTAAGGGTGTGAAAGCTTACAAACTATAGAGTATTGAAAGCAAGAAGTTCTTAGTAAGCAGGGATGTCACTTTTAATGAGGCTGTAATGCCACTATGTCCACAACAAGTTCAGATTATTCAAGGAAGTGATAAAACTGAGCTTAAGGTGGAGCATGCCAAGAGAGTTGTACATGACCAGAGGGCAGGTGATGAAGAAATAATACAAGATGATACTGTTGAAACTACTGAAAATGATCAAGGAAGATCAGAAACTGATGAGTTGTTAAATAGCTACCAGTTAGCTAGGGACAGACAGAGAAGGTCTATTAAACCACCAGCTAGGTATGCAAATACTGACATAGTCTCTTATGCACTATATACAGCAGAGGAGATTGATTCCTATGAACCTAAGAATTATCTAAAGGCTATGAATTGCAAGGAAAGTGACAGTTGGAGTGTTGCTATGCAAGAAGAGTTGATGTCTTTGGAAAAGAATCAAACATGGAAGATAGTTCAGAGGCCAAAGGATCAGAGGTTGGTTAGTTGCAAGTGGATTTACAAGAAAAAGGTAGCTCCAGAGAATGCAGGTGGAATAAGGTACAAGGCTAGATTAGTTGCAAGAGGTTTCTCACAGAAAGAGGGAATTGATTACACTGAAATTTTCTCTCCAGTTGTCAAACATTGTTCAATTAGAGTAATGTTAGCTCTAGTTGCTCAGTTTGACCTTGAGTTACATCAAATGGATGTAACAACAGCTTTTCTTCATGGAAATTTGGAAGAAAAATATATATGAGCATTCCAGAAGGTGTAGCAGTTCAAGATACCACCAATAAGGCTTGTTTACTTCTGAAATCCTTATATGGATTGAAGCAAAGTCCAAGGAGATGGTACTTGAGGTTTGATGAATATGTTGTCAGCTGTGGTTTCAAAAGAAGTCAGTATGACAGTTGTGTGTACATTAGAAGTGATGCTGATTGGCAGGTATTCTTACTATTGTATGTTGATGACATACTGATAGCCTACAAATCTATAGATGTAATTCTAGCTGTCAAAGAGATGTTGAAATCAGAGTTTGACATGAAAGACTTAGGGGAAGCTACTGTAATTCTAGGGATACAGATTGAAAGGGATAGAGCAGCTGGATCAGTTGTGTTGCATCAGAGTATTTATTTAGAGAAAGTACTCAAAAGATATAATATGGATATGTGTAAATCAGTTTCCACACCAGTTAAACAAGGAATCGGTTTATCAGGTCAACAATCAGCAAAGACAGAAGCAGAAATTTCAGAAATGGATAGGATTCCATATGCTAATGCTGTAGGGAGTCTTATGTGTGCAATGGTTTGTTGTAGACCAGATTTAGCTCATGCAATGAGCTTAGTGAGCAGGTTCATGGGAAATCCAGGAAGGGAGCATTGGGAAGCTGTAAAATGGATTCAAAGATATCTGAAAGGAAGTTTAACAACAGGTTTGTATTTCAATAAGATTTCATCTAACATTGATTTTCTTGCAGGTTATGTAGATGCTGATTATGCTGCAAATTTGGACACAAGGAAGTCACTATCAGGCTATGTATTCAGTTTATTTGGAACAACCATTAGTTGGAGGTCAACACACCAATCAGTGGTGGCACTATCTACAACAGAGGCTGAGTCCATTTCACTTACAGAAGGGATTAAGGAAGGTCTGTGGTTGAAGGAAATTTTGTCTGAATTTGGTAATGTGCAAGAGTCTGTGGTGCTGTATTGTGATAATTCTAGTGCCATACATCTCTCAAGGCACCAAGGATATCATGAACGAACAAAGCATATTGATATCAGACTGTATTTCATTAGAGATTTGATAGATGATGAAAGAGTGGTTGTGAAGAAAATTGAAACAGAAAAGAATCCATCAGATTTTCTTACTAAGGCCTTGCCTACTTCGAAGTTCGAATTGTGCAAGAGCCTTATCAACATGTGTTAAATATGACAGTGAAGAGTTCTGCTACTCTCTCAAAGTAGTGATGGGAGTTTTGCTGCTCTCCAACAAGGCAGTGGAAGTGAAGTTTGCTGACTTTAAAACAATGAGGTGAAGGTGAAGTAATGAATGCTTAAGTATGAGGTTTATATGGAGATTTGAGATGGAAACCTCATATTAATGCCTGATCAACATTAGTAAGAGTGTATTTGAAGTTGAGCTATGTATGATCAGCTTAATCACCAGAAACGGGTGCATGATCATATTAACTATCAGCTGAAGATTAATCAAATCAATGCATGTGGAAGGGTTGTGATAGGGTGTGTTGCAGCTGGTGTGGGGAATATTTGGGAGTATATTCTGGAATATTCTATACACGGATGGAAAGCTCAAAGGTCCGGCTGTGAGCTGGAGTTTGTTGTAACAGAAAAGATTCCATTTAACTGCCCAAATATCAGCTGGAAGTTGCATACACGTGATGGTCCTATAAGTTTCAACTGATTCTGCATGGTGTATATATATAATGTAATCTGTGTATAACTCATGTATGTAACCTCCAAAACGCTCAGGAAGCAATACAAAACGATCACCATCACAGTGGACGTAGGCTTGGTTAATAAGCCGAACCACTATACATCTTGTTCTTCAAAGTTCTTCAATCACACAATAGCACACACTTGAGTTTGTTTATTTTGTGAGGGTTTTGAATCAATCTTTGATTCAGTGTGAGACGTTTTTCAAAGTGATTCAATCGATTAGTCTATCTTTCGTATTCAAATCTAAGATATGCAATGAGAGATTAAGTAGATATTCATCTAAGGTTTGGCATAGATTTAAAAAATACACATATCTAAATACAGTCAACTGCATAACATCTAATAAAGCATATCCTATAAAGTTCATTTATTCAGTAAATCAAATTTGAGTAATGTTTCCATATATACACTTAACAAGAACCTACTATTCCTTAATTGAAGCGTTGTTCATCTAGGAGATTCAGTATCTTTTTCAAGGAGATCCAACAAACTCTAGCATCTATGCTAAATGCACAAGCATATAGACAAACTGATGTACTACATAACCTTAATTACAGCATTGATTTACCTTCCTAGTTCCTACTGAATTCTATGACTCTAGCACTAAGCATTTATATAAAGCAAAATTAACTTGTAAAATTTCAGTTGATGCTCGGGCAATATTTGTTTTTGACTTGTAAAACCAGTGTTGATTTCAAAGAAGTAACTGACTTCAAAATTGGTTTGATAAGTTGAACAACTGCATCCTCTGGACTTGAATGAACACAAGCACAACAAAGCAGCCTGGCCTCTGCTATTGCTCCAGGAAGAATATTGGTTGTGACAAACTTGGAAATATTTTTGAGTCGATACATCTTCCACGCCAAATTAAATACTCTGTAATAAATTTAGAGCTTCATTAATACCCCAGTTACCTGCTTGTAGAGGGAATGAAGTTGGCCAAAAAAAAAATATGTATAGGAATAAGCATCTACTTTCTCTGAACTATTTTAACACATACACCTTTATTCAACAAAAAACTGTTTGGACAGTCCAATTGTAAACAAAAGTAGAAGTCCTCATATCATTTCCCATATAAGAAACTTACAGTCTCTAAAGCCATGTGGAATCGAGAAGCTAGAAAAGGTAGAACCAAAGATGGCTCCACATAAGCCAAAATAGAAGTTGCAGTGGCTACTGTTTCAGAGGGCTGATCATTTTTGTTATATTGGCCACCATCAGTTAACTTCAGTATTTTATTCACAAAAAGATTGCTGGCTGTAATCTTTGTTCCTGAAACAGTGTATTTCTCTGAAATTATATCAATGAAGAAGTTTATATTGTGCTGTTTTTTAAAATCCCTTACAGTTGTTCATATTGCAATTGTAAATAATAAAGAATATTATTTAGTTATTTCCACATATGAATGATGTGGTATGCATGCAAGAGGGAGTTAGGGCAACTCCCGCAGTTTTCTTCTTACAGTTTTTGTAATTTGAATTACAAAACGGAAGTAGAAGAGAACGAGAGATATGCATAAAACAAATAACAAAAAGAAGTACTGAGGAATGATCTCCTGGATGATTCTTCCTCATATTCCTCATTCAGTTTAACAAACACATTCGTGAAAAACTAATCTCTCAACCCAGTGTTGAAGATTGGATCCAGAGACATCAACGTGAGTGTCAATCGATTCTCAATTCCCTTCCGCTGTAACACAATCCATCTGTGAGAGGTAAGATATTCTTCTCCATGCATGTTGAGGATTGTGTGTTTCCAACATTGGTATCAGAGCCAATGATTGGTACTCCATTGTTGCTGTCTCTGGATTTTTTTTCTGCCTTGTGATTTACATGTTAAGCATGCTTCATGTTTTGTGTAATAAGAATTGTATTATGTGACATTGATAAGTCATAAATATGATTTTTGGGTAGATTAACTTCGTTTCCAGTGTATATGTGTTAATGACGTTGTGATCCATCATAAAACCTGAAAGTGTGATTTTTTCGTCATTTTTATATGAAAGAAAAAGCATGTTTTGTTTATACTATTCTATAGGTCTCGTCGAGAGGAGTCCGTCAGTATTTTTGTGCAATTTTTGGCCTTCTAAAACTTCTGTTATGATTTTTTAAAGTTTTTCATGAAATTGGGCTAAATTTGCAAATTTTCAGAAACTTCAGGGGTTGTTTTTTGAGAATTAGAAATATTTAAGGGACTTTTATGTAATTATCATAACTGCTATTAAATTGGGTAGGGCCGGGTCAGAAAAGACGGCACGATCGGACCAGGCGGGTCAGCCCGAGGCCGAAGCCCACCGGTGTGACAGGTGGCATGCGGAGGCGCGTGATAGACACACTCCGGCACGGCGGTGGCATGTGAAGTCCACGCGACGGTAGCCGGAAGTGGCGCGTGAGGTGCACGCGCTGACCTACACCTTCTCCGGTGGTGGCTCGTGTGTTACACGCACTGGACTTCAGCCTGCTGGCAGCCACGCGTGGAGGCACATGGAGGTATTTTTTGATGTCTGTCCGATGTATTCTGACATGTTTCGATGCGCAGAGTCCGATGATGACATTTTCGAGAGCATTTGACGTCATCTTTTAGTGTGTATGTGTGGTTTTACTTCGTTTTATGACATTTTTATTGAATAAAAACCTTTATGGTAGCTATTTGGTTGCATTTTATATTGATTATGCACCTTATAATGTCATTTAATCGTAAATTCATTGTAATGTTGAATTGTTCAAACTCTTGTAGCCTATGCAAGTGGGAGCCAAAGAGAGTTGAACTCATTCACATGTGAATATGCCTATTGCTCGTGGAAATTTGTTTCCATGTGCATTATATGGAGAGAAAATTCATGTGATATAGTTTGACTAACACTGGTGTGTTTTTTGTTTTGATTGCTCATTTTCTCATAGGCATGGCATCAAGGAGGAGAACAGTTTCAACAAGGTACATCAAAACTAAACGGATAGTCCTTAATAAATTTCTGAACTACAAAATGAAGCCACAACACAATGTTAAGGACCATACATTGGAATTGTTTGAACGATACAACCATTTGTTGTTCTTGATCGATAAAAAGCTTCTCCCATCTAGTGAGTATAATAAGATTTCTAGTCGTAAGACCTGGGCTAACACTTTACCTTCCTACTTGCAAAAGGAGTTTTGGGCTCATAGGAAGACTTATAGTGAGGAGCCAAATGGTCGTCAATTGATGTTTGATCTGATGATTGCTTCTTTAGAAGAAGATAATAGACAAGCACTAAGATCAGCTTGCTTAAGTATGGGTGGGGTTCGACGATCTGATTTTCTAAGACTGAAAAGTGAAAGAAAGGATCAGATTAAGAATCCTCTTGCAGATCATTTGGCACGAGCTATCTATAGTGTGAGGACTAGAGATTTTGATTATATTCGTTATTTTGAATCAAGTAACGTATATAGAGGCTCTATTCGTAGATGTTCATAACTCTATTTTCTAATTGAATACTCGAGGAGTTCATTAGAATTTATATGTTGTCAGACTTGATTTATTTACAATGATGGATGGTTGTTGATGTTCTATTTATTAGTGGCTGTTCAATATTAATTGTTGATTACTTGAACCTTAAATGTATTTTATGTTTTGAAACAAGTATCTAGTATTATGACACTTGATGAGATTGATGATTAGTAGTCTCCGAGCTATTTTTCAAGATTAAGTCTTGTGTTATTGATTGAGATATTTCTGTTTAAGCTTAACGTAAAATTTGATAAAACATTATTAACATATTGAATCACTTAATCTCTAATAAAGATCATGGCATCGAAATCAATTATCGCTGAGTTAAACAAATGAGAAAAACTCAATGGTGACAACTATGACACTTGGCATCATAAGATTTGGTACGTGTTAGATGAGCAAGATGCAGTAGACGCTATAAACCAAGTCATGGCTGATCCAGGTGTGGGAAATGGAACTCAAGGAAGGCGTGACCAAGAGGCATACCTGGCTTGGAAAAAGAAAAATTCCATTGCCCGTGGTATCCTCGTTAGCTCGGTAATCGATCCGATGATTCATGAGTGTGAGGAACATCCCACTGCACATGATATCTGGGTGTATCTGCGTGAAAAATATGGTGGAACATCGATTACGAGACTTAGGCAGTTGACTATTAAGTTTGATACCTACAAGAAGAAACCTGATCATAACATTAGGCAATATCTCAGGGAGATGTCTAATATGATAATCGAACTTAAGACTGTTGGTCACATTCTCTCTGATGAGCAACAAATCGAAGCACTGATCCGCTCTCTACCTGATCATTGGGAATATCTTAAGGTTAACTTGACTCATAATGAAAGTATTAAAACTTTCAATGTTGATGCTGGTCATGTTGAGTTGGAAGATGAGAGACTTGGAGCCTCAAAGCCAGCTTCTGGGGCTTTCTATGCCAGTTCTACTTCCAAAGGAGCTTCGGGCTTCAAAAGGAAAAGGAATTGGAAGAAGGGCAAGAAGGGTAAACGATTTGACGGTGAGAAGCATGACAATAACCCAGCAACCAAAACTGATGAACAGAAGAAGAAAAAGAAGCAAAACAAAAAGAATAAAAGGATAAGAGCAAAATGTCATGTTTCAATTGTGGAAAGCTTGGTCACTTTGCACGTGAATGCTCTGAGCCCAAGAGAGACAAGGTAGATTCATCTTATTCTTTTACGTGTGAAATTAATGTCTCAAGTATTGTCTTGTTAACTGATTCTTATCCGTTGTGGATTATAGACTCAGGAGCAACAGACCATGTGATGAGAGACAGAGGAGCCTTTGTAGATTTTCGTCGTGTTCCAAAGGGGACTAGGTGGATATATGTGAGAAACAATGCTCGAGTCGAAGTCAAAGGACTTGGGACTTGCAAACTTGACCTTGACAATGATCGGGCCTTTATTCTACATGATGTTCTCTATGCTCCAGAAATCACGCGGAATCTAATCTCTATTTTAGTTTTTGTTAATTTGGGTTATGATGTATTATTTACTTGAAATATTGTGGTAATTATCATTGATGGTACTTGTTATGTATCTGGACATATGAATGATGGTTTTATGGTTTTAAATTGTAATTGAATGACTTTTAGTTATTATGATGACTATTCAGATTTATTAAATGCTTGTTCTTCTAGTAATGCAAATGTTAATGATAATGTTTGGCATGCTAGATTGGGTCACATTGGGCAAGATAGGATGAATAGACTTGTAAAAGAAGGATTATTGAGTCTTTCTTCAAAAGTTGAATTATCCAAATGCGAACATTATCTTGCTGGAAAGATGACTAAAAAACCATTTGGTAAAGCCATTAAAGCTGAATCTCCATTAGAAGTAATCCATTCCGATTATATGGTCATGTAAATGTGAGAGGACGACATGGAGCTTATTATTTATTACGTTCATTGATAATTATTCACGTTTTGGATATGTCTATTTGATAACTCATAAGTTTGAAGCATTAGATTATTTTAGACGATTCTTGAGTGAAGTTGAAAATTAAAAGGACAAATCTATCAAAGTTTTAAGAACTGATAGAGGACGTGAATATCTATCAGAATAATTCAAGGAATTTTGTAATGAAAATAGAATAATTCGACAATTAACCATTCCTTATACGCCTCAACAAAATGGTATTGCTGAAAGAAGGAATAGGACTTTGTTGGAGATGGTGAGATCCATGATGGCACAAGCTAATTATCGATCTCTTTTTGGGGAGATGCATTACTCACGGCAGCTTATGTGCTTAATCGAGTGCCTTCCAAATCAGTTGCTTCGACTCCATATGAACTTTGAACGGGTAGAAAACCTGACTTAAGTAAAGCTTGGGGATCAGCAGCTTATATACATGATTCATCGAGTCAATATGGAAAGTTGGGACCCAGAGGAAAGAACCGTATCTTCATAAGATACTGCGAACATTCTAAGGGTTACGTGTTCATAGGAGATCAAGATGGGGGGTTTAACTGAGATAGAATCACGTAATGCTCATTTTCTGGAAACAGAATTTCCTAGTAGAGGGGGCATCAAGGATGCCGAACCTATTTTCGAGGTAGTAGAAAACCAATTCCTACAAGATCCAAGTGGGAGTAGTAGTTTAGCTGATGGTGTGGATCTTGATAGATATTTGCCAATTGAGGATCAAGCGATTCTCAATGAGAGCATTTTGTCTACAGAAGATCATCAACAGCTATCTCGAAAAAGTTCTAGGAAACATGTGCCCAAAAGGCATTATGATATTGAAGGACATGCCTTCTTTGTTTCACCAGAAAATGGAGATGTTTCTCCTGTTGATGAGAAAGAGCCCAGGAATGTTAAAGAAGCTCTGACTTGTCCGGCAAAGGAGAAATGGATGAAAGCGATGAAAGAGAAGATGGAGTCTATGAAGTCAAATCAAGTTTGGGAACTTGTAGATCTTCCAAAGGGACGAAAGGCAATTGGGAATAAATAAACTCTCAAAAGTAAAAGAAAATCTGATGGCTCAATAGAGAGGTATAAGGCTCGCTTGGTGGTAAAAGGTTATACTCAACAAGAGGGTATAGACTACGAAGAAACCTTTTCACCTGTGGTGAGGTTTGCCTCGATTTCATTTACTGTTGGCTATAGTGGCTAGTATGGATTTAGAATTATACCAAATGGATGTTAAGGCCACATTTCTCAATGGAGAACTAGAAGAAGAAATCTACATGCAACAACCTGTAGGATTTATTCTTCAAGGTCAAGAAGATAAAGTTTGTAGATTGAAGAAGTCGATCTACAGACTCAAACAATCCTCTAGATAGTGGTATTTGAGGTTTCACACTACGATTATCTCATATAACTTCGTTATGCTAAATGAAGACCACTGTGTTTACGTTAAACAGTCCAATGGCAATTTTGTGATTCTATCCTTGTATGTGGATGACATACTACTAGCAAGTAATAGCAAAGAATATCTTGAAACCATAAAAAGATGGTTATCTTCAAACTTCGAAATGAAAGATATGTGTAAGGCAGAATACATACTTGGTGTGAAGATCCATAGGGATCGTTCAAAGAAGTTATTGGGTTTGTCTCAAGAGACTTACATCAAGAAACTTTTAGAACGTTTCAAGATGAAAACTTGCAAGCCCATAGATACTCCCATAGTGAAAGACGAATCATTGAGTCAAAATATGCGTCCCAAGACTCAAGATGAAATCAATGAAATGTCCAAAGTACCATATGCCAATGCGATTGGAAGTCTTATGTACGCAATGATGTGTACAAGACCAGACATTTGCTATGCCATGGGTCTGGTAAGCAAGTATCAATCCAATCCGGGGAAAAAGCATTGGATGGCTGTTAAAATAATTTTTAGATACCTGAAAGGGACTGCAGATTATTCTCTTTGTTATCAAGGGAATAATAGTACATTCAATGGGTATTCAGACGCTGACTGAAGTGGAGATTTAGATGAACGTAAATCAATTTCTGGTTATGTCTTCTTGCTCAACAATGGAGCAATCTCATGGTGTAGCAAGAAACAGACTTGTATCGCATTGTCCACAATGGAAGCTGAGTTTGTGGCATACGCGTCTGCAGTTCAAGAGGCTATCTGGTTGAGAAGATTCATGAAATACTTGGAGGTCTTAAATACTTCAGTGGGAGCTGTTTTAATCAATTGTGATAATCAAGCGGCCATTGCTTACACAAAAGACCCCAAATATCATGGAAAGACCAACCACATTGATATTAAATTCAACTTTGTTAGAGATATTATAGAAAAGAAGAAAGTGATTCTTAAATATATTTCTACTCATTTGATGTTAGTAGATCCTTTTACCAAACCAATTCCCAGAGATGTTTTCATAGGACATGCTAAACAATTGGTTTGAGAAGGATTTAAAATGATGTATTGAATACGTTTATGTATGTTAATGGTATGATTACGGCTTAACTATATGTATGTTTTTTTTTATAAATTATATGTGATGGTTCATATATAATAGTATGTCGGCAAGTTATGATTGACTCTCTCATACGAGCAATCACCTCTGGCTAAGTGGGAGTGCAGAGATGATATTACGATAATCAGTGTAATCGGAATAGATTTTACCCAAATCTAATCCAACTTGTTGTAAAGCTAAATTGACGGAGATTCTATACGTTGGAGGAAGGATATCTGGGTTAAGTGTATGGGACACACTTGAACTTTGATTTACATGATGTCTAAATTAAAATGGAATACGACATACGCTTTCATGGAAGGAAGTTAGAGACATTATGACAAGTGTTTTAGAAAAACGACTTGTGCTGAGTTGACCACAAAAGGATTGAGAATATTATTCCCATTTTCTCAAAAGTATGAGTCCTCATCTATAAGTTACCCTTATGACTTTCTACTATATTTTAAGTCTTCACTTTAGTGTTGCTACTTTAGCATGTTACCAAAAGAGCTATGGTTAATAACGGCAATGCGGTGCATGTCTAGGAAAGCAGCTGCAGTGGGAGACTTTAGATACTTAGTGAGATGGGAAGGATGTCTTAATTTAACATATACTATTGTGGTTCATTGACTAGTCAATCAAGTAGAGTCTTGATTATGAATACATAGTTTTTGCAAAAAAAGGGTTGAATATGCTCTTACAAATTAAGGGATTGAAAAGAGATATGTCAACTTATGTTAAATATTCAAGAGTTCTGGGGTATAGCGAGCTTGTTGATTTTCTTCGATAAACTGGTTGAGTTGTTATATATCTCTAACAAGTGTATAGCAATTTAAACTCATATCTCGTGGGTCACACGATGTATTAATCTGGACAAGAATATGATTCATGAAGAAAATGAATTAGGAGGATTTTTGATTTCATATGTGAGTGGGAGATGTAAATAGTAAAGAATATTATTTATTTATTTCCACATATGAATGATGTGGCATGCATGCAAGAGGGAGTTAGGGCAACTCCCGCAGTTTTCTTCTTACAGTTTTTGTAATTTGAATTACAAAATGGAAGTAGAAGAGAACGAGAGATATGCATAAAACAAATAACAAAAAGAAGTACTAAGGAATGATCTCCTGGATGATTCTTCCTCATATTCCTCATTCAGTTTAGCATACACATTCGTGAAAAATTAATCTCTCAACCCAGTGTTGAAGATTGGATCTAGAAACATCAACATGAGTGTCAATCAGTTCTCAGTTCCCTTCCGCTGTAACACAATCCATCGGTGAGAGGTAAGAGATTCTTCTCCATGCATGTTGAGGATTGTGTGTTTCCAACAGCAATCGTTTCATGAAGATATTCACCAAATGGAACAAGATGCGGTCCAACGAATAAGTCCAGCGCCCACCATTTGAAGGATATGGTAATATCTAAAATTACAAAATACTAATTTTATTGAACTAAAAACCAAGATGATAGAATAATAAATGGTGAAAAAGAAGTTCCAGAAAACAAACTGCTCCAAGAGGTTGGCCAATTTCGCAAAGTGGATTTGGGCTGAGCCACCAGGTTTCAATAGGTGCACCTGCATTGGCATTGAGTAGAAGTGCAAACATAATTTCAGTATATTCTTGTGACTCACAGTGGACCAATTACTTGAAAGAAAATGTATATCTTACAATAGACTTAGAAATGGCTTTGGATGGAATGACGGACCGATTTGCAAACAAAAATCTCGTGTTTCTAGGAACATCTACACAGAATGGATATGATCCACTCCCACCATTCCCGCCAACCTGTACATTTAAAAATAAAATAAATAAATAATTTACTCAATAAACAACAGGAGGTAATGAAATGTAAAAGCCACGTGTTTGTTTTCTTAGAAATGGCATGATTATTCAAAAATCAACTTCTGGCAAATTATTGTTTGTTCAGTTCAATGCCAAAAATACCACAGATAGAGACAGAAGGCAACCATATTTAAACTACAAGGAGAAAAAAAGGGAGGGGTGCTATATTTTCCTTAGAAATGTATTGCACTCACATAGAGGAGTGTGGCCTGGAAAGCTACCTGTTAACCCTGCTTAAAACATATTATAGGTTGCATTCCTGTTTTTTTCAGGAGACTACACTAGCACAGTTTTGCAAAAGCCTCATTCCAAGACTTTTTTCCATGCAAATAAATCTTCTTCCAAATCCCATAAAACAGTAGAGTAGATTCCAAGAAGATAAATAGTAAATCTAATCAACTTCAAAGCCACTTAAATACACACAAACTTACCTCAAACAAAATCAAGTAAATATTGAATAGATCTGGCATGATCCTCCCAATCAATAAACCTGTAGTGATGGAGGCCCATTGACTGTTCCAAAACTGACAATTTGGTATTGAACCCCAATGATCTAAACATATTTTAATCCGTTCAGAGAAAAGCTCAATGGCATTGAAAATAATTTTCCTCCAATCGTCATCACTTGGGCAAAGGTGATCTATCTAATACGATTAAAGTGAGCAAATGGCTCTGCAGCTGTCTTTGGTGTAGGCTTAGCAACTTCAGGTGTCCCAAAAACATTCCAAATCTTCATTTCTTCCTCCGCTGCCGATGCAACTGTGCAACCATCCGGACTCTGAGCCATAAAATGAACTTGAGACGTATCGCCAGTGAGCCCTGCTATCTTCAACATTGAAGGGTATTTCCAAATAGTGAGCTGATTCTGAGTAAAACAATGAGAGCTAAGCAGTTCTCGCTCATTTTTGTTCCAAAGAAGAGCACAGACTGGTGAGCCAGTTTCCACCGAGTTTAAACAAGCACCCGTGCGTGTGTTCCAGAACTTTATGCACCGATCGCCTTCGCCTCCACCTGACGCCAATATATTACCCTGGAAAGGGCACCACGCCAGTGCCTTGACAGTGGATGTGTGGTCCTCGAGCCTGTGAAGACACTGTGTACGAAAGTTCGACGAGGCCATGAATCTATCCCATATACGGAGGAGGTTATCATTTCCACCACGGGCTAACTGTTGGCCAGAGGCTGACCATTTAAGTCCACACACTTCTTGTTGATGGCCTCGATATTTTTCTACAATGTGTTTTCTCACTCTTACATCATTGTTAATTATCTTGCCATCCATTCCTCCTGTAGTTAGTATGTCATTGTTCCAGTCTAGTGCACCAACTCGTGATACATGGCCACCTTTCAATGTTCTCAGCTGCAGAAAATTCAGCATGCACTTATAGGATAAGTAAACAAAATTTATATAATAATTGAATAGATCTCTCAAACTAATTGCAATTTACAAAACTCACCAGTCTATTAGCTGTGGAGTCCCATAGCTGGACTTCAGAGTTGTTCAGACCAACAGCAATACACCTCCCATCTGGTGCAAATTTGAGACTTGTTACTGGACCAATTTCTTCATCAATAGTAACAAGCTCTGATGTACTCCCATCTGTGTCATCCCACAAATATACTGTGCTCCCGAGAGCGATGGAGAGCACGTTGCTGCTACCCTAATCAAGTAGATTCAAATTGTAATCATCAAGAAGGTCAGGGGCTGCTAATGTCCTCTCTGGAGTCTGTCACAACAATATCCAATCATGTCAATAATTAGGCATTGAATTCAAATAACATTCCATATAAATGCCAAATTAAGCTCAACATGATGATGTTTTTATTTCCCGGAAGAAACCTACAAAACGAAGACAACACCAACCTGGGAAATGTGCCGGCAGGGTTTGGCCTATTTAGCTTGGTGTGCAGCCGTGTCGTCATTCGAAATCGCCTCCACTGGAGTGGGCGGCTTATTCTTGAAAGCCAGAATGCGGGTCTTATTCATGTTGAGAGTCTCCGCAAGAAGCTTCCTATAAGCCTCACTAGATGGAGAAGAGGCAACAGTACCTTTGCTTACATAAGCTTGTGTAAGCATGTAATTTGCATAAGCCCAGTCGATTGCCGATCTGTTGGGTATGAATCGATCCGGCTATAGACAACCAAAGATCAAACAACAAGTCATATCAATTTGAGAGGCATAAATCTAAATTGTTTAGCAATTGAAACTCATATATTCCAAAAGATTCCAGGGAAAAAAGAAGAAGAAGATATTTATCACAACTTAATAAAAAAATTGAGTCTAAAGAATTGAAAAGGGAATTTATCACCCTAATAAAAAAAATATGAACTCGACCGTTAGACTCAAATACAGAGACTTCTTGTCAAGCTCCCTCTTAATAAAATTAGGGGAATAGTAATGAAAATTCTCAAGAAAGAATTATTCCAAACAAACCACTCTTGTTTCATTTAGCAATTGAAACTCACAAACTCCAAAAGATTCCCGAGAAAGAAAAAGAAAGAAGATATTTATCACAACTCAATCAAGAAAGAAAAAAAAACATATACATACATTTTCGCATCGAGATTGAGTCTTCTGCATCTTCATATTTCCTAAAAAGTTCAAGATTTGATTCTTGGTAATGATTCGATAGGGTGAATAATAGAATGATTCTTGGTATGATTCGAGATTTAGGGAATTCTGTGAGCAATCGAGATCGAGAGAGAGAGAGAGTGATTTGGAAATTAGGGTGAATAATAGAATGAATTTGAATTATAAAATGGTCGAGTTCTTGATTTAAGTTGGGCTATGTAAAGTGTAAACCGGCCTAATACACACTAGGGGCAAGATTGGTAGAAGAGAATAGATTAGAAATGGAATATCATTCTTAATTATATTCCAATTCTATGTTTGGTATATTAAGTTAGTTTGGAATCATGATTCCATGGGGAATGCATATTCCTCATTTTAAGGAATCCTCATTCATCTCACCTCATGGTATTTGTGATTTCATTCTTTATCATTATTCCATTTTAAATTATATTATATTTCTTTCCATTTTATTTTACAATTCTTTCCCCTTTCATATCGTATTTATTATATTAAACTCAAATTATAGAAAAAGAATAGAAGAACACCAGCGTCACATTTTATTATTTTTGTTATATTTTTTGTTTTATTAGTTTTTTTCCTTTTTGAAAATAAATATTTTGTATATGATATATGTTATTTATGTAAATTCAAAATTTATAATTATATGTTATGTGAGTTTTATAATATTATTTTTTTATTTTTGTAAAATTTTAACATTAAATAAAATTATATCATATTGAAGAATTCAATTAATTTTTTTAACAAAGTATATGTTAAAGAGTAATTTAGTCATTTAAGATCAAATAATTTGATACTTACACCATTACAGTGACATACCAATTATGAAATTGGAATCAACTTAGAAATGTACTTTCCATTACTGAGGTTATGTCAATCCCAAGAATTATCATTCCATAATCATTTCATTCTCATTTCTATTCCATTCCACTGTAATTCCATCCAGTCATACCAATCTAGCCGTAGGAGTATTTTACAACATAAACCTGCCATCATTAATTTTCATAATAAAGTCAAAAATACCCTTAGTAACTAAAATAATAAGTTAGGCCCATTTACAACCCAATTGTGATATATGGGCCCAAAATCATTAGGGCCTCCATAAGGGATTTAGGGCAAAATCACTAGACACAATCTGCATAATTATTTCGGTTACTTTTGCATTCAGAAGATATGTAGAAACGATCATCCAACTCTCAAATAAATGGGATGTAAAAACTTCCCATACCTGCAATTCAAGAAACC
Source organism: Pogostemon cablin (assembly GCA_023678885.1). Taxonomy (NCBI): domain Eukaryota; kingdom Viridiplantae; phylum Streptophyta; class Magnoliopsida; order Lamiales; family Lamiaceae; genus Pogostemon; species Pogostemon cablin. The sequence continues at coordinate 41,387,592 of CM042959.1, read as the reverse complement.
TAAAATCGTAACCCACAAATGTGACTTTTACATAGGGGTGTGCATCGATCTGTTCGGTTAATATTTCAGATTAAACCGAATTGAAATATTTCGATCGGTTTAACCAGTTAACCGAACCGAATTCCTATTTTATTAAATTAAAAATTTAATATAAAACATCAATTTTCACATTATTTCTCACATCCACACCTAAATCTTGCAACATCACAACATTGACAACTTACTAAATTTGCAAACTCCGTCATTAAAATGTCATTCATTAGAAATCATAATATAATAATTCAAATTCCAAACATATCAAGTTTACAATAATTCTTAAAGATATAAAGTTTCACAAAATGCATAATAAATAAGCATTAATTCGGTTCGGTTACCGAAATTTTAATTTTTAGAAATCGAAAACTGAACCGAACACAAAAAAACTAATTTTTAAAACCATTAACCGAACCGTAAACCAAAAAGCGAACTAAATTATTTAATTCGATTCGATTTGATCGGTTATTTCAGTTTTGATCATACTTTGCACACCCCTACTTTTACATGTGTGACTTACGTGCGATATGAACGACAAAGCTGTCTGGTTGGTCGGAATAAGCAGAAGAGATAAAGATTCAACCTATTTTTTTTATATTAGCTTTCGACAGGTAGTGCTCAAATGTTATAGCCATAGGTCGACCATCCATGGTCGACAACTTCTTGAGTGCGTAGCCCAGCACCTGACGATTTTTTGAAAGTTTTCGACAACCATTCATCAAAAATTTTTTGTTCCATCGACTGTCAAACAATTAAGGAAAAATCGACCATGAGTTGTCAAGATGCCAAAAGAAATCAATCGTTGGTGGTCGAACGGGGCTAGTAATATCAGCAAACCATGGTTGATTTTAAAACGAAAATTTGTGAAATGAAGATTCCAAAAAACAACTATCAATAAAATTAAGATGCACACTTGCCATCCTATCACTACAAATCTTCAATTAAGGCATGACCCATAAAGTTTTTATACAATCCTACCTAAAATTGATCATCAAATGCAAGACCATGAAGTTTATTCAACAAATCCTAAAAAAAATCAAGTACATAATGGGGGGGTGCCAAACATAAGTGGACTGAAATGATGAGGATATTCATCCACCATTGAAGTAATTTTGAGTAGTGGCTAAGATCTTCCTTTCTCTCTTCCTTCTTTTCTTTCCTCCTTCTCTCTTCCTTCGTTCTTTTTCCTGTTCTTCAAGAGGTGGGCGTATCAGTGTAGGAGTATATGATTGAGTGTATGAGTAAAGTACTCTCTCCGTTCCGGCACAAGAGGTGATTTTTTCGCACGTAAATTAAGGGATATAATATTTAATAGGTAGTTGAGGAGAGAGAAATAATAATTTAATATATAATGGGTTGGTGTATTAGTGTGATGTACAGGTCCTATGGAGATATATTAATTATTTTGTGTGGGTCCCATTTACTAAAAAGAAAAATGCACCTATTGTGTTGGGATGGACGAAAATGAAAAAAATACACTCTTTATTGTGGGACGGAAGAAATAATTTGTAGTACTCCCTCCGGCCACTTACAAGGTAACTGTTTGCTGTTTACACGTGGACAATTCTAAGGTCTTTATTTTCTTTTTGCACTTAGATAAAGGAGTATTATTATTATAAGTAAAGTGGGTAGTTGTATTAGAGAGAAGTGGTGGGTCATATTGTGTACTTTCTTTACTAAATAGAGAAAATTGATACCTTTGAAGTGGACGCCAGGAATAGTGAAATGGATACCTTGTAAGTGGCCAGAGGTAGTATTATTTAAATGGGTGGATGAATAAATTAAATAATTTATAGTATTAAGTGGGTGGATGAGTAAATTTAGATTAAAAGGGTATAATTGTAAAAATAAAGAAGGTGTATATATAATTTGTGAGTCAGTCACTTATCTATACTCTCCTACCTTTACCAAATAGCCAACATTACAACCCTAAGAGCAAGTCCTTTGTGATCCTAATGTTGAACGATTGTAGATAGATTTTTGAAACCCTTGTCAAACTTATGGTTACGCGAGTATATGAATTGAATTTGAGTTTATATACTAACCCGTGAAGTGTACATCTTTTACACTTGAGAGAGAGAGTAAACACTTATCCGTGAGCTAGATGATTTAGCACTCGTAGAAGTATTCTGATTGATTGATGTTTTGCATGAATAAAGAGTATGATAGATGGCATATTTTGAATTGATATAATTGCATGTATTAGAATAGATTGTGCTTGTTATAAAGATCTTATGATTACACTCTCTGGATTTGATTTGAATGTCGTTGCCTTGGGACGAGCAACATGTAAGTTTGGGGATTTGATGAGAGTGTAGATTCACTTGTTGAGAACTCTGATTTGCATGAAAATTGAGTACGATTTGATCTCTTATCAAGATAAATCGCGATGTTTATGGAAAATAAATTAATTAGAGGCTACTGAGATTTTTTGAGCATATTTGTGCAGAAAAACAGGTCTCAAGGGCTCGGAATGGAAGGACACGATTTTTTAGGCAATTTTTGAAGGTTGTTTGACCAAGATATACTTGTTCGACCAGCATCACTTTGGTCGAACAAGAGAGGCCAAGTCGAACAAGATGTGTAAAAGTGTCCAAAAGCTTTGCTCGACCAAATGAGTCCATTCGACCAGAATCACCTTGGCCGAATGGAAGAGGTCTGATCGAACAAAATGTCCAGAATCTTATAGAGAGTTTGTTCGATCAGCGTTCGACTAAGGTGGCCTTGCTCGACTTCTGAGGTTTGATCGAACAGAAATTCGTTGTTTTTATTTTTGGCAATTCTGGGTTTCTTTTACCAAAATTGACGCATGACTAAATTAAGAGCTCGTCTACTCTTACCAAATTTGACGTGTGTCTGAATTAAGACCCTTCCAAGGCCCGTAAGGAGGTTTAACAAGTATAAAAGAAGAGCCTTCACAGGAGAACAATATACTTCATCATCCATTCACCACCGAAACCCTACCATCATCCGGAAGAGCTGTGGAGAGAGGTTCGTCTTTCGAACCAAGTAAGAATCAAGTGAAGATTTAAGTTGGAGAGAGTCGCGACGGCGCCCGCATCTATGGTTAACTTCGCTACTTAATTTATCTTGTAATTTTCAAGACTATGGGTAAGATCCTACCAACCACCATGATTGTTCATAGATCAATCATGGGTTAGAACCACTTCGATAGTTCTAGAGTTATGAAGGTTTTATGAGTTAATTGAATTTCCATGTGTAAACTCCATACAACACTACTTGTGGTTTATTTTATATAAGACTATATTTTTTTAATTCATACTCATAGTCATTTGGTACATCTTAATTGTTATGTAGAGTTTGAATACATATCTTGGTTATTGATTGAGTGCGTTCACTGCTGAGCAGGATTACATCTTAATAATAATCCGTCACTGCTGAGTGGTAATACTTTTATTATTTAAATATTAAAATCTAAAAATTTTATAAAAAAAATTTTTTTGGGGGTGGGTGTGGGTGGGTAGGGGTAGGTTGGGTAGTAGAGTTTCCTCCACAAATTTTTTTTTAATAAAATTTTAGATTTTAATATTTAATATAATAAAATTTTATTATTTTTATTGAGAAACTCTCTTGTGAGACGGGTTTTTTGTGAGACAATTGTGAGGTGGGTTGACCTATTACTAAAGTATGTTTATTATATAGGTAAAATATGCTTATTTATAGTTAAAATATGTCAATAATGAATCATATTATAACACCCTAAAATCATACTTTAATTCATCATTTATTATATTTTAGAAAACATACTTTAACAAGCATTAAGTATACTTTATCTATATAATAGACATACTTTAACATGTCTCGCAACCATCTCACATATATAACGTCTCACAAGAGAATTTTTCATTTTTATTTATCATATATAAAATTATATTTTAATAATAAATTTTGAATTATGAATTTGAAATCCTTTCAAAAATTCATAATTTATTCAAATAGTGGAATTCAAATTAATTGATTTAAAATTCAGGGAATTTAAAATCCACTCATTTTCAAATCCATTGGATTTGAAATGACTCAATTCAAACACAACCTAAAAGTATATAATTGTAATATACTACTTTAATTCTTTCCGTGCAGCGCACGAATGGTTAATATCTAGTGTGTATAAAAAATGAAAGGGGACCCTTTGAATGGGACGACCAAAATGAAAAAAAGACCCTCTTTGAATGTGACGGAGGGAGTACTATTTTACAAAATACACCAATTTCTCAATACACCTATACATATTATGGGTGATTATGGGGTGAACCTGGTGCACCCCCTAGTTTATAGGTTTAAAGTGGGATAGTGGGTAGTTTTAATTTTAAAAAATTAATTATTTTATTTTATTTAATGGTAGAGATTAAATAAAAACTTAATCTAACGGTTAAGATCGTGCAGGTGCACCAGGTGCACTTTACTAGTAAAGAATTACCTTGGAATTTTGCACTTCAACAACTTCATTCTTCTTTCTTCCGACATCTTATGGTCACTTCAATTTGCGTTTTCTCCATCTTCACTTGGATCAATATCTTTTAAATAGAATATCAATTCCGGTGTTCTTCAAGTATAAGGGTACCAGTTTCGGGCACTACCCTTTCTAACAGTAGGGATACCGGTTTTAGGCACTATCCCTTGCAAGATTTAACCATATTCCTCGTACTTCACGTCATTACTCCAAACTTTCCCTTCCTATTTTTCTTCCAAGCTCTAACTAGCATTTATTTACCTCCACTCCTTACTAGTAAATAGGTATTCAAGGCTCAAATAGGTAAATAATGGCTTTTATCAACGACTTGCCAAACAAAAAGGTTTAAAGGCTCAACAGGGCTTCCAATGATAATCATAGAACAAGGTAGGATAAATTTGGCTATAGTACCTAAAAATCAACAATAAATGGCCTAAGATCATATCCTAGCATCTATCAACTATAGACTTCAAACAAGATTCCAAGTCAAGTTCTAGAATAAGAGTATACAAATGACTCTCAAGAATAAATTATCATGCTCATAGTATGACCAATAGGCTCAAATCCTCACATGGGTAATAGAATCCTAAGCACTCTTCAAAGTATGCAATCAACATCAATCTTTTCATGAACTACAAGTAAAAACGGAACATGCTCATCATTAACAAATCCACATGCATCAAAACAAGTGCACATGCATAACATGAAGCATTATCAACACTAAACAATTCAAAGAAAATCAATGTGTCCATTCTCCAACAATCAATCACCCAACCATCATCATCAATATCAAGTACATACCACTCACGCCATAAATATCCAACCTGTAAAGATAAAAGAAAATGGAGATGAGATGAACCAGACAAAGAACCAAAAACTAGCTGCAACCTACTCCTCCGGAGCATCATCGCTCGCTCGCATCCTCTTCGTTATCACCATCACTCATCTCCGAGCGCAACCGATCCAAATCTCTATGAAGAGCATTAAGCTTCATATCCAACTCGCGCTCATCGGCATGGATCCTCCTTTCTCCCATTTCTTTTGGGTGCCCGACCAATAAGCAACACTATCTCTTACAGCCAAAATTTCCTTTTCGATGACATCTAACCCATCCTTCACAATCAAATTTAATATGTGAGAACAACAACGCATATGGAATAACTTACCACAAACTAATAAAGTTTCTGAGGAAAGCTTTTCCAAGAGCAAATTCATCATAGCATCATTGGTCGAACAATTATCAACAGTTATAGAAGATAATTTTCATTCAATGTTCCAATCTAGGAGACATTCAAGCAGTGCTTCACAAAGAACTTCACTTGTATGTGGACTCGGCACAAAAATAAACCTACAAAAGTTATAAAAGAATTAATAAACATAAAATAAGTAATGAGATAATCCATAAATACATAACAAAAAGTGGTTTTATTAATAATACCCGATAATTCTGCTATTTAGTTTCCAATTGTTGTCAATGTAATGGGTTGTGACAGCCATGAATCCTTTCCTTTGAAAAGAAGATGTCCACATATCCATTGTTACAGCTATGCGACTTTCGTTCTTTCCAAAAATTTGCATAGTGGCTTCCTTTTCCGACTCATATATCTTCAAACAATCTGCTTTAACTGTGTTTCTTGACATTGGGTTGAAAAGTGGATTCAAACTCTTGCAAAAGGCCCTAAACCCTTCATGGTCCACCATTTTCAAAGGATATTCATGTATAATGATCATTTTTGCAAGTTCTTTACGAGCCACATCTTTGTCAAAGCTAAAAGGTGAAAGTTTCATTTTCCCTTTGGAAAAGTTAGCTTGTAAAAGTTGTTGTCTTATGTCCTTCATTTTCCTCTTATGACATCTTTCAATATGCTTATGTAAGTGACTAGTACCTTTACTTGGATCTCCCAATAATAATTTAGCACATACCTTGCACTTGGCTTTCAAAAGACTTCCCACAGTCAGTCTATCGTAATGAGCCCAAACTTTAGAAAAAACCCATCCACCAGTAGTATTCGGTTCATATGTCATACTTGGAGAACTTTCAACATCCGGAGATGATGTGTTTGGGATCGAAGTAGATTCATTTGGTGACATTTGTGCTTGTGATTCAGATATCATATTAGTGCTAATAGGTGAAATGGGAGATGGCGATGAAGTTGTAGATTTTGATGTCATGATTGTTGGATTGTATACTAAAAGTCTAGCTTTTTGTATGAACAATATTGTAACAATTAATTTGAAATGAGAATTATATGATCAAATGATTGCATCTTATAATTTATTTATATGTTCGATGCAATAGTCCACTTACTTTATACTGTAGATAATATGTTGTGCGACAACACGCGGAAGATCATATTATCGGTTTCCTTATAAAGTATAAACTGATGCTCACAACCGAGATAGACGGGGACTCTCTATCGGGATGGTTGTAGTGTGGTTTAGTATTAGCTTGTCTTGGCTATAGAATCACATTAGTGCACTTGTGTGTATTGAGCAGGACCGCTTGAGATCGTTCGACTTATACTGACTTATAGGAGAACTTGATCTCAGTTATTATGGAAGTTCATGCTCTTAATCCCTATACAATAACCTCGACACGTAGGGCAGTATGTATTTCTTTGATTCATCAATGGGTGAGATTTACATGTAATTAAATCAACAAACTCGATGAGTTGGGAAGTAGTGCTGTCTCTATGGTGTGCTGTTGATTGTAGAAGGAATCCGTGTCCGTCATAGGTTGATGATGTCCTCTTGAGGAGCTCATAAGGATTATCATGTAAACCCTGCAGGTGGAATTTATTCCGGCATGATAATGAGGTTGAGTGGTACTACTCTTGGATGAGATATTAATTAATTGGGTTGTCAGTAACTTAATTAATTAATGGACATTGTATATCTTAAACATGGGGAGACTAATGGACTCATAATAAGAAAGAGCCCAAAACGTAATTTTGGGATTGGTACGGTAGTGCAATAATAATATTTTAGTGGAATATATTATTATTATTGGACTTAAGTATAAGCTTTGGGCTAAGCTTGGATACTTAAGCCCAATGGAGGCCCAACCCAATTTCTCCTCCTGGTCCCTGCTGTAGCCCATGTATATAAGTCACTGGTGAGTGTGTAAATTCACAAGTTTGGCGCTATGTTTTGTGCTAGTTTTGGAGAGTTTTGATGTGGAAATAGGTGGAAAACCTATATATATTGTGAAATAGCATGAATCAGGTGTTAGTGGAGCTATTTGAGTGTTTTCTTAGCAAAAACGGAGTGAAAGAGCCAAGAATCAAAGAGACGGAGTCGAAGCCACGCGAACCGCCCAAGAAGTAGGTGGGTTCGACCTGGCTGGAGGAGGGTTCGACCTCTCCAGCAGGTCGAACCAACGTTGCTGGACAATACAGAGATGGGTTCGACCACGACTCAGTTGGTTCGACCTGGCCATCAGGTCAAACCATGGTCGAACCAGTTTGCAAGAAGGAGGATTCGACCACGACGTTGGGGTTTGACTTGCCCGTTGGTCGAATCGGGAGCAAGAGTTGTCCAGTGCTGAGGTTCGACCTGGGGTTCGACCTGTCCAGAAGGTCGAACCTGTGCAGAATTCTTCCAGTGGCGGGGTTCGACCTGGGGTTCGACCTGTGGCTCGGGGTTCGACCTGCTTGACGTGGTCGAACCTGTGTGCGAGAACTTACCTTATCCGGATTTTTGAGGCCGAAACGCGTGAGATCACTTAGAAAGCCCATTCCAAGCCCTAGAGACGTGATTATAAGTATAAAAGGAGGCTCATACAGAGAATAAAATAGCTTTTGATCGTCAATCGTATGAGAGACAAAAGTAGAGGTGGTGATCCATTCGGAGAGCTGTGACAGAGGTTCGCTGAAGGTTCAAGTAAGAATGATTCATCTAACCATGATTGTTCCTAGATCAATCATGGGCTAGAACCACCTTGGTAGTTCTAGGGTTATGAAAGTTTCATGATGTAATTCGTGTTTCGTGTGTAAAACTCCGTACAACACTACCTGTGGTTTGTTTTATATAAGATTGCATATTTAATCCATACTCATAGTCGTTTTGTGCATCAATGATCGTTGTGTAGAGTCTGAATACATGACATGGTTATTGATTGAGTGCGTTCACTACTGAGCAGGGTTTATCGTTATAATTCTAAGTGAAGGGATTCCGAAGTATTATTAGAACTGTCTTATATGAATATTCATGAATTGAATTGAATTCGGGTTGATGAATAGGATGAAGAGTATAACTTTATAGTACCTAAAAAGGGAGATCAAATCGGGTTAGATTCTAGACGTAGAAGATAATTGATTATGATAGTATCTAGAAAGGGGGGTGAAGCATATCTCTTGCTCCGATGTTATTCACACGTGTCAAGCGCATATTTACTTGTATCTATAGAGTAAACTTGCATGGTCTAGTGATGCGTCCACAAACCACAGCGCAGAGTCGGACACCATCATACGAAAATACGAATTGCTAGTGAAACTGGATGACCCAATGAACTACCTATCATTCTTATTGATCACAACTCACTTCTCTCTACTTTTGCTATTTCTTTTGTTAATTCGATTAGAAGTTACTATCAATTAAACCTTTACAATTACCAACATAGTCTAAAATATACTAGAAGATCACAAAATTGATATTTATCCGTCCTGTGGGTTCGATATTGTAACTTGGTCATCTTCGCGACTACAATTGATATCCTTATACTTGAGGATTAATTTGTGTGTTGAGAAAACCCCTATCAAGTTCTTGGCGCTGTTGCCGGGGACGGCGTAAACTATTTTTTTTTGTATTATTTCTAGTTTATTAGGACTATTTACCTTGTTTTGTTGTTTTCTTTCTTATTCGTTTTAGGTGTATGCTCACAAGATCAAAGAAAGGTAATCTTGAACCGTATAATCCTGAGATTGGAGCATCATCAAGAAAGAAGAAGAAGAAGAAGAAGAGCAAAGCAAAGGCAATAGACTCAACTGAAGCTCTGAATTTTGGAGTTGAGGTTGACGAGCAGATTTCGCAAGCGATTGAGGCTACAACTGAAGTTAATTTGGAAGTAGTAACAGTCAACATGGCAGCGAATCCGGATAATCTAGCCATCCGTGAGGTTTTCAGAAATAATGGGGCTGGAAATTATGAGCTTTTAGGAGCAAGGGGAACTAACACAGCGTTTGATCTTCATCCCGCTCTTATTAGCATGATAGAAAGGAACTCCTTTTCAGGAGGGTCTTTCGAGGATCCGCAGCAGCATCTGAACAAGTTCTTGGGCTATGCAAGTACTCAAAAAGACATAGGAGAACATGAAGATGCTAGGAAGATCCTTTTGTTCAAATTCTCGCTTACTGAAAAGGCGAGGGATTGGTACGATACTATTAATGCAGCTGAGTGCACCACGTGGGAGCAATTGAAGTTAAGATTCTTGGAGAGGTATATGCCACCTTCGAAGGTGTTTAAGATGAAGCAAGATATTAACCAATTTGCTATCAGTGGAGGTGAGAAATTTCATGAAGCGTGGGATAGATTCAAGGACATGCTCAGGAAGTGTCCTCAACATGGGTTATCTAAAGCCCAATATATCAGTATATTTTATAACGGATTGGACTGTGAATCAAGAGTGCTACTTGATGCTTCTTCTAATGGAGCATTGCTTACAAAGTCATCCGTTGAGGCCGAGAGATTGTTTGAAGACATATCAATGAATTCGAGGGATTGGCCCACTGATAGAGTTAGAGGTACGTATGTTCTTGGAAAGGTAGCTCAGGTTGAACAAGCAATGGTGAAGACTAAGAGAGAGGATGAGATCATTTCGAGCTTGTCCAATATCAACAAGCTACTTGAGTCTCAACAGAAGCAGATCAGCGATATATCCCAACGAGTGCCAATCTTGCAGCAAGAGATGATGAATAATGGAACCATCCAAGACGAATTGGAGGAAGCAAATTATGCCATGGGTCAAAGTATCCAAGGAACGAGGTACCCAAATCAAGGAAACCGGAACTACCAAGGGAACTATTGAGGGAACTTTAATAATCGTGGTCCATCTGGTAGTTATCAACAGCAACCAAGGAGGCCTGAATTTTCATGGAGCAATACGAACAATGCAGTGCAACTTCCGATGGGTGTTGATCCGGGAGAAAAGGTGGAAGAAGGAAAGCCTGGGTTCGAGGATACTGTGAACCGGTACATGGTAAAGAATGATGAAAGAGTGAATCGCCTTGAGGCAAAGCCTGAGAAAAAGATTGATGATCACCACAGAGATTTGTCCACTCAAGTGAAAGATCTCACATTGTTGATGGGTACAATTGCAGAGAATGTGAACACATTAACTCAAACTGTAGGAAAAGGTAAGTTTCCGTCTCAGAGTATAGAGAATCCAAAGTCGTGTAATGCCATCACACTGAGGTCAGGAACGCAGTACGAGGGACCGATGAGGCCGGAATCAAAGTTGGAATTTTCTAAACCGCGGTTCGACCAACACGCAGAGGGTTCGACCAACTCTTCAGGTCGAACCCAGGTCGAACCTCATCGGCCAGAGCACTCTGTTTTGACGCAGGAACGGTTCGACCAACACGCGGAGGGTTCGACCAACTTTACAGGTCGAACCCAGGTCGAACCTCATCGGCCAGAGCACTCTGTTTCGATGCAGGAACGGTTCGACCACGATCACGAAGGTTCGACCAACTCTTCAGGTCGAACCCAGGTCGAACCGAAGGATGTAAATTATACAGTGAAGCGGTTCGACCAAAGGGGCAGTGGTTCGACCTCCAATGTTGGTCGAACCCAAGTCGAACCTCCGGAGCAGAATAAGAACAGTCTTCCAGGAGAGAGGTTCGACCAATACAGTCCTGGTTCGACCTTTCAGCCTGGTCGAACCCCAGTCGAACCTCGCCGAGATGTTTTGTTTGATGCACCTGTTGTTCCTTTTGATGTTGATGCGACTCCAGTGGTACGGAATGAGCAAAGTACAGACATAATAGCTGAGAAAAAATGGGAAAGAGCTAAGCGTTTAAGAGCCGAAAAGGAGAAAGCGGAAAAGGTTGATCGTGATGAATGGGGGATTCCCAAAACAAAGATACCTCTACCGTTTCCCTACAAGCTAGTGAAGAAGGGGTTGGAAGAGAAGTTCAAGAAGTTTTCAGAGATAATGAACAAGATAAGCTTGAACATCCCTTTTTCAGAGGCAATCATGGAGATGCCATATTATGCTCGGTTCCTTAAAGACATATTGATGAAGAAGCGAAGCTTAACCGAAGTTGAAACGGTAAACTTATCTGAGAATTGTAGCTCAATTATTCAAAAGAAGTTGCCACCAAAGATGAAAGATCCGGGGAGCTTTACTATTCTTTGTGAGATCGGAAAGGGGCCAGCATGGCGAGCTTTATGTGATCTTGGGGCAAGCATCAATTTGATGCCGTTGTCCATCTTTCAGAAGCTTGGTTTGGGGGAGATGACCCCGACAACTGTTGCTCTCCAATTGGCAGATAGATCAATGACATTTCCGAAAGGAATAGTTGAAGATGTTCTAGTAAAGGTGGAGAAGCTAGTTTTTCCTGTGGATTTCCTTGTCTTAGAAATGGATGATGACAAGGATAATGTTCCTTTAATCTTGGGGAGGCCATTCCTTGCTACAGCTGGAGCTATGATAGATGTTCGGAAAGGAGAACTGAAGTTGAGAATGGACAAAGAAGAAGTACTTTTCAACTTGGACAAAGCAATGAAAATGCCAATGGAGTCCCAATGTTATAGTATTGACGTGGTGGAGGAGATTGTGAAGGAGGATATGTCTTTGATCTTGTCAAAGGATCCTCTTGAGACATGTTTGATGGAATCTCTTACTTATCCCACTACGGAGCTTGACGGACTTTCTAACGAGGTATGCATTAAATTTCTTGAAAACTTACTTGCTTTGGGTGATGACAGGTTTGCATTGGAGAGAAATAAAGTGGAAGAAGTCAAATGGACCAGGAAGTACTTGCCTTTGGATAATGAAAACACTCCAGTGGAGAAAAGAAAAGAGGAGTTGAAACCATTGCCGGATCACTTGAAGTATGCTTTTCTTGGTGATGATGCACAATATTCGGTAATTGTATCTTCTTCCCTTAATGATGATCAACTTGAGGAGTTATTAGATGTTTTGAGGAAGTACCAGTCTGCAATAGGGTGGTCACTTGATGATTTGAAAGGTATTAGTCCTTCGTATTGTATGCATCGGATTAGGTTGTTGGATGAAGCCAAAGCTAGTGTTCAGAATCAGCGTAGGGTGAATCCCGCAATTCAAGAGGTGATAAGGAAGCAAATTCTTACGTGGTTGGATGCTGGAATTATATATCCTATTAGTGATAGTCCCCATGTGAGTCCATTGCATGTAGTTGCTAAGAAGGGGGGTATGACTGTAGTGAAAGCTGAGGATGGAGAGGCGATAGCCACGAGAATTCCTACGGGATGGCGTACATGTGTGGATTACAGGAAATTGAATGAGAACACGTGTAAGGACCACTTCCCTCTTCCATTTATGGATCAAATGTTGGATCGTCTTGTAGGGTATGAGTTATATTGTTTCTTGGATGGATACTCGGGGTATAATCAAATCATGATTGCTCCCGAGGATCAAGAAAAGACCACTTTTACTTGCCCCTACGGGACTTTTGCTTTTAGGAAAATGCCGTTTGGATTGTGTAATGCACCTGCTACTTTTCAGAGATGCATGATGGCGATTTTTGATGGTTTGATAGAGAAGATCATGGAAGTATTCATGGACGATTTTTCAGTCTTTGGTTCTTCTTTTGATATGTGTTTGTCTAACCTTGCTGTTGTTTTGAAAAGGTGTCAAGAGACTAATCTTGTCTTGAATTGGGAGAAGTGCCATTTCATGGTGAAGAATGGGATTGTTCTTGGGCATCATGTTTCCGCCAAGGGATTACAGGTAGACCGTGCTAAAGTGGTGGCAATTGAGAAGCTTCCACCACCGACCAATGAAAGAGGAGTGCGATCCTTCCTTGGACATGCCGGTTTTTACAGGAGATTCATTAAAGACTTCTCAAAATACTCTAAGCCCTTATCTCATTTACTTGAAAAGGATATTCCTTTTGTGTTTAATGATGAGTGTTTAACAGCTTTTCAAGTTTTGAAGGAGGCGCTTATTACTGCCCCTATTTTGATCACACCGGACTGGATGCAACCGTTTGTACTTATGTGTGATGCAAGTGATGTAGCATTGGGTGTGGTGCTTGGGCAGCTAAGGGAGAAGAAGTTCTGCGCCATTTACTACGCGAGTAAGACTTTCGATGCGGCACAGAAGAATTACACGGTAACTGAAAAGGAGTTTTTGGTTGTTGTGTATGCATTCGATAAGTTTCGTCAGTATTTGGTTGGCATGAAGACGATTGTGTATACGGATCACTCAGCGATTTGTTACTTGATGGAGAAGAAGGAGACAAAGCCTAGGATCATAAGATGGATTCTACTACTGCAGGAGTTTGACTTGGAGATTCGGGAAAAGAAAGGAACAGAAAATGTGTTGGCCGATCACTTGTCAAGGTTGGAGACTAGGGAGCATTGTGATAATTCTTTCGAGTATATTGAAGAGATGTTCCCCGATGAGAAGATCATGGCTGTGGCTGTTGAAGGGGCCGAGCGAGCATGTGTGGTTGCAGCGCAAGGTATGGATCCATGGTACGCGGATTATGTTAATTACATTATCATTGGTGAAATTCCAAGGGATCTCAACCGATATCAACTTGCGAAATTTCGTAGGGATGTTGAGACATTTATATGGTATGATCCGTTTGTTTATAAGATTTGTACAGATTCTATTGTCCGAAGATGTGTACTCGAGATGGAAATGGAAAGTGTGCTGGAGTTCTGCCATGCACAACCGAATGGGGGGCATTTCGGAGCGCAAAAGACTGCAGCTAAGGTACTTCAATCCGCTCTTTATTGGCCTACTTTGTTTAGAGATAGTGAGAGCTATGTGGCGTCTTGCGATAGATGCCAGCGCATGGGTAATATAGGTAGGAGAGATGAGATGCCATTGCAGCCTAGCATAGTCGTGGAGATATTTGATGTCTGGGGGATCGATTTTATGGGACCTTTTCCCCCGTCGAATGGGTTTCTCTACATTCTTCTTGCGGTGGATTATGTTTCGAAGTGGGTGGAAGCAATTCCTACTCGTGTTAATGATTCGAAAGTTGTTTTATCTTTCCTAAAGAAACATATTTTTGCCCGTTATGGAGTTCCGAGAGCTTTAGTTAGTGATGGAGGTTCCCACTTCGTCAATAAATTTCTGGAGAAGGTGCTTAAGGATTATGGTGTTAGGCATAGGGTTACTACACCCTATCATCCGCAAGTAAATGGGCAGGCGGAGGTTTCCAACCGTCAAGTAAAGCAGATTCTGGAGAAAGTGGTAGGAACTAATAGAAAAGATTGGGCTATGAAGCTTGATGATGTGTTATGGGGGTTCCGGACCGCTTACAAGACGGTATTAGATATGTCACCGTATCAAATTGTCTATGGGAAGCCGTGCCACTTACCCGTAGAAATCCAACACAAAGCGTTCTGGGCTTTGCGTCGCTTGAACTTGACCCTTAGGGATGTAAAGGAGTTGAGGCTAACTCACATGAATCAATTGGATGAGTTTAGGTGTCGTGCTTTCAAGAATTCAGAGATTTATAAGGAAAGAATGAAGAGGTGGCATGATTCTAAAATTTCGTACTAGGAGTTCAAGCAAGGAGATGAGGTACTACTTTTTAACTCACGTTTGAAGCTTTTTGCAGGCAAGTTGAAGTCTAAGTGGACCGGACCGTTCATGATTCATCGAGCCTTAGGAGGGGGGAGTTATGAGCTTATTGACAAAGATGGTGACATTATCGCGGCGAATGGGCATCGATTGAAGCATTATAGGTCGCCGGTTGATGCGTGTGTCATTTTTGATGATACCTTGTTCTGATTTGGTACCGTCGTGACTCTACGACGTTAAACATGAGCGCTTGTTGAGAGCTTACTCTTCCGTTTTATTGCTTTATTTCTTTTGTGTGAGTAAGAAATTTTTATATTTAAGATGCTTACTACTCGGCAATTACATCTCTTTTTAAACTTAGTTTCGACTTACGTTTTTACTAAGTTTGGGGGGGTGTGATGTTATTACCTCATTGAAGCATTAAGAGTATAATCTTTTCTTTGTATTGTTTGTTAGGGGAATTGGTTTTTGCGGCCATGTTGAAATTTTAATCGATTTTGATGTGAAGATTTTTTACAATTTGCCTAATGTTCAGTGGGTTTTGGTTGTGTTTTCTTATACGGAGATACTCATGAATGATATTATGTGGAACAATTTCTGAAGTTGTGCTCTAGATTGTACCTAATGAGGTTGTGTTGAAGCTTGAAGTATGTAGTGAATGAAGAACACTCAGTTTTGGAAATCAGGAGGTAGGTTCGACCAAGTCTAGCAGTGGTTCGACCAGAGCCAGAGGTCGAACAAAAGCAGAGGAAGTCGAACCGGCATTGAAAGTTGTCCAGAGAGGAGGTTCGACCAAAGCCATAGTGGTTCGACCTGATCATGAGGTCGAACCTATGGTCGAACCTGTCAGCCGGAAGCACTCTGTTTTCCAGAAGAGGGGTTCGACAAATTCAAGAAATGTTCGACCTGTTTAGCAAGTCGAACCCCTGGTCGAACCAAGAAGATTGTTTGTCCAGAAGAGAGGTTCGACCTCGCCATCCATGGTTCGACCAGTACAGGTGGTCGAACCCGAGGTCGAACCAAGCCAGGTACGCGTTTTAAGTTCGAATTTTCAAAGGGGTTCGATCACTTTTTCGAAACACCAAACCTTAAACCCTCTTCGAACCTCTACACCCTTGCACAAATTCTTCAATTACACTTGATTTCGCACCGATTACACAACATTACACCTTGAATTATCGATTTGGTCGCGGATTTGGGCGGATTTCGTCGCGAGTTAGGGATGAAATCGCGTTTTTGGGTGTTTTGTGTTTTCGATCAGTTTTTCACCATGGGCAAGTCACAAGGTACGTTTTTTCCAACTCAATTACTCTAGGATTGAAGGTTTAGGTAAGCAATTTGATGTGAAATAGAGAATTGATGTTGAGTATGGTTGAATTTCATGGTGAATGTTGATATTTTGATTGGTTTCATATGAATTCTTGTTTCTTGGATTGTGGTTGATTGATTATTGATAGAACTTGGATTTTTATGTGAATTAATCAAGGATATAGAATATACTATAGAATGAGCATGTTGATTTGGTTTGAAATTGATGAAATTGAAGTAGTTCATGGAGGAAAGCATGTTGAATTTTTGATTGAATTGCTTAATGCATGCTTGTTGGTTATGTTTTGATGATTAAAGAAGGTATAATTGAAGATGTTTTGAAAATGTTGAATAAGCAAGAGGTGTTGAGATGATAGTTTGTATGAATATGCATTGATGCTTGAAGTCTTGAGTAGAGTATGTGATGTGCTAGTACAATACTTGCTTTCTTGTTTTGTTGGTTGGATTGAAGTATTTGTTTTCAGGAAAGGGACAAGTATCAAGCAAAGGAAAAGGAAAAGCAGAGGAGGAGAGATCAAAGAAGAGGCATGACAGGCCTTCAAACTTGGACAAAGTGACAAGAAAACTGAGGCTACAAGACCGTTTACCTGATAACTTCAAGATTAGGATGCAAGGTTGGGATGAGATTAAAGAGAAGTGGGAAGAAGTTTCAGACAAGATAGCTCGCACTCGATACCAAGATGATGAAGCAATGAGGATAATGAGAATAGGGGATGATATATTTTGGATGTTTGATCAAGTAGGGATCCGAAGATTCATGGAGTTGAAGAGGCCGACGTACTTCCATGTTACAGCGGAAGTGGTTTGTTCGTTTGAGATGGAGAAGGACCCGCTTGGATACCCCTATCAGTGTACGTTTCAGCTTGGTGGAGTGAGTAGGAGATGGACGTCTGAGGATTTCAACGAGCTGTTTGAGACACCTTTGGAGATCCCTCGTTTAGAAAGTGCTGCATTCAGTGTAAAGCGATTTTGGAGGGAGATCACAGGGGAGATTCGTGATTACAAGACTAGACAGGCTCGTGCTTCTGCAATAAAGAACCCTGTCTTGAGGTACATGGACCGCATCCTGAGCAACACGTTGTTCGCCCGCTCGGAGGGCAGTGTTGTGTCTAGAGGAGAGTTATATGCCTTGTGGTGTATGTTGCATGGAGTGAAGTTCAACGTTGGAGCCTATTTTATTGTGCAGCTGAATCGATTCAAGACCATTGGTTTTCAAAAGGTGAATATTGGAGGGTTATTGACGATTTTGGCTGAGCATTACAACTTGGACCTTACCGGCATTACACCAGTAGAAGGAGAACCCGATTTGATTATGAGCACGTGCGCGAAGGGAGGGTTTGCCCATTTTAGAAATGGAGATTGGTTTTTCACGAGAGGTGTCAAGCCTTTCGAATTTATGTTCCCCTTCGACGTGAGCAACTTGACAACTATTCGGGAAGCAAGGAATAGACTAATGAATTCTCTAGGACACACCGCTTTATCCGTGGTAGCGAAGTCGGGTGGTGATTGGAGAGCGGTAGCACAGATGTGTGCTGAGGGAAGGATGGCTGAGTTACAGCAGATTGTTGATCGAGGAGAGTTCCGTCCACCTCAGCCACAGCAGTCTGAAGAGGAGGATCAGGTAGAGGAGCAGCCGGAGATGGAGATTCCGGAAGGAGAGCAGCATGACGCGCCTCAGCATGCTCCAGGACCGCAGCAGCGGCGAGCAGTTCCAGGTACTCGGGAGTAGCTTCGCTTGATTCATGAGCAGCTGATCGCGGTAGTAGCTGCACAGCAAGAGACGAACAGGCAACTCGCGCTCGCTAACGCCAACTACGCCATGCTGAATAAAAGGTACTCTGCCTTGGATGAGCGTGTTGGTAGAGTGAGTAGTCGAGTGGATATGATGGACAAACACATTACCAGTCTGTGCCGAGCTGTGGAAAATAGAATGGATGAGGATGACGATGATGATGAGGATGATGATGCTCCTAGGGAGTAGTTTCAGGTTTTCTTTTGGTTTCTCCGATTCATCTTATCTCCCATTCTTCTTTTTATTTTTACAGATTGGGGTGTGATTCATGTGTGAGTGGAATGTACTTGATATAGTTGATCTTGTATCGTTGCTCTGTATATGGGTTATTGATTATGTGCATTCATATGTTTACGTGTTTATTTTCATTTGGAAAGAGCATGAATAATTTGTTAAGTATATGGAATTCATGAGGAATTGATTTTGATTATGTGCTATGAGGAGTATTAGGAATTGATTATCTATGTGAGGATTTGAGCCTTTATCATGATTAATCATGATAGTTTATTCTTGAGAGAATCATTCATATGAACGTATTCTAGAACTTGGCTTGGAGTCTTGTGTGAAACTTACAATTGATGAAATATTAGGATATGATCTTAGGCTATTTTTGATTAATTGAGTCACTTAGCCAAATTTCACCTTTCCTAATGATCTTATAAATCTTTGGTAGCCCTGTTTGAGCCTTTTAAAAGCTTTTTCTTTGGCAAGCCAAATATACGAGCTTTAATTACCTTATTTGAGCTTTGAAAATACCCTATCCATTGGTAGAGAGAATAAGGTGAATGAGTGTGGAAGAAACAAAGGGAAGATGGAATTAGGTTCAGTAAAAAGTGCATGGTTAAATCTTGTTAGGGATAGTGCCTGAAATTGGTACCCCGAATTGCTTATACATGGGGCTTGAAGTTTCTAAGAAACAGCCGGACGATGTTCGAGAAGGGTAGTGCCTATAACTGGTACCCGAGCAATTAAAAGAAGAATGATGTTGATGCAAGGAAGAGAAGGAAAATTGATAATTGCAAGTGCAAGAGAAGAATTGGAGGAGAATATGAAGGCGAATGAGAAATCAAGAACCTCCAAGGTAACTCTCTACTAGTGTATTAAGTTACTATGACCAAATTTTCCTACCCTTTCCAAAGAGCCAACATTACAACCTAGAAACAAGTCCTTTGTGATCCTAGTGTTAATCTAATGTAAGTTGATTTCTGAGACCTTTGCCAAGCTTATGGTTACGCGTGAATATGAATTGATATGAGCGTTTATACTAGCCTATAGTGCCTCACGCACGAGTGAATGAGAGTAAAGACTTATCTTGTCAGTGAGATTACTTAGTGCTCCGAATGGTGTGTGATTAGATTGATTTTACATGAGTGACATATTTGATGCAAGTAATTCTTGTTTGATTCAATGAAGTGGCATGTGTAATATGTGTTGTACTTGATCTTGTTGAATTATACACGACTCCTGTGGTTTAAATTGGTTGCCTCGGGACGAGCAACATGTAAGTTTGGGGGTTTGATGAGTGTGTAAATTCACAAGTTTGGCGCTATGTTTTGTGCTAGTTTTGGAGAGTTTTGATGTGGAAATAGGTGGAAAACCTATATATATTGTGAAATAGCATGAATCAGGTGTTAGTAGAGCTATTTGAGTGTTTTCTTAGCAAAAATGGAGTGAAAGAGCTAAGAATCGAAGAGACGGAGTCGAAGCCACGCGAACCGCCCAAGAAGTAGGTGGTTCGACCTGGCTGGAGGAGGGTTCGACCTCTCCAGCAGGTCGAACCAACGTTGCTGGACAATACAGAGATGGGTTCGACCACGACTCAGTTGGTTCGACCTGGCCATCAGGTCGAACCAGTTTGCAAGAAGGAGGATTCGACCACGACGTTGGGGTTCGACTTGCCCGTTGGTCGAATCGGGAGCAAGAGTTGTCCAGTGCTGAGGTTCGACCTGGGGTTCGACCAAGACCTAAGTAGTTCGACCTGTCCAGAAGGTCGAACCTGTGCAGAATTCTTCCAGTAGCGGGGTTCGACCTGTGGCTCGGGGTTCGACCTGCTTGACGTGGTCGAACCTGTGTGCGAGAACTTACCTTATCCGGATTTTCGAGGCCGAAACGCGTGAGATCACTTAGAAAGCCCATTCCAAGCCCTAGAGACGTGATTACAAGTATAAAAGGAGGCTCATACAGAGAATAAAAGAGCTTTTGATCGTCAATCGTAGGAGAGACAAGAGTAGAGGTGGTGATCCATTCGGAGAGCTGTGACAGAGGTTCGCTGAAGGTTCAAGTAAGAATGATTCATCTAACCATGATTGTTCCTAGATCAATCATGGGCTAGAACCACCTTGGTAGTTCTAGGGTTATGAAAGTTTCATGATGTAATTCGTGTTTCGTGTGTAAAACTCCGTACAACACTACCTGTGGTTTGTTTTATATAAGATTGCATATTTAATCCATACTCATAGTCGTTTTGTGCATCAATGATCATTGTGTAGAGTCTGAATACATGACATGGTTATTGATTGAGTGCGTTCACTACTGAGCAGGGTTTATCGTTATAATTCTAAGTGAAGGGATTCCAAAGTATTATTAGAACTGTCTTATATGAATATTCATGAATTGAATTGAATTCGGGTTGATGAATAGGATGAAGAGTATAACTTTATAGTACCTAAAAAGGGAGATCAAATCGGGTTAGATTCTAGACGTAGAAGATAATTGATTATGATAGTACCTAGAAAGGGGGTGAAGCATATCTCTTGCTCCGATGTTATTCACACGTGTCAAGCGCATATTTACTTGTGTCTATAGAGTAAACTTGCATGGTCTAGTGATGCGTCCACAAACCACAGGGCAGAGTTGGACACCATCATACGAAAATACGAATTGCTAGTGAAACTGGATGACCCAATGAACTACCTATCATTCTTATTGATCACAACTCACTTCTCTCTACTTTTGCTATTTCTTTTGTTAATTCGATTAGAAGTTACTATCCATTAAACCTTTACAATTACCAACATAGTCTAAAATATACTAGAAGATCACAAAATTGATATTTATCCGTCCCGTGGGTTCGATATTGTAACTTGGTCATCTTCGCGACTACAATTGATATCCTTATACTTGAGGATTAATTTGTGTGTTGAGAAAACCCCTATCAGTCACCTCAACTTATCTGGAACCCTAATCTAATCTAATTGATTATTCACGTGTGATGAGGGTTGAGAGCATATTGAGGAGGTCTCATAGATCGTCGCCCACACGACGTCGAGATCGGACTTGGGACATACAACAGAAGATCAGAAGGTAGTTTGCTGCTGCTATCCGTGACCTTGCGAAATTTGTATAAATTCGTACAGTACTAGGATCGTCTGAACGGAAAGATCACTCAATTCTAATATCAAACGAGGAAGTTATGGCCATTCTCGTGGGACTGCGCAGGCTGCCTGCGAGAATTAATCTTCATCAACATACCCTGGTTAACGGTAATCGTTTCTATGATTTATTGCTTCCACTGTGTTAGAAACGCTTGGTATGCTAACGGTTCACATTAACCAAACAATCGAATACCAACAATTGGTATCAGAGCTTCGGTTTCGTGGTGAAGCGTGACACGTTAGACTAGGGTTTATGTGGTTAATTTTTCGAAATTAGGATCGCATGTTTAGGGTTTTGGTTTTACTGCGCAAACCATGAATATCCCTATGTGAAATATACCCTATATCATATCTGTTCGTTGATGGTTGTGTGTGAGAGGATTCGACGAAAACTGTTTGTCAATTTCACATGGAAGAAGAAATTGAGAGAAAATCCAGCATAGTGATATTACAGAGGCAATAACCAGAGTTTCAACCGTCGGATCAGGCTGAATTTTGGTCAGCACGTTCGGATTTTGTGGATGTACATTCTGAACGGTGAAGATCGTATTTGGAGCTTTGCATTGTCGGGAATACGCCGAAAACAGAAGCAGTTTTTTGGGCGATTCTGTTCTGCGCAGTTGAGGGAAAAGAGTTGTTTCTCACAATCTAACCGTTGGATCGACCTATAATTTGGACAGCATGTTTAAAACTCACAGACGTAGATTCTGGACGGTGGAGATTGGATTCCCAAGTTCCTAAAATTGCGAAACCTGAACGACAGTTGGTGTAGTTTGATGTTGCGCATTGGGCTGAACTTGGTTCCGTGCAAGTAGGACCTTGGACGAGCGGATTTGCATCAGGTTCGATCGATGCTGTACCAGGTTCGAACGGATTTGCATCAGGTTCGATTGGTCTGCATCAGGTTCAATCGATGATGCACCAAGTTCGAGCGGATTTGCATCAGGTTCGATTGGTCTGCATCAGGTTCGATCAATGCTGCACCAGGTTCGAGCGGATTCACATCAGGTTTGATTGGTCTGCATCAGGTTTGATCGACTCTGCACCAGGTTCGAGCGGGTTTGCATCAAGTTCGACTGATCTGCATCAGGTTCCGCGTGAGTCTTCATAATATGATCGGCCAGGATGCCAGAGTGGTGGAGCAAGCTGCGGGGAGGTCGATCCCCATCGCAGTTGTCCGCATTCGTGATTGGTGGCGAACAATCGAATTCGCTGTTATATAACTGTTATAATTGATTTATTAATTGATTATTGTTATATATGTATGCATGATTCTCTATGATTTATTACCTTAAATAGAAGCATGCTAGATTGCGTATTATATTTGGTATATTATATGCATGTATGTTGGAGTGTTGATCAAGTCAACTTATTTTTGGCAATTTATTTCATGGATTGCTGGGACAGACTTCTTCAAATAATTATGTTTGTAATGTGATGCATATGAACTTGCGCGTTGGCATAGACCTTCCTCCCTATCGGATGAGTTCATGTGCGGATCACTGTACAGACTTATAATTGATGACTGTAGGAAGTTATCCGAGCGCGTGTGTACTTCTCCATCTGTAAGGCACATAAGCTTGGGCCGCGGACTTGGAGTCAAATAATGGTGTACACTTAGGTGTAAATAATAAGTATCCTCCCCATCGGAGTCACTGCTTTTATTTGCATGGCTAAAGAGGAACCGACTATTAATTATTTTGTCATAAAGTTAGGTTGACAAATGAAATTAATGGGTAAAACCTTCTCTTGTAAATGTTCGGGTTTGTAAACGTCCACACTATCGTGGCTTGCAGACTCACGGTACTTGAGATGTAGGTGAATTTTATTTTTATATTGTTTTGAGGGAATCAATATAAAAGGATAAAATTCGAAGTTTTGATCGGTATATTTATTTGTGATTCTCTGATTTTCAAATGGTTTTATCTCACTTATTATTAACTAAAAGAAATTATATTTACTTGTCCAAATTAGATGATTAGAAAATAATCTTGGTTTTGAATTTTACTGTTTAAGAAAATACATGTGTATTCTCACAAAGGACGTCTCATGATGCCTATTAAAGTCTCTAGTGAAGAGATGAGAGGTTCATAGAAATATGATGGTCTCATGTAACTCTTCGGATACTTGAGTAATTTAAAATGCGGTAGGTCATGATTGAATTTGATGAATGAATTGGAAATACATGGAATAGAAGTTGAAGGGGAAACCTAAGTCAATTTTATTCTTCATAATTGCCTAGATGTTTTGAGTAAGTTTCTCATGAATTACAAGAGGTTGTATATGGTGGGAAACTTCTGACAAAACATGTGGTAAAGGAAATTCAATTTCATAAAAGGAGTGAACAAGGATAGAATCTTACTTACTAGTTGTTTAAACATGATTAGTGATGGCATCTACTGACACGAAGTGTGTAGATACTGGAATCACTGAATGTTCATTACTAAGTGAGGATAAGATTGTTATGACATGGGTAAAACTACAAGGCTAGTGGCTATTGCAGTGGGAGTTATTCATTTATCTTACGATATGAATAAACGTTTGATTTTGTAAAATTATCTTTACTTACGTTTTCATAGAAAGAATTTGATTTCGGTTTCTATGCATTAATAGATGGATACTCCATTTCATTTAAATGACATGGTCATTATAATGAAGGATAGAGTTGTAATCTGTTATGGTACGTTGATGGACAATTTGTATACTCTTAAATCATGTATATTCCACAGATGCAACAAATAGTAATTAATAATGCATCTTCTGATCTTAGTAAGAGAAAGTAACCTTCGGAGATGAACTAAACATGCATTTGGCGTCTACTAGATCATTTTACTTGAGTAGGATTCAAAAGTTGATAGCAGATGGACCGTAAGGTTTATCTGAAGTGGAAACTATCGGACTTGCGAGTCTTACTTGGAAGTAAAAATGATTAATTACCTTTTCAAGGTAAAGGGGTGTAGAGCCATAGATATATATGTTGGAATTGGTTCATTCTAATTCAAACGGACCTAATATTATCCAGGCGAGAGGTGGTAATGAATAATCGAAGATTATTCTAGATACCGATATATTTATTTGATGCAATGCATGTCTAAGTTCTTTGATTTATTCAAGAATTGTAAGGTTGGTACAGTAAAGCATCATGGAAAATATATCAAGTAATGACGATTTAATCATCATTACGAGTACCTCTTAGGATAATTAGGTGCTATTAATCAGAGGTTGAGATTAAATCTCAAGTGGTCTACACCGGGCATGGTCCAGCTGAATGGTGTGGTGGATAAAAGGAATAAGACTCTTATGATAATGATTAGATGGATGATGAATTATTTGGAATTACTTAATTCATTTTATGGATAAGCCCTAGAAACAGTAATTCATTTGAATGTTTGTCTGTTTGTGGGATATGCTATAAAAATGAAGGTGATTTATTTAGTCTAAAAGATCGAAGGGTGATTGTTAACACAAACACTAGATTTTTGGAAAGGGATTATGTAATAAATCACAAACCCATGTATGAGTTGTTCTAAAGGTAGTGAGAAGAAAACACAAAGTATAAGTACCAAGTGTACAAGAGGATATACCACAAGGTAAACTACAACGCGTGTCACGTCTGATACACAATTACATGTAGTGCCTTGTCGCAGTGGGAGGGTTATTCGACAACCCGTAAGATACATGTTTTGGGAAAGTCATAAGACTTGATCCTTAGTAAACATGGTATTATCCCAGGGATACGACGTTGCACTACAAAATTAAAATGCGAAATCTTAGTAAGTGCAATGAATATTAAAATAGAATTAATGGATTTTAAATTAGGTCTAGATGCTTGTTGAACCGCTAAATGGCGTAAAAGCCATTGGAAGCGGGCATGCAAGAATAAAAGAGGATCATAGAATAAGGTGAAAACCTTGGAAGCAAGCTTGTTGCGAAAAGGTATACTCAGAAAGAAAGGGTTCGATTATGAGAAAACCTGTTCGCCGGTAGCTATGCCTAAGTTGATCCGAACTCTTTTATTTGTTGCTACTCATATGAAATATGAGGGATAGCAAATAGATGTCGAGACAACTTTCCTGATTGGAAGTCTTAAGGGAAACATCTATGTGAAGCAACCAGATTGATTCATTGCAAAGAGCTAAGAGCATTGTGATAGTGAGCTTAAAAGTGTCCATTAATGGACTAAAACAAGCTTCAAGATCATGAAACATCCGTTTTGATGAGGTAATCCAGTGACATGGATCTAATCAATGATCGGATGGGTCTTGTGTATTGAAAAGAGTGATGGAAATATGGTGGTCTTTCTTGTACTATACGTAGATAGTATCTTGCTCATTGGAGACAATGAAAGAGTATTGTCGGGCGTATGGGTATGGTTGATAAAGCGGTATGAGATGAAGGACTTAAGAAGAGCAAAAATATCCTTTTGATCACGGTAATACGGATCACAAGAAAGGATGTTATGCTTATCTCAAGTTTCATATAATGATACGATCCTTACTCGTTTAGCATGTGAATTTATCTAAGTGAATGTGTCTTGTGACACAAAAGTAGATAAAGAAGATGAAAGCGGTTCCTTATGCTTCGGCAAATGAGGAAGCTTAATCTAAGGAATGCTATGCACGAGATTGGATATCTGTTTTGCCGATGGCATGAACAGTGGGTGTCAATGTAACCCGGAACAAGAATGATGAACTGTGGTAAGACATATACTTATGTACCTGAAAAGGACTAGAAACTATATGTGGGCTTACCGAACAGATTCACTGATTCTTATGGGTTACATAGATTCAGATTTTTCAAATCAGATAGGGACGACAGTAAATCTACCTCAAAGGTTATGCGTTTAATTTTAGGAAGTTGAGTCATAATGTGGAGGAGTGTTATATAGAAATATATTTCAGACTCCGGACTCCATCATGGAAAGATGATAAATTGGAGCCTATAAGGCAGCCAAAGTATCTGTATGACTCTAGAAACTTCAAGATGGACTTCGAAGTGTTTCTAAGTTTGCCCAAGGATATCACAATTTATATTGATGATATTGGTGCAGTTGCAAACTTGAAGGAATCACGAGCCCATAAGGCAATTAAACAAATGGAGTGCAAGTACCACCTATTACGAGAAATCGTATGATGAGAGGAAGGTTGTTGTCGCCTAGATTGCATCGGATGATGACCTAGTAAATCCATTTACAAGGACCTTAAGGCGAGAGCTTTTGATGGTCGTGTAGTAGGAGTGGAAATCAGATGTATGGCAGAAGACATGACAGCATAGTCTTTTAGTATAAGTGGGAGATTGTTGGATTGTATACTAAAAGTCTAGCTTTTTGTATGAACAATATTGTAACAATTAATTTGAAATGAGAATCATATGATCAAATGATTACATCTTATAATTTATTTATATGTTTGATGCAATAGTCCACTTACTTTATACTGTAGATAATATGTTGTGCGACAACACGCGGAAAATCATATTATCGGTTTCCTTATAAAGTATAAACTGATGCTCACAACCGAGATAGATGGGGACTCTCTATCGGGATGGTTGTAGTGTGGTTTGGTATTAGCTTGTCTTGGCTATAGAATCACATTAGTGCACTTGTGTGTATTGAGCAGGACCGCTTGAGATCGTTCGACTTATACTGACTTATAGGAGAACTTGATCTCAGTTATTATGGAAGTTCATGCTCTTAATCCCTATACAATAACCTCGACACGTAGGACAGTATGTATTTCTTTGATTCATCAATGGGTGAGATTTACATGTAATTAAATCAACAAACTCGATGAGTTGGGAAGTAGTGCTGTCTCTATGGTGTGCTGTTGATTGTAGAAAGAATCCGTGTCCGTCATAGGTTGATGATGTCCCCTTGAGGAGCTCATAAGGATTATCATGTAAACCCTGCAGGTGGAATTTATTCCGGCATGATAATGAGGTTGAATGGTACTACTCTTGGATGAGATATTAATTAATTGGGTTGTCAGTAACTTAATTAATTAATGGACATTGTATATCTTAAACATGGGGAGACTAATGGACTCATAATAAGAAGGAGCCCAAAACGTAATTTTGGGATTGGTACGGTAGTGCAATAATAATATTTTAGTGGAATATATTATTATTATTGGACTTAAGTATAAGCTTTGGGCTAAGCTTGGATACTTAAGCCCAATGGAGGCCCAACCCAATTTCTCCTCCTAGTCCCTGCTGTAGCCCATGTATATAAGTCACCTCAACTTATTTGGAACCCTAATCTAATCTAATTGATTATTCACGTGTGATGAGGGTTGAGAGCAGATTGAGGAGGTCTCGTAGATCGTCGCCCACACGACGTCGAGATCGGACTTGGGACATACAGCAGAAGATCAGAAGGTGGTTTGCTGCTGCTGTCCGCGACCTTGCAAAATTTGTATAAATTCGTACAATACTCAGAATTTGATGATCAATATACTGACGGAAAGACGTCGAAGAGATGATCGTCTGAACGCAAAGATCACTCAATTCCGATATCAGATGAGGAAGTTATGGCCATTCTCGTGGGACTGCGCAGGCTGCCTGCGAGAATTAATCTTCATCAACATACCCTGGTGAACGGTAATCGTTTCTATGATTTATTGCTTCCGCTGTGTTAGAAATGCATGGTATGCTAACGGTTTACGTTAACCAAACGATCGAACACCAACAATGATATCAAAGTATATATACCATTACCTTGTATTTGGAAAAAAACATGGCAGCAGTAAGATTAAATTAACAAATGATAGCAATAGTTGACTGATTTACCCAAAAAAAAAAAAGATGTATCACATATTGGAAATTTTTTGCAGCAGTAAGATTAAATTAAAAAATGATAGCAATAGTTGAGTTAACCATCTTAAAACACATTTACCAAAAAAAAATAAAGAAATATGTATCACATACATATGATGCTGTCAACGAATTAATACGAGATCAATGTAAGAGGTCACCGTTATGTATCAAGGTTGACTGAAACACTATCATATAATTAAATTTCCATTAAGATTCTAAGAATCAACATAAACAGGGGGTTAAATGTACAAGGTTGTGGATTGTGGAAGTGACAACTAACCTCTGCTCGATTCGTTATAATCCAGTAGCCTCCGAACCCTCTTCTAATTCTTTGCACAATACTCGACATTTCTCCCCACCAAAAACGATATCAAACCCATGATTTTCAAATTATCAGTAAACGAAATCTTAATCTAACTTTGTATTCATTGTTGAGTGTATCTGAATCAATAGATCTACAAAAGGTAGGGACGAATAGGAATTGCTGAAAGAGGGAGGGAATTCACCAAACCCTAGCCGCAATAAACAATTGGCAGAAGTGAGAAGGAATTAGTGAATGGAATGTAAATGAGGAATTATATATATATATTTATATATAAATAAATAAAATATAATTTAATATAGTTAAATAGTATGGGACGGGTCGGGGTGGGGCGGGGCAACACCAACACCCATATTTGAACTGCTCCATATACGGAGCGGGCAGTCCCAGCCCGATCTTTGTGTGGGGCGGGTCTGATCTGGGCCAACCGGGGTGGGGCGGCGCGGGGCGTCTTCGGGTCGGGGCAAATTGCCATCCCTAACCATAGCAAAGAACCTGGAACCCCAAGCGTGCAGAGGAACTCCAACCCATCTCATCCATGTAACATCAATTATTTCTTCCCCATGAACTTCCCAGGAAAATTCTTTATTCAAGGTAGCTGTATAACACTCCTTGAGCCATTCATTCTCCTCCGGTCTTGTATTGTTGCTACAGTACTAGATGTATCTTTCTCGTGATTACCTTCTTTGTTAGTCAATGCTTGCACATAAGATTTCTCTGGAATTCTGAGTGATTATACTTCTCCGGTTGAATCCACACCTTATTTAACTTTTCCAAAATTGTTTCTCCATTGTACTTCGTTGAATATCTAACAAAGTCCAAGGGTTTCCCAGACTTATCTTTCTTCTTTGGCTTGAAGATATCCACCACCTCACCAATCTCACTGAACAAAGACTTCAAATATTCCACTCTACATTCTTCAGGGAAAATTGTCATGATATTATCCACTTTTTCATTGTGAAATTTATCCCAAAATGCGTCGTCTTTCACCCCATCTACTTCGGAATCTCTCTTGTTTTGCCTGGTTACTACCCATCAAGGTATGTTTCTGCCTCGCTGGTGGTCGCTCGGAAAAGGATTTCGAAATCCTAGTACCTACCATCACGCCTCGCATCTCTCTGTCGAACGGTTCTTTTCAAACTCAGAGTTGATATTAGGTGTACCGGGTGCAAGGGTGTATCCATATGTATATAATTTTTATTCTATTTTGTATACATGTTTCTTAATAATTGTATATTTTTTCACACTAAGTTTTTCATTAAAAAAACTAGCATTCATATATGTTTAACTTTTTATTTAATAGTATATACATGTTTTTTAATAATTGTATATTTTTTAGAGTTAGTCTCTTGTGAGACGGGTTATTAGTGAGACGGATGTGAGACGGGTCAACCCGTCACTAAAGTATGCTTATTTGTGGTTAAAGTGTGATTATTTGTGGTTAAAGTATGTCGATAATAAATCAAATTATAACACACTAACATCATATTTTAATACATAATCCAACATACTTTAAAAAACATACATTAACAACCATTAAATATACTTTATTTAAATAATCGACATACTTTAACACGTCTCACAAACCGTCTCATGAAAGTAGTATCTCACAAGAGACTTTGTCTATTTTTATACTAAATTTCTCATTAAAAAACTAACAATTAAATTGTATACATTTTGCTCATAATTGTATATGTTTTTGTTTATATTTGTATATGGGTGCACCCGAGTGCACAGTATAATTAGCCAAAACTTCAATAAATCATCAAATTTTGTAAATTTAGTGGATTAATTTCAACGGAAGTATTTTCGTAGATAAAATTCATGACTAGTAATATTTTTAGCAGACTATACCATTAAATTTCACTTATTCAAATATAACCTAATTTATTTAATACCAGCATAATTTAAAAGTACATAAAATATATTTTTTGTTTGTGTTAAGAGATTCCATCATGTTCAAGAAATTTTAGACTTTTATGCTTGTCACGATCGGTCCCATTATAATAACATGCCATTGCAAATTAGCATATTTTAATTCATAATAAATGTTATCCAAAAACAATATACTTCTACTATTTAAATCTGAAAATTAGTTAACATAACTATGTACCCAAACGAGAAACATTAATTGACATAAAAACACCCACAATGACATTTTCAAGTTATAATGATTAAAAGGTCAACTAATTATAATTAGTGAGTAAATTTGTTGATTCCAACTCCATCGCTTTCAACCAAATTATATCATCATATGTTGCTTCAAAGCATCCAATATGCTTAGAATGTAAAAACCCATTATTTATTTTATTTTATGAATAATAATTATACACGACAATTTCAAATAGGCTGTTGACAGCCATGTTTATTATAAAGTACGTAAATAAGAAACTCTAAATAAAGCATTTGATTTGACATTATATTCAGTACATAATAAATAATGTCTGTTACATAAGTAGCACTCATTATTATATTAGCACTTGAACAATGTTTTTTTAGTATTTTGGCCGGTTTACTTATAAGTTAATAAATTTTGTATATTCTTATGGTTTAGGGCACTCTATTGTCTTGAGACAATATATATGAGATGAGTTGTGAAATAAAATAAATAAACGTATTATTAAGGTGTAATTAGTATATAAATAAAATATGATTATTAGATAATTAGAGAATGATTTTAAAAAATAAGATGAATAATGTATTAAATATGATTTTAAATTGTTGTAATATAATTTATTATGGAATATCAACAAGTATGCTTTAATAAATTATATTATAATTCCTTAAATTTTTTTTAATGTATTATTTATTATATTTTAACTATTCAATAATCATATTTTACTTATATGTAATAATCATGCATTCATACTTTAGAAATAATCCATGGGTCGTAATAGAGACTTTGTTAGGACATATTTGTGTATGATCGTCTCACGGTGAGAGCATTTTACACTTTTGTAATTAGTTATCACATTTTATTAAAAATATTGTCATTTTAAAATATATACATATATTACTATCATTTTTCATTGTATTTTAAATTGTTAATAAAATCATTTATAATACTATTATTATTTTTTATTGATCGGGTATATAATTTTTTATTATAAAAGTTAATACTTCTTAATTATTCATTTTAAAAATATAAATTTTTGAGTTGGTGTCAGACAAAATATTTGCATTATCTATTACTACTCCTTATTTTCCAAATACGGTGTGGTTATTAAATATAGGGAGGATTACTACTAGGTATACAAAAAAATCTTTAATTATTATGAAATACAAGCATACAAAATTATTACTACTAACTACAAAAATATATAGTGATATTCCAATATTACTCCTACAATGTGTTGCACATAAATATTGTGTGCAGCAAGAGTTCGTGTGCAGTAAAGTGTGTGCAGTAATAAAAGTGTGTGCAGTAAAAAATAAGTGTGTGCAGCAAAAAAAAGTGGTGGTCTGGCGAAGCTCCGGCGGCGGCGGTATGGAATTTTCTGGCGACCGACCGCCGGTGGTGAGGAATTTTTCGGCGATCGGTCGCTGGCGGTACGGAATTTTCAGCGACCGTAGGGAATTTTCCCGGCGATCGACCGCCGGCGGCAGTTTTCCGACGGCGGCTGTGGCGGTAGTGGTCCGTCGGTGGGTGGGGGTTAGAGTTTGTGGTTTAAAAGTGTATGTGTTTAGGGTTATAATTGGTATTTTACTTTAATATTTTTTATTAAATAATAATTATTTTAAATCAATGTATCTAGTAGTAATTAGAGTACAAAGTGTGTATCTATTAGTAATTAATCTTTAAATATAATAAAATCAAGACTTTCAAGTTTGGAGTCACTTTTTGGTAATTGTCAACCATTTATTATGGACTTATTACTAAGTCAATGTTTTCCAACATTTCTTTCTTAATTATGTAGTTTACTACTCAATATTCTAAGAAGAGAGAATCTTTTG
Organism: Pogostemon cablin; assembly: GCA_023678885.1. Classification (NCBI taxonomy): domain Eukaryota; kingdom Viridiplantae; phylum Streptophyta; class Magnoliopsida; order Lamiales; family Lamiaceae; genus Pogostemon; species Pogostemon cablin. The sequence continues at coordinate 41,354,760 of CM042959.1, read as the reverse complement.
TGAGATGGATTTTTTTAGACGGTTATGAGATGAGTTGACTCATTATTATAATATGCTTATCATATAGGTAAAATATGGTTATTTGTACTTAAAATATGTCAATAATTAATCATTTTATAACATCCTAAAATCATACTTTAATTCACCATCCATTATACTTTACAAAACATACTTTAATAATCATTAAACATACTTTATCTATATAATATATATACTTTAACACGTCTCACATAAGTAGGGTCTTGAAGACTTTGTAGAAATATTAGATATTTTCAACGCAATTAAATATTAATTTGGAATTTTGGTTCTAAATTTTTTAAGAGATCGTACGGATAATTCAATTATCGTCACATAAATGATGTCAAGCCAATCTAATTTTTATTAAAAAAAAACTCAAATAATATATTTTTTAATCAAAAAATTATATAACCACCATCCAACAATAACGACTTTTGTGTGGATACTAAGACTAACAAAAATTAAATCACAGTAAATTAATTATTAATTGGGTTCTTTTCAGACAGTATATATATATATATATATATATATATATATATATATATATATATATATATATATATATATATATATATATATATATATATATATATATATATATATATAGACATTGAAGTTACATTTTTGTGTATATATTTCCCCACTTAAATTCTCTCTTCATATTTTCTTCCCTTTTTTTAAATTTTATTTTTATGCATATATATTTAAATTCATTTTGCTGAAATAAACAAAGAAATTGAGATTTTCAACTGCATTTGTTTTTCTTTTTGTCAACTTTAATAGTAGTATTTGTTAATTATTCTTTTCAGTGAATATTTATGAACTTAATTGTATTATATATCCAGGGTGGAAGGAGGTAGGTACAAGGTAATAATTTTGAGTACAATTTGTACCCATTTGTTAATTGTTACCCATAGCTTTAAGATAATAATACAATTGTACCCTTTATTACTTATATAGATTTATGCTAGTAGCTTAAATCCTTTTCTACAAATAAAGATATAGATGCCAATAATAATCACTCTTTAATTTTCACCACCACGGTAAATCCGAATTAAAAATTGTTTGATGATGTATGCTTGGGAAGAAGGTTGTACAGCTTGGGGTGGGGTTTTGATTGATAAAAAAGAAATCTAATTCAACCGATACGCCCTTAAGCACGGCCATATATAACATGGAAATCACACTTGAAAAGGGTGGACAATTGGAAATCGGCCAATTAAAATTACCTTCTAGGGAGACCCGTTTGATATCAAAAAATCGCTCAGTAACAATCGGATAAGTGGGGAATGTTGGGGCGAACCAGAAAAGTTTGGATATAGCCGGATCCAAGTGTTGACTAGAGTCTTTTTTAATCCGATTTTATGTAAATTTTCGTTATTAAAAAATTAAAAAATAATTACTCCATACTTTTAAATAATATAATTAAACTTTAATAAATAAATATTAAACATTAAAGAGGAGTTTGATTTGAGTTTAATTCTCAATTTTGAATTTAATATTTTTCTTTTATATACATATACAAATTATATTAACTCATATTCTCAATTAATATTTTTTTTTATCTATTCGATTTCATATATTCTCTCTATCCTCTCAATTAGTATTTTTTTTCTTTTATCTATTCGATTTCATTTATTCTCTCTATCCTCTCAATTAATATTAGATTCGAAGCAAAGTTTAAATTTATCCTACCGTAATCCAAAAAAAATGAAATAATACTATTTACTGATTTATTAAAATAATACTATCAAAATAATATTATAAGTGGGTTTTTCTTTTTTTATGTTTGATTCGTTTACTCAATTACTATTCATTTCACTGGCTTTTTTATTTTCGATTTTGAAGTTCAATGAGGGTTCAATTGTTCTGTATTCAATTCTTCATCTATTCGGAGTTTTAATTCTTTGTATACAATTCTTGTAAACTTGAAATTCTTTGTGTATGTGGGTTCTATTTACTGGAGTTTTCATCGACGATTTTGGCATTTAATGTAGGTTAAATTACTTTATTTTAAGTTTTTCGTATATTCAAATTTTCATGTATTATGATATGGATTCAGGGATGTGATATGCATCTAGAAATGTCAATATATTTGTTTTGTGATGGCTATTCAAAAATAGCTTCATTACAATTTCAATGTTTATAGGTGGAGTTTCCTATTCCATGTGTCAAGCTGGCTCCAGTATAGCATCCAGCCAAATAATCAAAAATATTCAGAACTTATTAAGATTTTGACATATTCACATTAAAAATATCCAGAACTTATTAAGATTTTGACATATTCACATTTCTTTTAAATAACTGATCCACAAATAATATTACTCTAATTTTATAGATCATTAAATTCTGAATACACCTGGAACAAAATGTATATGGATGTTCCCTATTTCTATTTTTATTATTAAACTTTGATACAAATATCCACGACACCATTAATTTAGATTTTTGTAAATATAGTGTTTACACTGCATCTGAATCTTTCTGGGTACATTTTGAATATTTCTCAAAATCCCATTTTGAATCTTTTTGAGAAAATCGTGGATAATTTATGGTAAAACATTACTGATAATTTCTGAATCCATAACATTTGTATCCAGAAAATTTTGGAAACATTACTAATAATTTCTGAATCCATAACACTTGTATTCAGAAATTTTGGGTAAATATTCATAACACTTATACAAACACTAGTATCCATAAATTTTTGGTCAATATTCATAATGGTATTTAGAATGGGCATTCCACAAATTATTTATAATGGAATTCAAAATGGGTATTCAATTTATTTTATAACTGCATATTATGATTCAGTATGCATATTTTTGAGTCAGAAATAAATTGAAAATAAATTTTCTACATGGTATTCAAAAAGGATATTCACTTTATTATCGGGATTTTTTAAATGTTCGACTCTTTTAGTCAGATTGACTAATCTCCAACATATTTTCTATTTTCGTGGAGAGATTAATGGGTAAATTAATTTTGCATACAATTAAATTTAAAATAGGGTTAAAAGTGGTTTCTATTTTTATGGAGAGATTCTGCATACAATTAAACTTAAAATAGGGTTAAAAGTGGTATTTGATGGGTTCAATTTGTAGTGCATACTAATATAATTTATATATTGTATCTAGTAGTAATATATGTATATAAAATGTACCTATAAGTAATGGACCCTTTATTAAATTAATTTAAACCCAAATCAAACCTGTAATATAAATCTTAGGGTTCATATAATTAATTATTTGAACCCATTTTATTTGAGTTTATAATTACTATATATATTTTTAAATACTACTACATCTGTTGTCAACTTATCTTTACACTTTTTATTTTTATTCGTCCTCAACTTATCTTCATATCCCATGCATATATAAATATAAGGAAACAATAACAAACCTAGAACTTTATAATACAATTTAATTTTAAATTTGTCATTAATACGTCACACATATAATATAATTTACAATTTATTTTCACCAAAAATTTTCAAATTACTTCCAAAAGTAGTTCAATATATATATATTTTTAATATTTATGAAAGTTAAAGTGTGAAAATGAGTTGAGGAGGGAGTATTAAAGTGTTTTATTCAGTATTAAATGATATAAATTTATGTAAACTTAAACTTCTACATGACTTGATTAGAAGAATGATATACTCCTCCGTCCCACCCAAATAGCAACATTTTACTATATTGGGTGTCCCATTCAAATTGCAACATTTTCCCATTTTAGTAAAAAAAGTACACAAATGGCCCACCACTACCCATCACATCTCTCTAATACACCTACCCACTTTATATAAAATAATAATACTCCTTAATCTACGCGCAAAAAGCAAATGTAATTCTTTGTCCGGGACGGAGAGAGTATTAGATTCATAATTTAAAAATTAGCTTATTATTGGAAAAGGTTACATGTATTTTAATTTTAATTAGTAAATTAGAAATAGGCTGTAGAGTAATAACCTCACCTACTAAAATACTACCAGAGAAAACTTGAATTTCCTAACAACATTTTATGCAGGAAATAAGAGCAGTAATAATAATATAATAAAAAATGAGAATAATTTAAGAATAAATGGGTCCCACTTAATCATTCTTCAACTTAACCCTAATCCACAAATAAATTGAGCTTCCTCCTTCCTCTCTTTCTTTCTCTCTCATCATCACTGCTTGTCTCACTCTATCATGACTCCTTTTTCAAACTTTTTTAACCTCTTCTTTACTTTCTTGTTTCTTCACAGGCATTCCCTGAAAAAGTGAACAAAAGCCTAGGGTTCCAACTTTTTCTCCCATTAAGATTATCTACATTTTGCTTCTCCCTCCATTTCTATAAAATTTGGTGGTTGTGTTTCTCTAATTTTGTTGGTTTTCCGCAATTCTTCCGGAGTTTCTTTTTGGAGATTGTTGGGGTCAAAAAAGCGAAATGCCGTGAGTTATTTAATGGGTTCGCTTTAACGAGACGTATATGTGAAGCAATTTCTTGTGTTTTTGTTTCACCTCTTGCTGATTGTTCAACTGGGTGCTCTTGAATCCCAACTTTTAACTGTGTGGAGAAGGAATATTCTGGATCTTTTTAGCTCTTGTTTTATCCCAGTGGCTTGCTCAGCCTCTGTGGGTTCTCAATTCCGATGCTTCAGATCGCTTTTTCCGACTTATAATTGTGGAGACTGAGTTGGATTTTGTAGATGAGGGTATGCTGCTGCGCCACCCCATTGCGCATTTGTTGGTAGAAATTTTGTTGCTGCTCTGCCAAGGGCCCATCAGTGGGGAAGATGGCAAGATTTCTGAGCTTTGTTGTGTGGGATTCGATGGTAGCTGTTAAATTTACTTTTCATTAGCGGTATATTAGTTTTTAGGTGATGGAGGATATTGGGCTCTTCAATCAAGGGTTGAAATGGTTGCAATCAAAAGACTGTTACTCTGTAGCGAGGACTACAGTGAGCTGTTTAAGAGACAAGATTGGAATTTTCATGGAGCGGCATTGGCCGATGGTTTGTTGTGGGTGTGCAAAATTTGGGAGAGGTCTCTTGTTCTTACTGGTTTATTGGAAAAACTGTTTCATCTCTGGATTCCGGTCTTTTATTGGGCTGGGATCAGCTGCACTGCTTGTCATTATGTGGAATTGCTTTCTTAGCTTGACATCAATGTCATGCCTTCTATATGTGCTTCTTAGTATGGTAAGCCTCTTGATCTTGATAAATAGCTTTTGATGTCTAATTTTTTCTGTTCATTACTTTCCTGCTGTTTATATTCTTTTGTCTGTTCAAGATCTGATTTGTTTTATAAATTATTGGATCAAGTACTATAAGTAAAATTTTGTATATGATTCATGGATAATGTGGTGTCACTGGCGTGGTTGTGGAGTCATAGACAAAATTTGAGTTTCGTTTGTATAGTTTTCTGAAAGTAACTTCCTCTGGTTTGGTGAAAATAGAGACTTGTACACAAGTGGATTAGCTTTTAGAAAGAAGAAATGCTTTACTGGAGCAATTATATAGATATGCTCAAATTTTCTATCCTATTGGCATTAAAATTGCTGGTGCAACATCAAAGTTCCTCTCTTTCATCATTCATGAACTGGATCTTTATGCTTATTTTCTAAACAATTAATGAATTGTGCTATGTTCTTAGTTTTTGTGGCTAATTTGTGTCATTAGATAGCGCCAATCTATTGCTTATGAGAAGGTTTTAGTAATTCTGGGAAAAGATGTAGGATACCAGAGATCTGCAGATGTATGGCCTTCAAACTAAATGATTTGGACAAATCTATTTGGATATATGCAGAATTGCTTGTTAAAACATTTACTGTCCAGATGGAGAACTCTGATGTTGTATAGATACTGAAAAATATTCACGTATCACCATTTAAAGCTGAATATTTTATATGATTGATTGTTCACAAAGCATTAACGATTCTAAGACTTTCTCATGGAGGTATTAAGTCCCTGATTAGTTTCTTAAATCTATCAAAATTGGAAATTAATTCTGATTATGATGACACAAATTGTGATTATGACATGACATTAACCTGAAGAAAATTTCCAGAGAAGGGATGATAGTGACTGCCAAAATTCTTTGAGGCTTTCTTGAGCAACAATGCTTTTGAATTATGTGCTTTTTATTTGATATTTGTAGTATAAAAGGGTCTATCTACGTGATGCTGATATACTGTCCTATTATTGTGATCATTTTTAAACACGAGGTAGTCTCTGAATAAGTTCTCTCTGGCCTTTCCCTACTGTTACTTGTTGTAAATTCTAATTGTTGCCAATGTGTGTGCAGGGAGCAGCTGGGGTTGCTGTTCCGTATTTAGGCTACACTCCTGGACTTTTTATCGTGGGGCTGTTTGCCATTTTGATTTTGTGGATGTATGCTAACTTTTGGATAACGGGTACCTTGTTTATAGTTGGTGGTATGTTTCCTCTCTACTATTATTTTAAACTCATTTATGGTAGCATTGTACACTTACATATTTTCCTTTTAACTGCTCTGTGTCTGCCTCTTTCACCTTCATGGCTTATATCCTTTCATCTTTAGAGACATTGAGATTTATGATTATTTGCTTATTCCTTGCCTTGGTGAATATTCCCTACTAGATTCATCTGCTCATTGGTAACACTTTACTTCCTGTCGGTCCTTGACACACAAATTGTAAATCACATTATCTTTAGTTATGACGTGCCTACTGGCTAATCAAATTAGATGGACACTTGTTAAGTGATTCATTTTTTCTTCCTGAAGATGACCTAGGATTGGCTGTGCGTGTAGTGTGTTTATAGCTTTAAGATATGCTTTCTTTTTCTCCGATGCTCTGGGATTTTCTTGCTAAATCTGCTGATAACAGCATACTTTTGGGCATTGCAGGTTATCTATTTTCATTAAATCATGCACGTCTGGTGGTGTTTATGGCAACCCTATATTCTATGTATTGCGTCAAAATCCGTGTAGGATGGCTTGGTGTTTTTCTTGCGATTAATCTTGCTTTTCTATCTAATGATGTGTTGAACTACTTGATCAAGTGGTGTGATAATTTGAGTGAAAGCACTCACTTTGAGGAACCTAAAGTATCTGATTCGTTCACGGGAGATGATTTTTGCACAAAGTTTGAATTTTCTACCCCTGCTGAAGTAGAAATAGAAGAAGAAGATAAGCTGAATTCATGTAAATCATCCACTAAACCTGCCAGCCCTTCGTCTTTTATCGAAAAGCCAAGGGAATCTGCTTCTAAGAGCGTGGTTAAAGAAGATGTGATTTCAGTGATTGAAATGGAGAGGATTTTGAGTTGTGGCAATCACTATGATGCCCTTGGGTTTCCACGCCAGAAGAAAATTGATGTTGTGTTATTGAAGAAGGAATATCGGAAAAAGGTGTGCTATCTGATTTTTATATGATTTTATTCAATTGAGTTCATGTGGGTAACAAGAAATTTGTTTATTAGTTATTACATGCATGTAACTATTCTGACTGTTTTTTATTTTTATTTGCAATTTCACAGCAGTAGTGTTTCAAGCATGCACCATAACATGCTAATTTAAGGCCCTTAATGTCACGCAGAAGAGATTTATTGATATCAAATGGTGCATCATCCTATTATTTAAGAGTACAGTTGAAGAGAATTTCCCTTAGGAAGTTCAGGTTTAAACAGTACACTTCTTCCCTGAAATATCTCAAAGAGAAACTATAAATTATGAAATGGTAGTGTATGGTAGTCAATTATTTATTTAGTAGCCACCACAGCAAGGGTGCATCTAAACTATAATCATTGACTGTAAACTGTCTTTACTAATATAAATACTTAACACTTAATCTCTGAATAGTTGAGTCTTGAATGTAGAGACCGTGTTATATAGCTTGAGAAATGCTTGCTGTTTATGCTTGGCGTCCCTTAGTTCTGCTTATATGATTATTATTCACTTCTGGATTTCAACGTGCCAATATTAGTACAGTAACTATACGTATAAAATAAGTTGTTGGTACCGCTTATAGATTGTCAAAAAATGGCATTGAATAAGCACTGGAGTGAGATTGTTCTTGTGCCAAGAGAATGTGTTCCAGTTTTCGCCTGCATTATTTTGAGTCAAATTTTGGTATCATGGTGGGTGTGAGTGGTATCTCACAGGGATAAAAACTATGGTGTCATTATTTTCTGAATGTACCGCTGTGTTTCTTACTTTATTGAACATCACTTTTTTGCATCTCTCCAGGCTATACTTGTGCACCCTGACAAAAATAAGGGAAGTTCACTGGCTAGTGAATCATTTAAGAAACTTCAATGTGCATATGAGGTGAGTAATCTTATTACATATTGGCTGCTAAATGTCTGAAATAGAACTGTGGCTATGGATTCAATGGCGGCTCATGTTGCCATTATTGCTAGGTTCTTTCTGATGCTGTGAAGAAGAGGGACTATGATGAACAACTTAAAAAAGAAGAATCTAAGTGTGTTATGCAGAAATCCGCTAGCACTTCTTATAAGGTGATAATTATTTTCTATTAATATTTTGCATATATCTCACAGCAACAATGGCTGGAGTATTTTGTGCAGCAAAAGTTGAAGGCATGGATCAATTTTTTTTAGAGCAGTTGGCGTCGAGATTCTTTGGAGTGTGTCCACTTACAGTTTTCATATAGACTTTATTCTAGATTCCCAAACCTATATTAACCTGAATCCTCATCAATAATTTTTTGCTTTATGATTGTTTGTAGTAACGTGTAATCTGTGGCTCTGTGCCTATCAATGTGAATTCCTCTATTTAACTTATATTAACTAGTGGAGGAGTGTTCCCGTATATTTTTAGTTGTAATTATCCTGTTTCTTGGCTATGGTGGCTATTTTTTGTTAGCACAGAGAGATGAAGTCAGAGATTTTTAATCTATTATCTTCATAATGCAGAATACTACTGACTTTTTCTCTGAGGAGTCGAGACGTATACAATGTACAAAGTGTGGCCACTCACACATCTGGGTTTGTACAAATAGAACCAAGGCGAAAGCGAGATGGTGTCAGGTTTGATTATCCCCTGAAAGTACAGAATGTACCATCTGTTTATCATGTACCCATTGAATATGATCTTTTGGGCACAGGATTGCTGTCAGTATCACCAAGCCAAAGATGGCGATGGATGGGTTGAGAATAAAGGTTCTCTTGTGTTTGATCGTCAACAAAAGGTATGCTTAATCCAACGAAATATATACTTTTTTATGTGGTGCTTCTGTAATTTAGTGTGAAAATATAATTTTAAAAGTTAGTCCTTAAACCAGGTCCTGATGCTTGGGGGGCTATCCTGGCTTTGACTTTTGTGTGCTTTAGTTTTTTATTTCTGGTTTTTGAAAATCATCGAGCCACTTGTAATTGTATGAATCTTAGAAAAAGATCAGAATAGCGCTGTTAGGAAAGCCATTTACCAACCTTAGAATTTGGTTTTCTTTGAAGCAAATTCTGTCTTATTCAAGGCTTACCTGGTCCTAGTTTCCCCCACACAGCAGGATCCCATACTCTAAAGGACATTGATATGGGTCATATATCTCATTTCATGTTCATAGTTTCATCTTTCTGTTTCCACTAATATGAATTTTTAAAGATTACCAAGATTATTTTGGTATATGATCTCAAAGTTTGAGTGTATGTTGTGTGACCTTCTTTCTGATGCAATTTCTGTAGAGTGGTTTAAAATATATATTGTTATTTTGTTTATTTATTTGCTTGAGAACCTCTTTCTCCTGCAAGTAATATGTTATTCATATGTAGGTGGAAATTCCTCGTGCTTTTGTTTGTGCTGAAAGCAGAATTTTTGATGTGTCAGAGTGGGCTTCATGTCAGGTTAGTCTGTCAATCCTTCCCTTGCTTATGGAATTGTGTTATGTGTTGAGATTTTTTAAAAAAAAATGGGTTCAACGTAAAACCGTTAGCAATTGTGTGACTACTTATTTTCAGTATTGTGTTTGTGTTATTCTGGTTATGATGTTGATGTTATTGTATATTTGTATAATATTATTGTATATTTGTATAATAATCTATCTGGTTTAATTACCACTGGTTTAATCACGAACATTTGTGCCATGATGAGATAGATGGGAATCAATAACAGGAAACTAGATTCCGAAGATAAACAAAAAGATCTTGTTATACAAGTGGGATATGATATTTGATGGATATATGGAGAAAATTTATCTGACTTTAGCCTTCACATCATCTTCCTCTGTGGCGTGGCTGGTGGGTGTGTTCTGTTTTGTTGTTTGGAACTTTGGATGTCAGGATGGAAGAGAACAACATGACTTGTTCAGCTCCTTGAGGCACTTGCATGTTGGAATGTGTTACATTAGGAAATGATTTGCCTGTTGTGAGTGTTGCGACTGGGCTTGTGTCTTTCTAAAACTTTGCACTCGACCTGTGTAATAGAAGTATGTTTCCTAAAATGTAAAAGAAAAAGTGTAGGCAATTGGTCTGCTCCTCGGATAGATCATTCCAAGCAGACGCATCATTCGAAGTTCCATTTTTTGGCCAAGCACATTCATCTACAGATTTGTTTCCATGCTACTTTTTTTAAAATACAATGAGTGTGTCAGGCTGTTGAATACTGCAATCAAAGTGTTAAGCTGATTATTAATCTGAACTCTTGAGATTTATCAATGCGAATGCTGGTAACCTAGTTTCTATTTGGCTTTTGAGTAAAGACATGGTAAGCGGTTGTATTGTGAATACAGGGGATGGAATGCAGACCAAACACCCACAGGCCGAGTTTCCATGTAAACATGGTGGGATTAGAGAAGTCGAGTCAGAGGTCCAACTCAAGCCGATATCCATGGGATTTGGATGCTGAGATGATGGACGAAGAGGATGAATTTGAAATATGGCTTCAACAAGCGCTGGCATCGGGCCTATTTTGTGAACCTTCGAAGCGCAGGAAAAGCTGGAGTCCATTCAAACTGCCTCAGAAAAAGGGGAAGAACCAATGGAGGAGATCATCGTAGGAGACAATTTTGTGAGTTTGTTTAATCGGATTGTTCCACCAAATGTGGAGACGTATTGTACGGTGAGGGGAGGGGAGGGGACGATGGATGGAGGAAGGTAAAAGTAGTAGTGGGTTTTACACGGTTGATGAATTACTTTACTCTGTAAATATTTCAGAAACCCTCTGGAATTTGTGAGGATTTGCAAAACTGATGCTCTTTGTGTACATTCACTGATAAGTGCCAACCAGTTGAGCAGATGAAATAAAGTTAGATGAATTTTTTTATTTTCTCTCACAATTATTTATTACCTTTGTGTTCTGTCAAGTCTCTTGTAAGAACAAGAATCATATGATCACGAGATCCATCCCAATCTTCCCCGACCCATCTCACGCAAGTTTTTGCTTAATAAATGAAGCGCACTCCTCTTTTACATAAAATTATTACATGTACTATCTTGCACAACATTTTGCCTAATAAATAAATGTAAAATAACAGAATATTAATAATATTGCTTAACATAAAAATGCGTTAACCATCGTATTTATTTATACACATTTTCATATCTATTCGTCTCAGCATTTTTGCGCTCCTATAAAAATAATAATTCAACATGCTAATAATATCCTCATAACAATAACAATACAGTATTATAAAATATTACCTGCGGTTGGAAAACTCACATGCACATATGAACTCAATTGAACATGAACAGAGAGTAATCTCACTAACCTCTTAGTATAGAGTTTTCATTGCAGCGGAATAAATAATCTGGATCGTACACGAACCAATCGGCACTCACGAATAAACTGTGATCTTTGTATCAAATCTTACAACATAGAGTTGTAGATTATATTTCACAATATGACATTAACTGAAGAATATGAAGAACTGTATTTTGAATCGTGAATTTGGGGGAGAAATCACAGAGAATTCTGCATTCGTGTCTCAAGCGTATTCCTGATAACTGCTTCACGCAGTATATTTAATCCTCAAAAGATAAGAGTTAAGTAACTAACTCTTAACTCCTCTCTCTCTTATCCACAACATCATATGTGGATTAATTTATGGTTGATGCTAAACATCCATCCATATACTTTAAAAAGTGTATTTTTACGAATCTACCCTTTAATAAAAAAACTCTAAACCCTACCAATATAAACACTAACCTTTAAAACTATAAATCCTATATCAATATACCCTAAACCACAGGATTAAGTATAATTAAATGGATTAGAACGTGATTTTCTTAAGATTATGGATGTCCAGAATATAGACAAACATCATTACTCTTAATTTATATATATTTATATATTAAATATAAATAATATTAACTATTATTTACACTTGCATTTTCAGCCCTTTTTCTAAAAAACATATTTTATAAACTAAAACCAACAATTTTTTTATTTATTTGGGAATTAACCAAATACATACGCGTGCATAGAGAGTATTGCATTCATTATTTAAAGCACGTGTTATTTAATGAATTGCGCGAAACCCGTCTTAAGTTTTGTTATGCTTAATGTTGTTGCTTTCGTGAACCGCAATGGCAAAGAGAATCTCATATATACTAAAATAAGATTAAATAAAATAAAGAGAAAATTGTTGCTTTGGGGAAGAGCAAGCTTGGCTATTAAAAGTGGTATCATTCATCATACTATTTTGATTTGACTCAGCTTTTGAAATCCTGTTTGAACAACATACTCCCAAAATAAGATGTAACCACTTCATAAGTTGATGTTCTTTAAAAAAAAAAAAAGTTATTTTGATTATCCTTAAATTTATCAAAGTACACAACAAAATCCTCATCAATAAAATTCATCATCTTGTTCTAACATAAACACTGATGCAACATTTTCAAGATGAGGTAAGTGAAATCCTATATATCCATTAAATAGCATTACTATCCTTTTACCATCTACTCAACTATTTAACACCTTGGATTTTACACTACAAAAAACTGTCAAATTACCGACGGAAAATTTTCGTCGGTAATACTTGTAAAAATCGTCGGTAATGAATTTACCGACGGAATATGATCCGTCGTTGAAACCATGGTCGGTAATTCATTACCGACGGAATATAAATTCCGTCGGTAATTACCGACGGATTACCGATGTCGGTAAATTAATTTTTCCGTCGGTAAACATGTAAATAAAATTCGTCGGATGCTGTAAATTAGCGACGGATTTATCGACGGAATTAGCCGTCGTAAAGTACCGACAAAAATGTCGTAATGTAAAAAATAAAGAATTTGTTATCCGTCGTAATTTCGTCGGTAATTACCGACGGATTAATCCGTCTTAAATTTAGTGACGGAAAATTCCGTCGGTAACTGTAGTTCTTCAAATTACAAATTTTATTTACCGACAAAATGTTCCGTCGCAAATTTATTTATATATTTTAATTTTATATTATAAAATTAATATTAATACCTGTTAAATAATATAAATTTCTAATTAATTATATATTCAAAACACAAGCCCAATCTAATATTTAAATTCAACGATCTCCACAATTTTAAATAGTTTATTCAAATTTAACACAAAGTATCAAATTCTACTCAATCCTTGACACAAAACATCTAAATACAATAAACATGATCACAAGTCTCCCAAATCAGCATCAACCTCGTCATCAACATCAATATCGTCATCAGCATCAATATCATCATGACCGACACCAGACGTAGATCCACCACCATAAGGAGAAGTCATTGTATTTCTACCTCGCACAATTTCCATAAGTTGTTGCACTTGGGCTTGAAGCGCTTGAATTTCTGATTGCATCTCAGTACGCACCTCCAAAATCTTTTCATCTAACTGTTTCTTGCACTCTGATTTTGAACAGACACCTTGAGTAACACTAGATTGGCTGCTTGAACTTCCTTCTCCCAAATTTCCAATGCCGAAGATGCGACCTTTTTTTGGCTCAACAGTTTGACGGAAGATATCTCCCATATTAATTTCAGGAGTATCAAACATTTGACTCAGGTCATCTTTCTTTTGTTGTATTGCTTTCTGTGAATTTACATGGTTAATAATGAATTATTAATCAAATATTACAGATTTATCATTTTACTTACAATCGTAAATACTTTAAAAACACAAAATATTATACTTACAGCCACATTTTCAGCTACTGCATAGGCGTACTTTCCATTTTCATCCGGAGGGTGGAAGTTTAAAAAGATGTCATACTCATTGGCTTCCATTTTATGCTTTTTGGCCTTATTAACAAAGAAAACAAATTAAACATATTTGTATACCAACACAATCTACAAAAAATTAAACATATACGTCATATTGGTATTTCTTGCCATCAATTTTAGCCCAATCATTAAAAAGATTAATTAACACAATAGATATTTATAAAAGATAAGTGAATAAGAGATAGAAACTCAGAAACTTTTCAGCAAATTCACAAGCTCCTACTGAACCTTCTTTATGACAAGAAATACCAGTACCCTCTCCTACCGGCTCGCTTCGACGATTTTTCTTATTCTGTTCAGCCTTTGCTATTTCTTTTGGATCTTGCCAATGAGCAATAAAGCTAGCCCAAGCCTCATCAGTCATATATTCTGGTTTTTCATTGTTATCTTCCCATATTTTCTTTCAGTCGTGGACAATGTCACCATAACGAGGAGCACATAAAAAGTTCCATTTGTCCGGAACTAGTGCATCGATGTCTTCGCTCCACACGCATTTTTCTACATAAATTAAATAAAAGATTATATTATATCAAAATAGAACTCTAAACTTTTTAATACATACCTTAAACTCTTCAAAATATATACGTTTGGTCTCCGCAGAGATCTTCTTCCAACGAGTTGCTCCTTTTTCAACCCGACCTAAAACTACTCTAAACATGTGGGATAGTTTATGACCAGGTTGTAAACTACAAATTAAGCAAATCATGGTTACACAACATAATTTATAATTATACCCACTATAAGAATTATAAGGAAAGAATTACCTTCCCTTAATGATCCGTACTTTTTGCTTTTTGGTCGTAGTTTGAGAATTCACTACAGCAGATAATGTTGATTGTGCTGGTGCAGATGGTATAATAGGTGGAGCTGAGGTTGATGGTGCAGAAGGTATGGGAGGTGGAGCTGAGGTTGATGGTACAGATGGTATGGGAGGCGGAGCTGAGGTTGATGGTTCGGAAAGTATAGGTGTTGCAGCTGAAGTTGATGGTGCAGCCGAAGATGCACTACGTCCACCCCGTCTACCACGACCACGTCCACCTGTCATCTACAACCCAAAAAATTGTAATATATCCAATTTCTCAAGCAATAAAGTATATTAAATATTATAAAGTAAAAATAAAAAGAAGAAGATGAAACTCACAAAAGTCGTTATACATATCATATATAGTTTGTGAAATACATCTCGAAAATCGGTGTCAAGAGTTATTTTCTGAATCTGAATTATTCAAATTTTCAAAACTATTTTCAGATTGCAACTCTTCATCGATATCATCTTCCTCATCAATGATTTCCATGGATGCACCACTCTCATCGTTTAAATCTGACGGACCATCATCTGATTGCACATTGTTTGGCTCATCTATGAAATCCTCTTGAAACGGAGGAGGAATAGAATCTTCACAACTTTTGGACATTTTTGCAATGTGCAACTTTGACTTTACTTTACAAACTGGCCACCAATCACTCTTTGTTTTCTTCTCAGTTGGATATGTACAATAATACACTTGGACCGCTTGAATTGCCAATACAAATGGCTCATATTGACTGAACCTCCTTTTGTGGTTAATCTCGACAAGTTTATATTCCGGATGAATTCTTGTTCCCAAAGGTGATGGGTCAAACCACTCGCACTTGAACAACACAACATTTTTCACAGGTAAACCAGGATAATCTAATTCAACTACCTCATGCAACATCCCATAATAGTCACTCTCATCTGTAAAGTAATTTGTTCCTTTTATGCAGACCCCACTATTTGATGTTGATTTAGAAGCTCCATAACGAACAATGTGGAATTTATAGCCATTCACATAATATCCATGATATATGTTAACTTTGCGAGATGGGCCATTTGAGAGATCTCTAATCATTTTACTATGAATGATTGGATTGTTGAGTACCTAATAATATAAGTCGTTGTAAGGAGATTTTTGAATTATGTATTGCAAGAATCTTACAATATGCAGAATATATAAATTTAGGGAATTTACTCTTACATGAGATTTGAACCAAGTTGCAAATTCACTTGCTATCCTTGAATCAATCTCGCCAACTGACATGATTGGGTGACTATACTGCAACTCAGTTGTGTAAACACTTCAAAAACAATAGGTGCGATCATTAACAATGAAATATATTAAGAGTTGAGCATAATAATAATGTTATTACTTGTATTAACAAGTGATAAAACTTACTCTATATAAGGCTGGACTTCTTTACAATTCAGTAATACGTATGAGTGTGCTGCTCGAAACTCCGCATCATCTAGATATCTTTTCTTTGCCTTTTTAAATGCACGACCGGGCAATTGAAAAATAGAAAGACATTCACTATTACCCACGACAAAATCTCCACAACCATCATCATTTCGAGGAATCTTATTGTGTCTTGTCATCACATGATCCTCAAAATAATAAGAACAGAATGATGATGCTTCCTCTACTAAATAAGCATTGCAAATCGAACCTTCAACCTTTGCTTTATTTCTTACATTGTTCTTCAACTTGCGAAGGTATCTCTCAAAAGGGTACATCCATCTGTACTGAACTGGACCGGCTATCTTTGCCTCATAAGCCAAATGAACTGGTAGATGCTCCATTGAATAAAAAAAACTCGGTGGAAAGATACGTTCAAGCTTACATAATATCACTGGAATGTCCTTATGCAAACGTTCCATGTCTTCTTCCTTGATGGTTGTAGAAGTTAAGTCTTTGAAGAACAAGCTTAATTCAGTGATAGCTTTCCAAACATGCTGTGGGAGTAAATCATGAAATGCCATTGGGAGCAATTGCAGCATGAATATGTGGCAATCATGGCTTTTCATACCAAACATTCTCAATTTTTTCTTGTCTACACATCTACTCATGTTTGAAACATAACCATCAGGAAACCTCAGCTCTTTGATCCACTCAAACAAAACTTCCTTTTGTTTTTTGTTAAGAGCATACATGCCTTTGGAAATTTTCCTGGCTCTTCATTCTTCTTTAACTCAGGACGTCGACAGTAATCATTCAACTCATCTGTTAATTTACGAGTATCTTTTGTCTTTCCTTGAACATTCACCACAGTATTGAATATATTATCGAACACATTTTTTCAATGTGCATTACGTCCAAGTTATGTCGAATCAATAAATCACCCCAATATGGCAAATCCCAGAATATACACTTCCTTCTCCAACCCAAATTTTTAAGCGATTCATTGACTTCACAACCACCTAGTTCAGTTACCTTTTTAAACCCTAAATATTCTATCTCAGCCAAGATCTCGTGTCCCGACATAATTGGAGGAGACTCGGTGAAAACAGTTATATTCTTGAGGAATCAATTCTTATTTCACCGCCATGTGTGATCATTAACCAAAAACTTTTTATGATTGTCAAACCATGACTGCTTCCCACTACACTTAAGGGTAAAGGCTTCTGAATGATGCATGCAATAAGGACATGCTAATCTTCCTGCAGTACTCCATCCACACAACATTGAATAAGCTGGAAAATCACTTATTGTCCATAAAATTGCAGCTCTCATCATGAAATTATTTTTCTTGGAGACATCATAAGTTTCCACTCCAACTTCCCATAATTGTATCAACTCATGTATAAGGGGTAAAAGAAAAACATCCAATTTCTCCTTTGGATTCTGTGGCCCAGGAACTAACACAGTAAGAAAAATGTGTTGTTCCTTCATACACATGGATGGAGGCAGATTGTAAGGCGTAAGGATAACTGGCCAAGATGAGTATTGCTGCCCCGATTGACCAAATGGCTGAAATCCATCAGTGCAAAGACACAATCTTACATTCCTACTTTCAGCTGCAAACTCAGGAAATCTTTCGTTCAATTGTTTCCATGCCTCCGAGTCGGATGGATGTTCCATGCCCTGATCCTTGTCATGATTAGCATGCTACCTCATCTCTTTAGCCGTAGCTTTAGAGGCATACAATTTTTGTAAACGCGGAGCCAAAGGAAAGTAATACATAATCTTGCGGGCTACATTTTTCTTATCATATCGAGGTTCATTACAGAACTTGCAACAAGTCAACTCCTCATCTGCTCACCAATAAATCATGCAATTCTTAGGACAACAATCAATCTTTTGCACTGGTAAGCCCATTCCCCGTAGCAATTTCTTGCACTTGTAGAAGTTGTCAGGAACGGAGTTTTCTTCAGGTGCTAACTTTTTTATTAATCCGACAACCTCATTAAACAACTTTTTGGACATGTGATTCTCTGATTTCATGCTCATAAGTCGAGAAATGAATGATAATTGTGAATGAGTACATCCGGGCCACAAGTCCTGGTCTGCTGCTTCAAGCATGTCAAAGAATTTTTGAGCTTCTGGATTAGGATTCTCTTCATCAACGTTTTCAGCATTAAAAGCTGGTCCAGCCGCATCCATGACCATTTCGTGGTATGGACTATATTCTTCCTCATTCATTTCTTGATGAGATGAAGAAATTGATCTATCAACATCTATCTCCATGTCATTTCTCGACCATTGCCCACCATGGAAAACCCACTCAAAATAATCTGGAATGAATCCATTTTTGACTAGATGTCCTTTTACTACGTCAATAGGTAAAAAGCCTTTGTTTCGATATTTTCTTTTAACACATGGACACTTAATTTTTTCACCATCCTTCCACTCATGTTGACTAGTTGCAAATTCAATGAATTCATCAACTCCTTTCAAAAATTCACAAGTAAATCCCCCATGTCTCATGAGATTGTACATCCAGAAACGAGTTGACTTCATTGTGCAATCTAGTCTATATAATCGTAATTATTTATTTTCATTGTGTAAAAGATTAATGTATATTCAATTATTACCATAATTAATAGACATGAAAAAACACAAATTCACATCCAAATAAGACATAAATTTGAAAGTAAGTCGTAAGCATAGTTGTTAAAGGCGCGCCTAAGGCGCTCAGGCTCTAAGGCTTAGGGTATCAGAAATGTCTATTAATGAGATGTATCATATATGGTAAAAGAGGTTTAGTAAGAAAATTTATGTTTTATATAAAGATTCTTAATCTTAATTAATTCGTAATTTAAAGGTTTTCATAATTAATGTCAAAGATATACAGTATATTATAAGATGTAGTATATCTTTCCAAATTATACGGATTTAGGAAAATCTTATTCTCAATTAATCTGTAGTTCTAATTTTAGTGGAATATTTTCTAATCTTGTTATATATATGTATATGTATAATAATAATAATAATAATAATTTCTTCTTAGTGTTTAAATTTTAGGGTTTTTTTTTTCGTTTTTTCCCATTAAAATTTGGATATTTACTTTTTTTTCTTTTTCTTTTTTCTAATACAGTATATCTCTAATGCTTGATATAAAAATTATTGTGAAATAAAATATTTGAACTAATACAATTATATGCTCCCACGTTATATTATATTATATTATATTTATATAAGGAATTATATAAAAGGGAAATATTGTAATAAATCTTCACGGAAAATCTTTCCTAGGTTTCAAATTTTCCAAAACTAAAATCGGGGGATTCAAACCGGGATTCATGTCTATCAAATGTAAGCTAAAATCACTGCTAACACCTTCAAATGACAAAATACTTAAAATCCTCACTTTAGATTCACCAATTAAATAAGCAACACATGTAATCACACTCATGTATTGAACAAAAGACACAATCTTACTCTATACGCTGTGCTTCCAGCTATTTCAACAGCAGCGCCTCCAGCGTGTGCAAACCTATTAACCCATCCTGTAACAAAACTTAAGGTTAATACTTAATAGTTGCAGAGCACCAGGAGCATATCCTGCCACATGATTGATAAAAGTGGTGGAGAAGTGAAATGGAAACTACATTTACTATCAAATGCTATGTCATCTCACTTCTACTGCAATTTATCATTCGTAAGTCCAACTAACATAACAGCTCATACTTGAAGAAGTGGGCAGGACTATTACAGTCCAACATAATTTCATAATTAACCTCCAAACACATGAAGTTTCTCATGCAAGAGAAAACAAGACCATCATCAGAAGATTTTTAAGGAGATACTCTACATTCTACACTTTCTTTGAGAAAATATAATTGTTTCAAAAGATCTATCAGAATGATAAAATTACTGTATACACAAAAAAAGGAATAAAAGTGCTCTGTTAAGAACCAAACTGAATATGACTATTTCCAGCATTCATAAAGGAATAGGAGATTGATACATGAATATCTGATGAAAAGTATCTTAGTGAACGACAAGTTCTACATTACCAGAGTGAGTGCGCAACATCATATATGTATGTGTAAGACTGTAAGAGTGAGAGAGAGGAACTACAATTACCAGGAAGCTTTGGCACACCAAGTCGTTCACAAAATGCATCACAGATATGATTACAATTCTTAGATAGCAAATCATAAGACTGACCAGGCCACTCTCGACTAAGTTCTCTCAGGATTTGGTTAACCTTGGAGAAAGAGAAGGATGTTTTCCCAAGTTTAATAGTTTCACGGTATGCATACATTGGGTTCTTTGTTGCATCAACCAAAATTAGTGAAATGTATGCAACAAATCAGCACGTTGCCACACCTCCCACAAAAAATGAACCCCCCAAAACATAAAAAAGAAAATTCATTAGGAAATCAAGACACCATTCCATAAAACCACAGTCTGAAATAGAGATTTGATGGGGAAATAGATAGCTAATGTATAAAAACTATGAGAATTTATTTCAGAAATTAGGGCTCACACAGAAAAAAGAAGAAGATAAATTAGGTGCAGATGCATATGTAAGACGCCGTCGTGAGTCACATGTGGTCGACGTTGGTGGGAAGGCTATGGACGAGAAGATATTGCGAGCACTTCAAACGACCTGCTCCTTGCCGGCGAATCGTACCAGCTGCTCCCGCTGCTGGACAGAGCTCGCGGGGGCCACATCGCGTCGAACAGTGTGCCTCCAGGGACGGCGGCACTGTACAGGATGTCGTTCGGGTGGTCGAGGAAGGAGGCGGCAGCGGCGGGCGGGGGGTTCTGGAAGGTGAAGCTGGTGATTAGCCCAGAGCAGATGCGAGAGGAAGGAGTGGCCCGTGAGAGGATGAAATGGGAGTGAATGAAAAACCCTAATTTAATTATACTTCACATTACCGACGGATTATTTCGGTTGCTAAATCCAATTAGATAAATTATTCAAAGTATTTTACATATAAATTGGGGGTTGTTTACCGATGGATTTTATTCCATCGGTAATTTGAAAATAAAATTGAAAAATCACTACATTTACCGACGAAATTTATCCGTCAGTAATTTAAAATTATTTTACATTTATTATTTGTGACGAATATTTTCGTCGGTAATGAACAGAATGAAAGGGCAAACATATTCACCTAATTTACCGACGGTTTCAAATTCGTCGGTAACGTATTCCATAGAAAAATTTTCAATTTAGATATTTACCGACGGAAACATGTCGTCTGTAAGTTTCCGGGAAATAATCCCTCCGAATTAGCGACGAAATTCACGACGGTTAATATTCCGTCACAAATTATGTCGCTAATCCGTCGGTAACAACGTCGCTAAATAACTTTTAATGATTTTTTCCACACATATCGACTTATTATGCTGATTTGTCAGTATTCCGTCGGTAATTATCGAAAGAAATATTCCGTCGGTAATTCCGTCGGTATTCCGACAGTTTTTTGTAGTGTTATCTGTATGTATCATAAACTAGTGCAACCCTCATGCTCTGTACGCAGTCACGAACCTCTGGATTCCAGCAAAATCAGAAACAATATTTATGCCACGGAAACATCCACTCGCCTTCGTTTCCATGTAATCTGCAAGGAATTTGCTCTGTTTATCACCATTTGTCTGCAAAGCAAAGGAAGCAGGACAAGACACATGAGTCCACATGTCGAAAAAAAGAAATGTCAGAAATTGATTGAGATCACAATTCATAAGTTAACTTCAAAAGAAAAACTTGCATCCAAAAGGATTGATATTTTGCACCAAAGGTAACAATCTACAAAGTTATTCGTAATAGGCATTGTACCCTTTAAAACACCAAATCCTACAGCATCGTCCGTTGTCTAGCCATAACTGTATTGAAGGCAACAAACAACAAACCTCTAATGCATTATGCATTGTGTATATTCTTAGCCATAAGTTGTAAAAAAATACAAAGACAGATGGGCTTTATAGTTTATAAGATAGATAGATAGATATCTGCAGCATGAGATGCATCCAAACAAGAAATTTGGTAGAACGGCATTAAGCCGCATGTGGCAATTAATTCTCATTCTACTGCAATAGACAAAGTCTAAAAGAAAATAATTGTCATCTCTCTGATAACTATGAAACTTTCAGGCTAGATATGGAGGGGTGACCAGCTCATTTTGAAATATAGGGAGTTTAGTAGGTCTGTTGCCTTGGTCTATTACTAGTGCAAATAAACTGGAGTCAAGACCGTAGTCGGCCAGGTGAAATGCTAAAGCTGATTCTACCTTTTCAGCACGCTATATAAGCATAAAGCAATAATGCTTAAAAGACAAACAATTGCTTATCCACAGCACTACCCTTACTATCCCAGTGATCTTTCATAAATAAGAACCAGTGCCTTATTCGTCCATGTGAATAGCTGTATGGGAACAGGAAGAATAAAGAATAATACCTCCAGCGCGAAAAATCCGCCAGGTTTCAACATTGAAGCAGCTCCATTGCACAGGTGGATCAGGTCATCCATGCCATTTGGTCCTCCATCCAGAGCAAGTCTTGGTTCATATCTAGAGACCTCAGCTTGTAGCCCATCAATGTCTTCACTTGGGATGTATGGTGGGTTGCTAACAAGTCCACTGAGTTCCCCTTCGACTTCCTT
This sequence comes from Pogostemon cablin, assembly GCA_023678885.1. Classification (NCBI taxonomy): domain Eukaryota; kingdom Viridiplantae; phylum Streptophyta; class Magnoliopsida; order Lamiales; family Lamiaceae; genus Pogostemon; species Pogostemon cablin. Next base: position 41,331,717 of record CM042959.1, on the reverse strand, counting down.
CAGCGGATCGAACCACGACCCCTGCTTCACCTCAATCCTGTCCTGATATAGTCACTGCTATGCCTTAGAACCATGCCATTAAAGGAAATCGAGCAAATGCATCAACAAATTACCAATGAGGAGATATGTGTATCAACATGATTATGTGGGTGATCATTCATTGATCAATAAAGCACTAAGGTACCATAATAACAACATTATATCATTGTTTGGATAATTAGCTACCCTGTTTTCAACCCTAAACCCTAATTAGCTACCCCCACCCAACCCCCCCAAATTCAACACAGATTATATACACATGTTAAAGAAAGAAATCAGAATGCAGAGTTCTAACCTGCAGACAATACCTCTGCACGTTATACGACGCAACGGCAACAGAAATGGGGATCAAGTCTATGGCAATCACTCTCGCACCACCGGCCCCCAAATTCCGGGCTATCGCAATTGCTAGGGCTCCACTTCCAGTCCCCAAATCAGCCCACAAACCATTCCTCAGCTCTTCGTTTTGCTTAACCGCATCGTCAACCAAATCCACGATCATCTCAGTTTCGGGCCTCGGAATCAAAACCCCTTCTTCAACATTCAATATCAAATCTCTCCAGTGCTCACACCCCACTATGTACTGAAACGGCCTCCTTTCCTCGATCCTCTGCTTCCACAGCTTGTACAGGTCGTCCAAACACACCCTTGTCTGTACCGGAGCTGCGTCGTCGGAATTGCTCCCCGGCGAGAGCATGGAAGGCTGTTCGAGTGCGTCTTCGACGAGCCATTTGAGCTCCCTGCAGAGGAGTGTGGAGTCTGGGCCGTTGTCCAGGTCCAAGAAAGTGGAGCCCACCGAGGAGGCCTGATTCTTGGCCCAATTATGCCATTTTTTGAGCTCAGAGAGTGTGGCGCGGAATACCGGCGGCCGGAGGTAAAGAGGAACCTGGGGCTTTACTAGAACGGCGGAGGAGGTTATGGGTCGTCCCGGATTCGGGCGGAGCGAGAAGAGGGGTTGGAGAATGGAGGAGAGAGAAGAACAGGTAAAGCCAGCGGACTTCATCTCGTCCACCCGGAATCCACGAAATGTCATTATCTCGAGGTTTTTGGGCCAGCCTTTGGAATTTTTTATTGGGCTATCTGTTACAACTTACAAGCAGTAATCCAATACTCCTCCGTCCAAAAAAAAAAAAAATCACTTTTGATTACAATACTTTTGAAAAATAAATACTAAAGTTATCATACGTATTAGGTAGAGTGGTTTTTCTTTTTTAAAAAATAAAGTGGATGAGCAATGTTAGTTTTTTTTACTTTTTAACTTTATGTTAAATCAATGTATAAGAGGTATGTGGTGATATATGTAAAAGAGTATTATTAATTGATATAAGAGAATTGATGAGAGAGATAGAGAAAAAAAAGTATTAATTGAGAAGATAATAATATTTAAAAATGGGTGAATTATGGATTAATAGGGTTTAAAAGTTTACATACGAGTAATTTTGAAATCTGAATGTGGATTTTAAAAATCAAAATTTATTTTTTAAAACCCAAAACAAATATAGTGCATTGATTTATGTCCTATTATACCTTTCGTTTTCTTTTCGGATTCCGAGGATGAGCCGGACGATCCTAACATCTTTCTCTGTTTGTTTTCGGTTTACCTGAGTTTTAAAAATCAGCTAATAATAGTATATATAACGACCCAATTTCAGAAATAAATTTCCATGACATATTGTTATCAAAAAAATTCTATAAAAGAAATTATAAATGTTCATAAACAAAAATGTTTGCAACTTTGTAAATTATTCTATTAATAAGTCTTGTTTCTCTTTTTATTTTTATTTTAAATATGAATGAAATATATAAATTTCTAAAATATTAAAATAACTTCTATGACTTACTTAGGAAAGGAAATAATTTTCCACTTACCACTTATATAAATAGGGGACTCATTTGTATAATTTATCACCACCAAAAAGTAAGTGAATTAACTTAAGTTAAAAGAAAATTTTTATATATGATAAATAAATGAATAAATAAAATGATTAAATGATAAGCACATCAAAGGCAGTAGAAGAATCAAATTAAGATTTAAAATTTGTAAAAATATACTGACCTGTCGTGAAAATTATCTAAAAGTTCAAGATAAAATATTATAAAGTCTACCGGGACAGATCCATTACTATAGATTTAGAGACTATAAGGTTTAGAGAAGTAAGTAAATATCCATAAGAATATAAAATTATTAACCTTTTGGAAAATTATCAACATTTAGGATAATATATAGAAAATCTTTGCCTAATAACTTATAAAGAAATATAAAGTAAACTTTTATTAAAGACAAACATTTAGCTTCCACCGGGTCATACCTCGTCTTGCTCCTCAATCTGTGAAAATAATTTTATTGAAAGGGGTGAGTAAACAATGACTCAGTGGGAAAATATTCGTCTACCATATTATGCACACATATTCACACAAATGTAATCATACACCATGAAATTTTCTGTGACTGTGATGATCGATCATGGAACTCAGCGGGCATTACCCGAGGACCAATTAAGAATCCCGACACCTGAAAGTGCCCTGGTTCATATAACTATGATAGTACTGCAAGAGTACTCTATGACTGTGAGACTGTGAAATAATTCATTAAATGCAAACACGTGAGCACATACAGTAGACAAAAAGGTTTAGAATTCCCCACCTCAAGTTTGCTGAAAACACGATGATATGCACACCCTTTATCTTAATGCTCACGGTTAATATCACCTAAGCATAATAAAAATGAATAAGCATATATATGTACGATCTTAAATAGATAGAAATCGAGATGTACAATACGTAAAGTTAGGAATTTAGGAAATGGGTTTCCTAATACAACGTCTAAGGCTGCGATCCATCGATCCTATCCACCTCGGTTACGCTTAAATCCATTTAAGACTGATTATTAAATAGTCCTTCATAGCTACATCAATAAACATCGTAACTGGCAAATTCATTTCTGTAAGATAAGACCCGCTTCCCTATCACATCATTTCGTAATAATAACATTCAGATAAGCTTTAGCTTAACAAATCTGTAACATAGCATTATATTGAAAGTTTACATGGATTATCATGGAACAGTATTTGAAACCGTAACCCCAACATATACCAAGATCTAACCTCATACTCATTGAATTTCTATGAAGCGTACATATAAGCATGTATAGACAAGTACTACATGATTATGCCCAAATAAGAACTCTCCCATCTACGCTATGCACATCTATAAATCCACATGCTTCGAGACAATCCCCTTACATAAAAGATCAAACTATCGAAATCATAATTGGGATGAATTAGAGCAGAAAGGAGGGCTACTAGTTGGATTTTGGTAAGAGACTCTAGCAAACACAAGGAATCAACGTATATTGTAAGTGTTGGATTGTATACTAAAAGTCTAGCTTTAGTATGAACAATGTCATAACAATATTCGAAATGAGAATCATTGATCAAATGATTGCATCTTATAATTTATTTTATATGCATGATGCAATAGTCCATTTACTTTATATTGTAGATAATATGTTGTGCGACAACACGCGGAAGATCATATTATCGGTTTCCTTATAAAGTATAAACAGATGCTCACAACTGAGATAGACGGGGACTCTCTATCGGTATGGTTGTAGTGTGGTTTGGTATTAGCTTGTCTTGGCTATAGAATCACATTAGTGCACTTGTGTGTATTGAGCAGGACCGCCTGAGGTCGTTCTTCTTATACTGACTATATAGTAGAACTTGATCTCTGTTATTATGGAAGTTCGTGCTCTTAATCCCTATACAATAACCTCGACACGTAGGGCAGTATGTATTTCTTTGATTCATCAATGGGTGAGATTTATAAGTATTAAATCAACAAACTCGGTGAGTTGGAGGAAGTAGTGCTGTATCTATGGTGTGCTGTTGATTGTAGAAGGAATCCATGTCCGTCATAGGTTGATAATGTCCCCTTGAGGAGCTCATAAGGTTTATCATGTAAATCTTGCAAGTGGATTAATTTCCGGCATGATAATAAGGTTGAGTGGTACTACTCTTGGATAAGATATTAATTAATTTGAGTTGTCAGTAACTTAATTAATTAATGGGCATTGTATATCTTAAACATGGGGAGACTGTCGGGCTTATAATAAGAAGGAGCCCAGAACATAATTTTGGGATTGGACGGGTAGTGCAGTAATAATATTTTAGTGGACTATATTATTATTATTGGATTTAATTAAAAGCTTTAGGCTAAGCTTGGTTAATTAAATTCAATTGAGGCCCAGCCCAATTTCTCCTCCTGGTCCCTGCTGTAGCCCAAGTATATAAGTCATCTCAGTTCCTGTTAAACCTAAGTCAGTGCCTTATTTGACATACGGGAGAGAACAGAGAGCAGATTGAGAAGACTCTGGGGATTGTTGACCACCCAACACCAGAGTTGACTTTGGGACATACAGTAGAAGATCAGAGGTGTTCTTCACTGCTGTTCATCCTCTACATCGACCCAGAAGTACGGTAAACTTGTTTTTTGCTTCCGCTTATTTGTTTGCCTGAAAATCCTAACGGATCACGTTGAACCGCACGATCCAATTGCCAACAATTGGTATCAGAGCGTTGGTTTCGTGGTGAAAACGTGATTCATTAGTTTATTGTGATTATTTGATTAATTGAATTCTATCTGGATTAATCACATGTTGAGCAGTCAGTCCGTATATGAATATGTGATTGAAGTTTACTTTATAATCGCATATTGCTTTGTGTTCTATGGTTGTGATTAGAAGTCAGTGTTTTCTTCTTTAATTGAATACACTGTTCACACTTATTGTTCATACATACACAAAGAAAAGTACAAAAATCCAGAATCAACTGTATCCTTTGTATCACACGGGTGTGAATCCGTCGGCGCGTGATGACTGGCAAAAAAGAGTCATCCGACGGCGCGTAAAGACTGGTACGAGTGATGGCGGCGCGTGGTGTCTGGAAATCGAAAGCGTTGGCGACAGGCAAAGTCTGCTGAATCGATCTGTCACGACTGACAGCGGCGTTCCGAGCGCGTCTGATTCGGCTTCCGGGCAGGCCCACTGCAAGTCTCGGGTAAGTCGACACGGGAGTGATCGAGTCTGAAGGGGATCGGAGCAGATCGGCGAAGCGCATCGGACGATCAGAGAGAAAGATTGGGGCGCCGTCGTGGCTGGCGGCGCGAATCCAGATTGGGACATCGGGAGTCTTCCGGGCTTGATGGGATCGGCTGTGGGCGTGGACTCCGGCTGCAGCGAAGCCTGGTAGCGCCGGAGCTGGCGTGGCTTGTCGGCGGTGATGGCGGTCGTTGACGGCTTGTTTTTTTGGACGGCTAGCGGCTCAACTCCGATGGACTGGAGGAGGTCTGCATGCGCGACTGAGGATCGATTGGAGCATCGCCGGCGGGCGCGACTGCGATACTTGCTTGCCAGTATTCTGGCGCCTCGATTCCGACGGGGGTTGAGGGCGGCACGGTTGCAGCGGCTACTCCAGTCGGCGACATTGGAAGGCACTGCGGGAAGTCATCGCGGGATGCACTGCGCATGGTTGTCGGCGGCTACTGATGAGGCGAGGCAGCGACACCACTCCTCTCCTGGTGGCTGTCGGCGTTTTTTATCAGACGACCGGCGAGGCTGGCGGCTCCACGGCGCCGCTGATGGCATCGACGGGAAGCGGCTGGCAGGATGCTGGGCGGCTGTTGATTAGGGCAGCGATGAGTCTGGGCTTATGATCTTGCTGGGCCTTTCCCCTTTTTAATTTGGTTATGGGCTCTCCTTTGGGCCCATATTTAATTAAATGTAAATGGGCTGTTGGGCCTATTTTTGTTTGATGGGCTGGGCAATTTTTATTGCTGGCCTTGACTGCTGCTTGGGCTTGAACTTATAGGCTGCTCAATTTTTTTTTAATTTGGTTTTGGGCTGCTGGGCTCAATTTTAATTAAAATTGGTTTTGGGCTGGCAGGTTTAATTAAAGGGCCCAATTCAGTAATATATTTTGGGCTGTTGGGCCCAATTTTAATTAAAATGGTAATGGGTTGCTAGACAATATGGATTGCTGAATTTAATTAATTGTGGGTAATGGGCCAAGCATGATAAATTAGTTGTTTATTAATAAGGCTAATTTTTTGCTAGTGGGCTTGGTGGATTTAATTTGGTTTTGGGCTAAAATTATGAGTCATGGATAATGGGCTTGATTAATTAATTTAGTCTGCTGCTCATTTTGTGTTAATTTGTTGCTCTTGGGCCCAAAATTAATTGATCCACTATTTATACAATTAATTATGTTATATAACTGATTAATTGATTTAATTGTCAATTATTGTTGTATATGTGACAGGCATGTTCTATGTGATTTATTTATTTAAATTGCTGATAATAGAAGCATGTCTAAGTTGTATATTTTATTCCTGAATATTATATGCATGTTATAAACCCTCGGTAATTAAATAACTAAGTGGGAGAGGGGATTGGTAATAAATTCCCGCGGCCTCCATTATTGGTTTGTTAGTAATGTGAATAGACTTGCGCGTCGGCATTAGAGCCTTCCTCCCCATCGGATGAGTTTATTCATGGATTGCTGGAACAGACTTCATTAAATAATTACGTTTGCAATGTGATGCGTATGAACTTGCGCGTTGGCTTAGACCTTCCTCCCTATCGGATGAGTTTATATGCGGTTCACTGGTACAAACTTGTAATTGATGACTATAGGAAGTTATCCGAGCGCGTGTGTACTTCTCCATCTGTAAGGCACACAAGCTTGGGCCGCGGACTTGGGGTCAAATAATGGTGCACACTTAGATGCAAATAATAAGTATCCTCCCCATCGGAGTCACTGCTTCTATTTGCATGGCTAAAGAGGAACCGACTATTAATTATTTTGTCATGAAGTTAGGTTGACAAATAAAATTAATGGGTAAAACCTTCTCTTGTAAATGTTCGGGTTTGTAAACGTCCACACTATCGTGGCTTGCAGACTCACGGTGCTTGAGATGTCGGTGAATTTTAATTTTATATTGTTTTGAGGGAATCAATATAAAAGGATAAAATTCGAAGTTTTGATCAGTATATTTATTTCTGATTCTCTGAATTTCGAATGGTATTATCTCACTAATTGTTAACTAAAAGACATTATATTTACTTGTCCAAATTAGTTGATTAGAAAAGAATCGTGATTTTGAAAATTACTGCTTAAGAAATACATGTGTTCTCTCAAAGGACGGCTCATGATGCCTATTAAAGTCTTTAGTGAAGAGATGAGAGGATCATAGAAATATGATGAACTCATGTAACTCTTCAGATACTTGAGTAATTTAAAAGGCGCAAGATCATGATAGAATTTGATGAATGAATTGGAAATATATATGGAATAGAAGTTGAAAGGGAAACCTAAGTCAATTTTATTTTCCATAATTGCCTAGATGTTTTTGAGAAAGTTCCACCTCAATTACAAAAGGATGTAAATGGTGGGAAACTTCTAACAAAACATGTGGCAAAGGAAAGCCATGTTCATCATAAAGTGAACAAGTTTAATATCTTATTTACTAATAGCCTAAACATGATTAGTGATGGCATCTACTGACACGAAGTGTGTAGATACAGGAATCACTAAATGTTTTTCACTTAGTAAGGATAAGATTGTTAATAACATGGGTAAAACTACGAAGGTAGTGGCTATTGCAGTGGGAGTTGTTTATTTATCTCTGGATAAGAATAAACGATTGATTATGAGAAATTATCTTTACGTACGTTTCATAGAAAGAATTTAATTTCGGTTTCTATGCATTAACGGATGGATACTTCATTTCATTTAAATGACATGGTCATAGTGATGAGGAATGAGGCTATAATCCGATAAAGTACGTTGGTGGATAAAAAGTATACTCTTGAATCGTGTACATCCCACAGATGCAATATATAGTAATTAATAATGCATCTTCTAATATAAGTAAGAGAAAGGAACCTTCGGAGATGAACTTAACATACATTTGGCGTCTAAGACTAATTCATTTTACTTGAGTAGGATTCAAAAGTTGATAGCCGATAGACCGTAAGGTTTATCTGAAGTGGAAACTATCGGACTTGCGAGTCTTGCTTGGAAGTAAAAATGATTAACTGCTTTTTCAAGGCTGTGGGGAATAGAGCCAAAGATATATATGTTGGAATTAGTTCATTCTGATTCAAGCGGACCTAATATTATCCAGGCAAGAGGTAGTCATTACGGTTTAACCGTGGTGGTAAATACCTCTTAGGATAGCTAGGAGCTATTAATCAGAAGTTGAGATTAAATCTCAAGTTGTCTACACCGGGCATGCCCCAGCTGAATGGTGTGGAGGATAGAAGGAATAAGGCTCTTATGATTGTGATTAGATAGATGATGAATTATTTGGAATAATTAAATTCATTTTATGGATATGCCCTAGATACAGTAATTCGTGAAACGTTTGTCTGTATATGGGATATCCTAGAAAAATGTAGGGTGATTTATTTAGTCCAAAAGATCGAAGGATAATTGTTAACTCAATAGCTAGATTTTTGGAAAAGGACTATGTAATAAATCACAAACCCATGTATGAGTTGTTCTAAAGGAAGTGAGAGGAAAACACTAAGTATAAGTACCAAGTGTACAAGAGGATATACCACAAGGTAAACTGCAACGCGTGTCACGTCTGATACACAATTACATGTAGTGCCTTGTCGTAGTGGGAGGGTTGTTTAACAACCCATAAATATATGTTTTGGGAGAGTCGGAAGACTTGATCCCTAGTGAACATGGTATTATCCCACGGATACGACGTAGCACTACAAGATGAAAATGCGGAATCTTAGTAAGTTGCAATGTATGTTGAAATAGAATCTACGGATTCTGAATAAAGTCTGGGAGCTTATAGGACCACTAAATGGTATAAAAATCATTGCAAGTGGTCAAGGGAAATAAAAGAGGATCATATGGAAAGGTTAAGACCTTGAAAGCAAAGCTTGTTGCGAAAAAGTGTACTCAGAAAGAAATGGTTCGATTATGAGAAAACATGTTCGCTGGTAGCTATGCTTATGTTGATCCGGATTCTTTTATTTATTGCTGCTCATATTAAATTATGAGGGACAGCAAATAGATGTCAAGACAGCTTTCCTGATTGGAAGTCTTGAGGAAAACATCTATGTGGAGCGACCAGAGTGATTCATTGCAAAGTACTAATAGCATTTTGATAGTAAGCTTAATAGTGTCCAGTGATGGACTAAAGCAACCTTTAAGATCGTGAAGCATCTGTTTTGATTAGGTAATCCAGTGGCATGGATTTAAATCAATGAGCGGATGAGTCTTGTGTATTGTAAAGAGTGACGGAAACGTGGTGGTATTTCTTGGACTATATGTAGATAGTATCTTGCTCATTGGAGACAATGAAAGAGTATTATCGGGCGTATGGGTACGGTTAATAAAGCGGTAAAGATGAAGGACTTAAGAAAGGTAAAATACATCTTTTTGATCACGGTAATACGGATCACAAGAAAGGATGTTATGCTTATCTCAAGTTTCATAAAATGATACAGTCCATACTCATTTAGCATGTGAATAGACTTGCGCGTCGGCATTAGAGCCTTCCTCCCCATCGGATGAGTTTATTCATGGAATGCTATGAACGAAGTTGGATAACTATTTTGCTGTATGCAGAACAGTGGGTATCAACATAACCCGGATCAAGAATGATGAACTGTAGTAAGACATATATAAAGTGCCTGAGAAGGACTGGAAATTATATATGAACTTACTGGACAGATTCACTGCTTCTTGTGGATTACGTAGATTCGGATTTTTTAGTCAGATTGGACGGTAGTAAATTCTCCTCAAAGGTTATGTGTTTAATTTTAGGAAGTAGAGTCATAATGTGGAGGAGTGTTATATAGAAATATATTTCAGACTCCGGATTCCATCATGGAAAGATGATAAATTGGAGCCTATGAGGCAACCAAAGTATCTATATGACTCTAGAAACTTCAAGATGGAATTTGAAGTGTTTCTAAGTTTGCCCAAGGTAATCACAATTTACATTGTTGATATTGGTGCAGTTGCAAACTTGAAGGAATCATGAGTCCATAAGGCAATTAAACACATGGAGCGCGAGTACCACCTCTTACGAGAAATCGTATGATGAGGGGAAGGTTGTTGTCGCCTAGATTGCATCGATTGATGACCTAGTAAATCCATTTATGAGGACCTTAAGGCGAGAGCTTTTAATGGTCGTGTAGTGGAAGTAGGAATCAGATGTATGGCAGAAGACATGACAGCATAGTCTTTTAGTATAAGTGGGAGATTGTTGGATTGTATACTAAAAGTCTAGCTTTAGTATGAACAATGTCATAACAATATTCGAAATGAGAATCATTGATCAAATGATTGCATCTTATAATTTATTTTATATGCATGATGCAATAGTCCATTTACTTTATATTGTAGATAATATGTTGTGCGACAACACGCGGAAGATCATATTATCGGTTTCCTTATAAAGTATAAACAGATGCTCACAACTGAGATAGACGGGGACTCTCTATCGGTATGGTTGTAGTGTGGTTTGGTATTAGCTTGTCTTGGCTATAGAATCACATTAGTGCACTTGTGTGTATTGAGCAGGACCGCCTGAGGTCGTTCTTCTTATACTGACTATATAGTAGAACTTGATCTCTGTTATTATGGAAGTTCGTGCTCTTAATCCCTATACAATAACCTCGACACGTAGGGCAGTATGTATTTCTTTGATTCATCAATGGGTGAGATTTATAAGTATTAAATCAACAAACTCGGTGAGTTGGGAAGTAGTGCTGTATCTATGGTGTGCTGTTGATTGTAGAAGGAATCCATGTCCGTCATAGGTTGATAATGTCCCCTTGAGGAGCTCATAAGGTTTATCATGTAAATCTTGCAAGTGGATTAATTTCCGGCATGATAATAAGGTTGAGTGGTACTACTCTTGGATAAGATATTAATTAATTTGAGTTGTCAGTAACTTAATTAATTAATGGGCATTGTATATCTTAAACATGGGGAGACTGTCGGGCTTATAATAAGAAGGAGCCCAGAACATAATTTTGGGATTGGACGGGTAGTGCAGTAATAATATTTTAGTGGACTATATTATTATTATTGGATTTAATTAAAAGCTTTAGGCTAAGCTTGGTTAATTAAATTCAATTGAGGCCCAGCCCAATTTCTCCTCCTGGTCCCTGCTGTAGCCCAAGTATATAAGTCATCTCAGTTCCTGTTAAACCTAAGTCAGTGCCTTATTTGACATACGGGAGAGAACAGAGAGCAGATTGAGAAGACTCTGGGGATTGTTGACCACCCAACACCAGAGTTGACTTTGGGACATACAGTAGAAGATCAGAGGTGTTCTTCACTGCTGTTCATCCTCTACATCGACCCAGAAGTACGGTAAACTTGTTTTTTGCTTCCGCTTATTTGTTTGCCTGAAAATCCTAACGGATCACGTTGAACCGCACGATCCAATTGCCAACAGTAAGTACATGAAAATTCACAAGAGTATAATTAAATTTAAGGAACAACGGGGTATATAGAAGATGATGGTTTGCAGTAATAATGGTATGAAAATTCATAACATACCGATGATGGATTCCGAACTCAGCTTGTGCAATCCTTAACGTGCGTCACTCGCTAAACATTGAGTTTTACGTGAGTGGAATTTGGGGTTGAGTGTATAGCAGGATAGATTGTAAGGGTCATAGAGCATAGTTTTTTGTCAATGAAGGGAGAAGGTACGCCGCGTATATGAGTTCATGATCGACGCACAAACTACTTAATGGATAAGGGCCTGCATGTACTCCTATTTCTGTTACGTACAGATAAGTTGAGGTGATTGTGGGTTGAAAAGGGAAAGATGGAATACATAATTTGAAATCTCATTCTTTACTGATGAAGCAGCACCGGATAAGTAGGGAGAAATTTAAATTAATAATTAATAATAATACTTAAATAATGAATATACGAAGATTTCTTCACCATGTAACATAGATATAACACGATAAAAAAATAACTATACTAAAAAAAATTTAGTATAGAAGGGTGCGGTTGTTACAGTATACTCCCTTCGTCCCGAAAAAGTTTGCGCCCCCTTTTCGGTATAGAGATTAAGAAAGTGATAACTTTTAGGGGTATAATGATATTTTTTTGTAATAAATAAATGATAATGTATGTTAGGTAGATATGATTTTTTTGTAAATAAGGTGTATGGGGAATGATGATTGTTTTTTACTTTTTGTTTTTTTTGGAAGGTTCAAACTTTTGTAGGACAACCCAAAATGGAAAGTGTGTCATCTGAAAGGAGACGGAGAGAGTATATTTTATTTGATTTTTTTAATAGGATATATTTTTACTCTACATCAAAATAATGTGTAAGAAATGTATGATGATTTGTTTAAAAGTACATAAAATGACGTGAGAGAAGAGATTGAAAGAAATAGTGAGAATGTGTAATAATTGAGGAGAAAAATAAAAATGTGTGAGTTACAAAATAATAAAGTTTGCAAATTAAAAAGTCGAATTTCGAAACCTAATACTATAATATAGTAATTAACATTTAGTGTTTATTTTTAGATTCCAAAATATTTCAAGTTACAGTTATCTTTAAATTTTACAAGAAATGATTTAATTTAAAAATAACATTAATAACAAATACCAGCACACCATGGTCTAATGTTTGTCCTATCTTCTCAATTACTCCCTCCGTCCCACACTTATCTTCACACTTTCCATTTTCGTCTGTCCCACACTTATTTTCATCACCCAAAAAATGAAACATCACATTAACCAACAACCTCAAAAGTTACCTTAATTTCAAAAATACCACTCTCACCTAACACACATAACATACTTATAATTTATTTATTACCTAAAAATACCACAATACCCCTTAAAAGTCAATAAAGTTGGTCAAAAAGTAACTTTTCTTAAACTTCGTATCTATAGAAACGGTGAAGATAACTTTGGGACGGAGGGAGTTGCCCTGGATTAAGGGGGTGGGTGCAGTCATTATTCTTGAAATTTCATTTTTATGTATTATAACATGTAACAATTAATAAATTTATATACCTATAAGTTTAATTTTTAAAATTACCGAGATATCTCATGAACCATTACACAATATTTTCATACAACATTTGTTAATATACTATTTTACTCATAGAATTTAATTAATATTTATTCATAAAGTTTAATCAAAATTTGATAAGTATGATTATAATTTCAACATAATTGTTCTATGAAAAATTTTATTCTTCTAATTGATAGTTTAGGATTTACTTTATTATTAGATTTATAATTATTTACCCTTAACGTTTAATTTAATTTTTCGAATATAATTTCTTTTTGTCATATAGTTTATACTTTATACATACAGTTTAATGTAGATCTAGAATATAAATAGCATCGTTTAATCTTATAATTAAGAAGGTACGTACAATAACTTCCACATAATATTCTATTAAAAAATATATTAATGCATCATGCCGTTATTATAACTAATTATAATAATCACTAAATTCCTCTTTATTCTATAATAATAATAATAATCAACAATCAAGTTGCCAATTTGTTTATACAATCTGTTACTTGTACATTTTGTTGTACGTAGTATTAAACATATTCCAAAAAGAATCTATTAAAATCATCATCCTAGTTATTTAATAACATTAAATAATAACTAATCTTGTCTAACTCAGTGGCATTATTCCGTATGCCCCTCGATGAATCATTTTTGAAATATCAAAGACCACTAAACTATAATTTTTATACATTTATTTATTTTATTTGTCCAGCTTAACAAGGTTATGACTCATGGGACCATAGGACATGTCTCACTTTATCACAACATCCATATTGCTGTGGTCTATTTTTGTCACCAAAACTCAAACGAGATCCAACGGATCAGTGGAAGAGAGAATAAGTAAAGAAGAATGCATTAAATTTGACTATCAAGCCTTAATACTTTTTTATTGGCCTCTTTTGTAAAGTGCAGTAACATACCCTTTTACTTGAATCTTTTCTATTTATACTTATTCTCCCCAATCTAGTGAGCCTAGATGCTATTATTTGCTTCTAGATTGTTCTCTCAAATAATTGGTTACCATGTGTACTATTCTAGAATCATCCCATAACAAATTTGATGATTTTTGTGTCTTCTTATTCCTTATTGGTTGGTGAGAAATCTAAGAATAACGGACATATGGACCACCACAGCCCTCTCATTGCTTCATATTCTTCCTGCCGTTTTTGTTTACTCATCACCGAGAGATCTGGTGCTATTTCCCGGGGTTAGCTTTTGATACTACCCGGGTTTACCCTCTCGCTTATTCCCGGCTTATTGAGTGATCTTACCTGGGTTTATCTAACAGTTTTATCCTGTGTCTAAGGGGAGTTTCCTGCCTCTCCCCTTCTAGGCCTTTGTTATTTGGATTGTCCTCTGAATGGTTTGGATCGTGTATTTTCCACCATAACATTAGCCCCTCGAGCTCGGAGAATTACACGCAGTGGAAGTTTTCGAGGTCTAACTCTTCTCGGGCTTCATGTCCTGCTTCTAACCCTTTTCTTCTTTTCCATCCAGATGGGCTTTATAAACGGCCCAATCCCAATAACGGCCTCTTTCCTATTTTCTTCTTCAGTTTCTTCATTTGTTCGCCTTCTTCTACACTTTTTCTTAGGGTTTTCTCTTCGTCTACCTTTCTCACGTGGATCAACTCTGAATATCCTCTCTTCGCTCCCAGGTATTGAATCATTCTTCTTTCGCTTATGGATTTCAATAGTGACTATATACCTTCTCCTTCTCCCTCTGGTTCAATGGCCCCTTCTCTGAATACTTCTCCTAATTTATCCGATGGCGATGAAGAAATCCCCATTGATGTTTCTCCTAATATTGACATGACTACTTGTGCCGATAGCTCTGACTTCGCGGCTAGTGTTTGTTACTCCAACTTATCCTTGAAAAAATTGAATATTCTTCAATTGTATTGCCCCCCTTCGATTACTCTTCATAAACTAAATCCTCAAGGTCGTATGTGTTGGCCTCCTCATGGTTATGTCGGCGCCTATGAACTGATATTGCACAATGGAGTACGTTTTCCCCTTCCCTCAATCATCTCTCATTTCCTTCTTCATTGGCGAATATCTCCAGCCCAGCTCGCTCCTAATGGATGGTCCTTTTGGTATGGTTCAC
Source organism: Pogostemon cablin (assembly GCA_023678885.1). Lineage (NCBI taxonomy): Eukaryota > Viridiplantae > Streptophyta > Magnoliopsida > Lamiales > Lamiaceae > Pogostemon > Pogostemon cablin. The sequence continues at coordinate 41,316,477 of CM042959.1, read as the reverse complement.
TCATCGTGTTCCGCCAATCGAGTTATTCCTTTCTTTCTCCCCTAGAAGTTGATTTTCTCTATTCCTTTACAGTCGAAAATAATGCTCGATGATGGTATTATTTGCTCCCTCGTAGCCGCTCTGGCCTTATTACCACCGGTATTCCCAGCTCTAACAAAGGCTGGAAAAATAAATGATTTTGGGTTTTCGGCCCTTGGGGTGGGGATATCCCTACTTATTTAGATAGCAGTTCATCGGCTTTCTTGAAAGAGGCCATCCCTAATTATTTTTAAGATTCTCCTCCTTGTGAGTATAGATTTTACCTTTTTCTTGATGTTTGGCCATAACATTTCTGTTATCTGATTTTCTGTTGGCGTTCTTATTTCTAGCTTCGGGTGTTCCTTCGTCTGACCGCCTCGCGCGAAGTTTTAAAGGTCACTTGGAGACTATTTTGTCCTGGCCACCTGCAAAGCGTTATCTGACTGAGCTCTTAACCGACGAAAATCTTCAGCTTTATCATTTATCTTCCATAGCTTCTCCCATGGCTTCAAACACTGGTAATACCTTATTTTCTTACTCTTGTATTTTTACTATCCTCTTTTCGCTGAATAACTTTCCCCTCTTTTGTTTAGGAAAACTTTCCCATTTAGTTCCTGCCAGTGAGCATCTTATATCTTCCTCTGCCCCTTCTATTCCAAAAAGACCTATCATCGGCCCTCCCGGAGATATTCCTGTCCCTAAGAAGCCCCGGGTGAACCCTCCAGACTCATTTCCAGATAAACAAAAGTCTTCTAATGATTCTAACTTGATCGATATCTCTGATGATCCCTTTCCAGCTTCTGGGGATGTAACCCTTTCATACTTGAAAACATCTTCCTCTAAGTCCAAAGGCAAATCTACCAAAGCAGCCCCTCAAAAATTCTCTAGTAGACTTTCAGAGGGTTCTTCCAAATCACTTCCCGGTGTTATCCCATTTGATGGTCAATTCACTCCTTTTGGTCCAGTGGATCCTAAGAGGAATGCTGCCCTTTCCAAAGTTGATATTTCTCTGGATGGTGTTGGAGCTACCTACTTCCGATCACTGAAAAATAAAATTTCCACCAACTTTCCCCCTTATACTATCCCTCCTGATCATGGACAGAAGAGAATGCCACTGCTCTTTCTCAAATGAGTCCCTGAGCCAAATCTATGTATGCTGCTGGTCACCTTGGCCAAGCCTCCTATTTTATTGCCACCCTTTCTGAGGATATAGATAGGTTGTCCCGGGATTATGATGTCTATACGTAGGAGTTGGAAGATTTGAAGGCTAAACTTTCTTCTATTGAACAGGAGAAGCTAGATCTAATGAAAGCTCGGGATTATTTTCGGGATCAATATGACTCAGAGAAAGGGATTTGCCATCGTTCTGAAAAATCTTTCGTTGACCTTTCAAGAAAATATGATCGTTGTCAAGAGAGTCTTTCTAGTCTGGAGAAAGAATTTCAAGCTTTACGCCTAAATATGTTCACTGAAAGGGAGCAGTTATCTGCTCAAGTACAGCCTGCTGTTGATGCCCATTCATTTTGGCATGCCGAGTATCTAATAGTTTTTGACTCGTTAACTCAGATACGTGAACATGCTCTGCCCCTTTCTCGCATCTTCTATTTTTGCTCAGCTTATATAACAGTAGTTGAAAAACTTGCTGGGAAATTGTCTGCCTATGACTTGGAAGCCATCCGTTCTGAACTCAAAGAAAGTTTGGCAGAAGTGCCCATGCCTCCTGGAGATAGCCTAAAGGATGATCTTGAATTCGGTCTACTTGGTGCTTATTCCGATTTTATCACTGACATTTCTTTTGAGAAGAATTCTCAGTCCGAGGATTTCATTTCTTCAGCTTTCCTGTTGGAGAACATACCTGAGGCTAACGTTTCTTCTGTAGTGCCTTTATTGTCAGATAAGGTCTTCCTTTTTGAAGCTCAAGAGGAGGCAGCTAATGCCAAACTTTCCGGGAATGATCATTCACCTTTCTCCCAAACAGATCCTCTGATTATTTCAGCCCCTGCTCCTACTGATCTGACTGATATCATTGGTTCTTCTGAGGATCCTCCTTCCAAGACATCTGCCAATGTGCCTGAGTCATGATGTATTTTTGCTTTTTTGTTTTAGCTTCTCGTGTATTCCGATTAACTTCGAATATTAATGGAAAATATTCCCAGTATTTTCTGGGTTCTATACCCTCATACTCCTTTTTTTTTTAAATCTTTATGTATGTGTGTATGCCACGTTCTCACACGATTCGACAATTATATTTTGAATTTGAATTTAGATGCCGTCATCAAGATTTTCTGCCTAGGGTTTCGCAACCAACTCTTCAACTTCTTCTTTTTATTTTTATTTTTTCAAACTCCCCTCCTATTTTTCCTTTTCTTTCTTTTGATTCTCCTTCTTTTCTCCTATTTTCTTCTGCCTTTCTGTTTTCTCTCTTATGGCTCGCAGCGATTCTGGTTCTTCCCAGCAACTCACCATCTCTGTCCATTCTTCCGACGAAAGTCCCACGAGGCTTCGAGGTCGATCGGTAAGCCGATCTGCTCGAAATGTTGGTGCCTGTGGTCGTGGTCGGGGGTGTGGTCACCGCGGTGGTTTATATTCAACGAGCTCCTAAGTCCCTGAGTGTTCCTACTGTACCAGACCCTTATATTAAGAGTGATGCCTACTCTTGGCCTAGCCGAATCACCCAGACAGAGATAGGTCATCTATGGATAGCCCATGGGTATTCTCGTGTTTAATTTAGTGTCCCTGATCCTACTGCCAGAATCAACGCTCCTCCAGAAGGTGCTATCCCCTTTAATGAAGTGTTATTCACTGCATGTCTAAGGCTACCTTTCCCTGCTTTTATAATGCGTTTATGTCTGTACTGGAGGATAACCCCAGTGCAAATACTTCCAGCCTATTGGGTGAATCTGCTCGTTGTCATTATCTTGTTTCGAGTGTTGGGTCATCATTTCACTGAGCCCTGAGAAATTGACTTCTGCTTTACCTTTTCTCATCGCCACGCCGACTATTACTGTTTGATGCCTCGAGGGCCAAAACTGATCGGAGGGAGCGACATCGTTGGTCGCGGATGGGAGTCCTCCTGGTTTTGGCTGCAGGGTGGTTTCCGAGCCTCTGCTGGTTTTAATTCTACTCCACTTTCTTCCTTGTTATTCCGTCCTTTGCCTGCTGGTGAAAACTATCTTTTCTCTTATGCTCTTATCTTCCTTCCTTTTTGCTGAGTATATTGGTTGATTTTTGTGACAATGTTATGTTATATTCATTATCTCATACAACCCTGAACGTCCTGCCTTTGCGAGTCTCAGTCGTAGTTTCAGGAACTCATACAACCAGCTCATGGGTATGGCTTTTCCTTTCCAATCTACACCCCTTCTGTCCGAGGAGATGTTTGCCACTGCCAACCTTTCTCGTCATGGACGTGTTTTTCCTGAGGGTATTACACTCTTCCGATACTTCCAGTACTATCTTTTGATGTTTGTCTATAATTTCTTTTTTGGTTGATTTCTTTCCACTATGTTTTCTGTTATTTTTCTATAGATAAGCTTCGTTTGTCTTTGATCCCTTTTGAGGATACCATTCGGGGTTTATCTCTCAGCAGTCGAAAAAGAAAGTGTGGTGCCGCCAGCTCTTCCCATCCTTCATTTGCCGGAGTTATTTCTGATTCTATTCAAGAAGAACTTCCCGATGACTCTGGTTCCCTACTCAGCATTCCCCTGGTATTAAATCTCATTCCGAAACCCACTCTATCATTCGAGATATTGCCCAACAATATCAGTCTGACACATCATCTGAAAGGGAATCTGAAGAGACTCGAAGGAAAATAATTGCTCGAGGAAAATGTCCGATTGCTCCCAAGAAAAGTCAGACGGTAAAACCTATTCTCAGAACCCCTGAGGCTATTCTCGGTGATAAAACCGATCAGGGGTTAACCTTGGATGCTGGTCGAATCATTCAAAACTTAGCCTCTATGGCCAGGGATCTGGCTGAATGTCAGAGGTTATTTCGTCCGGAGATGGTGAATCCTGCCCCTACTCCAAGTGTTCCTGAACCAACTTCTGAGAAGAACTCTCATTTGACTGCTCAAGTGACTGCTCTTGAGCCTCAAAATGCTAACCTGAATTAGCGTTTGAGGGAGTTGGTGGCCAGGGCAGAAGTCGCAGAGGCTAAATTGAAAGCTTACCGAGATCTGAGTTTTTCTTAATCCTTTGACAGTCCCTTTTAAAATTTCTTCTGCTAATCTCCTGAGTGTTTTAACGACTTTATGTTATGTTTGACAATGGATTCTGATATCCTTCTATTTCCTTTCTTTATATTTTGCTTATGCTTTAGGCTTTCTGTCCTTTATCCGGTGGATATTGAATGATGATGATGACTTTTGTGATTTATTTTTATTCCCTTCCTCTATTTGAGACTTTTTGTCTTTAGCTATTTGAGATGTTATGATGACATTGCTTTGATTGAACTAATTTCTCATGATGCTACTCAAGATTGAGTAATCCTTCTCCTATTACATCATGGTGTTTAATTGAAGGTGGAAAATTGCATAACTTACTTTTCTTCTTGTTCAGTGATAAAACTTTTTTAAGTGTTGTGCATTCCATGGGTGCGGCTCTTCCTTCTGCTTCTAATTGATTAGCCTGTATGCCCCTCCTTGTAGTCTCCTGACAACGGTGAACGGGCCTTCCCATTCCTTCCCAAACATTCCTGGGGTTGTTTGTAGAATCTTTCTCAAGACTAGGTCCCCCTGTTTAAACTCTCTCAGCTTCACCTTAGAGTTGTAATCTTTTTTAGACCTTCTTTTCAGCATCTCATTATGTATATCTGCTGCCAGTCTCTTTTCCTCCAACAAATCTAGTTCTATCTTTAATTCCTCTTTACTTCCTTCCTCTGAGTAATGTGAAACTCTGAAACTAGGCTCTCCAATTTCCATAGGGAATACTGCCTCTGCTCCATAAGCCATAGAGAATGGGGTTTCTCCAGTTGCATTTCTTGTGGTGGTTCTATATGCCCATAACACCCCTGGAAGCATCTCCGGCCAGTTTCCATCAAGCCCTTCCAACCTGGCTTTGAATGTATGCTTGATAATCTTATTCACAACCTCTACTTGTCCATTAGCTTGCGGATGATATGGAGTTCAGTATAACTTTTTGATTTTCAGATTCTCGCAAAATTTCTTGATTTTGGCATTGTCAAATTATTTCCCATTGTCTGTCACTATGACATTTGGGATACCAAAATAACATACAATGTTTTTCCATAGAAAATCCTCTATTTTTGCTTCGTTAATAGTGGCTAGGGGTTTTGCTTCCACCCATTTTGTAAATAATCGACTGCTACCACTGCAAATTTTACTCCTCCCTTTCCTATTGGTAGCGGACCGATTAGATCTACTCCCCATTTAGCAAATGGACATGGACTATAAACGGACAATAATTCCTCTGGGGGTGACCATACTATTGGGGCGAACCTCTGACAATTCTTACAAGCCCTGGCGTATTGCATGGCTTTCCTTTTTAAAGTTGTCCAAAAATACCCTTGGCGCATGACCTTATGTGCCAATGCTCTTCCTCCAGTATGATTTCTACAAATCCCTTCATGGATTTCTTTTAACACATATTCTGTTTCTTCTAGGGCTAAACATTTTAACAAAGGTGTAGAGTACCCTCTCTTGTACAGAACTTCTTCCAATATGGCATACCTTGCAGCTCTCAGTCTTAATTGTCTAGCTTTAATAGCATTACCAGGTTTTTCCCCTGTATTTATGAATGCGATAATAGGGGTCATCCAATTATCCCATATTTCACTATCCATCATCAAGTTCATATTATCGCTGGGTTTTTCCTGGCGAGTAATATTGATGTTATTCATTTCCTCGGTGTTTACCGCAGTTTCCAGTCTGGCCAATGCATCTGCCTCTGCATTCCTCTCTCTTCTGATGTGAATTTCCTCATAGCCTCTACCACGAGATTTCGATATTTTTCCATCTAGCTATCTTTTGCCACATAATCTCCTTTGATTTGATTTACTACCAACTGAGAATCACTATAGACTATCAAACATTCAGCTCCCATTGACATCGCCATCCGTAATCAATTTAATAAGGCCTCATATTCAGCTTCATTATTCTTAGCTTGAAACCTAAATTTTACAGCTGATGAGAATCTCCCTAAAGAAGGGCTTTCTAAGATAATTCCAGCTCCCGAGGCTATGGCTGTAACTGAACCATCCACATATAGCCTCCATGGTTCCCTGGCCTTATTCCCTGAAGGAATGGGTGAGATTAATTCCACCATGAAGTCTTCCAAAACCTGTGCTTTTATAGTGGGCCTCGGGGCGTATATGATATCATACTGTCCCAGTTCCATGGACCATTTCAAAAGTCTATCAGCCGCATTAGGCTTTTGTAGTACTTGACGTAGTGGCAATGCCATTAGTACCTCAATTGTGTGCTCTAGGAAATATGGTCTGAGTTTTCTCGCGCTTACGACCAATGCCAATGCCATTTTTTCTAACACCGGGTATCGAAACTCAGCCTCCCTCAGCCCCTGGCTTACATAGTATACTGGAGTACACTCCTTATCCTCCGTCTTAACTAGAACATCACTTACCGCCATTGCTGAAGCTTCGATGTACAACTATAATTTTTCTCCTAGCGATGGCTTTGACAATATCCTTGGGTTTGACGGTTCTTTCTACATATTATCAAATGCTTCCTGACTTTTCTCGGTCCACTAGAATTTTTTCTTCTTTCTCAGAATGTCAAAGAAAGGCTTACATTTGTCAGAAGCTTTTGATATGAATCGATTTAATGCAGCTAACCTCCCTGTTAGGTTCTGCACCTCCTTGCCATGCTTTGGTGGTTGCATGTCCATTATAGCTTTTACCTTGCTCGGATTCATCTCAATTCTCTGTCGGCTGACAATATACCCTAAGAATTTTCCAGAAGATACCCCAAAGGTACATTTTCTCGGGTTTAAAGTCATACCATATTCTCTAAAGATAGAGAATACTTTAACCAAATGTTCAAAATGATCACTTATTTCCAGGCTTTTCACCAGAGTATCATCCACATATACCTCCACGAATTTTTCTATTTCGTCCTTGAACATTTTGTTTACCAATCTCTGATATGTAGCCCCTATATTTTTTAATCCGAAAGGCATGTTACACCAATAATATATACCCATACCTGCAAAAAAGAATGTATCCTCCTGATCATCTGGATGCATGGGAATCTGATGATATCCCGAGAAAGCATCCATAAAACTCATGATTTCATGGCCTGCCGTGGAATCCACCAGTCTATCAATAGTTGGTAAAGGGTAGCTATCTTTTGTATATTGCTTGTTTAAATCCGTGAAGTCCACGAAGTCTCCAGGTATTGGTTACCACCTTTTTTATTAACACTAGGTTCTGAACCCATTTTGGGTATTCCACCTCTCGGATCAACTTTCCTGCAATAACCGTGTAACTTCACCCTCTAATGCCGCATCCTTTTTAGGGCTAAACTTCCACTTCTTTTGATAAAATGATTGAGCTTTAGAATCAATATTTAAACTGTGGCAGGTGTGCTTCGGATCCACTCCCGGCTTTGTGGTTGGATCCCACATGAAGACATCTGAGTTTTCCTTTAAGTAACGCAATCATCTTTTTCCTGTATTGCCCCTGAAGTGTAACTCCTACATTTACTTTTATTTTCGGATTCTCCTGATCAATTTGTGCTTCTACAGTTGAAAAATATCCTTGTATAAAGTATATTTTTCCATCATTTCTTTTTTTTGAGGATGTATCCTTATATCCCCTTGATTTTTTGGTTCAATATCCCTTATATCCTTTTCTTTTCCTCTTTCCCCAACATCCCTATCATCCTCCTCCAACATATCCTCGAAAGCCAGCATCTCAAAATTAGAATCATAGCATCTCAGCCCTTCCATCTTTTCTATAAACGAACATTCTCGGGCACTCTTTTGATCCCCTATCAATGTGGCTATACGTCTATCCTTTGTTTGAAACTTCAACCATTGATGTAATATAGATGAGACTGCCCCAAATGTATAAATGAACGGTCTTCCCAATATACAATTATAGAAGGATATCTGATCTACTACCTTGAAGTTAACAGAGTATAATACCTTTCATTTGAACTTTTTATTTGAACCATCAGATCAACTTCTTCTAGAGGTTTAGTTAGAGCATTACCAAATTCTCTGATTTCATCACGGCATGGGCGAACCGCATGATGTCTTTCACCTCCCAACTTGTCAAAGACTGACTTAAAAATGATATTAGCATAGTCACCCGTGTCTATTAAGCATCTATGGACTTTTATTCCCGAGACAATGGCTGAAATAACCAGGGGATCGGTATGTGGATTTTTTTACCCCATAAATGTCCTATGTAAATGTGATATCAGGGCATTCTTCTGGATATAGAGAATAAACCCTTGGACTTTGCTGATCTAATTCTCTCAACTCTATTTTTTTTCTTTTTTCTTGATAGTTCCGTTATTGCCTGAGATGTTCCATATATCCTTCATTTTCTTGGCTTTCCATCATGAGAATTTCTCCAGAACGATGATGCCCGTATGAGTGTACATTTCAGTTAGGAAGTGAGATGAGGACGCGGTCGGCTGAGGAGTTTAACGCGCTATTTCAGACTCCGAGAGGGATTTCTAGGAATGAGAATGGATATTTCAATACAAATAACTTCTGGAGAGAAATTTCTGGAGAGGATATGGATTATAAGACTAGTAGTGCTCGTGCTTCATTGATTCGAAACCCTATACTCTAATATATGGATCGAGTGTTGAGCAACACACTGTTTGCCCGATCTGAGGGGAGCTGTGTGTCGAGGAGTGAGCTATATGCTCTTTGGTGCATGCTCAATGGAGTGAGGTTCAATGTGGGATCATACCTTATTTAACAGTTACACAGGTTCATGAGTTCTCCATTTCAGAGAGTTAATATCAGAGGTTTGCTTACTACTGTGGAGCATTACTACATGGACTTCGCCGGTATTTCACCCATCCTTGAGGATCTAGACTTGGTTATGAGTACATGTGTGAAGGGTGGACCTGCTCATCTTTACGATAGAGATTGGTTCTACACGAGGGAATCTAAGCCCTTTACTTTCATGTTTCCATTTGATGTGAGTGAGCTGACTACTATCCGGACTGAGGATAACAAGTTGATGAACACATTGGAACATGATGCTCTTTCCATCACTTGCTTGACGAAAGATGATTGGAGGACTGTAGCTCAGATGTACGCTGAGGGGATAAATGAGGAGCTTCAGAGGATTGTAGACGAAGGGCAGTTTTGGCCACAGCCACAGCAGCAGTAGGAGTGTGGAGCGGATCAGGTGAATCCAGAGATGGAAGTTCCACAGCCGCACGAGATGCCACCACGACCCATTCCAGCAGTGCCACAGCAGCAGTGGGCTGGTCTTGATGCTTATTATCAGGAGCAGTTTCGATTGATTCATGAGCATTTCACCACACTGAATGCAAATTAGCAGGAGACAAATAGGCAGCTGGCATTGGCGAATGCGAATTATGCAGCACTTGATGCGAGGTACAATACACTGTAGGATAATTATGTGGAGATGGATATGAGATTAGGGAAAATGCATGTTGATGAGCATGAATTGGATAGGAAGCTTAATAGTCTTCATAGAGATTTGGATCGATTGCGCTTGGAGATGAGTGACTGTGATGACGAAGAGGATGCAAGTGATGATGATGCTCTGGATGAGTAGGTTGCATCAGGTTTTTGTTCTTTGTCTGTTTCATCTTATCTCCCTTCTCTTTTTCTCTTTACAGGATGGGTATTTGTGGTGTGAGTGGCATGTACGTATATTGGAAGTATGATTTGATGTTAGATTGAGATGTGATGATTGATACTTGAGGGTGGAATTGGTTGGAGATACTTGTATGGATTGTCATGATATGTGGGCTCTTGGCATTAGTATGTTGCATTCATATTTTACATGTGTTAATTTTTATTGATGAGAAGCATGTACAATTTGATAAGTATGTGGAGTTCATTGTGAAATTGATCTTGATTATATGCCATTAGAAGTACTAATGATTCTATTTACCCATGTGAGAATTTGAGCCTTATGAATCATGCTTAATCATGATAGTTTATTCTTGTGAGAATCATTCATATGACCGTATTCTAGAACTTGGCTTGGAGTCTTATGTGGGACTTATGATTGATGAGTTATTAGCACATGATCTTAGACCATTATTGTTTAATTGAGTCACTTAGTCGAATTTTTACCTTCCGTTATATATATTTTTATCATTGGAAGTCCTTTTGAGCCTTAAAAAGCTTTTTCTTTGGCAAGCCTTGATAAAAAAACCTTATTTAATCTTTACTTGAGCCTTGTTGAATAACCTATTCATTAGTAGAGAGTTGAGGTGAATAAGTACTAGCAAGAATGAAGAAGGTAGAAGATTGGTTGAAAAGCATGAAAAAGGGAAAAGTATGGTTAAATCTTGTTTAGGGGTAGTGCCTGAAATTGGTACCCCGACTGCTTAGAAGGGTAGTACCTGAAATTGGTACCCCGACTGCTTAGAAGGGTAGTGCCCAAAATTGGTACCCTTGCTCATTGAAGAAAGATGATGTTGATGCAAAGGAAAAGAAGAAGAATTCAATTATGAAGAGCATGAGAAGAAATTGGAGAAAAAGATGAAGCTGTATGACAGAAAGCAAAATTCCAAGGTAATCCTCTACTAGTGAATTAGTCACTTTACCTAAATTTTCCTACCTTTACCAAAGAGCCAACATTACAACCCAAAAATAAGTCCTTTGTGATCCTAGTAATGAAGCGATTATAAGTTGATTTTAAGACCCTTGCCAAGCTTATGGTTACGCGGAAGTATGAATTGAATATGAGTGTATACATTAACCAGTTGAAGTGTACATATTTTATACTAGAGAGTGAGAATAAATACTTATCCTATGAGCTAGATGAATTAGTACTCCGAATTGTATTATAGTTGAGTGATGTTTTGCATGGATAATATATATGATGCGGGTGATACTTGTTTTTGATTGATGGAATTGCATGTGTGATTTTGTGTTGTATTTAGGGTGGTAGCTAAGTGAATTTTACACTACTCTATAGTTTTTGAATTTGTTGCCTCGGGACGAGCAACATGTAAGTTTGGGGGTTTGATGAGTGTGTAAATTCACGTGTTTCGAGCCCGAATTCATGTAATAATGGTGTGTTAGATGGTTGTAATTCGATATCAATCGATATATATTGTGGAAAGTGACGAATCAGGTGTCTTTAAGGCTATTTGAGTTGACTTTTAAAATAAAACGAGTTAGAAGTGATCGGATCCAAAAAAAAGAGATTCAGAGGTTTGATTCGACCAAGAAGGAGATGGTTCGACTAGCACCTTTGGTCGAACCAGTTGAGAAGAAGCGCCGGGAGTGCAGCTCGACCACAACATTGTGGTTCGACCAAGCCATTTGGTCGAACCAGAAGCCTGAAGGGAAGCAGCTGCAGTTCGACCAGAGAGTACGTGATTCGACCAGGATTCTGGTCGAATCTGGAACCTGCAACCAATTTACAGGTCGATTCGACCTGGGGTTCGACCAACTAAGGATAATTCGACCTGGATTATTGGTCGGACTGAGGTGTTGGAACTTACCATATTCGTATTTTTACACCTTTTTTCTTGTGTTCACTCAAAATGCCCATCCAAGGTCCGTAAGGAGAGTTTACAAGTATAAAAGAAGAGCTTTCGAAGGAGATTGATGACCACTTAATCATCAATCAACGCCGAAACCCTGCCATCATCCAAGGAGTTGTGGAGAGAGGTTCGTCTGTTGAACCAAGTGAGAATCAAGTGAAGATTCAAGACGGAGAGAATCGCGACGGCACCCGCATCTAGGGTTTGCTTTGCTTCTTAATTTATCTTGTAATTTTCAAGATTATGGGTAAGATCCTACCAACCACCATGATTGTTCCTACATCAATCATGGGCTATAACCGCTTCTGTAGTTCTAGGGTTATGAAGGTTTTATGAGTTAATTTGTCTTTCATGTGTAAACTCCATACAACACTACTTGTGGTTTATTTTATATAAGATTGCGCTTTTTAAATTCATACTCATAGTCGTTTTGTGCATTATTAACTATTATGTAGAGTCTGAATACATATCTTGGTTATTAATTGAGTGCGTTCACTGCTGAGCAGGATTACTTGTTATAATTCTAAGTGAAGGGATTCCGAAGTCTTATTAGATCTGTCTTATATAAATACTTGTTAATTGAATAATATTCGGGCTAATAAGTAGGATAAAGAGTATAACTTCATAGTACCTATAAAGGGAGATCATATCGGGTTAGAGTACTAAGTGCACGGGAAATAATTGATACTGATAGTACCTAGAAAGAGGGTTATATCTCTTGCTCCGATGATATTCACACGTGTCATATGCATGTTTACTTGTGTCTATAGAGTGAACTTGCATGGTTTAGTGATGCATCCATAAACCACAAGGCAGAGTTGGACATCAACGCATGGAAGAGAAATTAATGAGTAAAACTGGATGATCCGAAGAACTACCTAATTTCTCACTTGATCACAATAGTATTTTCTCTATTGTTTGTTTATTTAATTTGCTATTTTAATTATTTGTTATTTAGTTCCGTAACTATTCCAAACTAATTTGCCAACATAGTCTTAGTTTATTAGAATATAATTAAATTGATAATAATTCGTCCCCTGGGTTCGATAATCACTTGGTCGCCTATCGAAACTACAATTGATATCCTTCATACTTGAGGATTATTTTGTGTGTAGAGAAAACGCTCATCAAGTTCTTGTAACAAACGTTACAAAGAAAAGATTATACTATTAGTACTTTAATGAGGTAAGTACATCACACCCCCCAAACTTAGTTGAAACTATAGTCGAAACTAAATTTGCAAAGAGATATAATTTTCGAAAAATAAGCACGTCAAATATAACAATATCTTACTCACACAAAAATAAATAAAGCAATAAAATAGAAGGGAAAGCCCCAAATAGACGCTCTTGTTTAACGTCGGAGAGTCACGACGGTACCAATCTAGTGCAAGGTATCCTTAAAGACGACGCAAGCATCATCCGGCGACTTGTAATGCTTCAATCGATGCCCATTCGCTGTGATAATATCTCTGTCTTTGTCCTTAAGCTCAAAACTCCCCCCTTCCGCAGGCTCTATGGATAATGAACAGCTCCATCCACTTCGATTTTAATTTTCCTGCGAAAAGCTTCAAACGAGAGTTAAAAAGTAATACTTTATCACCTTGCTTGAACTCTTTATAAGAGATCTTTGAATCATGCCATTTCTTCATTCTTTCCTTGAAGATCTCCGAGTTCTTATAAGCTCGATTTCTGAACTCATCCAATTGATTAATATGAGTCATCCTCAACTTCTTTTGATCATTTAAAGACAAGTTAAAACTCCTCAATGCCCAAAAAGCTTTGTGCTGAATCTATACGAGTAAGTGGAACGGCTTCCCATAGATAATTTGATACAGTGACATATTCAACACAGTCTTATAAGCAGTCCGGAACCCCCACAAAATATCATCGAGCTTCATAGCCCAATCCTTTCTATTGGTTCCGACTACATTTTTCAAAACTTGCTTTACTTGTAGGTTGGAGACTTCAGCCTGCCCATTCGCTTGAGGGTGGTAGGGTGTAGTAACACTATGCTTAACTCCATAATCCTTAAGCACTTTTTCAAGAATCTTATTAACAAAGTGGGTACCTCCATCACTTACTAGTGCTCTAGGAACTCCATAGTGGGCAAAGATATGTTTCTCTAAGAAAGACAACACAGTCCTTGAATCATTCAAGCGAGTGGGAATGGCTTCCACGCACTTAAAAACACAATCCACTGTTAAAAGGATTTAGAGAAATCCATTAGATGGGGGAAAAGACCCCGTAAAATTGAAGTGGCATCTCATTTCTTCGACTTATATTCCCCATCCTTTGACATCTATCGCATGTCGCCATATAGGTTTCACAATCTTTAAACAAAGTAGGCCAATAAAGAGCAGATTGAAATACCTTCGCTGCCGTCTTTTGAGCTCCGAAGTGCCCCCCATTAGATTATGCATGGCAAAAATTAAGAACGCTCTTCATCTCTATCTCGGGCACACATCTACGAACCATAGAATTCGTACAAATCTTGTAGACAAATGGATCGTACCATATAAACGTCTCAACATCCCTCTTGAATTTCACAAGTTGATATCGGTTGAGATCTTTTGGAATTTTTTCTACGGCAATGTAATTCACATAATCCGCATACCATGGATCCATCCCTTGAGCAGCCACCACACATGTTCTTTCTGCTCCTTCAACAAACACTGCCATTATCTTCTCATCAGGGAACATCTCTTCTATGTAATCAAAAGAATTATCACAGTGCTCCCTTGTCTCCAACCTTGATAGGTGATCCGCCAAAACATTCTCCGCACCCTTCTTATCTCGGATCTCCATATCAAATTCTTGCAGAAGAAGGATCTATCTAATGATCCTTGGCTTCGTTTTCTTCTTCTCCATCAAGTATTGGATCGCAGAATGATCCGTATAAACTATCATCTTCATGCCCACCAAATACTGTCGAAACTTGTTAAATGCATACACCACAGCTAAAAACTCTTTTTCAGTCACCGTATAGTTCTTTTGTGTAGCATCAAAATTTTTACTCGCATAGTAAATGGCGCAGAACTTCTTTTCCCTCAACTGCCCAAAACCACTCTAAGTGCTAAGTCACTTGCATCACACATAAGTACAAACGGCTGAGTCCAATCTGGTGTGATCAAGAGAGGTGCAGTAATAATTGCCTCTTTCAAAACCTGAAAAGCTGTTAGACACTCTTCATCAAAAATAAAAGGAACATCTTTTTCAAGTAAATGAGATAAAGGGCTTGAAGTATTTCGAGAAGTCTTTTATGAATCTTCTATAAAAACCAACGTGTCCAAGGAAGGACCGCACTTCTTTCTCACTAGTAAGTGGTGGAAGCTTCTCAATTGTCACCACCTTTGCTTTATCCACCTGCAATCCCTTGGCCGAAATATGATGGCTAAGAACAATCCCATCTCTCACCATGAAGTAGCATTTCTCCCAATTCAAGACAAGATTAGTTTCTTGGCATCTCTTTAAAATAATAGCAAGGTAAGATAAACAAATATCAAAGGAGGAACCAACAAAAAAAAATCATACATAAACACCTCCATGATCTTTTCTATCAACCCATCAAATATGGTCATCATGCAACGCTGAAATGTAGCAGGCGTATTACATAATCCAAAAGGCATCTTTCTAAAGACAAAAGTTCCATAAGGGCAAGTGAAAGTAGTCTTTTCTTGATCATCGGGTGCAATTATGATTTGATTATAACCCGAGTACCCATCTAAGAAATAATAAAACTCATACCCTACAAGACGATCAAGCATTTGATCCATGAAAGGAAGGGAAAAATAGTCTTTACATGTATTTTCATTCAGTTTCCTGTAATCCGTACACATACGCCATCCCGTAGGAATCCTAGTGGCTAATGTCTCTCCATCCTCAACTTCCACAATAGTCATGCCCCCTTCTTAGCTACAACATGCAATGGACTCACATGGGGACTATCACTAATGGGATATATAATTCCTGCATCTAGCCACATTAGGATTTGCTTCCTAATCACTTCTTGAATAGCGAGATTCACTCTCCGCTGATTCTGAATGCTATTCTTAGCCTCATCTAACAATCTTATTCTATGCATGCAATATGAAGGATTAATGCCTTTTAAATCATCAAGAGACCAACCAATCGCAGACTTATACTTCCTAAGCACATCTAACAACTCCTCAAGTTGATCATCAGTAAGGGAAGAAGATACAATTATCGGATATTTTTCTTTGTCACCTAGATAGGAATACTTCAAGTGCTCCGGTAGTGGTTTCAACTCCTTTTTCTTCTCTTCTTAAGGTGTGCTCTCGCTATCCAAAGGCAAGTACTTCCTAGTCTACTTCACCTCTTCAATCTTGGTCTTTTTCGACTCATACCTGGCATCACCCAAAGCAAGTAAAGTTTCAAGAAAATTAATACATACCTCATTGGAGAGTTCATCTAGCTCCGTGGTGGGAAAAGTAAGAGACTCCGCCAAATATGTCTCAAGAAGATCCTTGGAGAGGATCAAGGACATATCTTCCATCACGATCTCCTCCACCACGTCGATGTTATGATACTGTGTCTCCATCGGCATCTTCATTGCTTTGTCAAGGTTGAATAGGACCTCTTCTTTATCCATTCTCAGCCTTAGCTCACCCTTTTGCGCATCAATCATAGCTCCAGCAGTCGCAAGGAAAGGTCTCCCTAAGATTAGAGGGATATTATCCTTGTCATCTTCCATCTCAAGCACAAGAAAATCCACAGGAAAGACAAGCTTCTCTACTTTGACAAGAACGTCTTCAATAACACCCTTCGAAAAGTCATAGACATATCCGCCAATTGTAGAGCAATTGTTGTGGGAATTAACTCCCCCAAACCAAGCCTTTGAAATATCGACAATGGCATCAAATTAATGCTTGCCCCAAGATCACACAAGGCTCATCGTGCTGGCCCCTTTCCAATCTCACACAAGATAGTGAAGCTTTCCAGATCCTTCAACTTAGCTGGCAGCTTCCTCTGAATGATCGAGCTGCAATTCTCAGATAAATTTACTTTTTCAATTCCGTTCAAGCTTCTATTCTTCAAAAGTATATCCTTCAGAAAATGGGCAAAATGCGGCATCTCCAATATTGCTTCAGAGAAATGAATGTTCAAGCTTATTTTATTTATGATATCTGAAATCTTCTTGAACTTCTCATCCAATCCCTTCTTAACTAGCTTAAAAGGAAACGGCGGAGGTATCTTTGTTTTGGGAATCTCCCATTTATCACGTTCAATCTTCTCCACTTTATCCTTTTTAGCTCTCAATCTCTTTGCTCTTTCTCACTTCTTTTCCACTATAATCTCAGTATTCTGCTCCTTTGAAGGCACTAGAATCGCAACATCATCATGCGGAGCATTTAATGTGGAAAATGGTACAGAACAATATGGTTTGACCTGGGTTCGACCAGGGTTGCTGGTCGAACAGGGTGAATAATGGTCAAACTGAGCACCTAAAAGTTCGTTCTCCCTTTTACAGGCAGTTCGACCACGGTTCGACCAACCCCATTGGTCGAACCATAGTGATCATGGTCGAATCGGGCTTCAAACAAAACAGAATGTTCTGGACAGTGTGGTTCGACCTGAGTTCGACCAGTAGTTTTGGTCGAACCGACCTATTTTTGGTCGAACTGCTCTTCAGCAACCTCTGGATGTCACCCAGATGCCTGGTTCGAACTCTCCTGTGTAGTTCGACCATATATGTTGGTCGAATTTAGGTCGAATTGGGCTCCTGTCATTTCAAATTTTGATTCTGGCCTCATTGGTTCCTCGTACTGCCTCCCAGACCTTAGTGTAATGGCATGGTAAGACTTTGGATTCTCAATACTTTGTGATGGAAACTTCCCTTTCTCAATAGTTTGAGCCAACTTGTTCACGTTTCCTGCCATCTCCCCCATCAATAATGTAAGATCTTTAACTTGCTTAGAAATATCCTCATGATTGGCATTAATCTTCTTTTCTAACTTAGCCTCAAGACGCTCCACTCCTGCATCGTTCATCGCCATGTACCTGTTTACAGTATCCTCGAAACTCGATTTTCCTTCTTTCACTTTAGCACCCGGATCAACACCAATAGTGTTGGCGCTCGATCGTTTGGTTAACGTGACCCGTTAGGGTTCCATGTATTTCTAACAAGCAGCGGAAGCAAGTAAACATGAAACGCATTACCTTTCACCAAGGGTTGATGTAGAGGTTGAATTCTCGCTGGCAGTCTGCGCAGTCCCACGAGAATAGCCATAAGTTCTTCTTCTGATGTCGGAATTAAGTGATCTTTGTGCTCAGACGATCCTCTCTTCGACGGCTTTCCATCAGTATATAATAAATTAAAATTGAAGAACTGTACGATTTTATATGAATTTTGGAACATGACGAACTGCAGCAGCAAACGACCTTCCGGTCTTCTGCTGTATGTCCCAAGTCCGATCTCGACGTCGTGTGGGTGACGATCTACGAGACCTACTCAATCTGCTGTTCACTCTCTCTCTCGTATGTTAGGCGCAGAGTTAGGTTTAGAACAAACTGAGGTGACTTATATACATGGGCTACAGCAGGGACCAGGAGGAGAAATTGGGTTGGGCCTCCATTGGGTTTAAGTATCCAAGCTTAGCCCAAAGCTTATACTTAAGTCCAATAATAATAATATATTCCACTAAAATATTATTACTGCACTACCGTACCAATCCCAAAATTACATTTTGGGCTCCTTCTTATTATGAGCCCGTTAGTCTCCCCATGTTTAAGATATACAATGTCCATTAATTAATTTAAGTTACTGACAACTCAATTAATTAATATCTCATCCAAGAGTAGTACCACTCAACCTCATTATCATGCCGGAATAAATTCCACATGCAGGGTTTACATGATAATCCTTATGAGCTCCTCAAGGGGACATCATCAACCTATGACGGACACGGATTCCTTCTACAATCAACAGCACACCATAGAGACAGCACTACTTCCCAACTCATCGAGTTTGTTGATTTAATAACATGTAAATCTCACCCATTGATGAATCAAAGAAATACATACTGCCCTACGTGTCGAGGTTATTGTATAGGGATTAAGAGCACGAACTTCCATAATAACTGAGATCAAGTTCTCCTATAAGTCAGTATAAGTCGAACGATCTCAAGCGGTCCTGCTCAATACACACAAGTGCACTAATGTGATTCTATAGCCAAGACAAGCTAATACCAAAACACACTACAACCATCCCGATAGAGAGTCTCCGTCTATCTCGGTTGTGAGCATCTGTTTATACTTTATAAGGAAACCGATAATATGATCTTCTGCGTGTTGTCGCACAACATATTATCTACAGTATAAAGTAAGTGGACTATTGCATCGAACATATAAATAAATTATAAGATGCAATCATTTGATCATATGATTCTCATTTCAAATTAATTGTTATAACATTGTTCATACAAAAAGCTAAACTTTTAGTATACAATCCAACAATCTCCCACTTATACTAAAAGACTATGCTGTCATGTCTTCTGCCATACATCTGATTTCCACTCCCACTACACGACCATCAAAAGCTCTCGCCTTAAGGTCCTTGTAAATGGATTTATTAGGTTATCATCCGATGCAATCTAGGTGACAACAACCTTCCCCTCATCATACGATTTCTCATAATAGGTGGTACTCGCGCTCCATGTGTTTAATTGCCTTATGGACTCGTGATTCCTTTAAGTTTGCAACTGCACCAATATCATCAATATAAATTGTGATAACCTTGGGCAAACTTAGAATCACACCAAAGTCCATCATGAAGTTTCTAGAGTCATACAGATACATTGGTTGCCTCATAGGCTCCAATTTATCATCTTTCCATATGGAGTCCGAAGTCTGAAATACATTTCTATATAACACTCCTCCACATTATGACTCAACTTCCTAAAATTAAACACATAACCTTGAGGTGGATTTACTGCCGTCCAATCTGACTAAAAAATCTGAATCTACGTAATCCACAAGAAGCAGTGAATCTGTCCAGTAAGCTTACATATAATTTCCAGTCCTTCTCAGGCACTTCATATATGTCTTACCACAGCTCATCATTCTTGTTCCAGGTTACGTTGATACCCACTGTTCATGCATTTAGCAAAACAGATATCCATACTCATGTATAGCATTCCTTAGATTAGGCTTCCTCATTTATCGAAGCATAAGGAACTGCTTTCATCTCCTTTATCTTCCTTTTGTGTCTCAAGACACATTTCCTTAGATAAAGTCACATGCTAAAACGAGTAAGGATTGTATCATTTCATGAAGCTTGAGATAAGCATAACATCATTTCTTGTGATCCGTATTACCGTGATCAAAAGGATATTTTTGCTCCTCTTAAGTCCTTCATCTTATACCGCTTTATTAACCATACCCCATACGCCCGATAATACTCTTTCATTGTCTCCAATGAGCAAGATAATATCTATGTATAGTACAAGTAATACCACCACGTTTCCATCACTCTTTTCAATACACAAGACCCATCCTATCATTGATTAGATCCATGTCACTGGATTACCTCATTAAAACGGATGTTTCATGATCTTGAAGCTTGTTTTAGTCCATTAATGGACACTTTTAAGCTCACTATCACAATGCTCTTAGCTCTTTGCAATGAATCACTCTGGTTGCTTCACATAGATGTTTCCCTTAAGACTTTCAATCAGGAAAGCTGTCTCGACATCTATTTGCTATCCCTCATATTTCATATGAGTAGCAACAGATAAAAGAGTCCGGATCAACATAAGCATAGCTACTGGCGAACAGGTTTTCTCATAATCGAACCCTTTCTTTCTGAGTATACCTTTTCCCAACAAGCTTTACTTATAAGGTTTTCACCTTACCGTATGATCCTCTTTTATTTTGTATGACCACTTCCAATGGTTTTCACACCATCCGTGGTTCTACAATCATCCAGATCTTATTTAGAATCTATTGATTCTATTTCAACATTTATTGCAATTTGTTAAGATTTAGGCATTTCTAACTTGTAGTGCTTCGTCGTATCCGTGGGTTAACTCCATGTTTACTAGGGACCAAGCCTCACGACTCTCCCAAAACATATATCTATCAGGTGTTAGAACAACCTTCCCACTACGAGAAGACACTACACGCAATTGTATATCAGATGTGACACGCGTCGCAGTTTACCTTGTGGTATATCCTCTTGTACACTTGGTACTAATACTTCGTGTTTTCCTCTCACTTCCTTTAGAACAACTTATACATGGGTATTTGATTTATTACATAGTCCTTTTCCAAAAATCTAGTGTTTATGTTAACAATCACTCTTCGATCTTGTGGACTAAATAAATCATCCTTCATTTTTCTAGGATATCCCACAAACAGATAAACATTCTTACGAATTACTGTTCCTAGGGCATATCCATAAAATGAATTTAGTAATTCCAAATAATTCATCATCTATCTAATCACTACCATAAGAGTGCTATTCCTTCTATTCGTCACACCATTAAGGTGGGAAATTCATTTCCGAAGGTACCTTTCTCTTACTAGATTAGAAGACTCATTATTAATTACTATTTGTCGCATCCAGGGAATAAACATGATTTAAGAATGTACAAATTGTTCACCAACGTATCATAACAGATTACAACTCTATCATTCATTTTAATGACCATGTCATTTAAATGAAATGGAGTATCCATCTATTAATGCATAGAGACCGAAATCAAATTCTTTCTATGAAAATGTACGTAAAGATAATTTCATAAAATCAAACGTTTATTCATATCGTAAGATAAATAAACAACTCCCACTGCAATAGCCACTACTCTTGTAGTTTTACCCATGTCATAACAATCTTATCCTCACTTAGTAATAAACATTTAGTGATTCCAGTATCTACACACTTCGTGTCAGTAAATGCCATCACTAATCATGTTTTAAACAACTAGTGAATAAGATATAAAACTTGTTCACATTATGATGAAAATGGCTTTCCTTTGCCACATGTTTTGCCAGAAGTTTTCCACCATATACATCCTATTGTAATTCAGGTGGAACTTACTCAAAAACATCTAGGCAATTCACAAAGAATTAAATTGATCTAGGTTTCCCTTCAATTTATACTCCATGCTTTCCCAATTCATTCATCAAATTAAATCATGATCTTCTACCTTTTAACTTACTCAAGTATCCGAAGAGTTACATAAGACCATCATATTTCTATGAACCTCTCATCTCTTCACTAGAGACTTTAATAGGCATCATGAGACGTCCATTGTGAGAACACACATGTATTTTCTTAAGCAGTAAAATTCAAAACCAAGATTCTTTTCTAATCATCTAATTTTGGACCAGTAAATATAATTTCTTTTAGTCAACAATAAGCGAGATAAAACCATTTGAAATTACAGAGAATCATAAATAAATACACCGATCAAATCTTCGAATTTTATCCTTTTATATTGATTCCCTCAAAATAATATAAAATTAAAATTCACCGACATCTCAAGCACCGTGAGTCTGCAAGCCACGATAGTGTGGACGTTTACAAACCCGAACATTTACAAGAGAAGGTTTTACCCATTAATTTCATTTGTCAACCTAACTTTATGACAAAATAATTAATAGTCGGTTCCTCTTTAGCCATGCAAATAAAAGCAGTGACTCCGATGAGGAGGATACTTATTATTTACACCTAAGTGTACACCATTATTTGACCCCAAGTCCGCGGCCCAAGCTTATGTGCCTTACAGATGGAGAAGTACACACGCGCTCGGATAACTTCCTACAGTCATCAATTATAAGTCTGTACAGTGATCCGCACATGAACTCATCCGATAGGGAGGAAGGTCTAAGTCAACGCGCAAGTTCATGTGCATCACATTACAAACATAATTTTAAAGAAGCCTGTTCCAGCAATATCCATGAATAAACTCATCCGATGGGGAGGAAGGCTCTAATGCCGACGCGCAAGTTTATTCACATTACTAACAAACCAATAATGGAGGCCGCGGGAATTAATTACCAATCCCCTCTCCCACTTAGTTATTTAAAACTGAGGGTTTTTACATGCATATAATATTCATAAAATAAAATACGCAATTCTAGCATGCTCCTATCACGGCACATGAGGCAGTAAATCCCAGAGAGTCATGCATACATATATAACAATAATTAATAATTAAATCAATCATTAACAGTTATATATCAGCGAATTCGATTGTTCGCCATCAGGCACGAATATCAGCAAAGACTTCCACACTATCAAAATTTTAAAATTTCCAGATTGTCCAATTTTCGAAACCATCGATATCGACCGTCGATGTCGTCCAGATTATCAAAATCATCGATATCGATTAGATTATCAAATATTCAAAAAATATCAAGATTATCAACATTCCAAAACTATCGATATCGATCGTCGATATCGTCTAGATTATCGAAATCATCGATATCGACGAGCAACCATATACAACAATAATAGATAATTAAATCAATTATGTCAGTTATATATTAGGAATTAATTCAACATCCATATATAACAATAATAGACAATTAATTATAGCAGTTATATATTAGGAATTAATTCGACATCCATATATGACAATAATAGATTATTAAATCAATTATAGCAGTCATATATTAGGAATTAATTCGACATCCATATATAACAATAATATACAATCTATTATGGCAGTTATATATTAGGAATTAGTTTTCCTAAAATTGGATGTCTTATCCAACACTCTAGCAATACATGCATATAATATACCAAATATAATACGCAATCTAGCATGCTTCTATATAAGACAATAAATCATAGAGATCAGGCATCCATATATATATAACAATAATAGACAATTAAATCAATTATGACAGTTATATATATTAGGAATAAAAACGCCTCTAAATTTTAATGTCTTGTCCGACACTCCTACTGTGGAATCGATGCCTTACGCAACAAGCAGGATTGCTTGTGCCCCAAGACGTCCATCGCCATATCCCACCGCCAATCGTGTCAGGGAGCGCTCCAAGTGCCTTGACGAGCGCCCCTCGCCCGGACTGTCGCTCGTCCAAGGGCCTACTTGCATGAAACCAAGTTCAGCCCAACGCGCAACACCAAACTACACCAACTGTCGTTCGTAGTTCGAAACTGCAAAACTCTCAGAATCCAATCTCCACCGTCCAGAATCTATTACTGTAAGTCTTGAACATGCTGTCCAAATTACAGATCGATCCAACGGTTATTTTGTGAGAAACGGCTCTTTTCCCTCGACTGCGCAAAACAGAATCGCCCAAAGATCTGCTTCTGTTTTCAGCGTAATCCCAGTTAGAACAAGCTCCAAATTCAATCTCCACCGTTCAGAATTTACATACACAAGGTATGAACGTTCTGACCAAATTACAGCCCGATCCAACGGATAGTTTGATAGAAACGGCTCTTTTCCCCCGACTGCGCAAAATAGAATCGCCCAAATATCTGCTTCTGTTTTCAGCGTAATCCCAGCAAGAAAAGCTCCAAATTCGATCTCCACCGTTCAGAATGTACATCCATAAGGTCTGAACGTGCTGACCAAATTACAGCTCGATCTCACGGTTAGTTTGTGAGAAACGGCTCTTTTCCCTCGACTGTGCAAAACAGAATCGCCCAAAAATCTGCTTCTGTTTTCAGCGTAATCCTAGCACGAAAAAGCTCCAAATTCGATCTCCACCGTTCAGAATGTACATCCACAAGATCTGAACGTGCTGACCAAATTACAGCTCAATCCGACCGTTGAAACTCCGGTTATTGCCTCTGCAATATCACTGCGCTGGATTTTCTCTCAAAAACGTGATTCAATTTTTGCCCTCTTTTTCTTCCTTGCATGTGAAATTGACAAACAGTTTTCGTCGAATCCTCTCACACACAACCATGGACGAATAGATATGATACAGGGTATATATCACATAGGGATATTCATGGTTTGCGCAATAAAACCAAAACCCTAAACATGTGATCCTAATTCCGAAAAATTAATCACATAAACCCTAGCCTAACGTGTCACGCTTCACCACGAAACCGAAGCTCTGATACCAATTGTTGGCGCTCGATCGTTTGGTTAACGTGACCCGTTAGAATATCATGCGTTTCTATCATATCACAGCGGAAGCAAGTAAACATGAAACGCATTACCTTTCACCAAGGGTTGATGTAGAGGTTGAATTCTCGCTGGCAGTCTGCGCAGTCCCACGAGAATAGCCATAAGTTCCTCTTCTGATGTCGGAATTAAGTGATCTTTGTGCTCAGACGATTCTCTCTTCGACGTCTTTCCATCAGTATATAATACATCAAAATTGAAGAACTGTACGATTTTATATAAATTTTGGAACATGACGAACTGCAGCAGCAAACGACCTTCCAGTCTTCTGCTGTATGTCCCAAGTCCGATCTCGACGTCGTGTGGGCGACGATCTACGAGACCTACTCAATCTGCTGTTCACTCTCTCTCTCTCGTATGTTAGGCGCAGAGTTAGGTTTAGAACAAATTGAGGTGACTTATATACATGGGCTACAGCAGGGACCAGGAGGAGAAATTGGGTTGGGCCTCCATTGGGCTTAAGTATCCAAGCTTAGCCCAAAGCTTATACTTAAGTCCAATAATAATAATATATTCCACTAAAATATTATTACTGCACTACCGTACCAATCCCAAAATTACGT
Source organism: Pogostemon cablin (assembly GCA_023678885.1). Classification (NCBI taxonomy): domain Eukaryota; kingdom Viridiplantae; phylum Streptophyta; class Magnoliopsida; order Lamiales; family Lamiaceae; genus Pogostemon; species Pogostemon cablin. The sequence continues at coordinate 41,291,063 of CM042959.1, read as the reverse complement.
TTTGGGCTCCTTCTTATTATGAGCCCGTTAGTCTCCCCATGTTTAAGATATACAATGTCCATTAATTAATTTAAGTTACTGACAACTCAATTAATTAATATCTCATCCAAGAGTAGTACCACTCAACCTCATTATCATGCCGGAATAAATTCCACCTGCAGGGTTTACATGATAATCCTTATGAGCTCCTCAAGGGGACATCATCAACCTATGACGGACACGGATTCCTTCTACAATCAACAGCACACCATAGAGACAGCACTACTTCCCAACTCATCGAGTTTGTTGATTTAATAACATGTAAATCTCACCCATTGATGAATCAAAGAAATACATACTGCCCTACGTGTCGAGGTTATTGTATAGGGATTAAGAGCACGAACTTCCATAATAACTGAGATCAAGTTCTCCTATAAGTCAGTATAAGTCGAACGATCTCAAGCGGTCCTGCTCAATACACACAAGTGCACTAATGTGATTCTATAGCCAAGACAAGCTAATACCAAAACACACTACAACCATCCCGATAGAGAGTCTCCGTCTATCTCGGTTGTGAGCATCTGTTTATACTTTATAAGGAAACCGATAATATGATCTTCTGCGTGTTGTCGCACAACATATTATCTACAGTATAAAGTAAGTGGACTATTGCATCGAACATATAAATAAATTATAAGATGCAATCATTTGATCATATGATTCTCATTTCAAATTAATTGTTATAACATTGTTCATACAAAAAGCTAGACTTTTAGTATACAATCCAACAAATAGGAGGTTGCAATGCATTGTTGGGATTACTCCACGAAAACTTCGGCCTTCTTGATTGTTGATAATTACCCGGTGGACCACGATTATTGTAGTTCCCTTGATAATACCGATTTTCTTGATTTTGGAACCTCGTTCCTTAAATACTTTGACCCATGGCGTAGTTAGCCTCCTCGATCTCCTCTTGGCTAGCTCCTTCATAGCCACCATCCTGCTGCATCATTGGTACTCTCTGAGATATATCCGTAATTTGATTTTGCTGAGACTCGAGTAATTTGTTGATATTAGCCAAGCTAGAGACGATCTCATCATCTCTTCCCGACTTCACCATAGTATGCTCAACCTGTGCTACTTTACCAAGAACATAAGTGCCTCTCACTCTATCAGTCGGCCAATCTCTTGAATTCATCGAAATATCCTCAAAGAGCTTCTCGGCCTCTAAGGGTGACTTCGTAAGAAACGCTCCATTGGATGAAGCATCAAGTAACACATGAGAATCGCAATCCAACCCATTGTAGAATATACTGATGTATTGAGCTTTAGATAGCCCATGCTGTGGACACTTTCGAAGCATGTCCTTGAATCTATCCCAAGCTTCATGAAACTTCTCATTGCCATGGATAGCAAATTTATTGATTTCTTGCTTCATCTTGAACACCTTCGAAGGTGGCATGTATCGCTCCAAAAATTTCACTTTCAACCCAGGTATCACATTCAGCAGCATTAAGATTATCGTACCAATCTCTTATTTTTCATTCAGTGAGAACTTAAACAAGATGATCTTCCTCGCATCCTCATGATCTCCTGCATCTTTTTGTGTACTTGCATATCCAAAGAACTTATTTAGATGTTGCTGAGGATCTTCAAAGAACTTATTTTTGTTACAAGAACTTGATGAGCGTTTTCTCTACACACAAAATAATCCTCAAGTATGAAGGATATCAATTGTAGTTTCGATAGGCGACCAAGTGATTATCGAACCCAGGGGACGAATTATTATCAATTTAATTATATTCTAATAAACTAAGACTATGTTGGCAAATTAGTTTGGAATAGTTACGGAACTAAATAACAAATAATTAAAATAGCAAATTAAATAAACAAACAATAGAGAAAATACTATTGTGATCAAGTGAGAAATTAGGTAGTTCTTCGGATCATCCAGTTTTACTCATTAATTTCTCTTCCATGCGTTGATGTCCGATTCTGCCTTGTGGTTTATGGATGTATCACTAAACCATGCAAGTTCACTCTATAGACACAAGTAAATATGCATATGACACGTGTGAATATTCTCGGAGCAAGAGATATAATTCATCCCCCTTTCTAGGTACTATCAGTATCAATTATTTTTCGTGCACTTAGTACTCTAACCCAATATGATCTCCCTTTATAGGTACTATGAAATTATACTCTTTATTCTACTTATTAACCCGAATATTATTCAATTAATAAGTATTTATATAAGATAATTCTAATAAGACTTCGGAATCCCTTCACTTAGAATTATAACATGTAATCCTGCTCAGCAGTGAACGTACTCAATCAATAACCAAGATATGTATTCACACTCTACATAACAGTTAATGTTGCATAAAACGAATGTAAGTATGAATTTAAAAAGCACAATCTTATATAAAATAAACCACAAGTAGTGTTGTACGGAGTTTACACATGAAAGACAAATTAACTCATAAAAACTTCATAACCCTAGAACTACCGAAGCAGTTCTAGCCCATGATTGATCTAGGAACAATCATGGTGGTTGGTAGGATCTTACCCATAGTCTTGAAAATTACAAGATAAATTAAGAAGTAAAGCAAACCCTAGATGAGGGTGCCGTCGCGACTCTCTCCGTCTTGAATCTTCACTTGATTCTCACTTGATTTGATAGATGAACCTCTCTCCACAACTCCTTGGATGATGGCAGGGTTTCAGTGATGGGTGATGATTAAGTGGTCATCAATCTCCTGCAAAAGCTCTTTTTTTATAGTTGTAAACTCTCCTTACGGGCATTGGATGGACTTCTTGAGTGAACACACGCAATAAATGTGTAAAAATATTAATATGGTAAGTTCTAACACCTCAGTTCGACCAATAAGCCAGGTCGAATCATCCTTAGCTGGTTGAACCCCAGGTCGAATCGATCTGTAAATTGGTTGCAGGTTTCGAATTCGACCAGAATCCTGGTCGAATCACATACTCTCTGGTTGAACTGCAGTTGCTTCCCTTCAGGCTTCTGGTTTGACCACGGTTCGACCAAATGGCTTGGTCGAACTATAATATCGTGGTTGAACTGCACTCCCGGCGCATCTTCTCAACTGGTTCGACCAAAGGTGCTGGTCAAACCATCTCCTTCTTGGTCGAACCAAGCACCTGCTTGGTTGAATCGAACCTCTGAATCTTATTTTTCCGGATCCGATCACTTCTAACTCATTTTCCTTTGAAAATCAACTCAAATAGCCTTAAAGACACCTGATTCGTGACTTTTCACAATATATATCGATTCATATCGAATTACAACCATCTAACACACCATTATTACACGAATCCAGGCTCAAAACATGTGAATTTACACACTCATCACGGAGGAACGACGTATTCGTTGAATAATGACTGGAGTTTTTCTTGAAATTCTCGGGTCTTTTCTGGATTGGCCAAGATTGGCACCTTCAATATCATTGGTGGCGTACACATCATTAGATCCATAGTAGGTTGAGCATTTGGCGGATTTAGAATTTGAACGTGTACATTGTCGGCGCTTCGTATCACCTGTCTCCGATGGCGAGTACCTCCAGGTGTTTGAAATGATTCCTCTCCTTCCATTATCACTAGATTTTAGCAAAAAATAGGATCAGCTACCAATTTCGAAATTTTCCACAGACGGCGCCAATGTTGTAGCATGTTTTTATCACGAAAACTTAAACGAGGTCCAATGTGAGGTAATCAATGGAAAAGAGAATAAGTAAAGAAGAATGCACTAGATTTGGCTATCGAGCCTTGATACTTTTTATTGGCCTTTTTTGTAAAGTGCAGCAACCTACCCTTTTACTTGGATCTTTTCTATTTATACTTATTCTTCCCAATCTAGTGAGCCTAGATGCTATTATTTGCTTTTGGATTGTTCTCTCAAATCATTGATTGCCATGTGTACTATTTTAGAATCATCCCATAACAAATTTGATATTTTTTGTGCCTTCTTTTTCCTTATTGGTTGGTGAGAAATCTAAGAATAACGGACATATGGACCACCACAGCTCTCTCATTGCTTCATATTCTTCCTGCTATTTTTGTTTACTCATCACCGAGAGATCTGGTGCTATTTCCCGGGATTAACTCTTGATACTACCCGGGTTTACCCCTCTCGCTTATTCCCGGGTTATTGAGTGATCTTACTTGAGTTTTTCAAACAGTTTTATCCTGCGTCTAAGGGGAGTTTCCTGCCTGTCCCCTTCTGGGCCTTTGTTATTGGGTTTGTCCTCTGAATGGTTTGGGTCGTGTATTTCCCACCATAACACATATAGACAATTCATGAGTTTACAAATTAAAACTTCATACGTGGCAGTGTTTATATATATATATATATATATATATATATATATATATATATATATATATATATATATATATATATATATATATATAAAGGGATTAATTATGGTATTCATGAATATTCAGAAATCAAGAATTTTGTGAGAATTATTAAAATTAAGAAATTGAGGAGTTATCTGTTATCCAAGCAAATTAAAGGTGAAGCCCCAGTTGGATGGGCAAATCTGTAATACTCCATATATGTATAGATTCCATCCAAAATATTAATATTCACCAATTAATACAATGCTCAAAATTTCAGTTTCACACGTTATATTGCTTATTAATTCTTGATGGGATCAATCAATATCAATTTATAATTTACGCTTTACTATTGATTTTAATTCTTATGAAAAATTTATCTATATTTCACTGAAGGTGATTTTTTTTTTAGTCGGTTCATTGTGAAATCATTTCACCTTTATATTTATGCATTAGAAGTATTTAATTAAGAATTTGTAAGATACCAAGTGTGGCTTCTGTGTTTGTAATACGGAAATAAATGAAGACTTATTCTTTAAGTTTTGGTTTGTTAAGATGTTTTGGGTTAGAGGTAAATTATGGTTGGGATGGAGATGGCAAGCCCAATCAATTAAAGCTTGGTTCAAATGGGCATTCAAGATCCCATTTAACAATTTGATTTGATCCCACTTAGTAATTTTTATTTATTTTTTTAAAATTTTACTCTATATATTACGGAATATTATCTATCTAAAATAATATAATAGCAAAGTGAAAAAGTTAAAATTGAACCAATTTTTAATCTACTCTTGAATTTGATTACTAAGCCATTTTGAATCTCATCCATTCATCACATTATTGAATCTCATCCATTCATCACAATTATGAGATTAGATATTAGCCATTGATTTGATACCTTATTTAAAATATGCCTTATTTAATTTTTATCATAATGATACCATATTTAACTAATTTTAATTTTAAATTTTTCTCTTATTTATTTCAGCAAAATTTAATTTATTATTTATGGTGCTAACAATTAAGTTTATATTATAATTTATTTTTTTAATTATACTTATAATATATTTTTTGAAACTATAATGTAGTTTGAAACTATAATGTATTTTTAATAATTAATTCATTATTAAATTATTTTCTTCTTTATTAATAATTTTGAATCAATATTATTGTTCCTAACATCTTAATAATTTTAAATTGGTATATGTAATCAACGAGTATTGATAAATGAGTTTGGAACGGTATTAAATTATTTCTTTATTATTAATAATTTTATAAAAACGTTCAATATTTACCACTACTTAATGGTAAGAGTGTCCATAGCATGTTTCTTGATTTTCGTACTATTAAAAATAGCATATGTAGATATTGAAGGATTATATTATATACAATGCAAGTTAAGATAAATTTTAAGTCAAGATATACTTATTTTATAAAAACGCACGGGTATAATCATAATTATTTTATGTTCAAAAAAAAAAACCTAAATAAACACTAGGGATGACAACATGACGAATATTTTCGGATAACTGATTTACCCAAACCTAAAAAAAATGAGTACGGGTAGTTCAAAAAAATATCATTAGAATTTGAATGTGTACGTGTATGAATCAGGTATCCACAAATATTAAAATTATGCAAAATATTTTATCTATATTATATAATATGTTATGAAATAATTATATAATTAATTAATAGTTATAATTTTTATTTGATCATATTTAAAATAATAAAGTTCATATTATATTTAATTTATAATTAATTAACAACAATATAATTTTTATTAAAATATTAATTTTAACACTAAAAAATACTATGCTATGTATAAAAATGAATTAATATATTAATTTAAACACTAAAAAATATAAATACATTATTAATATATATTAATAATTATAATTTTTATTTAATCATATTTATTTTAAATATAAAATTTTTTTCTAAAATAAATTATTATTAATGTGTATGTGTAATCTACGAGTATTGATAAATGGATTTGAGACGGGTATGACTATCATAATATTTTTTAATGAAACGGAGGTATGACTATCATAATATATATTTTTTTAATGAAATGGGTACGAATATGAGTAGTTTATATTTAAATGGATACGAGTACGTACGGATACCCCTATAGTGGATATCCTACCCACTATCATCCATAATAACTACCGATTATACATTAAAATATTATATCTCTCAAACTAACATATATCACAATAGTATATATATTCTTTAATATTTGATTTGATTACTTGGTATTACAAATACTTGGTTTGAGAAATTAATCATTGGTTTGATTACAATTAATTTATGAGAAATATATATATAAGGTTATAGAGAGATCTCTTATGATATAATTAATTGAAATACCTATAATCAAATTATGTCTAGGTTTAAATGTAGTTTTTAGGAGATTTATAAAAATGTATGAGTGGAGGATTTCATTTTTAAAAAATATAGTAACAATTTTAAGTGAACGATCTATTAAATTTTTGTTTTTTAAATTTATTAATAGAATCTGTGTAAATAATATATTTTTTTGTAGAAATAAAAATGAGAAATAATTGTATTACATGTGAGTAATAATTCTTTCACCGGTCCCAATATCGATTCGTTTCACACTTCAGATAACATTAACTAATCATACAATGTAATACAGTAATAATTTTAATCTCTACTTCTATATGCCTCACACTCTTTGCTAATATTTTCTTTCATTATATATTTAAAATGTACTATTCCTTATCTTCTTACTATTAAAAGAAACATACGTAGCATGAATGAGGGATTAATATTTGCATTATATTTTGTTATATATATATTTAAATGCACAGTTTGATCTTCTTACTGCTAAAAAGTAACATATATAGCATGAAAGTGATTTTATTATATAATATTCAAATTTAGATAAATTTTAAGTTAAGATATACTTATATTTTATAAAAATGCGTGATCGTGCAACGTACGGGACGGGTATTACTAGGCTTCTCCTCGGGTAGAGATAGAATGATTTATCTAAAAGACATGATTTAGGCTTCTCTTTCGAATTTAAATAATATCGAAACCCCTTTTCCCGTGCAATGCACGGGTTCAAACGCTAGTGGAGTAAATATCAAAATTGGTCCTGTAAGTACGACGTTTTCCAACTTTAGTCCTTTTTCTATTGCAATTCTCAAATTTGGTCCTTTTTTATCCACTTTTAGTCTTTTTAGTCCAAATTTAGTCCTTTATGTTAAAAAAAATCAAAAAATGATCCGAAAGTGTATACATTTAGGACCAAATGTGGACCAAAAAATGTCCAAATTTTAAAAAAAGGGATCAAAACTAGACCAAAAGGACTAAAAGTGGACAAAAAATGACCAAAATTGAGAATTGCAAAAGAAAAAGGACTAAAATTGAAAAACGTCATACTTACAGGACTAATTTTGATATTTATCTGGATATTATGCAGTATTCATATCTCTTTGTTTTCACTGTATAGGCATTTTTTACTTGAATCAAACCATAATAAATTATACTCTCTCCGTCCGGGTAAAGGTCCCCATTTATTTTTTGTACGGAGATTAATGAGTATTATTATTTTATGTGTAGTGGATATTTGTATTAGTAGTGAATGGAGGGCCATATGTGGGGCACTTTTGCTAAAAGAGAAAATGAGACATTTGAACGAGACACCCAATATAGTAGAATGGAGACATTTTGGTAGGACATAGGGAATATTATTCTTATTCATTTATTTATTTATAACTCTATCAAAAAACTTTTGAGCAAATTAGAATATGTAATAAAGTTATTTAACTTAAAAAAAACTATGTATGTTCTATTCATAGTTTTGTAATTTCATCTACATTGAATGAGAAGCTAATGCTTATTCAAATTCTATGAATAGTATTGGAACTTTTTTTTTTTTCGGGTTGAAGAATTATATAATTTGAATAATTCATTAATTGATGAGGTGAATGGTTAGAGAAGGCGCAAAATTAATGAGGGGGTATAGCCTACATTTAAGTTCACAGCTGACCTCCAACCATTACTTATTTCACAACTCTATTTATTTCATTTCCGTACACTAAAATTTTAGTATTTATTTAAATAAATAAATTTTTTAGGGGTGGGGCCTAATGGGTTGTCACACTCAAGATTCTTTATAATTGCATATAATAGAAGCAAGATTGAGTATAGGGATGAAAAATACGTTGGATAATTCAACAAGGTTCTGTTTGAAATAAGATCTAGAGAAAAATAGGGTAAAATCAAGACTAAGCGAGCTATAGTTCGTGCGCATGTGTTTTATGGTCTTATTATAATCGTCTAAAAAAAATATAATGACTTATTAATTATGGTTAGTAACACAACGAAATTAAAGTTATCAGCAAATGGAAGACATATTTGGTACTTTCGATTCGGAAAAACTTTAACATGTTAGGTTATGATAATTTTGACACTGAAAATTTTTTAACACATTAGGTTGTGTTAGGTCGTAAAACTAGGGCTAGAGTGCACTGAGCAAATTATTTATAGTAATGAAGAGTCATGAGACCCTTTGTGACAAAGAGAGCTCTAGTTTTTTTTTCTTCATAATATGAGATTTCATCGTGCATAGGTGTTTTATGGTGTTAGCATAATGAAACTAAATTATCAGCGAATGGAAGCAGTATTTGGAACTTTTAATTTTAAAAAATCCTTCGATCTCTAACAACTTAGATCATACACTTTCAATCTTGTTGACACTTGATTAGACACTTCAACCACCAACGCATCAGATAGTTAAATCAAGCAACTCAAATCACAAACTCTTTCAGCCTTATCCAATAGACAACTGTTGACCCAACCTAGTAGTCTACTTGATGCCCGACAACGGTGCAATAGTGTTTCACTTGATAGGACCTTAGATCAAGTCCTAGTTGATGCGAAAAATATTCCAGCAAACATAGGGTAATTTTGAAAATTTACTGGCAGTGATTGGGAGAAAATCAGAAGGTGTGCCATATATGAATAAAAAGTTCTTTCAGTCTAGTTTTCAACACAAAAAACGGAATGTCGTTTGAAATTTTCTACAAGGATTTATGCTTGTTTTTCTGGAAGGTGGCAGAAACACCCGAAATCTGCCAAATTCATGCATTTGAAGTGTTTTGGTGTCTTTCCAACTATCATTTCTTGGTCAAGTCAACATATTAATTTTATTAACTATTATATTAATGTTATGAATGGGTTTTAGGGGTCAAAGAAGTATTTAAAGTGGTCCAATGAATCTAGTAATTGATGAGTCAAGTGTTTAATGCACGAGTATTCTAGAGTCTTGTAATGGCTCCTATAAATAGAGCCTCAATCCTTTGTATTTGCATTGAGAAAATTTGTGAGAATATAAATCATTTTAGAGTGTTTACTCTTGTCTAGAAGATGGATTTCTTTTAATTATCTCTTAGTCTTTTGGTGGATTCCTAAAGGCGACGAGTTTATTCCGAACTTGTTGTGGATTCCATTGAGTGAGGAATTGTATCCAAGTGTTCTCTTGTATTACCTCCTAAATCTTTAATTTTTCGGTATCAAAGTGGTACCAGAGCCAGGGTTAGTCATGTCTCCTCGTCGTAGAAATAATGCTACTGAGAAACCAAGGCGTGAACGTGACATTTGGAATATCGAGTTGGATAATTTGAGGAGACAAGTGCAATAACTTCAGCAGCATCTTGAACGCGGTGAAGCCTTTGAACGTGATGAATCGCATCATGAATATTCTGAGATTAAACAATCCGATGATGATGATTTTTATCCTTTTCATTGTAGTCATAGTTCGTGTGAGTATGAAGAGGAAGATGATGAAACATTACCCATCTATGATGAGTATGAAGAGGAAGATGATGAAACATTACCCATCTATGATGAGTATGAAGAAGATGAGTACGAAGAAGAGGAGAAGCTGATTTATGACGAAGTTGAAGATGAAGAAGAAATCACGTATATTGATCAAGAAAGTACTTGCGTGCTATGCAAGAAGAAGAAGAGTGGTTGCGACATAATATTATTCACACAATTTGCATATCAAATAACGAGGTACGTGATATCGTTGTTGATTGTGGAAGTTTTGAAAATATAGTGGCTAATACTATGATGGAGAAATTGGAATTGAAAATTGAAGATCATCATCAACATTACAAATTGTTATGGCTTCGTGAAGAAGGTGAGAAAATAATTTTTGGGGATTCAAAGATTGAGAATACTCTTGATCCATCAAAAGAAATGCTCTTTTATTCACAAATTTATGAAAATTCTATGTGTGAATCAATAAAGGAGTATGAATTGATGCCTTTAGAAGAAAATGAAGAGGGTAGTGTCATACTATTCTAAGTTCAATATTTTTTGCAGAAGTTTCAATTATCCATGGATGCACATAAGAGTTTTGATTTTATCAAGCAAAATATAAGATACAAAAGTAATGCTGATAAACATTGAAGATCAGTTACATTAATGGTGATTGTGTTGATAAAGATGAAGGAAACTCAGAGACGAGTTTGCACGCAGAGGAAGCGAATGATGCGGAAAATATTCCAGCACACATGGGATAACTTTGAAAATTTACTGGCAGTGATTGAGAGAGAATCAGAAGGTATGCCATATATGAATAAAAATTTCTTTCAGTCTAGTATCCAACACAACAAACGGAATATCGTTTGAAATTTTCTACAAGGATTTATGCTTGTTTTTCTGGAAGGTGGCTGAAGCACCCGAAATCTGTCAAATTCATGCATTTGAAGTGTTTTGGTGTCTTTCCAACTATCATTTCTTGGTCAAGTCAGCATATTAACTTTATTAACTATTATATTAATGTTATGCATGGGTTTTAGGGGTCAAAGAAGTATTTAAAGTGGTCAAATGAATCTAGTAAATGATGAGTTAAGTGTTTAATGCACGAGTATTCTAGAGTCTTATGATGACTCCTATAAATAGAGCCTCAATCCTTTGTATTTGCATTGAGAAAATTTGTGAGAATATAAATTATTTTAGAGTGTTTACTCTTGTCTAGAAGATGGATTTCTTCTAATTATCTCTTAGTCTTTTGGTGGATTCCTAAAGGCGATGAGTTTATTCCGAACTTGTGGTGGATTCCATTGAGTGAGGAATTGTATCCAAGTGTTCTCTTGTGTTACCTCCTAAATCTCCAATTTTTCGGTATCACTAGTTATGCCGATTCTAGTGAAAATGAAAAGTTCATTACGACGTATCTGATTCTAGCCAAAATGAAAGTTTCATTGCGACGTATGTGTACGACTAGCCCATTGGGTTAGCTCTATTTTAAATTTTCTGAAAAAATACAGACCTAAACCTATTTTTTTCTAAGGCTAATCATGTTATCAACTCTACGCACCATGAGCAAGATTTTTAGCATTTAGGAAGATGGATTAATAGAAAGCAAAGAGAAGTTAAAATAGGATTTTGGATGTCCTGTTACATTTTACTCCCTCGGTCCCGTCCAAATAGCATCATTTTACTACATTGGACGTCCCGTCCAAATTGCATCATTTTCCTCTTCTAGTAAAAAGGATTCGTCAATGGTCCATCACATCTCTTTAATACACCTACCCACTTTACATATGGCCCATCACATCTCTTTAATACACCTACTCATTTTACATAAAATAATAATACTTCTTAATTTACGTGCAAAAAACAAATGACACACATTGAATGAGAGTTAATTAATTAAGCCTCGCACGTGTTGCCACGTTGACCTCCGTTCGCCTTTCATTACAGCAGTACAGCTCAGCGCGCGCGCGCGCACACACTCACTTCAACTCCAGTTTCAAACTCCCAACGATACAGACGAGCATCCTAAGCAACAATTTTTCCCCCCATTCCCCCCAAATAATAATAGTAGCAGTAACTAATAAAAGTCATAAAAGCCACATCTACTCGCACCTCACTCACCTGAATCTTGCTTTTCTCTCTCTACCCCCTCTTTCTCTCACCCGAATTTCCCTATTCTAACAACTTCTTTTTTCCCCATTTCGATTTTCTTGATTCACCCCTGTTTCATCAATTCTTCTGTCGCCCCTTTAATTGGGTTAATTCTGTTGGGTTTTGTCAAAAGCAAAAGAAGGAAAATTTTTTCCTTTGCATTTGTCCCACATCGGGTGGGAGTTCAAAGGGGAAGGGCCTTTGAAGGCTATATATAGAAGGCCCTTGTTTCTAAGGAAGGTGCACCAATCAAGTACACTTTAATCTTTGTATTTGATTCTAGTTAAAATTCCTTTCTTTGATTCTCGGTTGTGAGAATGGAAAGAAAGGTGAGAATTAGTCAAAGATTTGTAAGGGTGTAGGGATTGGGGTCGAGAGAGAGAAATTCTGTGTGATTGTAAAAAATTTTCACATAGTGGTATTTTCTCGGGTCCGTGGTTTTTCTCCGGTTTTGGAGTTTTCCACGTAAATTCTTGTGTTGTGCTTTTTATGTTCTTCTTTGTTTGTCCCTTAGGAATGAATGGGGATCTGCCTTATCCCAACAAGTGGTATCAGAGCCCGGTTCGGGTGCTTATAAAGTTCTTAGTATGCTCTGTGGTTGCAGCAAAGTCTGACCTTCCACATCAGAAAAGACTTTATGAGAGGAAGAGGGTTATACATTAGGCTAAGGGTGGCATGAAAGAAGTGGGAAAAAGCTAGTGGTACAAGGGGGTCAGAAGAACAGCCGGATGCGGTGGCATCTTCTTTGTTGCGGTGAAATGCGCCGGACTGTGGCGACAGTGGCGTGGCAAGGGATAGGATTTGTAGGTCACCAGTGGCGGAGTTCTTGGACCTGCAGCAATGTGAATTGCTGGGACTCCCGGTGGAGGAGTTGGCTTAAAAGCGGCATGGGGTTTTCCATGGATGTCGGCTCAAGGAGGTTTGAAAGAAACGGGTTTTCCGGTAATGACTAGTGGCGTGGGGAAGCGAATATTCAACGGGAAGATGGCGATGTGGTACTTGGTATCAGCTGGCGCTAGATCGGTAAAGAATAGCGTGGATTCAACTGACAAGTGGGGAAAGCATCGTGAATTCCGGAGGTTAGAGTCGGCTTCAAGTGACGACACTTTCAGTAGGAAAAGGGTTCGGACAAACCTGGTATAGCTGGCGGTAAAAGGCAGCAACGTCATGTCGGTACAGACGGGTTTTGCTCAAGGTGGAGCAATGGTGCGGTAATTGCGGTGGAGCAATAGCACGGTAATTGCTTACGATGGAGCAATGGTGACGTTTCTGGTCAAGAAAGAGCTGGTGCGGCAACAGTTCTGAATGTTGAGTTAATATTATTGGGGATCCTTGTGACATGTTCAGTTGTCATGGAAAAGGTGTAATAATATTAGCTGGTCCACAAGTTTGCACACGGACATTGACTTGGCAGGTGATGTAGGGTGTGTGGTGGATGTATATCGATGGCTGATGGACTTCCAGGGGTAGCCAAGAGCTGGAAGTAGCACCATAAATATCAGCAGGTGTTTTCGATATGTGCCGCAGAAAATTCTTAGAATGGTTTAATTCTAAGTGGTCTACTCATATGGTGGAGTAGGATTCTCAGGTTGAGAATGATTGTCGGTAAAGACAATGAATCTTCTTTTATTTTGACAAGGTGGAGATTGTTGGGTTTTGTCAAAAGCAAAAGAAGGAAAATTTTTTCCTTTGCATTTGTCCCACATCGGGTGGGAGTTCAAAGGGGAAGGGCCTTTGAAGGCTATATATAGAAGGCCCTTGTTTCTAAGGAAGGTGCACCAATCAAGTACACTTTAATCTTTGTATTTGATTCTAGTTAAAATTCCTTTCTTTGATTCTCGGTTGTGAGAATGGAAAGAAATGTGAGAATTAGTCAAAGATTTGTAAGGGTGTAGGGATTGGGGTCGAGAGAGAGAAATTCTGTGTGATTGTAAAAATTTTTCACATAGTGGTATTTTCTCGGGTCCGTGGTTTTTCTCCGGTTTTGGAGTTTTCCACGTAAATTCTTGTGTTGTGCTTTTTATGTTCTTCTTTGTTTGTCCCTTAGGAATGAATGAGGATCTGCCTTATCCCAACAAATTCGACTTGGGGTTGAGATTTGAGGGAAATTTTTAACTCTTTTGGGTTGGGGGTAAATGGGTATTTGCTATTCATCGTCCGGTGGGAAGAGGAACTCGGAATGGGGGGCCGGAGCTGACAACCCAGATTCCAAGTTGAAGAAGAGCAGCTCTGGCGATTTTGCTACCTTCATAAGTAAATTAAGTGGCGGCGCCGCCGCCGCTGCCACTGCAGCCGTTGTAGCGGATGAGCGCGCGCTGAATCAAGTCCCGGGTCGGCTGTTCTCAAATGGGGCCAGCCGCATCGCTAGCCTGTACACTCAGCAAGGGAAGAAAGGGACCAATCAAGATGCTATGATCGTTTGGGAGGTCAGTTTTCTTGGGTTATTATTTATTGTGGAGATTCAGTTCATTAACTGTTTGTGAATTTGTCTGATCGAGTTAATTGACTCATGATGCGCATTATTCTATTTATATGAACTGCTGTGCTTGGTGAAATGTATAAAATGTAGTGTGTTTAGGTTATGATTGTCTAAACCTGTGAAGAATGATGGAATGGGGTGGGATGCTGTTGTTTTGTATGTTGGGTCAGTTTATGACTTGCTTGGATTGTTTACACGGTAGAATTTCTACACGGGAACCGATGCAACTGCAACCTTTTGTGGGGTGTTTGATGGCCATGGCCCTTATGGTCACATGGTAGCAAGGAAAGTGCGCGATGCTCTTCCCGTTTTTCTACGTACGCAGTGGGAATGTAAGCCCGAAAATGACCAAAACCATGAACATGAGAGTGTGAATTTTGAAGGGATGAGACGGTTTGATGACTTTATGGATGAGGATGGATGTGAATCGGCAGAGGCTGAGGACATTGAGAAAGTACCCGAGGTGCATATTCCGCTCAAGAATTTATACTGAAGGCTTTTAAGTTGATGGATAAGGAACTAAAGTTGCATCCTTCTATAGACTGCTTTTGTAGTGGTACGACTACGTGGCTTTGATTAAGCAGGTACGTCCCTTTCTTGTAATGTAATACATTCTGCTGATCATTAACCTGTCTGGTTATGTTAATTGCTTTCTTTTCCTTTGTTTAGTTACCACATGATGAGATAGTTGCTAAGATTGCACTTTGTTTCGCTGCAATTGGATATTACTTACTACTATCATTTTACTACAGTCTAGATTGAATTAGGCTGGTCAAATTATGACATTTCTTGATTTTAAAGATGGATTTATGTTTAAACTTCTTGTTTTATGAGATCTACAAGTATGTCCTTGAATATTTGTGGTTTATGATTTGATTGATCGATTCTCTTGGTTTCCCTCTCATCTTTGTCCTCTGAGGTTTGGACGGTGTAACTTTCCTGAATGCATAAACTAGACTCTTGTACAGTGTATTTGAAATGAACTCGCGACGTGCATGGTCATGTTAAAGTAGAAGTAAACCACCTTCCTTATTAATTACTACATATTTTTACTTTAAAAAATTCCAAAAAGCCCTAAAATGGCACTTGTGTGTGATCAGAAACAATGATGCAGAAACTTTTAATGTCCACCCTCTAAACTTTCCATGTGTGTCTCTCTTGCAATTACTCGTGCAATAACCATAGTCCATCGATCCCTCACCTTATGATATCTGATACCCATGCAACCATTTATACCGCATCAATAGATTGGATGTTTGGTGGTTGCAGACTTGCAGTGGAAAAGATATTATCATATTGATTGATAAATATGCTTCTTTTAGAACTAGAGTTTAGGGAGCCTCGTTCTGAGACAGCGAGAGAGATGCTAAGTGTGCCATTGAACTTTGTTCGGGCTTATTATGTTCCAAATCTGATATTTAAGTTGCCAATACAACAATGGTAGTAGTTTTTGTTGCCTTATATTGTGAGATTAGTGACGTTGGCAATGTATTTACTTGCATCGTTGAATGGTCTGCATCTATGATGAGGGTACGTAACGACTTTAACACAATCATCCAGGGTCAGGATATTATAATTGGAAATGTTGGCGACTCCAGAGCTGTACTGGCAACCCGGGATAACAGCAATGCTTTGGCGGCTGTACAGTTGACTGTAGACTTAAAACCTAATCTTCCAAGTAATTCTCTCTCTTTATTATATATAATAAAGTATTATTGTATGCAACTACAGATGCAGGAAGATGTGAATTCTCCGGAGATAATTCGTCTTAATAATAAGTTGCGTTCAATATCTGGCGAATGCCATATGCAACAGCAATATATTTAGATATGTGGGCTCATAATTTCAGGGGAAGCTGCAAGGATCCAGAAATGTAAAGGAAGAGTCTTTGCATTACAAGACGAACCGGAAGTAGCTCGTGTATGGCTGCCAAATAGTGATTCCCCGGGCTTAGCCATGGCTAGAGCCTTTGGGGACTTCTGTTTAAAGGACTTTGGTCTAATTTCCATCCCAGATGTATATCACCACCACATTACGGAAAGAGGCGAATTCGTCATCCTTGCAACTGATGGGGTATTTAATTTCTCACTATATGCATATCAATTATCATAACAAAAGAGTTCACCTTCACCCTTTTTTGTGAATTCAATCTTGAACATCACATTAGAATGAGCTTGTAGCTGGCAAGTTTCTAAAGCTTTGACAAAACTATTTTAATACAGGTGTGGGATGTTCTTTCCAATAAGGAAGCAGTGGACATTGTGGCATCAGCTCCTGGCCGTGGAACAGCCGCCAGAGCCCTCGTTGACTGTGCTACTAGAGCATGGAGGCTCAAATTTCCAACATCAAAGAACGATGACTGTGTCGTTGTATGTTTATTCCTCGAACACGTTCCCATAACTAATGAGCACAAACCACAAAATGATGCAGCAATCGTTACTGAAGACGAAACAAAGTTTCCCCAAGAAGAGAAGAAGGTTTCAGATGGACAAATAGCAAAGGCATCCTCACAATCAGACTTTGAGACTCAAATGATTGGCATTGTAGGTTTTGATGATTCTAATTTTATGCCTACTGGGACTAGTAAAGAGCCAAGTGAGATAGTGCCAGTTGTCGACGAAGTTGAGGAGAAACAAACTGACAAGACTCTTGGTCAGTTGAAGAGGAGCTTAGCCGAATGCCTTACAACAGCAGAGGATGATGAGTGGTCAGCTCTCGAAGGTATCACTCGAGTCAATAGTCTGCTTAGTCTGCCGAGGTTCTTGCCCTTGGATAAACGATCCACGAGCTGGAGAAGATGGTTGTGAAATACGTGGTGGCTCTGCTACGATGATGGTGGCTAAAGGGCATATATGTTGAGAGGAATGAAACCCATTTGAGCATGTCTGTATGAGAGTGAGTGTGATAGCAGCAGCAGGAGAAAACTAAACAGAAACGAGCGAATTCCGATCACACGGAGGGGCGATCGGAGACGGTCGTTTAAGGTTTGTTGTCTTAGTATTCTCCCTGTGCCACCAGATTCAGTGCGGAGCCGCAGATTGTGTTCGACATGAATCAATCAAGCCTTAATGGTTTGGTAGGAGAATTTTGTATGTATGTACTGCCCTTTGTTTCAAACTCCACGTCTACATACTACACTTTTTGCCTGTTTGTAATCTTGAAGTGTGTCTTCAACTATACTACTATGTAATACTACAACTAATGCAACAATATAGTATAACATTTAAAAAATAAAATAAAGAATATTTTAGAAAAATTAGTATTTACCTAAAGTTTTAGGCTATATGTCTAGTATATAAAAGTATATTTTACAAGTGTATGAATGGTTAATGTTGAGTTAAATTTATTCTATAGGCTTTAAAAATTTGTCAAAGAAACACTTTATGTACTAATACAATGCACTAATTGCATTGATGCGGTTTACATTCGTTCAATAGAATTGTGTGACAACTGACATTATCCTGCGTGATACCATTTATATTTTCATAAATAGTTTTCATTTTTTATCAACCACATTATCACTTCTTTTTTAAGAATATTATACTTTTCATTTGTATTATAAAATGTTCATAAAATAGTTCACAACACTATAATCACTTTATATCAACTCGATATCATTTTTTATTATAATGGTACTTCTTATTTATCTCATAAAAATCATTTTATGGTATGTTCTCAAGTCTTGACCTCCTTTGAAATATGTCCATTTAAATTAAGTGGCCTTATAAAATATTAGAGTGAATTATAATATTCCATAAAATTAATTAATGAGAAATTATAGAAATATTTATGCTTATTTGACAAATTAAATATATCAAGTTAATTAAAGCTTAAGAAATTCTTATTAATTAACAAACTACAATTAACACTTGTTAAAGATGTAGAGGGGATGCCTCACATGTAGGATTGTAAACGAATCAAATAATTCAAATTCGATTCAGTATTCGAATTCGAATATCAGTATTCGAATTCGAAAAATTCGAATTCGAATGCGAATTCAAATAACTATTTAAGTTCGAACAATATTCGAATCGAATATGATTCGTAAGATATTCGATTCGAATATTCGCGAATATATTCGAATAATAATATATAATATATATTAATTATATATTATTAATATTAAATAATTATATATTTTTATATATTAAATATAATATTTTGTTTTATAAATGTAAATAAATATGTATATTATCTAATTTATTACTATCTTAAAATAAAAAGGAAAATATATATTTTAATTTTTTTATATATAATGTGAATTATTTAATTATAATTTTTAATAATTTAATGGTTGATGTATTTAGTGAGTATTTCTTCTTAAATTTATTAATAGTACAAGAAAAAAATTATTATTTAAATAATGAATTTATAATTTCGAATCGAATTCGAATTCAAATATTCAATTTCAAATGTTCAAATTCGAATACTCAAATATATTCGAATAGTTCGTTTATTACCTTCGAATCGAATACGAATCCAATTTCGAATTCGATTAATAATCAAATTCGAATACGAATATTCGAATATTTAATCAAATATCATTCAAATACCTTAGTATTCGATTCGATTTGTTGACAACCATACCCACATGCATGTCTCCTTGAATATAATATGACAAACTTAAATTGGGCCCATTGGACATTCTCACATTAAATAATGTAAATAAATTGATAGTACTCAAGCCTGCCATCATCTTCATTAATTAGGTATAAATCTCACAAATCAGTAGCTTAATCAATTTAATATACCAAAAAAAAAAAAATGAAGAAGAAGAGACAATTAACTTGTATATGAGATGTAAAGATAAACAAATTCAAATTACATGAGTCGAATCGTTAGCCAACTAATTTCATTTGCATTCAGGTTAATTTTAGAACCTTCTTTTATACATATATCCGAATTCACCATGTATTCATATATTCCATTAGTTCTAATAAAACTTTCACACTTTCTTAGTAAATCACAAAAGTCATGTTAATGAGATAAAGAAAATACCATTTTTATTCAAACTTCATAAAAAAAATTTCCCTCAACATTACAATCTCAAAATATATTTTAATTTATAAATGTAATCTATTTTAAAAATACATAACTTATTTCATAATTTATTTTTTATTAAAAAACACACTACTAAAAGAAAAAAAAGTATATCAAAAGAAAAGAATTACTTTTCTCTTGTAAAATAGCAAGTTCATTTCCAAATTATATTTCGCAGCATCTTAATTTATTGGAATTGCATTAAAAAAATAATTATAAAAATAGAGCTAACACGGGTGAAATTTTGTAATTTTTTTATAAATAATTATTACTTTTATCAAATATATTATTACTTTTTCAATAAAAATTATATTATTATTTTTATTTATATATTCATAAAATAATTCACTATATTATTATTATTTTTTATTAATATAATTAAATACCATTTTCTATTAAAATATTCTACTTTCTTATTCCGAGTTTTTCTGTGATGTTGTATCATATACAAGTGTTTCTTATATATATAAATAAAATACTCCTCTGCAGTGGATTAAATTTCTTTCTTACCCAAAAAAAAAAAAAAAAAAAAAAAAATATATATATATATATATATATATATATATATATATATATATATATATATATATATATATATATATATATATATATATATATATATATATGGATGCAGACGGATTTATTATAAAATTCGTTTGCATCATTTTTGTGTTCCTAGCTAATTATATAATTCATTGTATGACGTTAAAGTTTAGGTTTTAATTTTAATTTATCTCAAAATTTACATTATTTTTGTAAGGTAAAAAATAACAATACAATTATTTATTTCATTTCATATAGGATTCACACATAAAATACAACACTAAAACAAGTACCCACTACACATTAAATATTATATTTCTAAATTCACTATATATTAAATGGAGTATTATATTTTTTAATCTTCGTGTAAATAGTAAACATCAACATTAACAAATGGCGAAAGGAGTAATGTATACGTTCAAAGAAAATCTATCTCTTATTTTTAAAATTGATACATTTCTCTTTAGGTATAATTTTTCATTTCACTTTGTCGTGAAATTATGCAGGTATCAAATTGAAGCATGAACTTAAGAATTGAAAGCATGAAGCCTAATCTATGGATGAAGAAATGAAATAAGAACACGAGAGTTTTTAGAGTGGTTCGGCTCACTAACGAGCCTACGTCCACTATGGAGAGAGTATCTTATTCCATATGAGAGTGTGAGGAAGATTACACGCTGAATAAATCAGCAAACCAGAAGCTATATATACAAAGATATGTAACTAGTTAACTTATGGGACTAACTCGCTGAAGCATCTTTGAGCCTTCAGTTGGAGTATCAAACGGTTACCAAACCGAGTGAAACTACTTCCAACTAACAGCTTATTTGTCAAGCTTTCCAGCCATATGCTCAACCGCTCCTAACTCATCCGTTTACTCACCAAACAGAATCCTCAAACTTCCCTGCTCACCTTATGCACCGGTTGCACCATTATGTAAAGAATCCTTTACTGCACCCGTTCCATTAAGCACTGCTCTGACATACATCAGTTGAGCATGCTGATCACCTATGCATTAAGGTTTACATCTCACAATCTCCACCTTAAACTTAATGCAACACACATAACCAAGAACTGTAATCTAACTGATGAAGATGATTATTATTCTGCTGTGTATTTTTATTCCTCTTAAACCACACCGGTAGGTTTTAGAATCCATCAGCAAACTTCCAGATCAGTTCCATTCAGTTACAACTGACTTCCATGTCATCAAACATCAGCTAGAAACTTCTTTGTAAACATTCCAAATACAATCAACCATGTGCATAGAGGTTTACACTCACAAACCTCCACCTAAATCTTATGCAAACATAACAAACCTCTTCTCCATTACACTACTCCACCTTGAGTAGCAACCTTTAAACATTGCTCCACCTTGAGCAACACCTCTTACCATTGCTCAATCTTGAGCAACACTTGTAATGTAACAACGTTGACTTACCGTCAAGCCACAACAAGTTCGAACCATTTTCCTAATGAAAGTGCCATTACTTTGAAGTCGATTCTAACTCACTAGGATTACCCGATGCTTCTCCTACTTACTCGTTGTTACCGCGCTGCTCTTAAACACCAACGAGTCCAAGTACCACATCTCCTAGCTACCCCGTTATATCGCTACTTCCCCCGAACACCATTCATTTACCAGAAAATCCTTTTCTTCCAAACTTGTGTTGAGCTGACCTTATCCTTATGAAAATCAAGCTGCTGTTAAGCTGATTTCACCCCATGGTTAACCTGCCATGTTCCGACTCCACCTTGCTGGGAGTCCCATGCAATTGATGCATCCCTTAAACAATGCTAGCACTTCCATGAAAAATTTCCATGTTTCTTGCTTGCTATTGCCACATTGTACTGATCAAGTTCTTTGAACCTGCACCTTTCTGGTGTAATCAAAATTGACCTTACCACTTAGAAATTCTAAGCTGCCATAGCTGTCACAGATACTCTGGCCTTCTTAGAAAATTGTCCTTCACCTATGAACAATTTTGCTTCTTCTCTCCGATAGCATCACCATCGTGGGGAGACCTTTTCCTTATTGGAGAATTATTTGCTGATGACTTCAGCAAATTATGACTCACAGAGTCTCCACCTCTGTCCAAATCCTGGAATTTTCTATCTGCCATCCTTCTTCCAAAATTCCATTGCCGGCCGAATCATCCATTACTTTACACTTCTGGAGAGAAGCTGCCACCTTCGTTCAATTTCTGAACGTTACCCGATCTCGTCGAACTGCCATCTTGTGCCGCAGTGTTACACCTTCCTTGCCGGAACTGTATCTTGCCAAGCCGGGCCGACGCCATTCACTGCTGGAGAGAGTCGCCCATTTTCAACCTGCATGAAATCTTCTATCTTCAATTTCAGCCATGGAATCTGGCCGTCGATCGCGGTTCATCAATTCTGAGCAATACTCTGTTCCTCTAGTTTCTTGCTGAAGCATTTCCTTGCGCCAACTCACCTAAGACTGCCAACTCATGTCGATAAGAATGCCGTCTGAAATTTTCTCAGTTTCTTATCGGTTGCTGGTTTGCACACTGCCATAGCCGGATTTCCAATTCCTTCTTACCGAGAATTCCAATCTTGGAATCTTCCTCCACCGGTTTCTTGATCTCCACCACAACGAACTGTAGTTACATAACCAAGAACCGCTACCGGAAATCTCGAACCCACCTTCGAACTGCCGTCAGAAGACTTCCTTCTCTCTCTGAACCGCCGTCCAAAGAACTACATATCATCAGAGATCCGAGCTCGTCTGCCAGATTATCAGAGCTCTCTGATTCTCCCAGCTTTGAAATGCTGCACCAAAGGATCACTCCTTCTCCCTCTCCCTGATCTGATTTCTTCCCTCTCGCTGATCTGCAAGAGTTGCCTACTTTCTTGCATCTCATATCGTTCTTCATCGTCACACCGAATCAGATTTCATATCCTCTGAAACCGTTTTCAAACTTCATGGAAACACCATCTTGATCTTCAATCTCCATCTTCTTCCTTTGCCTACCCTTTTTCCCACAGACGGCGCCAATTGTCGTGAAATTATGCAGGTATCAAATTGAAGCATGAACTTAAGAATTGAAAGCATGAAGCCTAATCTATGGATGAAGAAATGAAACAAGAACACGAGAGTTTTTAGAGTGGTTCGGCTCACTAACGAGCCTACGTCCACTATGGAGAGAGTGTCTTATTCCATATGAGAGTGTGAGGAAGATTACACGCTGAATAAATCAGCAAACCAGAAGCTATATATACAAAGATATGTAACTAGCTAACTTATGGGACTAACTCGCTGAAGCATCTTTGAGCCTTCAGTTGGAGTATCAAACGGTTACCAAACCGAGTGAAACTACTTCCAACTAACAGCTTATGTGTCAAGCTTTCCAGCCATATGCTCAACCGCTCCTAACTCATCCGTTTAGTCACCAAACAGAATCCTCAAACTTCCCTGCTCACCTTATGCACCGGTTGCACCATTATGTAAAGAATCCTTTGCTGCACCCGTTCCATTAAGCACTGCTCTGCCATACATCACCTGAGCATACTGATCACCTATGCATTAAGGTTTACATCTCACCCACTTATTTATTATTCACTGTATAACACAAAAAATTGTTACACAAAATGGTTATACATATGAATATATCGAGTGAATAGATTAGAAAAATTAAAGAGTTGACACTTATAAAAAGAAAAAAAAAAAGAAAAGGGTAATAAAATTAGTTAAGTGGAAATAATAATGGAGTGAAAAAGTCCAAGTAGATGAAGACATGAGAGAGTAGTATCCGGACGATAATAGTTTTATCTTATGGCATTCCCCATTTATGTCGCATCACCATTTTAAATGCACTGCTACCTTTTTTATTTTAAGAATTTTAAGTTTATCTTTAAAATTTAAAACATGTCAGTTTATTAATAAGGAAACTTTACTATATATACTGTAAAAATACCCGGGACGGAGGGAGTATTTTATTTTATATTCCATCCTTTTAAATGAATAAAACATGTTATAATAATATATTAAATTAATTCCACGTGATTTAAGATTTTAATGATCAATACTAGAGTATAATTTTATTATATTATAAAATTTAAAAAAAAAACACCAATTATGTAATAGAGAACGCAATTCTAATTGAATCTCACTAAAAAGAGCAAGAGATGTAGAATTGAGTATTAGTGTCCTCGTAAAATATACTCCATTAATTTAGTTTAATACTCTTCTACCTAAAAAATAAAATTTCACACAAATAAACAACCTTAAAATTTAAAAAATATCATTTTCACCTAATACACGTGATATATTAATTTTATAATTTATTAGATACCACAATACTCCTTTACAATTATTAAAATTGGTTAAAAAGAGACTCTATTTTTTTTTAAACTCCGTATCTATAGTTCTTGCACATATCAGTCCGGAAGAGGGAGTTTAAACACCAACAAAACATATCATTAGAGAAAAAAATAGAGACTATGACAATTTAAGAAGCCAAAATAGCGAAGGAGTGATTACAAGAGGAATAAAAATGAAAATAAGAAAAAGAGAGAGAAAAAGGAAAAAGGAAAAAGAGTGGATATATAATATAAGGAGGTGAAATGAGTAAGTACACGTGAGTTAGCAGAGTAACAGCTTTTCAATTCTTACACTCATCCACGCCTTTTTCCATCCTTTTCTGCAGACGGAGAGGAGAGAGGGTATATAGCATGGTAGAGAGGAGAAAATATATTTTTGGTACCGTATCAAAATTTAATTTTAGTTCTATAAAATTCAATTTTAATCCTATAATTTTTAATATTTTTAATTTTAGTTTTTTTAATTTCAATTTTGACATATAATTTTTAAAATTTTAATTTTAATCATATAAGTTTCAAATTTAGTTCTATATCTCTTTGAATTATCAAAATTAGTCTTATTATAAATTATATCATATTTCAAAAGATACATGACTAATTTTGATAATTCAAAGAGATATAGGCTAAATTTGAAACTTATAGGACTAAAATTGAAAATTTTAAAGTTACAGGACCAAAATTGAAACTAAAATAACTAAAATTAAAAATACTAAAAATTACAGGACTAAAATTGAATTTAATAAAAGATATAAGACCAAAAATGATATTTTCTCGGGTAAAGAGAGATACGCATATGACAAAATATACGAGAGACACAACCCGGATATAAGTAATTGGGTGGGTTAGTTCACTTGACGAATTGAGTTATTCAATTCCTTCAAAAACGAATTAAGAGAGTTATGAGGAAACTTGATGAAATCTTGGGGCATGAATACTTAAAAAAACGAGCTGATAAAGTATATACTCTATTATACTATAGATTAACTATGTCATTTTATTTTATAATTAAAATATAGTAATTTACTAAATTATTATGGATGATGCATTAAAATATTATTATACTGAGTAATTAACTTTCACACCCTAAATTTATACTTAATCATCTATCATACTTGAATTTATTAATACTATAATAATTATATAGATTAATTTACTCACATAAACAGCATATAGTATCTCTTAGTTTTATGAATGTTCAATATTCCTTTTCGTTTCACATCAAATTCGTCTCCACATATATATTTTGTATACTATTTTTTTATTTCTATCGATCCATCATTTATGTAAACTTACAATATTATCATTCTTATAATAGCACATTATTGGAAAAACATCACTAACTTTTTGCTTTATTAATTAAAGTCAATAAGTTAATTATTTACCATTTATAATTGAATTATCCAAAGTACTTGTACTCATGTACTATTAACGTTATAAAATCTAAAAAAAATAACTTTTTTTTTTTAAAGAGTGGTGTTTCTTGCAAACTCCATCACAAAATTCTAATCATGCTTGTTTTGTATCCCATTCTCATATAATATACATACATCATCATGTGGCCAAGTCAACGTACTTGATTTAAGTCATGTTATTCCAAATAAAACCCTGTGACTTATTTTGTGAGCACATACAATATATATATATATCCTTTTACTAAATTTGCCAAATTAATTAATATCGTGTATGTATATAAATTTATGCTATATACAGTATTAGTATTTGTGAAAATAGTAGTGGTATATTTGACGGAGGAATCCCACTTATAACTCCTCTATTATTTCAATATAAAGTAATACTATAAAAAGAGTCACTTTTTTCTGAATCAATTTTAGTACATTCGAATTATACAATTTACAAAACGAATTTTATAAACTATTATTCTCGTTGAATAACAAATTACTACTCGTCTTTATAAGAACGTAAAAAATTCACAATATAATTATAGAATTTGACAGGAATAATATTTTTTTTAAAAGAGTAGGAGTTTATTACTTAGAACACGTGATATAATTCAAATTCCACGTAAGCCTCAAATAAACATTATTTGGGTTAATAAAATTAATTAAAACTTATCAATCATATAACGCGTGTAACAGAAGATGATGTACGAAAATGACGTAGAAAATTCAGTGTGGAGATTATGTTTGCTTTTGTTTTTTTTTTTTTTAAATTAAGATTATACTCCCTTCCTCCACCGTCAATCTATCCATTTTACCATTTTGGACCGTTCATCCTTAATCTATCCATTTCCCTTTTTGGATTATGGGACTCACACCCTCCACTAATACAAACTAGTAAAATACCCGTGCGTTGCACAAGGAAAGTTTTTCTAATCAATTTAATTTTTAGTAATAATATTATGCATTTATTTATAATACAATTCTTTTAATTCGTGAGTATTTTCATTATTTGATTTTTACAAAAAAATTCAACCACAAATTAAACTTTTTACAGTTATAGTAATGAAACATTTCTTTCATTAATTTATTCACTAAAGAAAAACTAATAGAAATTTCTTTTAGCAAAACATTTAAGTTTTTATGTAGCCTTGTTTTATGGGATAATCTACATACACTTATATTTTGTCTTATTTCATTCAAAATATATATATATATATATATATATATATATATATATATATATATATATATATATTCCATGTATTACACGGGTTGTAAAGTTACTATTTTAAAAAATATAATTTAAGTCTAATAAAACTTTTTTTCTTTTTTTATCGCTATATTAACTATTTATTCAACAATTTTTAAAAAATATAATTCAAGTTTAATATAACTACTTATTCAATTATAATTTAATATAAGTTTATATTGAAGAGTAAAATTCAATTTATATACATTCAAATATGAATTTGCTTCCATTAGTAAAAGTTTAATTTCATTGTTAAATTGATTTACCAAATTTTTTTTAAAAAAATTTATTGAATTGATTTTTCAAAATTTATTACGATTGTTATTGCAAAATTAAATTAATCAAATATAATTTAAAATATGTTAATTTAATCATTGAAGAAAAAAATTATAATAAAGTTAATTAATAAAAAAAAGATTCAATATATATCAATTTGATGAAACTAAAAAAAATAACAAAATTAATTAAAACAATTATAATATTAATCATGAAAAAAATTAACATAAACAAATCAAAATATTAAAATATAATAACAAAAATGTAAAAGAAAAAAAGAATTAAAACAATTTCTTTAAAAAAAATTAAATATAATAAATAAAAAAAGTTTAAAAGAAACAATAAATAATCATAAGAGAATTTAAAAAAATATAAAAGAAAAAATTAATCAATAAAAAAAATGGAAACTTTATTTAAAAAGTGAAGATAGCTTTTGTTCGTATAAATAATTAATGTGGACTAATGAATAAAGAAACTTATTATATATAGGTAGGGAGGGATCAATTTATTTATTTAGTTTTTATGTTTCTAAATAGGATTTTATTTTATTTTATTTGATCTAATCTAATTATCTAAATATTCGATTTTTAAAAAAAAATTATAAGAAAATTTATGTGTTTATCACTAAATATTAATTAGTAATTTTTAAATTTAAATTAATTCATGTGATAACACATCATTAAAATTTAAAATTTTTAGTAAATTTAACCATGAAAAAATTTAATAACATAAAAAAAATAAAAAAATTAAATATAATGTGTGTAACTAATATTTTAATATAATATGTGTATTTGTATTAATATTATATGTGAGCTTCATAAATATATACTGTATTGATTATTTAATGTATGTTACATTAAAAAAAATGAAATGTAACTATTGTGAATAAATAATGCCAGGTCATATACAATGGGAATACTTGTGTATAATTTCTTAAAAAAATTCTTAATCCAGTAATTAGAAAATTTCTTATAGTAATTAAATTTTTATTGGGGTCGACTATTTGCATCTCCAAATTTACTAAATAAAGTCCATTAATTTATAAATTTAAAATATATTTTTGTGAGAAGACGTAAACATAATAAAAAGAGAATTTAAAAAATATAAAGAGTAAAAGTTATAATAAAAAATATCACATCCATATTCGATCTTAAAAAAAATTATTTATGTATCATTAAATTTTATTATTGGTGAAAATATATTTTAAAAAAAATTAAACAAATAAAATTAAAAGAAAAATAATGAAAAAATTAAAAAAAACTTTAAAAATATAAAAGAAAAATTATAATAAAATTAATATATATTATTTAAATGAAAATTATAATAGATAAATTCGAAGAAATAAGAAAAGAATAGGAAGTCATAACAAAATTAATTAAATAAATTTGTAAAATCATGAAAAAAAAATAATAACGTAAAAGAAATTAAAAATTTACATACTAATAATTTAAAAAGAACCGAATCAAAACTGAAATAAATAAATAAATACAAAAGTATAACAAAAAGTTAAAACATAACAAAATTAATTAAAAAATTGTAAAATTAACTATTAAAAAAAAGCTAGTCACGTAAAAAAATTAAAAGACTAAAAATTACATACTAACAATTTTTTAAAAAAAAACTTAAACAAAAAATAAAATTAAAAAAATTAAAAAAATTGTAAAATTAATCATGAAAGAATAATTAATTACGTAAAAAAATTAAAAGATTATAAAATTATACACTAACAATTAAAAAAATACTAAAACCAATAAATAAATAAACTAATTAATTAAGAGTGAGGCTTGCGTGCGCCCGGCCGCACGGGAACACATTCCATGCGCTTTTAGAAATTTAGTATTATGGGTAAGGGTACATTGCTTTGGTCTAAAGAGTATACACTTTAATTAATAAAAGGTACATCATTTTGTTCTAAAGAGTATACACTTTTTATTAATTTTTTTCTTTAGAAAATAAAGGGCACACATTTTTATACTAAAGGGTATACAATTTAACACAAAATTCTAAAGGGGCACGGAGTGTTGTCCATGCGCCCAGATACACACAATAATTTTCTTTAGAAAATAAAGGACATACATCTGTATGCTAAAGGGTATACAATTTAATACAAAATTCTAAAGGTGCACAGAATGTGGTCCGTGCGCCCGAGTGCACAAGAGTTTTTGCCATTAATTAAATAAATATAAAAGAACAACAAAAATTAATCAATAATAATAAAAATAATTAAAAACGAATATTATTCTTTAAAATTTGAAGAAAGCTTTTGTTCGGTATGACTCATGATGAATAATTTATATGTGTAAAATGAAGGAATAAAGAGTCTTATATATAGGTGGGGTAGAGATAAATTTTCTAAATCTTAAAGTAAATATATGTATTTATATATACTCCCTCCGTCCCACACTTATGTTCACACTTTCCGTTTTCGTCCGTCCCACACTTATGTTCACCACCCAAAAAAGAAAACTTCACATTAACCAACAACCTCAAAAGTCATCTTAATTTCAAAAATACTACTCCCACCTAACACACATAACATACTTTATACTTTATTTATTACCTAAAAATATCATAATACCCTTAAAAAGTCAATAAAGTTGGTCAAAAAGCAATTTTTCTTAAACTACGTATCTACAGTGCCGACGAACATAACTATGGGACGGAGGGAGTATTATTTTTAATTAATACTTCCTCCGTCCCTAGGTAAGAGTCTCATTTTACCATTTTGGTTGTCTCACCCAAATGATCCCATTTCTTTTTCTGGACACATGAGACCCACCCACACCCACTAATACAATTAAAATATGGGGCCCACACACCCACTAATACAACTACCCACTACATATTAAATAATAATACTCCTTAATTCACGTGCCCAAAAACAAATGAGACTCTTACCAAGGGACAGAGGAAGTAGTAATTAATTTTGATTCGATAATATCATCCAATCTTAAAATAATATATGTGTTTATCTATATTAAAATTAAATTAATAATTAAAACAATTGAGATTTTTAATTTATATTAAAATTAAAATAATTGAGAAAATTTGTGGTGGTGACACCTCATCAAAATTAAACTAAAGAAAGCTTTTGTTCGGTATGACTCATGATGAATAATTTATGTGAGTAAAACGAATGAATAAAGAGTCATATATATAGATGGGATAGAGATAAATTTTCTAAATCTTAAAGTAAATATATGTATTTATCTATATTATTTTTAATTAATAGTATTAATTTTGATTTGATAATATCATCCAATCTTAAAATAATATATGTGTGTATCTATATTAAAATTAAATTAATAATTAAAACAATTGAGATTTTTAATTTATATTAAAATTAAAATAATTGAGAAAATTTGTGGTGGTGACACCTCATCAAAATTAAACTCTCCTTTAGTATATTATATATATATATATATATATATATATATATATATATATATATATATATATATCATAGAAAATATGTAAAATCATCTATAATAAAGCCTTTAAAGAAATTTATGTTCCATATATTAAAAAAATATTTCTAAATAAATAAATAAAAATAAAGTTATCTATAAAGATACAAAATCTATCAACATATTCTCACTACAAAATTTCAATTTTAAATAATTAATCACACTAAATCTAACTT
Source organism: Pogostemon cablin (assembly GCA_023678885.1). Classification (NCBI taxonomy): domain Eukaryota; kingdom Viridiplantae; phylum Streptophyta; class Magnoliopsida; order Lamiales; family Lamiaceae; genus Pogostemon; species Pogostemon cablin. Next base: position 41,259,795 of record CM042959.1, on the reverse strand, counting down.
TTGTCTCCACTTAATACATGTACCATTAAAAAATGCCTTAAATCCAGCACTAAATACAACACCACTCTTATAATTATTCAACCCAACAATTAAAATTTTAAAATTAAAATGAAGTTCAGCTCTTGTCCAATCTTTACATTTCAAATGGGGGTCTAAAATTTCTTGGGTAGTACCTGCACAAATATAGGAAAAACGCTAAATTTTTTAACAATAAAACTATAGTTGGAGAGATTATATCAACTCTTATTAAAAAATTATATTTTTTTTTTATTGTTAATCAATAAATATTAGACAAATTTTGTAAAAATCAAATCATCAAAAAAGTGATTTTATTTTATACAATAATTAATGATTAAATATTTGATCATTTATTGACAAAAACAATAAAGTGAATGCCATTAATTTATGTTGTAAACTATTTTACCATTCTACAAAGATTGATGTCCGAAGCTGTTAATCTTTTCAAAGTATGAATAGACTCAATGTAATCGTTGATCTGTGTTTGAAAATTAGCATCATTACAATTAAATAATAGAATAAATAAATAAATAAATAATTATTTTGTGAATAAATCAACATAAGCTAATTGTAAAATACCTCTCATATCTTCAGACGATAATGATTTTGGCAAGTCAATGGCACATGCACAGATTATTATAACAATGAACAAAGAACGTACCCCATTGATAGTTAGAGAATATTTAGAAATTCATTCTTATGAACATCATGGAAACCAGTAATTTAAAAGATTTAGAATCTCACCATCAAATTTAAATATTATACTAAATATAGAATATTATAGAATTAATGACCCAAATACCAAATATATATTTATCAATAATTGCTTATTAATAATTGCTTGTTTTCAATCACATTAATAACAAAAAATAATTTTTGGACGTTTTCACAAAAAAGTTATGACACTATCAAAATGAATATGAGGGTAATAAATAATGAATTAAATGACGATAAAATGAACAATAAATTTATGATTTAGGATGATAAATTGAGTTAATTAAAATGCGAGAAATTGAATAACGATAAAATGAAGAAACGATGAGAATTTAGAGATATATCGATACGGGATTGTTTGGGCGGGAATACCATAACTGCAGATTTGCTGCTTTTATATATATATAGATATAGATAAAATATGGGACACACATCCTCCACTAATACAACTATCTACTACACATAAAATAATAATACTTCTTAATTCACGTGCAAAAAGCAAATGGATACATTGAGGATGGACGGAGGGAGTATAATTTTTCTAATAATTTAGTAAAATCAGATTACATAAATATCACCTACTTCTTACCCACATCAACTCATACTTTCTCACAAACATCATCCCTACTTTTTACATGTACTTATTTGATATAAAGTAAAAACATACGCTATTTAGATCCCAGAATAAATTCTCCCTCCATCCACACGAAAAAGGTTACCATTTGCTTCTTGCAGGAGTATTATTTTATATATAGTGGGTAGTAGTTGTATTAGTAGTGAGTTATGAGTCATATGTTTGGCCTTTTTACTAATAAAGGGAAATAAGTACCTTTGGAGTATACACCCAAAATAATAAAATGAAGAGATTTAGGTGGATGGAAGAAGTATAGATTAACACTATTTATTATTAATTTTATTAAATCCAACTAATCTAAATCCAATATTTTATTTTTATTTTAATCCAAAACCACCATAACCTAAAAGAATTAAAATATAAAACATACACCATGTGTATGATTATTGTCATAAAAGTTAAGTTTAAACTTGAATGATAAAGATCAAACACTAATATAATAAAATTTTACATGAACTAATATACAATCTCAAAAGTATGTGATAATGTTATGATATTATGATTGAATACAGTATTTAATATTATTCCCTATTTTCGCAGAAGTTTTCTTCTATATTTTTGTGGTTGGATCAAGAATGTTGTTACTTTTTGAATAATTTGATATTTTTATTTAGAAAAAAAATAATAATGCTATTTGTGATGTGTGTAGGGTAGTATGTAAATAAAATGTAGTGTTAAAGGATTAGTTGTATTGACTTTATTATGAAAGATAAATTTTTTGTACAATATACCAAAAACTATATCCTACAAAAGATTAATAAACCCTTTGGGCATGTATTGAATTTTGGTATTTGATTATGACACGTGACAAATATTTAATTTGTGTAATAGGAGATAAAATATCATTATATAACATGTGATCCCATTTGTTTGGCGAAATAATAAAATAAAAAGATGACCAAAGTTTTAATTAGAATATTCCCATACATACGTGTATTAATGTAGACTTTTTTAAAGATACTTATAATTTTGACATTTATAGCAAAAGTATTTTGTTTTAGATTACAAGCAGCAGTAGGGTTGATCAGAAAATGGGGTTACAGTATTTCCACGCCTATGAGAATGAGTAGTCCAAACATGACCTAAGGAATATGATTATGAATGGGTTAATGATTACCCATTGTTGATTGAAGTAAAGCTTCACAGGTATATGCCCTTTTTACATAAAATTTAAGTTTCTCTTTATAGGTAATAGATCACACACAAAATAATTAAAAGGGTTCACAAATCACTAATTAACACAACTGTCCATTATGCATTAAAATATTATATCCCTTATAATTTCACACAAGTATCCATCAGTCCCATTTAAAATGTCACTTTTCTCCCACCTAAAGAATCTATTTCCCTTTTTACAAACGTTAAATCCACATACATCCACTAATACAATTAAAATATGAACCAACGTACCTATATGCTAATACAACTACATAGTACACGTTAAATAATACTAATGTTATTAATTCAAGTGGAATTTTACCCTAAATCTAGAGGGGGTAGAGAGACGACGGAAAGAAAATGGTTGGAGTGTAAAGGTTTGTTTGGCAGTGGGTGGGGGCACGTGGGTGAGGTCTGATGATCATCAAGTGATATGAGAATCCAATATAAATAGACAAACATGGAAACAAAATGAGCCTTGTCAGTCTTAACACAAATTAAGTCCACTTCACATACATCTCTCTCTCTCTCTCTATATCTATCCACACATACATACATATATTATATGTATATATATATATATATGTGTACCATATGTGTAGAGAGAGCTAGCATGTAGCTTTCGACACATTTAAGGCTTTGCGTGTTCTTCGTCTTAGTTTGTGTGTGCTCTCACCTTCACTCCACAACCACCCCACCCAACCCCACCCAACTACCCCAGGGGTGTGGCCGTGTGGGAGGGGGGGGGGGGGGGTGTTGTTGGTTTCGGAAATGAAATGAAGAGAAGTTAGTAGTGGAGAATCATGCTGATTGTCTTTCATGGAAATGGAGAGAGCTCGTTTAATGAAGAATATTGCTCATTGTCGTTTTATCTGCCACACAAAATTCTTTTCCCTTTTCAACTATTTATTCATTTCTCTTCTTCTTCATTTCTTCATCAAAAATACCTTCTTGAGTGAGGCTCCTGTGCACCCGGGCGCACGGAGCACATTCCGTGCGCCTTTACAATTTTCATGCCCCTTTACCATTTAAACCCCTAGCAATACATAGGTTTAAATAGGATTGGAGGGGAGGGTTGTGTTCACATGGGAACACGGAGCATCTTTCCGTGTCCCCGGGCGCACAGGAGCTTTTGCCTTTATTATAATGAAATATTGTCATAATATTATAAGTAATTGATCAACTAAATTGAAGCCAACCAATATTAATTTGGAACAACAACACCCTAATTAATTTTGATGAATTCAAAAACCCTAATCTTATTAATCTGAAACTTCGTACTCCATTGATTGGTATATATTCCTGTAACATCTGAGAAATTTTAATATTCCTCTCACTCAAAATTATCTTAATTTGATTGAATTGAAGTGTGATCACATGGTACGATGATTTGATGAATTTTAACGTGGATGCCACGCAGGTAAAAATACATTCATGTATTTCATATAGCTTAATGACAATTTTCGTTGAAATTTTTTAAATTTTCAGTATAAATTGATTAATTATAGAAGTTACTATACAAAAAAAAAATAATTATTTTGGGATCAAATTAAATTTTTTTAAACTATTTTGGGATCAAATTGAACATTTTAAACTTTTTACCGGAATCAGTGTGCTACGTGCCATTCACGTGACAATTTTTTTTGTGAAAATTAGATTAAAATCAAGTAATGTCAAGAGATATAAGACTAAATTGAAAAAAATAACTATTTTGAGACTGAAATTGAATTATCATTGTGTTGTTGGACAAAAAATGAAATTTATAGATTTCTCTAAGATCTTCTCTAAGTTGGTTTTCCTGTTAAAGAATTTTTTTCTTCTTTTTCTAGAACAATAGTACAAGATCAAGTGCACATGTATTTTTCTCTTTACATACCTAACACGTCATATAGTATTGTAGGAAGTACAACGTTGGATCAAAAGCAAAAGCAATGGAAGACGAAGCAAGTTAATTCCAAATATTTTAATTTATTCCAAATTACAGAGAGAACTTTGTAGGTATCTTTACTAAGATTCAAGGTAGCATACACGGCCTCAACATTGGTATGTACTCCTTATAGAGTATCATCAATCATCTGAGATTTTCCAAAGTAAACAAAAGGTGACCATTTATATATTTTAACATCTTGTGTCACACCGTTAGATGGATGAAACGTAGAAGGAAGAGTAAATTATACTCTAAAATGAAAGAGGCATCAGCTAAAATGTCACTTTTAATACATCATTTTGAAAAAAAATATGAAACTCACTAAAGTTTTTTCGGAAAAAATGTCCCTTTTTTAAAATTTAGATATAATTAACCCTAATATGCAACTCCTTCTGTGACTACATCTCCAATTCCATACACAATTTTCATGACACTTCACGCAACTACGTCAGCAATTATGCATGCGACCCCATTAACAATTTTTTCATGTGACGTCTCCTGTAACCATGCCTGCAATTACGCCTGCAACTTCATATACAATTTTTTCCATGCGACCTCACACGTATCTATTATGCGACCATACATATGCTTTATTTACTAACATAAGTTTGACGCTGTTCGTGACTATATGTGCGATTATACATATGACTATGTATTAATTTTATAATGAAGAAATGTAAAAAAGTCAAAAAGTTGTATTTTTTCAAAAAATTAATGTTCAATAACATTTTTTAAAATCAACTATTATTTGGGGCATTTTTCATATTTTTTCAAAACGGAAATCATAAACGCATAATTGAGTTTTCTTTCTTATGTGTCAAATCATATATACACGAAAATTACTCAAAATATTAAGTGTGCTGCACACATAGTTGAGTGCATAATAACTGAATATATAACAATAATTAGTGACATGTAGAAAATGGGTCTACATGTCTGTTTCCACTGTTATATGCAACATCTTTTGTATTATTATTTTGCTTGAGTGATATGGATGTAGAAGCGAGAGATAATATAGATTATGAGCCTCAGAAGGAAATCGAATTTTAGATTAATTAATCTCTAGTAAATGTTATTGTCTAATTGAATCACATAGTATAACTTAAAATAACAAAATGAGAACGTTAATGGATATTATTGAACCATGATTTAAACACAATTGGAACATATGATTGAAGAGTAGGTAGGGTATAGTAGTGAACAAAAATGATCAATGAATTTTTTGATTTCTTAAACAAGCATAATGAACATCTTACTAGCTAAGTACCCTCAAATCACTAATCGGTTTCATAATTACAATGAAATTGTATAATATAGTAGTCGGGTTTAGAATTTTGAGTGTATGGTCATTTATTAGGATATAGTATTTCTTACACGATTGTGAAATCGGGAAGTAATTATGTGAAGAAGCAGAGAATTGGTATTGTATGTCGGCGACCACCCTTGTTTATTTCCAATCGCTACCCTGCCCTGCTCTGGACTACACTACACTACTTCCTTCCATATCTATAGTCTATTTCCATTTCACACACACTATTTACTTACTATTTTAATCATCTAGAGTATTACATGAATGAATGCATGTATATATATGCAAGCTGGTTATCATATAGTATAAGCTACTAGTACTAATTGCTACTTCAATTCTCTTTCTAGTCAATGAATTTTAAGACCAAGATTGAAGGTTGCTGTCTGTCTCACTCCAATTCCATCATCATATTCATACATATACCATCATATCATCCAAATGTGCAAAACATTCATGCCCTCCTCCACTCCCTCTGCAATATTACTTCCATAAATTTAATTCTACTTATAATACTGTATTTTCAGATTCTTTTCAGATTCCAATCACCTCATCTTCAATTTCTCTTCTCCTAGATCCCACCATTAATGCCCCCAACTTTCCACATATTCTAATTAATGCTCTCAATATATTCTTTCTTGCCTTTAATTCCCTGAACTCTTTCTCTCTCTCTCTCTCTCTCCTCAAACTGAAACACTCACCACTTCCTCTCTCTAGGGTTTGTTTGTGGAGGGGAGAGAATTGAAGGGTCCATCTCATCTCATCTCCATTTCCTGTTTCCTGATTGGTGTTAACTAACTATTATTGCGTCATCATCATGCTCGGCTCATCCTCCCACGCCGAGGACGAGCCGCCGCCGCCCAACATCTTCCAGAGCTTCGCCTCGCCGCCAATCCACATGCGCCAGCTCCTCATTAGCTGCGCCGAGCTGGTTTCCCGATCCGACTTCGCCGCCGCCCACCGCCTCATCGCCATTCTCATAGCCAATTCCTCCCCATACGGCGACTCCACCGAGCGGCTAGTCCACCAGTTCACCAGAGCCCTCTCCCTCCGCCTCAACCGCTGCGCCGCCGCCGCCAACAATCAGGACGACGCCGTTTTGCAATCCTCCTACTTATCCCTCAACCAACTCACGCCGTTTATTAGGTTTAGCCAGCTGACGGCTAATCAAGCCATTCTAGAAGCCATCGAAGGCCAACACGCCATACACATCCTCGATTTCGACATCATGCACGGCGTCCAATGGCCGCCGCTAATGCAGGCGGTGGCGGAGAGATTTCCGCCGCCGACACTGCGGATCACCGGCACCGGCACTGACATCGAAATCCTCCGGCGAACCGGCGATCGGCTTGCCAAATTCGCTCACTCTTTAGGTCTCAGGTTCCAATTCCACCCAGTGATCATCCTCCAAAACGAAGATCCAATCTCCGTAACGACGTCGTCTCTAGTCCTCCTCCCCGACGAGACGCTGGCGGTGAATTGCGTCCACTACCTCCACCGCCTCCTCAACGACCGCGACCGCCTCCACCTCTTCCTCCACCGCATCAAAGCCATGTCCCCCCGGGTCCTCACGGTGGCGGAGAGGGAAGCAAACCACAATAGCCCCATATTCCAGCAGCGGTTCGTGGAGGCGGTGGACCACTACGCGGCGGTGTTCGACTCGCTCGAAGCCACCCTACCCCCCAACAGCCGGGAGCGGCTGGAGGTGGAGCAGATATGGTTCGGGAGGGAGATCGCCGACATCGTGGCGGCGGAAGGAGACAGCAGGAGGGAACGACACCAGAGATTCCGATCATGGGAAGTGATGCTGAGAAGTTCAGGCTTCAGTAACTCACCATTGAGTCCATTTGCATTATCTCAAGCAAAGCTTCTGTTGAGACTCCATTACCCTTCAGAAGGATATCAGCTTCATATTCTCAATGATTCATTCTTCTTGGGATGGCAGAATCAACCCCTCTTTTCAGTCTCATCTTGGCACTAGAAACCCTAACCCTAATCCATCAAAATTGGGAATTTAGCTAACCACCCATATTCAATTGACTTCTACTTCAGGTTAATTATTCTTAGGGTGCTCATTATAATTTTATTTGTTATATATATATGTATATGTATATGTATACACTAGTGGTGTTGTGTTGTGTGGTGTGTTGATGATTATAATTTTAATGATTATTATTGATGAGATCCTTTATTGTTTTAATTTTCTTGTGAAAGATTCCATGATCACCTAATCCCATCTCTATTAGACCCTGAGTAGGCAACAAACCTTATGTGGCGCATTAAATCCGTTTTAATATGTCCCATTTAGGGTTTAATTACCATTATCTTATGGAGGGCTGTTTGTCATTATGCAATGGTGGGTAGGTTATTGCTTCATCTTTTCATCTTAATTTAATCTAAACATCCATGCTTAAATTTTCATCATCCATCAATATATACTATACTTCACCTTTTTGTTATATTATCTCCATTTGCTTTTTAGTAATTGCACTTTTAAGGAGAGAGAGAGAGTGTGGGGTTGATAGTTGGCACATCAATTATTTAAACCATTTTCTCCCTTTTGTTAATTGATTAAATAAATTGGGGTTAAATTAAAATGGTGTTATGGAGTGAAATGCAGGAAGCAGGGAATAGGGATGTGATTGTAATAAGAGGAATTGTTGCCCTAATTAGTGGCAACTGTCCCCTGAGCAAAACCATGAAAGTTGTCAAATGTCCAACATTGCCCATCTCTCTTAGCAATAGGATCTCTCTTGTGTCTTGTGGTATTCCAAGGACCACGTTTTCCCTTGTCCATTCTTCTTGTTTATTATGCCTTTTAAACCATCAAATCTATACACACATCTCCACGTGTATCTATGTGTGAATTTCCATTTCCATTTCCATTTCCATTCTAATGGGGTTTCTTAATCTTTAATCAACAAGTACTCACTCATCTTTGGTGTGGTGTTAATAATTGATTAAGAAAAGGGGTCCTATTTGTTGGATGATCACAGCATCAAGACATGAATTTGGGGAATTTATTAGGTAGGGTGTTAAGAATTGTGTATAGTTTTCAGCTCCATAAGAAGCAAAAGAAAGATCCTGAAATCTTGATATTCAGTGGAATGATATGATATGAAGATGAAGAGAGTACTATTACTTGTACAAGTAATAGTAGTTGACAGTGATAAGATGGTTATCAGTAGTATTTTTGATGACGCCCACGCAACACCACTGTCTTTACCTTTGCTTCTCATATTTTTCTTTTCTGAATATAACAATTTAATATTAATATTGATTATTGAATGTCTTTTGGGCAGAGAGAGAGATATTATTGCCTGACACCGCACGTATGCAATTATATATCGAATATTACATTCACACCCGTCCATCGACACTACCAATCTTTTACATTCATTTTATGGTGGTAACTAACATTCTATCATATAATTCAATTCTTGAGTTTAATTGTAGATTTTCCAATTTAAAATTCATGTTAGTTTAATTTTCCCTCGAATAATTAAGAGTTACATAGTTTATATAAATCCTATGAATTTATTTTTTCACGTGAATTAAGAATTATTATTATTTAATGTATAGTGAGTAGTTTTATTAGTGAGTGTGGATCCCATATTTTAATTGTATTAATGGGTGTGTGTGAGTTTCATGTATGTAAAAAAAAGAAATAAAACTTTTTAAGTGTGACGTTCAAAATGAAAAAAAAAAAAAAGGAGACAATTTTCAAATGTTATTATTTTATTTTATTTTTGCTTATCAATTATCCAATTAATAAAAATACAACAAAGTGATTTTGTGAAGGAATACTCCTATTAAAAGTAACATATGACATTTATCCAACATGACTTAGGATGTCTATAATTTACGCGCATTATTGCATGAGAGCTTAGCTAACGAATTTAACTTTTTTTTAAAAAAAATAAAAAATCTGGAATGTATAACAAACAAATTGAAACCCTAACTAAATTAATTAGAAGAGATAATTAATAATAGGGTATTAATAATTCAATATTCGAAGACACAGAAAAGCAGTATGCTAGTAAATAACTTTGAAGAAGCTGAGTTCTTCAGGTGCAATTCTTTAAGATTCAAGTGCATACGAAAATCCAATAATTTAAAAAAAAAAAAAAGCAGTTTAATGGGAAGTGGGTAGAAAAAAGATAAAACTTGAATGTTGTTTGACATTGCAGTAGAGTCGTTATGAAAGGGAATCTTAATCAAATTTTGAGGCAAAAAGTGGCAACTCCTAGATCCCTGCTTCCTCTTCTCTGTCTCTCCAAATTATCTTCTAATTTTTTTTTATTAATATTAATTAATTACTCCAAGACACATGATCTAATCATTCCAAACATCATACACTAACTTTTTTTTTTTTTACTTTTCCCTTTCAATTTAATTTAAAAAATATATATATAATTTTTTTTATCAGAGGAATAAAAATCTAATTTCATTGCTAAATTAATTTACCAACTAATTAACAATAAAATCCGTTCATAATTTTTCATAGTTATAGTGATGGTTAGTAAATTTTTACCAACAAAAATTCAATTCATTTGATAAATAATTCTGTTAGTAATCTATTATTAATAAATATACGTTGACAATTTATATAATGATTCTATTGGTAATCTATTAGTAATAAAATAGTAACGAATTTTATTTCGTTGATAAAAACAAAATAAATCTATTGATATTTAATTGCTAAAAAAATACTTTTTGTTGACAATTCGTTAGGAATTATCAACTAAATGAATTTTATTTGTAAACTTTGTGCTGAAAAAAGTTTTTTTTTCGGTTTTTATTACACTATATACATAGGATGTCCATTTATTTGTTGTAAACATATACTTAAAACTTTTGTATATTTATCAAAGTACATTATGAAGCACATGTAGCAACCAACAGAAATGTGGAGTGATTAAACTATATTGCTTTAAATTTATCCAGTTGCATTTAATTATGCTAAAGAAAAGTAAGATTGCAATAATTATCTACTTTTACAAGGGATATTCTCTGATCACTCATATTTATTAATTAATATTTATCATTACTAAATTATTTGGTGGGTCGGCTATCTTTTACTAACATTAATAAAGTTTTTTTTCCCAAAAATGAAAAAAAAGAAATCTAACATACATATGATCCCATTTTAATACGTACTAATATCATTTTATTTGTCATGTCATTATAAAACTTTAATTATTTAATTAATATGTTGCATAAACTAATGGAGAGAGAGAGAGATTAGAGACATATTAATTTATGTCACGTGTGATCGAAATTGTTCCATAGTTGTGCGTGGTTTAAGGGAGACAGTGAAGGCATAAATCGCGTAATTAAATGTACTTAATCTAATTTAATCTAATTTAATTATACAAGAATCTATATATTCTTGTCCTAAGGTTTTGTAGCTAACATGTCACACCAAACTGGCTTTCTCCGAGAAATCTTTTCTACATTTCATAGATTGTGTAAACTCGTCCAATTTTTTATTTTTTTATTTTTTTTTTTTTTTTATTTTTTTCTTGTTTAAAAATGGAAGCCCTTCAATTCACTTTTATGAATAATAAAGTGAAATTGCTAATATGTTACACTACTTTTACGTATTTATTTATTATGAAAATATGCACAAACTTCCAAATTAGTTAGACAAAAAATTGACCATAATAATTAAAAATATAAAAAGGTACGTAAGACATAGTAGATGATTTGATATTTGCCATATTCTAAGGCATCCTAGTTATTAATTGCTGCAAAAGTTTGGCATAAAATTGATTATAATTATAGTTTAAAGATATGGAGTATATAATTGTAATTTTATATTTATATTTATAATAATTCATAAAATATTTACATTTTGTGATAATGGTTTTAACCTAATAGCAGTATTCCTAATTGATTATATATGATTGTGTAAATTTATTTTGTTGTAGTTCTTTCCTAAATTAGCTCTCCTTTAATTGTGGGAGATTGTTGTATACACGGATATTATTCTTATTAATAGGAGAATCAATAATCACCAAAAGTATCGGTGATTTTCTAATTACACCCTCATGGTATCAGTAGACAAAAGATCCTAACCCTAATTCGCTTCTCACGCTGCTCTCGTCAGCTTTCTTCCCGGACGGTCTCCTCCGGTGTTTGTTACTGGACTCGTCTCCTCCAGTATTCACTTGTTGTGTTGCTCTCTCTCTCCCTTCCTGCCATGGCTGCGTCTTCCTCTGACTCTCTTCATGTCGCCACCATGATTAATATGGTGCCAACCAAATTGGACTCCTCTACTTTTCTGATTTGGCGTGACCAAGTTGTTGATATGGCAGATTGCTTTGATCTATTAGGATTCCTTGATGGATCTGTGGAGGCACCCTCTCCCACCATCACCGACGCAAATGACTCATCCTCTCCTAATCCGGAGTTTCTGGAATAGCGCAAGAAAGACAAGAAACTACTAAGTGTCATTCGAACCTCTCTTACTGCCGATGCCGCATCTGAAATTTTTAGTTGCACGACATCTCACGCTGCTTGGGCAGCGCTGTTGGATGCCTTCTCCGACACCTCGGCATCACACACACAGAGTTTGCGTGAGGCCCTTCTTAATCTTCGTAAGGGCGATCAGTCCGTTGATGATTACGGGAAAAAATTCAAATATTTATGTGATCAATTGCAGTTTATTGGGCGTCCCATCTCCGATGAAGACAAGGCACACTGGTTCTTGCGATGCCTTGGCATGCAGTTTGCAGGCTTTGCTGATGTTCGCTTAGCTTTGGGTGCCATACCCAAGTTTCGTGACCTTATGCATCAGGCAAAGCAATTCGAAGGAATGATGCGCACCATGGACAGAGCAGGCTCCTCTCTAGCAGCGTTCACTGCCTCCAGAGGTGATGGGTCGGCGTGCGATTCCAGTGGTCAGGGTTGTATGAATTCGAGCAGCCAGCGATTCAATGGCAGTCGCCAAGGCAATGGGCAGCGTAAATACTCTTTACCAAATGGTGAAAATCAGTCGTCCAACTCAGTAAATTGGAATGGTCATCCATCCAATGGTGGCAATCGTCGACCTTACACACCTCGTTGTCAGATTTGCAGAGGAGAACATTATGATGATAAATGTCCTCAATTTCTTCAAGCTCGCAATGTGATGTCATCGGCTAACATGGCTCAGGCTTTCATCTCTACGTGCAATATTTCTGAGCAAACTCATGACTGATATCTGGATTCTGGCGCATCAGCTCATATGACGAACAAACCCAACACTTTGGATTCTTGCAAACCCTATTCTTGTAGTGGTTCTGTTATAGTTGGCAATGGTAATTCTTTGCATATTTCTCATACTGGTACTCGTACTTTGTCTGAGGATATCAAATTATTGGATGTGCTAGTTGTCCCTCATATCACAAAAAATCTCTTGTCCATCGGCAAATTAACTGCGGATTATCCTGTTGATGTTACATTTTCTGATAATTTCTTTGTTATTCAGAATCGAGTAACAAAGAAAATTCTGGCTCAGGACAGATGTGATAATGGTCTCTATTTGTTTGATCAGGGAGTTCCGCCTTTGGTGGCTGCACTTCGAAATAATGAACTTAAAGCCAGTTTTGATTTATGGCATTTACGTCTGGGACATGTTCCATTTTCTATTATTACTTTATTGAATAAGTTAGGTCAGGTATCTGTTACTTCTGTTTTACCAAACCCTAGTCTTTGCTCTTCTTGTCAGTTAGCTAAGAGCAAACATTTATCCTTTTCGTTGAATAACAAATGGGCATCTGGTGTTCTTGATTTAATACACTGTGATTTATGGGGACCTGCTCCTGTTCCTACTTCTGATGGTTTTCGATATTATGTGGTTTTTGTGGATGATTTCTCTCGTTTCTCTTAGGTTTATCCTTTACGTGCAAAGTCTGATTTTTATGATGTTTTAGTACGCTATGCTGCCTTTGTCTGCAATGAATTCTCTCGCACTATTAAGGTATTTCAAAGTGATGGGGGGACTGAGTTTGTCAATGGAAAAGTTCGGAGTTTTATGAATTTGCATGGAATTCATCATCGTCTCTCTTGTCCGTACACTCCTCAGCAGAATGGCCGGGCAGAGAGCAAACATCGTCATATTACTGAAATTGGGCTGTTTATATTATTTCATGCTCATTTACCTGCTTTCTTTTGGTTTGATTCATTTGCCACCACTACACATATTATCAACAGGTTACCGTCACAAGTTCTGCATAACTCTTCACCATTTGAGTTGTTGTTTGGGCATCCTCCAAATTATGCTAATTTTAATCCTTTCGATTGTCGTGTGTTTCCATATCTTCGAGATTATACAGCTCATAAACTGGAGCCTCAAAGTCGTACTTGTATTTTTCTCGGTTATAGCAGTGTTCACAAAGGGTTTCGTTGTCTTGATCCAGATTCTTCTCGAGTTTTTGTTACTCGCCACGCTCAGTTTGACGAATATTGTTTCCCATTTTCTCGAGTCCCTTCCTCGAGTCGACTCACCGATCTTGATTTGATAACCTTTTTGGATGTTTCTTCTACTCAGCCCAGTCAATCCACTACTCCATCCGTAGGTCCTATTTCCCGTGCATCCCCGACTTTGATCAACGATCGTGCAGCCCCGATTGATGATGATAATATGCCTGGTAGTGTGGCTGTACCGACGCTGCCTCCGGAAGCCCCCTTATCACCTCCTCCGGCTAGTCCTGTCTCGCCACCAGCAGTCCCAACTACTCCAGTGGATCCTGCCCCAGGACCTTCTCATCCGATGATTACAAGAGCCCGTGCTGGTATATTCAAACCTCGCTATCCAGTGGACATGACAACTACTGCTCTCCTTTCGGCTCTCACTGTTACAGCTGAGCCTCGTGGATTCAGGTTAGCGGCTAAGCGTCCAGAATGGCTTGCCGCTATGCAGGAAAAAATTGATGCTCTTCGTTCGAATGACACTTGGACTTTGGTGCCTAAACCCCCTGGTACAAATATAGTTGGTTCCAATTGGGCCTTTCGAACAAAATTTAGATCTGATGGCTCTATTGAGCGTCACAAAGCTCGCTTGGTTGCTCAAGGGTTTACTCAGATACCTGGTACTGACTTTCACCACACTTTCAGTCCTGTTGTTAAGGCTGTCACCGTTCGGGTTGTTCTAACTCTAGCAGTACGACATGGGTGGTCTTTACATCAGTTTGATGCTAAGAATGCTTTTCTCAATGGCATTCTTGACAAGCCGGTGTTCATGTCTCAGCCTCTCGGCTTTGTCGATCCTCGCTACCCTGACTATGTTTGTTGTTTAAAGAAGGCTCTCTATGGTCTTCGACAGGCTCCTCTTGCTTGGTTTCAGCGATTTAGCTCTTATCTTCTCAGCTTGGGTTTTGTTCAAAGTCGGGCAGACTTCTCTCTTTTCTATTTTCATCGAGGCACTACTATCATATATCTGTTACTTTATGTGGATGACATAATTGTTACAGGCAATGACACTATAGCTCTTCGGAATTTCATATCTCGTACTCATCAGGAATTTGCTATTAAAGATCTCGGGCAGTTGTCTTACTTTCTTGGTCTGGAAGTCTCGCATACTCCTAACGGCCTCTTTGTCGGACAAGCGAAATATGACCATGATATTCTTAAGCGAGCAGACTTGTTGGACTCCAAGCCTGTTTCTACCCCATTGGCCCCGGGGGAATCTTTACTGAGCACTGGTTCTGGGTTTTCTGATCCTACCCTGTACAGATCTCTTGTTGGAGCTCTCCAGTATCTAACCATCACTCGTCCCAATTTATCATATGCAGTTAGCTCCGTTAGTCAATTTCTACACTCCCCAACAGAAGCTCATTTTTCAGCTGTTAAACGTATACTTCGATATGTTAAAGGGACTGTACATTTTGGTCTTTCTTTCATGAAACGGCCTAATTCTTCCATCTTGAGATACTCTGATATTGATTGGGCACATTGTATTGAGACCCGTCGTTTTACTTATGGATACTCGATCTTTCTTGGGGGTAATCTAATTTCTTGGAGTGCCAAAAAGCAGCCTACAGTTGCTCGATCGAGTTGTGAATTGGAGTATAGGGCTATGGCTAATACAGCAGCTGAGCTTGTCTGGATCACGAATCTACTTAAGGAACTTTGTGCTCTCTCTTCTACTCGCCCAATGTTACTCTCTGATAATAAAAGTGTCATATCCTTAAGCCAGAGCCCTACTGCCCACAAACGAGCCAAGCACATTGACTTAGATTACCACTTTGTTCGCGAGTTGGTCTCCTCTGGAAAACTCTGCACTGGTTATGTTCCCTCTCATCTCCAGCTTGCTGACATATTTACAAAGAGCCTCCCTCGTCCGGCCTTCGAATTTTACGTTCCAAGCTTTGCGTCTGTCTCCATCCCACGCATCGCTTGAAGGGGCGTAATAGAAATATTCCTAATTGATTATATATGATTGTGTAAATTTATTTTGTTGTAATTCTTTCCTAAATTAGCTCTCCTTTAATTGTGGGAGATTGTTGTACACACGGATATTATTCTTATTAATAGGATAATCAATAATCACCAAAAGTATCGGTGATTTTCTAATTACACTCTCATAACCCATGTATTAGGGTTTATCCTTAAGATTATAGTATTAATTTAAAAGATAATTATATATATATAATTTTTTTTTAATATACATATGATTATAATTAGTTAATGATGCAAGTGATGCATGTAATTTTTGTTCATGATGTAACGTACTTTCTTATGTTTATTGGTATTAATTTACTTAAATATATAGATTTACTAATTGATTTTATTTAATTTTTCTTTTAAAATTCTGTAGAGTAATCATTATTTGTATTTTATAGCATCGTAGTGAGCCTTTTCCAATGCAAGGATGTCAATATATCCTTAAGATCGTTTGGTCATTATTACACTACACATGATAAGGGTGCATGCATTTAGTCAATTAAATCAACTCATATAATTTGAGGACAAAAGTATGATATACTGTGCAAGTAAAAACATTGCATTAAGTAAGACATTAAGTTATGAGTGATCAAATATGATTGAAGTCCATAATTCAAATTAGCGAAAAGAATTGCTATGTATGGATATCCTAAAAATTTTCATCTATAAGTTGGGATTTAAATTTGGCCTTACTTTTAATTCTCTATAAACTTTGTTTCAAAATTTGTATCTCTTTAATTTATTCTTCTCAATATTATCATAATATGTGATTAAAGTTCTTTTCATAAGTAATTATTAATTTATGAGAAATAAATTAAATGAAAATCGTAAAAAATAAAATTAGTAAGAAAATAATAATAATAAAAGAAAATGAGATATAGCGAATACTCTCGCTGTCCCATAAAATTTTCACAGTAATATTAAGTGTTAGAATATACTATAAAAAGAAAAAAAAGATTTGATGAGATTAGGAATCGAACATGAAACCACTTGTCACTTCATGTATTATCTTCTCCGTCATCATTTAAGCATCACACCCTTCTAGTTTAAATTGTAAATTATATACTTCCTCCGTCCATCCTCAATGTATCAATTTATTTTTTTCACGTGAATTAAGGAGTATTATTATTTTATATGTAGTAGGTAGTTTTATTAGTGGAGGGAGTGAGTCCCATATTTTATTTATATTAGTGGAGGGTGTAGGTCCCATAATGCAAAAGGGAAAATGAATAGATTAAGAATGAACGACCCAAAATGATAAAATTGATAGATTGACAGTGAATGGATGTAGTATATAAGATATTATAAAATTGTGAATCCCTAAAATTAATCAATTTTTTTGTGCATGAGTCGATTTACTAATTGAATTCACATAAGTGCCGGACCTCATAGGGATTAAGACAAGTGAATGTGTGGAAAGTCATGCCTACTCAAAATTTCAACATGTTGGAGTTGGTATAAGACCAGTCAATACCAGTCTTCTACTCAATTAGCTTATGCTAACTTTTTTTGGATTTTAATTAAATGGATTTTAAAATAGTTGGTGAACAATGATGAGTTTCTGAATTAATATGCATGGAACTCAATTTTAAAATAAGCATACTCTAAATTTATATAAGTTTGATAATTGCATGGTGCATTTTTATCATCATTTAATAAGAGTGTTTGGAAGAGAGAGAGAGAGAGGAAAGACACATAAAATCAATCATTCAATTGAATAAATAGAAATGATAGATCCAAAGTGATTGAGGAAAAAGAAGAAGCAAGGTGGCTTAGTTGAATATAGAGAGAGTGAAAAAATAAAAAGGCAAAATTAAAATTAAAAGGAAGAATATGCTAAGACCAACAAAACAAACAAAACTTACTTCTAAAATATACTATAAGCATAATATTTCTCCACATTAAAAAGAAGAAAAAAAAATGTCTCAATCACTCACTCACTCAACACCTCCTTACATCAATCAATACTATTCCTCATTCTTAATTGCTCTGCCAACTTATATTATAGCTCTACTTTCTTTCTTTTACTGATAAGTCTCATCATCAATTTTCATCAAATATTCTCCAATTACTTTTTTTTTTCTTTTAATTATACATCTATTAAAAATATGCCAAAATTAATTCCTACTTTGGTTTACTTAAGATAATATCAATTGAACTCAGGTGTATCATGATGTAGATTTGTCATAAATTGCATTTTAATTTTTAAGTTATATATATATATATATATTTCAGTTGAAGTCTTGTATATGAATATAAATTTATCCTAAATTTTAGTTTTATAATTTCATTTTATTAAATTGGAAACGTTAGATATCATGATTATTTCCCTTTTATATTGGGACTTCCTATAGCTCGTAACAAATGTAGACTTAAATTTTTATGAGAAATTGATTTATTTTTTTTACGGAAAAAGTTACATATTATTATGAGTACAATTAGTATTAAATATCAAAAGTTATTAGAGTTTACAAATCACAAGAGTACCAATATTAATGAAGAAAGACCTTATCTTTACAGAAAATTTTGGGATTGCTAAATCAATCTAAAAATGAGTAAGAGGCATTATAATGAATGGAGAAAATGCATCACAGTTTGATTCTAATTTCCTTCACAGTTTTAGAATTTGAATATTAATTACATCTAAAATTGCAATTCATATTTTTCAAAATACTTTATTTTCTCTTCCAAAATATTTCCTCCCTCACAAAATATTCTTTTTTTCTGTATATAGATTATAAAATACTTTAATGATTAATGTGTAATAAGTGAATTTTGAATGTTACTTTACCCTTTTGCCCTTAATTTTTAAATTAAAATTATGATAAAGAGTATAATTTTAAATAATTTTTTGGAATTTTTATTTTGAGAGGTGGGATTCATTTTTACCAAAATAAAAAATTTGATATTTTTTAATAGAACAGACGAAAATGAGAACAAAATACGTTTTAATGAGAAAATGAGGAGAAATAATATAGTCGGTATATATATAGATGCTTTTTAAAATCTGGATGTAGGTTTTAAAAACCAAAATCTGGGTTTAAAACCCGGAAACAAACACTTAGTGCTATTTAAGGAGGCCATTGGTCTTGATATCCAGTACACCAATCAAGTACATTTTAATCTTTGTGTTTGATTCTTTAAATTTCTTTGTTGTATTCTCAGTTGTGAGAATTAAGAGAAAGATGTGAATTAATTAAAGTTTTGTAATAGTTTAGAGATTTGGATCGGGAGAGAGAAAATTTGTGTAATTGTAAAAAAAATTCACATTGTGATATTTTCGCAATATGTGATTTTTCTCCAATTATTAGAGAAACATTCGTTGGGGGGTTTGATTGTTCCCATCAACATTAATGCTTATCAAACTTAGTCACTTGAAGCATTTTGACAGAATAAAAAGGAGAAAAGGAGGTAAGAAGAAGACAAGGGTGGAAGGGAAGGTCATGATTTTATGAGTCGAATGAAGAGGTGAAGTGAGGTGAGAAAAAGGAAGGAGGATGATCCCTCTGTCTTTCCTAACATTTGATCATTACACGAATTTAGCCCTTAATACCCTGAGGTAATATTACTATGAATCTTTATTCCACCAAACCAATCAAAAAATGCCAACTGCAGTGATAATACACCTATCATATCACTAAATTAAATAAGCAAATGATTACTTGTCCAATTGCATGTAAAATGATAGAAGTATATTTCCTTGTCCAATTGCATGTAAAATTGTGGACTATATTTCTTGATTCATGTTATATTTTATACGTATGTTAATTTTAATTTTTATGGTTTGAACGTAAAATTATAATTTCATCTTCTGCTTATGCAAAATTATACTCTAATAATTCATATTCTATTTTAGCTAGAATTTAGTTTTATTTCTAAAATTTAAATTTAATTATTAACTTATTGTAACAACTAATATTGTATTTATAATGAAATAAATACAAAAGAATTACAATGATAATCCAGACGGATTAAACTTGATAATTTAGGATCAATCTCTATCTATCCTCTGATTCTTCTCTCGAACCAATTTGGACTTTGACTTTGACTTGACTTGTGTGTTGACCGCGTTGACTGTGTGTGTTGAGTCGGATCTTCAGTTGAAGCTTGTCCGAACTCGGATTTGGGACCTTATAACGTTAATCCAGAAGCGTCGAGCCTTTGTTTGGATTAAACGTACTTGATCCGAAGAACACTCGATTTGGGGGGGCTTAGCACCTTAATCCCGGGTCGTATGCTGTTCTTGGCGCGAAGAACACCGAAGAACTTAGTTTATGAAGAACACCTGATTTGGGGGGCTCCGCACCTTAATCCCGAATCGCTTGCCGTTCTTGACTTGAAGATGCTTGAAGATCTCAAGGGAGCGCTGCTCGTATTCTTGATCTCTTCAGAGCGTTTATGTCTTCAAGTATTTTGAATGTGTCTGGAATGAATGGAGGAGGGCTCCTTATATAGGTGGAGTATGAGGATGCCCCATAAATAACTTGCAATCTGATTGGTACGTTTTGACCTAATTATGCGGGCTTGGGCCTTTCACTTTCTTAGGCTTTAAGTCAGACTTATTTGACTGGATCTTACCCAATTATAAATTATTTACTCATTTATTTTAAGAATTTATTTATTTAAATCCCTTAATAAATAAATAATTAATTGATAATTATTGCATTAATTTGCCACATAGTTTTCTTAATGGGCAATAAAATTCAAGTGCTTACAAATGCCCCCTCGCATTTTGTTCACGGACGCCTTTGTGTTGAAGTGAACAAATTGCGATAATCCATTCTTGATCAACATGATTGAATTTTATTGCTTGCTTCATCAACTTGATATGAATAGCATGAATTATGACTGAACTTAGTGAAGTGCTAAGCTGCCTACGTACCTCTTTGAAGAGAATCAAGTCATAACGTAGTTCAAAGAGACATGATTTGATTTGAATGGGGGGCCGTACACATTTTATACTCATGCGGGCCAGGAGTAACATGCAGTTTAAGCTCGTGCGTCGAGGAGCATTGGACTTGAATTTGTTGACAGTTTGTACTCGTGTCAATGAGTTTTGAATTTGAACTTGTAGACAGTTTATACTCGTATCAAGGAGCCTTGTGTGGACATTTTTCACTCGTGTCGAGGAGTATTGTATGAATAGTTTTCGCTCGTGCCGAGGAGCTTTATGTGTAGAGAGTTTATTCTCTTCCCAAGGAGATTTGATTTGATGTGTAGATAGTTTATACTCATATCAAGGACTATCGAACATGTAGAGAGTTTTGTCTCTTCTCAAGGAGATATGATTTGAAGTGTAGATAGTTTATACTCATATCAAGGAGTACAGTGTGGATAGTTTTCGCTCGTATCGAGGAGCCTTGAATTTGATTTGTGTTAGATAGTTTAGGCTCGTATCAAAGAGCATGGGATTTGATTTGTAGACAGTTTTAGCTCGTATCAAGGATCATTGTGTGTAGATAGTTTTAGCTCATATCAAGGAGCGTAACTTGAGAATTTTAGATAGTTTAAACTCGTATCAAGAAGTATGGTGTAGACAGTTTTCACTTGTGTCAAGAAGCTTTAAGCTCGTATCAAGGAGCGTCATATATAGATAGTTTTAGCTCATATCAAGGAGCATAATATGTAGAGAGTTTCATCTCTTCTCAAGGAGATTTAATTTGAGTTAGACAGTTTACGTTCGTATCAAGGAGCATAATGCAGACAGTTTTAGCTCGTATCAAGGAGCATTGTGTATGGGGGATTTTAGATAGTTTTAGCTCATATCAAGGAGCGTAATGCAGACAGTTTTAGCTCGTGCCGAAGAGCTTTGACTTGAAAGATTTTAGATAGTTTAAGCTCGTATCAAGGAGCGTAATGCAGACAGTTTTAGCTCGTGCCGAGGAGCTTTGCATTTTAGCTCGTGCCGAGGAGCTTTGCATTTGAGTTGGTCAATAGTTTATTGCCCCCAATCTGGGGATGCGCCACTTTCTCTTGCTTCCACTTCATTTCTATGAATCTTTATAGAAACTGCAGCCTTTGTTTGTGGTTCCTCTTCCAAGGGCTCATCGAAGGATATGTATTCAAACTCGTAAGAGTCTTGAATAGAGGGCCATTTGATGTCATTTGATGTCAGGCTTAACTCCATGTTGTGAGCTCTTGAAGCCAACTCTTCAAAAGTTTTAGGCCGAATTCCTTGGAGTATGTAGCTAAGATTCCATTGCATCGCTTGAATGCACATTTCTATAGCTGAAGTTTTTGATAGCCTTTCTTTGCAATTGAGGCTTAGGCTCCTCCATCTATTAATATAATCGATGACATATTCTTCATCTCTTTGACAAGTATTTGTTAGCTCCATCATGCTAACAGTTCTTCGTGTGCTGTAGAATCGGTTGAGGAATTCTTTTTCCATTTGCCCCCAACTATCTATGGAGTTAGCTTCCAAGTCGATGTACCAATCAAAGGCATTTCCTCTTAAAGATCGGACGAATTGTCTCACCATGTGATCTCCGTTGGTCCCAGCATCATTGCATGTCTCGACGAAGTGCGCCACATGTTGTCTCGAATTGCCTTTGCCGTCAAATTGTTGAAACTTGGGAGGTTGGTAGTCAGTTAGCATCCTCAAGTTGTCAATCCTCTTTGTATATGGCTTGGCGTATGTTGAAGAAGATTTTGAGCTTCCTTCAAACTTGTCTTTTATCGTCTCTAAAACGATGTTCTTCAATTGGTTCACAGGAAGCATTTTGTCAGTTGAAATTTGTATTTCTTCTTCAACTGGCTTCTTTTCAAGAGGATGGTGTTTCGCTGAGTCTTCTTTCTCGTGCTCATCCCCAACTTGTTTCTCATTTGCATGACTTGTCTCCACATTCTCTATTTTCTTCATAAGTATGGAGATTTTTACGTCTTGAGCTTCCATGTGCTTGTTGAGTCCTTCAATGGCTCTTATCATACTTGCGAGTTGTTCCTCAATGGTCATAGCATTTGTTGTCATCACTGCAGCTGCAGCTGAGGTAGATGGTGAGCTTGGTATTGAGTGAGGAGTTGAGTAGATAGAATCATCTTCACTATTCTTGTCTCCGTGCAATGGTTTGTTAAGAGCAATCCCAACCACATGGTTTGTCTCTGAGGAGGCTTCAGACATACTTCTTGTAACGAGTTCAGCATTTTCAATTTGCAACTCTTGAGGCTTTGATGCAGTTTGCCTTCGTATCGCAATCTTTAGCGGAGTCATAACTTGCATCTTCGCAGCTTGTAGCTCTAAAGGCTTTGAGGTAGATGACCTTTTTATCGCGATCCTAAGAGGAGTCATACTTTGTATCTTCGAACTTGTTGAGAGAAGAGATGAGAGGTAGAGACTGTCTCACTGGGCGTGCCAAAATTTGTAACAACTAATATTGTATTTATAATGAAATAAATACAAAAGAATTACAATGATAATCCAGACGGATTAAACTTGATAATTTAGGATCAATCTCTATCTATCCTCTGATTCTTCTCTCGAACCAATTTGGACTTTTACTTGACTTGTGTGTTGACCGCGTTGACTGTGTGTGTTGGGTCGAATCTTCAGTTGAAGCTTGTCCGAACTCGGATTTGGGACCTTATAACGTTAATCCAGAAGCGTCGAGCCTTTGTTTGGATTAAACGTACTTGATCCGAAGAACACTCGATTTGGGGGGGCTTAGCACCTTAATCCCGGGTCGTATGTTGTTCTTGGCGCGAAGAACACCAAAGAACTTAGTTTATGAAGAACACTTGATTTGGGGGGCTCCGCACCTTAATCCCGAATCGCTTGCCGTTCTTGACTTGAAGATGCTTGAAGATCTCAAGGGAGCGCTGCTCGTATTCTTGATCTCTTCAGAGCGTTTATGTCTTCAAGTATTTTGAATGTGTCTGGAATGAATGGAGGAGGACTCCTTATATAGGTGGAGTATGAGGATGCCCCATAAATAACTTGCAATCTGATTGGTACGTTTTGACCTAATTATGCGGGCTTGGACCTTTCACTTTCTTAGGCTTTAAGTCAGACTTATTTGACTGGATCTTACCCAATTATAAATTATTTACTCATTTATTTTAAGAATTTATTTATTTAAATCCCTTAATAAATAAATAATTAATTGATAATTATTGCATTAATTTGCCACATAGTTTTCTTAATGGGCAATAAAATTCAAGTGCTTACCCTTATACTCCCATCATTGTGAGAAAGAATTCACAATTACTATAAATTTCGAGTTCAAGGAATTTTGCCTTTTAATTTATTTTGATGGGTAGTTTGCACCTTTTATAATAATAATTTGTAAAATGTTATACGTGTAAGGTGGAGATGACGATTTTAAAATTAATGAATTGTGAAGTTATTAAATTGAGTATGGGGTATTATTTTTAAGTGAAAATTTTGAGATAAATGGATTTATGTAATGAATAGAATGGAGTAGAGAAGGGATGACGTAAGGTGTATAGCAGTGTGTGGATGGGGTGGAATAGGGACAGAGAGGCGTGCGGAATAGGGACAAATCCAATGCTTCGATTCATGGGGCCCCTACCCTTACCCTACCCATATCATTTTGACTTTTTTAACCCTATACCCTACCCATATCATACATACTCCCTCCGTCCCGGGCTAAGAGTCTCATTTGCTTTTGGGCACGTGGATTAAGGAGTATTATTATTTAATGTGTAGTGGGTAGTTGTATTAGTGGGTGTGGGTGGGTCCCATATGTCCAAAAAAGGAAATGGGACTCTTTGGGTGGGACGACCAAAATGATAAAATGGCCCTCTTAACCTGGGACGGAGGGAGTATATATTTTGACTCTTTTTTATTTCACACTTTTTTCGTACCATCTCTCTTCCTACTCAAAATGATTATGTAAACAAATGTAGTTTTAAGGGTCCGATTTTTAGCAGTCACTATTAACAAAGTACAATTTTAAATAGTTACATCTTTTAAAATCAATTTTTATTAGCTACTTTTTAGTGGATTTCCTAAATTACCCCCATAATTATAAGATAAAGAACGAAAATAAAGGGGTCATCATCAAGTCAGTTTTGACTGCAGTAACTAGGGTGGGTGGGCCACATTTAAATTTGTAATTAGTGGGTTGATGGACCACATTTAAAGTTTTTAAATTTTGGATGTGGGTTGGTGGGGTATATCATTAACGTTATTTTCACTTCTTTCTCTCCCTTCTTTCTTTCTGTCTCTCTCATCTTTCGTCCAACATTTTCTCTTCTTCTCTCCCTTTCGTCCCAAAGTATCAAGCACAGTGCCACCAATATATCCATCGGCCGAAATAGGCGTTTCCGACTAGGTGCATTCTGGTGAATTTTGTAAATGGTAAATTTTCGGGTATGTATAAAAGCAGTATTATTGACATCTCTAAATTGTGAGTTATTTGTGTATAATGTTTCCTACACTGATTTTTAGTACATTTTGTGTGGTTTTGTTCATATGTGTAAAATGTGAAATTAATTTTGTATAATGTTTTGTACATGTTGTGGTTTGAATATGTAATGTGTTGAATGTGACTTAATTGTGTATACATCATGTGTTGAATGTAGGACCGCAGTAGGGGTGTTCATTTTTTTTTGAATTTTTTTGTTAAAATTTTGGTTGGCCAAATAGGAATTTTTTGTAGGCCGAATAGAGCAAAGTGTAGGAGTAATTATTTTGATTTTGTTGGCTGAATAGAGGTTTTTTGTAGGCCGAATAGAATAAATATTTAGGCCGAATAAAACAAGCGTAGGCCGAATAGATCAAAGTGTAGGAGTAATTATTTTGATTTTTTTTGAAATTTTGGTTGGCTGAATAGAAGTTTTTTGGAGGCCGAATAGAACAAATCTTTAGGCCTAATAGAACAAGTGTAGGCCGAATAGATCAAAGCGTAGGAGTTTTTTTTTTGAATTTTTTTGGAAATATTGGTTGGCCGAATAGAGCATATTTGGTAAGCCGAATAGAGCAATATTGTAGGCCGAATAGATCAAGTGTAGGCCGAATAGATCAATGTGAATTACACTCATATTGTATTCTATTCGGCCAATAGATTAATGTATGCAGCCCTACACTGTTTCAATATTCGGCCTACCTTGACACACTTTAAAAAGTCTCAGTATGTTTTTCTTCTATTCGGCCTACGTTTCTTCTATTCGGCCCATAAGGTTCTCCTATTCGGCCTACTAAACTTGCTCTATTCGGCCTACGTGTTTTTAAAAATAAAAAATTCCTGGAAAATTTAGTTTTTCTATTCGGCCTACGTCTTTCTATTCGGCTCATAATGTTTGTCAATTCGGCCTACAAATGTTGTTCTATTCGGCCTACTAATTTTCTAAAATTAAGAGAGAAATTTTTGCCCTATTCGGCCAACATTTCTGATATTCGGCCTACAAAGTTGTTCTAATCGGCCAACAAGTCTTCTATTCGGCCTACTCACCATTGTTTAAATATTTGACAAAATCTACGGTTAGTATGTAATGAGGGTGTAGTGGTGAAGATTAGATACAAATACAATCTAATATGAGTGGTGAAGATTTAATGTGGAAAGAATTTTGAATGTGACAAAATCTAATCGGCATATAATTTTTTCTATTATAAAATGTTGAATAAATAAAATATACTCATGAGGCATGTAAAAATTATAAAATTGAGGCATTCATAACTGTTAAAATAAGTTTAAACATACCTTGTACAGCTGCTCCCCAAAGTCTCACACCTCTCTAAAAAACTAGAAATTTGCTCCCAAATGCTCAACCTCTAAAATAACTAGTAAAATTTTTTTTAATAAATGTTGGACCACTATATATATATATATATATATATATATATATATATATATATATATATATATATATATATATATATATATATATATATATATATATATATATATATACCTCATTTATTTTGTATGGATATGAGGGAGCACATGCCTACATAGGAGTACTAGATATTAGGTATTGTACTTTGCCACTTTATTCAGAAATAAAGAGGAATCAGATTCTTTACTGTACGTTTGGTACTTTGGTCAAAAAGTGTGAAATCTCATTCTGCAAACATGTGAAAAGTGGGTCCCCCTAAAGGTCATTTTGGACAATTCTTTTAAAAGTGACTAAAAAAAATTATATATAACACATGTGACCACTTAAAATTACACTTAAGTAATAGTGGCTACTTTTTATCATTTTAACTCATTTTAATCCTCATCATACTTATGACTAAGTTTTCGGACAGCAGTTAAATTAAATGCGGTAATAATTTTGAAGTGAGGAAAGAGGGAAAATTGAATCGAATCTTAAAGGTGGATCTTTGTATTGAGGCCCTGACAAAATATTTTGTACCATGTTTCAGATCATTCATGCATTTTAGATGGCCCCCCATGGGATAATTTTACCCCCTCTTCACTGTAACATTATTCACACTACAGTAACAAAATTATTACCCAACAATTATTTTTTACTAACTTTATAGTTAGAATGTTTTTTTTTTCTTTTTTTTTATAATAAATACCGTCACGTATACCAGTGTGAATCGACATTTTTTAGAACAAAATGCATGTTGGGTATCTTATATAAAATTCACTAAGGAAAACATATTCGAAAAAATAAACGAGGAAAATGTGAAAATTATGTTGGATGATGGCAGTACGACATATACCAACTTCGTATTCTTGCTTGCATCAGAAATTAACTCAACTTACAACTAGTCTACTTTATTAACAAGAATAAAATACAAAAGAAAAACACAGATGGAATAACAGAGGAGAAAAGAAATTTGTGACAGCTATAAACTGAATGTCACCATGCCAATCCCCATCTTGTAATGGTTGTTATTCTAAGAAAGAATCAACAATTTTCTGTATCATTTCGATTTTTTACTATATTTTAATTATAGAATCCATATAACAATCAAACGTCAATATTGATCTGTTCATCAATTATCAAAGAACCATGCCGTGGTTTATTTCTACGGTACACTTACTCGGAAACAGTTCACCCTCCGGAAGTTGAATCCGGATCCGGAGCATGTTGATAGAAATGCAGATGAAGCAGAAGTGTTTAGCGCTTCGACCTTCAGTTTTGATCACAGGGGAAACTCTTTCTGCAGGAATTCGACCTTCAGTTTTGATCACAGGGGAAACTCTTTCTGCAGGAATTCAAGATTTCTCGAGTCGCAAGCTTCCATCATGTCATTCCGCGATGCACAGCTAAAACATTCAAGGGTACAAAATTTTATATACCACACAATCAACTAACTAATAATATTGGTTACGCGAAATACCTCAATGAGATTCTCAAATATTGCCACGCATTATCTGCCTTTGGATTCATTGCTAGTGCCCGGACATAGTAGCGAATAGAATCCTCGTATAAACCCTGTTCCGAGTTTTTCCAAAACTTGAATGAGTAAAATGGCAAGGAAATCGTACACATGAACAAAATTGAAGTTTATTCAAGGCATAAAAGATATGTAAACTGCCAATTACAGGTCTAAAAGATTTTTTTCCTTTTTATCAATTCAAGACATGAAATTATTGATTCGTGGTGTAAAATCATAAAATTGTATAAACAGTCATATACACACACATGTGAAAAGGAGATGGGAGGCCATTCGACTAAAATGTTTCTTAATTGAATTTGCCTCAATAGACATCTTCAGCAGCACTGAATCCATATAAGATTTAGGCAAGCTCAAGATCAGATAACAAAGCAAATTAAAGATTTGTATACTGAAGTCTGAACACAGTACATCAAACTCCAAGATTGAAGAACAATAATACGTGGACCATTAAGCATGGAATTATAAAACGTAACATTTGATAATCAAATCAGAGCATATTAGATAGGTGAATGAAGGATCTAACTCAATATATCTCAACAGCTTAACAAAAATTATGAACACAAGTACACGTCATCGAGTGATGCATTTGTACTGTAAACTGCAGAGTTCAAGTTCAAAAGCTCTCAATTTCGTCTTCATGTAGCATCCATTTTATGCCTAACTTGTTACAGACTGATTTTCTCCAAATATACACAATTGTACACAATGTGTCATGCAATAAATCAGTAGTAATCGTACCTGGTTGGCATAACTGATACCCATGTTGGCCCATGCACGGACATAATTAGGTTTTAGATCCAGAGCCTGAAAATCAACAATCATAGAAACATTTAGAACTTGAAAAATACTACATGATCCGGCTGCTGAATCCTGCGGGATATGGGTGAGGATTATAGAAAGTAAATCTAAGCAAATGCATAAAAGCATAGTAGATAAAAGACACCTGCTGAA
Organism: Pogostemon cablin; assembly: GCA_023678885.1. Classification (NCBI taxonomy): domain Eukaryota; kingdom Viridiplantae; phylum Streptophyta; class Magnoliopsida; order Lamiales; family Lamiaceae; genus Pogostemon; species Pogostemon cablin. The sequence continues at coordinate 41,230,340 of CM042959.1, read as the reverse complement.
AAGTTAATAAATAACCATAACATTGCGAAATTAAGCTAATATATTATGGACAAACCCATGGTGTTCCACTCTCTACGAGTATAACTAAATTAACAAGGGTCAGTCATTTGATATTAGCACTTTGATGAAGGCTTGAGACACTTTAAGTCGCTCGTTCACATTCTCTTCATGAATCGCTTTTGAAACAGTTTTACCAATATTAGAAAAAATGAGGGAAGGCCGAAAGGTAGTTGATACTTGATATATCCCACATTGATCTTGTCAAAACTGTGTTTTCAGGAAATATTAGTTAATGATTTTATCTACGAATCAAGCATAACATTCTATTTCAAAATTTTTATAATTACCTCTTCAGTATGGAAGCTTTTTTTTCTTTTTTAAATTTTCAAAAAGTAGTTTTACGAGGTCAAGTTAATTGATTAAATTGGGCTTCAAAATGTCAGAGATGGTCACAAATAATTGCAACTTGATGAAATTGGTATCTACTGAAAATTCTGTCGAGATAAGACTTACAGATGGCCAGTTTACAGAGGTTTCATATTTCAAAGCAACTTTATAAGATAAGACAACCAACACAGTTGTGTACATTTGTTATGCATTAAAGTTTAGTGGTTGTCAATGGACCAGCCACCATTTCACGCCTTCATCATTTTCAGTTATTACATAAGTCTATTAAGTATCCACCCAATTGCATCAGTAAGGAGCCAGTTTACAGATGCTATCACAGACAACCACATCCAAAATATGTACTCCAACCATCTGTGAGTTAAAGTAAGTTTGATAGGTACATGCAATTACCTGTTGATATGCTAAAATTGCATCAGAACTTTGGATACTATTAGCTTGTGTGGCACCCAGCTTATTCCAGAGGGAATAATCTCTTGGTTTGAGTTTCAAAGCTGTCTGAAAAGCTTTAATGGCTTTGTCATATTCCCGAGATAAGTTGTACACCACCCCTAAAACTATATGTACATCGGCATCATCAGGAGAGAGTTTAGCTGCATCATTAAACAACCTAGCCACCTGTTTGACCACAAACAAAAACTTCACAATGACTCGTCGATACTAAGATTTCTAAAAAATTAAAGATGAATAATAATATATCGAGTGTGATGTGAGCATTGACTGGATGATTCAGTCCATGTAGACACTTACATCAGCATAATACAAAGTCTCAGGCTGATCTAGAGGAGCAATGGCCCCATACTTTGGATTATGGCGTAGCCAACTGTACAAGTACTTAAGTGCAGCACGTTGTTCCAGCTCTGAAAATTTTATTAAAAAGCAAATTTCATTTTCCGACATTATCGCTGTTTAATAGAACAATGCATAGAACGAATGAAGTTCTACAGAATCATACAACGGTTAAACATATCTGGAACATGAGAGGTGAATGAGTAATTTTCTGTGATCATCATATAACAATTCACAATTTCAAGCCCAAAGAGAACTCCAAACAATGAGAAAACTATGCTTCTTCTGTTTCGTACTTTAATGTTAATAAGTACTAACCATTTGTATGACTAACACCAAGAGCAAGAAGAACTTCTAAGTTTGTTGGATCAACATCATGAGCACGCATCATTGCTGCAATTGCCTGAAACAAGCATGTTATCTTAACAGTGATATACGCAATAAAACCAAAAGTTCATAAATGGTTTCCTCACAAGTTTCACATTTAATACCTTATGCAATCAAGGTTAGTTACAGATTTTACACCTAAAACACATTAAAGTATGAAGACGTACCAAGAGAAAATCTCAAGGCACAAAAATATGTTTGGAGCTACCAAAACCAAATGAACATATCTGTTTTTTAACCTGATGATCATCATCATTCTCTGCATGAGCTATACCAAGTAACCTCCAACCCTCCGCATTATCGGGGTTCTTGAGAACCTCAGCCTCTAATGCAAGAACGGCTTCACTTAGAAGCCCCCTGCGGAAGAGCTCCTGCCCCTCCTTCAAAGGATTAGGATGGCCAACATAAGGATTTAGATCAGAGAACACATATACCCCCCTTGATGCATTTGATTTCTCCTTTAGAACAGCTTGCTCATTTAAGTAACTGCATACAAAACCAGAACTAGTCATGCAAGTTACAAAGGCATCTGACTTGAATAATAGTATGTTGGATCCCAGCTTTACCAATGTCATCACATTATATGCTACTAAACAAAACACCAAGTCTACCAATCATGCAGAGATATGGTCCAGCACCATATCAACACTGAACGTCTTCCTCTTAAAGGATGCAGGACAACTAATGAAGTCAATCAGTTCCACCAATGCACTCACAGCCATGGGTTAAATAGCATCTTCTTCCAAAATAAAAGACAGTGCAATCAAAGTTGTGGATGTAAGAGAATCAGCACATTTCCAGGTTCAATTAGACTTAAATTTTTCTTATGTTCAGCATGAATGCACGTTGTCCCAACACATGCAGAGTAAACTCGAAAAGACAAATCATTTAAGGACAATTTATTTTGAAACATAAGATTTAATACTACCGTACAAGAGATATATTTGCCACTGAGACCAAATAACTTTAGCGCCTTTATAAGAAGTTAACATTCTTGCATTTTGCCTTAAGATGATAGAGTTGTCTGCTTGATAAATACATAGACTAGCTTAGCAAAAATAAAATAATTTAAAATAAACAAACAGCAGAATGACAAAAAACAATATATCCTTTTTTCTAGAAAAAAGTCACTCACTTATCATATGAATTTGCCCAATCATCAGCAGCATTATCACCAAATACTCCATCGGCAACCTGGCGGTCAAATTCTTCTGACCAGTCATTCACATTTAATTTGGAAAATTCATCAACCCACTCATCTCCTGCCAATCCACGTTGCTCATGCTCAGCAGTAAACTCATTTGCCCAGCCATGCGGTCCATGCAACACCTGAATATAGGAAACATTTAGGAACCACCAACTGCATACTGGATAAGTTTGTGATCTTAACTAGCTCATCCGTAAAAATGAAGCTGACACATTTAAGCATAGACGTAACATCCAGAAGAAATAAACAGATTTTATTCCTAATGCCTATATAAAGTCGGTTCTTGCCTGCTCATTTGAAAACTGATCAGCCCATGATTGGCTGCTGTACTGTTGATCGTATTCAGTTGCCCAGTCTCCAGGTGTGGAAAGTGTAGCTGGCTTGAATTGATTATCCTCAATAGTGAGTTCACCACGGCTCATCTTTGATACAAACTGGAGGAACTTTGAATTCTATACGTCCCAAATAGTAATACAAATATTACCAAAATTGTGATGCAAGAATCTAGAACAAGACCTTTGTGTGTGCAGATGCATTCTCTGCTAAGTGATGACCATATATATTTGCTCTTGCAACCTAGAACAGTATAATATTAAGTGCCATCTCATGTGGGACTTCACCTGAAACTTTGGGTCATTATTTTGAGCTAGTGTATGAGCTAGCATGCGTGTCTGCTCCATTGCAGCCAAGTTAGAGACACTTGAACCTCTCAGTTGATCAATTGTACCAAGTTGGGATTGCTCCTGAAATTTGAGGAGAATTGCAGTGGAGTGAGGAATAATAAACAAACACAGTATTTGTTCAGGCTAAATTATATACAGCACGATTCATACAGAAAAGGAAATGCAATAAAAACTAAAAGAAACGCCTCAAACTACATCATGGTAATTGGTAAGGAGTATTGAACTCATGTAGAACTTTGCTCCCAAATTCTCAGTTAGTCTGCCAGAAGGATTATCCAGTTACCATTGTTGCCATTGAACAGTGAAAAAATAAACCCGTTTCAAGGCTGTTAAATTATTAATGTTCTTCAAAATGATAATAAGGTTTTTAACTACCAAAAAATGCTTGTGATATCGGTCTTTGTAGAAGTTAGTGAAATAAATCTAAGAAGTGTTCTCATAGAGTTAAACAGATAAATTAATTGAACACGTGAATTTATATATGAAACATAATGCTATATTTGATAAAATTGAGAACCTATTCGTCCATATAAGTAAGTCGAATTCTGCTTCTTCTTTTTTAATTACTAGGAGTAATTACAACTGGGCTGATTGTATATCCAATAACCAACAAGTGTAATGTGACAGTTGTCATTTAGCTAGTAGCTAGACAATATAACCTTGAGAGTCTGCACAGTCAAATCACAAGAAGCACTTACTCGCTCAAATTCAGATGCCCAACCATTTGCCCCATGCTGCCGTTCAAATGACTGAACCCAAATATTTGGATCATCACGAGGGACTTGGCGTTGCGTGAATTCAGAAACCCATCCATCTGTGCCATCAGACCAAGGTTTCATACTTTGTGATTCATTCCAATACTCCTCTAGTTCTGGATATCTGCCTGGAAAGGGGCTTCTAGCTCGGGTATCATTCTCAATATCTAAAGACGATAATAGAGCATTAACCTGAAAAGGTGGCAAATTCAATATCATGTCAAAACTACATTGCTCATACCCTCAGAAAGGACTACAAAGTGAAAATAGAAATTAAAAAAATTGACACTTATTTTGAAGCAAAATGAATATTATGGATGGAGAAGTGCATAAACACATCTCCTAAGGAATGTGTAACATTTAACAAGCAGACCGAGCAATTATGGCTGATAATTTTTCAGTAAAAACACCAAATTTTCATAATATTCTTCCCAAAATAACCCCGGATGTAAGATCACTGCTTAAAATAGGTTAGGATATACCCAAGGGATATTATTCAGACATGTAATATTAAACACAGCAATGTGGTCGGCCATACCAAAACAAAGAGAGAAAATCTTCATCACATATGCAGTTTTAGAAATATGAATTAAACCTGTGCTTGAATGAAGTCTTCAGGTTTGTCTGCAAATAGATGACGAGACATAATTGTACTACGGTCACGTATGCATTGCTTATCACGTTCAGACAATCCTAAACCTGGAAGTGGAGCTGGATGGAAAGGTATATCATGACTGCTGTGAAGAAATGAGTGCAAAAAATGTGATAGAACTCTTTGAGGTGGCCCTGCAATAAGCAATAAAAACAGGTTTTAAAAAATCCAGAATTGTTCAATGATATTATTCTGCTCGCAGCATTAAGTATTGTATGACTCAAGCTTGCTCGAAAAATAAAGATGATATTCAATCAAAACAAAAAACTAGACTATTTAAACAAGAAACAGGTTTTTTCACTCAAAAGATGGTTGTTTGAGGCGCCACTATTTTATTCTATGAAAAAGGTCCTTGGGATATTTTATAGACGAGACCAGAAAAGATGGGCAACAGGTGTTACTTGGGAGTTTCATGCGCTATCAACTCTAGACCTCCACCCACCAAATTAATTTGCACATACGTATTAATCCAGAGATCTCATATTGGAACACCTGCCCGCCAACACCCACTGAGAGAAGAGTTATCTCTGTTAGGCTAGCACATTAGTTCACCTCCCATTTTAAACTCATCAGCCATCTAGATATATTATGGAATACCAGCACCCACACCCAGTGTGTTGAAGTGCTGGTTACAGCTGCAGCTCAGAGCACATCTCATCTATTAATCAAAAACATATCAGATCACATGAATGTCAACTCGGTTCTTCAAATTAACCGAACTAAAATTTTGTGTTTCATGTGATCGGGGAACTAAAATTAACCAAAGATCCAGCTCATTTACGATAAGAAAATAAAACCCTTCATATTTTAAGTTCCCAATAGAATTTCCAAGTTTACACCAAAGCTGAAGCTGTTGAAATGCTCCTCAATTAGAAATATACCAGTTCTACATCCATTTGTCAACTTATTTGCAGCACCTAATGTCTGAACTGAATTCCAAGCTAAACACAGCGAAATACAACATAAATTTCTCTGATCTTTTCTTTTCTGACTCTCTTCCTTCATGTATTCCATATATTTTCCACAATTAATTGTGTGTGCTTTATGGGTTTCATATATTTTCCTCAATGGGTTGCATTTCTGAGTTCATAGCTTTCTTCCCAATTCATAAACTTATTTTTAAATTGATCGACACGGCATATCTGTGAATTAAAAATATACTGTAAAATGTAAATGCATTCCATCAAGGTAATATTGGAAGGAAACAACCTTTGTATGCCACAGGAAAAAATGAATACTGATCCATGTAAAAGAACAACATAGCAAAACAAAACATGATAAGAAAGAGCCATGAACCAAAATACCATCAAAATCTTGTTGAAGTCGAGGTTGCTCTAAAGGAAAGTTTTTTGGACCAACTTGATAGTTAGGAATTTGAGGCCTCTGTATCTCATCCCAAGCATCTGAAAACCTACTTTGATCCATGGAATGAAAGCCTTGGAGAAACTCTGAACCCTGCAACATAATAATAGACTGAAATGTGAACACTGATGTAATAGATCCAGAGCCACAAGCCAAGCAACCAGAAAGAAAGGACCAATGTTACCAACCTGGGCATTAGGATGTGTTTTATGTTCAAGCTCGGACCCTGGAAGTGCAGCAAATGGCTCTTCCACTGCGGGATACAGATTGCCATTTGTTGTTGTAGCCACAGTCGGTATCTCCCGAAGCCTTTCCTGCTTATGAAAAATCAATTTATAGCAAAACTGACTAGGAAGAAAGACATCAATTCCAGAAAGCACCTGAATAATCTATAAAATTTGTTCAATTATTAGTATGATACCCATTGATTTTTATTGAGCATTCATTGATGATGCATTGTGTATTCACAACCAAGGATAACTGATAGTGCCCTTAAATGTTGGAATTATATGATTGGCAAAAATTAAAGTCATGTAGACAATTCATTTCTCAGAAACAGGTGAGTTATAAAAATACATGGCATGTTATTTATAAGTATACGCATCAGGACAAGAAGACGATACACAATACAATTGTTCTTTGAAAAGCTTATCAGATGTAGTATATAAAAGATCTGCAGAACACAACATTCATTTTAGGCTCAATCTCCCACCCAAGTCAGTTTTTCCATACACTACAGTGAGTCTTTCTACTCCTATAAACTGCACTAACTATTTCAATCTTGGCAAATCTCTAGAAAAGAAAATGTCAGAAAACCTGCATAACATTGCTATTAATTAAAAGGACTTGTCATAGAAAAAATCTGAGAAGATTAGACTAAGATATTATATTAACTACCCACTACAAACCTACACAACGAATTATCTATCTTTATTGAATAGTAAGAATTACAAGGAAATGGCACCAAATTCTAACAACCAAAAATTGCTTACTCCACCCGAATTTCAGGTTCTTTTTCAACAGTGTCACTCATCGACTAACAGAAGTCGAATTTTGCAACATCACTGAGTAAGCAATCTATTTGGCTCAAACATAACTTCAACAAAAATATTGGTACTTCTCAATTCTCCCCGACTAGAAGGAAAAGCAAATGAAGTCGGAGAAGTAGTTACCAGGAAAAGCACCGATTAAAAATCAAATTCAATAATCCATAACCTTGAGCCATGTATATGATCATAAAAAGGAGTAATCAAATTGGAAAGAGTTGAAGAACCTGGGTTTTGGAAGAAGAACCAACAAGGGCGTTGGCGAGAGCTCCGAAAGGGTTAGCGGATGAAGAAGAGCCCGGCACCGCACAGGCGGCGCCACCGTTCACCAGGTCCCGCATCGCCATACCGTCGAAATTCCGGTATCCTTCCCCGGCAGTGCGGTACCGCTTTACGTTATTGGAGCAGCAGTATTATCTTGTGATATATATACAGGAAATCCAAAAGAATAACTGAATTATCGGAACGGAATGAATTGGAAGTAGGGAGAGAGAGAGGAAGGATTGAGGTGAGAGAGAGTGTTTTGTTGGTATGAAGTCGAGAATACAATTTAGGAAGTGGGGTAGGCGGTATATTTAATATTTTATTGGGAAATTAAATTAAATGAAATAAAGAGAGGTGATAACTGATAAGGCTAATGTTTGTTTACCTGGAATTTTTTAATCAGGTATATAGGATTCTTTAGTGTGGACGCTGGACTCAAATCCATCGGTTTCCCAAAATTATAAATATGGAAACTAATAAATTAAAAGAGGTAAGGCATTTGTAAAATATTTTTTCCTATTACATATTTAACCTTAACTAATAATTACATATATTTATTATATAGTACTCATCTGCATTCCTCCTATCATTAATTTCTCTAAATCATTCATATTCCTCAGAACACGCATGCACAATTTCTTGCCAATCTAGTGAGCAACCATGTCAGAGCAACACAACCGAGATGTAGGCTTGATATCATTGCGAAAAACAGCTGAGGCAGTCGACATTGTTATGTGGAGGCAGATGACTAAGAAAGCCCTAATCATTTCACATAAAGGGTTCTGTGAAAAGGATTCGCTTAAAGTTGTTCGCCTACGTATAGATAACCCAGCCACCCGTTTGCGAGTGGTACTGGTTGATCATTCCTGGTGAACAATGATGTAACTTGTATTTCAACAATCTCCTTTTCTATAATTTATTTTAGGATTTGATTATATTTGAGCTATTGTCAAAATGACATTGTATTTGAATTTTTTTAAAAAAATTAATGTTAGATAGAAGATTTACTTAAATTATTCATTATTATGTTGAAAAAGAAAAAGAATTTTTGAAAGAAAAAAAACATTTCAAATTACTTCTGAAAAAACTAATTTAATATATCTTCATTATCCTTTGGTTTAGAGTCTGAATTTGCTGCAATGTAATATTATTGTTATAACCATCTAATTTAGAGCATGTACATGCACCTTAGAATATGTCGCATTATCATATTACTTTTAAGCTTCTAATTTAGAGCATATATCTTTTACTTGAGAATTTTTTGCATTTTATTTTAAGGAATTTTATTAACAATTCTTTATAATAATAATGGTAAACCTTGTATGTTCTAGGGAACAGCGTGTCGTCACAAATTTGATGTTTTTCGAAAATTGTATCTCTTAGTATTATAAATATTATATTTTTAGTATATGGATTTATACCCTTAATTTTTTTAAAACCTTTTTAATTAAACATTAATGCTCTTCATATTTCAGTTGACATTGCATATTCATATAAAACAAAAAAGTCTTGGTTGAATCAGATAAACATTAGTTAATGAAAAACATATAGTTAAAAAAATTCATATTATAAAGTAAGACGTGTGTTCCACACGTAGATGCGACGTGCAACATACATCTAAAACACTAGTAAATTTAAAATATGTTAATGTGAGAAGACTTGCATATTCTTTTTATAAATGATCTCAATTAAATTTCTAAATGCACCCTAAATTCAACGCCTCTTCTTCTTCACCTAAATCCAACGCCTCTTCTTCAGCGTTAAAATCCAATGCCTCTTCTGTAGCCTATTCTTTCCAATTCTCCAAGAACTAACGTTGGATTTGCCGTTCAAAGGAGGTTTTGAGCGCGCAAGGCATGGCCGTGTGTTTGTTTAACATGGATTTGCTTTATGCTTGTTGGGAAGTTCATGATCGGGATGGCCGTCCATTCAATACTTTTACTGGATTCTGGGACGCATGCCTTAGCATGCCATATGATCCTAAGGCTCCTCTCCTCCCTCTTAAAAGAATTATTTCTGGTATTTGGAGATTTTTTACAATCTTGCTGTAACAACAAAATTTGTATTATTAAATAATAAATACAAAAGAAATTACAATGATAATCCAAGACGGATTGAACTTGAGAATTTAAGTGACAGTCTCTAGATATCATCTGATTCCTCTCTTAAGTTGACTTCTTGACTTTTCAACTTTCGGAGTCGGATCTTCGGATGAAGCTTGTCCTTGCTCGGGTTTGACTTGAAGCTTTAAAATATTTATCCGGAGGCGTCGAGCATTTGATCGGAACAAACATTGACTTGAAGATTTATCGTGTAGAACGCTGTTCAATTTGGTAGAACACCATTGACTTGACGAATATTGCTGGATGAACTTGATTTGAGGGGCTCCGCACCTTGATCTCATATTGAATGTCGTTTCTAGATTGATCTTTGAAGAATAACTTGATTTTTGTAGAGATTTCAAGTTTCTTCAGAGCTCTCCGGGTTTTCAGGATTTTCCAAGGTGTATTGAATGAGGACTGAATGCCCTTATTTATATGTAGAGAAAATAACCACTTGAGAGATATTTTCTCCTTCAAAAGATATGTTGGGCTTTTCTCCTTTAATTAAGCATGCTGAATTGGATATGGGTCTATCTAATTTAATTAGGTCTGCTGGATTTGATTTGTTGGGCTTTTTGGCTTGAGTCAGGCCCACTTGACTTGAATTGAGCCCATTTAACTTGAATTTGGGCTCAAATAATTATACCACTGATCTGAGAACCGGACCGGACCAGCCGGTTCGACCGATTGAACCGGAAACTAGCCAGGAAATTGGTCCAAAAAGGTCTATAAAATCATTTAGGGCATCAAACCGAGAAAAATCGGGTAGAATCGATTCAGACTGGGAAAACCGGATGAAACGGTTGACCCGAAAATTGCCAATTTTTTTTTAATTTCTGAATTTTTTTAAATTTATGATTTTTTTAGGCGTTGACAGGTTTCCACGTTTATGATATGATAACTAGAATGATAGTATCATAGAAATATAGAAGTATAGAATCTTGGTGCTATTTTGAAATATATTTAACCTTTTCAAAAATATTTGATGATTTTTTATTATTTAATTAATTTATTTTTATTTAAATATGTGTTTATTTATATAATTATATGTAGATTTAAGTATATTAATGTAAAATTATATATAAAATAATAAATATAATTTAAAATATGTAATTTTTAGTTTTTCGGTTGAATCGCCAGGTCAGATCGGTCCGACCTTGAACCGTTAGGGTCACCGGTTTGGCTTCCGGTCCAGTTTTCTAATCACGGAATTATACTATTAATTATCAATTATTTATTTATTTATTTTAGGAATTAATTTATTTAAATTACTTAATAAATAAATATTTAATCAATATTTAATATATTTTTCTTTGCATTCTTATTTATTAGACAATAACATTTAATTGCCTACAAATGCCCCCTTGCATTTTGTTCACTGAAATTTGTTCTTGAAGTGGACAAATTGCAACAATTCTATCAAAATCACAAGCATTGCCCTCTCACTTGAATCTTGCAAGATATCCTCGACAGCATAATATCTTTCACCTCTCGATAATGAGGAAACAATCTTGAATTCCTTAAGAGATAAACTCAAATACATATATAATCTCAAATTTTGAATCTGCATGATTGATTTAATTCATTGTTTCCTTTCCGTGAATTAATCCTTCACCTTTTTAATCCAATTTTACACTATATATAACAGAGAGCTGGGAAGTTACGTAACAAACTAAAATATCTACATGACACGTGCCAATTCATGACAGCTGTCATGTAACAGACTCATATCCTTCAATAGTCCCCTTCAAAGTCAAGGTATCAAGAACTTGAACCTTGAGTTTGTTTCGCATTATCCCAAATGTAGAGCTGGAGTTTGCTTTGGTAAGCAAATCTGCAATTTGATCAACAACAGATACATGACGTATATCAAGAGATTTTTATTGCACCTTCTCCCACACAAAATATAAATCAAGCTCAATATGCTTTGTTCGAGCGTGCAAGACAGGATTTGCAGTAAGTTGTACTGTACTAGGGATGTCAACGGGTTAAGGAGGGCCGGGTAGTTAACTACCCAGACCTGGCCTATTTCAAAATTGCCCGCCCCGTGCCCCGCATGGGTCCTACTTCACAGACCTGCGCCCCGCCCTGTCTGGGGCGGGTCAGCCCCGGCCCGCCCCATTTTTTTTAAATCAACATTCATCTAAACTAAACATCTCAGCCCTCACACTGTAATCAATAATCTCCATCAACAGTCATCAAAATTATATGTTACATCTCAGCAATGACACTGTAATCTCATTCCTTGCTTCATAATTCTGAAAACTATGATTAAAAACATATACTAACATCACATATACTAGCATTAAAATCCATAAACATAGAAAACATATAATATTAAAAATTCAAAACATAAATTGTGTCATAAAAGTAAGGAGTCAATCATCTGTTTTAAGAATTCAAGAATCAAGATAGATATTAATCCATAAACTCTCAAAATAAGTCATCACTGATTCAAGCATAAGTCATCACTGATTCAAGCAGCTGTCTTCCCATGATACTCTTCACTATTAGACATCCTACAATAGATAAAATAAAATTTGAAATAAGTTAAAGATTACTCGTAAAAGTATTAAAAATAAATTTACATATACTAATATCTCGATCTTCTCATCATCTGAATCATAGAGCATTGTTTCATGCTCTCCACTTGTTGAGTTTTCTAAAATATATATAAAAGTAAATTGTCACCAAAAAGGAAATAATCACATTAAACTATTCATACTCATATTAAATAGACTTTATGCAACATAATTACCTCTTTCAGAAAGTATCCAATTTTGAGCACACATCAAAGCCTCCACTGTCTTATGGTGAAGCCTACTACGATGAGGACTGATCAATCGTCCACTTGTACTAAAAGCAGACTCTGATGCAACCGTAGAAACAGGAATGGCTAAAACATCTTTTGCAATTCGATGCAAAATAGGATATTTTCCTTTATTAGACTTCCACCAAACTAAGACATCGAAATCAGGAGTTCGTGGTAGCCATTAGATTCTGAAACTAATGTTAAACCAAATGCAGAGGTGGATGATGGAACTAGTTCAAAAATAAGATTATAAATTTGGATGCACTATACTAAAGAGAAAATTAACGGACTGCAAAAGGCTATGTGCAAATATTATAAAAATTTGTTGCTGGGTAATCCAAGCCAAGGCACTAGTCATTTGAAGAAGCATTATGGTAGATGCCCAAAAAGGACTATAAAGGACATAAGACAACAAGTATTGCAAGTAAACTTCAATAAGGACAAACAATTAGAGCTTTCATCTAACCATTTTGATCAGGAGTCTTCTTGTAAAGAGCTAGCCCGCATGATCATTATGCATGAGTACCCTATGAAGATGGTAGAACATGTAGGCATTAAGAGCTTTCTTAGCTCTGTGAACCCTTGTTTTAAGTTGGTGTCCAGACTCCAGAAACACAATCAAGAATGATTGTGTGAAGATGTAGAGGCTATGAAGGTTGATGTAATATGCATATTTGAGAAGTGTGAAAGCCGAGTTGCAATTACTACTGATATGTAGACATCTTCATATCAAAAGAAAGGATTTATGGTTGTTACCGCACACTTCATTGATATCAATTGAAAGTTGCAAAGTCGAATAATTCGGTATGAGTTGAACATATTTCTTACTCAGTCACTTATTATTATATTACTTTATTTTTTTTTTATTATTATTTTTAATTGTTGCATTGTATTGGAAACTTTTATACTAATCATGTTTCCATTTAAATTTCTTTTGCAGCTTTATTTATGTGCCAAGCCCTCATTCAAGTGAGGTTCTATGTGAAGCTTTGATTGAATGCTTCCTAGATTGGAACTTAGAACGTAAGTTATCCACTATTACAGTGGATAATTGTACAACTAATGATTCAATGATCAATATGCTATCGGAGAAGCTATCTACGGATTCTTTGTTGGTTGGAGGAAAACTACTTCACATGAGGTGCTGTGCACACATTTTAAACTTGATTGTGAAGGTGGGATTAGATGTCATTGGAGATATGATAGAGAATGTAAGAGATAGCGTTTCTTGTTGGTCGGGAACACCAAAAAGATGGGAGAAGTTTGAGGAAACAACTCGTCATCTTGGGGTACAGATTGGTAAGAAACTTTTACTTGATTGCAAGACTCGACCTATTTGATGCTACAAACTGCTTTGGAGTATAAAAATGTGTTTTTTCGCTTGAAGCATCGTGATGCAAAGTATAAGTGTGTGCCTACTAAGGCTGAATGGAACTTAACAAACGAAATATGTGATAAACTCAAATTGTTTTATAATGTGACTGAGTTGTTCTCTGGTACTAAATATCCAACTGCTAATTTGTATTTTCCAAAAATATGTGAGATCAAGCTTGCCTTAGGCCAATGGTTGATTTGTGGTATAGAGGTTGTTCAAAAAATGGCTTTTAATATGATGGATAAGTTTGATAAATATTAGTCTGATGTGCATGGAATTATGGGGATAGCAACATTATTGGATCCTAGGTATAAGACGGTGTTGTTAGAATTCTATTTTTGCAAGATTTATATTGCTGAAAGTGAAAAAGAAATGGAGAAAATTCTTGATTTGTGTCGTGAGTTGCTTACTCAATATGAGTTGAAGGAAAAAGATTGTGATGCAAGTTGCTAAACTGAAAATCATACCTTCACTATGTGAGTTTGACTTGTATGCTTCCACAAGAGAAAGAAAGAGTGTGAGGTCGGAATTGGATCAATACCTAGAGGAGGATGTAGCACCATCTTGCGAGCTTGGCAAATATAGAGATGAAAAATAAGGTGTAGTTGGAGAACTTATATGAGTAGGTGATCGAGATGTATTTGGCGACATCTCCATAGGTGAACTTATATTATCATCACCTTGTTCATTAAAATCTACGAGTTCAGCCATAGAGTTAAAAGTTAAAACTGCAAAATAAAAATTAGTAGTTAATTTACATTGACTTTTATGAGGAGTAAATGACAGAACAACCAATATATGATCTTCAGAAAAGGGGCACGTTCACCATAATAATTGGTAGATGGATCTAGTGCACAATTATAGTTAAATGGTAGGAAAACACAATAATTGTGTGTTATAGTGAAAAATGATTGTTTTATAAGAAATATGTATATATGTTGGATTTTCTTGCTGGAAATTAACACAGAAACGAAGTAATGCATTTTCATGTGTGTACTGTAAAAAAAATTAAACCCCTTGCTTTCAACTAAACGGAATGAAAGAAATTAAACCTGTCAAGGTGTAATTAGTGGGCAATCTCTTTTAAGTAATTTTTTAGGCGCATAAAGTATTATTTAATTCAACATGAACCAAATATTCCAATTGAACATTGTTATCTTGTTACCAAAGAGAACAGCAAGACAACCAATTATTTCAAAAACTCATCAGTTGTACTCATAACGTATCTGTACCTCAACTGTAAGGAAGGAATCAGTATTTAAGAAAAGACTAATGGGTTGTTTTAAATTACCAAGTATATTTCCAGATATTCTAGTTGATTTGATTACAGAGATTTTGAATTTATGGCATAGGTGAAGAGGCATCATAATTTTGAACATGTACTCAACCCAACAATTCAAGCCACAAACATTCTACCAGCAAATATACATACTTAAATACATTAAATCATCAGAATTAGGAGACCAATAGCAAGCTACACCAAAACTATAGTGGCAAGAGTAAAATTTGAGTTTAGACAACCAATGTACACCAAGCGGAAGTAGCAAAGAAGTTGATGCCATTTATTGCAACCCAAAAATTATTAGTTATCTTGACTGTTATGAGATTCCGGCGAAGAAACGGCTGGCAGACGGCGGATGGTGGACGATGGATGGCGGCTGGTCCCTTGAAACTTGAAAAAGACGAGACTCGAGAGAGTGTGTACTGTTAGAACTTGGGAAATGAGGGAGGACGGTGGCCGGCCGGCGGTGGCTGGTGGCAGGCGGCTGGCGGATGGGGGCTTGTCCTTTGACAATTTAGAAGAGACGTGAGTCGAGAGAGAGATTGCAGTGCACTAGGGTTAGGAAATGGGGGGAGGCGTGACTGGTGAAAGGATAAGAGAGGTAGGGTTAGATCCACTGACTAATTTATATCATAATAAATAATTAATATAATTATATATTATTATATAACATATAATAATACATTTTTTACTATATTTAACGGGGTGGGGCGGTCCAGGTCAGGGTGGGGCTTAGTCAAGACTTGGACCCGCACCGTATACGTACGGGTTCAGCTCGTCCTGTCCCGTTTCTGCTCTGGGCCACCCCAAATCTTGCGGGTCGGGCCGGAGCTGGGTGGGCCAGGACAAGATTGACATCCCTATATTGTACTCAAATTATCACACCAAAGAACAGGAGGTTTAGAACTTTGAATGTGAATCTCACTAAGAAGCCCCAGAGCCCAACTTATTTCTGTCACAGGACTTGCCACACTACGATATTCCGCCTCAGTCGAAGACCTGGAGATAGTATGTTGTTTTTTGGATTGCCAAGAAATAAGATTTAGCCCAAGAAACAAACAATAGCCTATTATTGAACGTCTGTCATCCACATTCGATGCCCAGTCTGCATCTGAATAGCCAACAAGATAAATTGGTGAGAAAGATCTGGTGTGAAAGAAAGTCCAAAGCCTATTGTCCCATTAAGATATCGAAGAATGCGTTTCACTGCTTTGAAGTGAGACTGAAGAGGTTTGTGCATGAATTGACAAACTTAGTTGACAACAAAAGATATCTCTGGACGTGTGATAGTAACATATTATAAAGCCCCAACCAAACTCTTATAAAGCTGAATGTTAGACACCATATCATCTCCATAAGCTGATAGTTTTTCTCCAGTTGTCATAGAAGTACTGATGCATTTTGCATTTTGCATATTAGCTTTGCACAAAAGATCCTTAATATATTTTGTTTGAAAGAGATGAAGACATGCACCTGATTTGTGAACTTGAATACCTAAGAAATAGTCTATTTCTCCTAAATCTCTCAAAGAAAAAGTTGAGCTTAGTTGAGCAATCAAAGTCTGAACTTCTTGAGGATTACTACAAGTGATCAAAATATCATCAACATAAATCAATACATACAAAGTATCATTAGCATTGTATCTGACAAACAAAGAATGATCAGATTTTGTTCTGTGTAGCCCAAAACTGAAGAGTGCTTGATAGAGTTTCTCGTACCAGGCCCTGGGTGCTTGCTTTAACCCATAAAGAGACTTCTGCAATTTACAAACAAAATGAGGATATTGAGGATCTTCAAAGCCAAACGGTTGATGCATATAAAGTTCTTCACTGATATCACCATTCAAGAAAGCATTAGCTATATCCAGCTGCCTAATTTGCCATGTCTTAGTGAGGGTAATAGTTAACACTATTCTTATCGTAGTCGGCTTAATAACAGGGTTAAAAGATTACGAAAAATCAAAGCCTGCAACCTGACTGAAGCCCTTTGCTACTAGTCTAGCCTTGAACTTATTAACTATACCATCAGAATTTTCCTTCACCTTGAATACCCATTTATGGACAATAATATTCTTATGAGACTGTGGAGGAACCAATTGCCATGTGTCATTCCTCATGAGAGCTAAATACTCATCTTGCATTGCTTGTTTCCACATGTCATCCAACAATGCACTAGCATCATCAGTAGGTTCTTTGAAACTAAGAAACACCTTCGGTTTGAAAATACCATCCTTTCCTCTTGTTTACATTGGGTGGGCACTAGTGATGAGAGAATCACCTAGCCTGAGCAAATCGGAATGAGCAATGGATCTAGAGGTCGACTCAAGGGTAGAAGCAGGTGATAAATGAGGATGAGACTATGGTGGCTCAAGGAAAGACGAAAGTGGAACATGAGTGGGTTAGAGAGACTGGACAATAGGCAAAGAAGCATGAATAGAAGATTGAGGAATAAACTAACCTGAAGCTTGAGAAGAGCAAGATTTAGAGAAGGGAAATGATAGTTCATCAAAAATTACATCCCTAGGCAGAAAAATTCAACCCATGGAATCCATACATTTATGACATTTGTGACTGAGACTGTAACCCAAGAAAGTGCAAGGAGATGATTTGTATGCAAATTTGTGAGTATTATAAGGTCTCAAATCTAGAAAGCATAGACAACCAAAGGTCTTAAGAAAATCATATGTGGGAGAAGAATGAAAGAGAACCTCAAAATGAGACTTATTATAAAGAATGGGTATAGTAAGCCTGTTAATCATATATGTAGAAGTTCGGAATGCTTCATCCCAATATTTAAAAGGTAAAGAAGCATGGGCTAATAGAGCAAGGCCATTTTCAACTATGTGTCTATGTTTTCTTTCTGCTAGACCATTTTGCTCATGAGTATAAGGACAAGGATGTTGATGAGAAATAACTTGAGAAGTGAGATAATCAATGAATGGTCTAAACTTGGCCCCCCCCCCCCCCCAATTAGATTGAACAACTTTAATTTTGTATCCTAACTGAAGCTCTACTTGCTTCTGGAAAGCTATAAAAGCAGAAAGAGCCTCGGATTTAGCTCGAAGAAGATAAACCCAAGTATATCGAGAAAAACTATCAACAAAGTGAATGTAATATTTATAACCACTTGCTGATGTCACATGAGAGGGACCCCATAAGTCGGAATGAATAAGCTGAAGAGGTTCTGTGTAAATGCTCTTAGAACTTGGGAAAGGAAATTTATGAAGCTTCCCCAAACAACAAGCTTGGCAAACATTCTTAGTGCATTTAGTAGGTTTAGGAAATTTGCGATGTTGAAGCACAAGAGAAACAGTTTTATCACTTGGATGCCCAAGTCTGGAATGCCAAATGTCAAAAGTAGTTGGAGTAGATACATCATTACAAGAAGGAATTGAATGTTCATTAGATTGAAAAGCAGAGGCAGAAACCATATTACAACTAATTTATTAAAAGTAAGTAATTTTACACTACATCTTTCTTCAAAATCATGATTTGTATTATAGGTTTTGTTTATTCCTAAAATATTATCGTTTAGCAAATTATAGTGGGTTAGTAGAATTATAGATATAATTTATGTTTAATGGGACAGTGAAACATGAATGCATGTTGTTTGGGATTGAAAATTCGAAGGTTTAAAATTTCAAAACTGGTTTGATGAAAATCTTGCTAAATTTCAAGAATAAGTCGCCGAAAATTTATAAAAATTTCGATTGGGGACAACCAAAATTTTGTCAAAATTTCGATGTCGACTGTTTATTAAAACTTTCGGTAGGGGTTAGCCAAAATTTTGTCAAACTTGGTTAGAGTTAGTCAAAATTTTGTCATGTTGTTTTGAGGTATAGGCCGATATAGGAACGGAAGTTAAATGCCCTATTATTATTTATGAAAAGTTTTTAAGTTGTTTAAGTATTTCATTCTAGACAGAAAAGTTCTGCAAATTCCATCATTGAACAATTGACGGCCCGAGGAGGTGCTTGGTTCAACCTTTGGAAATGGAAAGGATAATGGGTAATTGGGTATCATTGTTGAAATGATCTACGGAATGTAGTTCTTGTTCTTTGTACAAATCTTACAATAATGTGCTGTTTGGTGTGCTTCCTGCTGCAATGTCATATATATGTATGTATGTTAGTGTATGCTTGGACGTGAGTGTGTGAAGGGTGTGGAAAGCAAAGTGTTTTTTTTTTTTCAGTTAAAAAAAGAGGGGGATATCATATCATATCATAATAATAATATATTAAAGTGGTTTGAATTTGTAAAATATTTTTTACCAACTTTGTCCTAACTTATATTTCTTAAATACATGATTACCCTTAATTTATTTATTTATAATTAATTAAAAACTAAATAATTTGTATCCTATTG
The DNA here is from genome assembly GCA_023678885.1 of Pogostemon cablin. Classification (NCBI taxonomy): domain Eukaryota; kingdom Viridiplantae; phylum Streptophyta; class Magnoliopsida; order Lamiales; family Lamiaceae; genus Pogostemon; species Pogostemon cablin. The sequence continues at coordinate 41,210,855 of CM042959.1, read as the reverse complement.
AATGCTTGCTAATTTAGTGAAACCTCGTGAAATTCAAGAATTTTTATCCTATTAATTACTTAATTTAGTGTAGCCTCTTAAAATTCAAGAATCTGTTAAACTTCCATGCACTATTTATTTGTGACCTTTGAATTAATTCTTGAATCACACAAAAATCCATTTCAATTATCAGCATCCCTATTTAATCAGTCCTCTTGATTACGATTCTCCATGTGAGAAGTAAATTGATGAATGCAATAGCAACCCATATAATAATATAATATTATAATGAAGCAATGCAAGGATGTTTAAATTTATTCTGTTTAAACTTCTTGCATGCGTCATCTTTGTTCTCTAAGTATTTTGCATTTACAAGTTTTGACAAACCTCAAATGCTTCTGTAAATCCATAAAAAAAGTGGGTATTATTATGTGAATCCAATGTTTTTCTGAAATCATTGACCATCAACAGTTTGGAGAAAGACAGTTACCGGTGAATAAAAAATTGTGCACTTGGTGGGTATTATTAATTGTTACTTTAATACGTTGATGAGAAATATATGGTGGTTTTGATGATTTGCCGAGCTATATTGTGTTCTCTCTGCATATTTCTGTATGTAATCCAAGTGATTCACATTTATTTTTATTTATCATATTATTATTTCCTCTTAAAAAATATAAACGATTCTTTATATATATATATATTTGTTCACTTGGCTTTCTAACACTCTCGAGCCAATCCTTATCATAAGATAGTGGTGGAAGTTCTTAAAGCTCAGGTAGAATTGAAAGTACAGTGGGAGAAGATGAAATGGAGATGCACTCCTGGTTGCCATTGGTCGCCATGCATGAAAGGATATTTAATAATTCTATGCATATAATAAATATTATGGAGATGAATCCACAATTATTGAAAATGATGTTATTACACCACCAAATGTTTTGAAATTTATTCCCGTATTTTAGATTTTTTGTTCATTATTTGTTATCGTATACCAACCCCTTATCATATTTAGTTTCTTGAACTTTGATATGTAAGTTACATGACATGTTAATTTTTTATTATAAAAATTATCGTGCTATAAATTAACTATTTAACTTTTGAGATGTACTACTACTAATATATACTATTACTATAAATTTTTGGTAACATGCCTTTTTTTTAAGGGTTTTTTTAATGAAAATATATATTTAATTTAAGGAAAAATCACTAATAGATACACACTTTTAACCTAAATTACTATGAGATACAAGGAATTCAAATAATTACTCTCACATACAAAATATTAAAATAAAATACCAAATATAACATAATCTCATGCACTTTTAAACCACCAACCCTACCCCTCACCCACCCACCCGCCGGACCGACGTTGACCGCCGGACGGACAGCCGTTGACCGGCGTTGACTGCCGCCGCCTGCTGCCGGAATTTAAAATGTGCAAACAAAATGTGCAAAAACAAAATTGTGCAAAGCAAATTGTGCAAAACTAAATTGTGCAAAATCAAATTGTGCAAATACATAGGGGTATTTATTGTATCACAATCATAATTGTGTAGTTATGAGTAATAGTACTTTGAGTCATGTAGTTTATAGCAATTATGCATTATTTTATGAATCCAATAGTAAGTGACCCTTTATTTAATATTAATTTTTTAATAAATTTAATTTATTTAAAAAAGTTGCTTATGTAAATATAATTTTAAATATAAACATGCTACAATAAAAAAAAACTTAAATTTATAAATTTCTGTTAATGAAATAGTATAACAAAAATGATAATACGGAAAAATAAAAACTAAAAAAAAAGTTGGATTCTTGTACGTTTAAAAATATTAGATTTTGTTCAAAAGAAAATAATATGTACTTTAATTTATAAGGATAGTATTATTTCTTTAATAAAAGAGTAATTAAAAATATGAATTGTATTAATATTTGGATAATAATTTTTTTCTATTTGAATAATAATTTTAAAGAAAAATTTAAAAGTATATACTAAAGAATATGATATTAAATATTATAGGGGCAGCTATTTGCACCTCAATCTACTAAACGAACCCTTTAATTTATAAATTTAAAATATATTAATGTGAGAAGACGTAAATACCCTTTTATAAATGATTCAAATTAAATTTCTAAATGCACCCTAATTAAATTTCTAAATGCACCACAATTTTAACCCTCTTCTTCATCGTTAAAATCCAACGCCTCTTCTGTTATATCCTATTCTTCCCTAAAAGGTATTCGAATCAAATTCAACTTACAACAATAACTCAGAGTGAAGACAAATTGCATCTAAATTATGCATGTTTCTGCTAGAGTTAAGTAAGTCAATAATTTTATCGCCTACAATCCTATTCAAAATGAAAGAGAAGACAGAAGCAGATCAGAATCATTACCTAACATCAACACATGTAGACTGTCAATAAAAAAAGGTTTTATCAATGATCACACTTAGGATAATCAGTAACCACGTTTATTAGAGGAATAAAATAAACTATAAAACACATGTAGACTGTCAATAAAAAAAGGTTTTATCAATGATCACACTTAGGATAATCAGTAACCACGTTTATTAGAGGAATAAAATAAACTATAAATACAAGGTAATTAAATTTTATTGTCTAATAAATAAAAATACAAAGAAAATGTATTAAACATTGATTAAATATTTATTTATTAAGGAATTTAAATAAATAATTCCTAAAATAAATAAATAAATAATTGATAATTAATATAATTATTTGAGCCCAAATTCAAGTTAAATGGGCTCAATTCAAGTCAAGTGGGCCTGACTCAAGCCAACAAGCCCAACAAATCAAATCCAGCAGACCTAATTAAATTAAATAGGCCCATATCCAATCCAGCAGACTTAATTAAAGAAGAAAAGCCCAACATATAGGAGAAAATATCTCTCAAGTGATTATTTTCTCCACCTATAAATAAGGGTATTCGGTCATCATTCCATACACCTTGAAAAATCCTGAAAACCCGGAGAGCTCTGAAGAAAATTGAAATCTCTACAAAAATCAAGTTATTCTTCAAAGATCAATCTAGAAACGACATTCAATTTGAGATAAAGGTGCGGAGCCCCTCAGATTCAACGTTTCTTCAAATCAAGTTCATCCAACAATATTCGTAAAGTCAACGGTGTTCTACCAAATTGAACAACGTTCTACACAATAAATCTTCAAGTCAACGTTTGATTCGAACAAAGGCTTTACGCCTCCAGATAAACGTTTTAAAGCTTCAAGTCAAACCCGAGCAAGGACAAGCTTCATCTGAAGATCCGGCTCCGAAAGTTGAAAAAGTCAAGAAGTCAATTCAAGAGAGGAATCAGAGGATATCTAGATACTGTCACTTAAATTCTCAAGTTCAATTCATCTTGGATTATCATTGTAATTTCTTTTGTGTTTATTATTTAATAAATACAAATTTTATTGTTACAAATTTTGGCACGTCCCAATGGGACAGTTTCTACCTCTCATCTCCTCTCTTCAAAAGTTCGAAGATACAAAGTATGGCTCCTCTCAGGATTGTAATAAGAAGGTCTTCTACCTTAAAACCTTCAAAGTTGCAGATTGAAGAGATTCAAAGAACAACTCCACTCAGGATTGTGATAAGAAGGTCTTCTACGTCAAAGTTTTAAGAGTTGCAGACTGAAAATGTTGAAGTTGTTAAAGGAGTATATCTGAAGCCTCCTCAGAGGCAAACCACGTGGTGGGAATTGCTCTCAATAAGCCATTGCACAACAACAAAGATGGTGAAGATGAATCTGTCTGCCCAACTCCTCGATCCATAAAAAGTTCGGCGTGTGACTCATTCATAGCCTCTGCCATGGCAACAAATGCTTCGTCTGTTGAAGAACAACTGGCAAGCTTGACTCAGTCTGTTACTGCACACACCAAATAAAGCCAAGAACAAGGTCTATTGATATCCAAACTGATGGAAAAGATGGAGATAGCACAGACAAGTCACGCAAATGAGAAATGAGCTGAGGATGAAAATGAGGAGGAGGACTCCGCGAAGTGATGAGAGTGAAAATAAGCATTTTAGTATTCAATTTAACACATTTTTTATGAGAATTATTGTCATATATTAGCATAAGTATCGTATATTTAATATATGTGAGAAAAAGGTGCGTTTGAGGTGTTTTATTGTATTTTAGATGAAAAAATGATCAAAAGTGCAAAGTTGGAGAAAAGGTGCAACTTGTACAAGAATGCTAAAAAACGCACATCCAATTTGTGTAATTTTTCTGTGTTCGTATGGAGCTCAAAAGTGAAAGTGTGATACATGATTGGAAGGTCACAGAAGAGTGGGTCATTTTGACGTAAGAAACACCTCAATCAGAGTCCAAACGAGAAAGTTATGATCGAAATGGTGACGTCACGCAAGCTGTTTCTACTCATCATGACTATTCCACTTTACATGACTTGCTACATCTTCAATTTTTAGAATTTTGGTAAAATCTTTATATGGATAGTAAGTCAAGGAAAAGAGAATCACGTGAGCGCAAGAATCACTAAAATCAGAATATGGACGAGGAAGTTATGCTCAAAATCGTGATGTCGCGCAGCTGCCAGCGAGAATTTTCGAGAATTTTCAAAAATTTCCAAAAATTACCTATTTCTTGGAGCACAATTAATCTCCTTATCACATAATATTCACCCATATCTTTTATTTTCTTATTTAATTCTCTACTCACACCTATATATATTTTACATCATTATTCATGTGAGAATCATGTGAGAAGGCACAGCAACACAATCATCCTACACCCCACAAGGGGATCATCCTCCAACCATCATCCACACCCTTTCCTCCATCATTCCATCACTTTGAAGATTCGTCTGTTGAATCAAGAGGAGAACCAAGATGAGGATTCAAGATGGAGAAGGACGCGACGACTCCCTCATCTAGGGTTTTATTCGTTTCCTAATTTATCTTGTATTTTCCAGACATATGGTTAAGATCTATCCAACCCCCATGATTGTTCTTCGCAATATCATGGGCTAGAACCATTTTGGTAGATCTAGGATTTTAAAGGTTTTATGAATTAATTAAACTCTCTGTGTGTCCTCCGAATAACACTACTTGTGGATTTATTTTATATATGACTGCACATTTTTAACTCATATTCACGGTCGTTTTGTGCATCTTCAACTGTTATATAGAGTCTCTACGTGTGGATTTATTTAATATATGATTGCACATTTTTAACTCATATTCACGGTCGTTTTGTGCATCTTCAACTGTTATATAGAGTCTGAATATATATCTTGCTTGTTTATTGAGCGCGTTCACTGCTGAACAGAGTTTTATGTTATGATTCTAAGTGAGGGGACTCCGAAGCTTCATTAGAACTGTCATATATGAATGTTTATTAATTGAATTGAATTCGGGTTAGTAAGTAGAATAAAGAGAATAATTTTATAGTACCTATAAAGGGAGATCATATCGGGTTAGATTCCAGACTTGAAAAATAATTGATGTTGATAGTACCTAGAAAGGGTGGTGAAATTACGTCTCTTGCTCTGAGGTTATTCACACGTGTTACACGCATATTTACTTATGTCTATAGAGTAGATTTGCATGGTTTAGTGATGCGTCTATAGTTAACAAGGTAGAGTCAGCCTGCACTTGAGAGGGAAGTTAAGTAGTAAAACTGGATTACCTTAGAGCTACATATTCTCCATTCTTGAGACACTTTTATATTCTTTTAGTGTTATTTTATTTTAATTATTATTTAATTTTCAGGATTAAAATCCTCAATCTTTATTGCCAATTCATCTTAATTAATTTAGTAAATAATTAAATTGATAATACGCCGTCCTTTGAGTTCGATATTTAACTTGATCGCTTGCTTAAGCTCAATTGATATTCTTAATACTTGAGGATTAATTTTGCGTGCAAAGAAAACGCCCATCACGAAGCACCATCCATCTGAAATAAATCCAGTTGAGGAAGAGACACAAATTTCAGCTGACGGAATGCTTTCTATGAACTAACTGAAGAGCATCGTACTAGAGACGATAAAAGACAAGTTTAAAAGGAGCTTCAAATTTTCTATTACCTACAAAAAGTCATATACAAAGAGAGTTGATAACTTGAAGATACCAGCTGACTACCAGCCTCCTAAATTTCAACAATTCGACGGTAGAGGCAATCCAAGGCAACATATAGCACATTTCATCGAGACATGCAATGATGTTGGAGCCTTCGATGATCACATGGTCAAACAATTTGTCCGCTCACTGAAAGGAAATGTCTTTGATTGGTATATCAATTTGAAAGCTAACTCCATCGATAACTGGGGGCAAATGCAACAAGAATTATTTAATCGCTTTTACAGCACTCGAAGAACTGTTACATGATAGAGCTAACTAACACTTTCCAATGAAAAAAAAAGCCAGCAATCGATTATATTAATCGATAGAGAAATATAAGCTTGAATTGAAAAGATCAATTGTCCGAAGTCTCTTCCATCAATATGTGTATTCAAGGGATGCAATGGAGCCTACAATACGTCCTTCAAGGAATCCAGCCAAAAACTTTTGAAGAACTAGCTACAAGAGCTCATGACATGGAGTTGAGTATGCCATCAAGTGACTTCGAATTGCCTTCAACTAACTACTTCTATGAGTTTGGAGACATGTCTTTTGATAAGTCTCTCGAGGAGGAGTCACAGTTAAAGACACCAGTATCTATAAAGATCCAAAGAAATGAAGTTAAACCAAGAGAAAATAGTGCATCCCATGATTGAAGGCAATGATCTATTAACAAATTCAAAGCTCCTTGACACGAGCGAAAACTGTCCACATTACGCTCCTTGATATGAGCTAAAATTATCTACATTATGCTCCTTGATACGAGCTAAAACTATCTGGAACCTCTCAAGTCATTGCTCCTCAGCACGATCGAAAACTATCCATACATGATGCTACTCGGCACAAGCATAAACTGACCACATAATGCTCCATGACATGAGCATAAACTGTCCACACTATGCTCCTTGATATGAGCTAAAACTATCCAAAATCACATAAGTTAATGCTCCTCGACACCAGCAAAAACGGTCCACGTATTATACTCCTTGATACGAGCTTAAACTATCTCACCCAAATCAAATCTCCTTGAGAAGAGACGAAACCCTCCACATGTTACACTCCTCGATATGAGCTTAAACTGTCTCACTCAAATCAAATTTCCTTGAGAAGAGACGAAACTCTCCACATATTATGCTCCTCGATACGAGCTTAAACTGTCTCACTCAAATCAAATCTCCTTGAGAAGAGAAGAAACTCTCCACATTTTACGCTCCTCGATATGAGCTTAAACTGTCTCACTCAAATCAAATCTCCTTGAGAAGAGACGAAACTCTCTACATGTTACGCTCCTTGATACGAGCTTAAACTTTCCAACTCAAATTCAAGACTTCTCGAGAAGAGTATAAACTGTCTACAATCATATTCAAGACTCCTTGAGAAGAGTATAAATTTTCTACAAGCCAAGTTCAAAACTCCATGACACGAGTATAATTTGTCAGCAAATTCAAATTCAAAGCTATTTGATGCACGAGCCTAAATTGCATGTTACTCCTGGCCTGCATGAGTATAAACTGTGTACGACACCCCTTCAAATCAAATTATATTCGTGTTAACTACGTTATGACTTGATCCTCTACGAAGAGGTACGTAGGCAGATTAGTACTCTACTAAGTTCAGTCATATCTTAGTTTATTCCTATCAAGTCTATGAGGCAAACAATAAGTTGAAGCATGAGTGAGTTGAGAAGTAAAAATTGATAAGAAGAAGACGGTGATAGAATGCAACTTCAGTGAATGAAATTAAAGCTTTGAAGTGAAAAAAAAAGTGAAATTCTTGAAGTGAATCTTGAAGTTAAATTGTGAGAATTTTTTTTAAGTAATAAATTTTGTTGTTAAAAAAAAAATTGTGCACAAGCTAATGGGCATGATTTAGTTATGGACAATTTCATTGGGGCCACATGTGAGTAGAATCCAAATTTTATCCATCAATTAGACTTCAATTAAAATTAAAATAGAAGGCCGGCGTTATTACCACCCTAACTTTTAGGGAAGGCACTCAAACTGAAAACAAAATATATGTGAAATTTCAATAACTAGTCTAAAGCCCGTGCTTCACACGTTACATGTATGTTTTATTAATGGGTAGAAAAAAATGTATAAATGTAATTTTTTATTTTTTTAATTTTATAAATTAATATCTAATATAATTTAATATTGTGAATAATTAAGTTTTTTATTCAACTATTTCATGGATACAATAAGTTAAGTGTTATTATTTTAATTCAAGTACTCATATTTTATAATTTATATGCAAGAAAGTTATTATATGATGTTGTCGAATACAAATAGTTTTGTCGAGTGGCTTACATATAAAAAGTTTTTGTGACTATAATTCTTTTCTACGGATCAATAAATTAAGGGTTACTTACTATTAGATACATAAAATAATGCATAATTGATGTAGACTACATGACTCAAAGTATTATTACTCATAACTATACAATTATGATTGATACCATAAATACCCCTATGTATTTGCACAATTTGTTTGCACAATTTGATTTTGTATAAATTAGTTTTGCACAATTTGCTTTGCACAATTTTGTTTTTACACATTTTATTTGCACATTTTAAATTCCGGCAGCAAGCGGCAGCGGTCAACGCCGTTGACCGGCCGGCCGGCGGTCAATGCCGGTCAATGGCTGTCCGGCCGGCGGTCAACGCCGGTCTGGCGGGTGGGTGGGTGGGTGAGAGGCATGGTTGTTGGTTTAAAAGTGTATGAGATTTTAAGGTTATATTTGGTATTTTACTTTAATATTTTGTATGTGAGAGTAATTATTTGAAGCATCTCATAATAATTTAGGTTAAAAATGTGTATCTATTAGTGATTTTTCATATTATAATATATAAATTATAAATAAATAATTTTATGTTTTTCCAATGGAACATCCCATCCAACGGATCTACGAATTGGACATCCGAGAGGCCCAATACAAACATGAAAGTGTAAAACCGTAAATTAGATAAAACAAAAATAAAATAAAAAAATAAATAAAAGGAAAGGGGGTAAAATCTGTAAAACCCTCCTCCTCCAACCACCATTGTTCTTCCAATTTCAATCAATCAATCAATCAATCAATTCAAGCGGGGGGAGCAAGTTTGGGATCCAAACTCAGGTGACCGGAGAATATGGCGTCATCGTCGAGTAGCGGCCTTACATTCAAGCTTCATCCTCTCGTCATTGTCAACATCTCTGATCACTACACTAGGGTTAAATCTCAGTCCCTTCCGCCTTCTGCCACCCCTCACTCCGCCACCAACGGCGCCGAAGCTTCGTCGCTCCCTCCTCCTCCTCCGCCACGCGTTTTTGGCTGCGTCATCGGTGTCCAGCGCGGCCGCACTGTCGAGATCTTCAATAGTTTCGAGCTTCTCTATGACCCCTCCACCCACTCTCTCGACCGCGCTTTTCTCGAGAAAAAGCAAGAGCTTTGTGGGTATCTTCTAGTAATTAGTAGTTTTGTTTTTCGTTTTCTCCTTCCTCTCTGTTTTTGGTGTTTTTTTATGAGGAAGGCATTATGAGGACTGATTTTTTATGTGCTGAGCAGATAAGAAGGTGTTTTCTCAGTTTTATATTCTGGGGTGGTACTCAACGGGAAGTGATGCACAAGAATCCGATATGATAATCCACAAAGCTGTGAGTTCCTTTTAAAGATAACTAAACTTCTGAGTGACGTTGTAGTCTTGTATCTTGAATTTTCTCGTCGAATACATAACATTAACATGTTAGATGACATTTTGGGATAGCAATCATATCTACAGTTCAAGTTTAAATGCCTTCGGAGTTATGTTGATTCTGCTTTTTACAAAATTACAAGTTGTGTCTGCTTGTGCTATAGACGATATTTGAACTTGTCGAAAAACACTCCGTTTAAGAGCAACTGAATCAAATGTTCAATGCAATTATATGTATTTGTAACCGATGTCTTTGACTTTATTGCTTTATACGTGGCTTAGCAAATGACTTTATTGCTTTATACACAAGTGAGTGACCCGGTTTCGATTCCCATTGTGAACGAATAGGAGGGGAGTTATAAGGAGGCATGGAGACTTGGTGAACTAACTATTAACTATACTAACAACTAACTTTGTCCGATCAAAAAAAAAAAAAGCAAATATTTATTTTCTTGTGTCGTAACGGGCTTCTGTGCTCCCTGAGGATCTTTTACTCTGTGTTATAGCTGATGGATATCAATGAAAGTCCAGTTTATGTCCTACTCAATCCTGCAATTAATCCTGCTCAGAAAGATCTGCCTGTTACAATATACGAAAGTGGTATGTATTTGTTATTCTACAATTACTAGCATACGAAGCTCTGTATATCCTGTGGTCAGTGCTAGCAGTATTATAATGTGAATAATGTGTTTTTCTATTATGTGCTGTGGATGAGTATGAGATTCATTGATTAACTTTGTTGCAAAGAATCATTTATTAGTTTATTCAGATTTCTCCATAGTCCAGTTTTATTGCTTTCACCTAAACTAGGCGGCATTACTTGCTTATTTGTTTATCTATTTTCTGTTCCATTTATTGAATATGGAGCAATGGAGGACTCCTTTTTTCATTTGGAGCGCTTTGTTATATTTTATGAGGATAGCCCTATCAAATTGTTTAAGCTTGTGTTTGTCTATGCTTTGATTTGCATGCCATGTTCTTTCTAATATTAATAAGGTAGTGGTATCAAAGTGTGAGCATCCATGTGGTTGATATATTGTCTCCTGATATGGGAATAATTCTCAATTTATAGCTATTCAAATTTCATTTACGTAATTTTCAAGTAATGTCTCCCACTTTTTTTCTACCCAGCAATTGTTTTTTGTTTGTGGTATAATTGTGATAGAATAAGCTTCAAGAATTATGTGATTTTAAATGATAAACTGCTCGTTCAATGAATTAAGTATTATCAAATGATAAACTGAACAATTACGAAGCATTTTTTTGTCATTGTTTTTTTATTATTCATTTGAAAATTAACTTATTCTGTGCTTATTTTGGCCTGATGATTATCATTTAAGAGTTGCATGTTATTGATGGCATCCCACAGCTTATTTTTGTTCAATCAAGCTACACCATAGAGGTATGTTTTGTTTTAAAAAATCTAATGTCAAATTTTGAGTGAGTTTGAGACTATGTGAAGCAACCCCATTTTTTACTTGTTTGTTAGACTGTGGAAGCTGAACGAATATCAGTTGATCATGTTGCTCATCTTAAACCATCTGATGGAGGTTCAGCTGCAACTCAATGTGAGCCTGTGATTTACAGATACTTTCTTCTGTTAAAATCTGCTATACTACCCTATAGTGTTTCATAACATGTCTAACTATAAACCTTTCTTTGTAGTGGCTGCTCATCTCACTGGCATACATAGTGCAATCAAGATGCTTAATAGTAGAATTAGAGTGCTATATCACTACCTTCTTGCCATGCAGAAAGGTATGACTGCTCATTTTAAGTATCTAATTTCCTTTTTGAAGAAGCCATAATGTGTTTATCTTTTTCTTATAATTGGCTTCTCTTTTTTCTATTTACTTAATAAAATCTCATTTGATAATTTCAATTCATACTAAAGATCTTTGTAGCTTGTAGTGTTTACTTCCTTATGGTTAGCAGGGTTCATTGCTAAAGCCCCTCACTCCCCAGCCCCTAATTGCCAAAAACCTCTAATCCTTCATTTATTATATTATTTAAATTTAAGTAAACTCCAAGGGTTACTGTTCAGCTATGGCTGTCTGTAGCATAACTTGATCAAACTAGAAATGAGATGAATGGTTGTTACTAAAGTTTCCAGTTACTAATATTGAAAGAGATTAATTTACGAAATAAAAAAAGAATATTAGTCTTAAGTTTAGGTGGCCCAATTAAATTTTACTGGGAATGAGATGAGTCATGCATGGCTGTTTAGAACAAGATGTAGAATTGTAGATGAATTTCGAGTAATATATGGTTAGCATATTTATTTTGTTATTAATATTTTAGCTGCTTTCAGGGGATATTCCCTGTGAAAATTCGGTGCTGAGGCAAGTATCTAGTCTCCTGAGAAGATTACCAGCTATTGAATCTGAAAAATTTCAAGATGATTTCTTGATGGTGAGTGCATTCTGAGTATTTTGTTTCTCTAAATTTGCAGTATGACGCAGAATAAATTACTTTGCATCGTTTCAAGAGTATCTTTCAATATCATCTCTCATTTTTGTCTTGCATGACCCAATTTCTGTGATTTCCAGGACTATAATGACACATTACTGGTTACATATCTTGCCATGTTCACCAACTGCTCCAGGTATAGCTTTTACCCCTGCTACTCATTTTATTTTCTGAAATGTTTTTTTATTATGTAATGCTATACTATGAAAAGAAATTGCAGGTGTTGAAAATTTTCGGATTAGTTTACATTCTTGTACATTTTTCCTCAACTTTTTTTATCTGAAAAACTACTTCAGTACAATTAAAGTGTTGTGAGACCTCATAGTTCTTCTGAGTTATATCTGCACATTTTCTTGGTGTGCTAAGATTTTCAAAATATTAGTTGCATTTAGTTTCCATCTCTTATTTGATCCTCGAATGACCATCTGCTGTACGTTTTTTTTGCAGTACAATGAACGAGCTGGTTGACAAATTCAACACTGCTTATGAGAGGCACAGTCGAAGGGGTGGTCGAACTGCTTTTATCTAAACACAGTCATTCTTTTTGATCCCTACTATATAATTCACCCCTGAGAAGTCGGCTTATACATATCTAGGATTCATGTTTTGGAATAGAAACACACCCCAATCCACATGGCTATGGCGACCACTAAGAATAGTTTCCATGTATTCCTTCATTTTGTACTTTTGAGCAGTTTATCTATTGTTTTATTTCACTATAGCTCTAAATCAAACACTGAGTAGATGTTTAATGAATGACTTGCCATTAGCGCAGGTTGTAGTTCCTCTGCGTTTACGGCCTCTATCGAGCTAGATATGATTCGTGTTTTGGGTTTCGTTGTGTCGAGTAAGATAGGACATGCTCTGTTTCTATGAAAATAGTTTGGTTTGCAATATGTAAGATAGTTTGAGAGCAGGTTTCTTATTTGATGACATACAAAAGATGATATAAAACTAGAGAGAGAGCTCTAGTTTAGAAATGAGAACACCATCACTATCTGCATACAGCCACTCTCCATCATGAATCATAATTCCTGCAATGTTGATTGGCACATGCTTTTCTCCATGGCCTTTCTTGTTGGATTTGAGGGGGTTGGACGCCAAGGCTCTAACCCCGATATCACAGCCGTTGATCTCGTCAACGTCTCGTATGCAGCCATTGACGACGATCCCAGCCCAGCGGTTGTTCTGGGCGAGCTGCCCCAGGTTTCCTCCAACGAGGGCGCATCTCATGCTCCCACCACCGTCGATCACCAGAACCCTCCCCTCTCCTTTCGTTTCGAGGAGCTCCCTGATGAGTACGTTGTCCTCGAAACATTTGAGAGTGGCGATGGGGCCGGAGAAGGATCGGCTCTGGCCATAAATCTTGAAGATAGGCGGGAGGACGCGGATGTCGCCGGTCGCCACCAGTACGGCATTCGTGTCGCATGCTTCCGCCGTTGCAAATGACCCCATTAGACTGGTTTAAACCATGAAAAAAAAAAACAACTTTCATCAATAAAATAAACTCTTCATTCTGAAATCCCACAAAGTAACATTCTGAATCCTTAATGAAAACAAATTCACTGGTTTAAACCATGAAAAAACACACGACTTTCATCAATAAACTCTTAAATCTGAAATCCCAAATAGTAACATTCTGAATCCTCAATGAAAACAAATTCACAGGAGACTCTGAGGATTACCTAACCTTAGTTTAAATTAGTGTTCAATTAGGGTTTCATGGTATTTCACAGAATTGCTTGCAACTATTAACAGAAAGCAAGAATTGAGGGGTACAAGCAATAACACATAAAGTAGAATTGGCTTGAAATTGAAATCAAAAGAAGTGGAAGTGGAGTTTACAGGCAACTGTACGAACTGCAGGGCAAATGAAGTCTAATTCCCGCTGTAACTGTACGAACTGTAGCAACTTTGAGATGATATATACAGAGATGTCGAAAGGACATCATAAAAGTGACTCAAACTGGTCTCATCTTCTCTTTCTGTGTGCCGTTAATTCCCATGACGTTTCTGCACATTTTGGTATCCCTAAAAGGAAAAACAAGCATTATTTTTCATAAATATCTCTTGGATTTTTTCAAAAATATCTATTTCTAAAATCAATTACTATTATTAATGCGAAAGTATAAAATTGCCCTTTATTATAAAGGATTTTACAATATTGTCATTATAGTTGGCATTTTTTTTTTATTATCCAAATATATTTTCAATAGTAATTAGTATATGTAACAACAAATTTTGTATTTATTAAAATAATAAACACAAAAGATATTACAAAATAATCCGATATGGATTGAAGTTGAGAATATAAGTAGACAATCTCTAACTATCCTCTGATTCCTCTCTTGAGTTGACTTCTTGACTTTTTCAACTTTCGGAGCCGGATCTTCGGATGAAGCTTGTCCGAGCTCGGAGTTGACTTGATGCTTTAAAATGCTTATCCGGAGGCGTCGAGCCTTTGTTCGGATCAAACGTTGACTTGAAAATTTGTTGTGAGGTATGACGCTCAATTTGGTAGAACGTTGACTTCGCGGAGACAGATGGATGAATTTAATATGAAGAACGCCGGATCGAAGAGGTTTAACACATTGGTCTTTGATCGGAGGCTGTTCTTGACTTGAAGATGACTTGAACTTGATTTGAAGATCTTGAGTGTTCTTCGACTTGATCTTGATCTTGAACTTGATCTTGATCTTGACTTGAACTTCACTTGATCGGATCTTGATCGAACTTGATTTTCACTTGAATCTTCAGAGTTCTTCAGGTCTTCAGGATTTTCAGAGTGAATGGAATGAGGACTGAAGGTCCTTATTTATATGTAGAGAAAATAACCACTTAAGAGATATTTTCTCCTTCGAAAGATATGTTGGGCTTTTCTCCTTTAATTAAGCCTGCTGGACTGGATACGGGCCTATTTAATTTAATTAGACCTGCTGGATTTGATTTGCTGGGCTTGTTTGACTTGAATCAGGCCCGCATGATTTATTTCCTGGGCTTATTGATTTGAACCAGGCCCACATGATTTATTTCTTGGGTTTATTGATTTGGGTCAGGCCCTCTTGATTTGAATCGAGCCCACTTGACTTGAATTGAGCCCACTTGACTTGAATTTGGGCTCAAATAATTATATTAATTATCAATTATTTATTTATTTATTTCAAGAATTAATTTATTTAAATTCCTTAATAAATAAATATTTAATCAATATTTCATATATTTTCCTTTGCAATAAATTTTAATTGCCTACAAATGTCCCCTTGCATTTTGTTCACTTAAAACGGCTTGAAGTGGACAAACTGCAATATTATTTTTTTTTCTCTTTCATTAATTACACAATCCTTTAGTAATTGGCGTCCGACATCACACGAAGGATAAGCTCAAATCTTGACAACTTAACTTAGTCCTATCACCGAACTTCTTTATTCCTTTATTTTGATAATCCCAATCAAATTAAACTCCAAAATAATTAAACGAATCTTCATTCTCCTTTCAATACTAGAAATAGATAACACAAATATTTCTTTCAGATTATCTCAAAATACTCACGTAATCCTTGCAAGAGTTATCCACATGATCATATAATCTTTCGAAGAGTTATCTACATGATCATATAATCTTTAGAAGAGTTATCCACATGAAATCTCATCTCTATATAAGAAGTGTCCTTGCTTTGACACACTACAACCTCTGATTTACAATTTAATTTTCTCTCTGCAGATTTTCTTCCAAGGATTTATCACAATTGCAACATCAACCCTCACGACATAACCATACCAAGGTAAGCTTCGCACACAGTAACTTCTTTTTCCTCTTTTCTTACTTGCTTTGTATGCTGGATCCTTTTCCTTTCTCTCCCTTTTTTTTAAACTGCTTATTTGCCTTCACATAATCATACCAAGGTAAGCTTGTATCTTGCCTGTTTTGTTCCTCGTTTCCCTTTCTTTTTCCCACGAAGAGAAGAGAAGAGAAGAGACTTTAACGTACCCGGGAAGTCAAGACCAATGACGTCGAGGTAGAGAGCGGTCGACGGCGGACCACCCATGGTAGTTGCTTGTCGGGCTCATACCGCGAGGTGAAAAGCAATCAACGGCGGACCACCCATGGTGGTTGCTTGTTGGGCTCACACCTCCGACGGAAGTGGGTGGAGAGGTGTTACAGACCTCTGAAGACAGATTTGAAGGCTGAAGTTATAGTGTCGAGATGAAGAACAATCGACTGCGGACCACCCATGGTGGTTGCTCGATTTGAAGGTGATGGTGTGTGTTTCCGGCGATGACAATTTGGTGGCTGCAATAGGCATCTCCAATCGTGCGGTCTGTGCAACGGAGTTCTCAGGGAGGTCGCCGGCTATTGACCGCTGGAAATACGCGACTGCTGCAGCCGCAACGTGCTTGACGGCGCGACATTCTCTGTGGCGGCTGGTGGCGGCAACACGCGTGTGGCAGCTTGGTGAAGAGGCGGCCGACGCGCACGGAGCGGGGCTGTTTGCTGGGCTTGGGGGCTGCTTGCTGCTCTCGGCGGTGAGACTGCCGGCGATCGTTGGCGAGAAACAGCAGCGGCGTGTGGCGAGAAGCAGCGGCGTGCGGCGAGAAACAGCAGCCCCATGCGATCCGGGCAGCAACGGCGTGCGATCCGGGCAGCAGCAGCGGCGTGCGATCGTTGGCAGCAGCAGCGGCGTGCGATCCGGGCAGCAGCAACGGCGTGCGATCATTGGCAGCAGCAGCGGCGTGCGATCCGGGCAGCAGCTTGGTGGCAGGAGGGCTGGAGGCGCGACTCGGTGAAGATAGCTGGGTTGTTCGCAGCGTCGGAACTGGTTTGACGAGCTAATTTATTGAGCATCTTCAATTTTGGGAATTTGAGAAAGAGGGAGAGATAAGCAGTTTGTTGCAAACAAGGCAGGTTCTCTTGGTCTTGAAATCAGAGACGCCTAATTCATGCTAGAAAGAGAGAATCGGGCTTTGGAAAGATGAGAAATCAACTTTCCTTTCTGCCACTTTGACTTTCCTTTTAATTGAATTGATTTATCAATCAATCTCCCCATTGGGTTTTCCTGAGCATGCAAATCCTAAATTAAACTTGAGTTGGCCAGTAACTTGACCAAAAATACTTGGACCAACAGTTTGGGCTTCAACTCTTTCCTTTTAAATTTAGTTCTTGCTATGGGCTTAAATACCCAAAACATGAATTAATTTAACTTCATTACTTTGGGCTTCATCGATGGTGGCTTATTTAAGAATTTTGGACATAATAATTAATTTATCCCATAAATATATTTTGGGTCTTTTAATTAATTAAATCCATAAATTATAAATTAACATGAATCCATCTCTCACTTGCCAATCATCTTCGTCACATCATCATTGCGAGAACTTTGAGGCTATTTCAACACTCCAAGAATTTGATCTTCATTTACCATTTCAATAATTTGAACTTTTTCACTTAAATTGGCAGTCAACCGTCTTCTCCTGATCAACCTTTCACTTCATTCACACTTCAACTTATCTCTTGTCTCACAAACTTGATATGAATAAGCCAAGACATGACTGAACTTAGCAGAGTGCTAAGCTGCCTACATACCTCTTTGAAGAGGATCAAGTCATAACGTAGTTCAAAGGAACATGATTTGATTTGGATGGGGGGTGCCGTGCACAGTTTATACTCATGCGGGCCAGGAGTGACTATTCTTTAACCACTTTAGACAAAGTAGGATATTTAATGCTTTAACCACTTAAAATATCTGAGTGGGGTGAATTAATTGTTTAACCACATATAATTACCTTTGGTGGGTGTCGTGCACAGTTTATACTCATGTGGACCAGGAGTTCGTCGTACACAGTTTATACTCATGCGGACCAGGAGTTCGTCGTACACAGTTTATACTCATGCGGACCAGGAGTAACATGCAGTTTAGGCTCATGCGTCACGGAGCGTTCCTTGGATTTGATTACGCATAGTAGCGTTTTAGGAATTTGCCATTTATGGGGCCGATTCCTACACCATCTTCAGATATCAACTTGTACGCGTCATTTGTATACACTTCTTTCACAACATGTGGGCCATCCCACTTGGGCAAGAATTTATTTCCAACTCGGTGAGTGATGACAATAGGCCCTCTTACAGCAAGGACTAAGTCTCCGACTTGAAAAGAACGTATCTTTACTTTCTTGTTAAACGTTCTGGAGAGGCGAGCTTGATAGCACTCAAGTCTTTGTTGTGTTTCTAACCTCTTCTCATCAAGTGCCTCTAATTCTTCGAGACGCAGTCGTGCGTTCTCTTCTTCAGTTAAACCTTCTTGTATGGCTATTCTCAAAGATGGTATTTGCTTTTCAAGGGGCACCACAGCTTCAACCCCATATACAAGAGAGTACGGCGTAGCTTGAGTAGGCGTTCTATAAGTAGTTCGATACGCCCATAAAGCTTCATGAATCCTTTCATGCCAGTCTCGCTTTGACTTGGAGACCACCTTCTTCAACAGATTACACAGTGTTTTGTTGAAGGCTTCGGCAAGCCCATTAGCTGCTGCATTATACATAGAAGATTTTCTTTGCTTGAAGTCAAACTTCTCACAAAGCTTATCAATCAAAGAGTTACTGAATGGCCTCCCATTGTCTGTGATAATGTATCGAGGCACTCCATATCTATATATGATGTTGAGGCGGATGAAATCAGCCACATTTTCTTTCTTCACTTCTCTCAAGGGTACAACTTCCGCCCACTTGGAAAAGTAATCAGTGGCAGCCAGGATATAAAGATGGCCTCCGGAAGACTTCGTTAATGGCCCCACCACATCTAAGCCCCATGCATCAAATGGCCACGAAGAAACTGTTGGATGTAATGGTTCGGGAGGCTGATGAATGAGATTTGCATGAAACTGGCATGGCTGACATCTTTGTGCATAATCTATGCAATCCTTAACCATAGAAGGCCAGTAATATCCCATCCTCTTGATTCTGAAATGTAACTTGGGTCCAGACTGATGGGCGCCACATATTCCAGAATGAGCTTCCTCCATAGCTTGAAGAGCTTCTTCATCACTTAAGCATCTTAAGAGAATACCATCAAACGATCTTCTATAGAGTGAATCTTTGTAGTAGAAGAATCGTGGTGCTCTACGTCGGACATCAACCTTTAGGTGCGGATCATTAGGAAGCTTATCATTCTTCAAGTAATCCACGAACGGTTGACGCCAATCTTCTTTCTCAATATCAAAGACCTCTATGGCGCAATACTCAACTTCTTCACCATCTTCATCTTCAAAGAAGGGAGGTACCACCCAACTCTTGCAGATCGGTACTTGAACAAGCGCTTCGGGCGTTGCTATGGTTGATGCTAGCTTTGCCAAAGCATCGGCTTGCTTGTTCTTGCTCCTTGGTAAATGTTCAATCTCTACGTCTCCAAGCCAATTCATAAGCCTCTGAGCATAATTATAATACGGAAGTAGTTCAGCTTTCTTAACCTCATACAAGCCAAGCAGCTGGTTGATTATCAACAACGAATCTCCATATACCTTAAGGTGTCGCTGCTTTACATCTACTGCCATCTCCAAACCAAGTATAAGAGCTTAATATTCAGCTACATTGTTAGAGCAATTTTCAGTTAGACTGAATGAATATGGCAGAACTCCTCCATCTGAGGTTACAAATACTACTCCTGCGCCGGTTCCTTCTCTGTGAGCAGCTCCATCGAAATACATTTTTCAAGGAGGAGTGATTTCAATAGCCAATATATCTTCATCGGGAAAATCATCAGACAATTCCCATTCGGCAGGCATGGGATGATCAGCCAAGAAATCTGCCAGCACTTGCCCTTTCACCGCTTTTTGAGGGACGTAGATAATTTTAAATTGCTGCAATTGGAGATACCACCTTGCGAGCCTATCAGAGAGCACTGGCTTCGACATTACGAACTTTAATGGGTTGGCCTTCGAGACCAAGTAAACAGTATGAGCTTGAAAGTAATGCCTTAACTTCTGAATCGCGAATATGAGAGCAAGACAGAGCTTCTCAATTGGTGAGTACTTTAACTCATTTGGAGTCATTGTTCTACTCAAATAGTACAACGCACACTCCTTTCCTTCATCATTATTTTGTGCAAGCAAGGCTCCAACTGATTTTTCTTGAGCAGATATGTAGAGAATTAATGGACGTCCGGCTATTGGAGCAACCAACACTGGCGGCTTCATCAAATATGCCTTAATGCTGTTAAATGCATTAGTGCAAGCTTCATCACATTCAAATGGGCTGCCTTTTTTCATAAGATGGCTAAATGGTTGGCATCGACCGACCAAATTTGCTATGAATCTTCTTAAGTACGCCAGCTTACCTTGTAAACTCTTGAGCTCATGTATGTTTCGGGGCACCTGCATCTTCATTATCGCATCAATCTTTGCTTTGTCAATCTCAATGCCACGATGTCGGACAATGAATCCGAGGAACTTACCAGAAGAGACTCCGAATGCGCACTTAAGCGGGTTCATCTTGAGTTGAAATTTCCTGAGACGCTCAAATATTTGCCTTAGATCCTTAAGATGATCATTTTTCTTCTTTGATTTCACTACAATGTCATCCACATAACATTCGACATTCTTATGAAGCATGTCGTCGAATATTTTTTGCATAGCTCGTTGATACGTAGCGCCAGCATTCCTCAAGCCAAACGGCATAACATTATAGCAGTATATTCCTTTAGGAGTGCGGAAGGCTGTTTTCTCTTGATCTTCCGGAGCTAGGCTAATTTGATTGTAACCAGAGGATCCATCCATAAATGAAAGCACTTCATGCCCGGTCGTTGCATCAATCATAAGTTCTGTGATTGGTAGTGGAAAATCATCTTTTGGGCATGCCAAGTTCAAGTCACGGAAGTCAACACACACTCTAAGCTGCCCATTTGTCTTTCTTACTGGCACAATGTTAGAGAGCCAAGTGGGATACTTGACTTCTCGTATCTTTCCCATTTCAAGGAGCTTATTAACCTCAGCTTCAATCAATGGAACCAGCTCTGGTCGAAATCGACGCTGCATCTGTTTAACTGGCTTGACTCCTTTCTCTACTGCTAGATGATGAACTGCCACTTTTGGATCTAATTCGAGCATCTCCTTGAATGACCATGCAAACACGTCTCTAAACTCTTGAAGAAGCTCAATGTAAGCTTTTTCTTCCTCAGATGTCAACAAAGCACTTATATAGGTTGGACGTGGATCATTGGCATCACCTAAATTAATCTCCTTCAATTGATCAACAGTAGATTTAATACCCTCCTCAAATTCTGGGGGAGCATCATCGGCATCTTCCTCTTCAGTTGAGGTTTCTTCTTGTATAGTGACATGATTTACTGCAGCAGCGTTCTCCAGAAATTATTGCCTTTGAAAATGTGGATTAGACCTAACTTGTTCATTTTCTCCCACTTTAACAATGCTCTCCACTACATAACCATCTCTCCTCATTTCGACAATCTTGCCTCGTAGATCTCTTTCTGCATTGTGTAGCTTTGTTTGCATGATAACGGAATGAACAATATCTGATGAGCCTACACTTTCCCGATCATCTTCTTCACTTTGGGTGAAGATTATTGTTCGCTTCTTAGCTTTCAACACTGTGTCACATGATATAGTCAGGAAATGTCGTCTTTTCATGCGAGATGGGATCCGACTACGTATTTTTGGGAACCTTGGGAACTTAGAAGTCCTTTTAGTTCCAACTGGTTTGAGTCTTTTAAATACTGAGATTATTTCTGCCTTTCTATCCTCTTCGTGAGACTCTTCTTCTTCAGAAAGAATTTCATCTTCCGTGATGTAGTTCGTGTTTACCCTTTTGATCGCAATGCGAATAGGTTTCTGTGGAACATATCTCAATCCTGTCCTAATATACTTGGAAGTGCGACCATTACTCTTCAATGTCTCTTGAGTGGTATTAAATTCACTAGGAGTCTTACGAGACTGTTCATTCATCATAGCTTTTTCTTGAGGGTTATAACCAGCTTTCATAAGAAGTTTGTAAGCTTGTGGGCTATATGATTTAGAAACTGCCGCCTCGAATACATCTTCATGCTCAGTTTTAGCTCCTTGAATTGGGCGAGTGAACCCTTTGAGTGGAGGAGGAAAAGGCTTCTTAGTGTCAACCTTAGTTAGAGGTAGTGTCAACCCTTCTATAGTCTTGATCAACTGTTTATCTTCAATAGACTTTATGGATGAAACATCATCTGCATTCTCTCTTTCTTGTTTATCATCACCTTTCTCTTGCGATGAACTTCCTTCGGGCTTGACAGCCTTGTTACTCTTCAGAAAATATCTAGCATCTGCAAAATATGACTCAGCTTCTGTGAATGGCCTTTCATCGCCAAGCACCTTTTTTATGTTGCCTCCATCGCAGTATTTGAAGTATTGATGTAGCGTAGAAGGAATCACTCCATTTTCGTGCAGCCATAGGCGTCCCAAGAGCATGTTATATGATGTTTTAGCATCAATGACATGAAACATAACTGTTGAGACCATCTCATCTATCATTAAGTCCAAGACCGTTGTACCAAGTGTTCTCTGGCCTTCTTGATTGAACCCATGAATTGTCAATCGACTACTACCGAGCTCGTTGGTAGGAATTTCTAACTTCTTAAGCGTGGATAGGGGCAAGATATTGACAGCTGAACCTCCATCAATCAATATTCGATTAACTCTTTGCTCTTGAGTATAACCAGTTACGAATAAAGGTCGGTTATGAAGTTGTGAACCGAGCAGTAAGTCTTCCTCTGTGAAGGTTATTTTTATAACATGGGTCTCACTTTCATTCCCAGATTCACACTTAAGTAGCTGAGCTTCGCTTGCCATATGACATGAAAAATCACCGCTTGCAGAAATAGAGTTCGCAGTTGCATCTTCATCTAGAAAGATCTTCCCTTGCTCAACCAATCGCATAACTTTGTCTTTAAAGACAAAGCAATCTTTAATAGAATGACCCACCAGTCTATGATACTTGCAATATTTTGGATTGTCAGTTTGTCCCGCCTCTTCTGGTCGCTTCATTTCAGGAAGCTCGATAAGTTTATCTTTGAACAGATCATCAAATATGCCTGGGACATCTGAATCAAGGAATGGGTACTTCCTTTCTTGCATCTCTTTCAAGGTCAATCTTCTTTGCCCCCTTTCTTGGGGATCATTCCTCACTTTATCATCCTTTTCGTTCTCATTTCATCGAAATTTGACAGCTGGTGCATTTGTCGCCATGGACTCCTTTTCAGAAGATTTGTTGTAGGGTTTGCCCCCTTTTCTGACCTCTTGCTTTTCTTTATACTTATAGGAGCTGGGAATCGGTGGTTCAACCACTCCACTTATCCCCATGCTTAGCTCCATGTCATGAGCTCTTGTGGCTAAATCCTCAAAGGTTTTATGCTTAATCCCTTGAAGTATGTAACGAAGGCTCCATTGCATTCCTGCTATGCACATCTCAATGCCAGAAACTTCAGACAATCGATCTTTACAATTTAGGCTCAAATTTCTCCATCGATTAATATACTCAATTACTGGCTCTTCTTTTAACTGACGAGTGTTAGTCAACTCTATCATGCTAACCGTTCTCCTAGTGCTATAGAAGCGATTAAGGAATTGATATTCCATCTGATCCCAACTGTCTATAGAATCAGCCTCCAGGTCGGTGTACCATTCAAAAGCATTTTCCTTTAGAGAACGAACAAATTGTCTCACCATATGATCTCCGTCAGTTCCAGCATCATTGCATGTTTCAATGAAATGTGCTATATGTTGCCTTGGATTACCTTTTCCATCAAACTGTTGGAACTTAGGGGGTTGATAGTTCGATGGCATCTTCAAGTTGTCAATTCTTCTGGTAAAAGGTTTAGCATACATGAATGAAGGTTTGAAGCTCTCTTCAAATTGGTCCTTCATTGTCCCAAGTATAATACTTTTTAGCTGGCTAATAGGAACCATTCCATTATGGGAAATGTTCAATTCTTCTTCAATCACCTTCTTCCCCGTCGCCTGGCGTTTCGCGGAATTATTTACTTCATTTTCAGCATCTTCTTCTTGCTTTTCGTTCGCATGGCTAGTTTCAGCACCAGCCATTTTCTCCATCAGTTTGAAAATCAAACTACTTTGCTCTTGGTTCTGTTTGGCAAGTGCAGCAATGGATTCAGTTAAGCTTGCCAACTGTTCTTCGACAGACGAAGTGTTTATTGCCATCGTCGAGGCTATGGATGAATCAGACGATGAGCTTTCTTCAAGGATAGGAGTTGAGCTAGCTGAGTCGTTTTCCTCATCTTTATCATCATATGGTATCACTCCAGAGGTAATTCCAACTGAAGAATTTATCTCTGAAGAGGCTTCAGATCGTGCCATCTTTGACATGCTTCTAGTTGTCACATTAACGTCTTCAACTTGTAATTCTGAAGACTTGAAGACGGAAGCTGATCTGTTGACTTTGACTCTTAGCGGAACCATCTTACTTTGCTCGAAGAGGAGATGAGAGGTAGAAACGGTCCCACTGGGCGTGCCAAAATTTGTAACAACAAATTTTGTATTTATTAAAATAATAAACACAAAAGATATTACAAAATAATCCGATATGGATTGAAGTTGAGAATATAAGTAGACAATCTCTAACTATCCTCTGATTCCTCTCTTGAGTTGACTTCTTGACTTTTTCAACTTTCAGAGCCGGATCTTCGGATGAAGCTTGTCCGAGCTCGGAGTTGACTTGATGCTTTAAAATGCTTATCCGGAGGCGTCGAGCCTTTGTTCGGATCAAACGTTGACTTGAAAATTTGTTGTGAGGTATGGCGCTCAATTTGGTAGAACGTTGACTTCGCGGAGACAGATAGATGAATTTAATATGAAGAACGCCGGATCGAAGAGGTTTAACACCTTGGTCTTTGATCGGAGGCTGTTCTTGACTTGAAGATGACTTGAACTTGATTTGAAGATCTTGAGTGTTCTTCGACTTGATCTTGACTTGAACTTCACTTGATCGGATCTTGATCGAACTTGATTTTCACTTGAATCTTCAGAGTTCTTCAGGTCTTCAGGATTTTCAGAGTGAATGGAATGAGGACTGAAGGTCCTTATTTATATGTAGAGAAAATAACCACTTGAGAGATATTTTCTCCTTCGAAAGATATGTTGGGCTTTTCTCCTTTAATTAAGCCTGCTGGACTGGATACGGGCCTATTTAATTTAATTAGACCTGCTGGATTTGATTTGCTGGGCTTGTTTGACTTGAATCAGGCCCGCATGATTTATTTCCTGGGCTTATTGATTTGAACCAGGCCCACATGATTTATTTCTTGGGTTTATTGATTTGGGTCAGGCCCTCTTGATTTGAATCGAGCCCACTTGACTTGAATTGAGCCCACTTGACTTGAATTTGGGCTCAAATAATTATATTAATTATCAATTATTTATTTATTTATTTCAAGAATTAATTTATTTAAATTCTTTAATAAATAAATATTTAATCAATATTTCATATATTTTCCTTTGCAATAAATTTTAATTGCCTACAGTATAATTGAAGGATAATTTACACAAACCAAAAACAAGAATCCTTCGACTAAAATATTTTCATGGATAAAAAAAGACAATACGGAAAAGTTTATCATTAAATTTCTTAATAATTGTACTTGTCAATTCACTTTATTTTCTAATAATCGAATATTAAAATTCTAGGCAAATATTCATTCATAATATAATACTAATAATTACTCCCTCCGTCCCAAAACAATTGACACATTTTTTTTGGGCACGGAGATTAAAGAGTATAATAATTTAATGTAAAGTGAAGTGAGAGAAATAATATTTAATGTGTAGTGGGTAGTTGTATTAGTGGTGAGTGTGATGTGTGTGTGGGTCCATGTAAATAAATAAATTGGTTTCGTGTGGGTCTCATATCCTTAAAAAGGAAATATGTCAATTGTTGTGGGACAACCCAAAAAGGAAAGTGTGTCAATATCTTTGGGACGGAGGGAGTATCATGGAATGCGTGTAAAGTGAACGCATTGGACTCCATTTCAGCCGTACGTGTTCCATTAATTTTTCTGACATTTATTTTATTTTCTGAAATTCCCATAATTTGATTTAATTGAAATCAATTTTAAGTTGGAGATCAACTTAATTGGGCCAGCCCAAAAGTCTTGTACACTCAATTACATTGTGGGCTTGGTTTGGGCTCATATGGGCTTCAACTGATTATGATCTTTTTTCTATTACCAGAGAGTAAAAATGATATTTTATGGTTAACTGAATACTAGTATTAAACACTCTGCAATGAGTCCGACTAGGGTGCACATGGTGCATCTGGACGATTAATCGTTGATTAAATTTTAATTTAATCTCGATCACTAAATAAAAATAAATAATAATTCCTTTAAAATAAAAAATAACTACCCACTACACCTTATTCTAAATATATAAACCTTACGTGCATCCCAAATCACCCTTTTGGAATGCACCTGTGCACTAGTGTACCCATAGAGTTTATAGGTTTAGTGTATCACTACAAAAAAAAATAGTTTTTTATCAACGGAATATTCCGTTGGTAAAAGCCTTAATTCCATTGTTAAATTGGTTTACCAACGTTGGTAAAGTAGTGGTTGGTAAATTTTTAGCAACGAAAAATCAATTCCATTGCTAAAAATTTCGTTGTTAATTTATATAAAGATTTCTTTGGTAATCCGTTAGTAATTACCAACAAATTGAGTTTCATTGGTAAAATAGATAATAAATCCGTAGATATTACATTGCTAATAGAAAAAAAATACCATTTTAGCTGCTAATCCATTATTATTTACCAACGAATTAAATTTCATTTGTAAATTCTGTTACTAAAAAATACTTTTTTTGGTAGTGTATGGTATAAAAGTAATTACTAATTTAAAAAGTTAGTTTTTAATTTTTGTTTAAAGATGGATATTACATGTGCACGGGTACCCTTGTATTCTAACAAGACTCTTAATTTTAATTCAAACTTCATTTTCAAACATACTCGCTCCGTACCACTTTAGTTTGCCCATGTGTATTCAAGCAAGACTCCTAATTTTAATTTAAACTTGATTTTCAAACTTACTCCCTCCGTCCTACTTCAGCTTGCACCCTCATTCCAATACACAAATTAAGAAAGGTGAGGGTATTATAGTATATATTTTTTTAAATAAATAAATAATAAAGTATATTAGGTGTGTTAAGTATAAGTAGTTTTATGTAAATAAAGTATACAGAAATAGTAATTATTTTGACTTTTTGTTTTTAAAAAAAAATGTAAATTTTTATGTGACAACTCAAAATAAAAAATGTTTGATCCGAAATGACAAAGGGATTATTATATTTAGGGCAAACTATTCCTTTCCAGGATGTATATAATCAGAATTTTATTAAATTTATGCAGCATAAGTAAATTTACAATTTCGACCCTCACGTGAGATGATCACGTGAAGCTTTAAATAGAAAACACGAAGCTATGTAAAAGGTAGGAAATTAGACTTAAAGGTTAACAATTGGAAACAGTGTAAAGTAGATAATAAGGTCTAGAGATTCAAACTTTTAATGCCAATTAGCAACCAACTCCAACATCAACAAACATAATCATCATTATATATATATTCAAACTACACGTCACCAAACTTTTCTATTTCTTTTATAAATCCACACTATATTTATATTTTACCATTGATATTACATTTGAGTAAAGAGGGGTGTCCAAATTTAGTTAAACATGTGGTTTCGCAAAACTGAGTTAGCGATAATTATAAGAATTGATAATATTTTAATTAAAATAATATAAGATTAATAAATTATAAAAAAGTTATCACTATTTTAAAATATTTTAGTAAAAGGAATATGTGAAAAGAGACTATCAAATAAGTCTTTATTATAAATTTAAGCTCTAATTATTTCTCAATTAAAGAAAAAGAAAATTTAGTGCAAATTTAGGGTCGGATAATATCTTGATTTTATTAAGTGGAGATAAAAGTCAAGGAGTAGGAGATGAATAAATGCAAGAACAATATATTTAAAAGAAAATTATTAAAAAAATAATCCCACTTAAAAAATTGAAGTATATTACTCCCATAGTCTAGTTCTATCCGTTTCTATGGATATAAAAATTAAGAAAAATTGTTTATTCTTTTAAATATAAAAGATAATGTAAGAGAAAGTAAATTCACATGTATTATTAAAACAAGTAAAATATAGAATAAAAAAAATTAATACAACTATCTACTAATTATTAAATAATAAAATTCATATATAGACACACCGATTATATTTAATGGTGATAAATGGAAAATGAAATCAATCAATGAATAGTAGATTAAGTTGGCATCCAATTGCACTCGAGTTTCCTTTTCCCAAATTCTAAGATCAATCAAAGGAGCTTGACTTAATTAACCCATCAAATCATTTACTATTTTTTTGTTTGCGTGATAATTCGGTTGGTTTCAATTGTCAAAAGTTAACTAAAATAAAATCTTGAGGGACCCTAATTCACCATTTACTCAAATATTCACCCTATATAGTTTTTCTCTTTCTTTCTTTTCTAATGGATACGGGCCATACGGCACACGTATACACGTTCGTAGAAATAATATGGAAACTGCCTATTATTACTTTAAATATATTATCGGTGACAAGGAATCAATTTTATTATTTTAATTGTACACTTTAAATATATCAATTTTTATTTTTAGTTAAAAAATTAACATATAGTCTACCACTTATTATTAATACAAGTATATACATATTAAGCGTCGCACTTGAAAAATAGGTATAGTGCAGCAAGTTCACATATAGTCTACCACTTATTATTAATACAAGTATATACATATTAAGTGTCGCACTTGAAATAGATATAGTGCAGCTGGCTCGATAGCATGTGAAGGAGTTTTTTTTATCAAATAAAGTTAGTTTGTTAGTGGTTAGTACACACATACTCCAAGTTATTTTCCTAATCTCCTTATAACTCCATACTCCAATTCGTTCCCAAAGAGAATCGAACTTGTGTCACTCACTTTAGTGAGGAGTTCAGTGACTAAGTGAGCTAGAGCATGTGAAGGAGGTTAATTATAATAATTCAACCGATTAACAATAGTTAGACCTTTAACCACCACACAAGGAACCCTCTAATAAGAGGTGGGAGAGATTGCTCCCACGCTGCGGGTGAGATTCGATCCTTGGTCATTTGTACAAGTTATCCCCTTACTTGACCAATTGAGCTGTCAATGCGGGCTATTTTGATCAACTTTATTGACTTTAAGAGAGTAGTATAGTTATTAAATATGTTATGCGTATTAGATAAAGGTGATAAAATTAAAATTAAGATGTATTTTAAGATTATATATTGATTTGGTGTTTCCATTTTTTTAGATGCGACATTTATTGCAGGACAGACGAAAATAGAAAGTGTTACATTTAAGATGTATTTTAAGATTATATATTGATTTGGTGTTTTCATTTTTTAGATGTGACATTTATTGCGGAACAGACGAAAATAGAAAGTGTGACATTTATTATGATAGGGCGTAGTTAACTTAATAATTCATCTTCAATTGTTTGCATTTTTTAAAATAATACTTACTCCGTCTCCTCGATAAGATATCATTTGTTTTTTTGCACGTGAATTAAGAAGTAGTATTATTAAATTTATATGAGACTTTTTGTTGAAATTTTCCAACAGCTTTAGGTTTTATAGGAATGTTCGTTGGAAATTTCCTATAGTTTATTAGGCAGTTGGAATTAATATTGGAAACAACGGTTAAAATTTTCATGAGAATTTTTCAACGATTTCAGATTTCATTGGAAAATTCGTTGAACTCTCAAATTTTCAACGAATTTATTTTTCGTTAGAATTTTTCTGTTGAAATTTGACAGTTTTTTTGTAGTGGCGGTGTAAACCATGTGAAGAAAATCACAGAGTTTACACTGTAAACCCGATTCACAGGAGATTAACTCTTTTAAAAATTATTGTTAGTTATTTATTTTACCTAATTCATTTTAAAATTTATTGTTAGTTATTTATATTACCTAATTTATTTTTCATGTTTACATATAATTTTAACATAATAAAAGTATTTGCATGCGTAAAACTAAAATGACACAATCAATTAAAATTAAAAGGGTTAAACAAAAAAAACCACGAATTTTACTACTATTGCAAATTAATCCTCACTTTTGAGAAATTATAAAAAAAAAAATCGTATCCTTTAAGTATTGTTGCAAAAAAAAATCCAATTTATGACTAATAGTAGGTTTTTTTGGGGGGTTTTGGGATTTTTTACAACAATATTTAAAGGTGGTAATTTTTTTTTGCAATTTCTCAAAAGTGATGATTAATTTGCAATAGGAGTGAAGTTCGTAATTTTTTTTTGTAATTAACCCAAATTAAAATTATAATATAATTGTACTTAAACATAAATTAAGATAACGGCTAGAATTAAAATTATATTAAAGTATATAAAATAATTTGATACAAAATATATAGAAATAAAAACTCATCAAACTAATTATTGAAGAATTTAGATACATTTATACATTATTTTAAAATTAAATAATAATAATAATAAAAAGAATATTATAGCAACTGGATTTTCTAGCTGGGACAGTGGATTCCCCTAAAATTCAGCAACTCTTGGAGCTTTGCTCGGAGTAGACATGTACGTATTTTCGAAATCGTCGGCTTCAATTCTGAACCGCTGGTTTCAGTTTCCGAAAATTAGGGACCGGAACTGAACCAGTCCTAGGATGGATTCAGTTCAATTTTGGAATTGTCGGTTCCAGTTTTTCTTTTTTTAAAAAAAAAAATTATTTAAAATTTTAAGCCTTGAACCGTGGAAAAAAAAGTAGAGTAACTGCCGGTTCCGATTCCGGTTGAAACCGTAGATTCCCCAATTCGAACCGTCGATTTCGATTCTGATTGAAACTGTTAGTTCCCCAATTCGAACCGTCGATTCCGATTATTTTGTGCATGTCTACTCGAGAGTCGAGTAGATACCACAACTGCAACTCTATTTTCGAATGAATCTTTTATTTAATGAAAATGTTATAAACTTCAACATAGATAAAAATGACATGACATTTTTACATACACTATTGAAACTATAAATTAAATTATCAATTAATTTAGTTGTTAATTCGTTAATAAATTAATTTAAAAACATTAATAAAAAAGTTTTCCTGTAATGTTGTACATCACAAGATATTCATTTAAAACTTAAAAGATATATACAACTGGTCACTAATTGTTATACATTATGAGTTAACATTATACTCAAAGGTAAATTCCAATCCTCATGATAAATTGTCATTAACAACAAGAACCATAATTGGATAAAATTACAATAAATTATGACAAAAAATAATTAAATTCTAAATGATTTATATATAAATCACAAGACTCCATAAAATGATAAATAAAATAAATTATAAACTAGCATAAAGTAAAATATTGAATGCAGAGAAAAGTGAGAGATTACAATTGTTCTCTAAATAAAAGGAAAAAAAAATGATAATGATACTTTGTGGAGAAGGAATAATAAATTAATTTTGGTAATATAGGGAAATATGAGTTGTACATGAAACCAGGAAATTGGGACCCACACCGCACGAGTGGAGGTGGGGCCACCAGAGTTTGACTTTGTCACGTTTGAGTTTCAGGAAAGCGTTTACGTGTCAACTGGCTGCTAATGGCTGGTATTCATCTATTTTTGTTGCGATCAACTTACACGTCACTTCTTAAAAAACGTTTTTATTCATTTATTTTTATTTTATTTTATTATTCATCTATTTTCTATTTCCATCGTCCCGCATAAATATCACCAATTATTTTTTGTGCGTAGATAAAGGAGTATTATTATTTTATGTATAGTGTGTAGTTATATTAGTAGTGAGTGGTGGGCTATATGTGAGCCCTTCTACTAAAAATGAAAAATGAGGATTTTTGAATGGAATATTCAATATAATAATAAAATGAAAAATGAGGAATTTTGAATGGAACGTTCAATATAATAATAAAATGGGACTTTTGGTGAGACTAAGAAAGTATTTTAGTCAAAATTAAAATTATAAATTTTCTATAATATTGATGTTGGAATTGATCTTAATATGATCGTGGATCAAATCCACATTCCATTAGTATTCTTGTGATGTTTCGTTTATCGAAAATAGGAACAATATGAATAATTCCTAGGTGCCATTAAAATGTTTACGTTTATTTTTTACACAGGGATTAAGAAATATACTCCTTCCGTTCCATTAAATTGTTCACATTTACTGTATCACGGTTATTAAGAAAATATTATTTTTGACTAACTTTATTGACTTTTGGGGGTAATTTGGTATTTTTAGGTAATAAATAAGATATATAGTATGTTTTGAATGGAAAGAATGGATGACACTTTTGAAATTAATGTATAAATTCGAGGTGTATGATATTTTCTTTTTTGAAGGGTGAACCATTATGTGGGACGAACAAATGAGGAAAGGGTGAACGATTTTCTGGGACGGAGGGAGTAATATTCTAATATGTATTGAAATGAGAGATATAAGTATATGTAATGTTGTGGGCCTCATTGAAATATTTAAATATTTGGTGTGTGTCTCATTTACTATAAAAATAAATGTAAACCTTTTTATAACACGCCTAAAATGAAAATACATAAACGTTATTGTGGGAAAGGGAGAGTATTTAAAAACTACATCTCAAAAAATGAAATTAATGTAATTTTTTTTTTCAAAACTAATAATGATCCAGATTGTCGGATCAAGATTTTGATAAAAGATGCGATCAAACAATGCAGAAAAAATATGAAGCAATCTTTGTAAGAGAGGCACATAACTCTTTGATTATTATATAAATAGGCCTCTGAAATTATCCTTCTCATCCATTCATCAAAAGCATTTCATTGATAACTTTAGATTATTCGTCACTTTACGAACTAGAGGTGTCATATAGGACCGTCCAAAACGATCTGAAATATCATTGCAGAAAGGGCACATAATTCTTCATCTATAAGAGATTGACTCTCATGATTGTCATTCCCATTCCATTCATTCTAAGCTGGTGCATTATTCTAGTCTTATCATTCACAAGTCAAAAATTACATACCCTTTCAAGCCGAAAGTTCTAAATATTACTATTGTTCACGATAATAGATTCATTGTGGTACAAATTATAGTTAAAAAATATTGTATCTTGGGAACAATTGCTATAAGATCATAAAACATTTATGTTGTGTTTGAATTGAGTCATTTCAAATTCAAGGGATTTGAAAATGAGTGGATTTTAAATTCCTCGGATTTAAATCAATTCATTTGAATTCCACTGTTTGGATAAATTATGGATCTTTGAAAGGATTTCAAATCCATAATTCAAAAATTATTTTTAAAATAAAATTTTATATATAATAAATAAAAATAATAAAATTTTATTATATTAAATATTAAAATCTAAAATTTTATTAAAAATATTTTTTGGAGGGAACTCTATCACCCAACTTACCCCCTAACCCACCCCCCTTTCACCCCACCCCAAAAATTTTTTTTTTTATAAAATTTTAAATTTTTAATATTTGAATAATAAAATATTAGCACCCAACCCTAACCCCTACCCACCCACTCACCCCCTCACCTAACACCACCCCACCCCAAATTTTTTTTATATATAAAACTTTAGATTTAAAATTTAAATAATAAAAATATTACCTTCCAATCATACCACCCTATCCATTCACCCACCCCACCCCCCACTCACCACCACCACCCAACAATTTTTTTTTTAAAAAAAAATTAGATTTTAATATTTAAAAAATAAAATCTAAAATTATATTTTTAATTTTTTTTGGGTGGGGTGGGGTGGGGTGGGGTGTGAAGGGGTGTAGGTTGGGGTGGGTTGGGTTACGTGGTTATAATTTTATTATTTAAATATTAAATTTTAAAATTTTATAAAAAAAATATTTTTATGGGGGGTGGGGTGGGTAGGGCGTAGATTAGGTGGTAATATTTTTATTATTTAAATATTCAAATCTAAGATTTTATTTAAAAAAAATTGAGGTGGGGGTGGTGTTGGT
Source organism: Pogostemon cablin (assembly GCA_023678885.1). Classification (NCBI taxonomy): domain Eukaryota; kingdom Viridiplantae; phylum Streptophyta; class Magnoliopsida; order Lamiales; family Lamiaceae; genus Pogostemon; species Pogostemon cablin. The sequence continues at coordinate 41,176,567 of CM042959.1, read as the reverse complement.
GGGAGGTGGGGTGGGTGGATGGGTGGGTGAGTGGGTGGGGATAGGGTTGGGGTAATATTTTTATTATTCAAATATTAAAAATCTAAAATTTTATAAATTTTTTTTTTTGGAATAGGGGTGGAGGGGGTGGGGGATAGGTTGGTAGAGTTTAAAATATGGGGCTCAATCAAAAATGCCCACTGTCAGAGGAAAAAAATCACAAATGCCCACCTGCTGAGTAAAAAATCAGAAATGCGCGTATTAAAACACCTTTTACCAAAGTGCCCCTCATTAATATTTGTGGGGCCCAATCAAAAATGCAAAAAACAACTGTTCCCCTATGCCTCTCTCCCCTCGCATTCCGTCTTTCTTCATTCCTCTCATTTCATGCAACACACGGGTTTAAATTATAATTTTTTTCTTTATCATGTAACACTTTTATATTAAATGTTATCACTTTTTATTATTCCAGTGAATTATTCATAAAATAATCCAGTGATTAGAAATCACTTCTTCTTCTTATTATTATTATTATTATTATTATTATTATTATTATTATTATTATTATTATTATTATTATTATTATTATTATTATTATTATTATTATTATTATTATTATTATTATTATTATTTAAGTAACTTGTTTGCTAACATACACTTTCTTAATTATTTATCATTTTTTTAATTTGTTGAGCCTACAGAAAGTGGGCTGACAATATGTAGGGGTATCACTGTCATTTTGTACCTAAAGTGGGCAGATCTGATTATTATCGGTCAAAGTGAGCAGATTTGATTATTCCAAATTGGTTTTGGGCATCAGGTGCTATTTCCTCTTAATATATATATATATATATATATATATATATATATATATATATATATATATATATATATATATATTCTAATTAATTTATTAATTTTTATACTATTTTTATATTACACAACAACGGAAGGATTTCAAATGACACGATTTGAGTAAGGATTTGAAATCCATTCAAAAACAACTAAAAAATTTCAAAATCAAATCCATGGTTTGAAATCCATTTATATAAAATCTTGAATTTATAAATCCGTTGATTTCAAGTAGCATCCAAACATGATGGATGGATTTGAGGGAGGAATTTATAAATCCTTTCTCAAATCCATCCATCCAAACATAGTCTAAGGGATTTTCATGCTCAATACATCTTATTTATATGTTCAAAATTTATTAAGCCATGTATTGCTAGTTGTAGAATATTATTCTCGTCAGACTTAAACCTAAAAATACAAGGGTTCGGGCAATTTGATTTTCTTTGATCAACAAATTAACCTAAGGTTAAGCAAGAAAAATACGGGATTGACCCCGAATTTTCCCATTTATGTATCATAGCCCGTTTTCATTTTTTTCCAGTATTTTTCCTAGTCACGGCAATTCGGAATAGAGAATCATAGGTCTAACTGGTGGAATAAAGGTCTCCATTATTGGTTGATCCGGAAATTAAATAAATTCAAAAAAGGGTATATTAAGTGAAGGTACGGAAAGAGAGGGATTCGAACCCTCGGTAAACAAAAGCCATAACAGTTCCAATGCTACGCCTTGAACCACTCGACCATCTCTCCCACATAATGATTATGAACCAAAAACCTAGTTAATAGTGGGTTCTTCATATTCTATTCTAGATTATTGGATAGGTACAACCAATCCATTTTAACTATATATTAATACTTTTTAATATTAATACTACAAACTACAAATTTGAACTATATGTTAATATTTAATACTACAAATCAAAATAACAAATCAAAATAGAAAATTTTGCATCAAAGTAAAGAAAGATTTTTCCTTCCAGGCTTCAAGATAAAGCGACAATTGTTTTCTTATTTCTTACAAAATTTTTTTTTTGGGGGGGGGGGGGTTCGCTTTTGCAAAAAGGACTCCTACTATTTCGAATCGATTAAATCAATGAATTCGAACAAATCTACTGTCTAGATTTTTTAGACTAGGGTTAATGGATACCTTTCTATCCGAATTCTATATAGAAGAGACTACGATTCCATACCTTACAAATTCTCAAATTTCTTTCCGATTTTAGAGTTCTCAACAACAAACCCCTTCCCTTACTTACCCCTCTATTTTAGAATTCATAAACTATTTTGTTTTGTATAGTGTATACCTGCTATGTACATAACATAAAAAAGGGGTGGTTATTCTATTTTCATCATAGAACGATTATTGGATCTTTTTCTTCTTTGTATCATAATTCAATCAAAATTTCTCGAATTACTCGAATCTGTAACTTCAATGAAATTCAAATTGGTCCATTGGATACTACTACATTAGGATGAAATCAAATTGGGGGGACCCATTTCTTATTGATTCCTGTCAAAAAGAAACAATTGGAATGGAATAGAAGGCCTATAATCTTTTTTTTAAATCAATCTGTTTTTATGTTATTTCGTACTGTACAATTCTTTTCTTTGCGGGATCATTTTTCCGAAGGGAATGAGAAGAATTTAAAAATGGATTGCTAGATATGCCTAGATCGTTAATAAATGGAAATTTTATTGATAAGACTTTTCAATTGTAGCCAATATCTTATTGCAAATAACTCTGAAAACTTCAGGAGAAAAGGAGGCATTTACCTATTACAGAGATGGTTTGATTTGATTCTTTTTTTCAAACCTCTCGGTCTTACGAGAAAAACACGGGATTCGAGAAACTTTTTGAAATAAATCTACGCTTGTTGAAGGTGAAGTTTGGAAATAGAACAATTCCTTCTGTCATGTATCCTCGATTAATGCAACCTCAGATGCTATGTTTTGATTTTAGTATTGAGCGAAAGGTTACACCTAGAGATTCTGTATTATGGGGCAATCCTACTCCACTAGTACCAATGGACAGCATAAGGGGAGAATCACCACACCTAGGAATCAACAACACGAAAACCTTATTAGAAATGATCCATTTCCTTACTGGGCTTGGGACTAAAAGAATGGTTGGGACAACAAATATCCATCTCGTTCGTACTTTGGATACCAATATAACCATCGAAGGTTGTTGAAGTGACTAATTCCTAGAAATTAGAAAGCGTTGAAAACAAAGAAATTGTTCGAGTTCTCATTTCTATCTAGTCCCAACACGCTTGATGTTAAGAAAAGATCTCTTGCAGGAAGGTTGGCTAGAGATTTCTTCTAAAAACACTAGCCCTGCTCAGTCCATAATGAGAATATTTTAATCTTTTTTGATTTCATGTATTATTCTCCTTATGTACATAAGGGATGAGCCGTATGAGGTGAAAATCTCATGTACGGTTCTGGAACAGAGATTCTTTAATTGAATGGCGACCGTAACGGATGTCAGCTCAATCCGAAGGAAATTATGCTGAAGCTTTACAGAATTATTATGAAGCTATGCGACTAGAAATCGATCCATATGATCGAAGTTATATACTCTATAATATAGGTCTTATACATACAAGTAATGGAGAACATACGAAAGTTTTGGAATATTATTTTTGAGCACTAGAGAGAAATCCATTTTTATCACAAGCTTTTAATAATATGGCCGTGATATGTCATTACGTGAGACTATCTTCACTATAGAAGTAAAAAACAAAAGAAAAATAAAAGGGCTTTCTACATATGCATCGTCTAAAATAACAATTTTTATCAGCTGTAGAAAAGAAATAAACTTCATATTCATAAAAAAAAATAGATAGACCTAGCTACTTTTTTCTATGGATAAAAAAAAGAATCTAATTGATAGAAGAAGCACCGTAAAGATTAATTAGCGAGGTTTGGGGCCGATACAATAATAACTGCGTACTTATGTCATGTGATAATGGTAGATATACTTATCTCATGATCTGAGATAAAAATTAGGAATCAAGTTATGTAATAGAGTCAATCCACTAAAGTCTTGAGTAGCGGTGTAGGATCAGATCCCAAAGATAGTAAGCTTTTCTTTCTTAGGAAGGAAAGTCTTTTGCAAAGATTCTATATCAATTTCTATACGGAACAGAGATAGTTACCTTTCAGAAAATTCTAACGATAGGGAGCATCTAAAAGATAAAACGAGAAGAAAACAATCCAAATGGAATCCAAATTTCAGTTTAAAACTCATGTAATGAACCACTTTGGTTAACCCGAAGGGTGGGATAGATCCATGAGAAATCCCATTCGTTAGATATGATAACGGGAACCAAAAGAATTGAACGATGAGTCATATGAGGTAGGAAACTATCAAGTACGGTTCTAAGGGAAGGGATTAAACCACATATTCCGACCTGGGAGAACAGGCCATTCTCCCGGGAGATTCTAAAATTGCAGAGGCTTGGTTTGATCAAGCTGCTGAGTATTGAAAACAGGCTATAGCGCTTACTCCTGGTAATTATATTAAAGCACATAATTGATTGAAGATCACGAGGCATTTCGAATAAAAGAAGGTGCTATTTAGTTTATTAATCTCTTATTTCGTTTAGTATAATAATAATTAGTATAATATATATATTTTTTCGATTGATATATGTTATAATTAACATTAATTATTTTTTGGCCTCATTGGTCAAATAAAAAAATAGAGCATTCCATTATTTTTTCGAAAGAGCCAATCAAAGAATTTTATTATATCCCTTCTAAGCATTCTATATCATCTGATATTTCGTAAGGATCAAATTAAGGGATAGAGTACAAAATAGACTTCGTTTTTTATTTAAATTTTCTTAAAACAATTTAAATTAAAACTAATCTAAAGAAACCTATATTCAATATAGAAAATCGAAATTAACAACTAAATTATTCAAATTTATTTCAATATATATACCGTGATGTTTCTTAGCAATGGCCGCTCTGATGATTTGGAATAGATGAATTCATATCACCAGGTTGTACAAAAAGATCATTTTTGCATCAATCCGAAGCTATAAAAAGGTTTTATGAGATTGAAAAGGTCCGTTGAGTGCCTCATGACTATATCATAATAGATCCGAACACTTGCCCCAGATCGACTTTTAGATCATAATTGCTATAGTAAAGAACTGAACAAAATAGATAAATGGGAGATAGAAAAATAGAGAAGAAACAAACTAATTCTAGAAATATCTCTCAAAGGTTTACTAATTCTTTGATTGTTGGCAGGTCTCTTTGTATGTGTTGTCCAGAAAGAGGATTCAATGATTATTCGTTCGCCGGAACCAGAAGTAAAAATTTTGGTGGATAAGGATCCCATAAAAACTTCTTTCGAGAATGGGCCAAACCTGGTCATTTCTCAAGAACAATAGCAAAAGGGCCCAATACTACCACTTGGATCTAGAACCTACATGCTGATACTTACGATTTCGATAGCCATACCAGTGATTTGGAGGAGATCTCTCGAAAAGTTTTTAGTGCCCATTTTGGGCAACTCTCCATCATATTTCTTTGGCTGAGCGGCATGTATTTCCACGATGCTCTTTTTTTAATTATGAAGTGTGGCTAAGTGATCCAACTCACGTTGGGCCAAGTGCCCAGGTGGTTTGACCAATAGTGGGACAAGAAATATTGAATGGTGATGTGGGCGGGGGGTTTTCGAGGAATACAAATAACCTCTGGTTTTTTTAGATTTGGCGAGCATCTGAAATAACTAATGAATTATAACTCTATTGTACCGCAATCGGTGCATTGGTCTTTGAAGCGTTAATGCTTTTTGCCGGTTGGTTTCATTATCATAAAACGGCCCCAAAATTGGCTTGGTTTCAAAATGTAGAATCTATGTTGAATCACCATTTAGCGGGGCTACTAGGACTTGGGTCTCTCTCTTGGGCGGGGCATCAAGTACATGTATCTTTACTGATTAACCAATTTCTAAACGCTGGGGTAGATCCTAAAGAGATATCGCTTCCTCATGAATTTATCTTGAATCGCGATCTTTTGACCTAACTTTATCCAAGTTTTGTCGAGGGAGCAACCCCATTTTTCACCTTGAATTGGTCAAAATATGCGGAATTTCTTACTTTTCGTGGAGGATTAGATCCAGTAACTGGAGGTCTGTGGTTGACCGATATTGCGCAACATCATTTAGCTATTGCTATTTTGTTCCTGATAGCGGGTCACATGTATAGGACCAACTTGGGCATTGGTCATGGACTAAAAGATATTTTAGAAGCTCATAAAGGTCCATTTACAGGCCAGGGCCATAAAGGCCTATATGAGATCCTAACAACGTCATGACATGCTCAATTATCTCTTAACCTAGCCATGTTAGGCTCGTTAACCATTGTTGTAGCTCACCATATGTATTCCATGCCCCCTTATCCATATCTAGCTAGATTATGGCACACAACTGTCGTTGTTCGCACATTATATGTGAATTGGTGGATTTCTCATAGTTGGTGCTGCTGCGCATGCAGTCATTTTTATGGTAAGAGATTATGATCCAACTACTCGATACAACGATCTATTAGATCGTGTCCTTAGACATAGTGATGTAATCATATCACATTTCAACTGGGCATATATATTTCTGGGCTTTCACAGCTTTGGTTTGTATATTCATAATGATACCATGAGTGCCTTGGGGCGTCCTCAAGATATATTTTCAGATACCGCTATACAATTACAACCCATTTTTGCTCAACGGATACAAAATACCCATGCTTTAGCACCCAGCGCGACGGCCCCTGGTGCAATGGCAAGCACCAGTTTAACTTGGGGTGGTGGTGATTTGGTAGCAGTGGGCGGCAAAGTGGCTTTGTTACCTATTCCGTTAGGAACCGTGAATTTTTGGTACATCATATCCATGCATTTACAATTCATGTTACGATATTAATACTCCTGAAAGGCGTTCTCTTTGCTCGCAACTCCCGTTTGATACCGGATAAAGCAAATCTTGGTTTTCATTTTCCTTGTGATGGACCTGGAAGAGGGGGTACATGCCAAGTATCAGCTTGGGATCATGTCTTCTTAGGACTATTCTGGATATATAATTCTATTTCGGTAGTAATATTCCATTTTAGTTGGAAAATGCAATCAGATGTTTGAGGCAGTATAAGTGATCAAGTGGTAGTAACTCATATCACGGGAGAAAACTTCGCGCAGAGTTCTATTACTATTAATGGGTGGCTCCATGATTTCTTATGGGCACAGGCATCCCAGGTAATTCAATCTTATGGTTCTTCATTATCTGCATATGGCCTCTTTTTCCTAGGTGCTCATTTTGTATGGGCTTCTAGTTTAATGTTTCTATTCAGTGGACGTGGTTATTGGCAAGAACTTATTGAATCCATCATTTGGGCTCATAATAAATTAAAAGTTGCTCCTGCTACTCAGCTGAGAGCCTTGAGCATTGTACAAGGACGTGCTGTAGGAGTTTTCCGTCAATTCCATTGAGTTTCATTCTTGCGAACGTACTCCCCAGGCGGGATACTTAACGCGTTAGCTACAGTACTACATGGGTCGATACGCACAGCGCCTAGTATCCATCGTTTACGGCTAGGACTACTGGGGTATCTAATCCCATTCGCTCCCCTAGCTTTCGTCTCTCAGTGTCAGTGTCGGCCCAGCAGAGTGCTTTTGTTGTTGTGTTCTTTCCGATCTCAACGCATTTCACCGTTCCACTGAAAATTCCCTCTGCCCCTACCGTACTTCAGCTTGGTAGTTTACCAACGTAAGTACCAATCGTTTCGTACGTGTTTTTTCGTTGTAACAAAAACTCTACGAAAAAATGTATTATTTCTCTCTATGTAAGAACGTGAGTTTTTCAATGATTTTTTAATACACGTGAACATCTCAAAGAATAAATATAAACGTAATCTTGGTGAAAACCGAAAAATATATTAATAGGAAAAGAAATTTAGATGAGAAATCGAAAAAGGAGAAATAAGAGCACAGTGGGGGTCAAAAAGCAAAAGACATGAATGCGTATAGATGTAAAGGAAATGGGACCCATTTGAAATTTCCTTTAAATGTTGATATGAAATCGTGGGGGCTTTTTTTAAAATTAGAAAAAGAAAATTAAGGATAGAAAGGGACGGTGCAAAAACCAGCAAGTTTTCGTTGCGAAGATTCCGCCATTTTTGCAATAGTGGAAAACACATAAACATTTATTACAAAAGTCTCCCTCGTGAGTCAATCATATCATACGTGGAGTATAATAAATAATTTCCGATTAATTATTCTTAATTTCCAAATAAAATGATACACCCACCACCTTAATAACAACAGCTTGGACAGTGACGTTTTTGCCTTTCATTTTCCGTTTTATTTACGCATGAAAAAAAAGGAAAATATTATACGGGATTTTTGTGTCATTTCAATGTATTGACTTGAACTTTTTTTCCTTTATATTTATCGTTATTTTATACAATAAAAAATTATATTTTACAATGGATTATTAAACAAACTCTCAAGGTATGTGATATTAATATAAAAAATAGTAATTAATGACATATGTCATTCAATGAAAGAATGAAATACAAGATCAAACACAAAAGTAAAATAAGTGATTCGAATCTCATCTTATGTGTCGCTAATTGTATGATAAACATGTAGTTAGGGAAGAAAATCAAACAATTGCCCAAAGATTTATACTCCCCTCGTCCCACACTAATAGTAGTTTTTGCTTTTTGACACGTGGATTAAGAAACATTATTATTTAATGTGTAGTGGGCAGTTGTATTAGTGTGAGAGTGGATCCCATATTTTAATTGTATTAGTGGGTGTGTGTGGGTCCCCATGTGTGTAAAAAAGGAAAGTGAACTCTTTGGGTGAGACGACCAAAATGGGAAAAAGATTCTTTGAGTGGGACGGAGGGAGTACTACCTTTTTTATTATTTAATGTGTAGTGGGCAGTTGTATTAGTGTGAGAGTGGATCCCATATTTTAATTGTATTAGTGGGTGTGTGTGGGTCCCCATGTGTGTAAAAAAGGAAAGTGAACTCTTTGGGTGAGACGACCAAAATGGGAAAAAGATTCTTTGAGTGGGACGGAGGGAGTACTACCTTTTTTATGATTTAATTTCTCTCTCTCTTGTACATTTCATCCATCCAACAGTATAATACAAAATCAAAATATGTTACATCAAAATAGCATAAAAATTTTGAAACGGGAGTTGGATTGATCAGCGGAGTAGTAAACTCTTTTGACGGGGAGTAGGAATAATGGTTTGATTTTCTTTCCTCTCACTCTCACGTGTCAATCGTCACACAAAAAATTATTATACATAAAAATAACACAAGAGATTTTTTTATATAAAATTATATCAAGGAAAAAATAAATAAAAATTCAAAGTGATGGTATAATTACATTCTTCTCTTACATACCAATTATGTAATTATATAATTTAAAAAAAATCAATTCAAGTATTAAAAAATAATTGAATTATCAGTTAGAGATTTTAATTATTTTTTTTATCAATTAAGGGCATGCAATATATAAAATTATTGATTCGAGTGTTGAATTTAAACCCTAAATTAATAAAATAGGAGACTATTTGTAACAAATTTAGGTCTCGAATTAATAATTTTATATATTTCAAATTTTTAAATAATAGAAAATAAGTTAGCTCCAAATTAATAATTTATCCTTTTTATTCAAGGCTTACATCGACTAGAAAGAACGAAAATAATACATAAATCCGATTTGTTTGCATGGAGGATGAGATTAGATGAGTTGCGAATCTAGTAAAAAGGAAAGGTCTCTACGAGAGAGAATAGGATTCAGTCGTGCGTGTGTGGTGGGATACGGACAAAATGTGCCCCAACTCTCAAACAAAAGCTTTGAGTATATAATAACAAAGAAAGAAAGAAAGAAAGAGGAGAGAGAAACTAACATGATGAGAGAGATTAATGGAGGGGTTGTATTGTAAACAAAAACAATAAACATCAAACCCTAAGCCCCGCGCCCCGTGCCTAATGTCATGTTTGTGACATAATATTATTATAATTAAAATACTATTCCATTATAATAATGCACCACTCTCCAAGAATACTACCTTAAATATATAAACCATTTTTCATTTTTGTCTTACCCACTGCAACTATATGTGTATTTTATAACACTCAAGTGTAGAATTCCCAAGGATAATTAAATTAAATTATTACAGTGTTGGCGGACTCGAGATTCATTACTCCAACGACCATTTTGAATTTTCAAATCTCCTTCTTAATATTAATACTCTCTTTTTCCAATATTTATTTGTATCAGATCTTGCTTATATTCTTTGTCAAAGATTATGAAGTGACAATGAAGCCATGCCCATTGACTCACCCAAATTGCCATCTTAATCCAAAGTCGAGATATTTGAAATTCGTAACACTAAATCAAGATTTTAAATAAAGGGGTTTTTCTTTCTTCCATAATAAATCAAGAAAATGCGTAGGAGTGCCGTAACCCTAGAAGAGGGGTGGGGTGGGGTGGGGAGGGGAGAAGAGAGAGAAACATTACAAAAAGAAGAAAATAAATAAAGAAAAACAAAATCCCAAGTTTGACTGGACCCCGATATATGTGAAAAAGACGAAACGATGTCGTATGAGAAATCATTTTCTTCTCCACTTCACTTGCTTCACTGTCTTTCTTTTATACACAGAGAATCCTTATTGAGCATATCTGTATGCAATAGTGAAGAGGGGGTGATCACTTTGATTAATATTATTATTTTGATAATTATCTGAAAATGGAAGATGATGGTGAGAAATAGTAGTACGTTTGTATTAATGGGGTGTGGATATAGTATAATATTATTAATGGAGTTCACAAATTGTCTGTGAGCCGACAACTCTGAACATCGTACCCAAAAGCCACCCCTTTTATCTTGCTTACTACTACTCTTCTCTTCTCTTCTCTTCTCTTCTCTCCCTCTCACACCCCTTAACAACTTCTCAGATTCTGTTCAGACAAGGGATCACTATATACTTGAGTGTCAATCTCTCTCTCTCTCTCTCTCTCCTCTTTGATTCACAGAACTACAGAAGGTGTTGTTTTTGGCTTTTCCAGTTTGATACTTTTAGCTCTGTTTTTGTGGGGTTTTTTTTGGTGTAATTGATCTTGTTTGTTTTATTTTCAGGAAATGGAAAACAGGGGTGGTGAGTGATTAAAGTAAAGAATCAATTTATGCGGGAAAAAGGAGGTCCCAAATTCAAGAAAATTGATGTTATGCAATTGAAGGAAAGATGATGAAGAAGAAATGGGTTTTTGTGATAGCTCTTGTAATCATCATGGGATTAAGTGGTCGAACCTTGTCGGAAAATAATGGAGGTGTTGAAGAAGTTGCTGCCTTATTAGCCTTCAAACTCTCATCTGTTCAATCTGATCCATCTAACTTCCTCAAAAACTGGGTCCCATCTTCTTCTGCTTCCGACCCATGTCGGTGGGCCGGCGTTTCTTGCTCCGGCGACGGCAGAGTCACCAAGCTTGATTTCACCAATGCAGGATTATCCGGCCGCCTGAGTATCTCCGATCTCACTGCACTATCTTCTCTCACTACCCTTGTTTTCAGTGGCAATTCCTTTCATGGAAATCTGTCTTCCTCCGTAAAATCTTGCAGCTTTCAGTTCGTTGACTTGTCCGTTAATGGCTTCTCCGACCCCATAGCTGCGGATTCGTGGCTGGTTTCTTGCACTAATCTTCTCCATTTGAATCTTTCACATAACTCCATCTCCAATGGGAGCATCAAGTTCGGGCCTTCTCTCTCCCAACTAGACCTATCAGCAAACAGGATTTCAGACATGGGTCTATTCACTTCTCTTGTTTCCAATTGCCAGAACTTGAATTTCCTGAATATCTCCAACAATAAGCTGGTCGGAAAACTGCACCAGAACTCTCTCTCCTCCTGCAGAACCCTCTCTGTGCTCGACCTCTCCAACAACCATCTGCAGGGGGAAATCCCCCTTTCCTTGATAACCGCCAGCTTGAAGGTTCTTGATCTCTCGAGCAACAACTTCAGTGGGGATATCTTCACCTTCAATTTCGGCTTCTGTCGGAACCTCACTTCATTCACTCTCTCACGTAACGCCTTCTCCGCCACCGGTTTTCCCGACAGCTTGACCAGCTGTCGGAATCTTGAAACGCTGGATATCAGTCACAACTCAATCCAGATCAAGATTCCGGGGGAGCTGCTGGGGAAGATGAAGAGGATGAGGCGGTTATCTCTGGCCCACAACGGGTTCTTCGGAGAAATTCCACCGGAGTTGGGTGGAGTTTGTGGGTCGTTACAGGAGCTCGATCTTTCCGGCAACCAGCTAACCGACGAACTTCCGGCAACCTTCGTCTCATGTTTGTCGCTTGTGAGTCTGAAACTTGGTAACAATCAGCTCTCTGGGAAGTTTCTAGAAACAGTTGTGAGCTCCATTACAAGCCTAGAGTATCTGTACGTTCCGTTCAACAACATTACTGGTTGGGTGCCACGGTCGCTCACAAACCTCACACAGCTTCACGTTTTGGACCTCAGTTCCAATCTTCTCACCGGCAATGTACCTTCTGAGTTCTGCACGACAACCTCGGATTCAGTTCTTGAAAAGCTACTGCTGGCAAACAACAACCTCTCAGGGTCTGTGCCACCTCAGCTCGGTTCCTGCAAGAATCTTAAAACAATCGATCTCAGCTTCAACACCTTGAACGGTTCATTACCACCTCAAATCTGGACACTCCCACATCTCTCCGACGTAGTCATGTGGGCAAACAACATTACAGGTGAGATCCCACAAGGGATTTGCATCGACGGCGGAAATCTTCAGACACTGATCCTCAACAACAACTTCATCACTGGAACATTGCCTAAGTCGATCGTCAACTGCACAAACCTCATTTGGGTTTCCCTGTCGAGCAACCGGCTTTCGGGCGAAATCCCGGAGGAAATTGGCAACCTCGTCAATCTTGCTATCCTTCAGCTTGGGAACAACTCATTGAGTGGATCAATTCCATCAGGAATTGGGAACTGCAAGAGCTTGATATGGCTGGATTTGAATAGTAATGAGCTGACAGGGAGTCTTCCTAAGGAGATGGCTTCTCAGACAGGGCTCATAGTCCCCGGCATTGTGTCGGGGAAACAGTTTGCGTTTGTGAGAAATGAAGGCGGAACTGAATGCAGAGGTGCTGGTGGATTGGTTGAATTCGAGGGGATTCGAACGGAGAGGCTTGCAAATTTCCCCATGGTTCATTCTTGTCCGTCCACAAGGATATATTCCGGTGTTACGGTGTACACATTTGGAAGCAATGGAAGCATGATGTACCTGGATTTGTCTTACAATCATTTATCAGGGGGAATCCCTGAGAGTTTAGGGTGGATGAGTTACTTGCAGGTATTGAATTTGGGGCATAATAACTTGACAGGTGAGATACCATTTAGCTTTGGAGGGCTTAAAAGTGTAGGGGTGTTGGACCTCTCCCACAACAATCTTCAGGGCTCCATCCCTGGATCCTTGGGGGGCCTCTCCTTCCTCAGCGACCTGGACGTCTCCAACAATAACCTGTCGGGGCTGATACCCTCCGGGGGACAGCTCACGACATTCCCCGCCTCAAGATACGACAATAACACGGGCCTTTGTGGGGTGCCCTTGCCCCCTTGTGGATCATTGAATGGCCATCGTGCCGTGAGTAGCTCCAGCGGAGGGAATAAACAAAGTATGGCTGTCGGAATGGTGACGGGCATTCTTGCATCATTCACCTGCATATGTCTGCTGCTGTATGCACTCTACAGAGCTAAGAAAAGTCGAGAGACGGAAGAGAAAAGGGAGAAGTACATCGAGAGCCTCCCCACCTCGGGGAGCAGCAGCTGGAAGCTGTCCAGCGTCCCCGAGCCGTTGAGCATCAACGTCGCCACATTCGAGAAGCCACTGAGGAAGCTCACCTTTGCACATTTGCTCGAAGCCACCAACGGATTCAGCTCCGACAGCCTGATCGGGTCGGGAGGCTTCGGAGACGTGTACAAGGCTCAGTTGAGGGACGGCAGCGTGGTAGCAATCAAGAAACTGATCCATGTAACCGGCCAGGGAGACAGAGAATTCATGGCAGAGATGGAAACCATAGGAAAAATCAAACACAGGAACCTCGTACCCCTGCTGGGATACTGCAGGATAGGAGACGAAAGGCTTCTAGTATACGAGTACATGAAATGGGGAAGTTTAGAGACAGTATTACACGAGAATGAGAAGATAAACGGGACAACCTTGGATTGGGGAGCTAGGAAGAAGATCGCCATCGGGTCGGCACGAGGTCTGGCCTTCTTACACCACAGCTGCATTCCCCACATCATCCACCGCGACATGAAGTCGAGCAACGTCCTTCTAGACGACAACTTCGAGGCGAGGGTGTCGGATTTCGGGATGGCAAGACTAGTGAACGCTTTAGACACTCACCTCAGTGTGAGCACACTAGCTGGCACACCTGGCTATGTCCCTCCAGAGTACTACCAGAGCTTCCGTTGCACCGCGAAAGGCGACGTCTACAGCTACGGCGTCGTATTGCTTGAGCTTCTGTCGGGGAAGAAGCCGATCGACACGGTTGTGTTCGGAGACGACAACAACCTTGTCGGGTGGGCTAAACAGCTCCACAAGGAGAAGAAGAGTCATGAAATTCTTGATCCTAAGCTGATCACGAGCTTGTCTGGTGATGCAGAGCTCTATCACTACCTCAATATCGCATTCGATTGTCTCGAAGACAAGCCCTACCGCAGACCAACCATGATTCAAGTGATGGCAAAGTTTAAGGAACTGCTGTCTGATTCACAGAGTGATATTCTTGATGGGATTTCTCTAAAGAACTCTGTTATTCATGAAGCGCAAGAGAGAGAGCATTAACACTTCCACTGCTTTTTGGACATTGTAAATAATACATACATGGATTCATATTCATTTCTCTCTTCAATTTGTCTGTAAAAATTTTGGCAGCTAGAGTCGAATTCATGTTATCTATACTTGTGTGCTACTTTTTGATCAACATGAGTGTTTTTTTGGGCCTGTTTGAAGGTCTAAATCTCTCTACAAATTGATGGGCCATTTCATAGGCAGGCCCAACGTGAGAGTTGATTGGGCTATTTGGGCCCTAAATTTTAATACTAATACATTAACTTAACTGAGTTTAAAAATCAAAAGCAATGTTAATAACTTAAATTAAGTAATTTGACTGGAAAATTAGCATTATTCCATCTTAAAACACGGCGTCCCGCTGATTAAGGAGAATTAGGCTTTAATTGCGGATACTGCAATAATTAGGATCTTATTTTCCAAGATTATGTTCCGTTTTATTTCAACATTTTTAATTCTATTTTTTTAAAATTATTATGGAGTAACTACTCCTTTTATTCAAATTTCAACATCACACTTTTCATTTCGTTTCACATTTCTATAAATGGAAAAAAGTTAACTAATATCACCTAACATATTTTATCATTATTTATTATATTATTCAAAAATATCAAACTACCTCCAAAAGTTATTCAAAAATACTAGGTATCAAATCACCGAAAAATAAAGGGTCCAATCATCCCTTGTCACGAGGAGACGGATCAGGATCGCCTACGAAGGCTTGAGAATTCCCCCTTTAAGAGTCCCCCATTACTTAGTAGTGGTATTGAGAAGCCAATCGGTACTACTGTGGAGTAGTCTTGGTGTACAGCAGCTAAATGCATTCCGCCTTGCTCATCTTTTATAGGTTCAGAATGCTAATCACAAGGGGTAAAAAAGAACTAGTTCTATAAATATGAAGATAAATTCTGAACAGGAGTATATTATATATAAAAAAGCTGTGCTGCTTCTTATTACTCTTCAAAATACAAAATGTCATATTTAAAAAAAAAAATTAGATCTTTACTTTAAAGAATCGATACATACTCTCTCCGTCCATTATTTTGTGTAGAATGAGTAAGTGTATTAGAGAGATGTGATAGGTAGTGGTGAGCCTTTTTTACTTATAAAATAGAAAAATTGTGCAATTTAGATGGGACGCCCAATATAATAAAATGATGTTATTTGAGCGGGATGGAGGGGTACTTTTTTTTATTGAATAATAACAGTACCCTTTCATTTCATTATAAAAATAGGTTGTTTATTTATTCTAAGGCTAATTCTCCTGTGCATTTGGGTGCACTCCAAGATACGATGCACCAATTTTTAGAAACGTATACAATTATGAATAAAAATATATACACTTATGAACAAAAATATATACGCTTTGTTAGCGAATTTTCTGTTAGTTTTGTTAGTTTTTTTTAATGAAAAATTGAGCGTAGAAAAGTATACAATTATTATAAAAACATGTATATACTATACATATGAATGCTAATTGTTTTTAATGAAAAATTAAATTTAAAAAAATTATACACATATGAATGCATGCTTGCACCGGAATGCACCGAATATCAACTCTTATTCTAATGAGGATACTTAAAATTATGACTTATATTAACAAATTAATAAATAAAGTGGAGCAGAGGTTAAGAATGGGATCACGACTCAGAAGATTAGAAAACAAAGAGGATAAGCATATGATACAACATGTTCTGTGATCTAATAGCCTTACACATTAAATAAAATAATATTAAGAAGATTAATTAATATTCTAATTAATTAATAATCCAATCTCTCTACATGCATGTTTGAGTTGATTACGATTTAATTAATTCTTCATGCTTAGTAATAACTTCTTTAAAAATAAATACTCTTTTGACCAGCTCTGAAACGTTGCTCTCCTCTCCCTTTAATGTGATTGGGAGTTTGGGACACATAATTTTAGTTTTATTTTTTTATTTAACAAAACAAATGCTCCCTCATCACATAAAAATTTTCATATTTTATTTATTTGTTCCACAATGCAAATAATAATATTTTATTTTTATTTTATAACTTTAAAAGATTTTTTCATTTTAAAATTATCATTCTCGATTAATACATGAAATATATTTTATATTTTATTTATTAAAAATTACTAGTAAAATATCCTATAATAAAATAATTTTTCTTAAACAACATGAAAAGAATGCCGGAGGTGGAGGGGGTCTGAGTTGTTAGGCTCTGATGAAGAGGATCCATGTGGGTTCACAAGACATGAGTAAGACAATGAAAAACAACACACAGTATATATGCAATAAACAATCATGTGCAATTATATCTCAATTAAAATGGACCATGTGGTGATAAAAGGAATTGACATGAATTCTCAATCCATGTAATTATCATAATTATTGCACTTTGAATATGAGGAGACCCAATAACAGACAATTCATCACTTGGATTCTCTCTCTCCCTCCCTACCTATAATTTTTTTTCCTTATAATAATGTGTGGAGATCTACTTAGATCTCTAATCTCTATTTTTTTTAATAGCAAAAAATTAATTTTAGTAAATAGTTAATTTGAACAACACCAATACATTTATAAAGACTCAAGACAATAAAATCATAGTATCATTCAAAATTGAATAACTACTCGTGATTGAGCTTTCAATTTTTAAAAATATATATCGATCAATTGATTCGTTCTTTATTCGAATAAAAAACTCTTTTACTATGATGTCACCTACCTCCTCTTTCCCATTCCTGAACAACTGATTTCCATATTAATTATATTATATATTTCTAAATGCGTTACCACAACATACGCTAAACATGTACTCTAACTTTAGATAAATAATTAGAATTTCATATATCACTTTAAACTCTCCAATTGAAGCACTAATCTTATTCTTTAAGATCCATTCATAAGATGAATTAGAGTAGATTCCATCCTATTCCACTTTTAATCTCTAATATTCTATTCTATCTAAGGGTAATCTAATACTATAAAAAGAAATTAATCATAAGTCTTTTTAATTACTCTCTACATTCGTTCGAATGAGTGTCATTTGTTTTTTTTCACGCGAATTAAAGAGTTTATTAATATGAATTGAGAAGTTATATTAGTGGAAGTGTGAATCCTATTTTTTAATTGTATTAGTAGATGTGTGTGAATTTCTTGTAATAAAAAAAAGAAATAAGATTATTTGGGGCGAAAAAAAAAATCCCTCTTAATTTAACAATCACTAAATTTATAACCAAACCACTTTCTCATACACACAACTCAACATAACATAGAGGACAAATAAGTTAGCGCAACTGAAATATGAGATCACGATCACAGTAAATTCTTTATTCTTCTAATTGATTTTAAGTTTCATGATTCTTCTCCCTATTTAATTTGTAGCCTCAAATTTTGAAAAATTAATTAATCTTTGGATGATTCTATAATGCATCTAGAATTAATATGTTTAAAATATGATATAGGGCGTAATTATTTTTAAATTTTAATTATTTTATTTTATTAGAAATTAAATTAAAACATAATCCAATAATTAAACTCTACCCAATGCATTGGAGTAACAGGTGAATTAAGTTGGATTCTTTATTTATATTTTTATAGCTTCATTAATTGTAAGCAGTTTGATCCCCCAAATTACGACAAATGTCGTTTACCGACATCATTATATCCACCAACGATCGCTTTAATAATTACTTCCCCCAAATTCAATGTTTTTTCAAATAAATAATGGCCCACTTAATTCTCAAGTTTTGTTAATTAAATAAATTTGCTTTTATTTACTTTTGATGGACACATTTAAGTTTAATTAATTGTATTTATGTACGGACATAAATATTATACATTACATGCATGGAGAAAATTTCAAACATGCTTTATATCGAATTCAACTTTCAGCATTTTTAAATTTACATTCTCATGATTTTAAGTTTCTTTTGTTCAATTTTGAAAAAAAAAATTAATCTAATTATGTTTTTTTATTTTTTTTTTACAGAAAAAAAATTGAAGAAAATATTACACATGTAACGCACATGATGTCGAAAATATATAGTTGTCGTTTTTTTACAAGTGTTTAATTAAATAAGATATAAAACTAGATAAGCAAAAATAATTATTTAGATAATTCCAATTGATTTCCTAACCAAAGTAAAGTTAGTTATAAAATATTTTTATTACATATATAAATAACTATAAGTAAACATAAAATTATAATTGCATCTTCGATTATACAACAAGAAATCTTACTTGATCAGATAACCTAACCGGATCATGGGTTTTACTCACTTTAAGCCCAAATACTAATTACATCAAACTAAACCCAAATGTACAAAAGTCCATAGTTTAAATATAAAAATTCTATAGAACCCCACACCATTTTTTTAAAATAGTTTTAATTATTAATTATTCAGGTAGATTATAGCATGGAAGCCTCACACAAGATACTGATATCATGATCGATATTAAATCAATATCAGTGTTACGATGATGGTGTCAGTATTCAATGTTGGAACTTCAACACATTGACTGATGCCGAATTCAATATTAATAATATGATAATAGTATTAAACGTGATGTCGATGTCCTATTCAAACTAAAAAAACGGTGCAGGGATATTTTGATTGAAATAATAGGAAAAAGAATTGCTATACACTTAAACTTGAGTTGTTGGCAAAAAAATGATTTCTAACTTTAAATATTCATTGTTATTTTCCCTATTTTAAATACATGTGAATAATATAAAAATCAGTTTTCGAAATCATGTAAGTATATCTGTAATATCTATTGAAAAATAATATATATATATATATATATATATATATATATATATATATATATATATATATATATATATATATATATATATATTAAGTATACTATAGCAGAAACTTTTCTTGCTGATGTAGTCTCCAGAGCGCTCCAATGTGACGTGTAATTTTCTCAATTTTTTGAAATTTTAATACTTTTTTTAATATTTTCCTTATTTACTTTTAATTAACTTCCTTATTTAATATTTCTTTTTTAAATAATGAGTTTCTTATTTTAATAATAATTAAATTTTAATATTTTATTTATTTATTTGGGTATCATTAATTAATTACTAAAATTTTTTAATATAATAAATTAATTAATATCAAATTAAATTATATATATAAAAGGAAAAAAAGAATATTCCATATAATATTCTCTCTCGCCCCACCTATAAATTAGACTTTTTGGTTATTCATTTTAACTACACATTCGATTCTTCAAGAGGAATATGAGCTTTCTTCAAGTTTCCTAGAGAATTGATTTATGAAAGTATAAAAATTTATTTCGATAGAGAGAAGAATCAAGCGATTCAAGTATTATTCAAGAGGAAGATAATTGGTTCAATTATTCTTGAAAGTATTTACCTCTTAAGAATCGATTATTCAAGAGAAAGAGAATCAATTCACGTATTCTTGAATAGATTTACATCTTAAAAATCGAAGAGTAAGAGGATCGATTCAAGTATTCTTAAATCGATTTACATCTTAAGAATCGATTCTTCAAGAGAAAAAAATCGATTCAAGTATTACATCTTAAGAATTGATTCAAGTATTCTTTAAGATCTACCTCTAAAGTATTGAGTCAAATATTCTTCAAGTGAAAGAGGATCGGCGATTCAAGTAAGAGGATCGATGATTCAAGTACTCTTGAAACGATTTACCTCTAAAGAATAAAAGGTTGAAAAATACTTTTATGTATAGAATCGAAAGCTTAAAAGTTAGTAAATCATTATTTCATATCAAATAACATTAAAGTTGAGTTTGTAAATATTTGTTAATTTTTTAAATTTAGTATATTAATATTTATTTATTTACATATATCTTAAGAGTGTATATTGAGTGCACCCATATGTGTATACCTTTTTATTCTATTTTGTATATATATTATTCTATTTTGTATACGTGTTTTGTAATAATTGTATACTTTTTTCACATTAATTTTTCATTAAAAAATTAACATTCATATGTGTATAATATTTTATTGAATATTATATATAATTTTTCATTAAAAAAATTAACAATTAAATTGTATACATTTTTACCCTTAATTGTATATGTTTTTGTTTATATTTGTATGTGGGTGCACCCTATCTTTAGGTGCACCCGGGTGCACACTATAAATTGACATATCTTAATTATTCAATTATGACATGTGAATTATAAAATTTATTTTCTTTGATTGTTTATATAATATAATTTGAAACTAATAAATTTTTAAAAAAAATAATAAATTCATTACAAATTTATGAATATTTAATAGAATATTATATAAATTAATTTTATCTATATTATATATATTTTTACATTAATTTCTTAAAAATAACAATTAATGGAAATAGAATTATTATTATATAGTTAATTAAGAAATACTAAACCATAATCATGAGTAAAAAGTAATAATACTCCATTTAAATATTATTTACAATATTACGTATATTTTAAGAATATATATATATATTTAATTAATTATAAAATGTTTGATCTTATTTTTATTAATTATTTTTCACGTATGTCTTACTATTTATTTATTTTTCCTATACACTTATTATGACTTATTTACTTTAGTATCATTAATTGAAATTAATAAATAAATCATTCGATATAAATAAATTAATTAGTATAAAATCAAATCATGTATAGAAAATAAAATAATAAATTGAGATTTTTTTATATAATTGATATTTATTTTAGACAACCAGTAAAATTAAGAATTTATTACTAAGAGTTACATACTTTGATCATAATTGTACTTAAATACAATAAAAAAATATAATACTAACAACTATATAAATATACAGCAAATAGACAAAATTACCCTTAAGTGGTTGCACATTTTTTTAGAGAAATAGGGAGAGTAATAAATAGTTTTTAATTTTATTATGTTATAAAGTAACATTTTAAAAAAATACAAGTCAAGATTTTTCAAATAATTAGAATATAAGTATATATATATTAACTTTTTACATGATTTAATTATACGTGACATTATCAAAAGTCAAATGTTATAATTTATTATAAATTCTTTCAATTGATGAAAGAAATTGTGTAGCTATAAGAAAAAAAATATCCTTAACTAATGTTGTTACGTTATATAATTAGATTATTTAATTATAAAAATAAGAATAATAATTAAATAATTTCTAACTGGTTTCATATTAGAATTGAAATCATCATGTAATGACACAGCAACGACTTCTCAAACCCAAGAATAAATTAGACACACGTAATTTCTTCATAATAAAACAAATACTTAAAATTATGAGGACCACTTGGGTGACCCGTGGTCACCCATGACCCTCTCACATGAGGGGGTGGGTCCCTCCATGTCAGGGGTGGGTCCCCACCCCTTCATGTGAGAGGGTCATGAGTGACCACGGGTCACCCAAGAATTACCCTAAAATTATTATTAAATTTAGAGAGAGAAAATATTAACAAATCAAATGGTTCCAGATAAATGGTCTAAAATAAAAGCTACAAAAATCCATCTCTCTTTTTGTCCGTGTGACACTTCGACGGCTAATAATGTTTTGCTTTGAATCTACGTTTAATTAGCTGTCCTTTTTAATATTCTAATTACATAAGTTTATTATAATAATAACTATTCAAAATATAAAATATAACCAGCTATGCTTAGCCTATTGGCCACTAGACTCTTCACTTAAGTAAGAGATCCAGGTTCAATTCCCATTGAGAACGAATTTGGAGAGCTGATATAAGGAAAGTTAAGGAGATTTAGAAGGACTAACAACGAACATTTACCAATAAAAAAAATTCAAAATATAAAATATAATTACGCCTTCCAAAACAAATTAGTTTTCATTATGAAAATATAATCTTCTTTCAATACTTTAAAGTAAAATTTTCTTTGGTGGAGCTTAATTTCGGAGTATAATCTTTTGTGATAATAAAGAATTAAAACTATTGAGAATAATTTTTTTTTAATAATAAAAATGTACTATATAAATAAAAGTTAATGTGTAATAAATTGTGCCTTTATGTGAGGCCCGGAATTATGAGCCCATAAAGACTACTAAACACCAATAAATATTCATTAATTAATAATTAATTTGGAATATACTCCCTACGTTCCGGTCAAACTGCACCGTTTGACTACATAAAACTTTCACAAAAGCTACAGTAAAGGGTGTAATATGAGCGGGACGGAGGGAGTAAATTTTTTTATATTTCACTCCTACTCCATAAATTTTAACTTTTGACGTCACATCGAATAATACTCTTTCAATATTTGATTTTAATAGTTTTAAAAGCTAGACGGGAAATTCGATCCATATACAAATAATTAATCGAATAATAAAATATCAGTATAAAATTATTTGAAACAAAATTAAAATTAAATTAATTTCCATATTACTTTTGGTGAGACTCTGATTGAGGCAACCAGTCGTGGCTTTAACTAGACAACGGGCACAACGAATTTCAGCCCCTTTATTGTTTGTTTAATACTCCACCGTCCCGTGTTAACGTTGACATTTACTTTTTGAACGGAGATTAAGAGATATAATATTTTAATGTGTGGTGATGTGAGAGAAATAATATTTAATGTAAAGTGGGTAGTTGTATTAGTGTTGTGTGTGGATTATATATGAAATATTAATTGTTTTGTGTGGGCCCAACTTGATATAAAAGGAAATGTAAACATTAACTTGGGACAACTCAAAATGGAAAGCGTAAACCTTAACGCGGGACGGAGGGAGTATATATATTGGTTCTTCAAATTTTAGTTGGTGATAATGGCAAAAAGTAGTCACTCTTGGTTAAAAGTAATTTTTAGTAGCCACAAGTATTAAAAATAAGTTATTCTAGCCACTTTTATTGGAACATACCAAAATGCCCTTGAAAAAGACCCACTGATCACATGTTTGAGGAATCAGATTCCACCCTTTTTGACTAAAAGTACCAAAAGTACAATTGAAGAATCCGATTCTTCCCTTTTTTTCTGTAAAAAGTGCCAAAGTACAACCTAGTACTATATGTAGGCATGTGCTCCCTCATATGCTTACAAATTTGGACCCGGTAATATATAATGACCATCCAACCAGTGCTCCATCATACACATATATTCATTTCATTTCTCAAGTTTTTTCGAGCTTTGAGCATTTGGGGAGCAAATATTTTTTCTAGTTTGTTTACAAGGTATACAAGGTATGTTTAAACTCGTTATTACAGCTATGAATGTATTAATTTGATAATTTTTACATACCTCATGAGTTGTATTTATTTATTCAACGTTGTATAATCGGAAAAAATATAGGCCGGATAGAATAAGTTTAGGAAAAAAATTATCCACATGAAATTTTGTCCTTATTTTTCAGGAAAAAATGGTAAGCAGAATAGATAAATTTTGGTAGGGCGAATAGAACAACCTTATGGGCCGAATAAAAGAAACGTAGGCCGAATAGAAGAAAAATTATCTACGAAATCTTATCCCATTTTTCAAAAATACGAGTAGGCCGAATAGAAAAAGTTATCTAGGCCGAATAGAATAATCCTATTGGCCGAATAGAAGATAGTAGGCCGAATAGAAGAAAAATTTATCCTAGAAATCTTGTCATAATTTTCAAAAATAGGAGTTGGCCTAATAGAACATGTACTGTAGGCCAAATAGAACAACCTTATGGGCCGAATAGAAGAAACCTTGGCTGAATAGAAGAAAAATTTATCCACGAAATTTTACCCTATTTTTCAGAAAAAACAAGTAGGCCGAATAGAACAAGTTCCGTTGGCCTAATAGAACAACCTTATGGGCCGAATAGAAGAAACCTTGGCCGAATAGAATAAAAATTTATCCACGAAATTTTAACATATTTTTCAAAAAACAAGTAGGCCGAATAGAACAAGTTCTGTTGGCCGAATAGAACAACCTTATGGGCTGAATAGAATAAACGTAGGCCGAATAAAAGAATAATATACTGAGATTTTTTTAGGCATCTTAAGGTAGGTCTAATAGTGAAATATTTTAGGGCCGAGTACTATTATTTATTGGCCGAATAGAATGTAAAATGGGTTGAATAGAATACTTGCAACTAATTTTCTATTGTTTTAATATTGAAATCAATTATGTTTTCTTGAAAAAAATGTGCAGATGAGCTATAAAAAAGTTGGGTTGTCTTAGGGTGGGTTTTGGGATGGGTTACTATACAAAAGTGGACAGGTGAACTTGTTATTCTTGCGGGATGACGATCTGTATTATAATAATTTTATAATGGAAATTCATAATATAGTACAAGCTGATTTGAGTTACTGGGGTTATGAAATTCATTCTCTGATTGAGTACGATGGCCGAATGTCTAAATATAAGATAAAGAATGATGCATGTATGGAAGAAGTTTTCAACTGTATTGATGTAGAAATGGTGTACGTGATACTCCAGCGTATCGCGGGCAATGATGCACAAGGTTCAAGGATTAATTTGGCTTCAAGATCGGGTTATAATGATGGAAGTGCTGGTCCGAGCAATAATCCACGAACGAGGATACAGTCTAGTTCTAGGCCTACATTTGATTTGAATGAGGAGTATAGTCCGGCGTCAGAGCTCCAGTTGTCTAGTTTTAGAGAATCTCTAGATGCTGAAGCTGATGACAACGTTGGTGAGGGTGAGGATGATATTGATGATGATAATGATGATGTTGAAATCAGGAATAATGATAATGAAGATTAAAGAAACGAAGATGATAATAATCAGTCTTCTAGTGGAAGTGATGAAGGAGCTGAAGAGAGAAGAATCCAATTGTATGAAGAAATCTGTGATTACATATGTCAGAGAGACGATCCTAGCTTTTTAGAGCCAATTAGTCTCGACTTGCCCCGTTCTGAAATGCAGGTAGAAGATTTTCATTGTCGTCCGCCGACCACACGTCCTTGGTTGATTCCAGGTATCATATGAAAAATTTATTTTTGAGAATAGAACTAAACTAATTTTCTTAACTGAAACTGATGCACCTGTGATGTTCATAGGCATTCCCGATGAAGCCGACAAAGAAGATCATATGTCTGGCCCTGATTTTGATACATCTGACGTCCTTGACGAGCAAAGTGTATTTGATTCGAAGGAGAAGTTGCAGATAGCCGTGGGAATATATAATATACGAAACGGAGTGGAGACCCGTATTGAAAGATCTAGCTCGACCATGTGCAACGTGGAACGTAAGCTAAAGGGTAGAACAGGTTGTCAATTTACGATGCACGCAAGATTGAGCTATGGGCTGTGGGGAGTATGTAAATTGGATCCATATCATGGTTGTTTAAATGATTCGGACAGGTCCGCTCCTACACAGGTGTCATCCAAGGTAATTGGGCAATATTTTGCTATTAGGCAATTTGATAATATTACTGGACTCCGACCCCAGGGGATGAGAGCAGAGATTTTGAAGGATTTCGGGTTCCACATTAGCTACAATGTGGCATTAAAGGGCAAACACCTGGCTGTCGGACACACATACGAGGATCATGACAACTCATTTCATATGCTCCATGCGTATATGTATCAGTTAGAGTTGGCAAATCCCGATACGCACACCAGCATCTCCGTTGGTGAAGATGAACATTTCAGGTTTGTATTTTATACACTTGGAGCATCCAGACATGGATTTCTAGGATTTGGTCGTCCAGTCATTGTCATAGATGGGACTCATATGAAGGGAAAACACAAAGAAATTGTGTTCGTCGCAGTTTTGAATGATCCAAACCATCAGATTTTTTCACTCGCCTTGGGCATTGGCGACGTTGAGAACAACACGTCGTGGATGTGATTTTTATCAAGGCTACGAGAGGCATACGGATGCCCTCAAGATATTTTGATAGTTTTAGACGGGCATAGCAGTATCTCACATGCTATATCTACTGTCTACCCTGATGCAAATCATGGTCTATGCGACTATTATCTAAAGAACAGATTGGCTTGTTATGGAAAGAATGTGTTGTTTGGATTCCAGCGTGCGATGGATGCATACCTAGTGAGAGATTTTAATCGGTTAGTCCTCCTTCCACATCTTCGTAATTTTATATTTACATGTCATCATTTCAATGGATTTATTACTCAAGTTTTCCGTTCTCACTTGTTATTTGCACTTGCATGACCTCCTTGAGAGGTGGCCGGTCACGGGAGTTAATTGGGTTGTGGGGATATGAGAAATGGGCAAGGGCCCATTGTCCTGTCAAACGGTATGAGTTTATGAACTCTACTTCAGCTGAGTCCTATAACTATGCCATCCTCTGGGCGTGCAAGCTACCTGTATGCACACTGCTAGAGATTGCCCGCACAATCTCTGAGAGGTAGTTTTACGAATGTCGAACTCAAGTTGAGCAAGAGAGTACCATTCTTTGTAACGTGTCCATGACGAGTTAATGAAACTTTCTCGTGCTGCTTATAAGCTACCTATATGGAGACTCATTGGCAATAAGTATGCAGTCAAGGACGGTGATCAGATTTTCACTATGGATTTGAACGATCGTAGCTGCACATGTGAGAAGTTTCAAAAAGAACTAGTTCCATATATCCATGCAATGAAGGAAATCGAGTATGTAGTGACACGTCTGACTTACTTTGTACAAATTGCTTTAATCAGTGATTCTTATATTACACTATTTTCAGTAATTGCAGGTTGGCCTCTAGTGGCTTCGTGGGAATCAGATTCCATCGCACCAGTGTACTAGGGATGTGGGCCGGTCCAGTGATGCCTATTCCGCACTATACTCAGTGGGAAACACCTGACGTAGTACAGTCCCAGTGTGTGAACCACCACTACCACACAGGCAGGTCAGACGACCACGACAGTCTCGGATAAGATCAGGTATGGAGTCATCTAAGAGACGTCACAAAGAACATGTTTGCTCGCGCTGTCAGCAGCCAGGTCACAATCGAGTAAACTGTACTGGAGCTTCATCTTCGAACAGCGGCACACCCCCTCCTTCGACAGCTACCCCTAATCCCCGTGTACGTAGACAGAAAAATAAGGCATATGTGGAAAAACTGGACATAATCGTCTACGATGTCCTTCTCATATCAACCAGTAGATTATAATTGTTATTTTATTTAAATGGAGTATTAATTAAAGACATTTCGAACAGAATTGCGCTGGTACTATTTTTGGTAATTTTGAGTTTTTTTGCCAAATTTGACGTGTGTCCCAAGTAAAATATAAAGCCATAACATATAAACGGTTATCAAAATGAATTTTTTAATTAACTACACTGCATGTTAAAGTATCATTACTGAACTTCAAAATAAAGGACATTTTCTGTCACATTAGACACATGTACATCATGCTGTGGGAATAATGGTGCCTAGGCGAAAGATTTGGAACGCAATATGCCTCCGGTAACGCATGACGTAGTCAGGGTCATCCCGATTATAGTCCCTTGATAAAAACCCCTCTATGGTTCTAAGACATGCAGTTCTGTAGTTGGAGGAGTCATCCTGTCTGAAACAATATTCCAACCGACCTGGAGTCACCTTCATATGATGGGGAACCTGTCCACCTTGATACATCTCCCGCATCAGCACTTGAATGATCCGTCTGAATGGTAGAGTCTCTACTATCCGCTGCTCCTTCATGTCGGGCTCGGACGAGTCAAAATAGTGGAATGGCATGTCTTTTGTAAGCACAACACAGACGTGGTAGTGCGAGCCCGTATGGAGTATGAACATTATCTGCCATGGATGTATGAACAATTCATATATTAGATTCAAAACAGCTGTATAAAATTAGTAAATATTTATATTAGATGTATGAACAGTTGTAATACCACGTCACATTCTGTCCATCGCCTCCCCGACCACACGGGAAGTCTCCCTGCTGCATACTCTTGAAGATCTATCAACAGGTCATCAGGGATGTTGGCGTATGTCATTCTATCATCTTTGTACACACTTGTGTATGCATCCCATACGGATTTTACTTAGGTCTTTGAGGAAATTGAATGTATAACATTAGATTCACAAATACAGAGGACATTATTTCATAAATTGTGAATCTGTTTGTTACTTACAGAGAATTGCGTGTCCAAAATGCAGTAATTATGTATACCACAATTCTGCCCCTGCATACTTGGACGCTTCCACTTACCCTGCACAAGTAATATTTATTTTTTAAATAATTTGTAAGACACATCATATCTATTTATTCTAAGACAATTCAACCAGTCTACAGAATTTAGTAAATACTCATAATTAAAAAATCATATAACAATAAGGTCATTTATTCTATTCGGCCTACATTTACTTCTATTCGGCCTACACATTATTCTATTCGGCCAACCATATCTTACACTATTCGGCCTACGACTGCTATATTATTCCTAAAAGAGTTGTTCTATTCAGCCTGGAGTTGTTCTATTCGGCCGACCACACTTGTTTTATTCAGCCTACGTACGTATGGGAGAACCACAATTTGCTCTATTCGGCCAACACTTGTTCTATTCAGCCTACACTTTTGTTCTATTCGGCCAACGTCAGATTCTCTATTCTGCCAAGGTCTGTGTTATCACATTATCCTGCACTTTGTTCTATTCGACCAACGGTTATTCTATTCAGCCTACACTTTTTTCTATTCGGCCAACGTCAGATGCTCTATTCGGCCAAGGTCTGTTATTACATTATTCCTATACTTTGTTCTATTCGGCCTACAGTTCTTCTATTCGTCCTACACTTTTGTTCTATTCGGCCAACATCACATGCTCTATTTGGCCTATACAATTTTTTCACATTTTCAAATAAAAAAATACACTCCCACTGCGGTTCAACATTCTAAAATGATGTATACACGATTAAGTCACATTCTACACAAGTACATTGCCATCATTTTAACATGAACAAAAACACAAATGTAGGCAAAACATTCAACACAACTAAGTCACATTTTACACAAGTAAATATCCAGCATTTTACTATGAACAAAAGCACAAAATGTAATAAAAGTGTAGGCAAAAAATATGAAAATGACTACAAATTGAAAATTTTGTTGAAATAAAACTCATTTTATACATACCCGAAAATTTGCCATTGCCGAAGGATAAAGGGGGCCCTGAAATGGGTGGCAGTCAAATGGGTGGCACTGTGTTGTGCTTTGGGACAAAAGTAATACAGAGAAAGAGAGAGGAGTTTGGACGAAAAGGAGAGACAAGAGAGAGAATATGGGACAAAAAAGAGAGAGAAAGAGAGAGACTATGGGGACGAAAATGACATTAATAATGCCCCACCCACCCCATTTAATGATGGCCCACCCGTCCCATCCAAATTTAAATTTTAAATGCTCTCCTACCCACCCCCCATTTTATAAGAGATATAAGAGGTGAGAAATGTGAATAATGTTTTCTGTTTATGTCATTACATTTGTGGGTGCTTATATACAAAAATACATCATAACCTATATTTACAATTAAGGAAAGTTAATTAATTATAATTAATTAAAATAATAGAGAATGAATGCAGACTGCAAAAGATCAGAAACAGTAGTAAATCATGCGGGATGATTTTTAGCCGGATATTCTTTAATACGCCGCAAAATCGATGTTCCATTGGCAACAGAGATTTTAGAACGTAACATTTCAAATTGTGGCCGAGGCAATGATTTTATGAGGACATCTGCCAGCTGATCTAGTGTATTAATATGAGAAACTTGAAGAAGTCCTTTTTTCGTCAAATCTCTGACAAAATGAATATCAATGGTAATATGTTTCACAAAGAACTCTTGGGGACTGGAGACAATGTATTCCAAGATCCCGAAATAAGTGTTTCAACCAACACACTTCTGCAGCAGTGGATGCTAAGGCACGATATTCTACCTCAGTTGAAGATCGAGCAACTCTGGTTTGCTTGCGAGAGCGCCATGATACTGCATTAGGGCCCAAAAAGATCACATATGCTGACGTAGATTTGCTATCCACTATATTCCCACCAAAATCTGAATTATTTAAGATGAAATTCACTTCTTTACGCGCGAGTTGTGAATTATTTAGTGTAATTATGACTTATTTCTATTTTATACACTTATACTTTAATTATTTTATTTGTTATTGAAACAGGCCAAAAATAAGAGAAATTATACCGTCACAATAATGCTGGAAATAAAGAGTTGACCAAGTAAATTAAGGAGAAATTTGATTTGAAGATCCTAAGGAAACTTACCAAAGGGAGAAAAGATACAATGAACTTGGACAACTTAAAAAAAGGAAAGGTGATCAAGGAATTTAATTGGAGGAATTAATTTATGATTTTGTGGGATTATATTATTCCACACATCCAGACACGCATCACAGGCTGGGACATCAGAGAACACATGTTGAAGGCAGATTGGCCTGGGGAAGAAGACGTACCACCCCGAAGAACATCGGTTTAGTCTTTTTAATTTATTTTATAGTTTTAATTATGTAATTTTGTTTTTAGTCCAGGGATTGTGGAACTCCGTAGAATAATTTATATTTTTGATTATGAATTAAATTACCAACTTGTTTTATGAATTTATTTTGTGATTGGCTATGATGTTAATCTTGAATTTTCAATTGTTTGTGTAGACTACCCCTCTCATATGTGATTGATTATTCAATAGCTATTTTACATATTATAATCCGTAATTGTTATAGTAAGTGAATCGAGTAGCAAAATGAGGGAGTACCTCTTGAAATCACGAAATCTAGGTTGTATGATGATGGGCGTTTTCTCAACACACAATTAATCCCCAAGTATGAAGGATATCAATTGTAGTTTCGAAGGTGACCAAGTTAAATATCGAATCCACATGACGGATAAATATCACTTTAGTTATTTTCTAGTAATTATGACTATGTTGAAAATTGTAATTTTGGTTTGTAAACTAAGTAATAATTAAAATAGCAATTAAAATGACAAGAACAAGAAAATAGTAGTTATGATCAAATAAGATAATAGGTAGTTCGTCAAGCCATCCAATTTCATTCGTTAATTCATACTTTCGTGTGTCGATGTCCGACTCTGCCTTGTGGTTTATGGACGCATCGCTAGACCATACAAATCTATTCTATAGACACAAATAGATAAGCTTTTTAAACGTGTGAATATCCTCAGAGCAAGACGTATACTTTACCTCCCTTTCTAGGTACTATCATAATCAATTATTTCCCGTGCACTTAGTACTCTAACCCGATTTGATCTCCCTTTTTAGGTACTATAAAGTTATACTCTTTATCCTACTTATTAACCCGAATTCAATTCAATTAATAAGTATTCATATAAGATAGTTCTAATAAGACTTCGGAATCCCTTCACTTAGAATTATAACAATAAACCCTGCTCAACAGTGAACGCACTCAACCAATAACCATGTCATGCATTCAGACTCTACACAACGATTATTGATGCACAAAATAACTATGAGTATGGATTAAAAATGTGCAATCTTATATAAAATAAACCACAAGTAGTGTTGTACGGAGTATACACACGAAATACAAATTAACTCATGAAACCTTCATAACCCTAGAACTACCGAAGTGGCTCTAGCCCATGATTGATCTAAGAACAACCATGGCTAGTTGGACCAATCTTACTTGAAACTCCAGCTGAACCTCTGTCTCAGCTCTTCTACTCTCCTCTTGTAATGTGTTGTTGGCGACGATCCCTATCTTTTCTCGTACTCTTCGTGTCGTCGTCGTTTTTTGACTGCATGAGCCTCCTTTTATACTTGTAATCACGTCTCTAGGGCTTGGAATGGGCTTTTCAAGTGATCCCATGCGTTTTGGCCTCGAAAATCCGGATAAGGTAAGTTTCCGTATTTTGGTTCGACCTCGTCAAACAGGTCGAACCACCGACCACAAGTCGAACCACAGGTCGAACCCTGCTACTGGACACATTCTGCACTTGGTTCGACCTCTTGTACAGGTCGAACCACTCCCTCTTTGGTCGAACCCCAGGTCGAACCTCACCACTGGACAATTTCTGCTCCCGGTTCGACCAACTGTCAGGTCGAACCACAACGTCGTGGTCGAACCCATCTTCTCGCTAACTGGTTCGACCATGGTTCGACCTGATGAACAGGTCGAACCCCTTGAGTCATGGTCGAAACTTCCTTCTACAACTTTTCAATGCTAGTTCGACCTGTAGGAGAAGTTGAACCCTCCTCCATCAGGTCGAACCCTACTCTTTCCTTGGCGGTTCGCGTGGTCTCAACTTCGTCTCTTTGATTCTTGGCACTTCCGCTCTATTTTTGCTATGAAAACCACTTAAATAGCTCCACTAACACCTGATTCATGCTAATTCACAATATATATAGGTTTTCTACCTATTTCCACCTCAAAACTCTCCAAAACTAGCACAAAACATGGTGCAAAACTTGTGAATTTACACACTCATCAAACCCCCAAACTTACATGTTGCTCGTCCCGAGGCAACCAAATCAAACCACAGGAGTCGTGTATAATTCACCAAGATTAAGTACAACACATATCACACATGCAACTTCATTCAATCAAACAAGTATTAATTGCTTCATATATATCACTCATGCAAAACCAATCCAATCACATACCATTCGGAGTACTAAGTAATTTCGCTCACAAGATAAGTATTTATTCTCTTTCACTCAAGTGCGTTAGGCACTATATAGGTTAATATAAACACTCATATCAATCCATATTCACGCGTAACTATAAGCTTGGCAAAGGTCTCAAAAATCAACTTATAATCAACTCTTCACTAGGATCATAAAGGACTTGTTTTTGGGTTGTAATGTTGGCTCTTTGGCGAAAGGTAGGAAAATTTAGGTAAAGTGACTTAAGACACTAGTAGAGAGTTACCTTGGAGGTTCTCGATTTCTTCTTCTTACAGCAAGTTCTCCTCCAATGTCGTCTCTTGAACTTGTAAAATTCTGAATTTTCCTTCTTTCCATGGCATCAACATCATCTTTTTAAATAATTCGGGTATCGGTTTCAGGCACTACCCTTCTTCTCATGTATAGGCCGTCAGCTGCTAAGCTTCACACACCATGTATAAAAACAATCGGGGTACCAGTTTCGGGCACTACCCCTAAACAAGATTTAACCATATTCTTTTCATCCAACCATATTCTATCTTCCTTTTCTTCTTGCAACACTTACTCACCTCCACTCTCTTTACCAATGAATAGGTTAATCAAGGCTCAAGTAAAGGTTTATAAGGTTATTTACTTCGGCTACCAAAGAAAAAGCTTTAACGGCTCAACGGGGCATCCAAAGGTTAATAAAATCATTAGGAAGGATAAATTTGGTTAAGTAACTTAATCACAAAATAATGGCCTAAGATCATTTCCTAGCAATTTATCAATCATAAGTCTCACACAAGACTCCAAGCCAAGTTCTAGAATACGTTCATATGAATGATCCTCTCAAGAATAAAATAATCATGATCAAGCATGATTATCAAAGCTCAAATCCTCACATAGGTAATTAGAATCCTAAGTACTCCTCATAGCATATAATTAAGATCAATTTCACAAGAACTCAATATACTTATCAATTATACATGCTTTTCATCAATAGAAATTAACTCATGAACATATGAATGCACAAAAATCAATAAGCTTATACCCAATCAATCATACAAGATATCACTTATACATTCCACTCACGCATGAATCACACCCCAACCTATAAAGATAAAAAGAAAAATAAGGGAATCAAGATGAATCGAAGAAAACCAAAGAAAACCTGAAAAACTACTCCTCCGGAGCATCATCATCCTCATCATCATCATCCTCATCATCAAGCCTCCGTTCCACAATTCGGTGCAAATCACCGATGTGCCTATCCAAGTAATCAACTCGATCACCCAACCTACCAACTTTCTCATTCAAGGCCGTATACCTCTCATTCAATGTAGCATAGTTAGCATTGGCGAGTGCGAGATATCGGTTTATCTCCTGCTGGCTAGCAACGATCGCGACTAGCTGCTCATGAATAAGGCGGAGCTGCTCCCGTGTATCATTCGGGACAGCCCGCTGCTGCTGCGGTGCTGGCTCATGCTGATGTGCTTCGTGCTGCATCGGCATCTCCTCATCCTGCTGCTCCTCTTCTTGATACTCCTCGTCTTCGGGCTGCTGTGGTGGACGGAACTCTCCTTGATCAACAATCTATTGTAACTCCGCCATCCTACCATCCGCACACATCTGCGATACAGTCCACCAATCACCACCCGACCTCGCTGCCACGGATAAGGCGTTGTGTCCAAGAGAATCCATCAACTTATTCCTCGCAACCCGAATAGTTGTCAAGTTACTCACGTCGAAGGGAAACATGAATTCGAAGGGCTTGAGTCCCCTCGTGAAGAACCAATCTCCATTTCTGAAATGTGCAAATCCTTCCTTCACGCACGTAAACATCGCCAAATCGGGCTCTCATCTAACTGGTGTGATGCCGGTGAAATCCAAATTATAATGCTCAGCCACGATCGTCAGTAACCCTCCAATATTCACCTTTTGAGACCCAATGGTCCTGAATCGATGTAGCTGTGCAATGAAATACGCTCCAACATTGAACTGCACCCCATGAAGCATATACCACAAAACATAAAGCTCTCCTCTAGACACAACACTTTCCTCTGAGCGGGCGAACAATGTTTTGCTCAAGACACAATCCATGTACCTCAAAACTGGATTCTTTATTGAGGAAGCACGTGCCTGCCTAATCTTATAATCTCCAATCTCCCCTGTAATCTCTCTCCAAAACCTATTAGCATTGAATGCACCATTCTCCAAGCGAGAGATCCCCAAAGGCGTCTCAAATAGCTCATTAAAATCCTCAGACGTCCATCTCATACTCACTCCACCAAGCTGAAACGTACACTGATACGGGTACCCAAGCGGGTCCTTCATCATCTCGAATGAGCAGACTACTTCCGCTGTAACATGGAAATACGTCAGCCTCTTTAACTCCATAAACCTCTGGATACCCACTTGATCAAACATCCAGAAAATTTCATTCCCGATTCTCATCATCCTCATCGCCTCATCATTTTGGTATCGAGTACGAGCTATCTTGTCCGAGATTTCTTCCCACTTTTCTTTAATATCATCCCAGTTTTACATTTGAATTTTGAAGTTCTCGGGTAAACAATTGTAGCCTCAGCTTTCTTGTCACTGTGTCCACATTCGAAGGCCTGTCATTCATCTTCTTCGATCTTGCTTCATCCGCCTTACATTTCCCTTTACTTGATCCTTGTCCCTTTCCTGAAAACATCTACTTCAATACAACCAACAAGATAAGAACACAAGTATATGACTAGCATATCCTATACTCTACTCAAGACTTCAAGCATCCACGCTTAATCAACCCAACCATCATCTCAACATCACTTGCTTAATTAACATGTTCAAAACATCTTCAATCACACTACCTTTAATCTTCAAATCATAAACAACAAGCATGCATCAACTAATTCAAGCTATTCAACAAGAATTTCAACAATTGAACTTCATGAACAACTCCAATTATCAACAATTCAAACCTAACTAACATGCTCATTCATCTAGATGCATCATATCCTTGATCAATCCATATAAAACTCAAGTTCTATCCATAATCAAGCAATCTCAAACCAATAAACATGAATTCATATGAATCAACTCAACAATATCCATTATCACCATGAATTTCAACCAAAATCAACATTAATCAACTTACCCACAACACATTTCTTGCAATAAACTTCAATTCTAAGGTAATTGAGTTGAAAAAATGTACCTTTAGTCTTGCCCATGGTTAACAATCGACAATTGGCACACAACACTCAAAATGCGCGACTGAAGCCCTAATTCCCGACAAAAATCACCCAAATCCACGCCCAATTCAAGAATTAAGAGTGTAATGTTGTGTAATCGGTGCAAAATCAAGTGTAATTGACGAATTTGTGCAAGGGTGTTAAGGTTCGGGAAGGGTTCGAGGTTTGGTAAACAAAAAGAATGATCGAACCCTTCTAAAAATCTAACTTAAAATGCGTACTTGACTGGGTTCGACCTCGGGTTCGACCTACGGAATAGGTCGAACCAAAAACGAGGTCGAACCTACCTTCTGGACAAACTTACTTTTTGGTTCGACCTAGGTTCGACCTTCTGAACAGGTCGAACCAATCTAGTGACGAGGTCGAACCTACCTTCTGGACAACTGCTCCTCGTGGTTCGACCTGGGTTCGACCTGTTAGACAGGTCGAACCACTCTTGTTTTGGTCGAACCTATCACCTGAAAAATAGAGTGCTCTGAACGGACTGGTTCGATTCAGGTTCGACCTTCTGATCAGGTCGAACCATAATGGCTCAGGTCGAACCACCCTACTGTAAATTTTAAGTCACCGGGTTCGACCTTGGTTCGACCTGTTAGACAGGTCGAACCAAGAATGATCAGGTCGAGCCACCTCACTGGATGATTTTCTGTGTCGATTCGACTTTCTCTGCTCGGTTCGACCTCCTGGCACTGGTCGAACCTCTCCTGGCTTTGGTCGAACCACCCTTTTAAGCTTTCAAACTGAGTGTTCTTCAATCCCTATACACTTCAAACTTCAATACGAATCATTAGGTACCAACTAAAGCACAATTTCATCCAAAATTTGTTCCACAAATATTATTCATGAGTAACTCCGTAAAAGAAAACACAATCAAAACCCACTAAACATTAGGCAAGTTGTAAAAAATCGTCACATCAAAATCGATTAAAATTTTAATATGGCGCAAAAACCAACTCCTCTAACAAACATCACAAAGAAAAGATTATACTA
Source organism: Pogostemon cablin (assembly GCA_023678885.1). Taxonomy (NCBI): domain Eukaryota; kingdom Viridiplantae; phylum Streptophyta; class Magnoliopsida; order Lamiales; family Lamiaceae; genus Pogostemon; species Pogostemon cablin. The sequence goes on along the minus strand of CM042959.1, from coordinate 41,139,087 downwards.
TCGGTGCTTATTGAGGTAAGTACAACACACCCCCCAAACTTAGTAAAAACCATAGGTGAAACTAAGTTTGCAAAGAGATGTAATTGCCGATAAGTAAGCACTTCAAATATAAAAATTTCTTACTCACACGAAAGAAATAAAGCAATAAAACGGGAGGGAAAGCCCCCAACATGCGCTCAAATTTAACGTTGGAGAGTCACGACGGTACCAAACCAGATCAAGGTATCCACAAAGATGACACAAACATCATCTGGTGACTTGTAATGCTTCAAGCGATGTCCATTCGCCGCAAAAATGTCTCCATCCTTGTCAATAAGCTCAAAACTCCCCTCTCCTAAGACTCGATGAATCATGAACGGTCCCGTCCACTTAGACTTCAACTTGCCTGCAAAAAGCTTTAAACGAGAGTTAAAAAGTAATACCTCATCTCCTTGCTTGAACTCCTTGTACGAGATCTTCGAATCATGCCACCTCTTAATCCTTTCCTTATAGATCTTTGAATTCTTGTACGCACGACTCCGAAACTCATCCAAAAGATTGATATGAGTAATCCTCAACTTCTTCACATCATTGAGAGTCAAGTTCAAGCTTCGCAATGCCCAAAACACTTTTGTTGAATCTCTACAGGTAAGTGGCACGGCTTCCCATAGACAATCTGATATGGTGACATATCTAACACCGTCTTGTACGCGGTCCGGAACCCCCACACGACATCATCGAGCTTCAAAGCCCAATCTTTTCTATTGGTTCCGACCACCTTCTCCAAAATCTGTTTGACTTGACGGTTAGAGACCTCCGTTTGCCTATTCGCTTGAGGATGATAGGGTGTAGTGACCCTATGCTTAACACCATACCCTTTAAGCACCTTCTCAAGAAATTTATTTACAAAATGTGTACCTCTATCACTAACAAGTGCTCTAGGGACTTCAAAACGGGCAAAGATATGCTTCTTCAAGAAAGATATAACAGTTTTCGAATCATTCAAGCGAGTACGAATCGCTTCCACCCAATTAGAAACATAATCCACCGCAAGTAGAATATAAAGAAATCCATTAGATGGGGAAAAATGCCCCATAAAATCGATACCCCACACATCAAAAATCTCGACCACTATGCCTGGCTGAAGCGGCATCTCGTCTCTCCTACCAATGTTTCCCATACGTTGACACCTATCGCAAGACGCCACATAGGTCTCACAATCCTTGAACAAGGTAGGCCAATAAAGAGCGGACTGAAGTACCTTGGCTGCTGTCTTTTGAGCGCCGAAGTGCCTCCCGTTAGGTTGTGCATGGCAAAACTCGAGAACACTCTCCATCTCCATCTCGGGCACACACCTACGGATGATAAAATCCGTGCAAATTTTGTACACAAACGGATCATACCATATGAAAGTCTAAACATCCCATTTGAATTTAGTAAGTTGATATCGGTTCAGATCCCTTGGAATTTCTCCCACAGCAATATAATTAACATAATTTGCATACCATGGATCAACTCCCTGCGCAGCAACCACACACGCTCGCTCAGCCCCTTCAACAAACACGGTCATGATCTTTTCATTCGGAAATATTTCCTCAATATACTCGAAAGAATTATCACAATGTTCCCTAGTCTCCAATCTCGAAAGATGATCCGCTAACACATTATCAGAACCTTTCTTATCCCGGATCTCCATGTCAAACTCTTGAAGTAAAAGAATCCACCTTATTATCCTAGGCTTCGTCTCCTTCTTTTCCATCAAGTACCGAATCGCAGAATGATCCGTGTACACAATAGTCTTCGTGCCAACCAAATACTGACGAAACTTGTCGAATGCATACACAACTGCCAAAAACTCCTTTTCAGTCACCGTGTAATTCTTTTGTGCCGCATCAAAAGTCTTACTTGCGTAGTAAATGGCACAAAACTTCTTTTCCTTCATCTGTCCAAGCACCACTCCAAGTGCTACATCACTTGCATCACACATTAGTACAAACGGTTGAGTCCAATCCGGTGTGATCAAGATAGGTGCAGAAATAAGTGCCTCCTTCAAAACTTGAAAAGCTGTTAGACAATCATCATCAAACACAAAAGGAACATCCTTTTCAAGTAAGCGAGATATGGGCTTAGAGTATTTTGAGAAGTCTTTTATAAATCTCCTGTAAAAACCGGCGTGTCCAAGGAAGGACCGCACTCCTCTTTCATTGGTCGGTGGTGGAAGCTTCTCAATCGCCACCACTTTAGCACGATCTACCTGCAACCCTTTAGCCGAGACATGATGCCCAAGAACAATCTCATCCTTCACCATGAAGTGGCACTTCTCCCAATTCAAGACAAGATTAGTCACTTGGCATCTCTTCAAAATAGTAGCTAGGTTAGACAAACAAATATCAAAGGAGGAACCAAAAACAGAAAAATCATCCATGAACACCTCCATGATCTTCTCTATCAACCCATCGAATATTGCCATCATGCATCTCTGAAAAGTAGCAGGCGCATTACATAACCCAAATGGTATTTTCCGAAAAGCAAAGGTCCCGTAGGGGCAAGTAAAAGTGGTCTTTTCTTGATCCTCGGGGGCAATCATAATTTAGTTGTACCCCGAGTATCCATCCAAGAAACAATAAAACTCATACCCTGCAAGAAGATCTAACATTTGATCCATGAAAGGAAGAGGAAAATGATCCTTACACGTGTTTTCATTCAACTTCATATAATCTACACATGTACGCCATCCCTAGGAATCCTTGTAGCTATCGCTTCTCCATCCTCAGCTTTCACGACAGTCATACCCCCCTTTTTAGCAACTACATGCAATGGACTCACATGGGGGCTATCACTAATAGGATATATGATTCCGACATCCAACCACGTAAGGATTTTCTTCCTAATTACCTCTTGAATCATGGGATTAACCCTCCGCTGATTCTGAACACTTGCCTTTGCCTCGTCTAACAATCTTATCCTATGCATACAATACAAAGGACTAATTCCTTTCAAATCCTCAATAGACCAACCAATCGCAGATTTATACTTCCTAAGAACGTTCAATAACTCCTCAAGTTGATCATCATCAAGAGAAGAAGATATACTTACCGGATATTTTTCATTGTCGCCAAGAAAGGCGTACTTCAAGTGTTCCGGCAAAAGTTTCAACTCCTCTTTCCTCACCTCCATCGGAGGGCTCTCTTTATCCAAAGGCAAGTACTTCCTAGTCCACTTGACTTCTTCCACCTTAGTTCTTCCCGATTCAAACCTGTCATCACCCAAAGCAAGTAAGTTTTCAAGAAAGTCAATACATACCTCGTTGGAGAGTCCGTCAAGCTCCGTAGTGGGATAAGTAAGAGATTCCATCAAACATGTCTCAAGAGGATCCTTTGACAGGATCAGAGACATGTCCTCCTTCACAATCTCCTCCACCACGTCAATACTATGACACTGCGACTCCATGGGCATCTTCATTGCTTTGTCTAAGTTGAAAAGAACTTCTTCTTTGTCCATCTGCAATCTAAGCTCTCCTTTCTGAACATCAATCATAGCTCCAGCAGTAGCAAGGAAAGGTCTCCCCAAGATTAAAGGGATATTATCCTTATCTTCTTCCATCTCTAGCACAAGAAAGTCCACAGGAAAGACTAGCTTCTCCACTTTGACGAGAACGTCTTCAATTATACCTTTTGGAAACGTCATCGACCTGTCCGCCAATTGGAGAACCACTGTTGTAGGGGTCAACTCCCCCAAACCAAGCCTTTGAAAGATGGACAAAGGCATCAAATTTATGCTCGCCTATAGATCGCACAAAGCTCGCCGTGCTGGCCCCTTTCCGATTTCACATAGAATAGTGAAGCTCCCCGGATCCTTCATCTTTTGCGGCAGCTTCCTTTGGATGATTGAGCTATAATTCTCAGATAAATTCACCATTTCAATTCCGGTTAAGCTCCGCTTCTTCAACAATATGTCCTTTAGAAATCGGGCATAGTACGGCATCTCCATGATTGCCTCTGAGAAAGGAATGCTCAAGCTTATTTTGTTCATTATCTCTGAAAACTTCTTGAACTTCTCTTCCAATCCCTTCTTCACAAGCTTGTAAGGAAACAGCGGAGGTATCTTTGTTTTGGGAATTCCCTATTCATCACGATCAACCTTCTCCGCTTTCTCCTTTTTGGCTCGCAAACGCTTGGCTCTCTCCCACTTTTTCTCAGTTATTATCTCTGTACTTTACTCATCCTGAACCACTAGAGTAGCATCAACATCATCGAGAGTGTTCGGAGTGGCAACAGGCAATTTCTGGTAGGGTTCGACCAGGGTTTGACCTGTGGAACAGGTCGAACCATGTAGTACTGGTCGAACCTACCTTCTGGACAACGGCTCTCTTTTTGAATTTGAGGTTCGACCTTGGTTCGACCTGTGAAACAGGTTGAACCATGGGTACCTAGGTCGAACCGGCCTACTGTACTTCTTCCACTATCCAGTTCGACCAAGGTTCGACCTGTTTGATAGGTCGAACCATGACCGTCGTGGTCGAACCGTTGCTGTGACAAAATAGAGTGCTCCAATTGGTGTGGTTCGACCTGGGTTCGACCTGTTGAATAGGTCGAACCAAGACTGGTTTGGTCGAATCGGTGTTCTGGAAAAATAGAGTGCTCTGAGTTGTCGGGTTCGACCATGGTTCGACCTGTGGGACAAGTCGAATAATCTGCAGTTTGGTCGAACCGATGCTGCAATATTTTCTGATCGTGTCCAGTGTGTTGGTTCGACCTCCCCTATATGGTTCGACCTTCAATGTTGGTCAAACCATGTTCGAACCTTGCCCTATACATGTTCAAATTTGATTCCGGCCTCATAGGTCCCTCGTACTGCGTTCCCGACCTTAATGTGATAGCGTTGCAGGACCTTGAATTCTCAATACTTTGAGACGGGAACTTTCCCTTTTCAAGAGTTTGAGTAAGCTTGTTAACACTTCCTGCCATCTCCCTCATCAGTAACGTAAGGTCCTTCACCTGCTTAGATATAACCTCATGGTTTGCATCGATTTTCTTTTCAAGTTTGGCCTCAAGACGGTTAACTCTTTCATCATTATTGGCCATATACCTGTTTACAGTATTCTCAAGACCCGGTTTCTCTTCTTCCACCTTTGCACCCGGTTCAACACCCATCAGAGGTTGAATCGCATTATTCGGATTGCTCCATAAGAACTTCGGCCTTCTAGGCTGTTGATAACCACCAGGTGGACCATGATTATTAAAGTATACTCGATAGTTCCCTTGGTAATTCCGATTTCCTTGATCTGGATACCTAGTCCCTTGAATACTTTGACCCATGGCATAGTGTGCCTCTTCCAACTCCTCTTGGATTGGTCCCTCATTCTTTAACTCCTGCTGCATGATTGGTACGCGCTGAGATAATTCGCTGATTTGCTTCTGTTGGGATTCAAGTAGCTTATTGATATTGGACAAGCTAGAGACGATCTCATCCTCTCTACTTGTTTTAACCATTGCTTGTTCAACCTTAGCTACCTTACCAAGGACATAAGTACCTCTAACTCTATCAGTTGGCCAATCCCTCGAATTCATCGAAATATCTTCAAACAACTTTTCGGCCTCTACGGATGACTTTGTAAGCAATGCTCCATTAGAGGAAGCATCCAATAACACTCGTGAATCACAGTCCAATCCATTGTAGAATATACTGATGTATTGAGCTTTAGATAGCCCATGTTGAGGACACTTCCTAAGCATGTCCTTGAATCTATCCCATGCTTCATGAAATTTTTCTCCTCCACCCATAGCGAATTGGTTAATGTCTTGCTTCATCTTAAACACCTTTGAAGGTGGCATGTACCTCTCCAAGAACCTTAACTTCAGTTGCTCCCAAGTGGTGCACTCAGCTGCGTTGATAGTGTCGTACCAATCTCTCGCCTTTTCAGTAAGCGAGAATTTGAATAAAAGGATCTTCCTTGCATCTTCATGTTCTCCTGTGTCTTTTTGAGTACTTGCATAGCCCAAGAACTTATTCAAATGCTGCTGCGGATCCTCGAAAGACCCTCCTGAAAAGGAGTTCCTTTCTATCATGCTAATAAGAGCGGGATGAAGATCGAAAGCTGAATTAGTTCCCCTTGCTCCTAGAAGCCCAAAATTTCCAGCCCCATTGTTTCTGAAAACCTCTCGGATGGCTAGATTATCTGGATTCGCTGCCATGTTGACTGTTCTTACTCCCGAATTAACTTCAGTTGTAGCTTCAATCGTCTGCGAATTCTGCTCGTCAACTTCAACTCTAAAATTCAGAGCTTCAGTTGGATCAATAGTCTTTGCCTTGCTCTTCTTCTTCTTCTTCTTCTTTCTTGACGATGCTCCGATTTCAGGATTGTAGGGTTCAAGTTCACCTTTCTTTGATCTCGTGAGCATGCACCTAAAAAGAACTAGAATTAAAATAACAAAACAAGAAAAATAGCCTTAACAAACTAGAAATAACAAAAAGATATTTTAAGCCGCCCCGGCAACGGCGCCAAAAACTTGATGGGCGTTTTCTCAACACACAATTAATCCCCAAGTATGAAGTATATCAATTGTAGTTTCGAAGGTGACCAAGTTAAATATCGAATCCACAGGACGGATAAATATCACTTTAGTTATTTTCTAGCAATTATGACTATGTTGAAAATTGTAATTTTGGTTTGTAAACTAAGTAATAATTAAAATAACAATTAAAATAACAAGAACAAGAAAATAGTAGTTGTGATCAAATAAGATAATAGGTAGTTCGTCAAGCCATCCAATTTCATTTCTTTAATTCATACTTTCGTGTGTTGATGTCCGACTCTGCCTTGTGGTTTATGGACGCATCGCTAGACCATACAAATCTATTCTATAGACACAAATAGATAAGCTTTTTAAACGTGTGAATATCCTCAGAGCAAGGCGTATACTTTACCTCCCTTTCTAGGTACTATCATAATCAATTATTTCCCGTGCACTTAGTACTCTAACCCGATTTGATCTCCCTTTTTAAGTACTATAAAGTTATACTCTTTATCCTACTTATTAACCCGAATTCAATTCAATTAATAAGTATTCATATAAGATAGTTCTAATAAGACTTCGGAATCACTTCACTTAGAATTATAACAATAAACCCTGCTCAACAGTGAACGCACTCAACCAATAACCATGTCATGCATTCAGACTCTACACAACGATTATTGATGCACAAAACAACTATGAGTATGGATTAAAAATGTGCAATCTTATATAAAATAAACCACAAGTAGTGTTGTACGAAGTATACACACGAAATACAAATTAACTCATGAAACCTTCATAACCCTAGAACTACCGAAGTGGCTCTAGCCCATGATTGATCTAAGAACAACCATGGCTAGTTAGACCAATCTTACTTGAAACTCCAGCTGAACCTCTGTCTCAGCTCTCCTACTCTCCTCTTGTAATGTGTTGTTGGCGACGATCCCTATCTTTTCTCGTACTCTTCGTGTCGTCATTGTTTTTTTGACTGCATGAGCCTCATTTTATACTTGTAATCACGTCTCTAGGGCTTGGAATGGGCTTTTCAAGTGATCCCACGCGTTTTGGCCTCGAAAATCCGGATAAGGTAAGTTTCTGTATTTTGGTTCGACCTCGTCAAACAGGTCGAACCACCGGCCACAAGTCGAACCACAGGTCGAACCCTGCTACTGGACACATTCTGCACTTGGTTCGACCTCTTGTACAGGTCGAACCACTCCCTCTTTGGTCGAACCCCAGGTCGAACCTCACCACTGGACAATTTCTGCTCCCAGTTCGACCAACTGTTAGGTCGAACCCCAACGTCGTGGTCGAACCCATCTTCTCGCGAACTGGTTCGACCATGGTTCGACCTGATGAACAGGTCGAACCCCTTGAGTCGTGGTCGAACCTTCCTTCTGCAACTTTTCAATGCTGGTTCGACCTGTAGAAGAAGTCGAACCCTCTTCCATCAGGTCGAACCCTACTCTTTCCTTGGCGGTTCGCGTGATCTCAACTTCGTCTCTTCGATTCTTGGCACTTTCACTCCGTTTTTGCTATGAAAACCACTTAAATAGCTCCACTAACACCTGATTCATGCTAATTCACAATATATATAGGTTTTTCACCTATTTCCACCTCAAAACTCTCCAAAACTAGCACAAAACATGGTGCCAAACTTGTGAATTTACAAACTCATCATATGATTTGCTACCCCCGTTTTCATAGCCTAGTAGTCCTAATATCTAAATCTTCATACATTGTCGAGTTCAAATCCATAGGGTCACTCGGGAATAGTTTAATCTAGAGGTCGTATCCTAGGTTGTTAAACTTAAGGATATTTCGAGTTAACTAGTCGTATTGTTAGCTTAGGGGCTTGAGTTTATGAACTTGTTGGTATTTTAGGAATTTCATATTTGTGAATTAGGATACGGGAGGGGATCAAATCCTTGGACTAGGTTTATTTTTATTTATTATCTTAATTTTATATTTTTGCTATTTTAATTATTTATTTTCATGTTTAATAGTTGTTAGAATTTAATTCAAACCCCCTCTGGTTACTTTTGAAAACACTTTAAATTCAATTACTCCCTGTGGGTTCGACCTTTACTTACCCTACTACATTCTTAGTGGGTTTTTTTGGAAAAATTACAAATATTATATTTGGGTGCCGGCGACAGCACATCAACAAGTGGGCTCAACATCATCTGGTAAGGGATACTTGGTTGAGGCATTAAATAATTTGGGTTTGAAGATACCTCGTTGACTACGTATGACCGTATGATGGGATCGATCTGGGATAAGTGCTTGAACGTGTAGTGATGGTTGAGTTGGCTCATCAGAAAGAGTTGGCAATGATGGTGTGTCTGGTGGTGGTGGTAAAGGTGGAGTATTTGATTGAGCTGGTGCATGCACTGCTAGTATGACGGAGTCAGATTGAGATTCTTCCACAGATTGCCTATTTGACCAAGTTGTTGCTGGGAAAGAATTTTTAACAAATCTGACATGTCGAGATAAAAATATGCGATTATTCTCAACATCAAAACATTTATAAGCACTTTGACTTGTGGAATAGCCTAGAAATAAACATGGACGTGATGGGTAGTCGAGTTTTCCAGAAGCATAAGGTTTTAACCATGGAAAGCACAAACAACCAAACACACGCAACTTTTGTAAGTTCGGATGCCTTTTAAATAACATCTCAAATTGATTACGCCCCTGCAAAACAACTGTAGGTAGACGATTTATTAAGTAAATGGCTGTTTGCAAGGCGTGCGACCAATACTTCGCAGGCAGGCTTGCATGATGTAGTAAAGCACGACCAATTTTCAAAATATACCTGTGTCATCGTTCAACTGTCCCATTTTGCTGTGGTATGTACGGAGCAGTTGAGAGCCAACTAATACCATTAGCATTTAAATAAGACTTTAATGCCAAGAATTTCCCACCGTTGTCACTATAAAGATTTTTGATCGAATGATCAAACTGTTTCTCCACCAACGTACAAAATTGGTAAAAAATGGAAGACACCTGTGATTTAGTTGCAATAGAAAAAAGCCAACTGTATTTTGTGAAGTGATCCACAAACAAGATATAAAAATGTGATCCATCCATAGATGTGGTAAATGGACCCCAAACATCAGAGTAAACATAATTTAATGAGCAGAAATGAGAGAAGTCTCACAAAATGGTAGACGACAAGTCTTGCTAACATGACAAGATTCACAAGTGTTTGGCAAAAAATTCCTCTTATTCAAAACTGGTAAGTTGAAACTAGAAACAATGTGATGACAATTCTTTGATGGTGGATGACCAAGTTGTGCGTGCCACACGGACTGAGTAGCACGAACTCCAACAGCTGCAAAGTTTGCTTTAAAATGGGATTGTGGGGCTTTAATATGATACACGCCATCACTGCATTGGCCTCGAGCCAGTGGCGCCCCCGTAGCCTGATCCTTGACCAGAAAATAAGATGGATAGAATTCCATGGAGACATCTTTATCTTTAGTGAACTGATGTACAGATAAGAGGTTTTGATTTGCAGTTGGCACATGTAAAACTTTTGATAATGTAAAATTCCTAGAAGGAAACTTTACTAAAGATGTACCAGTATTTTTGATATGAAGGCCAGAGCCATCTGCAAGTTGAACCTCCTCAGTGCCATCATACTCCGAATGAATTGTTAAGTTGTTTAAATCTGCAGTAAGATTGTGAGAAGCTCCATAATCCACTAGCCAAGATTGAGATGGGGACAAAGATGTAGGTGAACGAGCAACATTAGCCAAGGCATTAAGTTTCTTACAATAAGGTGCAATGTGACCTGGATAACCATATAGTTGACAAACAACGGGAGTTCCATTTTAGGAAGAATTGCTACCATTTTGTTTTGGTCCGGAGTTGAAACCGCCTCTGTGGTTGGAGTTTCTCCCTCCTCTGTTTGAAGTACCACGATTGTTGAAAATTTTGAAATTTCTAGAGTATGTGGGCTCTTTTGTGGACCCACCAAAGTCTGTTGCAACATTAGCAGTTGCCACCAAATTGGAGTTGTGGAGCTCGATTTGCTGAAGATAAGCTTCTTGAGCAATTACTTTTTCGTGGAGTTCAGAGAATGAAATTGGTGTGTCACGGGCTTGTATGAACGATGCCAATTCACGATAATTAGGCCGAGGCCATCTAAGACATAAAAGACAACATCATCATCAGATAAGCGATGATCAATAACGGTAAGTTCATCGACTTTAGATTTGACTTGTTGAAGGAATTCAGATGCAGATAAGGAACCCAATTGTATTTTGGCGAGATTTTTCTTAAGTTGAAAAACCCGAGAACGAGACTTGCTAGCAAATGTCTGATTGAGAGTGATCCATGCCTCAGCCGCCGATGGTGATGCAGCGACTAGAGAGTGGATTTCGGGTGATAAGGACCCTAGAATTGCAGCCAATAATAGTTGGTCCTGCTGAAACCAAGTAGAGTAATTTACAGCATCTGTCTTTGGGGTTGCAGCGAGATCGAGATGATTGCTTAGGTTGAGACCATTGAGTAGTGCAGAGATATGAGCTCGCCATGTTACATAGTTGGAAGCGTTGAGTTTGATTGGAAGGTTCTGTTTGATTGGGATGATGGTTGTTGCAGCAGTAGCGTTAGTGGCCATGGTGATAGAATATAGGATGTGCTCTTTAGAGTCTTACTGGCGTCTGATACCATATAAGAGATATAAGAGGTGAGAAATGTGAATAATGTTTTCTGTTTATTTCATTACATCAGTGGGTGCTTATATACAAAAATACATCATAACCTATATTTACAATTAAGGAAAGTTAATTAATTACAATTAATAGAAATAATAGAGAATGAATGCAGACTGTAAAAGATCAGAAACAGTAGCAAATCATGCGGGATGATTTTCAGTCGGATATTCTTTAATACATTTAATGCAGTCAAACCTGACATAATCATGCTTCCATTATTGTCGTCCTTTATCTGACAGTTATGGGGGTAATTTGGGGAGTCCATTAAATAGTGGCTACTAAAAATTATTTTTAACGGAGGTGGCTATTTAAAATTGTACTTAGTGAATAGTGGCTACTAAAATTTTGGACCCTTTTAGTTGTCTTTCCATTGGCCACATCATGGGATAATTTTACATTTTCGAAATTAATTATTATTTTTTTAAAAAAATTATTATTTTTTAAACTTTTTATAAAATTATTATTATTTTTAAACGTTATTACTTTTCATTATATTGTAATTTATCCATTAAACAATTCACAACATCATTAACACTTTGGCAAAGACTTGTATGGAACCGTCTCACGTAAGGGCTTACGTGAGACGGATAGAAAGTTATAAATCCTATAATAAAAAGTGATATTCAAGTAATGAAAAATGATAATACTATTTCATGAATAATTTATAATATAATTGAAAAGTAATAGCATTTTATAGTGAAAGTGGTAACATTTTATAGCGAAAGTTATAACTAATTTGAAAAATATAAAATGGTCTCACGTGAAAAGGTCTCACGCAAGATCTACCCTAACACTTTTTATTAATTGAGTATTACAATACTTTTTTTCTTTTTTTTATAAAAGGTCATCATTTTTTATATGTCTCAATGAAGTCTTTTTTGAGACGATCTCAAACAAGTTTTTGTTATTTAAATTAAATGTCATTAGAAATAAAAGCTAATACTTTGGATAATTTGATGAGTGATATTTTCACCTATATTTTAGTGTCTTTTTATGTGTGTTTTCATGTATTTTTATCAGTATTCATGTGCTTTTTGGTGGAGTTATATGTTTTTATGGAATTGAGTGTGAATGAACTTAATCATATGTAAAATAGGTGAAAAAGGAGCAAAAATGGAGACAGAAGATAAAACGAAGAAGAAGAAACAGGGTAGCAGCAACACGACTGCCCGTGTCAGGCGCACGAGTCGTGTCGCAGCACACGGCCCGTGTAGCCAACACGGGCCTGTAAGGGAAAACCGTGTGGGAACATTAATTTATCCAACACGGCAACCCATTGGCCGTGCGTCAGCAAACGACTCATGTACCGTCTTGAGTGAAGGTTGACCGATAAATCCTGACACGACTCGACTCGTGCTGCAGCACACGAGTCGTGTCGGTGCCAGAACAGGAAATTTTTACACATCTTCTAGAAGGTCTCCAAGGGGTATATATACCAATTCATTCAACATTTTGGTAGATGAGAATCCGAAATTTAGCTGCTCACACACCTCACATACCAATTTCTTCATTTTACACCATATCCTTCATCAAATTCATCCATCTAATCACTCCATCATCATCCTACCATCAATTTCTACATCCAAGTGAAGGAAAATAATCAAGGAAGAGAGGAAAGTGCAAAGAAGGGAAGGAGATCACCATTGAAGATAGATCAAGGGAGTTTTCATTCAATCTTTGTGTTAAACCTCATAGTTTTATCATGATTTGTAAGGATTTAATTGTCTATGTTAATTTTTTTATAATATGGTAGGCTAATCTCCCTTGTGAGATTAGCAACATGAGAGTTGTTGGATAATTTTGGAATTTGTGTATTTGAATTCATATGTTGATTGGATCTATGATTTTCCATCATTGATTATTAATTGCTTGATTTGTATTGATGATTTGTATGTTTAGTTGTTCTAAATATGTGATTAGATTGAGAAATCAATTATGTGCTTAGAATTATTGAGTGAATCATTTCATCAAACACTTCATGTGCATTATAAATTGTAAAGAGATTGAGAAATCCTTTAGAGTTTAGAACCCTTTGATAGAACATATGATTGGTTTGATCGAGATGTTGATTAATCGTGTGAAGGGACTCTCATTTCAAGCTTAGTACCTAGTTAGAATTGTTTGAGTGAGAGCCAACTCATTGAGCTATGTTTAGAACCATATCATATCCATCTTGAGAGGGAGTTTAGATGATCTTAGTGTTGGCCCTTAGTCTTCAATCCATGATTCATGTGAATTCGATGCATTTACCCTAGGATTTTCACTTCTTAATTGTTGTTAATCTCACTTTTACTTAATTTGGAAAATCACTTTTCATCCATCTATCTTGTTTGCTAATCATTGCTTGCTTGCTTTGATTGATTTAATTTCTTGTTTGATCAAACTATCCATTGATGATTCATCTCTATAAAATTGCGATAAACATGATCTCATTTAAGCTCTAGCGCCGACCTCCCTGTGGTTCGATAAATTATTTTAATTGGTCATTCCTACTACGCTAATCATAATTTAAATAAAAATAATAATTTTCTTAGTTAATTAGAGATTCATATTCTAGATATTTTAATTGATTTTTCAATAAAAATAATATTCCATCCATCCATCTGAACTTTCACCTCTATTTTGTAGGGTGCAATGTATTACTCATAGTTTTATTTTAGTTAATAGTATTACACTACATTTAATAAAATGTTCTAAATATTTAACCTCAACTATACAACAAATTTTTTTAAATTATCATTAATTTTACACACATAATATATTTAATAATTTATTTATTAAAAAATAATTTAATTAGCTCATAAAATTTACTCCCTCCATCCCGGTGAAAGATTACCGGTTGCTTTTTGCACATGAATTAAGGAGTATTATTATTTTATGTATAGTGGATAATTGTATTAGTAGTGAGTGGTGGCCATATGTGAGTCTTTTTTACTAAAAGAGAAAAATGAGGACATTTGGATGTGACACCCAGTATAGTAAAATGGTGGTCTTTCGGTAGGATAGAGGGAGTAATAAAGTTCGTCAAAAGTAGAATTTCATAATTTTAGTAAAAAACTAAGAATTGGTTTCTTGATTTTCCAGATGCACAAGGTATAAGAATTGATTTCTTGATTTTCCAGATGCACAAGGTATATAAGAATATAACATTTTATTCTAAAAAGTATACATTTTAATTAATAAATGTATAATTTTTTCATTTAACATGTCTACTGAAATATGAATAATATAGACGTTTGATTAAAAAAAATACTCCTAAGATTTTTTTCTCAGAAAATCAAGAGTATACGTTCTTATATTAAAGAGTATAACATTTAATACTAAAATGTAAAATTTAGATTAACGTGGAATTTGAGGTCACGGTGTATCGAGAACACAAGTTTTAGCTATAACAGAGTAGAATTTAATGGATTTAAAATTAAATACAAAATAAAATTCAAAATTGTAAGTTATAAAGAAAGAGAGCTATATAATTTTAAATTGTGTGTATCATGTCCTATATTTTTCATAGGTGGTAGCATTTGGGACCATTTTGATATTAAAGTTAGTAGGAATTATATTTCTTGGGGGCTCCGAATAGCATGCAGCAATTTACTATGCCAAATCAATTTAACAATTTTGTCCATTAATACACAACCCCACTTGCAATTCCCAATTTGTACAAATATTTTTTACTACTATAAATGATACACTTAGTACAAACTTACCCAATACACACAATACACTTAGTTCAAACTTCAAACGAGCATCTTAATTACCTAATTATCCATTTAATTTCTTTAAAATTAAGAAGAATAAATGCACGCTTTAATTTTTAAAAGAGAGGTACATCCTCTTAATTATGAAATAAAATAATATAATGAACAAAATGAACTATCGCAATTGATATGATAAAAGGGAATTTTATTGATTCAAGACTTGAAAAATGAGTAAACTATCAATACGGTCTGAATTATTTTTTTAATCAATCTGAGGCCTGAAATATGTATAATTATCAATTCGGGGCCTGAATTTAGGCCCTAAATTGATAAAATATGAGATAATATTTGATAAATTCAGGTCTTGAATTGATAATTTTACATATTTCTGATCCCGAATTAATAAAAAAATAATTAATGAGTCGCATTGATAATTTACTAATTTTTCAGATATTTAATTGATAAAATTCCGAAAAGGGGCAACACTTATTACTTGCGTGTGAAACTGTATGGTGTGATAATTTTATTTTTTATCATTATTATTCACTAATTATGTCATTGATTTTTATTTATAATACACTTGTTAATAATATAGTTCACTTCTTTATTAATCAAGATTTTTAATTAAAATATTATCCCTCCTTATATTTAAAAAAAAAAACCTACAAAATGGGACGCTTAGACCATCTACTGTTGTTGCTTACATTTTACCATACATTTAACTCTAAAATGCAATCAACTTAATAATTCACTTTAGTAGTTTGTTCTATTTTCACTTTATAAATTAAAATATTAATATTATTTGTAGTTATTTTATAAAAACATAAATTATTTTTCATCTTTATTTTTTATTTTAAATACAAAAATAATAAGATAAAAATATTAATATGCATAGAATTAAAATAACATTTTACTTAAACAGAATTAAAATTAAGACAATATTTTAAATTAGAATTTTGATGTGCAAATTAATATTTATTTCAATGAGCTTTTTAACTCTCAAACCCGAATTCCAACCCATAAAAAGCAGGAGGCAAAATTAGATTGAAATGGAATGCTCCATTAATGGATGATACGTACATTAGTGTATTTTAATGTTTTTTACAACCATAAGTGCACTATCCGTTAAGTCTACCCAGCAATTCCGACTATATATATATATATATATATATATATATATATATATATATATATATATATATATATATATATATATATATATATTCCACACTAATTATATATATACTAGTATGAATCCCGTGTATTACAAGGATTATAAATTTACAAATTTAAAAAATATAATTTAAGTTTAGTATAAGTATTTATTCAATAATTTTAAAAAAATATAATTCAAGTTTAATATTTATTCAATTATTATATAATATAAATTTATATTGAAAAATAAAATTCAATTTATATACACTTAAGAGTGAATTTGCTTCCATTGGTAAAAACTTAATATAATTGTTAAATTGATTTATCAAAAAATTTTAAAAAAATAAATTTATTGAACTGATTTTTCAAAATTTGTTACGATTGTTGTTGCAAATTAAATTAATAAAAAAATTTAAAATATGTTAATATAATCATTAAAGAAAAATATTTATAATAAAGTTAATTAATAAAAAAAATAGATTCAATATAAATCAATTAAACTAAATTAAAAAAATAACAAAATTAATTTTTAAAATTATAATATTAATCATGAAAAAAAATTAATAACGTGAACAAATCAAAAGATTAAAATATAATAAGAAAATTTAAAAGAATTAAAATAATTAAAAAAAACTAATTAAAAAAATTTTAAAAATATAAAAAAATCTGTTTGAAATTAATCAGTTCAAAATTTAAATAATAATAATAATAATAATAGATATCTTTTTTCATAACTTGAATATAGAACTTGAAAGAAAACTTTTGTTCTTTATGTGTATATAATACATAAATAATAGGTGGAGAATAGGTTATTTGCCAAAAAATTCACATGAAAAACTCTAAAAAATAAATAAAAAATAAAAATACAAACAATTTTTTTAATAAAATAAAAAAATCAAAAGAGAATTTAAAAAATAGAAAAAAATAGAAAAAATTAATCAATAAAAAAAGGAAAACTTTTTTTAAAAAGTGAAGATAGCTATTGTTCGTCATGATAAATAATTTATGTGAACAAATAAATAAGGAGTCTTATTATACTGGCGGGGAGGGATGATTTTTTTTTATTTTATTTTTTTATGTTTCTAAATAAGATTTGATTTATTTTTTATTTGATCTAATCTAATCATATAAATATTCAAATCTTAGAAAAAAATTTATAAGATAATTTATGTATTTATCACTAAATATTAATTTGTAATTATTATTAAAATTAAAATTAATTCAGGTGATGATATATCACTAAAATTTAAAATTTCTAGTAAATTTAACCATGAAAAAATAAAAGGTTAAAAATTACTAATAAAAAAATAGAATTAAAACAAAAAATAAATAAATAGAAAAAATAATCTAAAGAGAAATCATAAAAAAAATTAATTAAAAAAAATAAAAGTATTAATGAAAAAAATAAAAGATTAAAAATTACATACTAATAAAAAATTAAAAACAAAATAACAAAATTAAAATAAAAAAATTAATAAAAAAAAGATAATCAAAAAGAGAATTTAAAAACAATAAAAGAAAGAGCAAAAAATATAAAAATAAAAAATATCACATCTATATTTGATCTTAAAAAAATTATTTATGTATCATTAAGTTTTAATGTTGGTGAAAATATATTTCCATTACTAACAGGTACAATTTATACACCATAATTACTAATAGATACATTAGATTTAAAATATTATTAATTAATACATTAGTAATGAGTAAAATATCATTCTTACCCTTATTTTAATTATCTTCAAAACTAATTTAAAAATGATAGATATTTAATGTAATATTAAAGAGAAAAATCATCCCATGATTCTTTCCTTAAAAATAGGTGGAAGTTTGCGTTGATTGAAAGCCCAATATTACTACCTTATCCATACTTCTATTCAGAAATTTATATATATATATATATATATATATATATATATATATATATATATATATATATATATATATATATATATATATATATATATATATATATTTATGTTCTTAGTTTAATAATCAATTTGTGTTCAGAAATTTATATATGCGGTGTTCAAGATATTTGTGTTCAAAATTTAATAATCAAATTTCTATCACTCACAACGTTCAAAAAGAATTTAATTAACTTGTCTTCAGAAATTTATATACTTTGACTTGTGTTTAGAAATTTATATATGTGCTATTCAGGATATTTGTGTTCAGAATTTAATAATCAATTTCTCTCACTCACACCGTTCAACGATTTACTGAGTAAAACCCTTAATTGTGTTTAGAAATATATATACCATGATATTCAGAAATATATATACATGATATTCAGGATATTTGTGCTAAGGACAAAATAACAATGCAGAAGAATAAGATCACCATTATCAAAGTCAAAAATTCGACTTCACATTAATGGAGAGATGAGAACAATTAATTGGTCAAACGCACTATTAATATCATTAAAAAAATGCTGTTGAGATTCAATTTTACAAACAACCTGATAGAGAGAGAGGGAATACGTACTCCTACATCAAAAAATTATGACGACAACGGTAGATAGAAAGGGGAGGAGAGAGTGATGCATCAGAAAATTATGACGACGACGGTAGACAGAAAGGGGAGGAGAGAGTGATTACAGCGTAGATTAAAAGGAAATCTCGGAATGAACGTTATATACTTTGAGATTATATTTCATTATTATATAGGGATATTTAGGTATCTAATACTAATAAATTGTATGTATTAGGAAATCTCGGAATGGACGTTATATACTTTGAGATTATATTTCATTATTATATAGGGATATCTAGGTATCTGATACTAATAAATTGTATGTATTAATAATATTTTTATCTTAATGTATCTACTGGTAATATTAATATATATTTTGTACTAGATAGTAATAAATCCTAAAAAAATTAAAACAAATAAAATTAAAAAAAATATCGAAATATTAAAAACAATCTTTAAAAAAATATAAAAGAAAAATTATAATAAAATTAATATATATTATTAAAAAATAAAAAATAAATTTATTATAGATAAATTAAAATAATTAAGAAAAGAATAGGAAGTCATAACAAAATTAATTAAATAAATTTTAAAGACCATAGAAAAAAATAATAATAACGTAAAAAAAAATTTAAAAATTACATACAAATAATTAAAAAAATAATTAAAACCAAAAATAAATAAATATATAAATATAATCAAAGTGAAAACATAATATAATTACTTAAAAATTTTATAAAATTAACCATGAAAAAAAAGTTAATTATGTAAAATAAATTAAAAGTCTAAAAAATTATGTACAAACAAAAAAACTAAAATAGAAGAAAAATTAAATTAAAAAAATAATAAAAAAATTATATAATTAACCATGAAAGAAATATTAATTACGTAAAAAAAATTAAAAGATTATAAAATTACACTCTAAAAAAATTAAAACCAATAAATAAATAAATTAATTAATTAATATAAAAGAACAAAAAAAAAATCAATAAAAATAATAATAATTAAAAACGGATACCTTTATTTAAAATTTGAAAAAAACTTTTGTTCGTCATGACTCATGATATGTGTGTAAAACAAATGACTAAAGACTCTTATTTATAGGTGGAGAATGGATAAATTTTCTAAATCTTAAAGGAAATATATATATTTATCTATATTAATTTTTAGTTAATATTTTGATTTGATGATAACATATTCAAATCTTAAAATAATATATGTATTTATCTATATTAAATTTTAATTAATAATTACAATAATTGAGATTTTTTAATTTTAATTAAAATTAAAATAATTGAGATTAATTCTGATGGCGACACCTCATCAAAATTAAACTCTCCTTTAGTATATTAAAGATTTGGATCCTAATTATCGATTACTCTTTTACATATGGAAAACTACATTTTAAGGAGAAAAACTATTAATACTTTATTTGTTTTTTTTTTTAGATACCAAATTTTACTTTAGATTTAAAATAATCTCGTATATTTTATAGGTTTATTTTAGATAGTACAAACTTTTATTGTGAAAAAAAAGTACAATATATACTCCTTCCGTCCCACGTTAATCTTTACGCTTTTTAATTTGGTTTTTTTCAAGTTAAAGTTTACATTTTTTTTATCAAGTTGGCCCTACACAAAACAAATAATTATTTCATATATGGTCTACACCCAACACTAATACAATTGAGTTGATCTCCTGTGTCCTCGGGGACACACCGTGCCCCCATGGGAACACAAGAATAAAATATTAATTAATGGTAAAAACTAGTATTAAATTTTTGTGTTTCCATAGGGGCACAGTGTGTCCCGAGGACACACAAGATTTTGCCAATACAATTACCTACTTCACATAAAATATTATTTATCTCACTTTTCTATACATCAAAATATTATATTTCTTAATTTGCGTGCAAAAACAAACATAGAGAGAGTATTCATTTTCAATCTCTAACAAGTCACAAGGCTTATATGTATAGTATTATACTCCATCCGTCCCTAAGTAAGAGTTTTATTTTACCAATTTGGTTGTCCCATCCAAAAGATTTCATTTTCTTTTTTGGACATATGAGACCCACCCACAACCACTAATACAATTAAAACATGGGGCCCACACACCCACTAATACAACTACCACTACACATTAAATAATAATACTCCTTAATTCACGTGCCCAAAAGCAAATGAGACTCTTACCAATGGACGGAGAGAGTATATAATACTCCCTCCAGAAGTGTATAATATAAAATTTATTATTCGTAATAATTTCTTAAATAATGAAAATATAATAAAATGATATAAAGATTATTAAATTATAAAAACAAATAAATTTAATAAAATTCGGTTTGGTTAATTGAAATAACCGATCGAAATAATTTGGTTCGATTTTATATGAGCTTTGTATAATATATTGGTTTGGTTTTGAATTTTTGAAAAATTGTTATGTGATTTTCAAATGATGAAAAATGATAACAGTGCTGTAAATTATTTCATTAACAAATTATTGTATAAATAAAAAATTATAACATTTTTTTTAAAAAAGTGATAATGTCTTCAATAAAAAGTGATATAGTGTCAAAAAATTTCGAGTTGATTGTAGCCCATCAGAATCTTCCAAGAAGAATTCTAATCCATCATACACAAGACTCTGAGTTGATATATCGTGATAGAGTTAATCAACTTAATAGAAGAAATTAAAAAGAACTATTATAATTTTTTTCTAATTTTGAAAAAAAAGATTCGAAGAAAATTAATACTCATTAATTTTAATAAGAACTATTATAATTTTTTTCAAATTTTGAAAGATTTCATCAATTTATTTTAATTGTTTCGATGCAGATGAAATGTACTATGGTAAATACGGTAAAAGGAAAATACAAAGGATTTAGGGTTTAGGATTTAGAGTTTAGGGTTAAGATTTTTGTTTTTATTTTACTATATTGGGTATTCTAATAATATAATTTTCTCATTCTACTAAAAGAGACCAACATATGGAACACCATTCATTATTCATACAATTACTCATTACACATAAAATAATAATATTTCTTAATCCACACACAAAAAGCAAATAAAAACTTATATATGGATGGGATATAGAGAGTATGAATTTTTTTTAATGAGGATATTGCTAATAAATTGTATAAAATTTTTATTTATTAGTGTAAAGTGTTTTTTTTTTATTAATTAGGGATAATTGCACATTTGATCCTATGTGAGCAGTATCATTTCATTTTATTTTATTTTTTTGTATTAAAAGTTAAAATTTTGTTCCATGTGATTAAATTTTGTAAAGAAACAATTTAATGTTCTTACCCTCTATTTAGTTACATTTTATTTATTCAACAGTTTTCGTCTAAAACATTAACAATAGGAACCAAAATTACAACTTTTTGATTAAAAAAATTAGGAACTAAAAATGAAATGAGAGTGTTTATATTAAATTAAAATAGTAAAATTTTCTTTAATAAATGTATACTATATTTTAAATTTGGGCGGACTGATTAGCATTTGTGTATCGGGTACAGCCGCATTCTCATAACATTTTGGAAGGCAAGCCCAAATAACTAATTTTTAATGTTGAAATTATTGTCACCCATCAAATAATTTGTATAACATCCATACCCATTTGTCCATTTTTTTGATCAAAATACCCCTATTCTGTTTGAATGCTATGTCGGGATTTCGACACCAATTTCGACATTCGATGAAACACTCCTACCTTGTCGGAATGCTATATCGGAGTTCCGACACGAAATCCGACAATCAATGATGTCGGAAGTAGTGTCGGAATTGTTGGGATAAGCAGATCCACATTCATTCCTAAGGGACAAATAAAGAAGTGCATAAAAAGCACAACACAAGAATTTACGTGGAAAACTTAAAAATCGGAGAAAAATCACGGACCGAGAAAATACTACTATGTAAATTTTTTTTAGAATCACACAGAATTTCTCTCTCCCGACCCCAATCCCTACACTCTTACAAAACTTTGACTAATTCTCACCTTTTTTCCTATTCTCACAAAACTTTGACTAATTCTCACATTTCTCCCCATTCTCACAATCGAGAATTCAAGAAAGGTTTTTAACTAAAATCAAACACAAAGATTAAAGTGTACTTGATTGGTGCACTTAACATCAAAACTAGGGACCTCCTTAAATAGCATAAGAAATCCTCCCCCTTTTGATCTCACATCTGATGTGGGACAAAAAACCAACCTTAATTTATTTTGACAAAACCAATAATCTCTACCTTGTCAAAATAAAAGAAGATTCATTGTCTTCACCGACATCATTCTCAACCCCGAGAATCCCTTAGAATTAACCATTCTAAGAATCATTGTCTTCACCGACAATCCATTCTTAATTTCGAGAATCCTACTCCACCATATGAGTAGACCACTTAGAATCAACCATTCTAAGAATTTCTTGCGGCACATATTGAAAACACCTGCTGCTATTTATGGTGATACTTCCAGCACTTGGCTACTCCTGGAAGTCCATCAGCCATCTATATACATCCACCACACACCCTACATCACCTGCCAAGTTAATGTCCGTGTACAAACTTTTTGACCAGCTAATATTATTACATTACATCCATTTCCATGATAACTGAACATGTCATAAGGATCCCCAATAATATTAACTCAGCATTCGGAGTTGTCATCACACCAACTCCTCCTTGACCAGCAACGTCACCATTGCTCTACCTTAAGCAATTACCGTGCCATCGCTCCACCGCAATTACCACTATGTTTGACCGAACCCTTTTTTCTACTGAAATTGTCATCACTTGAATACGATTCCAACTCTCCGAAATTCACGATGCTTTTCACTTGTCGGTCCACAACTCTTTACCAATCTAGCATCCCCGATACCAAGTACCATTGTAACAACAAATTTTGTATTTATGATGAAATAAATACAAATTGAGTACAAAGATAATTTCAGATAGATTTAATATAAAAGATAATGTAAACTGGTTACAATCTCAATCAATCATCTGATTCTTCTCTCGAACCAATTTGGACTTGACTTTGACTTGTTGACTATGTATTAACTGCGTTGACTGTGTTGACAGTGTGTGTTGAGCCGAATCTTCGGATGAAGCTTGTCCGAGCTTGGATGTGTAGTCTTGACGTTGATCCTGTTGGCTTTCGATAATTTGGTTAACGTGAACCGTTAGAGTTCCATACATTTCTAACAGTCAGCGAAAGCAAGAAAACAAGAAATGTATTACCTTTTACCAGGGTATATTGGAGAAGATGAATTCTAGCCGGCAGCCTGCACATTCTCACCGTTTTGGACATAACTCTCTCATCCGATATCAGATTTGAGTGATCTACGCTCCAAAATGATTTTCTCTTACGTGGCTTTCCGTCAGTATATCACACGTTAAATTCTGAGGTCTACAGCAGGGATCATGAGGAGAAATTATAGTTGGGCCTCCATTGGGTTTAAGTATCCAAGCTTAGCCCAAAGCTTATACTTAAGTCCAATAATAATAATATATACCACTAAAATATTATTACTGCACTACCGTTCTAATGTCATAATTACGTTATGGGTTCCTTCTTATTATGAGCCCGACAGTCTCCCCATGTTTAAGATATACAATGCCCATTAATTAATTAAGTTACTGACAACTCAAATTAATTAATATCTCATTCGAGAGTAGTACCACTCAACCTCATTATCATGCCGGAATTAATCCACTTGCAAGATTTACATGATAATCCTTATGAGCTCCTCAAGGGGACATCATCAACCTATAACGGACAAGGATTCATTCTACAATCAACATCACACCATAGAGACATCACTATTTCCCAACTCACCGAGTTTATTAATTTAATACATATAAATCTCACCCATTGGTGAATCAAAGAGATATATATTGCCTTACGTGTCAAGGTTATTATATAGGGATTAAGAGCATGGACATCCATAATAACAGAGATCAAGTTCTTCTATATAGTCAGAATAAGTCGAACGATCTCATGCGGTCCTACTCAATACACACAAAGTGCACTAATGTGATTCTATAGCCAAGACAAGCTAATACCAAACCACACTACAACCATCCCGATAGAGAGTCCCCGTCTATCTCGGTTGTGAGCATCTGTTTATACTTTATAAGAAAATCGATAATATGATCTTCCACGTGTTGTCGCCCAATATATTATCTACAGTATAAAGTAAGTGGACTATTGCATCGTAAATTATAAGATGCAATCATTTGATCATATGATTCTCATTTTAAATAAATTGTTATAATATTGTTCATACAAAAATCTAGACTTTTAGTATACAATCCAACAGATCCGGAGGCGTCGAGCCTTTGTTTGGATTGAACGTTGACTTAAAGACTTCTTATGAAGAACATCGTTCAATTTGGTAGAACACCGTTGACTTCACAAAGACAGCTGTATGAGTCTGACTGAAAGAAACGTCGAATCTGAGGGGTTTAGCACCTTGATCTCAGGTCGAGTGTTGTTTCTGACCAACACTGGATCAAAGGCTGTTGACTTGAAGAATGTTGGATCGGAGAGGCTTGGTACCTTGATCTCTGATCGGGGGGCGGCTGGCTTGAAAAACGCCGGATCGGAGGAGCTTAGAATCTTGATCTCTGATCGGAGGTGGATGGCTGAAAGAACGCTGGATCGGAGGGGTTTAGCACCTTGATCTCTAATCGGAGGCTATTCTTCACTTGAAGATGCTTGAAGATCTCAAGGGAGCACTGCTTGTGTTCTTGATCTCTTCAGAAGCGTCTGCGTCTTCAGATGTTTTAGTGTGTCTGGAATTAATGGAGGATGGCTCCTTATATAGGTGGAGGGTAAGGAAGCCCCATAAATAACTCCCAATTTGATTGGTCAATAGCTGATTTGACCTAATTCTGCCGGCTTTGGCCTTTCCATGTATAACACAGTTTGATTGGTTGATCCTTGATTTGACCTAATTCTGCGACTTGGGCTTATTTGACTGGATCTGTCCCAATTATCAATTATTCACTAATTTATTTTAGGAATTTTTTTATTTATTTCCCTTAATAAATACTCCATCCGTCCCCTTGAAATGCATTCATTTACTTTTTGCACGTGGATTAAGGAGTATAATAATTTAATATATTTTGAGGTGAGAGAAATAATATTTTAAAGTGTAGTGGGTAGTTGTATTAGTGTTGAGTGTGGGGTCATGTGTGGTCACATCAATCTAAAAAAAAAAATAGATACTTTATAATGTGACGGACAAAAATAGAAAAATGGATACGTATTAAGGGGACGGAGGGAGTATATAATTAATTGATAATTATTACATTAATTTGCCATATATTTTTCTTTAATATGCAATAAAATTTAAGTGCCTACAAATGCCCTCGTGCATTTTGTTCACGGACGCCTTTGTGTTGAAGTGAACAAATTCCGTGAACAAATTGCGATAATCTATTCTTGATTAACATGATTGAATTTTATTATTTGCCTCACCAATTTAATATAAATAGCCTGAATTATGACTGAATTTAGTGAAGTGATAAGCTGCCTACGTACCTTTTTGAAGAAGATCAAGTCATAACGTTGTTTAAAGGACATGATTTGGTTTAGATGGGGGGTGCAGTACACATTTTATACTCATGCGGGCCAGGAGTAACATGTAGTTTAGGGTCGTGCATCATGGGGCGTTGAACTTGAATTTGCTAACAGTTTATACTCGTGTCAATGAGACTTGAATTTGAACTTGTAGACAGTTTATACTCGTGTCAAGGAGCCTTTTGTGAACATTTTCACTTATATCGAGGAGCTTTGTGTGTAGAGAGTTTATTTTCTTTCCAAGGAGATTTGATATGTAGATAGTTTATACTCATATCAAGGAGCGTAACTTGAGAATTTTAGATAGTTTAAACTCGTATCAAGGAGTATTATGTGAACATTTTTAGCTCGTGTCGAGGAGCGTAACATGTAGATAGTTTTAGCTCATATCAAGGAGCGTTGTGTGGATAATTTAAGCTTATATCAAGGAGCGTAATGTGTAGAGAGTTTCGTCTCTTCTCAAGGAGATTTAATTTGAGTTAGACAGTTTAAGCTCGTATCAAGGAGCATTGTGTGGATAGTTTTAGCTCATATCAAGGAGCATAATGTGTAGATAGTTTAGGCTCGTATCAAGAAGCATAATGTTGACATTTTTCGCTCATATCAAGGAAGCTTTGACTTGATTTATCAACAATCCATTGCCCCCAATCTTGGGATGCACTGTTTTCTCTTGCTTCCACTTCATTTTTATGAATCTTTATGGAAACTGCAGTCTTTGATTGCGGTTTCACTTCCACGAGCTCATCAGAAGGCATGTCTTCAAACTCATAATAGTCTTGAATAGAGGGTCATTCGATGTCATTTGATGTCAGAGTCAACTCTATATCGTGAGATCTTGTAGCCAATTCTTCAAAAGCTTTAGGTCGAATTCCTTGGAGTATGTAACGAAGATTCCACTGTATACCTTGAATGCACATTTCGATAGCTGAAATTTCTGATAGCTTTTCTTTGCAATTAAGGCTTAGGCTCCTCCGTCTATTGATGTAATCAATGACATATTCTTCACCACTTTGACAAATATTTGTTAGCTCTATCATGCTAACAGTTCTCCGTGTGATAAAAACGGTTGAGAAATACTTTTCCCATTTGCCCCAACTGTCGATGGAGTTGACTTTCAAGTTGATATACCAATCAAAGACATTTTCTTTTAGAAATTGGATGAATTATCTCACCATGTGATCTCCGTAGGTCCCCACATCATTGCATCTCTCGACGAAGTGCACCACATGTTGTCTTGGGTTGCCTTTGCCATCGAATTGTTGAAACTTGGGAGGTTGGTAGTCAGTTGGCATTCTCAAGTTGTCAATTCTCTTTGTATATGGCTTTTTGTAGGTGGCAGGAGATTTGGAGATTTCTTCAAACTTATCTTTTATCGTCTCTATGACAATGTTCTTTAATTGGTAGATATGAAGAATTCCGTCAGCTGAAACTTTTACTTTTTCCTCAACTTGCTTCTTTTCAGGTGAATGATGTTTCGTCGAGTCTTCTTCCTCGTGCTCATCCTCAACTTGTTTCTTATTTGCATAGCTTATCTCCACATTATCCATTTTCTTCATAAGTACGGAGATCTTTACATCTTGAGCTTCCATGTGCTTGTTGAGTCCTTCAATGGCTCTCATCATACTTGCGAGTTGATCCTCAATGGTCATAACACTTATCGTCATCACTGCAGCTTCAGTTGAGGCAGATGGTGAGCTTGGCGTGGAGCGAGGAGTTGTGCAGACAGAGTCATCATCACCATCTTTATCACCCTGCAATGGCTTATTGAGAGTAATCCCCACCACATGGTTTGTCTTTGAGGAGCCTTCGGGCATACTTCTTATAAAGTCTTTAACCTTGTCAATTTGCAACTCTGGAGGTTTTGATGCAATAGGCATTCTTATCGCAATCTTTAATGGAGTCATCATTTGAGTCTTCACAGCTTGCAGCTCTGAAGGCTTTGAGGTAGATGACCTTTTGATCGCGATCCTAAGAAGAGTCATTATTTGTGCTTGTAGAGAGAAGAGATGAGAGGTAGTGACGGTCCCACTGGGCGTGCCAAAATTTGTAACAATAAATTTTGTATTTATGATAAAATAAATACAAATTGAGTACAAAGATAATTTTAGATGGATTTAATATAAAAGATAATGTGAACTGGTTATAATCTCAATCAATCCTCTGATTCTTCTCTCGAACCAATTTGGACTTGACTTTGACTTGTTGACTATGTGTTGACTGCACTGACTGTGTTGACAGCGTGTGTGTTGAGCCTGATCTTTGGATGAAGCTTGTCCGAGCTCGGATGTGTAGTCTTGACGTTGATCCAGAGGCGTCGAGCCTTTGTATGGATTGAACGTTGACTTGAAGACTTCTTATGAAGAACGTCGTTCAATTTGGTAGAACACCGTTGACTTCACAAAGGCAGTTGGATGAGTCTGACTAGAAGAAATGTCGAATCTGAGGGATTTAACACCTTGATCTCAGGTCGAGTGTTGTTTCAGACCAACACTGGATCGGAGGCTGTTGACTTGAAGAATGCCGGATTGGAGGGGCTTAGCACCTTGATCTCTGATCGGGGATGGTTGGCTAGAAGAACGTTAGATCGGAGGGGCTTAGAATCTTGATCCTTGATCAGAGGCGGATGGCTGGAAGAACGCCGGATCAGAGGGGCTTAGCACCTTGATCTCTAATCGAAGGCTGTTCTTGACTTGAAGATGCTTGAAGATCTCAAGGGAGCACTGCTCATGTTCTTAATCTCTTCAGAAGCGTCTGCGTCTTCAGATGTTTTAGTGTGTCTTCAGAAGTCGAATCGGAGGGGCTTGGCACCTTTATCTCTGATCAGAGGCGGTTGGCTAGAAAAATATTGGATCGGTGGGGTTTGACACCTTGATCTCTGATCGGAGATGGTTGGCTGAAAAATACCATATCGGAGGGGCTTAGAACCTTGATATCTGATCGAAGGCTGTTCTTTGGAAGAACGCCGGATCGGAGGGGTTTGACACCTTGATCTCTGATCGGAGGCGGTTGGATGGAAGAACACCGGATCGGAGGAGCTTGATACCTTTATCTCTGATCGAGGCAGTTGGATGGAAGAACGCCGGATCGGAGGGGCTTAGAACCTTGATATCAGATCACAGACCGTTCTTGGCTTGAAGATGCTTGAAGATCTCAAGGGAGCACTGCTCGTATTTTTGATCTCTTTAGAAACGTCTGCGTTTTCAGATGTTTTAGTCTGTCTTGAATGAATGGAGGAGGGCTCCTTATAGGTGAAGGGTGAGGAAGCCCCATAAATAACTCGCAATTTGATTGGTCAATGGCTGATTTGACCTGATTCTGCGGGCTTAGACATTTCCATGTATAACACAGTTTGATTGGTTGATCCTTGATTTGACCTAATTCTGTGGGTTTGGGCTTATTTGACTGGATCTGTCCCAATTATAAATTATTCATTAATTTATTTTAGGAATTTATTTATTTAAATCCCTTAATAAATATATAATTAATTGATAATTATTACATTAATTTGCTACATATTTTTCTTTAATATGCAATAAAATTCAAGTGTCTACAACCACATCGCCATCTTCCCCGTTGAATCGCCACTTCCCCACGCTACCATTATTACCGTAAAACTCGTTCCTTTCAAACATCCTTGAGCCGATATCCATGAAAAATCCCATGCCGCTGTTAAGCCAACTCCACCACTGGGAGTCCCAGCAATTCACATTGCTGCAGGTCCAAGAACTCCGCCAAAAACTGCTGTCCCGCAAATCTTACCCCTTGTCACGCCACTGTCGCCATAGCCCGATACATTTCACCGCAAGAAAGGAGATGCCACCGCATCCGGCTGATTTTCTGACCCCCTTGTGCCACTAGCTTTTTCCACTTCTTTCATGCCACCCTTAGCCTAATAAATAACCCTCTTCCTCTCATAAAGTCTTTTCTGATGTGGAAGGTCAGGCTGTGCTGTAACCACAGAGCATACTAAAAATTTTTTAAGCGCCCGAACCGGGCTCTGATACCACTTATTGGGATAAGCAGATCTTCATTCATTCCTAAGGGACAAATAAAGAAGAGCATAAAAGCACAACATAAGAATTTACGTGGGAAACTTCAAAATCGGAGAAAAACTACGGACCGAGAAAATACCACTATGTGAAAATTTTTTACAATCACACAGAATTTCTCTCCCCTGACCCCAATCCCTACACTCTTACAAAACTTTGACTAATTCTCACCTTTCTCCCTATTTTCACAACCGAGAATCCAAGAAAGGAATTTAACTAGAATCCCGATATAGAATTTCGACACGGTGAGGGTATTTTGGTCTAAAAATGGACAATTGGATGTAAATATTATATAAATTATTGAATGGGTGGCTGATTTTTTACTTTTCATTTTGGATATGTTTTACAATTATCACTAACATTTTTCCATCTTAATTTGTTAGACTCCAGACAAATTTACGCTAAGTTTAAAATAAATAAGCAGGTTGTCTGTGTTATGTTCATTTCTTCATGAGATAGAAGTGGACATAAATACGTCACATAAGTGACCACCTTAGATTTATATTTGTCCAAAACAATTATATTTGAAATTTTATTTTATTGCACAAATGCAGGCGAAGAAGCGGCCGTGATTAAAAAATTCCATAAACTATACAAAATTAGAAAAAAGTTATCTTGTGTAAGTATATAATATTGATCGTTTTTGTTTTATTTTCGATGTTTAAGTAATTACTTGTACAACTTATTTATTTATTTATTATTCCTGATTAAAGTTATTTAATTTGATTAATGAGTCGATTAATGAAAAATCAACCAGGGAATGTGTAACTTAATTACCTCATTTTTTATTTTAATTTTCCCTTTTACACGCATTGTAGAGCCCATCATAAATATAAATATTAGACAAGAAATCATCTCAATTAAATTGTTTATTTTTCTAATTAATTATTTTTATTAAAGATGTTTTATGTTAGGAATTAGTTAAAAATTAAAGCAAACATAAATTTTCGGCAATCAAGTATAATTTTTATTAAAATGTAATTCAATTTGTCAATTACCTCTAATATATTCATTTTACTGATTTTACTGTTTTGAATGTTTACTTTTAAATTAATTTTTCTTAAATTAATTTTTCATTTTGGAAAAAAGGTTCCACACATAAGTCACTATATTTCCCTAATATAACTACCATCACACATAAAATAATATTATTTTTTAATCTTTTAAGTAAGTGAATAATCTTATACTCATTAGTCATTTCATAGGTAGTGTTGAATTATTATAGAGAAATCGCGAAAAGTGTCCAAAATAATATTCCCTCGAGCCATGATATGCATCTATTTGCTTTTTCACCTGTGTATTAAAGAGTAATATTATGGCAAAAACTTTTTGTGCCCCAAAACATACCATGTCCACTTAAAAACACAATAGTTTTAATATTAAAATTCGTTGTGTTCTCATGGGGCACGGTGTGTCCTTGATTGCACAGGAGATCAAATATAATATTATTATATGTGTACCTGGTAGTTGTATTAGAGGGAAGTTGTTAGTTATGTGTGAGGCTCTTCTACCAAAAAAGAAATGAATACTTTTGAATTGACCGACTAAAGTGGTAAAATTGATACATTTTGAGTGATCAGATGTGTAATTAATTTTGAAAAGTATCACCCAATATAATTTTTTTTATTTTTAAAAATGCCACTTTTTTACTATTTTATTCTTTTTTATTATATAATTAATACATAATCAAGGGCAGTATCACACATATATTAGTAAATAAAGCATGTGTATAATCACAAATATAATTGTTTATAGCGTCACATACAAATTTATTTATGAAATTGCATGATAGTTTCAGGTATAATCGTAAAATTTATATATGATGTGTTGCTGACATAATTACAAGCGTAATAACATGAAATCTCGGCGTATTGTATGGAAATTGTGTATGTTAGTTACAGACGTGGTACATAAGGGATTCTAAACTGAGAATAATTATGTTCAGATTTTTTTAAATGGTATTTCTTTCGAAAATATTATAGTATATGAATTTTTTTTTTCAAAATAAAGTGTTAAAATTTACATTTTGTTGATTTCTAATATTATAAGGATTGGAAGATTCTCCAAATCAAAGTGACTCCTAGTCACCAATAATAATAATTATTACTCCTCCTGTCACATTATAAGATATCCATTTATTTTTTGCACATGCACAGTTCTAAGGTCTTTATTTGATTTTTGTATGTGGATTAAGGAGTATTATTGTTATAGGTAAAGGGGTAGTTGTATTAGAGGGAAGTGGTTGGTCATATTGTTTACTTTTTTTACTAAATAGAGGAAATTGATATATTTGAAGCGGACGCAAGAAATAATGAAATGAATATCTTAGAAGAGGTGGGGGAGTATTATTTTGGGACTGCATTCACCATAATTACTACTAGCCTTTGAATTGTGAATTAATTAGGACGAGAGAATCTTATATTTTTGGCTTTTGTTTATGTGATAGGACAAGAACTCGATGACATTATGGGGAATCAATTTACTCTCTTTCTTTTTTTCATTCATGATTTATTTATTTATTTTTAATTTTTATATGTAATTTTTTGAACTAATATTTTATAATTTTTATTTATAATTAATTTTTTATTAGTATAAGTAACTAAGTTTACTGATTTTTATGTTGTTGTACTAATATTTATAATTAAATATATACAGAGAGAATTATAAATCTATTGTTTTATATATTAATTTTTATTTTTAAATTAAAATATTTAAAATTTGTTATGCTGACCGATAGTGGTCTGTTTAGCATCAAATTTAAGTGTTCAATTATGGTGCACATGTACTATCTTAATGGTTAAATTAATTTTAAATTTAGTTTCTACCATTAAATAAGGAGTATAATTTTTTTTAGAAACAATCACCCTAACTCCATTTTATCACCCTAAATTTAAATTACACTTCATGCTCATTAAATATGTCCAAATTAACCCAAAGTCCTATTTAACTTTATAATTAATTCTAATGAGTTAGGATCACTTGTTTAACATATATATAACTAGTTCTATAATATTGCTCCATTCATTTCTATAATCTCCTTGTATTTTTATTTTTTTTCCATTCCAATACTATTTTTGCATTTCTAATTAAATAGGAATTATCACCGAACATTATTATAACTTCATACTTTGTTATCCAACACTCACAAAAATCAATAACATAGGTTCACTTAAGTAAAGAAATTTTTTTTATATATATAAAATTTATTGTAGCCTAACACTATGGGAGTATATATATGCTAAAACTTCAATTAGATTGATACCATATAAAAGATTAGATTAATTTTTAAAAAAATTGAGCCATAATCTTATACACTCAATTTCCTAAAGTGAATATCACAAGTAAATTTCTATTAGTAACATTTTTCTTCCTTAAATTTATAATAACATCAAACGTGTTTATCAAGAATGTTATATTTTAGTTATACTATTTTTGAGCCAAGAATTTATACTGTTCTTTTATTGGAATGTATCACATTCTAAATAAAAATTGACGCATATAATAATAATATAATAATGAAATAAAGGGCATAAGTATCATTTGGGTTTATTCAACAGTGGAATAGCACATTTATTCTTAAAGTTGGATTTATTGCACTTTATAAATTATTTTTCGTCAATTGATCCATAATTTAAGCAAAGAATTCAGGATGCTTTGTTAAGATTATTCCTTAAAATTAAATAAATATTCAAGCTGTGGTTTAAAACTTCTAATATTCGAATTTTTAACATCATTGGTAAATAAATAAATAACTAAATAAATAAATAAATGAAATAAATCACCAAAATAACAAATTCGCCACACCACACCCCACCACACCACCTCACCTACACAAACACTCCACAGATGACTTACTCTGCCATTACAACATACCACCCCCACCCCAACCCCCAAACCCCACACCCACCCTAACCTATCAGTTACAGAAATTTAATTCTCTGCATTATATTGCTATCCCAATTATTGAACCACCCAATTATTAACCTTCCTTTTAATTACTTTCTCCAGTCAAAATTCCTCAGCCCACGTGGCGGCCAATGATTGGTGGGTCAAATGTGTGAAATACCGGTTTTGGCCCTGGATACTTATGAGAATTAAAATATTAGAATCAGTGCTGATAGTTGTCAGTGAAAGGTTTATCAGGTTGTAGTGCTGCTGTGTGAACATATTTGTTTCCAAAAGGATCAAAAAAATCATAACTTCCAAACAGTCCCTTACCATTTTCCTCATTATTATTATTTTCGGAAATTAAAAAAAATCATCCTTTTGTCTATCATCAGCAATCGCATTGCTTGCTGAACTGCTGTGCCATTTCTAGAGAGAGAAATCTACAGCTTTTGTTTCTCTCTCTTGCTCGCTATGGAGGAGGGGGAATAAACGCTTTTTTGGCCTCTGGGGGGAAAATTCAATTAGGCAGAAGATAATCTGAGGGGAGTCAGAGAAAAGGTCTTTTCCTTCTTAATTTTGGCTGCTCTACGAGGTACTGCGAACTCTTCTTCGTTAATCATTTACTAATCATTGACTACTGTACTTGTTTTTGTTTTGTGATTTTCGTTCTTCTTCTGTTTTGCCATATTTGCTCTTGCGAGGAATTTATTGGCTGGGCCATTGATGTTTTTTTTTGAGTTGCCTCCCCTTTTTGTACCTGATATGGTCCATGCACACAAAAGTTATGTTTTTGCTTTTTTGGGTTTTTGTTATTTTCGCCTTTTTTTCTCCCCTGATTTCTTAGATCTCGATGTGTTTTGGAAAATGAGTTCGTTTTTGTTCATAATCTTTGTAGTAATTGAGAGTTTTGAGTGGAGTTGGTGTTGACGTGTATTGATACTTTGAATTTTGAATGTGTTCGATGATTTTCTAATTGTTATTTGCACTCTCTCAGATAAATTATTGGCAAATCTAAGGCAAATTTATAACAGGGGTTTGCTTTTATTAGCTTTTTTTGCCCAATTTTTTAAAAAGGGTTTTCTTTGCTAAATTGATTTGGACAGTGATATTGATGTAGCCATTTTTTGAGCTTATAATCTAATATGACTCTCTCCTCCGTCTTTGATTAGCTGAATGATAGTAAGGATTTAGTCGGGATCAGTCTTGTTCTAGATTAAATATATTTATTATCTGCTGTAATGATATCACTGAGTTTCTGTGGGGGGTTCTTTTCTAACATTACAGAGTTAGCGTGACTAATATGGAATCTGACTTAATTTTTTTCTTAATGACATCACTGAGATCCAGCTCTGTAATTTTGTGGTTCTTGCCATAAGAACTCTAAAATTCTCATGGGTGGATTTGATGATCATGTTGCAATTTTGGGAGATTGGATGCCTCCAAGCGCAAGTCCAAGACCCTACTTTTCGTCAGTGATCAGTGATGAGGTTGCATCACATCCTGTTATGGACTCTGATAGTGGAAATACGAGTAGTCCCCTATTTTCCGCGTCTCAACAACATGGTGCAATTGGAGCTGCTGATAAAGAGGGTCAAAATGAAGCCAGGGTCAGGGATGATGAATCAAGCAACTTTAATGCACTGAGTGGGTCCAAGTTGAGTGCCCGGGGAGCTCTTATTGATAGGATTGCAGCTAGATCTGGTTTTAATGCTCCGAGGCTGAACACGGAGAGCATCAGGACAGCCGATCTTTCTAAAAAACCAGATGTTCGGTCTCCGTATTTGACAATTCCGCCTGGCCTTAGCCCTACAACTCTGTTAGATTCTCCTGTTTTCCTCAACTCACTGGTAAATTCTTCATCATAAAGTTAGTCAATAAATTTTAACATTAATGCTAACTTGAGATGCTCTTTTTCGAATACTGCAATGTGAACACACTAGGGATAAGGTAGTTATTATTACTTTTGTGTTGTTTTATATGCTAGCTTAGGAATTATACATGATGATTGGTATCCATAGTTATTTCATATTTCTTTCCTGAGTAACTGAGTTTGTCTGCTATTGACAGCTGTCAGGCCTTTAATTATTGAGATGAAATTTGAATACTGATTTTGAACTGTCTGTTTTCTGCCTCAGTTTTTGTTTTTAAGGTTTTGCATGCATCTTTCTCTTTACGCTTACAGGATTATGGTCTTATTCCCTTTACTAATATTGACTAGATATAGATGAAAATGTTCCAATCCCACACTCTATGAGGTACATGCTTAGTCAATTGTCATTATTGATGTCTTGTATCTGTAAGTTTGACTACTCACGTGTCATTTCAATTACATTTTCCCATACTAATATGAGAAATAAATATAAAGGGCATCCTGTTTATGGAACATAACAGCATAATTTCCTTTCAGATTATTACATTTCGCAATATTTTCTTGTGGTATGCAGTCTTATTCCTGCATTTTGTTGCATTTATTAAAAGTGCTATTTCGGCGTGGTATGCAATCTCATCTTGTTTATTCTGTAGGTTCAACCATCTCCTACAACGGGGAAATTCTTATTTGGCGCAAGCGGAAACAATCAAGATTCGATGTTGATGGTAGGCGATCCTGATAAGGGCAAGGAAAATACTTTTGATGACATCAATGCCACTTCATTTGCATTCAAACCCATTGCCGAATCTGCTTCATTCCCTTATTTTAATGCGGGAAACAAAGTAAGCAACTGTTCTCTTCCTCATTATCCTGTGTATGTATGTGGTCCACGTGTTTGTCCATAGACCTATAGCAGTAATCACATGCATTTGCATTCGGTGTCTACTACTTTTCCATGTAATTGACCAAGTAAACTTTATGGCTTTGCTCCAGTCTTTTGCTGGTTTTGGGATGTCTGTTCATTCCGATACCTCAGTTCAGTGTCTAAGTTCAGAACCACCCAAAACCGACTCTATGAACAACAGTGCGCTGTTTCAGGAGGCTAATTTTGGTAAACTCCACGCTGGTAACAATGGGAGCAGCAATCTCTTACCAGAGCAGACTCAAAGTGCTACAGAGCATTCACCACCTTTTGATGAACTTGATGACGGAGATCAAAGAAGTAGTGGAGATCCCAGTAATGGTGGCAGCACAGCTGAAGATGGTTACAATTGGAGAAAATATGGGCAGAAACACGTGAAAGGAAGTGAGTACCCTCGGAGCTATTACAAGTGCACCCATACAAATTGTCCAGTTAAGAAAAAAGTAGAACGGTCTCAGGAAGGTCATGTAACAGAAATTATCTACAAGGGAACCCACAACCACCCTAAACCTCCTCCCAACCGTAGATCAAATCTTGGGACCTCAAATTCAGTTGGTGATATGCCAGTTGATTCTGAACAACCGGGCACCGGTGCAGCTGGAGATTCCATGTGGTCAGGTATGCAAGACGGAAATGTTGGAGGAGGCTGGAAACCTGACAACCTCGAGGCTATATCCTCGGCACATCTGGGCCAACAATTCAGCAATGGAGCTACTACCACTTTCCAGGCTCAAAATGGCACTTTGTTTGAGTCGAGGGATGGTGTGGAAGGGTCTTCTAATTTCTCAAATGAAGAAGACGATGATGATCGTGCAACGCATGGTAGTGTATCATTAGGTTACGATGGTGAAGGAGATGAATTGGAATCAAAGAGAAGGTTTCTACTTTTTCTTGTTTTAAATCCGTTTATGTAGAAAATGACTTGTTAGTGTATTTATATATTCTTTGGTATTTCAGGAGAATCGAAAGCTATGCTCCAGAGATGAGTGGGGCAACTAGAGCCATTAGAGAACCCAGAGTTGTGGTCCAAACCACCAGTGAGGTGGATATCCTTGATGACGGCTATCGTTGGCGCAAATATGGACAGAAAGTTGTTAAAGGAAACCCGAACCCCAGGTTGATATTCTAGCCCATTGCTTAAATCCTGTTAAAATCTTCAGGCAATTGATTTTTGAAAATGAAAAAAAATTGTGATACAGGAGTTACTACAAGTGCACAAGTGCTGGGTGCAATGTCCGCAAGCACGTGGAGCGTGCTTCTCACGACCTGAAATCAGTCATCACAACGTACGAGGGTAAGCACAACCATGATGTTCCAGCAGCCCGAAACAGTGCTCACGTGAACTCAAACGCACACTCCACCCAACAAGCTCCTTCTACTACGAGTCACATTCACAGGCCCGAGCCATCCCAAATCCGGGGCAGCACAGCTTGGTTTGAAAGACCTTCATTGGGCTCATTCGGGCTTCCCCAGGGGAGACAGCTGGGGCCAGGCCCGGGGTTTGGATTCGGAATGAATCAAGCAGGGTTAGCTAGTCTGGGATTGTCTGGTTTGGGTCCTCCTTACCATGGTAAGTTACCAGCATTGCCCACAGTTAATCCTTTTTTAGGACATCAGAATCAGCCCATGAATGAAATGAGTTATATGGTCCCGAAAGGAGAACCGAAGATGGAACCGGTGACGGAGTCAGGTTTTAACTCCAACGCTTCTGCAGTTTACCAGCAGTTTATGAGCTGAATGCCGGTCGGGACACACATGTAAATGTTAAGAATTTTTCTTTTGGGTATTAAAGAAATTAGACATGGAATATATAACTCTATTATAGTATACTCCATTTAAAACTTGTTATTCATTCTTTAGTTTCTTTCTAGATTATATTTCTGAGAACAACATATGATGGATTCACCCCTTCTAGATCAGTGCAACCAACAACAGTCTTTCCCTTTGCAGAGATATTACTAAAGCCATGGCTCTGTTTATTTATTTATTTATTTTTTGTTTAGAAAAATAATACAAATTTTAAAATTCCTTTTTGTAATTCAAGTCCTAAAGAAAGAAAGTGAGGGCCATGACGTGATTTGATTTGATTTGGTTATCACTAAAAGAGAGAACACAACACATTAAAGAGAGAGACAGAGATTACAACACCAGAATTTGGGACCTCAATTGTCATGTTGTAGCCACCCAATATTTGCTGACATTACAATTCTTGCTAACTCATATTTACTCAAATTCTATATCTGCTTTTGAGAGAGACAGCAATATGTTCATGATCTTGCAACTTCACTTGTTAATTTTGTACTCAATTCAAAGTATTGATAATGTATTCTGTGTGATGATATGGAAAAGGGATAAAAATGAATTGTGTACTTTCACATCATGTTTACTTTATAGGGTTTCTCTCTCTCTCCTTTTTCTTTATTTCCAATCACACAAGCCTAAAAATCCTCCCAAATTCCCAATAAAATAAGTAATTTGATTATCGTCACCTTCGCCATTATATCATGTTACACTCTAAAGCATCTACACTGATCATTAACTCGAATCATTAAAAGGTTAAACGGCAATCAAATAAAACTGAAATCAAATGACGTGCAATCACCTTTTAATTATTATTTCCTTAATTGTGTACTAATTTATTTGATTAAACATAATTCAAATTCAAAATGAAGTGAAAAAGATGCGGGACTCACCCAAGTACAATTAAAAAGATGGGAAATTACCAACAAATGAAGATTCGTTTAAATTACCAAATAAATTTATGGTTTAAAAAATTATCGATTAACCCTTTATCTTATTTGATTTGAATATTGACAAAATACCCAATATTTAAAGTAAAGAGAAAAGGTAATATCATCCATACTTATATATTTAACATGTGAATTAAAGATTTAATTCTAATCATATTTTAATCAAATAATTCATTCATTCTCTGGTCTAGAGCGAACGTTTTGTCATAGTAGTGTGTCAGTGTATGTTTGTTAAAGTATAAATGATTGAATCTAAAATTTCTACCTACCTTGAAATTGCGAATCTCATCTGATTGAAAAATTACTCCTACATAGTATGGAGTATAATTTTGCAGAAAATTTACCAGATTTAAAATATTAATTTCTGTTATCTTTTGTGTCTGTACTCTTTTTCTTTGAATATATTTTTTAAATATTCACTTGAGATTCTAAGAGATAGAATGAATTATTTGATTAGGAATACGATTAGGATTGTTCATGCGTGTTCTTGACAAGTTAATCTATGATTAAGGGATAAGAATTTGTGATATAACCGAGCCAAGAACGACCACAATCAAACATAAACAAACAAGTAAATATGTGAGAGATGTGAGATCCAACCGAAAAGTCTTAACCGATTTTATTAATCTCCCTTAGAACAACATTCATAAAACCTCCCCGTTACAATTGTAATGTCTAAAGTGAGAATGAATAATCTGCTTCTCTCTTGTGAGAGAAGCTATTTATACTACCAACAAAACCCTAACGATTGTCCAATCCCGTGGTGTCATCTGGACGGAGACAAGTAATCATAAATGGAGGTTGCTAGTACATCGGCGACTTTCAGCAGCCGGTGCAGAGTGCCGCCACGTGTCCCCAGAGCGCAGCAGGTCTTTTTCTATCCTTTGCTTGCTTTCTATTGGTGGATGAAGAGAGACGTGCATGTTGTGTGTTGTCCTCTAGTGTGAGAGTGCTGCCCAAGACATCCCTTCTTACCGTTATTCTTGTCTTTTAGCCTACCGCCACTAGTCGTTCTCGCAGTCGTGTCTGTACTTTGTCCAGCAGTTTTGATAGTCCTTTCAGCCGTCGGATGGGTCGCTTTCCGAGGCTATGTGGCCTGTCCGAGCTCCTGGATGTCCCCCTCGGCTTTGGAGCCAGGGTGTTCTGCTGAGGGGTCTCGGCCCTCTATCCTTTTGGCGGGCGTCCTTCTCATTGGCCCTTTCCTGGCCTTATCTTCTTGGGCTTCTTCCAGCCCTTGATGATTAGCTCGTCTCCTGGGCCTTTTCTTGGTTCTTCTCCGAGGTGTGTCTTTTGGGCCATGGCCTTCCTATTTGGGCTGCCGATGGCCCCTGATTTATCATCCTCCCTGTAGTTGGGCCTCTTTCCCGTAGTACATTAGCTTGTTGGGCTTCTGGCCCATTAGACATGGGGATATAATACCCATAACATTAGCTCCTCGAGCCTGGATAATCTAATTGCTTGAGATTATCAAGGGTCGACTCGTATTTTGTAAGTTATATCCCTCATGCTTTGGTGTGTATAATTCCCGTTTCTTCCACTTCAGTTTCTTATATTGGTCTCACATTATTCTTGTTCCTTGATTACCAGGGTCGCTGAGATATTTCTACAATGTTGGAGGTATCCCCGATATTTGGTGTTTTCGTTCAAATTTTAAAATTCAAAAACTTTGTCAATTTACTTTCCTCTTTTCTCTCTTTCTCCTTTCGATTTATCCACTTCTATCTTTTCTCTGACGGTTGCGATTCCCCTTACACTGTACGCTCTTCCTTCTCCTTCAGGTACCATTCCCCTCCCATTTTCTTCCTTCCTTCCCTAATTCCTGGTGTTTTTGAGTTCTTCGTGTCGTTGTCGTCTAGGATTTCCTTTCCCCTCTTTTCTTTTATACACCGTTTCTCTCCCTACTATAATTTCGCAAACATGGATCGCGAGGGTTCCATCCCCCATTTGAAATCCCCTTCACGGACGACTGACTCTTCGCTTGGGAATGCTGAGTCTCCTTCTCCTCGTCAAGAAGAGGATTTGAGTTCTTGTTCCCTTTCCAAATCCTCCTTTGACCAAACGGTTGCCAATTTTTTTTATCGAATTTCAGTTTAAATCATAATGCCAATATTGCCGATGTCGGTCCCAGGCTGGTGGCTCATCTCGGGGAGCTTTCAGAGTGGGGAAGTGGAGTCCACTTCTCTGCCGAGGACTTTTCCTTTACTATTGACGATTCTTGGTTAGAGAAAAATATCATTATCGCCATCGGTAAATTCCAATGCGGAGATGATATTGAATTTTTTCTCCCTTCTTCTAATGCTTGAATGTGTTTCACCCCGTCAAATGTTGTTGCGGCCTACGAGTTGCAGTTTCAGCTTGGCCTTCAGTTCCCTCTTCATCCCTGTATCCAGAATATTCTCGATTTCTGGGGCATAGCCCCTGCTCAATTGGCTCTTAATGGTTGGGCTGCCTTGATGGGGATTTTAGTTCTTTTTCGCTTGATAAAGTATCCATTTTTAGTACCTCTGAAATTAATTTCCTGTATCGGCTTACTCCGAATGCTAGGACGAAAGGTTATTATTATTTAGCACCTCGTCACACTAACCTGGTTGCCTCTTTGCCTAGCTCGGTTATAAAGTGGAAAGATAACTGGGTTTGGGTTCATTGGCCATGGAGGAGGCCTAGTGTCTTCGATTCTGAGGACCCTCAAAATCCCACTGTGTTCCCTAAGAGTTACTTCTTCAAACCTGATCTTAGTGCATGTATGTATTTTAGTTCCTTTCCACACCATTCGAAATATTCTAACATTTCTCTTTTTATTTTATGCAGTAAGTGAGTCGTACGCTCTTGAGAAGTTGTTATCTGAGTTTCAAGACGCCTTCCATCGTATTCATAATCTCACCGAGAAGGAGCACCATTTCCAGTCCATCCTTACTTGCACCAATCTTTTCGCTGCTGGTTTTACTTCCTCGGCTATAGCCATGCCAGGTGATTTTTCTGTTGTCGCATTCTTTGTTTCATTCCTTTGATAATTTGTGGTAGTGTTTCCTTTACTCCTATCTTCGCTTTTCTCCTGTATTTATCTTTTTTTCCATTATGTTCAGGGGAGGAGAAGCTTCTCATGCCTGATATCCACCGTCACCCCACCGAGCCGCCATTGCCGTCATCGACCCATCGTGTGGTGCTCGTGTGCCACCATGTACAATTAGATTATTCAACAAGAAATTTAATTCTAAACCTTAATTATGTACACACATAAACCCTAGCCTAACGTGTCACGCTTCACCACGAAACCCAAGCTCTGATACCAATTGTTGGTGTTCTATCGTTTGGTTAACGTGAACTGTTAGGGTTCCATACGTTTCTAACAGTCAGCGGAAGCAAGAAAACAAGAAACGTATTACCTTTCACCAAGGTATGCTGGAAAAGATGAATTCTCACTGGCAGCCTGCGCAGCCTCAGCGTTTTAGGCATAACTCTCTCACCGATATCAGAGTTGAGTGATCTATGTGCCAAAACGATCCTCTCTTCCGTGGCTTTCTGTCAGTATATCACACGTCAAATTCTGAGCACTATATGATTTTTAAAAATCGTACAAGTTGGCGGACAACAGCAGCAAACGACCTCTTGATCTTCTGCTGTATTCCTAAGTCCAATCTCGACATCGTGTGGGCGACGATCTTCGAGATCTTCTCAATCTGTTGTTCCGTCTACCCTCTTCACGTGTTAGGCGTGTCTCATCTAGGGTTAGAATAGCTGAGATGACTTATATATGGGCTACAATAGGGACCAGGAGGAGAAATTAGAGTTGGGCCTCCATTGGGCTTAAGTATCCAAGCTTAGCCCAAAGCTTATACTTAAGTCCAATAATAATAATATATACTACTAAAATATTATTACTGCACTACCGTTCTAATATCATAATTACGTTATGGGCTTCGTCTTATTATGAGCCCGTTAGGCTCCCCATGTTTAAGATATACAATGCCCATTAATTAATTAAGTTACTGACAACTCTATTAATTAATATCTCATCCGAGAGTAGTACCACTCAACCTCATTATCATGCCGGAATAAATCCATCTGCAGGGTTTACATGATAATCCTTATGAGCTCCTCAAGGGGACATCATCAGCTCATATCGGATACGAATTCCTTCTACAATCAATAGCACACTATATAGACATCACTATTTCCCAACTCACCGAGTTTGTTGATTTAATTACATGTAAATCTCACCTATTGATGAATCAAAGAAATACATACTGCCCTATGTGTCGAGGTTATTATATAGGGATTAAGAGCACGAACATCCATAATAACAGAGATCAAGTTCTTCTATAAGTCAGTATAAGTCGAACGATCTCAAGCGGTCCTGCTCAATACACACAAAGTGCACTAGTGTGATTCTATAGTCAAGACAAACTAATACCAAATCACACTACAACCATCCCGATATAGAGTCCCCGTCTATCTCGATTGTGAGCATCTGTTTATACTTTATAAGAAAACTGATAATATGATCTTCCGCATGTTGTCGCACAACATATTATCTACAGTATAAAGTAAGTGGACTATTGCATCGTGCATATAAGTTAATTATAAGACGCAATCATTTGATCATATGATTCTTATTTCAAATTAATTGTTAACGTATTGTTCATACAAAAGCTAGACTTTTAGTATATAATCCAACAACCTCATCCTTATACAATCCTCGCTCACCCCATTCATCTTCACGGTATTGGCAATCTTAATAAATTGAGCTAGATGAGCATTAGAATCTTCATTCGGGATTCCACTAAATTGTTGCTCTCTCACCATAGAAATCAAGTCTGCTTTAAATTCAAAGTTGTTAGCATTGATTGCTGGACCCATCATATGTGGCATGGCCCTCGGCATGAAGAAATTCTGAATAACCATTTGATCATTATATATTCCATGTTGCACCGGAGGTTGTGGTGGTGGCACATCACTCGAAACGATCCTTCTTCAAGCTACTAGCAACCGTTGCCTCCCCGGCAACGACTCTATTTGATTAGCCATAACTTGTAGTCGGGTTGACCAATTCAAGAATTTATCGAACCACAGGGAGAAAGGCGCTAGAGCTTAAGCAATCTCACATTTCTTGTAATTTTATAGAGACGAATCATCAAATGAGGTTGTTCAAACAAGTAAATAAAATCAATCAAAGCTAACAAGCAAGCAATGATCAACAAACAAGTTAGATAGATGAGGGGTGATTTTCCAAGTTAAGTAAAAGTGAGATTAACAACAATATAGAAGTGGAAATTCTAGGATAAATGCATCAAATTCATATGATCATGGGTATAAGACTAAGGGTCAACA
This sequence comes from Pogostemon cablin, assembly GCA_023678885.1. Lineage (NCBI taxonomy): Eukaryota > Viridiplantae > Streptophyta > Magnoliopsida > Lamiales > Lamiaceae > Pogostemon > Pogostemon cablin. The sequence goes on along the minus strand of CM042959.1, from coordinate 41,094,141 downwards.
CTAAGTTCACCTAAACTCCCTCTCGAGATGAATAGGATATGAATCTCAAATAGCTCAATAGGTTGGTTCTCACACAAACAATTTCAACTGGTAATAAGCTTGAAATGAGAGTCCTTTCACACGATTAATCAATCTCTCGATCAAACCAATTGAATGTTCTATCAAAGGGTTCTAAATCCTAGAAGATTTTTCAATCTCTTTACAATTTATAATGCACATGAGGTGTATGACAAAATGATTCAATTAATTATCCTAAATATGCAATTGACTTCTCAATCTAATCACATGTTTAAAACAACAAACCACACAAATCATCATAAACATCAAGATCTAAAGCATCAATGATAGAAAATCAATTAACCCAATCAGCATATGAATTTTAATATACAAATCCCAAAAATTATCAAACAAATATTATGTTGCTAATCTCACAAGGGAGATTACCTTACCATATTAAAAAGAAAATCAACATAGACATTAAAATCCTTACAAAACATGATAAACAATAGGATTCAATACAAAGTATAGATGAAAACTCCCTTGGATGCCTCCAATGGTGATCTTCTTCTCTCCTTTGTAATTCTCCTCTCTTCCTTGCTTCTTTTCCTCAAATGGATGGTAGATTTGATGGTGGGATGATGGTAGATGGTGTGGATGAAGAATGGATGAAGATGATGGTGTAAAATGGAGGAAATGGTGTGTGATGTACGTGTGCAGCCTCAAACCCATGAAAATATACTCAAATATTGAAGTATTGGGTATTTATAACCCTTGGGAAGCTTCTAGAAGATTTTTGAATTTTTCTGATTTTTTGCACCTACACAGCCCATGTACGGTACACTGTTCGTGTACTGAACAAGGCCGGCCATGTGCGGTACACGGCCACAGAGGTGGCCGTGTAGGTGTTTCGGGTGATGGAACTCGACCAACCCTTATAGAGTCGTGTTCGGTACACGGCCCATGTAGGTGCTGATCGTGTTCGGTACACTGGTCGTGTTCGTGCTGCCCCTATTTTCTCTTCTTCTGTTTTGGCCCGTTCTCCCTCGTTTTAACTCCGAATTGAGATCTATTTTTTTCTACGTCTTCCTTTTCGCGTCTAAAATATCTTTTTACCTGAAAATCATACTTTTAAGCTCATTCTCACATATTTCCATAAAACACAAAACACAACCAAAATATACATAAAATACAAATAAAATAATATGAAAACACACATAAAAAGACACTAAAATCTAGGTGATAATCACTCATCATACTTCCTCCCATCGAGCCCCTGAGCATCTGCCTATTCTCAATCTGAGTCTTCAGTGTACGCCTTTCGAAGGTCCCTCGGGTAGCTCTGCTTCTTACTGTTCTCCTTCAGAGATCTGATGTATTATCAAGGGAAGGTTCCTCTGGGTTCTTAGGACTGCGATCATTCATCGACCGAGACAGCCCCTCCTACGTTGTCCTTGCTGGAGGATGCTACTCCTTATATTCCTGTGAACCAGGTAGTTGATAGGGAACTTTCTGTGAAGTATGGTAATCTTGATGAAGCCGGTAAGACTTTCATTCGCAGTCAGGAGCCTCTATTTGATTTCAACGCTCCTGCCTGTTTAGCCCATACTGCTGTCTTTCCCTTCAAGGGATGTACTAAAGAGATCCTTACTCACGTGGAGGAGATGTCTGCCAGGGCCTGTTAGGCTTTTATTGCGTACCTCAATTAAAATCTCCAAGTGTAGGGATGTCAATTGCAGAGGCAATTACCCCAAATAAATATCGTTCCCACTGAGACAACTAACTATTTATTTAATTTATATTACTACTCAATTAGAACTATTGTAACCGATTTCCAATTGTATGAAGATGATTAATAACTAGAGAATTGAAATAACAAATAACAAAATAAATAAAAGCAAGGAATATTCGAGATTGAATCAAGAGAGAAGTAACAGCTCAAAGGTATCAGGTGTAGCGCAATTGATTTGGTTTTCTAGACATCCTATTGTTCATTCATGCTATTTCAATGAAAATACATCATAAGATGATACGCGAACAGTTTTGAACTTACTTGATAGATACTAATAAGGCGAATTTCATAAACCTTCGGATGTCCAATTCGACTAACATATATTCTCTGAAAGTAATACTCAAACTTATTCACTTCCTACTTGATTTCCTAATTGCATTATTCCACTAAGATAATCAAGCATCTTATTTACCAGCCCTTAGGATTATCGTGTTCATGGGCAAACTACTATAATCCCTAGCAAATAGACAATATTAAGTATGAATGCACACAAGGTAACACAACATACTAAGCATCACGGGCAATATCAATAGCATGCTATGAAGACGTTACAAACATATAACATAATCTGAATTAAATCAAATAAACAAGAATATATTAATAGCATGAAATCACAATAATTTGTCTAGGGTTCCAAATCAACTACCCTAACCTTCAATCCTTAGAACTGCAAAGAGTTTTTAGCCCATGAGGTCACAAACAACCCGCATGGCTATCAAATACATAACAAAATCACAAAAGAAGAAATTAAGAAAAGATACAAAACCCTAGTGTCACATTGTTTATGTTCTCCCTCCGTCTCTCCAATTGGATTGCCTCTCTCAAACGCACTTGAATCTTCCTCCGAACCGATGGGATGAATGGATGGATGGCGGGTGAAGGGTAGTGGTGAAAGGCGGATGGTGCGTGAATTGAATTCACGATGTATTTTTGTGGTGAATGATCGGTCCCCCTCTTCAAGTGATCTGATCCTTTTTATACCTATTTTCCCGAAAACTGACTTGAATGGGTTATTTTTACACGTTGTCACACACATGAAATCAAAAATCCCAATTTTTGGCCCAAAATAACCCAACAGGAGTTGGCCCTACATAAGTCGAATTACCTAACTCGACCAGTGTTGCAGTAACATGACTCGAGTTAGCAACTCGAGTTGCTGCCTGTCAACTCGAGTTGCGATGCTCTGCATCCTGGATCGCTTTCAGACCTCAACACGACTCATGTTGCAAGTCGTGTTGGCTCTCTGGACGATTTTCGAATGCTTTTCTGCCCCCTACTCGACTCGAGTTGTAAGTCAAGTTGGACCTTGCAACTCGAGTTGGCTCTCTGGACGATTCTGGACACTTTTTGGGGCCTAACTCGACTTGTGTTGCAAGTCGTGTTGCAACTCGAGTTGTATGTTACAACTCGAGTTGGGTCTTTTCAGCCCCGTTTATTGCTCGTTTTCATTCTTGCTTTATTTTTACCCTGTTTTAACCTTCAAAACTCAATAAAACCCATTAGTAGCACCATAATTATGTAAAATACATAAGCTACGCAATCCGACACGAATGTATGGCCTTATTCTAATAAAAATAATCAAAAAGACTTAAATTTCTACTCTCATCAACCCCCCAAACTACCATGTTGTTCGTCCCCGAACAATGAATTCAAGATAAGAGAAATGAGAGTTGAAATTCTACAGCAAATAAGGGATCACACACATCCAAACCAAGATAATATATTCGAATGCCAAAATATTATCAATTGAAACACGCACGTCAAATTAGTCACTTTCCATTTCAGAATGCTCATCATCCACTCTCACAGATAATATTTACACTCATCGCTCAAGTGTGAGCTATTTACTCTCATCGCTAATATACATACACTCAAATCAATTCACATGCACGTGTAACCATAAGCTTGACAATCATCTAAACTCTCCACTAACTCGAAAGACTTAACGATGGGATCACAAAAGACTTGCTTAGGTCGTAACGTTGGCTCTTTAGACAAGGGTAGGTAAATATAGGATAAGTGACTCGATCACTAGTAGAGAATCAACAATAGAGATACATTTCACACATATGCTTTTCAAATCAATCTCTTTTTTTTCTTTCGATTTCTTTTCATTATTTCAATCCTCCCTTTACTTTCAAGCTCAACATCATTTTTTCATTTTTTTTTCAAATAGGAAACTAGTTTTAGGCACTACCCTATAACTGGGGTACCAGTTTCAGGCACTACCCCACCTTTTTGCAAGTTTTTAACCATCCTTCATCTTATAACACTTCCACCAAAAATTATCTTTCTAATTTCCTTCATATAACACCAACCTTACTCCTTTAATTCTCTACTAGGATAGGTATTTAAAAGGCTTTTAAAAGGATTAAATTGGTTATCTTCATAGGCTTCCAACGAATAAGGCTTACAGGCTCAAATGGGAAACTATGGATTAAATTTCAAGGTAGGATAAATATTTGGCTAGTGACTCAATAAAGAACAAGATGACCTAAGATCATTTCCCATCATCTAATCAATCATCTAGCTTCAAGTAGATCGAAGGTCAAGTTCTAGAATACGTGCATGTGAACGATACTCTCAAGAAATAAACCAACCATGTATGTTCATGATTCATTGAAGCTCAAATCTCACACTACATAGTCTTATGAACCAATTTTAATACATGCAACAATCTTAAGCATTTCAACATCCAAGTACACATCTCTAACTGAATTATCACTTTTACATCACAACACCACATTATCAATTAAATTCAATTAAGTGCTTAGAAAGAACCAACAATCATCCTCAAGAACTCAAAAATAACCACACTGAACAAGGATAAACACGCAACAAAAACAAAAAACAACACGCACCTTGACAATCACAAAAAATCGACATCTCAATATCATCAAATGAATCAAAAATATTGAAAAATCGCAAAAAATTAATCATCCAAGCACACAACACAATAAAGCAAATTTACTTTGGTGCAGCAAGACGCAAGTATACACGTATCCCCCCAAACTTAGATCAAACGAAGTGAGAGCATAAGTTTGTAAAGAAGTGTATACCATAGTCAAGCAACACCTAATAAAATTACTATATTGACACAGACTCAATAAAGCAAATAAAACGGGAGGGTCGGCCCCCAACAGATGCTCATGTTTAACGTCGGAGAGTCACGACGGATACGTCAAGCTCATCGGAATGGCCATGGATATCTCTCATCCTTCCCATCGTATTCTAATCGCTGTGCTTCTTCATCAATCCAATACTTATGGCAAGGGATGGCCTCGTTGGCATTCTTAAAATTTATCTTGACCTTGCAAACCATGTTAAGATCAAATTTCATCAACCTCTTCAATTTACTCCACCACTTATTCATTCTTTCAACGAAAATTCCCAACTTCTCTTCTAACTCCTTTTTATCCCGAAAAATATGTGAGGAATCATTAGGTAAAACAAAGTCAATAGAAACAATATCATTAAATTCAATGCAACTTATAGAGTTAAAAGCTTTAGAAATGCTCATTTCATTCTTCAAGTCCTCTTCGGTTGCTTCATGACAATGCTCTTCTTCGTTCTTTTCTTCTTCAACATCCTCAAATTCTTCGTCAATCTCTTCTATTGCCTCAAAAATTATCTCCAGCTGATTGCTCAATTTGACTGGTGCCACTCGTCTTAATCTAGTGGACTCTCCTTCAACTTCTTCTTCCTCAAATGACAAATTAAGACCTTCAAACTGCATTTCGGGGCACAATGGAACAACAATATCTTCCTCCAACTCTTCTTCATCCATTCTTTCCTCTCGTTGAAGTTGAGTAGTTAAACTTGAAGAGATGTTCGTAAGAAGATTGTTTATCTCTCTCGTTCTTTCATGAAACTCCTGTGAAGCAACTTTCCTATCCTGCGATGCAACTTTTATCTTTCTTTCTAGAGCTTCCAACCTTCCTATGTTTTCTTCATGCATCTTGATGGAAGTATCAAACGCATCTTGTAATCCTTGAGAAACTCTGGTCGATCCAGAATAAGTGTTTTCTTGATAAGATTGATAAAAATTTTCATTGTAAGCACAAGACCATTCATCTTCATATCTGACTTGATTGTAAAGCTGAGATGGAACTTGATTCGCTGAAAACCATAACCATAGTACCTCTCATCCATGTAATATGGAAAAGGTTTCATAACATTTTAATTTCCATAGCGTTTCTATATTTCGTCCATCTCATTCACCTAAAAAATAATTCAAAGTCAGAATATATTTATAATAAAAATAAAAAGTCCTAACTAAATAGCAATAAAAGAAAAATAAATAATTAAGCCGTCTCCGGCAGCGGCGCCATAAACTTGTTAGGCTTTTATTGCGCACTCCAATTTAATTCTCAAGTATAAGGATGTCAATTGTAGCAGCAAGTTCCCAAGTTAAATTATCGATCCCACTGAGACAGCTAATTATTTATTTATTCCATAAATTACTAATTAATCAGAAATAAGTAACCAATTTCCAAGTGTAGATTATGATTATTAACTAAAGAATTTAAATAACAATTAACAAAATAAATAAAAGCAAGGAATATTCGAGATTGAATCAAGAGAGAAGTAACAGCTCTAAGGTATTAGGTGTAGCGCAATTGATTTGATTTTCTAGACATCCTATTGTTCATTCATGCTATTTCAATGAAAATAAATCATAAGATGATGCACGAATAGTTTTGAACCTCCTTCCTAGATACTAATAAGATGAGTTTCATAAACCTCCAGATGGCCAATTCGACTAACATATATTCTCTAAAAGTAATACTCAAACTTATTCACTTCCTACTTAATTTTTTAATTACACTGTTCCACTAAGATAATCAAGCATCTTATTTACTAGCCCTTAGGATTATCGTGTTCACGGGCAAACTACTATAATCCCTAACAAACATACAATATTAAGTATGAATGCACACAAGCTAACACAACAAACCAAGCATCACGGGCAATATCAATAGCATGCTATGAAGACGTCAAAAACATATAACATAATCTGAATTAAATCAAATAAAAAAGAGTATATTAATAGTATGAAATCACAATACTTTGTCTAGGGTTCCAAATCAACTACCCTAACCTTCAATCCTTAGAATTGTAAAAGGGTTATTAGCCCATGAGGTCACAAACAAACCTTATGGCTATCAAATACATAACAAAATCACAAAAGAAGAAATTAAGAAAAGATACAAAACCCTAGTGTCACGTGATTTATGTTCTCCCTCCGTCTCTCCAATTGGATTGTCTCTCTCAAACGTACTTGAATCTTCCTCCGAACCGAAGGGATGAATGGATGGATGGCAGGTGAAGGGTAGTGGTGAAAGATGGATGGTGCGTGAATTAAATTCACGATGTATTTTTGTGGTGAATGATCGGTCCCCCTCTTCAAGTGATCTGATCCTTTTTATACCTATTTTCCCAAAAACTGACTTGAATGAGCTGTTTTTACACGTTGTCACACACAGGGAATCAAAAATCCCAATTTTTGGCCCAAAATAACCCAACAGGAGTTGGCCCTACGTAACTCGAGTTACCTAACTCGACCAGTGTTGCACTAACATGACTCGAGTTAGCAACTCGAGTTGCTGCCTGTCAACTCGAGTTGCGATGCTCTGCATCCTGGATCGCTTTCAGACATCAACACGACTCGTGTTGCAAGTCGTGTTGGCTCATACAACTCGTGTTGGATCTCTGGATGATTTTCGAATGCTTTTCTGTCCTCTACTCGACTCGAGTTGTAAGTCAAGTTGGACCTTACAACTCGAGTTGGCTCTCTGGACGATTCTGGACACTTTTCGGGGCCTAACTCGACTTGTGTTGCAAGTCGTGTTGCAACTCGAGTTGTATGTTACAACTCGAGTTGGGTCTTTTCAGCCCCGTTTATTGCTCGTTTTCATTCCTGCTTTATTTTTACCCTGTTTTAACCTTCAAAACTCAATAAAACCCATTAGTAGCACCATAATTATGTAAAATACATAAGCTACGCAATCCGACACGAATGTATGGCCTTATTCTAATAAAAACAATCAAAAAGACTTAAATTTCCACTCTCATCAACCCCCCAAACTACCATGTTGTTCGTCCCCGAACAACAAATTCAAGATAAGAGAGAAATAAGAGTTGAAATTCTATAGCAAATAAGGGATCACACACATCCAAACCAAGATAATATATTCGAATGCCAAAATATTATCAATTGAAACACGCATGTCAAATTAGTCACTTTCCATTTCAGAATGCTCATCATCCACTCTCACAGATAATATTTACACTCATCGCTCAAGTGTGAGCTATTTACTCTCATGGCTAATATATATACACTCAAATCAATTCACATGCACGCGTAACCATAAGCTTGACAATCATCTAAACTCTACACTAACTCGAAAGACTTAACGATGGGATCACAAAAGACTTGCTTAGGTCGTAACGTTGGCTCTTTGGACAAGGGTAGGTAAATATAGGATAAGTGACTCGATCACTAGTAGAGAATCAACAATAGAGATACATTTCACACATATGCTTTTCAAATCAATCTCTTTTTTTTTCTTTCGATTTCTTTTCATTATTTCAATCCTCCCTTTACTTTCAAGCTCAACATCCTTTTTTCATTTTTTTTCCTTTTTTTTCAAATAGGAAACTAGTTTCAGGTACTACCCTATAACTGGGGTACCAGTTTCAGGCACTACCCCACATTTTTGCAAGTTTTTAACCATCCTTCATCTTATAACACTTCCACCAAAAATTATCTTTCCAATTTCCTTCATATAACACCAACCTTACTCCTTTAATTCTCTACTAGGATAGGTATTTAAAAGGCTTTTAAAAGGATTAAATTGACTATCTTCATAGGCTTCCAACGAATAAGGCTTACAGGCTCAAACGGGAAACTATGAATTAAATTTCAAGGTAGGATAAATATTTGGCTAGTGACTCAATAAAGAACAAGATGACCTAAGATCATTTCCCATCATCTAATCAATCATCTAGCTTCAAGTAGATCGAAGGTCAAGTTCTAGAATACGTGCATGTGAATGATACTCTCAAGAAATAAACCAACCATGTATGTTCATGATTCATTGAAGCTCAAATCTCACACTACATAGGCTTATGAACCAATTTTAATACATGCAACAATCTTAAGCATTTCAACATCCAAGTACACATCTCTAACTGGATTATCACTTTTACATCACAACACCACATTATCAATTAAATTCAATCAAGTGCTTAGAAAGAACCAACAATCATCCTCAAGAACTCAAAAATAACCACACTGAACTAGGATAAACACGCAACAAAAACAAATAAACGACACGCACCTGGACAATCATAAAAAATCGACATCTCAATATCATCAAATGAATCAAAAATGCTGAAAAATTGTAAAAAATTAATCATCCAAGCACACAACACAATGAAGCAAATTTACTTTGGTGCAGCAAGACGCAAGTATACACGTATCCCCCCAAAGTTAGATCAAACGAAGTGAGAGCATAAGTTTGTAAAGAAGTGTATACCATAGTCAAGCAACACCTAATAAAATTACTATATTGACACAGACTCAATAAAGTAAATAAAACGGGAGGGTCGGCCCCCAACAGACGCTCATGTTTAACGTCGGAGAGTCACGACAGATACCTCAAGCTCATCGGAATGGCCATGGATATCTCTCATCTTCCCATCGTATTCTAATCGCTTTGCTTTTTCATCAATCCAATACTTAGGGCAAGGGATGACCTCGTTGGCATTCTTAAAATTTATCTTGACCTTGCAAACCATGTTAAGATCAAATTTCATCAACCTCTTCAATTTACTCTACCACTTATTCATTCTTTCAACAAAAATTCCCAACTTCTCTTCTAACTCCTTTTTATCCCTAAAAATATGTGAGGAATCATTAGGTAAAACAAAGTCAATATAAACAATATCATCAAATTCAATGCAACTTAAAGAGTTAAAAGCTTTAGAAATGCTCATTTCATTCTTCAAGTCCTCTTCGGTTGCTTCATGACTTTGCTCTTCTTCGTTCTTTTCTTCTTCAACATCCTCAAATTCTTCGTCAATCTCTTCTATTGCCTCAAAAATTATCTCCAGCTGATTTCTCAATTTGACTGGTGCCACTCGTCTTAATCTAGTGGACTCCTCTTCAACTTCTTCTTCCTCAAATGACAAATTAAGACCTTCAAACTGCATTTCGGGGCACAATGGAACAACAATATCTTCCTCCAACTCTTCTTCATCCATTCTTTCCTCTCGTTGAAGTTGAGTAGTTAAACTTGAAGAGATGTTCGTAAGAAGATTGTTTATCTCTCTCGTTCTTTCATGAAACTCCTGTGAAGCAACTTTCCTATCCTGCGATGCAACTTTCATCTTTCTTTCTAGAGCTTCCAACCTTCCTATGTTTTCTTCATGCATCTTGATGGAAGTATCAAACGCATCTTGTAATCCTTGAGAAACTCTGGTCGATCCAGAATAAGTGTTTTCTTGATAAGATTGATAAAAATTTTCATTGTAAGCACAAGACCATTCATCTTCATATCTGACTTGATTGTAAAGCTGAGATGGAACTTGATTCGCTGAAAACCATAACCATAGTACCTCTCATCCATGTAATATGGAAAAGGTTTCATAACATTTTAATTTCCATAGCATTTCTATATTTCGTCCATCTCATTCACCTAAAAAATAATTCAAAGTCAGAATATATTTATAATAAAAATAAAAAGTCCTAACTAAATAGCAATAAAAGAAAAATAAATAATTAAGCCGTCTCCGGCAGCGGCGCCATAAACTTGTTAGGCTTTTATTGCGCACTCCAATTTAATTCTCAAGTATAAGGATGTCAATTGTAGCAGCAAGTTCCCAAGTTAAATTATCGATCCCACTGAGACAGCTAATTATTTATTTATTCCATAAATTACTAATTAATCAGAAGTAAGTAACCAATTTCCAAGTGTAGATTATGATTATTAACTAAAGAATTTAAATAACAATTAACAAAATAAATAAAAGCAATGAATATTCGAGATTGAATCAAGAGAGAAGTAACAGCTCTAAGGTATCAGGTGTAGCGCAATTGATTTGGTTTTCTAGACGTCATATTATTCATTCATGCTATTTCAATGAAAATACATCATAAGATGATGCGCGAACAGTTTTGAACCTCCTTCCTAGATACTAATAAGATGAATTTCATAAACCTCCGGATGGCCAATTCGACTAACATATATTCTCTGAAAGTAATACTCAAACTTATTCACTTCCTACTTAATTTTTTAATTACACTGTTCCACTAAGATAATCAAGCATCTTATTTACCAGCCCTTAGGATTATCGTGTTCACGGGCAAACTACTATAATCCCTAACAAACAGAAAATATTAAGTATGAATGTACACAAGCTAACACAACAAACCAAGCATCACGGGCAATATCAATAGCATGCTATGAAGACGTTACAAACATATAACATAATCTGAATTAAATCAAATAAACAAGAATATATTAATAGCATGAAATCACAATACTTTGTCTAGGGTTCCAAATCAACTACCCTAACCTTCAATCCTTAGAACTGTAAAAGGGTTATTAGCCCATGAGGTCACAAACAAACCTTATGGCTATCAAATACATAACAAAATCACAAAAGAAGAAATTAAGAAAAGATACAAAACCCTAGTGTCACATGGTTTATGTTCTCCCTCCGTCTCTCCAATTGGATTGCCTCTCTCAAACGTACTTGAATCTTCCTCCGAACCGAAGGGATGAATGGATGGATGGAGGGTGAAGGGTAGTGGTGAAAGATGGATGGTGCATGAATTGAATTCACGGTGTGTTTTTATGGTGAATGATCGGTCCCCCTCTTCAAGTGATCTGATCCTTTTTATACCTATTTTCCCGAAAACTGACTTGAATGGGCTGTTTTTACATGTTGTCATGCACAGGGGATCAAAAATCCCAATTTTTGGCCCAAAATAACCTAACACGAGTTGGCCCTACGTAACTCGAGTTACCTAACTCTACCAGTATTGCACTAACACGATTCGAGTTAGCAACTCGAGTTGCGATGCTCTGCATCCTGGATCGCTTTCGAACCTCAACACGACTCGTGATGCAAGTCGTGTTGGCTCATACAACTCGTGTTGTCTCTCTGGACAATTTTTAGATGTTTTTCTGCCCCCTACTCGACTCGAGTTGCAAGTTGAGTTGGACCTTGCAACTCGAGTTGGCTCTCTGGACGATTCTGGACACTTTTTGGGGCCTAACTCGACTTGTGTTGCAAGTCGTGTTGTAATTTGAGTTGCATGTTACAACTCGAGTTGGGTCTTTTCAGCCCTGTTTATTGCTCGTTTTCATTCCTGCTTCATTTCTACCCTGTTTTAACCTTCAAAACTCAATAAAATCCATTATTAGCACCATAATCATGTAAAATACATAAGCTACGCAATCCGACACGAATGTATGGCCTTATTCTAATAAAAACAAGGAATTATGAGATCAAAAAAATGTAAATTTCCACTCTCATCAGGGCCTCTCTTCACAGTGCTGCTTGTTACTTGGGTCGGCAGGTGCTTCATGTTGCCAATGCCATGCGTCGCATCTTTAAATTGGAGAGACGTGAGTCCCGGTTGCAAGAGGAGGTTACCCAGCTCCTCAGTATGATTAAACACCATGATCGGAAAACCTTTGAAGCGAGCATCACCACGAGAGTTTCAAGACCCTGCGTGCTCAGTATGATAATCTGATGGCCAGTCTATGAAAGAAAATAGTGCTTTGGAGCTAGAAAACAAGGTATTTTTTGACAGGGTTGCAGCCATGGAGGTCGAGCATTAAGAAAAGATTATGGCAAAAGAGGATCAATTCCGCGTTGATATGGCCCGGATCCTGAACACTCTTCATTCCCTCCAGATGTCTTCCGAGAGAGAGATTGAAAAGACTTATCAAGAGAAGAAAGCTTCCGAGGCCTTGCTTAACCAAAAAATTAAAGAGGCTGAGGATGCAGCCAACGAGGCTCAAAGTGAGTGGTATGAGGCTATAGCCAACTTGGACCATGTCAAGGATGAGCTTCTCCTATCGCAGGCGGACAACCTTTGCTATATGGATGTTGTTCTTCCTAAAGCAAAAATTTACTGTTTCTGTTCCTCCTCTGCTGCCATGGCTAAAGCTTCCTCTGAGAAACCTTACCCCGATTGCTTGGATGATATGTTCAGTATCCTTCGTCAAGCTCTCAGTCAGGAGAAAATGCCTCCAGGTGAATTTTTGAAGAAGGAACTTGATTTGGGGTTACTTAGTGAATATTTCAATTTTATCACCGATACTGAACTTCCTGAGGAAGATTCCAATGAGGTTTCGGAAGTGGAGTCAGACGAGGCCTTTACCGACGGTACTTTAGAATTTTTCTGCGGCTGATTATAAGGTTGAGGATCCTTTCGCGAATCTTTCCCCCGAATCTTTGGAGGGGCGTATCCAAGAACCATCTGCCGAGCCTGAGGCTCTCGGATCTGGCGCTACAGTTACATCTGATCAAGCCGTTGCTGCTGCTGTTTTTGAACTTCAGCCTTCCGAGACTGCCATTGTTTCCCCTTTTGGTGATACTTAAACATCTAATATCTCATTGGATCTTGCGGCTCCCGAAACCCTTCTAGGCTCTTTCGAGGTGTGCGGCCCGAAGGTGGCAGTCTGAAGTTCAGGGGTGCTGTCAATTCTGAAAGCATCCCCACTGACAAATAAGATTTTACCGAGCCCCCGATGCCGAACCGGATGTACTCTCTTATTTGGGTTCATTATGAATATCCCATGTATTTTTCTCTTTTTCTTCGAATTGTAGGTTTTTATGAATTTCCAACATTTGTGTAATCCTTTCCATACGAAATGAAGTGTTTGATTTGATGTTGACTAACCTTGTGAGGGTATTATGGTAACTTTGCCTTTACTTTTGAGTGTAACCGTCGTTTTCTGTCGTGGTGCGCCACGTGGGTTAATCTAGGCCCTTTATTTTTCTTGGAAGTTGTAAAGTTATATCTTCCCAGGCCTCCGATCTTTACCCTTTTTGGTTCACCCTGTCTACTCATGACGTGGGTTGTATTTCTCTCTATCAAATGTCTTTCGACTTCTATTTTTTTAAATTCGAATCTCTTGCATATTTCTTTGTATTCCTCCCTTAACTTCTCTCTCAAATTTTTGGTATTCTCTGAAATCTCCCTTATCTTCCCCCTTTGCTAAACCCTAACTTCCGTGTTTGTCGTTGATAATGGCTGGTGAAGGTACTCCCCCGCCGGCTGATGTTTAAGAGGTTAACACATATAATTCTATGCCAGAAAGGCATGTGCTGCCTGGTGTTCGCAGTTCCAATCGCCTCCGGAGGCTGCCTCGACCAAATTTAAGGGATTTATCTACTTCCTCTTCCTCTGGTGGTAATTTACCTCCAGTTCCTTCGTCTAACAGACTGGGTATTTCTGTCGTTCCTGCTGTAGCCGTCAGCGGTATGCCGATACCTTTTGATGAAAAATACGATGCTCTCTTGCCCCTGAACCTGATGGACTATCTCTTGGTGCGTCGGGATATTGGTGATATAGGGGCTGTCCTTCGCGGTGTGGCTCAGAGTCTCAAGTGGGTGCCGCCTTCCAAACTTTCGCTGAGCGCCTGGAGGAAATCCATGAGCTGTTTGGTAATCCTGGCGTGGCTTTTATTTCTCCCGGTAATGATGTTCCTATTACCGAGCCTCCTCTCGAGTGCACTACTTTTTATTACTCTATTTTGGCTGGTCTGCGCCTTCCCATTCCACCTATTATTGATTTTCTGTTACAAAGGTGGGACATGGCTGTCGGATAGCTGCTTCCCTCTTCTTGGTTACTGATGAGTGATATTTTCACCAAGATTTTAGTGTCTTTTTATATCCATTTTCATATTATTTTATCCATATTTATATGTATTTTGATTGTGTTTTGTATTTTTATGAAAATGTGTGAGAATGAGCTTAAAATTATGATTTTCAGGTAAAAATAGATTCTAGACGCAAAAAGGAAGACGTAGGAAAAATAAATCTCAATTCGGAGTTAAAACGAGCAAGAACGGGCCAAAATGGAAGAAGAGAAAATAGGGACAACACCAACATGACCAGTGTTTAGTACACGGCCAGCACCTACATGAGCCGTGTACCGAACACGGCCATGTAAGCTTTGACCGTGTTCTGTCACCCGTAACACTTACACGGCCACCCTTGTGACCATGTGCTGAACACGCCCGGCCGTGTTCTGTACACGACCAGTGTACCGTACACGAGCCATGTAGGTGCAAAAATTAAAAAATTCAGAAACCTTCTAGAAGCTTCCCAAGGGGTATAAATACCCAATACTTTAATATTTCATGAGATTTTTTCGTGGGTTTCACCCCTGCACACACCTCACACACTATTTCCTCCATTATTCACCATCCCTTTCATCAATTCTTCATCCATATCATCTACCTTCATCCTATCATCTAATCCACCATCCAAGTAGTTAGAGAAGCAAGGGGGAGTAGATATTGCAAGAAGAGGAAGAGAAGCACCATTGAAGCTATTCAAGGGAGTTTTTAATTCCAATTTTTGTAGACTTCTTTGTAGTTCAATCATGTGTTTTGGAGATACAATTGTCTATGTTGTTTTCTTTGAAATTATGAAAGGCTAATCTCCTTTGTGAGATTAGCAATATGAATTGTGTTGGATAATTTTAGGTATTTTACAATTGAATGATTATGATGATTGGGTTTATTGATATTCCATCATTGATACTTGAAATCTTGAGGTTTATGATGATTTGTGTGTTTTGTTGTTCTAAATATGTGATTAGATTGAGAAATCAATTATGTGCTTAGGATAATTAAGTGAATCATTTCATCAAACACCTCATGTGCATTATAAATTGTAAAGAGATTGAGAAATCCTTTGGAATTTATAACCCTTTGATAGGACATCCGATTGGTTTGATTGAGAGGTTGATTAATCCTGTGAAGGGACTCTCCAATTGAACTTAGTACCTAATTGGAATTGTTTGATTGTGAACCTACCTTTGAGCTATTTTGAGACCTTTGTGAGGATCTACATCCTATCCATCTCGAGAGGGAGTTTAGGTGGAATTCGTGTTGGCCTTTAGTTATCAACCCATGACACATATGAATTCATTGCATGATACCCAGATATTTCATACTTTAAGTATTGCTAGTCTCATTCTCTATCTACTTGGCTCATTCATCTATCCCATCGTTTATCTTATCATTTAATTATTTTATTATCGTTTCTTGATTAATCCAACCCCTTTATAATCATCTCTATAATACTATGATGAACACGAGATCGCTTAGACCCTAGTACCTTTCTCCCTATAGTTTGATAAATTCTTTAATTGGTCATTCCGACTACAAAAATGGCTAATCAAATAGCGCCGTTGCCGAGGAGGCAACGGTTGCTAGTGGTTTAACGAAGGAGTGTTTCAATTTTTATTACTAGAGATATTTTTTATTGCTTTTATTATTTGTTTTTGAAAAAATTTTATCTCACTTTTTCATTTTGATAGGTACATGAAACTACTTTGAGAGAAGAGGAAGAGGGATCAAAGCCAAAAATAGAAAGTTTGAAGAAGAATTGTAGTAAGCCTTGAGAAGAACATTTAAATGGATGGTTGGAATGAATTCACAAATGTCTTTGGGGATCAAAGTGATAGGATTCCACCTCGACAATAAAGAAGCTGCATGAACGAGAGCAACTATAGTTATAATTTCCAAATGAATCAAGATAGCTCTCAATACTACAATCAAGGAAGAAATGGAGAATGGCAACAAGCTTACCATACAAGTACATTCCACCCGTATCAAGCATACACTTATTCTCCACCAAATCCCAACACCAACACTTCTCCTCCGTTCAAAAACTACGCTTTACTTGAATTATATAGAAGAAGTGCTCAAGGAAGTGATGAAGGCCAAAATTTTCAATTAAGTTTATTATTCAAGGAATCCTCCAAGATAATTACACCCGCTACCTTGGAATTGACAAGACAAATAAGGATGATGAATCAAGGTGCTCATGGTCAAATCTTGCCTAGTTCAAGTTTGGGTGGTGGTCAAAATGTGCAAGGTGTGTCAATTCCTAGCCTTATTGGAGCAAGAAGAGTGGAGGATGCCTACCCATCAAGTAGGAGATGTTTTTTTTATGGGATTGGATGATTTCCAAGGAAATTTTCAACATAACTATGAGGGAAGTTTTCATGGGAATTATCCACCAATTCAAGGATGGAATTTTGACAACCAAGAGGGAGGAGACTTTCAACAAGTTAAGGAAGAAAAATTATCTTTAGAAATCTTGATTGAGATGATGGAAGCAAGCCTTGAGGAGGACAAGAAAAGAAATAAGGCAACTGAGAAGAGGTTCGAAGCTTTGGAGCATCAAGTAAGCCAAATTATAAATGCTTTGGCCAATTTTCAACAAGTTGAAGAACTTGAAGAGGATAGCAAAGTTGAAGAAGAGTTGGAGAAAGAAGAGAATTTGGGAGATGAAGAATCAAATGAGGTGTTTGAAGAGCTTATTGAGGCAAATGATGTTGATGAAGAGGAACAAAGTCAAGAAGCAAGTGATGATAACTTGAAGAGTGAAATGAGCATTTCTAAACTTTTACACTCTTTAAGTTGCTTTGAATTTCAAAATATTATTTACATTGATTTTGTTTTACCCATTACTTTTCTCACATCCTTAGGATCAAAAGAGAACTTGAAGAGATGTTGGGAGTTTACTTGGAAAGAAAAAATAAGTGGTGTTCAAGAATGGAGAGGGCAATGGAGTGTAAGCTCAAGAGAGTTGAATTTCTAAAGCCATGCTCGAAGGATACAACGGAGGTCGTTACTTGCCACAAGTGCCTAATAGAGGAAGAAGAACAACATTTAAAATTCGATGACAAGGACGAAAGATATCCGTGGCCATTCCGATGAGTTCTCCATATCCCGTCCGGCTTGAAGACATTAAACTTAGCGCTAGATGGGAGGCAACCCATCATTATCATTATTTCTTTATTTAGTGTTTTCAATAAGGATGGTGGATTTGATGTTGTTTTGTTATTTTGGTCATGTAGGTTGATTGTGCTCGTGAGGAAGATGTGTGTTGAAGATACGGAAAGTGCTTGATTTGAAGTGTGTAGGTACGTCACACCACTTTTTGCAAACTTAACTTAAAACTCTTGTTTCAATTTAAGTTTGGGGGGATATGGCGTGGTATGACATACTTTGTTTAGAAGGCATATACTTTTCGTATTTTTGGGCTAATTTTAAAATTTTTCTCATGAGTATTATTATGATTTTGGTATGCTTGGTTGTGTTGAAGTGCATGATAATCCATATTTTGAATGACATTGTTGAGCTAATGGTTTTGATGAGTTGTTTAGCATAAATGAAGTATAGTGGAAGCATGAATTGAGCTCGGAGATCAAGTCGAGATTCATTGTGCATTCAATTCGGGAGCTCGTGTCAACCATTTCCACTACCAAATGCCTTTCTAAGGGAGTTCACTTTACATCTCATCACTTCTAATTGCTTGACATGAATTGATTTTGATTTGGATTGATATAATTAGCATGTTGCTTCATGTATTATTTTTTGGGATGTTTACTTTTCGTAATTTAGGATTTCCTTTTCAATCAAAGATGGGATGTTTGTGAGCTTACTTGATCATGGATAATGCAGAATGTGTGTTTTATTTTCTTATGTTGGTGGTTTTATATTTTTTCAAGTTATGTATTTTTGTCTTGTTGTCTTGTTTGTTGAGTCTTTTTTTTATATTTTGTGTGTTTTCTTACTCTTGTCTAGGGATGATTTGGTGGTTTATTTTTGAGATGTTGTGAGTCATTTTTGAATGTGAGTGATGACATGTTGTTTTGATAAGCGATGACAAGTTATGATTAAGAATCTCTATACTTTCAAATTGTGACATGTTCTATTTAACTTGTTCAATTTTGAGATGAATGTGGTGTAATAAGTTCCTTAAGGTCCGAGCATAAGCTTGCGAGAATTTGAGCCTCAACCGTGCATACAATGGTATTTTTCTTCATGAGTGGATTGATTGTGTTTGATAAACTAGAACTTGCTCAAGGACTATAGGAATGAGCCCGATTAGTAGAGATTAGTGAAATGATTTAAGGCCATCCTTGTTATTAATAGTCATTGCCATATATTTTCTTACCATGAACATCATTCCCTAGTCAATCACTTTGAGCCTTAAAGCCTATTTATTATGATATAAGCATATTACAAGCCTTGATTACCCACTTGAGCTTTATATATACACCCTTAGTGTGAGTGATTGAGGAGATGTGACTAGAAAGGTTTGATAAGAAAGAAAAAGAAGAAAGGAAATGGTTAACAAGCAAGAGAAAGGATGTAAAGAGCACAAGAAAGAATGTACATGCAACCTTTAAGCAAGAGAATGAGCAAAGTAACAAAATGCTCAAGAAAATCATGAAAATCAAAGAAAGGAAGCATGATTCAAAAGAAGCTAAAAAGTAAAGGAAAGTTGATGTTTAGTGCTTGAGATTTGAAAAGAAAAGAAAGGAAGAACAAGAAGTGAAGAAGTTGGAGAAATTGGCCATCTCTTTGATTACTTACACTTGATTAGTCACTTTTATCTAAATTATTCCTACCCAACCAAATAGCCTATCATTACATCCTAATTAAAGACCTTTTTGATCACTAATGGAAACTTTGGTGGTTAGTGAATGTAGTCCACGAGCAAGCTTATAGCGAGTCGAGCCAATCGATTAATGAGTGTTGATTTACCCTACTTAATAGAGTGTTGAGAGAAATTGATATTCCATTGTGAGGCTTGGACCAAAAGGGACTATATTACACTTCATTCTCTTGTGATTGAACTTATTAATTCCTCATGTCATGAATTTAGTGTTGTAGGATGACTTAGCATAAATTGTGATTCTTTTTGCTATTGATGTGTTATTACTTATGTTCGTTTAGTCTTTTTCTAAGTGAAAATCTCTCCCCTTATTTTATCATTTTTGTTGTTTGGGGACGCACAATACTTTAAGTTTGGGGGTGTGATGAGTGATATTTTTACCTAGATTTTAGTGTCTTTTATCCGTTTTTGTATTATTTTATCCGTAATTATGTGTATTTTGGTTGTATTGTGTGTTTTTATGGAAATATGTAAGAATGAGCTTAAAAGTATGATTTTTAGGTAAAAAAGATTCTAGACTCAAAAATGAAGACGTAGGAAAAAGTGGATCACAATTCGGAGTTAAAACGAGGGAGAACGGGCCAAAACGGAAGACGAGAAAACAGGGATAACAACTACACGGCCAATGTTCAGTACACGGCCAGCACCTACACGAGCCGTGTACTGAATACGGCCCTATAAGCTTTGACCGTGTTCTGTCACCCGAAACACCTACACGGCCACTCCCAGTGGCCATGTGCGAAACATGCCCGTCTGTGTTCAGTACATGACCAGTGTACCGTACACGGGCCGTGTAGGTGTAAAAATTCAAAAAAAATTAGAAACCTTCTAGAAGCTTCCCAAGGGGTATAAATATCCAATACTTCAATATTTCATGAGATTTTTTGTGGGTTTCATCCCTGCACACACCTCACACACTATTTCCTCCATTTTTCACCATCTCTTTCATTCATTCTTCATCCATATCATCTTCCTTCATCCCATCATCTAATCCACCATCCAAGTAGTTAGAGAAGCAATGGGGAGTGGAGATTGCAAGAAGAGGAAGAGAAGAACCATTGAAGTTATTCAAGGGAGTTTTTAATTCCAATTGTTGTAGACTTCTTTGTAGTTCGATCATGTGTTTTGGAGATACAATTGTCTATGTTGTTTTCTTTGAAACTATGAAAGGATAATCTCCTTTGTGAGATTAGAAATATGAATTGTGTTGGATAATTTTGGGTATTTTGCAATTGAATGATTATGTTGATTAGATTTATTGATTTTCTATCATTGATGCTTGAAATCTTGAGGTTTATGATGATTTGTGTGTTTTGTTGTTCTAAATATGTAATTAGATTGAGAAATCAATTATGTTCTTAGGATAATTAAGTGAATCATTTCATCAAACACCTCATGTGCATTATAAATTTTAAAGAGATTGAGAAATCCTTTGGAATTTAGAATCCTTTGATAGAACATCCGATTGGTTTGATCGAGAGATTAATTAATCATGTGAAGGGACTCTCCAATTGAACTTGGTACCTAGTTGGAATTATTTGATTGAGAACCTACCTTTGAGCTATTTTGAGACCTTGTGAGGATCTACATCCTATCCATCTCGAGAGAGAGTTTAGGTGGAATTCGTATTGGCCCTTAGTTATTAACCCATGACACATATGAATTCATTGCATGATACCTAGATTTTCCATACTTTAAGTATTGCTAGTCTCATTCTCTATCTACTTGGCTCATTCATCTATCCCATCGTTTATCTTATCATTTAATTATTTTATTGTCGTTTCTTGATTAATTCAATCCCTTTATGATCATCTCTATAATAATATGATGAACACGAGATTGCTTAGACCCTAGTACCTTCCTCCCTGTGGTTCGATAAATTCTTTAATTGGCCATCCCGACTATAAAAATGGCTAATCAGTTACGTCTGATATCTATGATGTCCTTATTCCATGTGTTGGGCCATACTATTCAGGATCATTTTGAGTTAGAGTACCTCTTTTTCTATGTTTTTTCTGGTCATTCTGGCGGTTTCTATCATTTACTCCCTCATGACAACCATCGTTTTGTTGGTGCTTCCAATGTTATCGGTAGAAATTAGGAACAAGCTTGGTTTTGGTTAGAGTGTAGTTATTGTCTTCGAGTAAATGGTGTCACTGTGACTTTTTCTTGTCGGTTCCTCCCATTGGGCAAGTGTAAGGTTCTTTTCTCTTTTCCGTGTTCTGAATTGATCTGGGGAATTTCTTACATTCTTTTAATACCTTGTACAGGTCCTCTCTGTCATCCACTTATGCGTTTAAGTGATGGATTTTGTCGTGTTTATGAGATCTTGTCTTCAAGCAGTAATGCTTATCGTGCCACCATTTTGCTTTAAGAACCCATTCTCGTTTCTGCTGGGTTGTCCACCCTTGGTCGTTGTGCTACTGCTGGTATTTTTTCTTTTTATTCTCCTGTGACTTCCTTTTGTTTATCAAGGTGTTTCGTCCTGCATCTGATACTTATTTTATGTTTTTCCAGATGAACTCCGAGGTGCTCTGTCTTTAGTGGGGTCTACCGTCTCTGTTGCTGGCTCATTTTTAACTCGCCACAAGCATGTATACCAATTTTTTGATGATAAAGCTGATTCCTATTATTTTGCCCCGTCCTCCTCCCGTGATGAAGAAGAAGAATTTGAAGGTTTGTCATTTATTCTGGAGATTTTAAACTTGAAGAAGATATTCGGGTAGAGCAGCTTACCCATGTCAGAACCCTGTCTCCGATATCTCCTCCTTTGGAACGACCGCGACATACTACTACTCCTTCCGGGTTCTCCGTTCCTACTGATTTTTCTGGGATGGCGGCAACTTCCCTGATGGGAAAGCGTCGGAGAGGCACTTACGAGGTTGGTGAGTCCTCTCGCGAGCCTGGTATCAGTTTTGTGCCACGCCAAACCGTATCCGTTGGTGAGTTTGCTCTTCTCGCTAGGGAGATGAGAGAAATATTAGCTTCTGCTCGCGCTTCGTTGTCCCTGTGACTTTTCCTATGTCGTTTTTATTCTCAACAAAGTCATTCTTTTGTAGATCCCCCTGCCATTGAATCTGAGAGTGAGGAAGATCTCGAGGAGAATCTCGAATTGGAAGATAACCCCAGTCCCAAGATGGGAAATGATTCAGAGCCTGAAGACTACGATATGATGGTTGGGCCCAATAGGAAAACTATTCCCCTGGCCATTTTTGAGAAGAAAGTCAATATCAGTATCCCCCAATCCAGTTCCCAGGCGATTCATATTATTCCCCCTGTTAATCCGAACCCTCTAGGTGTTATCGAATCAGCTAATCTTGTTGTTGTCGATGATGAGGTCAAAAGGTTGGCCACCGAAAAAGCCCATGCTCGTGGGAAGAATATCGTCGATGAGTTTGACGAGCCTGATTTGCAGGAGTTGGGGGGTTTGGGCTTCGTCTAGGGTACTTCTTATCAATTCAATCGCCGCGCTCCCATTATCATTGATCCAAGTTCCCTTCATAGGAATTCTTTTAATTTGGCCACTATGGCCGGAGCTACTGCTGCCTCTCTTTCTACTTCCTTGCACATTATGGATTAGTATCGTCTATTTGCCAGTCAAATGGTTGGTGGTTCTGAAGAATCTTTTGCTGATTTGAAAGAGAGATTAAATGTTCTGGAGTTTGAAAATGTAAAGTTGGCCTCGGTTGTTGACGATCAGAAAAATCACCTGCAGGATATGGACTTTGATTTGACGATAGAACAAGTTATCTTAGCTTCGGTTAGGACCAGGTTAGTGGAAACAGAGATTGCAAGGGATGCTGCCCAAACCGAAGCTGCCGCAGCTAGAGCCATGTTGATCGAAATGGAAGTCTGTGTTAGGTCTTTAGAGCAGATCATTCCCCATCTCGGATCAGCTGAGAAGAGGGCTATCCATGCTGAAGCGTAGTTAAAAGAAATGGAGGACAAAATGGCTAGCATCTTCCACTCTCTCAGTGCTCAGAAGAAAGATTGGTATCCCTTCTCCAGCGTCACAGGTTAACTTTTATTTTCATTTTGATTCTCTGTGTGGGTAAAAACTTCATTTACAATGTTGGTTTGTAATTTGGATTTTGGATTTCTCCCTCCTCCTTTCTTGCTTTTGTTGGATGATCGTTCTGGATAATGCTCTATGCCTTTATGATTCATGACTCGCTGAATTGTCTGTTGCTACTCTGAGTTTCCTGATATATGTTGGCTTGCTATTTACGAATTGTTATGTACCTTTGTCTTGCTTGCCGATCACGCGCGTGTTTATGTTCCTTTTTGAGATCCTCACTTTCCGTTTGAGCATCTGTTATTCCGATACTGTCTGATCTGAGTTCTGCTAAACCTATCACTTTGTTCCGATTCCGATACCGATGAGACTCCAAAATTCTACTCTTTATTCTGATTTCGATACCCCGGCCCAAAATTCACCTATTTATTTCAATTCCGATATCTCAACCTTCACCATGAATTGTGCTCTTATTCCAATTTCGATGAGACTCCAAAATTCACTTTTTTTATTCTGATACCTCGACCTTCACCTTGAATTGTGTTCTTATTCCGATTCCGATGGGACTCCAAAATTCACTTTTTTATTTCGATTCCGATACCTCGACCTTCACCTTGAATTGTGTTCTTATTCCGATTCCAATGAGACTCCAAAATTTATTTTGAATTGTGCCCATCTATTTTAATTTTTTATTCTGTTTTAGCCGTTGATACTCTACAACCTCTTTGTTTTATGTTGTGACATTCCTTCCACATTACCCGGAATCAAATTTAATGATTCATATTCCATAAGGTAAATAACCATAACCAAATAACAAGAATTTCGTACAACTTTTTCTTTTTGATATAGGCCACAAACTCAGTACCCGATTTGGCCTAGTGCCTTGATTCTACTCAAGAATGGCCTAGTGCCTTGATTATAAGAAATAAGAGGTTGCATTACCAATCTTGTTCGTCCCTCTGTTTGGCTCACTGGTAGTACTTCTTTAGGTGCTGGACATTCCATAGTGTGGCACCTTCTTTTCGTCCACTTCCTCAAGCTCGTACACCCCTTTTCTAGTACTCTTTTGATCATATATGGGCCTTCCCAGTTCTGTCCACTGCCTTGCGCTGCCGGACCTAATACTTTTTGGAGCACCAATTCGCCTCCTTTGAACTGCCTCAGTTTCACCATTGAGTTATAAAACCGTTCGGCCCTTTGCTTATATATCGGATTATGCACTTCTGCATTTAGTCTTTTCTCCTCCAGTAAGTCTAATCTTTCCCGGATTAGTTCATCATTCCCTTTCTCTCTATGGAGAGCTATTCTCGGACTGGGCTTTCTGATTTCTACTGGGATCACTGCTTCTGTACCGAAAGCCATTGTAAAGGGTGTCTTATTAGTGAAGGTTTTTGTCGTCGTCCTGTACGACCATAGGACCCCAGGCAATTCCTCCGGCCATTTCCCGTCTAGCTTTTCTAGTCTGGCTTTTAAGGTGTGCTTGATTATCTTGTTGATCGTTTCTACTTGGCCATTGGACTTGGGATGGTAAGGTGTTGAGGACCATTTTTTGATGTTGTAGTCCTCACAGGACTTTCTCAGCTTGGCATTATCAAATTGTTTGCCGTTGTCCGTGATGATCGCGTATGGTATATTGAATCAACACACAATGTTTTCCCAGAAACTTTTCTATTCGAGCCTCTATGATGGTCGCCAAGGCCTCGGCCTCTGCCCACTTTGTAAAATAATCCACAGCCACTATGGCGAATTTAACTCCTCCTTTTATGATGGGTAATGGGCCTATCAGATCAATTCCCCATTTGGTGAAAGGCCAAAGGCTGAAGACTAATGTTAATTGCTTCGAGAGCATTCTTGTGATCGGTGCTAATCTTTAGCAAGTAGCGTAAGCTCGTGCATGTTGCGTATCATCTTTTTTCAATGTTGGCCAAATATATCCCTGTCTGATTACTTTGTGAGCTAAAGCGATTCCGCCCGTATGGTTCCCGCATATGCCTTCGAGTATCTCGGCCAGCACATAACTCGCCTCTTTTGGGCTCAGACATTTCAGGAGTGGGGACGAATATCTCCTCTTATACAGCTTCCCCTCAATCAACACATATCTTGCCTATCTGAGTCTTATCTGGAGGGCTTTATTCTTATCCGAAGGGGTTAATCCCATTTCCAGATAGTTTCTGATTGGGGTCATCCATGACTCTTCGGAAGATTGGTCAGTTAAAACCTAAACGCTGGTATTCGATGGCTTTTCTTGCTTTCCAATGTTGATGTTGATGTCGTTGAGGTCTTCTGCGTTTGATGTCGTGGTCAGATTGGCTAACGCATCCGCTCCCATGTTCTCCCTCCGATCAATGCACTTTAGAAATACATGTTTGAATCTCTGTAGCATGCCAGCAGCTAACCCTCGGTAGTGGTTCATCTGGTCATCTTTAGCTTCATATTCCCCTTGCATTTGATTCACTACCATCTGAGATTCGTTATAGACCAGCAACTCGTCAGCGCCTATGGCCAATGCCATTCTTAACCCGTTCAGTAGGGCTTTATACTCCACTTCGTTGTTGGTAGCCAAGAAACCGAACCTGACTGTTGTCGAGAAGGTCTCTCCAGGTGGGGTTTGGATGATGACTCTAGCTTCTGAAGCCGATGTAGTAGCAGATCTGTCTACGTGCATTATCCAGGGTTTTCTTCTTTCTTCTCCAGTCGGTATAGGGAACGTTAGCTCCACTATGAAATCAGTCATCACTTGTCCTTTGACCGCATTCTTAGGTAGGTATGCAATATCGAATTATCCCAATTCGACAGACCATTTTAACAATCTTCCCACTGCATCCGGCCTTTGGAGAACTTGCCTCAAAGGAAACATCGACAGTACTTCTGTGGTATGCTTCATAAAATACAGTTTTAGCTTTCTCGAGCTCATTACGAGAGCATAGGTCATTTTCTCCATTACCGGGTATCTAAGTTCCGCATCCCTCAAAGACTGACTTACGAAGTGCACTGGTTTTTATTCTTTTCCTCCGTTTTGACCAGTACTGAACTGATCGCCATTTCAGACACTGCTAGATACAGTTGTAGGTTTCACCTGGAAATGGTTTAGAGAGAATCCTGGGATCCGATAGTTCCTTTTTTATCTCTTCAAATGCCTTTTCACACTCTTCTGTCCATTCAAACTTGGCCTTTTTGATGACATCGAAGAAAGGCTTGCACTTACCCGTTAGGTTCTGAGCCTCTTTCATGTGCCTCGGCGGATTCATCTTTAGGATTGCTTCCACTTTCTCTTGATTCATCTCGATCCCCTGATGAGGGTTTTCTCAACACACAAAATAATCCTCAAGTATAAGGATATCAATTGTAGTCGCGAAGATGACCAAGTTACAATATCGAACCCATGGGACGGATAAATATCAATTTTGTTATCTTCTAGTATATTTTAGACTATGTTGGTAATTGTAAAGGTTTAATGGATAATAACTTCTAATCGAAATAAAAAAAGAAATAGCAAGAGTAGAGAAAAGTGAGTTATGATCAATAAGAATGATAGGTAGTTCGTCGGGTCATCCAGTTTCACTAGCAATTCGTATTTTCATGTGATGGTGTCCGACTCTGCCCTGTGATTTGTGGACGCATCACTAGACCATGCAAGTTCACTCTATAGACACAAGTAAATATGCGCTTGACACGTGTGAATAACATCGGAGCAAGAGATATGCTTCACCCCCCTTTCTATGTACTATCATAATCAATTATCTTCTACGTCTAGAATCTAACCCGATTTGATCTCCCTTTTTATGTACTATAAAGTTATACTCTTCATCCTATTCATCAACCCGAATTTAATTCAATTCATGAATATTCATATAAGACAGTTCTAATAATACTTCGGAATCCCTTCACTTAGAATTATAACAATAAACCCTGCTCAGTAGTGAACGCACTCAATCAATAACCATGTTATGTATTCAGAATCTACACAACGATCATTGATGCACAAAATGACTATGAGTATGGATTAAATATGCAATCTTATATAAAACAAACCACAGGTAGTGTTGTACGGAGTTTTACACACGAAACACGAATTACATCATGAAACTTTCATAACCCTAGAACTACCAAGGTGGTTCTAGCCCATGATTGATCTAGGAACAATCATGGTTAGATTGATCATTCTTACTTGAACCTTCAGCGAACCTCTGTTACAGCCCTCCGGAAGGATCACCACCTCTACTCTTGTCTCTCCTACGATTGACGATCAAAAGCTCTCTTTATTCTCTGTATGAGCCTCCTTTTATACTTGTAATCACGTCTCTAGGGCTTGGAATGGGCTTTCTAAGTGATCTCACGCGTTTCGGCCTCGAAAATCCAGATAAGGTAAGTTCTCGCACACAGGTTCGACCACGCCAAGCAGGTCGAACCCTTAGCCACAGGTCGAACCCCAGGTCGAACCCCGCTACTGGAAGAATTCTGCACAGGTTCGACCTTCTAGACAGGTCGAATCACTTAGGCCTTGGTCGAACCCCAGGTCGAACCTCAGCACTGGACAACTCCCGCTCCCGATTCGACCAACTGGCAAGTTGAACCCAAACGTCGTGGTCGAATCCTCCTTCTTACAAATTGGTTCGACCATGGTTCGACCTGATGGCCAGGTCGAACCAGCCGAGTCGTGGTCGAATCAATCTCTGTACGTCCAGCAACGTTGGTTCGACCTGCTGGAGAGGTCGAACCCTCCTCCAGCCAGGTCGAACCCACCTACTTCTTGGGCGGTTCGCGTGGCTTTGACTCCGTCTCTTCGATTCTTGGCTCTTTCACTCCGTTTTTGCTAAGAAAACACTCAAATAGCTCCACTAACACCTGATTCATGCTAATTCACAATATATATAGGTTTTCCACCTATTTCCACATCAAAACTCTCCAAAACTAGCACAAAACATAGCGCCAAACTTGTGAATTTACACACTCATCATCCCCCTCGAGCTGACCAAGTATTCGAGGAAGCTCCCCTTGCTCACTCCGAATGTGTACTTTTTCGGGTTTAACTTCATTCCATAGTGTCGAAAGATTCTGAATACTCTCTTTAGATGATCAAAATATCCCATTCTTTTCAGGCTTTTCACCACAGTATCATCCACGTATACCTCAACTATCTTCCCGATCTCTCCTTCAAACATCTTGTTTACCAATCTTTGATAGGTTGCCCCCGCTTTCCTCAGATCGAATGGCATGTTGTTCCATTCGTAGACTCCATTTCCACAAAAAAGAGTTGTATTTGCCTTGTCATCCAGGTGCATTAGGATTTAATGATAACCCGAGAATGCATCCATGAAGCTCATTACTTCATGTTCCATTGTAGCATCAACCATTTGGTCGATTGATGGAAAAGGGTAACTATCCTTGGGGCATGCCTTGTTTAGATCTGTAAAGTCGATGTACAATCTCCACGATCCTTCCTTCTTTTTTAACATCACAGGATTTTGCACCCTTATAGGGTATTTGCATTCACTGATCCTTCCGCTTGCCAACAGCTTGTGTACTTCCGATTCCATGGCCGCGTTCTTCTCTGGGCTAAACTTTCTTTTCTTCTGATGGAAGGGCGGGATGCTAGGATCGATGTTCAGTCTGTGACAAGCATATTTCGGGTGTACTCCCAGCGTTTTATTCGGATTCCAGGCAAATACATCTAAATTTTCCTTCAATAGTTGGGTCAGTTTTGCCTTGAATCTGTTTTCCCATTCCGTTCTGATCTTAACTTTGATGTCTGCATTCTCTGGGTCCAGCTGAACCACTTTTGTTTTTCCTGCCGCCTCGGCTTCTTCTCGTAGTTTCATCCTTGGATTCTCATCAGATGTTAATGGCTTTCACCTCGGCTCCTTCACCGTTTTCTCCCTTCTTTCCATTTCTAGGTCTATTGGATTTGGCTGTACATCGGCTACTACGAGGAGCACATTATTCCCTTGTTTCTCTTCTTCTCTCCTTTCCTCAATTTCCACGACCATATCTGGTCTGTTCTCCCTATGTTCCCCCTCTCGTGGCTCTTTGATTCTTGTTGGTATTTTATGATTCTCTCCTTCTTCCATGATGTCTTCAAAACTCAGCATCTCATAATCTATATCATGATAGCTCAAACCCTCTACTTTTTCTATGAATGAACATTCTCTTACCCTCCTTTGATTTTCTATCACAGTCACTACCCTGCCATCTGCCGTGATAAACTTGAGGCATTAATGAAGGGTGGATGGGATGACTCCGAAGGCGTGGATCAACGGGTGCCCTAGGATACAGTTGTATGTAGAGGTCTGATCAAAGACCTTGAATGTTAGTTGTTTCTGCATCTGGATCTTTCCATCCGAACCTTCCAGCTGGACGGATAAGTCAACCTCCATGGTCGGCCTGGTCAGTGCATTGCCAAAACCTTTGATTTCTTCACTGATTAGTCATTTGTAGTAGGGATGACCAATTAAAAAAAATTATAGAACCACAGGGAGGTAGGCGCTAGTGCTTAAGTGATCTCACGTTTTTCATGATTTTATAGAGACGAATCATTAAAGGGATTGGTTGTTCAAACAAGTAAATAGAAGTAATCAAAGCAAGCAAGCAAGCAATGATCAACAAATAAGATGGATGGATGGAAAGTGGTTTATCAAATTGATTAAAAGTGAGATTAACAATAATCAAGAAGTGGTAACTCTAGGAATTATGTATCAAATTCATATGTATCATGGATATAGGATTAAGGGCCAACACTAAGTTCACATAAACTCCCTCTTGAGATGGATAGGATATGAATATCAAATAGCTCAATGGATTGGTTCTCACATAAACAATTCCAACTATGTACTAAGCTTGAAATGAGAGTCCCTTCATACGATTAATCAACCTCTCGATCAAACCAATCAAATGTCCTATCAAAGGGTTCTAAATTCTAAAGGATTTCTCAATCTCTTTACAACTTATAATTCACATGAAGTGTATGATGAATTGATTCAATGAACTATCCTAAACATTTAATTGATTTCTCAATCTAATCACATATTCATGACAATTTACCACACAAATCAACAATACAAGTCAAGTAATTAACAATCAATGATAGAAAATCATAGATCCAATCAACATATGAATTCAAATACATAAATCCCCAAAATTAACCAACAACTCTCATGTTGCTAATCCCACAAGGGAGATTAATCTACCATATTCAAAAGGAAATCAACATAGACATTAAGATCCTTACAAAACATGATGGAACTATAAGGTTTAACTACAAAGTAATTATGGAAACTCCCTTGAAGTGCTTCAATGGTGATCTCCTTTCTTCCCTTGCAATTCTCCTCTCTTCCTTGCTTCTTTTCTTCAATTGGATGAAGGTTTTGATGGTGGGATGATGGTAGATCCAATGGATGGTGAATTAATGAAGATAATGGTGTGAAATGGAGAGAATAGTGTGTGATCTAGGTGTAGAGGTGAAACCCTTGTGTGAATATCCAATCTTCCTTGAAATGTTGAACTTGAGGCTATTTATACCCTCTCCAAGTTGGGCCACGATTTTAACATCAAATGGGCTTTTTACACACACTTACACACATTGGCATGTGAAAATCTGGATTTCTGGCCCAAAAACATGCAACTCGAGTTGGCCATATTCAACTCGAGTTGCAACACAAGTCGAGTTGGATGTGTGTAACTCGAGCTGAAGTAGCTCGACTCGTGTTGGCTACTCGTGCACCCGCCTATTTGGTCGTGTTGCGAGGCTCTAAAACTGAAAATTCCACGGAAGGTAGCTCAACTCGAGCTAACAACTCGAGTTGCAGCTTATAAGTCGAGTTAGCTCACTGTACAATTTTTGGACGCTGCCCTGCTCCTAGCTCGACTCGAGTTACAAGTCGAGTTGGAACTCGAGTAAGCTCTCTGGACGAATTTTGAACCCTAACTCGACCTTCTCTCAACTCGAGTTGACAACTCGAGTTGTACCTTGCAACTCAAGTTGAGTCTCTGGATGATTTTTGGACCCTAACTCGACCTTCTCTCAACTCGAGTTGAAAACTCGAGTTGCACCTTGCAACTCGAGTTGAGCCTCTGGATGATTTTTGGACCCTAACTCGACCTTCTCTCAAGTGCAACTCGAGTTGGGCCCCGACAGCCCGTTTCTTGCTCATTTCAGCTCCCGTCTCTATTTTTGCTCTGTTTTTACCTATTTTACATATGTTTAAGCTTATTCACCTGCATTTCCACAAAAAACACATAACAAAACCAAATAACATATGAAATACGGATAAAATACTACGAAAATTGACATAAAAAGACACTAAAATCTAGGTGAAAATATCACTCATCAATCACCACAAGGCCTTACCTTATGGTGACTTTCCCTTTCCAAGTTTTCAAACACCTCTTTAAAGATTATATTGGCATACTCACCGGTATCTACTAGACACCTATGTACTTTGACTCCTGACAGCACAGGCGAAATAATTAAAGGATCGGAATGAGGAGTACTTATCCCATAGAAATCCATCTCTGTGAAGACGATGTCAGCTTCCGTTATCCTCTTCATCTCCGAAGATAATGACCATACTTGAGGGATTTACTGGCTCAAATCTCTCAGCTCTGCCTTCTTTCTCCTTTTTGATGTTGTGGTGAATGCCTGAGATTCCGACATAAGGAATTTTCTCTACAGGTTCCATCATGTGTATTTTCCCGGGTCTGTCTCCTCTCGGAGCTTGTCCTCCTATCCTATCGAACACTGGTGGTCGGCCTGGAGGTAGAGAGGGTAGAGGCATCGCTCCTTTATTCCTCTCTCTGTCCGGGGACCTATGTCGACCCAGATGAGAAGGAAGATTAGCGTCTCTCCGATACACCCTCGGCCTCGGAGCCTGCAGCATTCCTCTCAACTTCCCCTCCTTGAAAAACTTTCATAATTCCGTGATTAAGTCTCAACATTGATCGGTGTTGTGCCCATGCGTCAAGTGATACATGCAATACTTCCGAGGATTGGTAAGTTCTGATGTTCGCAAGAGATGTCTCGGTGTTCGAAGGATCTGCTGATCCTTTACGTAGTAAAAGACCTCAGCCACGTTCAGGTTGGTGACCGACTTCAGTTCCTCATACATTTGTTGTACCTTGGTATCCTCTGTGAAGGGTTTAAACGTGGTGGGTGTTTTGTATTCCTTCGTGCCTCTGGCGCTTGCTTTCTTATGGTTTGGATCAGCCGAAGTACTCTGGCCACTTGCTTTTTTTGCCATTTTTTAGATGTCCTCCGCCTGAATATATTCATTATACATTACAATGAAAGCTGCGTAGGATGTTGGCGGTTTAAGCTACACTATTTTCCATAAGCTGGTTTCGGATGTAGTGCCCCCATTACAGAAATAAGGCATGCTTCATCTCCCATGAGTTCCCCCATAGACCTTTGCTCGTTGAACCTTCTCAAGAAATCCCTCAAGCTTTCTGTCGACCTTTGGCGAATGTTAGCAAGTTTATGCTTCGTCTCCTTAGGGGCTCCGAGGTACGAATAATGCATCAGAAATGCTTTCATGAGTTCTGCCCAGCTTTTAATGGATGCTGCCGGAACTACCCTGAACCACGCATGCGTCTTGTTTTCGAGAGTCAGGGGAAACATCCTGCATAGCGTAAACTCATTCATGCTCTGAGCCCTCATCCACATCAGATATTTTTCTATATGGGAGTATGGGTCATAATCACAGTCGAAAATCAAACTTGAAGGAAACTTGACTCCCTATTGCCGAGGGGCATTACTAATTTCCATCGGGAAAGGAGAAGGGACCACCACCTGTTGGAGGACTCTCCCCATTCCGGACATCTTTCTCTTCAGATCTACAAAATATTTGTTCACTTCCTCGTTTATCAAGGCTTGTAACTTCCTTGCTGGGGCTTTTGGAAATGCTTCTCTATTCTCCGACCAAACTTTCGCTTGGGTCTCCATTCGCCTTACTCCGCTTCGTGAAGAGGGCCTCCTGTTCTGCCCGTTTCGTGGCAGGGATAGCTCAGTTGTGGATAGATCTTTCCATGGAAGGGTATCGGCTTTTCTGCAAGTATGGTGCTAGAGGTGAATAAGATCTTTGATTCCTCGGCCTTCTGCTCCGATTACGCCTCCTTTGACCACTCCTCTGACGTTTAGGGAATGGTTGAGGGTTCGGATGATGATGTCCTCTTTGGGAGATGGATGGTGTCCTTTGTGGAGCTTCGTCTTCCACTGGCACTTCCCGGGTAGCGGGTCGACCTCTCCTTTAGTTTTACTGGCGAGACTGGTAGGATTCTTCTTCCCTTGGCACCTCCCTTGGTGGGGGGTATTCTATTCCTTGGTTCCGTCCGGATCGCGGTTGTCTGTGAGCGTCACCCTTCCTGGACACTTCTTGGGATGGGGGGTTTCTTGTCCTTTGGTTCCTCCTTGACTGCGGCTGCCTTTGGGCTCCTGCCTCTGGCCGGCGGAGGTATTCGCTACGTCTTCCTTCCGCTGGAGTTTCGTTCACACTTTTCCTTTCTCCGGTGTTCCTCTTTCTAATGAAGTTGATAGTTTTCCTGGCATCATTTCTGTTGTGTTCTTTCCTCGTTTCCTTCCTTCTTTCGAGATCCTCCCTCAGATCACCATGGTTTTCCCTGTGAGGGCCGCTAAAGCTCAACCTCTCCGGTTGAATTGGGAGAGCTTCCGCGGCGTACTCATTGATCACCCTTCTAATTTTTTCGTTCATTTTCTTCATTTTTTAGGGGTCGTCGAGGTTTGGAACATGAATAGATCTCGCCGGAGTGGGCACTTCTACAGCTGGCGCGCTAATCTAGACATTATTTCCACTCCATGTCACGTTTTGCTGAGCCCTGGAACATTCTCCCCTTTCTTCGTTCCTGGGAGTCGTGAATCCTTCTTCCTCTATCTCTCAACAAAGAAAACAGAGCAAGAATAAAAAAACGTTCACACCCAAACAAAACAACCAATCAGAACAAGAACAGCTAATCGTAGCATTTCCACAGACGGCGCCAACTGTTGATACGTGTTCTTGGCAGGTTAATCTATGATTAAGGTATAAGAATTTGTGATATAACCGAGCCAAGAACAACCACAATCAAACATAAACAAACAAGTAAATATGTGAGAGATGTGAGATCCAACCGAAAAGTCTTAATCAATTTAATTACTCTCCCTTAGAACAACACTCATAAAGTCCCCCCGTTACAAGTGTAATGTCTAAAGTGAGAATGAATAACCTGCTTCTCTCTTGTGAGAGAAGCTATTTATACTATCAACAAAATCTTAATGATTGTCCAATCCTGTGGTGCCACCTAGACGGAGATAAGCAATCATAAATGGAGGATGCTGGTACATCGACGACTTTCAGCAGCCGATGCAGAGTGCCGCCAGGTGTCCCCCAGAGCGCAGCAGGTCTTTTTCTGTCCTTTTCTTGCTTCCTATTGGTGGATGAAGAGAGACGTGCCTGTTGTGTGTTGTCCTCTAGTGTGAGAGTGCTGCCCAAGATATCCATTCTTATCGTTATTCTTGTCTTTTAGCTTGCAAGGCCACTAGCCGTTCTAGCAGTCGTGTATGTACTTTGCCCAACAGTTCTGATAGTCCTTTCAACCGTATGATGGGTCACTTTCCGAGGCTATGTGGCCCGTTCGAGCTCCTGGATGTCCCCCTCGGCTTCGGAGCTGGGGCGTTCTGCTGAGGGGTCTCAGCCCTCTATCCTTTTGGCGGGCGTCCTGCTCATTGGCCCTTTCCTGGACCTATCTTCTTAAGCTTCTTACAGCCCTTAATGATGGGCTCGTCTCTTGGGCCTTTTCTTGGTTCTTCTCCGAGGTGTCTTTTGGGCCTGGGCCTTCCTATTTGGGGTGCCGATGGCCCCTGATTTGTCATTCTCCCTATAGTTGGGCCTCTTCCCGTAGTACATTAGCTTGTTGGGCTTCTGGCCCATTAGGTATGGGGGATATATACCCATAACAAGGATTAAATCTTTAACTATTATTCTTCCCTTTTTATTTTAAATATTAGGTATTTTTGTTCATATTCAAATTAAATATAAAATAAAGGGGATAATTGATAGTTTTTCAAACCACGAGTTTATTTGGTAATTTGGACAAACCTCGAGAGGTTTTGGTAATTTAGCCTAAAGAGATAACATGAATGAATTGTGGATCCCATTAAAAATAAAAA
Source organism: Pogostemon cablin (assembly GCA_023678885.1). Classification (NCBI taxonomy): domain Eukaryota; kingdom Viridiplantae; phylum Streptophyta; class Magnoliopsida; order Lamiales; family Lamiaceae; genus Pogostemon; species Pogostemon cablin. Next base: position 41,058,453 of record CM042959.1, on the reverse strand, counting down.
TATTAAATGATCGAAATTGGGTTTGGTAAAATGAAAAAAGAAAAAAAAATCCAAAAATAAAAGAAAAAAATAAATAAACAGGAGAAATATAATATAGGGCCCACCATAATTTATTTCATGGCGCACCGAAGACAGCTTGTTATTTTGAAGAGGGCTCATGATGCCTCATATTGGAAAAGGTTTTGGTTATGAGGTCCATATAACACAAGCCCAATCTATCCACATAATGGGCTCAGCCCAACATGGATCTTTGACAAAACTCCGCACTGGTTTATTTATGAAGTGTATGTTTATCTTCTACAGTATTATAAAGTGAACATTCTCATTAAAATAAATAAAAAAAACTACTAAATGTATACTCCCTCCGTCCCCCAAAGTATTTCACACTTTCCTTTTCCATCCGTCCCACAAAGTATTTCACACTTCACTTTTACTAAAAATGGTAATGAATACACTATAATAATACCTACTTTTTACACATATCCCAACAAAATACTCACTTTTTCACACATTCCAATAACTTTACACACCTTTTTCATTAAATTAACTAAAATATATTTTCTCTTTCTTACTTTATACTTAAAAAAACAAATTTTTCTTAAACTCCGCGCACACAAATACGTGAAATACATCGGGGGACGGAGGGAGTAATTTTAAATAAAAATTATAATACACCGGTCGTTTCTAAATTTATAAAATTCAATAAAATTTTGTATTATGTACATACATATAATTACTTTATTTATTATTTGCTCTTGCAATTTAATTTTAATATGTAAGATTTAATTTATTATTTTAACATATGTACCATTGCTGAATATTTACTTTGCTAATTTTTTTAAAAAAAATTATTACTAGTATTATAATCTTATTGTTTTTTTTATCGTTCGTACGTTGCGCATTTTTAAATTAAATTAAAATTCAAAACGGAAGGTATTTATTCTCTTTTTTGTATAACAGTATTTATTCTTTTCTTGATTATACGGAAAGAAATACATAAAGGAAGAGCGCTAAACGACGTCGATAGGCGCGTGCGTCACATATCCTTGTTAAGTAAAACCTCGACAGAGTCAGCAACCTGGTACCCCCCAACCCACCCTACCCCGCGTGAGGCCCACCTCACCCCCACCCCCCCCCACCCCCCAACTGATACCCCTCCGAAAAAAAAGAAAAAAAAAAGGAAAAATGAAAGAAAATGTGGAAAACAGTGAAAAATACTTTGTTGAATGATTTCTCTCTAAACATGGCAGAACAAGAAGTATACCTACCCAAACATTACACTATCATCTATCAATCGACCCGTAATTATACACATATGACCGCATCAGAATTATGAATTTCTCTCAACACTGAAACTGACTATGCCTGGATTGCAAAAACTGGCTTAATTGTGTACATGTTTGCACAAAATGTTTTGATTGCATCCTCTCTTAGCTGGGAAATTAATTTTGTGCTTTCTCTTCTGTTGATGGAGGTGAACAGATTATATTTGGGGGTGTTGCTATTGAATTGATGTGATGATGACTGGATCTGAAAGACCTGAAACCCTAAAATTGAGCTCTGGACTTCACTCAAATTGAACAAGGTAAACCCCCCATTACTGAGCTGAATTTCTAGCTTTTGGTTCAGTAATTACCAGATCTGATTTGCGAACTCAATCTGATACTTATCGACCGCTTTGCCTCAAAGGGTATTCGGAACTTATTCAAGTAGAAAAAAATGTTTGATTTTTAGGGTTTTGTGAGAAACATGAGAGGCTATTGTATTTAGAATTAATTTGCGGAATTAACTAGTGCAGTAGCTAGTACACGGTAATTTTTTTTTTTTCTTACAAAGGAAAAATATCAATGTATATACTACCATGCTGTCCCATTCGATGCTGATTGGTGGGGAGTATATCTGGCGATGTTTTAATGTTATTTATAGTATATAAAGGGGACTTGAAGTTTAACTTGTAGATATTTGAATGCAGATTAGTTTTGGAGTAGTTTATGAATGATCATTGACTGGCTGATAATTATGAAAATCTTGTAAATGGCAGGCATACTGTTGGATATTTCTCAATTGCCCACAAAACTGTGTGTAACTATATTGTATAATCTGGATTTCTGAACATTTGGAAGATATGCATGCAAAGCATAGAAATGGACCTGGGAATGGGTACAGATCAAATGCCTTGGGTATGGGGAGTGTGGCTGCTACCTCACGAATTCCTCCTGAAGGTTCAATGAGAGGTAATCGGATTTACAATTCAGAGTTTAGGAGTTATAATCGCGGTGGTTATGGAAACGGTGGCCACTCAAAGCAATTTCAGCCACCTCTGCCTCCTCCGCGGGAGGCAGACATTTTTATGGAAGCTGGCAGGATGGCTGCTGAGTACTTGATTTCTAAAGGACAACTACCTCCGAATGCAATTTCAGGGAAGTGGCGGAATGATGGTTTGAAGAACCAGGTGGGCAGTTTTCAGGGTTTTAGGGCACATGACGCAGAAAAAATAGAGTTATCTGCAGACAGCCGTGCATCAGTTCACTCGCGTGTGGGAAATGCTGCTCTTGATGTCGGATCAGGTAGGAGAAAGCATTTTGATGAATTCTCTCCAATGGGTTCTAGAAACTCAGTTAGGGGAAGGAAAAGAAGTGGGTCCTTTAAAAATTCTGGGGTGGAGGTGAACAGAGAATTGGGACAAAGTGGATCGTGGGTGGATAAGACTAGGGCTTCTCTAGCCATGGAGGCAGACAGCGATGCTCCTGCTGGACATCATGATGAGCAATCTGCTGGTAAATATGGTGGCAGTGGCAAGAACTCATCTCCTGCGGAAACTGCTCAAGAAGTTGTCAGTGGAACTGATGTAGAGTCTGGATTTGATAAGTGTGATGTAGTGGAAGATGCAGCTGGAAAGGATAGTCCAGCGGGTGATGAGAAGTGTATGCCATCAGATGCTGCGGAACCAGCCCAAATGACTGATGATACTGATAAATTTAATGATGAGTCTGCGGTGGTTAAAGAAGGAAGAAATGACAACGATTTGAAAACAAAGCATGATGATAATAAGGGCGTCGCATCTTCTAGAGTGGAGGATGGTTTGGTTATTAACGATCATCTTGATCTAGTAAAGCAATGCAAATTTGTAAATGTACCCACTAAAGCTCGTTCTTCACTGACAATTAAAAGTGCAAAGGTCAACGAGCATCCCCTGAATGAAGACGAGAACATTTCCAAGAGAAAACTTTTGAATGGTTCTGGAGTTCATGTCATAGATGTTGACATTGAAAATTCAGCTGTTAATGCTTCTTCTCATCAAAATCTTGAACTTCGAAGCCTTGAGTCAGACATCCCTGCATCAGATAATACATACTCAACAAGGTCAAGACAGTCCTTAAGGTCTGGATCTTTTCATAGAGAGCAACAAGAAAGTGAGGAGCTGTCGGGTTTTAGAAGTTCAAATTCCATGCTCATGGAGAGAGGTGAAAAACGGGTAATAGACTTTAACACTGAAGGTAGGGAGGATTTTAAGAAACTTAGACAATGGTTTCCATCTCCGGATGCTCAAGCTGACAACTCTACACCTATTTCTAGCTCAATGAACAACCAGGCAATAATGCAAAAACCTGAAATCTCTCATAGTACTCAGTTGACTCAATCTTCTGACCAGAATAGTCTGTTTCCCAATGATCAGTCTGACTCAGGTGAGTTCATGGAAGAGAAACAACTTTTTCCTGGTTCCTTTAAGACATGCGATCTGAATCTTGTTGGAGCCTGTGATGTAAATGAGAATCATGACTCTGATCCCATGCTCGTTTTCCCATCTATTTCACGAAGTGCAAAAACAACCACGCCTATTGATGTTGATTTGTCTATTAGTAACAATAGCAATCTGGCTAATAGAAATGGTAAACACGTTGTTAACGATAAGGATATTGAGGTTATTGATTTGGAAAAGGATTCTGCTCATGAAGAAAAGACCTTCAGTAATCCTGAGAGAAGGTTAGTTTTACTGTTTCCTTTAAATCAAATCATGCATATTATATTTAGTCAATTGTGGATACACAAAAACAAAAGGAAGAAGAAAAGAAAAAATGAAAAAAAAAATGTGGAGACACCATCTTCGCTGCTCCTTCATTCTGTTCTGCATCACAATTACAGTTTTTAGCGCGCTTATCAATGTATGTCTTGATCATACAGGGGAGACACTGTCTTTGCTGACCTGGATGGCTTTCCCAACAATGTACATAATGCTAATGGGATTTCCGACGTTCAGGATGGTTATGGACTTATGCTATCAGAATTTCTTGGAAGTGACATCTCAAGCTGTTCTTCTGTACCAGCTGACTTAAATTCTTTGCACAATCACATGAGTCTTCCTAACACGGAGGTAACGAAGTTAATTGTTTATTATTCTTTCTTCATTTTATGATCAAATTGAAACAGTCATGACTGATGACTCTTGAAGTGTCAGTTTGTGATCAATGTATAACCATTTGTGTATATATCTATAAAAAAAGAAGACTATACTACTGTAAACCAGTTTAATACCTAAATAGACTTGGGAAGAAAGTGTCAAAAAATAAATTACTTAAATTTTATGTGACTCGTTTCTTGACTGACTGAATACAATGACGGTTATATTGTGCCTTGATGAATAATGTGATCAAGGTTTTTTTTTTTTTGGTTCCTAGAGATGATGTTAATTATTATATTTTTGTTGCAGGGAATTCTTGGTGATGATGACTCAATTTATATGTCCCTCGGAGAAATACCAATAAGTATGTCTTATGCTTGATTTTTAAGATTCATATGTTAATTTCTTAAGTGCTTCCATAAATTCATTGCATTTATTTTCTTGATGAATTGATTCTCCTGTCTAATACCAAAATATGTTTAATATCTTTATTTTGTTATGCCTATCTATGAATTTATGTTTATTCTCGGAGAAAGATGTCTCTCAACTAATATAAGCTGACCCTGAACTCAGGGCCTATGGCTAAATTTCTTTGCTTCCTCATCTTCCCAACTTTAAGAAACTTCAATAGTATGTTGGCTGTTGGGTATGGTTTGTCTGTCTTTGTGGAATAGAACTCCCTCCGTCCCAAGTTAAATTTCACACTTTTCGTTTTCGTCCATCCAACATTAAACTTCATCACCCAAAAAAAGAAATATTACATCAATCTCGGACCCTAATTGTACATCTTATTACAAATTTATCACTCCCATCTAACACACATAACGTATTCTCCCTCCATCCACGCAAAAGGCCCCCATTTGTTTTTTGTACGTGGATTAATGAGTATTATTATTTTATGTGCAATGGGTGATTGCATTAGTGGTGAGTAGTGGGTTATATGTGGGGCTCTTTTACTATAAAGGGGAATTGTGAGTACCTTTGGAGTGGACACCCAAAATAGTAAAATGAGGACGTTTGGCGTGGATGGAGGGAGTAAGTTTTTTATTACTTAAAAATACTACTCCAGTCTCCGTTATTCTGCAAAAATCTATAAAGTTGGTAAAAAAAATTTTTTTCTTAAACTCGGTGTTTACAATAACGGTGCAGAATAAGTTGGGACAGAGGGAGTACTAAAAAAATGTTATTATTATCATGATATCGGTGATATTACTGCTTTATCCTCGACTGTTTCAGGAATAGTGGTTTTCTGTCGTTGATTGAGCTTGTATTTCTTATATGTATTATTATACCTCCTCTATGATGGCGATGCGTAATCTTATTAGTTTTATTCTGTTTCTTTCATGTTGGTTTTTCCTCTTAGAATTTTCATGGAAAGTCTGTGAACCCACCCCCCCCCCCCCACCCCTATACATAGATTAGCTTTGGTTCGACGATCAGCTGCTTTCTGTTTTCTTCTACATGATGAATCTGAACCAGTTAAAAATTTGAGATTATATTTGTTTGTTTGTATAATGAGAGTATTAATCTCACAGCATTCTCTGTCATTCGTTTCTCTCTCTCTCTCTCTCTCTCTCTCTCTCTCTCTATCTATCTCTGTCTCGTCCCCTGAGCACCTTGATGTTTGCTATAGGTCTTCTGGGATCCTGGGAGCAGCCGGGTCAGGACTACGGAAAACCATTTTGAGCAGCAGTGCCGGCGCGTCTGACATGTTCACCGGGAGCAACCGAAATCAAGAATGTGGAAATCTTGTGATCATCTGTGTTGAGTAGATTTCTGATGTAGGATATACCTTTAAGACGTTGAAATTGTAATGTTGTGACAATGATGCTCCTCATTACCAGTTGCAGATGTTATCAACTCCCAATGTTGTACAATCTCCGAAGCGGGTACGTACAAATTGAGATGAAATCTTTTGTCATTGAGAGGTACCAATTGGTTGTATATGCATCCTTTTTAATTATAGGTCTGAAGACAATTATATCATAACAAGAAGGATGAGTATTAAAACTATAATAATAGGAAATGTACACAAGGTAAAATACTACTATTATATATGATCTATAAAAGTAAAAATATAATTATGCTCTACCAATTTATAGGATTATAATTTAGGCTAAATATTTAAATCAAATAAAATGTGAAGATAAGTAAAAGAGTAAAATATAATAACTTGAACTAAAATAGTGGAATTATAACTATATAGTAAATCAGAAGGAAAAACATAAGATGAAATAAAATGGTGAAATTGTAATTATAATATATATGAATTAATACTAAATCGGGTTTTTAGGATTAAAATCTAACATAAACATAACATAAAGTTAAATTTTAATACTATATAGAAAAAAAATTCAAAACTAACATAGATTATCTAAAAAACTCATTTAAACTTCCAACATGTTACATGTGCACTCTTTAATTGTAGATTCATTCAAAATTACATATAATGCATGAAATTATGGAAATAAAATGGTTCAGTTCCGTGTTGGATTATGTAGGTTTGGCCAGTGCTAATCTTTTGGTTAGTTTGGTTGGGGAGAAGGAGAAGAAACCACCTATCAACTTATAGTAAAATTGTAAAATATTAGGGTGATAATTAGTATAAGATCGTCTTATATAGATTAATATCGTGACTCAGATATAACTATACGCATATATTTTATGGGCCAATATATATATATATATATATATAATAGCGCATTTCACTTTTTTTTTTTTTGAGTAGTGTGTGTTTTTTTAATCCATTTCACATCAGACTTATGTTATAACTCAAAATACAGTGTACAATTTTGTGGTAAGTTGTCTGGGATTCATGTCATGAACAATAAGATGATTGGTGTCAAATTATTAAGCCTATACATACATATATTTTATTTAATTATGAATTAAAAAATTACAAAAAAAAGTATTTTTTTTAACAACCAAATTTACTAACGGAATTCAATCATTTGGTAATTACCAATAGATTAACAACTAAAATGACAATTTTCTATTAGTAATGGAATATCAATGGATTTATTTTCTATTTTACCAAACGGATTACCAAGGGAATCTCCATATAAATTATCAATGGAATTTTTAGCAATTGATTACTTAGGGAATTATTTACCAACGGAATTTATTTTTCGTTGCTAAAAAATTATCAACCACCACTTTACCAACGGAAATTTGCCAATGGATTCCGTTGCTAAATCGCTGGTAAACCAATTTAACAATGGAATTAAAACTTTTACCAACAGAATATTCTGTAGGTAAAAAACAGTTTTTTTAGTGATAATTATGTCATATGAATTTTTATTAAACTCAAAAGACAAAGATTAAATTATACTACATCAATAAAAAAAAATAAATGAGTAAATGTACATGTTGTGAAACTTGCAGCAATCAACACCCTAGATTACTAAACTCAATCACTCAATATAGTAAGAACACACACACTCACTGATTTGAATTGGAAGCTAAACGGGCAATAAAACAGTAGAAAACAAAGAAGCAATGCATAAGGGTTTATAATGGTTCGATCTTAAAGATCTACATCCATTGTGAGGAAGTAAGCTCTCTTATTGATGATGATTACACAAGATAGATAATCAACTAATCTAATGAGCTTCAAGATCGCTCAAGAACAGCTTCAAAACTAACTAACAGATGATGAAATCGACTCTCTCAACCATGGCAGCTGTGTGTGAGCTTTTTATGCACACCCTCTCCAAATAACACTCTGCCAAATGCACCAATGGGATGCTCACACCTCACGTGTTCTCTAACAAACCAGCTGGAGAATCACATGCTCACAACTACCCATGTGACAGTTCATGTAACCAACAAACTGACCCACGTGCCCCCATGTGACCTTGCATGCTAGCATGCAGCTGATTTCTCAACTTTAGTAAGCGTGATTAACTTCATGCAACGTACTTACCAATCTAGGAATGTTTCCAGTTACGCAGCAACTCCCATGCACACATCTTGGATCAAGATTTACACTACATGCTTCAACATTCTCCACCTTAAATCATGTATTCATCAACCAATTCAGATTGCTATCCTTCCTCACCACTGCTCACTCTGAGCAGTCCTTCCATTCTTCAGCAAATTACATCCCAACTAAGCCTAAGCTTAGCTCAAATTTTGAACTAGGCAAGGCCTTAGTGAGACTATCAGCAGGATTGACGGAGGTACCAATCTTGCTTACTTTAACAACACCACTCTCCACAAGATCTCTTACAAAATATAGCTTCACATCTATATGCTTTGTCCTCTCATGATATCCTTGTTGTTTTGACAAATGAATGGAACTTTGATTATCACAAAATACCTCCAATGTATCTTGATTAACTCCCAACTCTTTCAACATACCAGAGATCCACATACCTTCCTTGATAGTTTCAGTTAAGGCAACAAATTCAGCCTCAATTGTGGATAGAGCAACAACTGATTGATGGCTTGCTTTCCAGCTTATAGCTGTTCCAAAAAGAGTGAAAATATAGCCAGTCAATGATTTCCTTGTGTCTAAATTTGCTGAATAATCTGCATCAACATATCCACTTAACACTTCACTGAGTTGCTCTTTCCTTTGAAACTTTAACCCTCTGTAAGTTGTCCCTTTCACATACTTCATAGCCCACTTAACAGCTTCCCAATGTGGTCTCCCTGGATGTCCCATAAACCTGCTTAAAATACTCATGACATAGGTCATATCTGGCCTGCAACATACCATATAGTACATGAGGCTGCCAACTGCACTAGCATAGGGAATTTTATCCATTTCTGTGGATTCTGATGTGGATGAAGGTCCTTGCTGCAGAGACAGTTTCAGACCTTGTTTAAATGGTGTTGAAACTGATTTACTTTCATACATATTGTACCTCTTCAGCACTTTATACAAGTAAGCTTCTTGATTAAGAATCAACCTTCCCTTGCTCCTGTTTCTGTTGATAGACATACCAAGTATTATCTTAGCTTCCCCTAGATCTTTCATGTCAAACTATGATTCTAGTATGTCTTTGACTCTCTGTATACTAATCATGGAGTGGCTAGCTATCAACATATCATCTACATAGAGCAACAAGTTAGTGTATTGGTCCTTTTCTTGTAAGTAATATACTCAGCTGTCATATGAACTTCTAGCAAATCCACAGCTCACAATGTACTGATCAAACCTCAAGTACCATTGTCTGGGGCTCTGCTTAAGACCATAGAGGGATTTCTTAAGCAGACAAGCCTTGGAATTGTGATTCTGAACACTTACTCCCTCTGGTACAGCCATGTAGATTTGTTCTTCTAATTCACCATTTAAAAAAGCAGTTGTCACATCCATTTGATGTAATTCAAGATCATACTATGTAACTAGTGAAAGTATGATCCTTATAGAGCAATGTTTGACAACAGGTGAGAAGATTTCATTATAATTAGCCTCTTCTTTCTGTGAGAACCCTTTGGCTACAAGCCTAGCGTTATACCTTACTTTTCCATTTGGAACTGCAGATGGCTTCCTTTTGAAAATTCATTTGCATCCCACTAATTTCTGTCTATGAGGTTTGTCAACAATCTCACATGTTCCATTTCTCTCAAGTGACATAAGCTCTTCATTGATGGCAGTAATCCACTGATCATTATCAAAGCTTGATATAGCTTCCTTGTAGCTCTTAGGTTCACTAGATTCAATTTCTGTAGTTGTGTATAGGGCATATGATATAAGATCAGCTTGTACATATCTTGATGGTGGATTAATTTCCCTCCTCTGTCAATCTCTTACAAGATGATAGGTACTTAGCTCATTTTTGTTGTCTGCTACTTCTGGATTTCTCTCTGAAGTTTCTTCAAGCTCCACCTCAGACTCAACACTCTTATCAACTGTTGTAACATGCTCAGTTTGCTCCAGAAATGACATCCTTGACTCATCAAACTTGACATCTCTACTTACAAGGAATTTATTATTATCTAAACTCCACAACTTGTACCCCTTCACTCCTGATGGATATCCTACCATTACACATTTCAAGGCCCTTGGATCTAATTTATCTTACTTTATGTGTGCATAAGCAAGACATCCAATAACTTTTAGGTTGCTATAATCAACAGGCTTTCCCTTCCACACTTCCTCAGGCGTTTTGAACTTTAAAGGTGCAGAGGGACTCCTGTTGATCAAGTATCCTGTTGTAGTTACAAGTTCCCCCCAGAAACTCTTTTGAAATCCTCCTGCACTGATCATACGCCTCACTCTCTCTATGAGAGTCTGATTTAACCTTTCTGCAACTCCATTTTGTTGTGGAGTTGATGGAACGGTTCTGTGTCATTTGATTCTCCTATCTCTACAGAACTTATTGAATTCATCTGAGAGATATTCTAATCCATTATTAGTTCTGAAACATTTCAATGTCTTTCCAGTGATGTTCTCAACTTCTGTTAGCCAATCTTTGAACTTTCCAAATGCTTCATCCTTGGATTTCAGAATATATATCCATGCTTTCCTTGAGAAATCATCTATGAATGAGATAAAATACCTTCCTCCTCCTTTTGTTGGATTCTTGGAAGATCCCCACAAATCAGAGTGAACATAATCAAGTATGGATGTTGATGTATGTTCACCAATATCAAATTTGAGCCTCTTTGATTTTCCCATCACACAGTGTTCACATAGCTTCAAATTAACTGATGTTTCTCCACATAACATGTCCTATTTTATTAATTCTTGCATCCCCTCTCACTAATATGTCCTAATCTTCCATGTCATAGTGAAGAGGTATCAAGATTCTTGGTAGCACATACTTGTCCAGAGACTGCATTTCCATTGAGGAAATATAGATCATGTTTTCTGATTCCTTTCAAGAAAACTTCACTGCCTTTTATAACACTGATCATGCCATTTGTCAAGATAGATGTGTATCCCATGGAATCCAACATACCAAGAGAGATTAAGTTCCTTCTGAGCTCAGGGACATACCTGACATTATGAAGAATTCTTACTTTTCTATCTGCCATTTTCAACTTCACAGAGCCCATGCCTTTAATGCTGCATGTTTGATCATTTCCTAGCAAGACAGAGCCTCCAGTTTGTTGCTTGAAATCAGTGAACAAGTGCTTACTAGTTGTCATGTGAAATGTACAGCCTGAATCCATTACATATTCAGCATTAACCTCTGAATTTGCAACAGTCAGAGCTTCAATGAAACCTTCACCACCTTCTTTGGCTTGTACTGTCTGATTTACTTGAACTTTTGGTTCTGTTTCTTTATCCTTTTCTATTCCCTTTCCCTTATCAGCTTTCCATTTATAACAATTCATCTTCATGTGGCCAGGTTGGTGATATCAGTAACACTTTCTTACTTCACCTTCCTTAGTTGATTCACCTTCTTTAGTTTCAGTCTTCCCACTACTAGTATTAGACTTATTCTTCTTATTATTTTTCTTGGATTGATTGTTCTTCTTGACAACCAGTCATTCTCCCCCTGAGCTTGCAATATTCTGTGATGCAAGCTACAATTCTCTTGACTTGAGAGCAAGCAATACACTGTCAAACTTGACAGTGTCTTGATTTGCATATAACAAGGTGTCTTTAAAACTTTGAAATGACTTTGGGAGTGCAGTCATCAACATGAGAACTCTTTCTTCTTCTGATATCTTAACATCAATATTTTCAAGATCATCCAAAATCTTGATGAATTCATCTACTTGACTTAGTATAGGCTTTTCATCACTAATCTTATATGCATGTATTTTCTCTCTGATATGCAGCCTATTTGCTAGTGTTTTCACCATATATAGAGACTCCAATTTATCCCAAACACCAATAGCAGTTGTTTCTCTAGCTACTTCCCGTAATGCATTATCCCCCAAATACAAAATGATTGTAGAGTGAGCTTTACGGAGTACCTCATTATCCACATGCACTCTTGGAGGTCCAGCTTCTAATGGATCTTTGATGATCTCAATCTTGGTTGGTGGAGATGGCTTCAGTGCATCAATCAGCCCCTATTGTGTCAAGATCGCCTGCATCTTAAGTTTCCAGAGACTGAAATCTGTTTTCTCAGAGAGCTTCTCAATATCAAACCGGGTGGTGTTCATCTTCCTGGATTCAACTTCCTTGAATTCCCACGGGACGGCGCCAATTGTTGTGAAACTTGCAGCAATCAACACCCTACATTACTACACTCAATCACTCAATAAAGTAAGAACACACACACTCAGTGATTTGAATTGGAAGCTAAACGGGCAATGAAACAGTAGAAAGCAAAGAAGCAATGCACAAGGGTTTATAGTGGTTCGATCTTAAAGATCTATATCCACTGTGAGGAAGTAAGCTCTCTTATTGATGATGATTACACAAGATAGATGATCAACTAATCTAATTCAAGATTGCTCAAGAACAGCTTCAAAACTAACTAATAGATAATGAAATCGACTCTCTCAACCATGGCAGCTGTGTGTGAGCTTTTTATACATACCCTCTCCAAATAACTGTCTGCCAAGTGTACCAATGGGATGCTCACACCTCACGTGCTCTCTAACAAATCAGCTGGAGAACCACATGCTCACAACTACCCATGTGACAGCTCATGTAACCAACAAACTGACCCATGTGCCCCCGTGTGACCTTGCATGCTAGCATGCAGCTGATTTCCCAACTTTAGTAAGCGTGATTAACTTCATGCAACGTACTTACCAATCTAGGAATGCTTCCAACTACGCAGCAACTCCCATGCACACATCTTAGATCAAGATTTACACTACATGCTTCAACAGTACAGTTATACACTAAAATTTAAAACAAAATACTGAGGATAACTGAAAGCTAAGAATAAAAATAAAATAACATGGAGTTATATATCCGATGTATCACACTCACTAATCACGGATAATTAAGTTGATTAGTAAAGTGGAGTTAATTAAGGTTAGAGTCGTAGATGCAAGATGTTTTAATTACTCATTAGGTTCCACGTGGCAGACATGAAATGAAACTCATTCCATTGTAATTAAATCCGCAACACCTAGCTATCGAAGCTCATCTTTATTTGTAATTAAGTTCAGTAGGTACAACCTATTTATAACTATATATATCCGTTAATCAATTTTTTTTTTCTTCGGGAGGATTTTTTCTAAAAAAAAGAAAATTGAAATCAATCAACACTGAAGAAATAAAAGGAAAAGAATAATGTTTAGAAAAAAATGTAAGTTTTTTATTTATTTATTTATTTATATATTGGTAAATGGGAGTAGTAATTACTAGTGGTTAGAAGTTACTACACATATACTCAAATAATTTTTCTTCAAGTTTTCTTATAAAACATTTGTTAGTTAGTGGTTAAGTTTTTTCCAATCCTCCTTATAATTCCCTATTCCAAAGGAAATCGAACCCTATCTCCTTATAATTTCATATTTCAATTCGTTTCCAAAGAAAATCAAATTTGGGTCACTCACTTTAGTGAGTAACCCATTGAGCAGGTGAGCTAACCCAACCTGTAAGTTTTTGTTGTTTGCAAGATTATCAAAACTGCTGATCAAAAGCAAATATGAGGTAAGAAATTGGCTGAATTCCGATACATGTTGCTGTGTCATTAAATTTGCCAAAATAGAGAAACAATTGTACTATATATTGGTCGTTAATTCATCTTTACATTTTTATTTTCACATACAAAGAAAAATTACTTTTAACTTACTTTTAGAGGTTTTTTTAACATTTTTGGTTTATTAATAAACTGTAAAGTATGTTATGTGTGTAGAATATTGATGATAAATTTAGAATTAAATTGTAACTATTATGAAGTTATTGAATTTAATGTTTTTTTCTTTAAAAAAGATTATGTGGTATGAAAATGAATTGTAAATGAATGAAAAAAAAAAGTGAAGTTATGTTAATGACAGAGGAAGTACTTTTTAGCATGGAATAGAGCAAGGAGAAGGTAGGAGTGATCACGGTGCTGTTTGGGCGGTTTTTCGATAAAATTTAAATTGTTTTGCCATGAATGGTTTGGTTTTAACTTTAATTTTAAATCGCGATTTTTTAAATATAATTTATCACGTGGTTTTTAGCGGTTTGGCGATCGGTTTTAGCGGTTTGGCGGTTTTAATAATAAGATAACATATAACTATATAAATAATATGAAACTTATATAGATAAGTATATGTGTTTCAATAAATGTTACTAGTAACTCATGATAACGATTACAAAATGTATCATTCTAAACTAATCTAAAGTATCAATTTTCAAACAATAAGAACTCATTTTCTATTTTAAACTTATAATTTCTCATTAGAATCATGATTTGAAATATTACTGTGGAGTTAAAAAGATGCATTATCATTCATATTTTTTTAGAAAACTGTTATCATTTGTTAAAAATATGACAATTATAAATTTATAACGAATAATAGGTTTAAAAGAGCATAAAAGTTTAGATTTCAATATTTATATAAGTTTAAAACACATACATATATATACATTTTTATACATATATGTATATAAATATTAGGCGGTGCGGTGCGGTGTAATTTTATAAAAAAATCGAAATTGCACCGTTATAGCGGTGCGATTTACTCAAATTTAAATAATCACGGTTTACGTAAATATATCACTAGTGACGGTGCAATTCGGTGCGGTTCGAACGGTTTGAGCAATTTTGAAAAATTTTTGCTCACCCCTAGTAGAAAGACCATAAAATTCGAAATTCAACTATTGAGGAAACAAAATTATTTTCTAATTATTAAATATTTTAATGTTAAGACTTAATTAAATCCTACCACTTCGAGGCCTTAAAAAGATAGCTAATAAGCACTCATAATTTAATGTCTCTCCATTCACATTCTCTCAATTCATTAATTTTTTTATTATTTTTTTTCTGCGTAGTTTCTAATTTTGAGAGATGTACAACTAATCAATTAATTCAACTACAATCTCAGGATTATGCCTATCAACATTTATTCTTGTAAATGGATAAGCATAATATAATTTGTAAGTATCTCTTTAATAAGTAATAATTAAAATAAACGTTATTTATTTCTAAATATTTGTATAATTATGAGTTTAATTTGACCAATTTTTAGTAGCATGGCCCAGGCCCAGCCCAGGCTCTCAGGCCCAAATCGAAAATAAAACAAAAAATTATTATGAGAATAATAAAAGCGAAGGACACGCGGCAGAAGGCGCTAGGCCAGAAAACGGCCACGCTTACATCCGTACACGTCTCGATGTAATGACATCATCATTGAATAGCAAATAGCAAGTAGCGACTTGAAAAAGCTGTCTACTTCCCCATTTTGCCCTTTACAAGCTGCAAAACGCAGAGTACAACTGTTTTTATGGTGTTAATTAGGGTGTCAATTTCTATACCCTTAATTCCAAATCTATACAACTGTCATCCAATTGCTAATCCAATTGATAATTTGAATGAGTTATTGTGAGCGTGGGTACACGAATTTATATATGTGTTCTTTTGTAATTTTCATATATTTTACAATTTAAACTTTCTATCAATACATATGTTTAAATAGAATAGAAAGAGAAATGATTGTATTCACATGAGGACACGGACTGTGTCCCCGTGGGCGCAGGAGCTTTTGCCAAATGACTTATAAAGATGAGAGGGACTAGGGTACAATTGGGTGTACCAATTGAATTGGCACACCCTTGGTTCTCACCCTTCTTAATTAATTCTTACTTCTTCATTAATGTTGTTTTTTATTTTTATTTTTAAATTTATTTTATTTAAATGACTATTATACCCTAAAACCTAAACCCTGAGGATAAATTATACTCTAAACCAAAAGGGTAAAATTACAATTATACCTTAAACCCTAAACCCTAGGGGATAAATTATACCCTAAACCACAACGGTAAAATTACTATTATACCCTAAACCCTAGTGATAAATTATATCATAAACCACAGAGGTAAAATTGCAATTATATCCCTAAAATTAAATAATAAAAAAGCAGTAACAGCAACAGTTTAAAAAAAAAGAAAACACACACTAAAGGTAAAGGAATGAGGTTGTACCAAAATGGAGGTTATATACAAGTCATTGTCTATAAAGATGGTTCATTATTCGATTGTACTTGTAAGTGATTCGAATCATGTACTCACTATTTGACTGCGGGGATAAAATATTTTTTGTCCCGTAAGTTTGCCCATATATAATTTTTGCCCCAAAAAAGATAAGATTTTGGCATTTATCCTACTATCTTTAAAATTGCGCCAATATTACCTCGTTTTCTCCGGAATTTGATTTCTTCGCCGGAATCAATCACGTGCATGTCACGTGATTATCGGATTTTGTATTTCTCGGCAGGACAAAATATTTTTTTGCCCCATAAGTTTGGCCATGTACAATTTTTTCCAAAAAAATAAAATTTGGGCAATTATCCCAATAACTTTATAATTGCACTAATGTTGCCCTATTTTCTGTGAAATTTGATATTTTTGCCGAAATCGATCACGTGCATGTCACGTTATCATCAGATTTGATATTTCCCGACGAATTTGATGACATGGTATCACAGTGGCATCCTTGTCAATAATAATAATAATATTTTAATGATAATTTAATAAAAAAGTACCCTCAATCGATGAATTCAGTTCTCACGTGCCTTCCACGTGCTTCCACCATCTGGGCTAACTCCCTCTTCTTGTCAATCAGGGGATCCTCCTTGTACCCTCTCACCACCATAGGCGACAGTAGTGGGATTTTCTACTCTGGAGGTCTACCACCAATGAACGGATCACAATAAAATCCACAACCTCCGGCAGTGCGAGCAACCACATTAGATCGGAGCCATGCAAATGAAAGATTGGGTCGTTGGTTTTTTGAGCTCCAATTCAGTCCTTTGCACCCCAGTGAAAAATAACTAGTTCATTATTAGTCCCGCAATTCTGATTGGCTGGAGATCGATATCCAGTGCGCACATTCCCATGTGGTTGACCATATTGCCGTCGGTGCTGCTTTCTATTAGGAAAATCCTAGAGAAGTCAAGAATTCGTCGATCTAAGGGTCAGCGCCGTGGCCGACGAGTGCTTCGATTTTAGCCCACTGCATGCACTGCGTCCATGACGTCTTCATATGCCTCCAGAAGATGATTCTCCGGCGCTAGACGATATACGACGGAAGCGATGAGGGCAATGGCGGAGATACCATATTGGTTGCATGAGTCATGGAAGAAGGCAGCAGTGGCGCTCAAGAATATAAATTCTCCACCGTGGAAGTAGATGATGAGAGGGAGTTTGGCGGCGAAAGTGGGGTGGCGTGGGCAGAAGATCCGACGATTGTCCCCATGGTGGTGAGAGGGTACATGGGGGATCCCTTGATTGACAAGAAGAGTAAGTTTGCGAAGATGGTGGAAGCATGTGGATGGCACGTAAGAACTGAGTTCATCGATAGAGGGTATTTTTGTAATTTAATTATCATTAAAATATTATTATTATTGTTGTTGAAGGGGATATCACTGTGTCGCCAGGTCAGCAAATTTACCGAAAATACCAAATCCAATGATCACGTGACATGCATGTGATCGATTCCAATAAAAATATCAAATTCCAACGAAAATGGAGAGTAATATTGGCTCAATGATAAAAATATTGGGATAAATGCCCAAATCTTATCTTTTTTGTGCATGAGGACAGATCATATAAGATAAAAATATAAGTTTAAATTCAAAACATTAATAAGGGAATAAGTATATTGCAGGTATCCAACCTATTCTAGATCATCAATTCAAACCAATTCAACCTTCAAAACCTAGCACTATCCAAGAAGTACTAGCCCATGGTGTTACATGCAACACACATGGTTAGATATGAAAACAATGCAACACACATGGTTAGATATGAAAACAATCTCATAGGTCTATAATTCAAAAGTTTAAAAGAAAGAATAAGAAAAATCCTAGATATAGCGTGATTCTCTGTTCTTTCCTCCGTGATTCTAAACCTTCTTGTTCTCCTTCTCAAGTAAGCAACACTGATAAACTCTCTAGGATGGGTGGATGGGATGGTGCGGTGAAAGGGTATAGATAAGTATGTAGGGTTGTGGAAAGTTATGGAGAGTTAAGGTTTGGAACACCCCAAGGACTCCTTTTATAGTTGAGGATTAGAAAATCCCGAATTCTGACTTAAAAGTGGGCTTTTTCACGTAAAAAATACGAACGGGCCAAGAAAATGACGAAAAATGACGACTGGGTCTCGCTGGGCAGTGGCACGAGTCGTGCCAGGTTTGACACGAGTCGTGCTGGGCATGTCGTGCTGCAGGGCACACGGGTGCTTGTTGGGTGGGCGGCACGAGTCGTGCCAAATGTGGCGCAGGTCGTGCCACCCATCGGCAACATGCGCGACCTCACGGTTTTACTCATAACTTCTTCATCCGATCTTCGATTGAGATGATTTTTGTGCTCACGCGATCCTCTGTTCCTTGGCTTTCCAACCATATAAAGAACTCCTAAATATTCATCCATTTAAGTACAGCATGAGTCGTGCAATATTTGGCACGTGTCATGCTCCTCCGGGACGTGCTGGGCAGTCTCGGCGCTCGTGCTGCATATGGCTGGCACTAGTGGTTTATGTGAGTGGCACGACCCGTGCCATGGATGGAACGAGTTGTGCCATACTGTACCAAATCCTACTTTCGCCCGGTTTTGACCCTGACTTTCGATTTTACTTTTTTTATCCTCGTTTTTCACCTAAAAACACAAAATAACACCTCACAAGCATCTGTAACACAAATATATGCAATTCAACTATAAGATACTCAAATACGGATATAAATATCACAAAATGGTACTAAATTGGACTCTAAAACATGCAGATTTTCATACTAAACATGTGGGTTCCATATTTTAATTGTATTAGAGGGGGTGTGTATGTCTCATGTGTGTGTAAAAAAGAATAATGGATCATTTGGCTGGGACGACCAAAATGAAAAAAATACCTAAAGAGTATATTCTTGTATCAATGTATGCTCGGGGCCATGGTAAGTTATCATACTCCGTTCTTACTCTTTTTGTATGATTGTTTTTTATATAAAAAATTTTTATTCTTTAAAAAAAATAAGTATTACTTTTATGTATGACAAGAATATATAGTAACACTAAAATATGAACTCTAGAGTAATATTTTTTTAAAAAATGAGACCTATTCAGTTACATAAAAGTATTTCTTAATTAAATTTTATTAAAATAAATTAAACTCGTGAATCACAAATGATGCAGTCAAGAGTCCAGCAATAAAATGTGTAAAGGAGCAAACCACTTCCTTCAAAAAAGTGTTTATGCGGATCTTAATACCATTTATAACAAAATTATATCACCTATTTTCAAATGTCAACTCTTGATTATTAGTGTTCATATTATAGGAATTAGTATTTTTGGTTTTATAGAAAGATACATTCTCTTTTAGTACCAATAACTTTTTCTTGCACAACTTGTATGCACCAATAACATGATTCTAGTGTTCGTGTATTTAAATTCTACCCAAATTCTTTTAAATGGCTCTAATTCAATATAATGTGTTAATATTTTAAGGAAAATGCATTAAATTTATAAAGATAAATGAGTCAATATTATAAAATTAATTAATACTGCATTTTTTATTTTATTTTTTATCAATACTTTGAGGTGAATGTGAGGGTGTGTGCTTTGAAAACATTATTTTTTTAGAGTTCATGAGTGACAATATAATATAAATATAATGTTTGTTTTAAGTTTATACGAGGCTTGAAAATCATAATAATGATGGATTTTAGTATACTGTGGGAAAATACATATAAAATGTAGGTGTAAATTTTAATAACTAAAACATAATAAAAATTCAAACTAAATATATTACTCTTAAGTGTAGTAAGTAATATATATCCTAAACTAAAATAAAATAAATACATCCAAATGTGCCCAAAATTTTGTCTTTTTTTCAGAAATAAAAAATAAAAAAAATGAACCTATATATTACAATAGGTTAGCACCGTCAAACCTATGATGCACCCAACAAATGTAATTGGGATGTACATACAAATTTGATGAAATAGAAAGATACATTGAATGATAGGAATAACTCCACGTGCATCTCCCCTTCTTTTTCTTCTACATCATTTTCTATTATTTTACTTATTTATACCTTCTTTTTTTGCGTAAGACAAAGTCTCAGGTGAGACGCTAATTAAGTGAGACGATTTGTGAGATGTGTTAAAGTATGTCTATAATTTAGATAAAGTACTGAAATTGGTAAATTATATTTCAGAACCATCGGTTACAATTACTTACGACATTGCCTTACAATTGAAAAAATATATATCTAATCCCTCTCAGGTGTGATCACCAAGTACTAGAGTTATAATTCAAGAAGAGATACACGATATTGTATTCCATGCTTTCTGTGATGTCAGTGTGTGTTCGCATATGTTCTCCATGCATTTGCTTGTTCCTTTCCAACCAAATCTGGTTGACAAAAACTGTCAAGGTGATCAAGTACAACTTCTTCTCTTTCTTGTTTTTCTGCGTTAGCCTGTAGATTTTTCGAAGTGCATCTGCAACAGATCTTGGGCTCGCCATCAATTCTATTCGAGTCTTGAGGCGGTCCCAGATAAGTTTAATAAAGATGCACTCAAAGAAGAGGTGGCTTTGAATCTCTTATTTCCCTATGCAGAAACCACAATCCCTGTCTTCTATATCTCCCCTCAATCTGTCCTTGGTCAAAAGTCTTTGTCTATGCAATATTCATAGCCGGAAGCTATGCTTCCTCATTATGGCTCTATTCCATATATTTATGAAAACAAATGACCTTGGTTTATCGACTCCCTTGCTCAATTCCTCATACATTTTTCTGCTTTGGAATTTTCCCTGCTCGAGGCAAGCTTTGGAATTATCCCACTCCTGTATTTCATCTCCTTCTCTAACCCCTTCTAGTATGTTGTCTCTGATCCTAATTATCATTCTCCAACAGTATGAGACTTGCTGTCCCGGGGTATAGATAAAGTATGTTTAATGATTGTTAAAGTATATTTTCTAAAGTATGTTAGATTTTGCATTAAAATATGCTTTTAGTGTGTTATAATTTAATTTATTATTGACATACTTTAACTGCAAATAAGCATAATTTATCTATACAATAAGCATACTTTAGTAATGGGTTGACCCGTCTCACAAATTACCCGTTTCACAAGAGAGTCTCTCTTTTCTTAAATCAAATGATGAATTTTCATGTGTCCTTTATTTAAACTTTGAAAATCTATATTTTAAATGGTTAATTAAGAGATTATAATATCCGCTAAGTAACTAGGAAAAATCTATTTACACATTACAAATAAATGGTGGCTATACTAATTATTATGTTGTTATCTCTGAAGAATTTGTATTAATTTTTATTCAATATATAATTTCTTTTAATAAATGTATAATTTTCATTAGTGTATATTATATTTGTTGGAACCGGACTATTCCTACCCCTTACTAAATACGCTCTTGATTACTAGATCGATATACCCAATATGATTAAGTGAAATTAATATCTATTACTAAATATATCTCATGTATAACATTTCTACCCCACATATATAAATCCCTTAATCATAGTAAACACTCACAATCATTGTACTCTCCATAATCCATACCTAAAAAGAACACAAAGAAAAATGATATTAAAGATGTTAAGCATGTATTTTACATGGGGTCTATTAAAATGTTATTTGCGTTGAATGAATTTAGTAATTTGGTTTAATTAGAATTAATTAGATAGGTGTTCTTAACCTCATTTCTAGGTAAACATGATGTAGAGTAAGAGAACTCTATCGTTGTTGTAAACCGTAGTGACCAAGTACAAAATTTATAGAATATCGTCCCAAGGAAAAAATAAAATTAAGGTATATCCGGATTTGTCTTTAATCATGCTTTGTAAAAGTGATAGAATTTGAATTTTGATTTTAGACTAACAATTATGCTAAACAATTAACTAGAAAATCAAGTAATAACTACAATTATCAAGGAACAATGATATGATAAGGTGGAATGGAATGAGTGAAATAGATCTTAGAAAGAATGCAAGGCTAATCCACAATCAAAATCAAGGAAGCAACCTAGATGTGCAAGATTATGGTAGCAAACATCATTGACAATGGACTAGAAGCAATCACTATTGTACCCCTAATCCATATGGCTAAGGTGACTAGGTTCTCATCTCTTTTACAAGATTAAATCCCCTTAGATTGGTCTTATTATCAATTCCCATGAAGGTACTATAATTCTAAGTATTGTTCTTCTCGTTCAAGTACTCAAATATCTTCTTATAAGTATTCTAAGCATAAGAAGGATATGGCTTACCTCCCCTCACACTAACATGCATGATCATATCACTAATTGATTCAATTTACCCCTAACACATAATATCGGAATGGCCATCCTAACATGATGTGTATAGAAATCAATCACACAATTAATAAAATGAATCATGAATCACAATTTATAAGAAGAAATCCATCATCAATTCAATTAACTAATAAAAATCCCACAAATCTAGATTATCCTCAATTCATCATGTGGCTAGCTTCACAAGAGGTCTAGCCAACAATAATCATCTTACAAACCTTACAAAGTTCATAAAATTCCATTGCTAACTTCAAATCAAAGGAAATACAAAATGAAAGTTGAAGTTCTTCCCTTGTAGATGAGGGTTGATCTCCTTCCTCCAATAGTATTCCAAGCAAATAAGCTTCAAATCTCTCTAAGGATGGTATGGGTGAAGGATGTAGGGAGTAAATTATGGATTGAAAGTAGTAAAAATGGATGAATTTGGTGAATTTTGGATGTAGGAGAGAGTGTGTGTGTAGAAATAGTGTGGTAGTGTGTGTTGGATCTTTATAACTGCTCCCAAATGTCTCTCTCCCATAAATCACGCTAAAATTGGGTATTTATACCCCTTGAAATCTTTTAGAACACGTGCAAACTTATTCTGGATTTTTGCACGACTCGGCTCGAGTAGCAGAGCTCGACTCGAGTTGGCTCACTTTTCTCGGTGTATTTTTGCGTGTTGACGGAGCTCGACCCATATTCTGCACACGGCCACGGCATGGGCAAGTAGTTGTTTCTGATGCTTTCGCACGATCATTATTACAGGCTCGTGCGCGGCGCATGACACGAGCTCGATCACAAGCTCTACTCGAGCTTCAGAGTACGACTCGAGTGTGGTCGAGTTCTGTCCACCTTCTTCATTTCAGCTCCCGACTCTGTTTTGCTCCGTTTTTGACCTGTTTTATATACATTTAAGCTTATTTCCACACATTTATCAATCTATATCACACTTCTCCTAATTAACATGAAACTCCACCAAAAGTTATACAAATACGGATAAAAACATTCAAAAATCCATAAATAAAGATACTAAAATTTAGGTGAAAATGACGATGATCAATAGGATTAATGTATTTTGGGCAATTAAGTGTAAGAAAGACAGATGGATAGATTCTAGTTCTGTTCAATTGTTGCAATGAACAGATATAATAGTGTTCGGATATTTTAGTTGAACAAAATGGATATAGTTGAAGGCAGATAAAAAATATTCTGGATTAAAATTTTCAGCTCTAAAATTCACTGAAATTATGAGATGACCCATTCTTGATATATAATTACTCGATAAAATATCCTTAAACGACTAACCTCATGGAGATCGGTTTCAAGTAAACAAGTTGTTGGATTGTATAAGGGGAGAACTCGCTAACATCTCTTGATGAAATTATCTATAGATGGGAAGCAACCTTGTTCAAATATTATTTGTCCTCAAATTTTGGCTTTTGCAAGGCACTAAAAGGAATATTGATCATTAACAAAAGCAAAAAAGAACTAATATATGCAGTTGAATATCTTCATAATCATATTTTGTCTTCCTATTTAACCTGTTCGGTTGAATGAACAATATGAAAATGTCGAGATTTGTTATCCTATTCGATTGAATGAAGCGATCATCATGGGTTGGAGTAAATTGAGTGATATGTTCGGTTGTAGTAAGCGAGCCATTAATTATAAATTATTAGAATTTTAATTATATAAGTTTTACAAGAATAATTATATCTTATTAATTAAGAATAGTTTAATTTAAATATTTTTGGGATACGTCTAATCATTTCGAGGGTTTGAATAGTTAGCCTATGTTTTTATTCATTTGTATATACTCACTCCGTCCCACTCAAAGGGTTCTTTTTTCCATTTTAGTCGTTCCACCCAAAGGGTTCCCTTTTCTTTTTTACACACATGGGACCCAAACACCCCTCTAATACAATTAAAATATGAGACTCGTACTCTCACTAATACAACTATCCACTACACATTAAATAATAATACTCCTTAATCCACATGCCAAAAAGCAAAAACAACTCTTTGGGCAGGACGGAGGGAGTAAAATTTTAAGGTGGGTGCATATGAGAAATTAGCTATTATGTTTAGTTTTTAATTTTATCTATTTAATATAGAAAATTGGCAAGTTTAATTTAACGTAGTATGAAATAAGAATTAAAGAACAAGGGTTGATATTCTGTTCATTTAAGTGTACGGCTTTACCCATACTTGAATTAATATATAGTATTTAATAATGTATATATGTCTCTTAATAATGTACTTTTTTTTATATTCAATTTTTTATTAAAAGTATTAGCGAAAAATTCACTAACAAAATATATAAGTTCTTAATCATTAATGTATATTTTGCTATTCATTCATCAATCAATTAATCTCTTGTGTTTCTGATGTACAAAATGTATAAAGATATAAGATTTTATTCTAAAAGATATTTACTTCCTCCGTCCCGGGTATTTTTACCCGTTTGTACGGGCACAGAGATTAAGACGTTTTATTTTTTTAATATATAATGTAAGAGAAAGTAGGGATAAATTAGTAATTTAAAAAGAAAAGGTGAATAAAGTTATTGGGAATGATGAATAAAGTGTAAAAAAGTAATTAAAGTTGTTGGGATTGTAAAAAGTAGTTAATAAAATATTATGTATTTTTGCAAAAAATGGAATTGATAAAAATACGCGGAACACCCCAAAATAGAAAGTGGATAAAAATACATGGGACTGAGGGAGTACTTTAATTAATAAGTGTATAATTTTTTATTAAAAAAATTAATTGAAATATAAATAATGGAGTATAAATATTTTATTAAAAAAATTAATTTTTTTTTTTTAGAGAATCAAGGTATAAATCCTTATATGAAAGAGTATAATATTTAGTACTATATACTAAAAGTTACCATTTTCGTAAAAATGCGCCATGTGAAGGCACGGTAAATTTTATTGATATGCAAATTTTGAATGTCTCGTGAATCGCATGGGGAGAATTTGCCAAAAATGAAACCATAACAAATTCATGTTAATGTTAACTATTCTTGGTCTTTTTTTAGCCACGTGTACCATACCTAGAATTATTTTTATAATAAGTGACATTTTATCCGCAATTAAATGGCTACAATATTTACATCAAAATTCTAAGACAAGGTTTATCAATGCTTGTAAGAGATTTTTTTTGAAGTATAATTGTTAAATAAATAAAATATACTTCCTCCCTCCCAGAAAAGTTTGCACATCCTTTTCGGCACGGAGATTAAGAAAGTGATAACTTTTAGGGATATTATGGTATTTTTTTGTAATAAATAAATGATAAAGTATGTAAGGTGTGTTAGATAGAAGTGATTTTTTTTAAATAAAGTGTATGGAGAAGGATGATTATGTTTGAATTTTTGCTTTTTAAAGAAGGTGCAAACTTTTGTGGGACAACCCAAAATGGAAAGTGTGCAAACTTTCCTGGGACGGAGGGAGTACTACTTATTAATTATTAAAATATACTCCCCCTATTCCCTTTAATGAGGATCTTTTTTATTTTGGGCGTCCCACCCAAAGAGTCTCATTTCCTTTTTTACATACATGGGACCCACACACACCCACTAATACAATTAAAATATGGGACCACACTCCCACCAATACAACTATTCACTATACATTAAATAATAATACTCCTTAATCTACGTGCCAAAAAATAAAAGACTCTCTTAATGATCTTAATGTGGAACGAAGAGAGTATTTTTTTATAAAATATGATGAATAATTTATTAAAGTATTTATAATGTTATAATATACTACTAAACACAAACTTTAACTAATAATAAGTTTATTTAATTATATAATATACATAGTATACTTTAACAATGAATTAATATGTGAATATTCTAAATTCTAATATTGTTAATGGTTCTCAAAATTGAGCTTAAAAAATTAAAAATAAAATGTTACGCGGCACTATCTTAATCATTTAGCTCAAATTTTTAAGTAAAGAAATGTAATAGAATGTTAGGTGGATTGGAGGGGTGAATATCTTGTGCGCCCGTGTACACGAATTTAGATTTGTGCCCCTTTGTAATTTTCGTACCCTTTATAATTTAAACTCTCTAACAATATATAGATTTAAATAGAATATGAAAAGAAATGATTATGTTCATAAAAAATACAGACCATGTTCCCGTGTTCGAGGCACAGGAGTTTTTCCTAATTGGAGAGCCCACAAAAATCTTTGGATGAGTGATGAGAATAATTTTGAATTATAGTATGGTGGTAGAGGGAATGGGCCGATGTGTCTCCTTTACTCTTTCCTCCACCCCCACCCCCACCCCCACCCCCACGACACACACAATATTGATGATTTGTCAATGGACTTTTATTGCTCTTGAGGGGTCCAGCAGAGAATACTAGATTTTCGTATTATTATTAAATTAAATAGAGTATATTGTTATACTTCATCAAGTTCTCTTATTTATGTCCATTGGTATGAACATGCATGTATAAAGAAATACTCTATTTATCCCAAAAATAAATGCATGTATTTAATAATACTAAGTTTGAAAAAAATAATATTTTGATGTAATGATATAAGAAAGAAAATGGATATTTTGAGTAAATATAGAATAAATTGTACTTTGTCCGTATTAAAGTGTACGTTTTACATTTTGTTTTTGTCTCAAGTTAAGGTTTGCATTTTCTTTTTTATTAAGTGGTATTCACACGAAATAATTATTTATTTCACATAGGGCCCACACACAATACTAATATAATTACCCACAACATATTAAATACTCCTATTATATTTCCCAACCCACTATCTATTAAAATAAAATATCTCTTAATCTCCATGTAAAAAGTAAACGTCAACGTTAACGCGGGACTGAGAGAGTGTGACATAGTTGACTTTAATTATATTATGTATAAAAAGAATATGATATTTTTGTAATATTGAATTGAAGTATTGTAAAATTATTTATATTGTGTATTGTTTTATTTTTAAAATGTATAAATATTCTTGAAGAGAAATGAAATAAAAAATGTGTAAGTATTCTTGGAGATAACTCGCATGAACTACTCATAAGTATTATGAAAACGTATAAATAATCTCACATTAATTAAAAGATGTCATCCAAATGTTACCTTCAAAGAAATATGCAAGTTTGTAAATAAAATGGTAATTTAGTCGTAGCAATCCTCATGCCTCTTGCTATCAACGTAACTACCTCATTTAATGTAGTTTATTTATAATAATTTAGTTATAATTAATATCTACTACTCCATAATTTATAACGTGTTTAACACGTTTATTAACTTGATCGATCTCCCTAACATAGTCTACTTCGACAAATAATTCCCGCTATCGAATTTACTGCAATTTAGTTGTCAACCTAATGTATTATGATGATTATATAGGATTTCAAAAATAAATAAAATAAAATAAAATAAGTCAAAAACTCGTACGTGTTATTAGGAAATAAATATAAATGTAAAAAGGAACAAAAGCTAAATATAATCCCTCCAACTAAATTCATATTTCATTATGAATTATGAATGTTGGGTGGGTATTTTCAGGTGCTTCTCCCAATTAAATTAAATCCTATTAAAAGGAGTACAAATAATTTAATTGGGTTTGGAAGAGTATACTTAATTTTTTTAAAAAAATCACATTATTAATTTGGGATGGATATATACAAATATTATTATTTGTTCCAACACAATGTTTATACCTAATTAAAAACGAAAAAAAGTATTTTACATATATATAATAATTATTATTATCATTATTATTAACTTGTTTCAATTGCAGGATACAACTGCAAAGAATTGTCAATTTTTCTACCGTATTGGTGCTCAACCTTGTAAAATACATGAAATTGCTTTCATTAAAATCTCAAAAAACTTATGATAATAAATTTAATAATATGAGTAAAACTTAGAAGTTACAACTAGAGGTATAAATGAGAAAGTTGAAATAGTTGTGTTAATTAATCATGAAATTAGTTAGTTCATTTGATGATATACTTTAAATTAATTTAATTATTAGACCCGATTAAAAACGAATTACTACAAGTTATTAAAGTCGTTAGGCTATGACGTAGGCTACTATTTGGTTGACAACGGGCCGTAAGAATGATGAGAAAATTCAACCAATTTCCACTTAATTAAATTAATAATCCATCTCTACACAATCCGAATTTAATACAATTAAATAATGATCGGTCATTTGCACACCGAAATTACTAGATAAAGACGTAAATACCCTTGTACAAATAATCATTAAATTTGAAAAAGAAAATTCTATTCGACGTTTGTGATCGAACAATCAGGTAACTTTTTCTCATTGTTCGCTTCTTACAATCGAACAGATACGTGTGTTCGGTTGTAATAATCGAACACCCTTTCCTCTTCTTTTTTCCCACTGTTCGCTTCCTACAACCGAACAGATACATGTGTTCGATTGTAATGATCGAACACCATTTCTTTCTTTCATTCATTCATTCTTTCTTTCTTTCTTTTTTTTTTAAGAGGGCAGTCAAAAGGAAGTGGAATTTTACCAAAGAAAAAGAAAAAGAAAAGTTGATAAAATGAAGAAATCTTCCGATTCAATAATCAGATGCAATTTCTCAATCAAGATGCAATTTCTCAATCAAGGGGCAGCTAAATATATATCCTAAATCAATTGCTCTACTAGGTACACCAGGTGTAGTTCACCTCTTCTCGATGAATTGGTGCAATAAAAAAAACTATGGAATGAACTTTACATTCAGATCAGCAGCACACCCAATTGTATCGGTTTGATGATTAATCTGCATCAATTCTGCTGTTGAGAAGTTGCTGTGAATTAATCAGAAGACAACAAGTTGGAGGAGATCAAATTATTTTCAATTCCAAAATTTCCAATTTGAAATCCTAAAAAAAAAATTTTTTTAAAAAAATCCTCAAATATTGTCATTGTCGGGAAGACGACGTCCATAGCTGCTAGAGACTTATAGGTGGTTGCGGTGGATAGAAGATGTTCTTCCCTTTCCTTTCTCTTCTAAACAGTAACGGCACATCCACAGCGCAGTTCCTGTTCTTTTTCAATACTTTTACACGTTTTCTTTTCTTCTCTTTTTTTTTTTATAATTTTGTGATTAATTAAAAGGGTAAAGTTGTCTTTGTATGAGATGTATTTATTAATTTAAATATGTAAGTTTTAATTTTAATGGGGTACATTTAGTAATCGGGATTCGTCTAGCAATTTCGAGAGTGCAAATAGTCGCCCCTTAAATAATATCTTCGTTTTTTTTATTAAATTGTAGTAGTAGTAGTAAAATTTTACATTCAATTTATATATTTAATATATAATATTTACTTTTAAAATTTAATGTGAATTTTTAAAGTATAAGTTTAATTATATTTGAGGATATAATTGATGAGTAAAAAGAGTTTGCTTACACCGTATTTCAGAAGTTGATCTACTATAATTCTTAAGGATCATCTAGTATTACTTTAATGGAGTTGTGGCCGGTCAATCATATAATATTAAATGACAAAGTGATGTTGACAATATTAAATACAGTTTACATTAGGGTTAAAATTTTCATGTCGTCTTTAAGGATTTAGCAAATTTGTTACCACTCAGTATTAAATGTTTAAATTAAATGTGAAAATGTAGAAAATAATTGACTCGGATTAAAATATTTAATAGAGTTATAAATATGTGTAATAGAGTAATAATATGTACAATTAAGTTATAAAAATGGAATATATAATTGAATTATAAAATGCACAATCGATGCATTTATTATAACCAATTTAACAATCAAGTCACTGCAATTTTTTTTAAATTAGATATTTAAATAAATATTTTTAAAAAAATCCTAAAATTTATATTAATTAGGACTTTGTCTCGGGCTACTAGGAAAAAAAATAGAAAAGAAAGAAATAAAATGTTTATTTTTTCAGTCACAGTTGCTAGTGCTAAACTCTCTTCGTTTCCCTCACAAAATATAATTTTGTTATTTATAAGCTGTCTTATTGTAAAGACTATACTCCCTAATTCTCACTCTTCCTTTATTACAAAGAAAAGTAACCATTAGCATATGGTGGAGGGAATTTTTTTTTTTAATCTATACGTGACCCACACAAAATGTGAATATATTTAATATTCAAATTAGGATGTATTCCCTTCGTCTCATTTCAAATGACACACTCTCTATTTTAGGTTGTCTCACAAAAATTTATATATTTTCAAAAAATTAAAAAGTAAAAAATAACCACATTTCCCCCATACACTTTATTTACAAAAAAAATATATCTACCTAACATACTTTATCATTTATTAATTAAAAAAAATATCATTATACCCTTAAAAGTTATCACTTCCTTAATCTTCGCGCCTGAATTGGGTGTGCAATCTTTTGTGGAACAGAGGGAGTACATAATATTAGATAGAAAAAAACTGCTTCCTCCATGCTAAAAATAAGTTCATCTTTTTATTGTTTCATACCCCTCCTCTCAATTTTAACTTCACATCTTCTGTTTTGATCTATTGCAAATTCAATTTCACACTTTCATAAAAAAAAATCAATTAATATCCCTCTTAAATACTTCAATTTCAAATTTGTCATTACCTTTTTAACACACATAACATACTTTATCATTTACTTTATTACCCAAAAATATCATATTACCCTTAAAAGTAAATTAAAAAGTGATTTTTCTTAAACTCGGTATTTACAATTAATGTAAAGATAAATTTAGGATGGTGGAAGTATTATTTAAAAAAATTATATTTTGACTAACTTTATTAACTTTAAAGTCTAATATGATATTTTTAAGTAATAAGTAATGTATAAAGTATATTGGGTGTGTTAAAGAGTGATGATAATTTTAAAATTAAAGTATAATTTTGAGATTTTGGGTTAAGATATTTCCTTGGGCAAAGGGTCAATCTAACCCTCCATTTTATCCTGTGAGATCAAACAAGCCCCTAAACTTATTTTTTATTCGTTCAAACCCGTATTCTTGTCGGATTGAATCAATTGAGCCCCTTATCTCTTAAAAAAAAGTCAAATAAACCCTTCCTTCATTTTACAGCCATTAAATCACTAAACCCTTCATCTATTTTCTAAGCCATTCAACCTTTCTTTTCTTTTTTCTTTTTTTTTTTTAAATATATCACATAAACCCTCTATCTTAACATAACCCACACCCATTTTTAATCTCCCACCAGTCCCGGCCTCATTTTTCTCGAATTTCTTATTTCTTTTGTTTAATTTTTTTGTTATTGTTTATTTTAATCCTCCTCTATTTATTTATTTATTCATTATTATTAATTATTATTATTATATTTTTAATTAAAAAACGTAATACTGGTTTTTTTCTGTTTTATTTCTGTTAATTTTCAACTATTTAACATATGTATAAATATATTTAAAAATATTATAAATTAAAAAAATTATATATAAAATAATATTAATGAATAATTAATATAAAAGATAAGATGTAACAATATAATTAGTAATAACATTTTTAATAAAAAGTGATAAATTTTTTTTAAAAAAAGGTGATACATTTCTATTTCACTATTTCGTTACAAAAATATATACTTTAACTTGAATTACTTTAATTTTACATTGTATTTATATTAAATTTTTATTTAAAAATATTAAATAATAACTTCAACTCATATTTATTATTGTATTAACAGTATAATTTTGAGGGTATATTTTAAAGTAATGAATGATGAATTTAAATAATTAAGAAAAAGTACTAGTGACTACAAAATGTAATTAAAATTAAATTTAAAAAATCAGTTAACAATAAAAAAGAAAAAAAAGAAAGGAAAATAAAAAAGCAGTGCGGACGATGGTCAAAACGCAACTTATGTTTAATTATTAGGAATTATTCCCTCTGTCCCGATCAAACTGCACCGTTTAGCTGCATAAAGCTCTCACACAAGTTATAGTAAACGGTGCAATATGGATAAGACGGAGGGAGTAATTATTAGTAATGGCCGGGATCATATGTAATATATTAAAATAGAAAAGATTTTGTTAGGATTAAAAATATATAAGTATATATTATTTGAGGGGTTTATTTGATCCAGAAACAAAAGATGAGTGGTTTTTATGAACCTTTTCTTTTATTTGAAAAGATAAGGGACATAATTGAGCTATTTCTAAAACTCAAGGACTTAAATGTATAAAAAATAAGATTAGGGATTTATTTGATCCAAAAATAAAGATGAAAGGCTAAATGGACCCTTTGCCTTAATTCCTTTCCAAGAGGTGAATCTTATTGTGGTACAGACAAATAATAAAATGATTAATTTAATCTTGAGACGTAGAGCATAATTAATAATCATATTTAGATAAAATAAATTATTTAAAAATAAAAACTAATACCATATATCCTAAAAAATTAACCTGTCAACTTAGGTGCATGGGGATATCATGTACACCACTTAATAACATTATATTCAAATAAATGTCTTTTTTTAAGATTATTAAAAATATTTATCATTAAATTTGATAATAATTTAAAAAATTAATTAATCACTGTATATTAAAATCAGAAGGAGTCTGGCTTGAACCCGTTCACACGTGTATTTGTTATTCAAAAGAAATTATTTTTTAAAGAAATAAAATATTACTAATCTAAATAAAAATTATAATTCCTAAAATTCTGCTCAATAAAAACATATCGGATTTTAAAAAAAGTAGTACATTTTCCATTCACAAGAATAGTAATTTATATTTCTAAAAATATGTATTTAAAAGTAATTTCAAGAGCGATATTTTTATTATTAAAAAAGTAATAAATTATTTTTCTAAAGAATAGTAAATTTTGATGTAAGAGTTGTTAATTAATTAGAGTTCAGTGTGAATTCGGTTTATGCAAATATTTTTGCATTAAAATTAATCCCATAAATCTTAATCTTAGGATGCACTTCTAATATGGAGTAAAACTTAAAATAACCTAAAATTTATGGAAAGAAACAAATCAAACTCTTCCCTAAATTCTTTCTTTCTTTTTTTAATTTTTTAATTTTTAACCATTAAATTTAAAACCGTACGATTTTCTAACTTTATTGACAAAATTGAGACATTTGAGTGCACATTCAATGTACTTCACCGACTCATACAACTTTTCGACTAGGGGTGAAAATCAAACCAAACTACTCGATACTCGACTCGAGATCGTTCGGTAAAAGCTTAGTTTGAGCTCGGTTTGATAATGATATTAAACAAGCTTGAACACACATTTACATTTGATAAAATTAAAAGCTCGGCTCGAGCTCGAGCTCGATTAATAAAAATAGATAAAGTAAGTGTAAATTTATCAAGCTACTCGAGCTCGGCTCGTGTCCGGCTCGATAAAAGCTCGTTCGGGTTCGGCTCGATTGCTTATCAAACAAGCTCAAATATATGTTTTGAAGCTCGATAATATTTCAAATAAGCTTGAACAACTCTTCATTCGGTTCGACTCGACTCATTTACACCCCTATTTTCGACATTTTTTTTTTGCTTAAGTTGATATTAGTTGTGCAATAATTATGTGTATTTTATAAGTAAAATTCGATGTGTATTAAATGGTTACTTTCATAAATTTAGAATGTTGTGCAGTTTAAATATATGAAACACTCACTTCATCCAAATTTTTGGAAGGTTGCAAAATTTGGGATGGTTTTGAAATATTTTCAGTAGTTATGGAATAATTTATGATGAAAAATTAATTTTGGGACCATATATAAAATTTTGGGATAGTCACGGGACAAAATCGAAAATTTTAAGTAAGTGTATTTATCTCGTATTAATAGTAAATAGTGGATTATATGG
Source organism: Pogostemon cablin (assembly GCA_023678885.1). NCBI lineage: Eukaryota > Viridiplantae > Streptophyta > Magnoliopsida > Lamiales > Lamiaceae > Pogostemon > Pogostemon cablin. Next base: position 41,023,930 of record CM042959.1, on the reverse strand, counting down.
GGAACCTTTTCATTGTAAAAGGAAAATAGATATTTTATTATAAGGTGGATGAAAGGAGTGTAATTTTTTTGATAAAATATTTGTGGACTCATGAAATATGGAGTATGTTATACTCCCTCTGTCCCGCCCAAATATCACTATTTTACTATATTGGGTGTCTCGTCCAAATTGCACAATTTTTTTTTTTAGTAAAAAAGGTCCACCAATGGCCCATCACTACCCATCACATCTCTCTAATACCCCTACCCACTTTACATAAAATAATAATACTCCTTAATCTACGTGCAAAAAGTAAATGTCACATTTTGACTGGGACGGAGGGAGTACATAAATATACGTGAGAGAATATTTAATTTTATACTACTCCTATATGTTACCACCTTTATTTATATTTTAAATTATTTATAAAATAATTGCACAACTATTATTTTTTATTATATATTATTACTTTTTAGAAAATACAGCTAATCAAATTTATTTATTTTATGAAAACTGAAATGATTTCATACAATTATTTGCTCATTAAAAATAATATTTAAAGTAATGAGGTACTCACGGATCTCATCTCGTGAGACGGACTATCCATCAATTAAGGTATAATATATATAATAAATAAAAAATAAGAAAACGGCCGAAGCCGGTCACCCGCACTGCACGAATTCTCGGAAATGTCAAACATGTTCAATTACTTCAAGTTAATACCTGTTTCCTTTTTTTTATGCATTTAACATTTGATTTTAAATTATCAAGTGCAAGTAATAAATCAAATTATCAAGTGCAAGTAATATTTAAAATATAATATGATTTTTAAAATAAATTGAAAGTGAAAAATTAAAATTAAAAAATGATACACCTATTGAACAATTTCATAAAAATTTTATAAAATTAGAAAGTGGTAATCTTTTTAATAAAAAGAATATTGAACAAGGAAAAGTGATATTCAATTAATAAAATTATTACATAAATAATTTATAAGAAAGACAAAAAGTGACAACATTTTAATCGAAAGTTATATTTGATTAAGAAAAAGTGATACAAATATATATTATTTAGTGAAAATTTGATAAGACGGATAAAAAGTGATAATATTTTTTATAAAAATAATAATAACATTTTCAATCAAAAAGTGATATTCATTTTTTATTAAGAAAAAGTGATACACATCCAATTATAATAGTATTAAATGTAAATTTTATAATACGGATAAAAAGTGATAACATTTTTAATAAAAAATAATATCTTATCAAAGAAAAGTGATAACCATCCAATTAAATTATTTAATGAATACATTATATTGTTGAGATTAAATATCACTTTTTATTATAACTATTATCACTTTTTATTTATCTTATGAATTCTTCGTAAAATTATTTAATTGAATGGTCGTCACTTTTTTTAATTTGATATTACAATTTATTAATATTGTTATAATTTTTAATTTTAATAAGCATGATAAATTATTTATAAAATAATTTAATTGAATAGTTGTCACTTTTTGTTAATTAAATATTAATTTTTATTAAAATTATTATCATTTTTTTTTTGAATCTCCTGAATTGTTCATTAGATAGTTTCAATTGAACCGTTATCAGTTTTCATAATTCACATATCACTTTTTATTGAAAATGTTATCACTTTTTATCCTTCATATTAATTATTCATAAATAATTTAATTGGTTGATTATCACTTTTTATTGCTCAAATACTATTTTTATTAAAATATTATCACTTTTATTTGTTCTATTAATGGTTAATGAAAAGGTTCAATTGGATAATTATCACTTTTCTTTAATTAAATATAATTTTTTATTTAAAATGTTATCACTTTTTTAAAATACTACAACATTTTATAAATTTATAATATGGAAATTTAAAAGTAAGTTAAATTCATAACACATTAAAATAAAATAAAAAAAACAAGAAAAAAATTAATTTAATTAAAAAATTGAATAACAAGCCGTGATGCAATAAGGCTTTTTATTATTAAGATGAAAAATATTTTTATTAAAGGTATTATAATTTATGGTTAAAACTTGTATGTTTTGAGTACACCTTGTGTCCAAATACTTTTAGTATTAAATGGTACTCCCTCCATTTTATAAAAGTTGACACACTTTCCTTTTTGGTTTGTCCGGTTGACACATTTCCTTATTAATACATGGGACCCACACAAAAATAATTAATCTATTCTCATGGGCCCCACATATCACCTCTAATACAACCACTCACTACATATTAAATATTATTTCTCTCACTTCACTTTACTTCACTTTACATTAAATTATTATACTTCTTAATCTCCGTGCCCAAAAAAATTATACCAACTTTTCCGGGATGGAGGGAATATATCATTTGGTATAAGGACGTGTACTCTTTAATTTCTAATTTTTTTAAAAATAAAAGTTTACACCCTTTATACTAAAATATTGTATTCTTACACACTTTGTACACTTGGGAACACACGAGACCAACTCATACTTTATTATTCTATAAAATAATTTTCCATTTAGTATTAAAGAATAATAAAATGCGAACACGTTGTACCCCACAATAGACAGTTATGCATAAAATACATGAAATCGTCTACCTTATTTTTCTCATTTTTCTAATATTTAACTTTTATAAGTACGTACATTCACGCTTCTCTATGCAAAGTGTATATATTTATGCAACATTTTTTTTTTTCTTATTACAACACAATATCTGTTTCTTTCCTATTATATATATATATCAAGTGGCGGTGCAAGAGTTGTATCGATACAAGTATTATTTTCAACGTAAAGTTAAGTTAATTAAATAAATATTCAATTATTATTTAATAATAGAATATGGACCGACATATAAATTTATCATAATAGTTTAGGCATGAATGAATGTAATTTTAAACAGTACTACTTTTTGAAAGTATTTTAAACAGTACTACTTTTTGTATGCCTCAAGCGCCAAAATTATTCTTGAATTATGAATAGTTTATTAATACGAGTACAAAATCAGATGAGGATTTATTTACAAATTGAACCCTGATTAAATGGTACATTGTTAGACAAATTTAACTATACTGAAAATTAATTTCTATATTTAAAAATTATTAAATAAAAACCACATCTTTAAGTATTGTTGTAAAACGTATCTAATATATGATATTTTTTTTCAAATGGGATTTAAAAGTGGGGTTAGTTTTAATAAATGTAGTTCGTTTTACAATAATAATTAAATGTGAAGTTCTTTTTGCAATTTATTAAATACGAGAATTATTTTATAATAGGAGTAAAATTTGTGATTTTTCTTGCCATAATTTTTTTTCCCTTCTAGATTATATTATGCATAGAGATGTCAACAGGTAGGGTACCCTGTATCGGCTTATTTTAGGGTACACGTATCTGATTAAAAAACCACTACTCGTACCAGTACCCGTCCCGTTTATAAAATTTAATATGGTACCCGTACCCATCTCATTCTCATTTATCAATACCCACGGTACCTGTTCCTGTTTAATAGTATTAATTTATTTTATATATATTTATATTTTTTATGGTTTAAATAAATATAATAACAAAAATTACTCCCTCTGTCCCCAACAAGAGTAGCGAAACTTTTTTGCACGTAGATTAAGGAATATAATATTGAGACATTCTCTTATGAGATAGATTTTTTGTGAGACGGATGTGAGATGGGTCGACCCATTATTAAAATATGTTAGTTATATAGGTAAAATATGATTATTTATAGTGAAAGTATGTTAATAATAAATCATATTATAACACCAAAAATCATACTTTAATTCATCATTTATCATACTTAAAAAAACATACTTTAACAACCACTAAACATATTTTATCTATATAATAGACATACTTTAACACGTCTCACAAATCGTCTCATATATAATGTCTCACAAGAGAATTTGTCTACAATCTTTAGTGGGTAGTTGGGATAGTTGAGGTGAGAGAAATAATATTTTAATGTATAGTAGGTAGGTGTATTAGTATGATGTGTAATTTTCATGGAGATATATTAATTGTTTTGTGTGGGTCCCTTTTACTAAAAAGTGAAATGCACCTCTTGTGTTGGGACGGACGAAAATGGTAAAATACACTCCTTGTTGTGGGACGGAGGGAGTACATTATTATTAATTAAAAAGTATAAAATAAGTATTCCCTCCGTCCCATCGAAATATCTCATTTTACTATATTGGGCATTGTTGAGAGTGGAATTTCACCCATTTTATGTGTTTGCTTAGGAAAGTTATTGTTTTGCATGAAATTATGTACGTTTGAGTATTAACACGGTTTTGATGTTACTAAGGTGTTATGTTGAGTTTTGAAGGGTAAAACATTATCAAAAGTTCAAAGTTTGAATGAAGAGTGAAAATGTGAAGGAATGGAAAAACACACAACCACATTGCATAATTTTTCTGTATTTGTGTAGAATTTCAAATTGATCATGTGATATATCGTTGGAAAGCCACAGAAAAGAGGACCATTTTGGCATAAAAATCACTCAAATCGGAGTTTGTATTAGAAATTTATGCTCGAAACGGTGAGGTCACGTAATGCAATCTGCAGCTCGGGGAGAGCTGGGGTGGCTCGGCAACCAATTTTGGCCGAGCTGGGGTCCTATGGAGCCTACAAGACGTCATCTTTTCACCCATATACAACTTGATAATATCCAGACCCAGCTCGGCTCGAGCTGGGTGCCGAGCGGGGTATTTTTCGACCCAATTATGGCCTGTTCGATCCTGCAATGTATTTTTGACTTATATATCGTGTTTTGGCGTGGATTGGACGCGAAAAAGTCCTGAAAACAACTCAAGACATTAAAAGAGGGATCACAACACACACAAAGGGGAACCCATTCATTCCCATCGATTTCCACTCCACAACCCCACACACATCAGATTCATATCTGATTTTCATCATCCATCTATCTTAAAGGGGGTTTCAAGTACTAATTGAGAGAGATCGGATGATCGGAGAGACGGAGAGATGGAGAAGGAACACAGATCTACGCTTACGCTAGGGTTTTGTGTTTCTCATCTTTTTTTTTCTTTTTATCTTGATTTTTTGTATGAATTGCATAGCCATGAGTGTTGTTTGTAACCTCACGGACTAATTTCTTATACAGTTCTAGGGTTTGATGGTTTGATTTAATTGATTTGGAAACCTAGATCAAAATTAAGATTTTATGCAGTTGATATTCTGAATTTATTTAATTTAATCAGACTTTGTTTTTCTACTTCGTAATGTCTTCATAATAATTTCATGACATCCGCTATAATGATTGATTTATTATGTTAGCTTGTACTCGTTCATGATTGGTATTGTCTATCTGTTAGGGATTGAAGTAGTTCCACTATAAACACTTTAATTTTAATAAACTGGTAAATCAGAATATACTGTTAGCTTAAAATCGAATCATATCTGGTGGGTTAACAGGATTAAGTGGTGTATTTTCATTGATGCTGCATGAATGAATAATTGAAAGTCTAGTAACCCAAATTAATTGATCTATACCTGATCGGTGTCATTTTCTCCTATATTTTAGTGTCTTTTTATTATGTATTCTCGTATTTTTTTATTCATTTTGTATATCTTTTGGTGGTGTTATATGAAGATATGGAGATTTGTGCTTTGAAATGATAAATGTGTGATTTTCATGATTAAGTGCCTTAAATTGTGTTATATTTGTGAATATTTAGAGAATGGGTAATTTGGTGTGATTTGTGTGATTTTTAGGTAAAATGGATTCTAGACACGATAAAGAAGATGTGGGAAAAAATAGAGCTCAATTCAGAGTTGAAACGAGGAAGAACGCCCCGTGTACCTTGCATGGGACTGGAAGTGATGGCCGTGCGCGGTGATCAGAAATGCCTACACGGCCATAACTGAGGCCGTGTACAGAACACGGGCCGTGTAGAAGACGAGTATATCGTGCTCAAAGTTCTAGTTCATCTTGTATACAACCCATTTGTCCGTGCTAGCCATTTTCACCTCCGATGCCTTTTCAGGGAGTTCACTTTACTATTCATCATTTCCACTTGCTTAGCATATATGTGATTTTGAATTGGATTTGCTTGGATTGACATGCTACTTTATTTTTTTTTTGTTCTTGGGAGGTTTACTTGCTTTATTAATTTTTCTTAAACTTTGAACATGATGGTGATAATCTTGAGCTTAAATGTTATTGGATGATGAGGATATGTGCTTAATTTTCTTTTGATGGATGGAATTTTCGTTTTTGCATGTTATATGGTGTTGTCTTGTTCTTGTTTGGTGAGTCTTGCTTTTGTGTTTTGTTTGTATTTTTGTTCTTGTATAGGTTGGTTTGGTGGTTTGTTTTGGGATGTTGTAAGTTATTTTTGAATATGAATGATGATGTATTGTTTGTGATAGGTGATGACAAATTATGTTGAGAATCTCTACTCTTTCAAATTGTGACATGTTCTATTTAACTTGTTCAATTTTGTGATGAATTGAGGTGTAATTAGTTCCTTAAGGTCTAAGCAAAAGTTTGTGAGCATTTGAGCCTCAACCGTTCATCCATGGTTAATTTCTTAATAAGTAGATCGATTGAGTTTTGGTAAACTAGAACTTGCTCATGGACTATGGGAATGAGCCCGATTGGTAGAGATTAGTGAGATGATCTTATGCAATCTTTGTTATTTCATAGCCATTGTCATATATTTCCTTACCCTTATACATCATCCTTAGTTAGCCACTTTGAGCCTTTAAGCCTATTTCTTGTGATATAAGCACATTACAAGCCATGATTACCCACTTAAGCCTTATATATATATACCCTTTGTGTGGGTGATTGAGGAGATGATGGTCTACGAGGTTTGTTGTGAGAAATGTGCAAGAGAAAGAAAAAATGGTAAACAAGCAAGAAAAGAATGAAAAAAGCTCAAGCAAAATGTACATGCAACCTCAACATAAGAAAAAAAGGAGTAAATCAACAAAAATATGCTCAAGGAATTCAAAAGTTTAAAGAAAGGAAGAATGCAAATTAAAAGAAGCTCAAGAAATTTAAGGAATGATAATGATTAGTGCTTGTGATTAGAAAATAAAAGAAATGAAGATAGAAACGTGAAGAAGTTGAAGAAGCTGATCATCTCTTCGATTACTTACACTTGATAAGTCACTCTTATCCATATTCTCCCTACCATTACCAAAGAGCCTATCATTACATCTAAAAGTATCCATTTTGATCATTAGTTAAAGCCTTGGTGGCTTGTGAATGTAGTCCGTGAGCAAGCCTATGGTGCGTCAGGTTCAATCGATTGATGAGTAAAAATTACCCTACTTCATAGAGTGTTGAGTGCATTTTGATATCCGACGTGAGTTTTGGACCGGAAGGAACTTTATTACTCTTAATTTTCTAAGACTTGAACTTGTTAATTTTTTTATGTCATGATTTTAATGTTATAGTGTGACTAGATATGATTTGTAGTCCTTGTTACTTATGATGTGTTGTTGCTTATGTTCTTAAGTCTTTCTCTAAGTGAAAATTCCCCCTCTCATTTTCTCATTTTCGTTGCTCGAGGACGAGCAACACTTTAAGTTTGGGGGGTTGATCGGTATCGTTTTCACTTAAATTTTAGTATCTTTTTATTATGTATTCTAGTGTATTTTTATTTATTTTGTATATCTTTTGGTGGTGTTATATGAAGATATGGAGATTTGTGCTTTGAAATGATAAATGCGTGATTTTCATGATTAAGTGTCTTAAATTATGCTATATTTGTGAATATTTAGAGAATAAGTAGTTTGGTGTCATTTGTATGATTTTAAGGTAAAAATGGATTCTAGACACGATAAAGAAGATGTGAGAAAAAATGGAGCTCAATTCAAAGTTGAAACGAGGGAGAACGAGCTAAAACAAAGCTGAAAAATACATGTCCAACTTGTATAATTTTTTTGTATTCGTGTGGAGCTCAAAACTGAACGTGCGATACATGGTTGGAAAGTCACAGAAGAGAGGGTCACGTGAGCATAAGAATCACTCGAATCGGAGATCGGATGTGAAAGTTATGCGCGAAACGGTGAGACTACGCTGCACGCGCTGCACCTACACGACCAGTATTCCGAACACGCCCCTGTAAGCCAAGGCCGTGTTCGAGCATCCGAAATACCTACACGCCCACACCCATGGCAGTATTCTACACACAACCCGTGTTCTGACAAAAGTTAATTTTTATGATTTGCACGTATTCTAGAAGCTTCCAAGGGGTATAAATACATGTTTTGACCACAAATTATGGGAGGAATCATTTTGGATCAGTTTCCATACACATAAACACCTAAATCATACACATTCATCTCCATCTCTTCCATCCTTCACTTCATCCATCCAATCCACTTGATCTTCTCAAATTCATCCATAAATCTATCCATCCACCAATCTAAGAAGAGGAATTCATCATTGGTTGAAGAATTTAGCATGATCAAGGAGGAGGAAGTTCACCATCAAAGGGGAGCCAACTTACCTTTATTTTGTTATTTTCTTCATTATTTGGCTCAATTGAAGCATGCCATGGATTATGTTAATTTTGTTATGATTTGCAGTGGCTAGTCCTCATGTGAGACTAGCAATATGATTGGTTAGGGATTATGTAAATTTTGCACACCACATGTTTGATAAATTGATTGTTATGAATATTTTCTATCATGAATATTTATTCTCATTTTATGTATGATTTGTGTGATTAAATTCTCTATTCATAGTGTTAGGATGATCATTCCAATATTATGATTAGTGATTTAGTTGAATCATTTATTAAGATGAACATGTATGTTAGTGTGAGGGGGTAAGTCATACCCTTCTTATGCTTAGAACATTCATAGGGGGACAATTAAGAAATTGAGTGAAAAGAACAAACTTATGATCATAGTACCTTAAGGGAAATCATAGTAAGAACAATCCTAGGAGATTTAGACTTATTAAAGAGTTGAGAACCTAATTGCCTTGGTCATAGGGATTAGGGGTATACTAGTGATTGCCCTTAATATCATATCATGAAGACCATCAATGCATGTTGTGTGTGAGTCTACATGAGCCTTATCCATGAATGTTGCTTGCCTTACATACTTCTTAGATTGTTCACCTTTATCCATCTTCCATGTCTATTGTATCCATCTATCTTTAATTGTTTTCCTAGTTGTTAGTTATTAGTATTAATCAAACCCCCCTCCTTTATTGATTCGTCCTACTAAAGTAACTCATTTCTCAAATACGGCTACCCACTTTCACCCTTGGGTTCGATATTTTTAAATTTTACACTTGGTCGCTTACGTGCTACACACGATAGAGTACACTTGCTCTAAATCAATTTAATCAAAATTGAAACCAAGTTCAATACCTGATACCTTAGAACTGTTGATTCTCTCTTGAATTAATCTTAAATCTTTCTTTTTTAATTTTTATTTTATTAATTATTTAATTTTCAGTATTTGGATATTAAATTCACAATACTCTTGAAAAATCGGTTACTCAATTCTGATTAGTTAGTAATTTAGAGTAAATAAAGATCGATAATTTAGCTTGGTTGCTTGCAACTACAATTGACATCCTTACACTTGAGAATTTTAATTGGAGTGCGTATAAAACGCCTATCAGGCTTCCCACTTAAAGGTCGCCATTTTCTCTTTTTAGTAAAATGATCCCACATATGACCCACTATTCACTACAAATACAACTACCCACTACATATAAAATAATAATACTCTTTAATCAACGTGCAAAAAATAAATGGGGACCTATGGCCGTGACGAAAGGAGTATAATATAAATTCTATTATTTTAAATAAATATTTAATAAATATAATTAAATAAAACGTATAACTATTAATTAAATATACAGAATATTTATAATATATAAATTATATAATATATACTCCCTCCGTCCCAACTTCAACTTCACATTTTCCATTTTGGTCCGTCTCAATTTCAACTTCATATTTCCATAAAAGGAAAGGTACATAACTAATATCCCTCTCATATACTTTAATTTCAAAATTGTCATCACCTTTTTAACACACATAACATACTTTATCATTTATTTATTACCCAAAAATACCAAACTACCCCCAAAAGTTACTCAAAAAGTGTTTTTTCTTAATTTGCGTGTATACAGTAAATATGAAGATAAAAATGGGATGGAGGGAGTATTAAATTTTATAAAATAAATATATATAAATGGAATACCCGTACTCGCCCCAAATCCTAATGGGTTTTTTTTTACTCCTATTCGTACAAGTCTAAAATTCATTTGCAACTACCCTACCCTTTATATTAAAGTTTGGGTAAATCAAATATTCAGAAATACTCGTTTCATTGCCTTCCCTAAATGTTATTTAATTCTTTATATAATGCTCATCTTTTAATTTAAATGAATAACACATTGTGTAATTTTTAATAATATTTTGAAATTTTGTTATTTAATGTGGGCTCATATTTATTAAAAAAATAAATTGACATTTTATAGTAGAATAAATAAAAATAACAAAAACAAAATCCCTCTCGAGAAGACTTAGAGAGTACAAGATTAGAGGTGATAATTTCAGACACTAGGATGATACAATGAAAAATGACACACAATTTGAGCTAATGTTTGCTTATTATTTTAGGGCGATGCTTGTTTCTGATTTTAAAAATTTTGAAATTAATTTTCAAAATACACATAAAATCATTTTATACATACACCTACAATTTCCTATAAACTCCAACATACCAACTTTTCTATATATTCTCCCACCTTATTTAATAAGTATTTTTTTCTCTCTTTAATCTCTTATCTCTTTCTTTATGGAGTATAATGAATACATCCTTACATATTAATTTAACATAAAGTTAAAACATACCTTAAAAAACTCAAAACAAACATATACTCCCTCCATTCCGTTTCAATACCTAAGTTTGTTTTTACACGTTAATTAAGGAATATAATATTTTAATAGATAGTACGTGGAAAGATATAATATGGAGTATAATATTTTAATAGATAGTACGTGGAAAGATATAATATTTAATGTAACGTGGGTAGGTATATTAGTGTTGAATGTGGTCCCATGATGATATATTAATTGTTTTAGGTGGGTCTCATATATAAAAAAGGAAAACGTAAAAATTGAAATTGGATGCCCAAAATAGAAATATATAAATATTAAAATGAGATGAAGGAAGTATCACTATTCATTAAATTTTTAAAAAGTTGGTCTCTTGTGTCCCTAGGTGCACAAGGTGTGTAAGAGTACAATATTTTGTTCTAACTAGTATACACTTTAATAATCAATAAGGGTACAATATTTTATTTTAAAGTATATACATTTTCATTAATTTTTTATTTTATTTTTCAAAAAATAAATGGTACACATTCTTATACTAAAGGATATATCATTTACTACTAAAGGATATTTGAGGACACGATATCCTAATTTTAGTCATTTTTAAATCCAAAAATCTCAATTTCATTTCTAAACCAAACACCACTGCATCTTTGAAACGTAAATCTCATTCGATTTGTGTGTGTAGCACAATAAAAAAAAACCTTACAATATATGATATCACATCATATTAAAGTTTAATTTGAAATTAATTAATCCCTTCGTCAAGGGGTATTTTTTCATTTTAAGCGTCATATTCAAATAGTCTAATTTCTTTTTTACCCATATAAATCCACACACACTAATACAATTAAAATATGACACAATCTTACTAATATAATTACTGCACATTAAATAATAATATATTTTTAACTCACATGCAAAAAGCAAAAAACCCTCCTTAAAGAGTATACAATGTATATTGCCTTATCGTGTTATATTATGCTGAATTTTTATTATTAAATTGATTTATTTTTAAATTTAAATTATTAAGGTTTTTTTTTTTCATTTTCAATGTCATATAAACATGAAATTTTCGATTTTGTGTCACAAGACAAATCCGTATCATATTTGCATTTAGACTTATAAGTCTTATTATCATTTATGAAACACAATAACGTGAAGTGATGCACCTAAGTACTCTAAAATTCAGTTAATTATAATATATAGAGACATAATGAGATAATTTTTTTCGAACATAATTAATCATAGTTTGTAATTTTTTTCGTGACTATGTCTGCAACTATATTTGCAATTTATATGTAATTTTCATGCGACATGCGATTACTTCTGCAACAATGCCTGCAACACCATACATAAACTTTTTCATGTGATGTCTCTTGCGATCATGCCAATAACGATGCCAACAACTTAATTCATACATATATTTTCTAATGTGATTCTACACGTTATTCTATGTGCAACTATACATATGCTTAATTCATATATACATTTTCTAATGTGACTCTACACACGATTCTATGTGCGACTATACATATGCTTTATTAACTTTATTAACTAACGTATGTATGAGGCTACACACAATTGTACGTGTAACTATAAATACGACTATGTATAAATTATATGAAAAAGAGGATTTTTTTTAAAGTTACATTTTTTCAAAAAATTTTACCAAGTACTCCTATAACTTTTAAAAGCAACTATTATTAAGGTATTTTTCACTATTTCTCTATAAAAGAAGTACTCCTCCCTCTTTAATGTGCAGTCATTATATTTCAACTCGTTCTAGTACTATTTATGAAAATTTTCTAATAATAATAACATAATCTAATATTAAATCTAATAACATATTTTCTTGTTTCTTTTTTTTTTAGGGATGAGTACCTTGTACTTAACTTTGCTGATTAAAAAAAATAATATAATATTAAATCTTAACATATTACAATCACTCTATACGGATACAAAGCTTTGATTTAAAATAATATCTCCAATAGTATTACAATATTATTACAAAGTACCGAGTTATGTTTTCTAAGAATGTAAAAAAAAAAAAAAAAAAATGTAAAATTAAATCTTCACGTACTAAAGTATTTCTAAGAATTTTCACTTGCATCTTATACTTTCTTAAATAAAAGCCAACAATTTATTAATGTTTTCTTATTTGTCCAAAGCATTAAATATCCATTCTTTACCTTATATTATTATACATCTAAAACCTAATCTTATTTTATTTAAGCGCTAATATAGCATGTAAAAATATTGGAAATAGGTAATAAATATTTTTTGAAAATGACATTTATGATTAGTTGCGCCTCATTATATAAATCTAGGTTATTTATTTCTTTTCAAATAACAAACAAAATTGATGTAAAGATGAATTCTTTATAAGTAAACTAAAAAAAAATATATATCTGAAAAGTCTATGATATCTTTATATTAACCAATTAATAACTATGCACTAAAATGGTCCATTCTTGCTTTCGGGAATATCCTACTCTTAAATTTTATATTTTTAAAAAATTGTCCCATTTAATATTACTTCATATATGTGGAGTACAATCTTTAATATAAGAACTTGTACTCTTAATTTTTAGAGAAAAATTAAATTTTTTTAATAAAAAATTTATAGTATATATATTTCAGCTCATTTTTTAAATGAAAAAATTATATCTTTACTAATTAAATTGTATACAGACTAATCGTTATACTCTATACATATTAGTATTGTGCACCCGAAGACATAAAAGATTAATTTAATCAAGAAACAAAAAAACCGGAATGAGACAGTCCTTAGTTTGGCAAGAGGTAAAAACATAGAGCTAGGGAATGGTTGTTCATCTCATTTAGAGTTGTTAAATGAAAAGAGCTACTCGAAAGCTCGGCTCGTGGCTACTCAAGCTCTCCTTATGCTCGTTTCCTTAACGAGTCGAGTTCGGTTCGACTCGACAAGGCTCAATTATTTTAATAATAATTATAATTAATATTAATAATATAATAAATATTAAATAAAATAATAAATACTCTATCCGTCCGCTTTTAAGGTGTCAATTTTACTATTTTTAGCGATCGGTTCAAAGGTATCAATTTTTCCCTATTTAGTAAAAAAAATATACAATATGGCTCACAGCTCACTACTTCTTTCTAATACAACTACCCAATTTACATATAATAATAATTATAATAATACTCCTTAATTCACGTGAAAAAACAAACAGACATTTTAGAACCAAATGGAAGAGTATAAGATATACTATTTATTAAAAGTCAGCTTGATAAGCTCGATAAGACTCAATAAACTCGACTCGATTTGCTTAACGAGCTTAATCAAGCTCGAGTTCGGCTCGAAAACTTCTCGAGTCGAGCTCGAGTATGCCCGAGATCGGTCTACTCGAATAAGAGCTCTAATCTCATTTCATCCTGATGTTGATGATGATCGAGGGTAATCAACAGACAGAAAACCTAGTTAAAAGGGAGTTAACTTGGGCTAAAAAAACAAGATATCATTAAAATTGAAACATGGAGTAGTCTGTTCATCGTGATTATTACTAGAAAAATCACACACAAAAAAAGGTTCTACTTTATTGTCGTGTAGTGAGAGCGTAATGGTGTAATTTCAAGAAAAGGTGGAGGCTAAAATCGAAATACATCCATGATGAAAGATACAAAGAAAGCATTTCAAAAGATAAGAAAATCAACAGTTTCAAATGGGTACAGTAATAAATAATTTCAAGAAAATTGAAGAAAGAAAAAACTCTGTAGGCTAGGTATAGGATAGGACAGCTTTGTTTAGACTAAGACTCTCCCTCTCTCTGCTTTCTTTCTCTCTCATTACAATTGTTTGTTTCTTGAATTTTTTTTTCCTATAATATCTTTCTTTCTTTTTTATTGTCTCACGCATATTCACAGTGGGTGAGGTGAATCGTGGGGTGTTTAATGGTACAAGCCTGCTTTCTGGTGGAGAGAAGAACCTGATGCCCTTATGATTTATGAGTGGGTGGTGCTTGTTTCTCTCACTTTCTTCCCCTCTCTCTCTCTCCCCTCTTTTCTTTGCTATTCATTCAGTGTGTTTTATATCAAGAACACTGTTCAACCCCTCTATAATACATCAGATAACCTCATTTTCAGACCTGTTTTTCTCTCTCTCTCTCTCTCTGGTGGATTTTGAAGAGATTGAGGTCTGTAGATGAGTCTACCTAGGATTTCAACTTGTTTTCTTTGTGGGTTTGGAGGGTTCTCTCTTTCTTGATTTCTCTACCATGAATTGTACTGTCATGAGTTGTTTGATTTCATGTTGGTACTGTTTGTCTGCGTTTTTCCGATTTGGAGCTTTTATCTTCTACGGCTGCTTTCTCCATTTTTGTTTAGTTTTTTTATTTTTTCCTCTTGAGATTTTCTCAAGATTTTGTTTTTGTGATTTTATGATCTATGGATTGATTTTTGATCTAGTCTTTTCCTTTGCAAATAAGTAATCTGGTCTTTTGTGTTTCAGTTCTGGTTTTGCCATTTTTGTGTCTACTGTTCACTCAAACGGACTAAAAGATTTGATTTTGTAGTCTTTGTCTTCTTCGATTTCCTTCTCACATCCTAAAAGATCTTCCTCCCATGGGTTTGATTTTCTGTTTAATTTCACAATTAGGGGCCTTCTATAAGAGCCCAGAAATTTCTTGGAATCTTCCTGATTCATCCCTTTCTAGTCAAGTTTTTTGCTTTCTTGAACTTGTTTTTTGAAGTGAGTAAGTGTGTTGTTGTTTTCCATCCACAAAGATTCAGTAAATCCATCTACTTTGTGTTGTTTTACCCACATAAAATGACGATTGATTAGGGTCTTACAATTCCTTAATCTTCTTGCTCTGCTTAAAAGTCGTTTCTTTCCTTCCTCAATCTCAGTCTCCATTACTGCTTAGTGATGGACTATTGCATCAGATTTACTTTAAGGCACATAAAATAACGTTGTTTGTCATCCCAAATAATTGTGCATCTCTTTACTCTCTTCAAACTGGTGATAAGAAATTGTTGTGTGGGTGTGATTGCAGGTGGATTGGTTGAAACTTGAGATCTTCAAGTGGGGTTGTGATATTCTTGGCTGAAGAAGTGACTGGTGGTGGTGGAGGTGGTGGGGTTTGTGAACCTTTTGTTGGGACTGTTCTTCTCAAGGCTAAAGTAAAATAAACATAACAAGGGCTTGTTTTTTTTAAGGGGTAGGAGGAAAGCACAAATTCTTGTGACTGTTGCCTAAACAGCACAAGAAGGTAGTAAAGGGTAGCATCAGATGTTATCCACTGAAAACCCTCCTCCAGATCTCTGTGAAATCTCAAAACTGAAAAGTGTTAGCAGTGATGAGAGGACTTCTGGTTTTAACCAGCAGCACCTGTTTGAGGTAGATCTGTTTAACTCAGGCCTTTATGACAATAACCCACTTCCCAAGTTCTCCATAAGGTAAAATTCTCTCTCTCTTTCTCTGTGTGTGTGTGTGTGAGTCTTCATCATGCTATTTCTTGGGGTTTCTTTTGGTTGGTTAGATGACTCAGATCCAATCAACATCTATCTGTGATCCATTGATTTCCCTCTCAACCTTCATAAATATTCCTTCATCTTCACCAGATTTACTTTCTTGATTTTTTTTTGCTAATCTGCTCTTAATTATGTTGTTTATGGGCAGGTTTTGGCTTAAGATGGTCTAAATAAAGCTATTGTTTAGATGACCAACAAGGATATAGTCAATTTTGACCACCAGTATTTTGGTCATTCTATGCTCATCTGCTTTTGATTAATTAAACCAGCTAATTCCTCTGCCAAAAGCTCTTTTTTCTCATTCTAAAAACTTTGTCTTAGTGCATATCAATGATTTCTTTTCTTGCAGCAGCTCAGTTCTTCTTAATGAGGCCTTTGATTTGACATCTAATTACAAGATTTTTCTGCAGGGATTATGTATTTAATACAAGAGGCAAAGATATCAAGAACAACTGGCCATTTTCTCACAAGAGCTTGCAGCTTTGTGTAAAGCATGGAGTGAAGGATGTTTTGCCTCCTTTTCAGTCTCTGGATTCAGTAAGAAATCAGTCGATTCTAACGGATTCTGATGTGAAACTCTCCGACCACAGTGTTGTTGTTGTGAATACTGAGAAATTGAAGTTGAGTGATAAATCTGAAGAAGATACAGAATTTCCATCAACTACAAGAAGTCAATCTTGTTCTGATATAAACTCACTTCTCCCCATTACAAGTCCTTGCTTGGAACCACCGGAGAAGCCCGAGTTTGCCGGTCGGGCCAACAAGGTTGACAGCAGCCCGGTGAAGAAGTGCAGGTTGATAGTAAAACTGACTAATATCTCTGAACCAAAATCCAACGAGGAATCAGCTGCAGTCGTTTCTGAATCAATGGCTTCAAAGGTTTGCCCGGTGTGCAAGACGTTTTCGTCCTCTTCAAACACCACTTTGAATGCCCACATTGACCAGTGTCTCTCCGTGGAGTCCTCGGTTAAATGGACTCCGAATTCGAAAGTTGTTAAGCATAGAATAAAGCCCAGGAAAACTAGATTGATGGTGGACATATATGAAACAGCATTACCATGTACATTGGAGGATCTTGATAAGAGAAATGGCACTAACTGGTGTTCGAATCGGGGCCCTCCACCTGATCAGGATTTGGAGGAACGTTCAGAAGAGGAGGAGAAGAAGATGTATCATTCGGTTAATGTTGAGGACAACAATCAGGATGGAGCTGTGTACATAGACTCTAATGGCACTAAGCTTCGAATCTTATCTAAGCTTAGCAATCCACCGTCTAACTCGAATGCCGACGATGATCCCGGACCAAGCAAGTTTGTGAAAAGAGGAGATGTAGGAAGGAAAGTGCTTCTGAGTAAGAAGAGTAAGATTTTTGTCCAGAAACACAAGCCTCAGAAGCCATCTCTTGATGGACAAGGAAGTTGCTCTCCCCTTTCTGATCATCTTTTTGATTGTCTTCCTCATGGATCAATTAGCTACTACAATGGACTTGAGGTATACATACATATATATATAAATCTTGTCTCCTGTTTTGTGGCTTTACTGAGTTGTTAAGATAGTTGATTATTGTCTAGTGGAATGGGGGATGATATTAATTCCAGTAGAATGGTTTTTTTGATTAACTGAGCAATTCTGAATGGTTTAGTTAGGTGTATTGAACTTTTCTTTCAAAAGAGAGTATTTTGATGGTTAATGTTGAGTGGATAATAATTCACATGAATCATGATTTTGTGGCATTCCAGCTGTTGATGCTGTAAGCAATGCTTAAGATTTTGTCACCTTTGCCACTAAAAACTTGAGCTGTGATGTTTACAGGCTGAGAATGGCCAGCAGAAGTTACTTCACTCTGAAGGATGCAAAGAGGATGATACTGCACAGCATCTTGTAGTCTCTGATCAGATGAAACCCGACGATTTTGGAATGATTAAACAGTGGGTAGGATCCAAGCGAACTGGTATAAAAAAGAAGATCAATGTTGAGCGTGGAAATCAGCATACAGACAGAAGTACCAAGAACTTGAGGGTAAAGAGTGTATCTTCGCTCGGTGATTCATTTTCGAAGGGAAGTGCTGCCTCAACATCCCCAATTTCGTCCGATGAAAATCCTTGTGTACCTCCTGAAAGCCATAAAAGAAAGGACACCTTATGCAGTTCTCATGATGGATTTATTGGGGCTTCTTCTCTGAGAAAGAGACCACCGTTTCCCTTGTCGACGTCTCAACATTCCAGTGATAAGAAAAATGATCTGATGTTCTCTAAGTTTAAGCCTGGTAAAGATCTTCCTTCAGCTCACAAACGTCATATGGATCCTCTGAATGGTACAGAAAATCATGTGTCTTCGCGGAGTGACAAGAAGACGGGAATGTGTAGCAATCCAAACTTCCTCCAGCATCATAGAATCTCATCTGAAGGCAAGAAGTTTGCATCTCCGAGAAAATCGTCTTCAGGTCATACAATCTTAGCCGGAGGCAAGAAGTTGTCATCCTTGAGGACAGCACTGTTGTCTTGCAGGCACACATCTGTTGCAGAACCGAAGAGGAATTTTGGGCGAAAGCTTTTGAACTGTAAGAAAACTAGGCTGCATTGTTCATCACAATCCGACGAAGAAGAGTTTGTAGTGTCACGATCTGCTGTTCGTAGGCAAAATAGTATGGTAGATACAATGGGAGGAAGTGCAACTCAACTGGAAAAGGACTCTGATAAGTCATTGATGAATAGAACTAGGGTTTTGAAACTCCAACAGAAGAGCTTAAAATCATCACCTGAATCTGATAGTCTCAGTGGTGGGGAAAATGTCGATTCGTTTACAGGCGACGATGATCCAAATGGCGTTGAAGAAGAGGAGGTTGAAATGCTTGATGAATTGGTTCGTGAGCCCGTCTATGGAATGACTGATGGGGAAGCATTTGAATCCTTTAGCAAGTCATTGGATTCTGCATTCCCTGGACTTGCTGATTCTTCTAACATTGAATGTGGTTCGCATTATTACAGTGGAAGTTGCCCGGATGAGCTTGTTTTGAATGGTGATCAAGATAATGTGGTGGCAGAAATGGATACTGATGAAGTTCAAGGAAATTACTTTGTTGATGTTGATCCAATTCCCATACCAGGACCGCCCGGCTCGTTTTTACCGAGCCCTGGGCGAATGGGGTCGGAAGAACTTCAGGGGCATTCGTCATTAACCACCTGCAGATTACAATCTTCTGAAGAGGGGCATGAAGTGGTTGACATGGATTCATCGGATTCTCCAATCTCTGCAATGTCGGTGGTGTCGAATTCTGTTACTGGAAGAGGGGCATCGATGTCCATCACCAACTTGTGTGCTCCGTCTCAAATAGACGTCTCAGTGGATCATAGGACAGCTCCTGCATTTGAAAGTTGTTCTCCCTTCGAGCAAGCTGCCTGTGGAGATCGAGAGCTCAATCTTCTTGAATCGAGGCCCGCCTTGGTTTCGCCCGCATCGACTCATGAAGTCCGGAATGTTCAGCTGTGTTGTTGCGCTAGGAAAGATGGATCTTTGCAAGGCAACCATGACCAAGATCAGTCCCAAGTTATAAGGCGGCGGACAATGACTTCTCCTGTTGTTTCGACTAACGATCCGAAGAACGAAATCCACTGTCTGTACATGGGATCAGGAACACTTCCAGTTCCTCCAGAATCCGCTGCAAGCTTGCAAATGGGATATCCTCTTGGTAGTTGTGAAACTAAGTTTCAGACTTCATGTGGTGATTGTCCGTCTCCCAGTCCATCTACGCCTAATCCCGTTCTTCGACTGATGGGAAAGAACTTAATGGTAGTGAATAAAGATGAGAGTTCGTCTCCTCGAGCAATGCCCATGCCCGTCCAGTCTAGCACGGTGATGAATCATTCAAGTCCTAGGACGTCCGCCTGCAATAATCAGACCGAACGCAGCTCGTTTCACCATAGTTTGCCGCGAGGTCCCTCAACATTTGATCATTTAAGTTCTTCCCATGGCTTCAAGATACCTGCGAATTACAGGCCATCACAGTTGTCTACTCATCCATCAACACCCGTATTTCCTCCGAGTATGAATTTTGTCAACACAAGTGTGGATTCAAGGTGTCATGGATTTGCTAGTGGTTTCAATCTGGTGGCTGATCAACTGGGCTCCAAGACACGACTGGAGCCTCGACCAGCCGCTGAATCGTCTCCTAGCTGCGTACATCGTCTTAAAACCATCAACTCTTTTAATGGTACACACAAGGAGATAATCGTGATTGATGAAAGTGAAGCAGGTTTAGGCGTGAAGACGAGCATGGAAGGCGGAGGAGGAGCCAATCCTTTCTACAGCTATCAAACTCGGGTTTATCCTCACTTCAATGGACCTCCAAATGGGAACAACTTGGGCAAATGGAACTGCATTCCACAAGGTTCAACAGCCTTGCATTCCAACTCTTCAACGCCCACCGGAGTTCACCTGAGGTCGCCGTCTCTCTACATTTCTCCCGGCTTTTCGTGAACATGAAATATGAGAGCAGCACAACAAATGTTGACAGATGAGTTTTAATTAATGTGCCTTCTTTTTTGTTTTAAAAGAAATAGTGTATACGAGCTCCCGGGGACAGTGTGGTCTTAGATTTAAAAAAAAAAGAAAAAAAAGAAAACAGTTTTTGATGGAGCTCGAAAGGCTTCGAGACTGATGTAAGACCTATATATATATATATATATATATATATCTCTTTGAATAATGAGTTTACGAGGAACATATAGTTACGTTAATAACATGTTTGGATAATTAATTATACATGCAAATTCATTATTGCATGTAAGAAATGAATGGATATGTCGGCAACACGTTTTCCCCACGTTATTTGTTACTTGCACGCTTTTCTAGATTGTTTATGCGTGCTGAAATTTAGTATTTCCAGAGATAAAAAGACAGTAAGAATGTGGAAACAAAACCCCATTCTAAAATTACTCCATTATTATGATAATGTTGTTGTTTTAGGTTTATTTACAACATTGTTTCTGTAATCTTTGTTTTAGAATTAAAAGTAGAGTTGTGTGGATAATAGTATCAGGAATTTGGTTTAGAATGCTGATCGAAAACGGAGATTTGCTTGACATGAAATATAGCCGTTGAAGATGGAAACCGTGTTGTGTGAGAGAGAGTGAGAATAGTCAAAAAGGTGTGGTTGGATGGGTGCTCACTGCTCAGCTCAGCTCATCAGACAAAACTATAGTACAATCCGATATTCCATTGCTTACCATATCATTTATTTCTGCCCTAACTTTTGGATTCACATCTCATCCTAAATTAAATTTTCACTTATTACCCCCTTTTTATGTATACTCCCTATCAGTAAATAATAATTCCGATTTACTTTTCATCATTACTATAAATAAGAAATTTAAGAAAATTACTTATTTTACTAATTTTATTAACTTTTTGGGTAATGAGATATTTTTTAGATAATAAATAAATGATAAAGTAAGTTATGTGAGTTAGGTTAAAATATTATGTATTATTTTTTTAAACTTTGCTTACTTTTAAGCGGTGAATTATGTTTTGTATGAACTAATGTGGAAAGGGTGAAAATAGAGGGAGTTAAAATATATACTCTCTCTCCGACTAGGAGAACACCTTCCACGCTTAAAAAAAATGTTACTCCATTTTTTATTAGTTTTGTTGACTTTAAAGTGTATTATATTCCCTTCGGCCACTTGAAATTTGAAAGGTGCTCGTTTACTTTTTGCGTGTGGATTAAAGAGTATTGTTATTATATGTAAAGTGAGTAGTTGTATTATAGGGAAGTGGTGGGTCATATATTGTACTTTTTTACTGAGTAGGGGAAATTGATACCTTTGAAGTGGACACCCAAAATGGTAAAATGGATACCTTGTAAGTGACCGTGGAGAGTAGTATTTTTAGATAATAAAAAAATATTATAAAATAATGAGATGTGAATGACAAATTTCAAAATTAAAGTAACTTTTGATGTTATGGAAATGATGTTTTTCTTTTAAAATGTGAAATGTTCATGAATAAGATATCTACGTGTTTGCTTTTTTAAATTTGGATTAAACATATTATTTTATATAAAGTAGATAGTTGTATTAGTGGTAAGTGATAAGTTGGATGGTGAATTATTATTATTATTATTATTATTATTATTATTAATTTATTTTTTTTAAAATTTTATCACGCAGAACAATGAACATGCAGTTTTGTAGAAGTTCCATCGTAAAATCATACATGAATCTGCAAGATTCAATGAATCGAAGATTTGTGGTTTTAGAATTGCTCTATATTTTGTTTTTAATTTCGAAAGTTGAGCATTGATTTCGAAAAAAACAAGAGTCCATTATTTTATTGAGAAAATCATGTAAGACATCATAAAAAGGCAAGAGCGTTTTATTAATTTTTTTTATTAGGTATAATTTTTGATTAAAAATATTACTCACTCCGTCCCAAACTCGTTGTCTTACTTTCTATTTTTATTCGTCCCAAACTAATTGTTTATTCAAAAAAAAACTTAACATCAATCAACAACCCCAAAAGTTTATCTTAATTTCAAAAATATCACTCACACCTAACACACATAACCTACTTTATAATTTATTTATTACTTAAAAATATCACAATATCCCTAAAAAGTTAATAAAATTAGTCATAAAATAACTTTTCTTAAACTCTTTGTGTACAGTAATGCAGGCAACGAGTTTGGGACAAAGGGAGTATTATTTTGTTTCAATTTTAACTTCACATTTGCATGAATAATAAAAAAAACCACTTTTAACCTACTTTTGAACTGATGGAGTACTACTTAATTGCTTGGATTCAATTATTATTATTGAATTAATTTTTATGATATAATTATATTTTCATCTCTTTAGTTCATATTTTACTCTTATTTTATTCAAAATTTAATGAATCCTTAATTAGTTTAAAGGCAAAAACTTGTGTGCACCCGAGGCACGGACAACATTTCGTGCATCTTTAGAATTTTGTATTAAATTATATATTATTTAGTATAAAGATGTGTACTCTTTATTTTCTAAAGAAAAATAAAAAATATTAAAGAAAAGTGTATACCCTTTACAACAAAATGATGTATCCTTATTAATTAAAATGTATATCCTTTAGAACAAAACAATATACCCTTACCCATAATACTAAATTCTAAAGGCGCACGGCGTGACCCGAACACAAGAGCCTCACTGTAGTTTAAGTACTATTTATTCAAAGTTGTCTACATATGATCATGTAGATGCATGTATTCATTTACTTTAAGGCAGAGGCAGATCCAGGAAAAAAGATTTGAGGGTACGACATATAATTGGGTGATTCTGCTATGCACGTAGTGTATCGGTGCACCAAGATTTAATGGGTTAAAAATGGGGTTAGTAGCTAGTTATGTTTTTTAAGAAATAATTATTTTATTTTATTTTTTGGTGGAGATTAAACTAAAATATAATCTAACGATAAAAATCGACCAGGTGCACAGCAGTTGGACTACATATAATTATTAAAATATTATTTATTTCATATTTAAAATCATACAATAAATAAATCAAAACGGAGAAATTATGATTACTATTGACATCGTCTAATTTTTATTTTAAAAAATTATTTAAAATATTATTATCATGAATTTATAACACATACTAAGTATTTAAAAAAATAATAATGAATTGAATATTAATTTATATTGCAATTAATAATTTAAGTAAAAAGATCAAAAGAAACACCAAAGTTTATTAAAAAAAAAAGAAAGAAGCCAAGGTGTAGTATAACATTAAAAGAAACATGTTTGAATAGTAACATAAAAAAATCAAAGAAATAATATATAAATATAAATAGAAATACAAGAGTGGGCATTTGAAAATGAAAAATATAAAATAAATTATAGAAATAATATATAAATATAACTAAAGAAAGAAAAAAGAGGAATGAGACTTGCGGGAATCGAACCCTTAAAAGGGGGTCAAATATGAGAGCCCAAACCACCAAGC
This sequence comes from Pogostemon cablin, assembly GCA_023678885.1. NCBI lineage: Eukaryota > Viridiplantae > Streptophyta > Magnoliopsida > Lamiales > Lamiaceae > Pogostemon > Pogostemon cablin. The sequence continues at coordinate 40,999,606 of CM042959.1, read as the reverse complement.
TACTGGAGAACAAAGTTAGGTTTATACTATATATATAACTATTAGTTTTTAATTTGGGGGTACACCTGTACCCATGTACCTATACTGCATCCGCCTCTGCTTTAAGGAGTACTCCCTCAGTCCCGCCCAAATAGTACTATTTTATTATATTGGGCGTCTCGTTCAAATTGCACAATTTTTCTATTTTAGTAAAGAGGACCCACCACTACCCATCACATCTCTCTAATACACCTATCTACTTTACATAAAATAATAATACTCCTTAACTTACATGTAAAAATAAAATAGTGCACTTTGACTGGGACAGTGCCCCTGATTGAAAAGGTCAGGGGTTCAAGCCCCCCGGAGCGCAATGGTGGAACAATTAATATTGAGGGCTACAAGCGGCAGTGTGGGAGGCTGAAACTCGGTGGGAACCTGCGGCTCGGTGGGAACCTGCGGCTGAGCTAGGGGGAGGGTCAGCATGGAGCAATCACCAGCATGGAGCAATCACTTGGGGATCAACTCCTTGTGCGCAGTAGTTAAAGATATTAGGAACCTGTGATCCATTGTGTGGTTACCGCGATTTACCTGGAGGCAGTTCTGAGGGGCCGGGACTGTTTCCTCGAGGACTAGTCGGGTGTAAGCCCGGAACCTCGATATCAAAAAAAAATATATATATATAATGTTATTTTTACATGAAAAAATGTAAAGCTTATGAAAATAATTAAATAAGGTGGATATTTTGGGGTTTGTTGATGGAATTTTATGGCTGAGCTTGCATGGTAAAAGGTCGACAGTAATAATAATAATGATAATGGTAATAATAATTTTTTTGAAAGAAAAAATGGGACCCATTGTTGTCCTTCAATTCATCACTTACACCAACTTGTCACTTTCACTCTCACATACATTAAAATAATCAAAAGTTGTCCATTTAAAGTGATTGCCCCCATGCACTTGCTTAATTTCCCCACTATTTTCCACATTATCAAATTCTACATCTTCATTTCTTTATTCATTTTTTGTTTATTAATTTTCCCAAAAAAATTAATCTAATATATTCCCTCCATCGCAATATAAATTCATCTTTCTTTTCCACATTGTTTATTAAATTTACTTTTTTATTATTCTGTTGATTATTTAGAATAATATTAAAATTTTAGATAATAAATTATATTCCTAGATCCCATCGAAAAATTTCAATTTTACTATATACTCCATTCGTCCGTTTCAAACTTTACATTTATTTTTTATACGGAGATTAAGAAATATAGTATTTTAATATGAAATAAGATGAAAAAATAATATTTTAATATAAAGTGTGTAGTTGTATTAGTGTTATGTGTGAGTATCATGGAGGGATTCCAAAATAAAAATATGTAATTATTGAAATTGGATGGAGGGAGTAATAGATGTCTCACTCAAAGGTCTATATTTTCCCTTTTCAGTAAAAGAATCCCCACGTATGACCCACCATTTACCACAATACAACTACTCGCTACACATAAAATAATAATATTCTTTAATTCATGTGCAAAAAATAAATGAGGTCTTATGAATGGGACAGAGGAAGTATAAAAATATGTTGCGTGTGATAAAAATTGATAACAATTTTAAAATTAAAATGTACTTTTGAAATTTTGAATTTAAGTGTTATTTCCTTTTTTTTTAAAGGTGAACCTTATTATAGAATGGACGAATAAAAAAAGAGTGAACTTAATCTTGAGACGGAGAAAATAATAAAGTTTATAATAGTAATTATATTTTTAACAAAAAAAATCAATTGATAATAAAAAAAATGAAGAACTATGTTAGAAACAATTTATATAATAAATAAAAATTGGTAGTATTTTTTAGAAAACTATATCTAATCATGAAAATATGGAATGTAGTATGTTTGCTTTTATTTCTATGGTTACTATTTGGTGCTTAATATTTTATCTCTAGGTTCTACTCTAAACTTATTGAAAATGATTAATAAATGAATTACCAAATGAGTTTTGTGATATAAGAACGTCATGATTAAACACACTCTTTGAGTAAGGCCTCCCACAATGGGAGGAAGATAGGATGAGGTGGCAAAGTTATCTACCTAACGTGGGGAGAGATACCGTTGGGGAGGGATAGACGTAGAAGCACAGATAGTACTGCTTCTATTTGGGTATATGGTGGGCCCTCCTGCCATTTCTCTCCTTTTGCCATTTCTTTTGTTTTTTTTTTTAAATTTCAAATATGCTGTTTTTTTCATTTTGTATTCTTTCTTTCTTTTTTTTCATTCTTTTTTTTCTTATTTAACCATTAGAAATTAATATTAAAAAAAAAAGAGATTTGTATTATGCCTTTGCAGATCTATGGATATGGCACGCCTACTTTGGAGTAGCAGGATCCAACAATGACATCAACGTGCTCAATCAATCTCCTTTATTTACGGATACTCTGCAAGGACGCGCTCCATCCGTTAATTTTACAATCAATGGTAGAGAATATAATCAAGGATATTATCTTACTAATGGAATTTATCCACAGTGAGCTGAAAAGTTTTCCATGTCCTCAAGATCCAAAGAGACAGCTTTTCAAACGACTGCAAGAGGCAACTAGGAAGGATGTCGAACGAGTCTTTGGAGTCATTCAAGCTCGTTGGGCGACAATCCAACTCGATTCTGGTACAAGAATAACTTGAAGGATATAATGCAAACTTGTATTATATTGCACAACATGATAATCGAAGATGAAGGAAATTCAGCGATCGATTGGTCCGACGATCCAAATGTGGCCATTCCTCCTCTACAAGTAAGTCAAGGATCAGCCGGAGCATTCAATGACTACGTCAGGAGGGGTGTTCAACTAAGAGACAAGCATAAACATCTTCAACTTCGACAAGACTTAGTTGAACATGTTTGGGCCCAATATGGAGAATAATTATCTATACATTATAATTGGCCGGATTGAAATTTATGTTGTTGCTTTCGGAAGTTTTGCTTTTATTTTTTAATTTGTGTGTCATTTTAATTTTTGTTTTTATGTTTTATGTAATGAAAAAAATAAATAATTTATTTTTTCATATTTTTTTAATTTATTAAATTCAATAATCTGAAAATTTAATTATTTATAATTTATTTTGGAAATTAAATAAATATAGTTTTAAAAATTAAATAAATATAGTTGATAAAATAAATGAGAATTAAATAAATTCAAGTGGACCCCCTAAGTACCTGCTTTTTGAGTAGATAATTGGGGAGGTGGGGGTGTTTTGGAGGTAGAGATATTTTCCTTTTGAGGTGTCGCTGACGTGACACCAAAATACCTATTTTTTGGGTAGATAATTATGGAAGGCCTAAGAGAACTCTTTTAAATCATTTTCAAATTATCAAAACTTAATAATTAGAGTTATTCCACGTTGGAATGACAAGTTCTAGCTTCTGTTCTGTACCTGGTCAGTTTGTAATTTTATTTGTGCCAAATGGTCGTATATATATATTTGGATTTATAATACTATATCCGGTCACTTACTTATAATGTATTCATTTTACTATTCCTAATGTCTGCTTTAAAGATATTAATTTAATCTATTTAGTAAATAAATTACACAATATGACTCACCACTTCTCTCTAATACAACTACTCACTTTACCTATAATAATAATGCTCCTTAATCTACGTGCAAAAAGCAAATAAAGACCTTAGAATTGTCCATGTGCAAACAGCAAACGGTTACCTTTCAAGTGGCCGGAGGGAGTATATAATTTCTCCCTCCTTCTTACTCCTTCTTACTCCCTTCGTCCATTTTTAAGGGTATCATTTTTTTTATTTTGGGCGTCCGACCTCAAGGGTCGCATTCCTTTTTTTTATACATATGGGACCCACATACACCCACTAATACAACTAAAAAATGGGACCCACACCTCCATTAATACAACTACCCACTACCCATTAAATAATAATATTCCTTAATCCATGTGCAAAAAGCAAATGACACCCTTAAAGGCGGACGGAGGGAGTGTATTTTTTATTTTATTTTGTTCATATTATGTATCTTGGATATCCTGTTACATTTTGGTGTTACATCTCCTATTACACGCGTTAGATAAGTAACACGTATGCGGAGAGGCAAATCTCAACATTTCCCCTTAGGGTTGATTATTAGGGTATAGAATAGTCTATCCTACGTGTCAATAAGCCAACGATTTGTAACAGGAGATGTAACACCAAAATATAACAGGATATCCGAACCGCATATTATGTTTACATTTTCTTTTTGTAAAATTGATCCTACACAAAATAATTAATTATTTAATGTAGGACCACACACAATACTAATAAAATTATCCACTTCACATTATATATTATTTATCACACTTTATTACACATTAAAATATTATATCTCTTAAATTACATGAAAAAATAAATGTATATATTAATTCAGGATAGAGAGAGAATATGTTAAAGCAATTCTTGTCTAAGATCAAAATTATCTTTTTTATCATCTTTCATTATAGATAATGTGAAATTTCATTTATTATATGAATCACTTATGAAATAGTTTAACTAAACGATTATCAATTTTTATCGCTCAATTTTTTTTAATATTTTAATTTTTTATTTATGTCATATAGCATATTCCCCAATATTATCGAAGTATTTTCCTTATGATATAAAGAGGGCGACTCTTTATTTAATTAAGGTTTTGTTTATTTTCGGTTTTTAATCCAAAATTTAACTATTATAGTAATTATTACTTATAGATACAAAATATAAGATAATATTACTATTAGACAAAATTTATAAATTATATTATTATCAAAAAAAATATATAATGTAAAGTTTTAATTACCATTTCATAACCAGTTAAATACATAATTCTTAATTACCATTTCCTATATTCTATCCTCAATGTTCCATAAATTTGATTCAGGAATTCTCTGAATATATGTTTTCTGTTTTTCTAATAATGTTATAAGATTTTTCTGAATACCGACGATTGCTATTCTAATATATGTGTTCTGTATGATTACAATTTTTTCTGAATACTATTATAAGATTTTTCTGAATACCGACAGTTAATGTTCTAATGTTTGCATTTTGTATGGTTATGATTTTTTTAATACTATTATAAAATTACTCTGAATACCTACGGTTGCTGTTTAATGTCTGCGTTCTGTATGATTATGATTTTTTCTGAATACTACTACAAGATTTCTATGAATACTGCATTCTGTATGGTTACAATTTTTTCTGAAAACTATTATAAGATTTCTCTGAATACCGACGGTTGCTGTTCTAATGTCTGCGTTCTGTATATTCTATATGGTTACATATTTTTCTGAATACTATTATAAGATCTCTCGGAATACTGACGGTTGTTGATCTAATGTCTGCGTTCTGTATGGTTACAATTTTTTTTCTTTTCTGAGTACAGTAGCTCAATCTACACCCTCCGCCTTTTCGTCCCCAAACGATGGTGATCAGTGACCGACTCAGCCCTTCACGCCTCTGCTGCCTTTGCCCTCGGTTAAACCTTCGGCGAAGTTCCCCAAGTCGCCGGAAGTCTCTAAAAATTGGTTGAAATTGAACACAACAATCTTAAACCTATATTTTTTCATTTCGACTCTTTTTTTTATGGATTGATTAATCCCAACCTATTTCATATTTTCATGGAGAGATTAATGGGTAATTAATTTGTGAATACAATCAAACTTACAATAGGGTTAAAAAATATATTTAATGAGTTAAATTTGTTCTGCATAGTAATCTAATTTGAAAATTGTATCTAATTCTAGTAAATAATATAGGTAAATAAATTGTACAACTAATGGACCCATTATTATATAATCCATTCCTTATTAAGATTTATTAAAACCAAAGTACTACATCTGTCCCACATAAATATTTATACATTTTCATTTTGAGCGTCCCATAGGGAGGTTTTACATTTCTTTTTATAGTAAAATTGGATGCACACAAAATATTTAAATATCTTCATGGGTCTACACCACAACACTACACTAATACAACTACTCACTATACATTAAAATATTATTTTTCTTACCTCAATACATATTAAAATACTATATTCCTTAATTCTCGTGCAAAAAACAAATATAAATATTTCTACGAGACATAGGAGGTATATAAATCTCACATAACCACACACATCACATTAAACTCTCTCTCACACATCACACTTTACTCTTATATTAATTTGACATAAATATAAAATTTATCATATTTAAATCCAAAACAAACATAGATTAATATTATTTGTTGAATTTACTATATTCATTGAATTTTAAATATTATATATTTCTTCTTCCTAAATAAACCCAAAACAAAATCAACTAAGTGAATGGATTTTGATTACAATATTAACAATAGTTAATAAATATATTTCACTTTTAAATATTATTAAAATTTGTTAAAGTCTTGATTTTTTTATATGCATGTATCATATGATAACCTATACTATAATTACTTATATCTTGCCTCAGGCATAGTTCAAGTGATAGAGGGGAGAGTGAAAAGACCTTTCACCTGAGCTTATAGTTGTAGGGTGGAGGTTCGAATACTGCTTTTGGCATAGATTTGGCTCATTGCAAGCATAAGTTAAACAGTAAGGTCTCTCATTTACCTCCTTCACCAATCCTCAGAATATGGGCGGTGGGGGCCTCTCTATAAGCCACTTGAAGCACATCAGTAAGGCCTCTCATTTACCTCCTTCACCAATCCCCAGGATATGGGCGGTGGGGGCCTCTCTATAAGCCACTTGAAGCACATCAGTAAGGCCTCTCATTTACCTCCTTCACCAATCCCCAGGATATGGGCGGTGGGGGCCTCTCTATAAGCCACTTGAGACATATCAGTAAGGCCTCTCATTTACCTCCTTCATCAATCCCCAGGATATGGGCGGTGGGGGCCTCTCTATACCTCTCATTTACCTCCTTCATCAATCCCCAGGATATGGGCGGTGGGGGCCTCTTTATAAGCCACTTGAGACATATCAGTAAGGTCTCTCATTTACCTCCTTCATCAATCCCCAGGATATGGGCGGTGGGGGCCTCTCTATACCTTTCATTTACCTCTTTCATCAATCCCCAGGATATGGGCGGTGGGGGCCTCTCTATAAGCCACTTGAGACATATCAGTAAGGCCTCTCATTTACCTCCTTCATCAATCTCCAGGATATGGGCGGTGGGGGCCTTTCTATAAGCCACTTAAGGCACATCCTACGATTTACCTCCTCCACCAATCCCCAGGATAGGGGCGATGGGGCTCTTATGGTGGGACATCCTACGATTTACCTCCTCCACCAATCCCCAGGATAGGGGCAGTGGGGCTCTTATGGTGGGACACGCCATTCTTATAACTTTGCTTATACAGGATAATACTTTTGGTTAGTTCAACCGTTTCAACCTAAAAATAATTTTTTAAGATCATTCGGATCAATTTTTAATTCAACCAGTTAAATCGGCCGATTCCTTCCGGTTTTCAAACATTGATTTACTGTTTCCGTAGTAAATGTCCTCAAATTTTTAAAGATTCTTAAAAAGATTAATCTTTAGTAAATCCGCAAAGTTTTGAATTGGGCCGGTGACAACGAAGTTGTAGGTAAAACAGAACATCAACCAATAGACGTGACGACCACTCGGCCTTCCGTGGGGTATTATCGTACAGGATCAGCCCTCCATACCAAACCTATTCTGCCAACATATCACGACGACGCCAGATTGTGACATCCAAGCACTTAGTTGGAGTTTGACCCTCCCACAAAAGTCAAAATGCCCACCACCGCCACCGCCGCCGCCGCTACCTACACGACAATCCCAATCTCCGGCGTCGACGTCATTTCCCGATCTACGCAGAACCTCTCTGCCTGTCTCTCCCGCTGCCGTCCCTGGCCGGAGTTCTTCTCCACCACCTCCCTGCTCGATTTCCCCTCCTCCCTGTCTGCCGCCTCCCTCCGATTCCGCCGCAACGCCGCCTACTTCTCGGTAAACTACGCCGTCATAATCACCGCCTGCGCCTCCGTATCCCTAATCGGAAATCCAATTGCTCTGCTCACCGTCGGATTCGTCTTCTTTCTGTGGCTTATTCTGCACTTCTTCCGCGAAGATCCGCTGTTGGTATGGGGCCATCATGTGAGCGACTGGGCCGTGATTCTCTGCCTGGTTTTGATATCCGGTGTGGCCCTTTGGGCCACTGGCCCGTTGAATAGTCTCTCGATTGGCATTGGCTTTGGGCTTTTGATCTCGGTGGTCCATGGAGCCTTGAGAAATCCGGAAGGCCTTTTTCTGGACGAAAACGATGCCGTTTCGAACGGCTTGATCGTCTCCCCAAATACTCGTTCTGCTGGAATTCCACCCCTGTGAATAACACACATGATTATTATTATTTTTAATATTTGGTTTTTAATTGTTTGTGTGTATATGATTTGTTGGAGTGATTGATAACTGATTTGTGTTATGAGTAATTTTTTATTTTTTATTTATTGAGGAATTGTTGATTGCATTGTAGGCTTGCTGAAGTGCCAGTTCTTGTGCAATTTTAATTTCATTTTAGGATTTTTTTTTCAAGAATTAACAGAAAAAGAGTGCTTTGTAACTTTGTTCGTTTTCAGGCTTGTGATTTGTATAATTGCATCTTAATTATATTTTGTACAGTTTTCCCGTTACATTTATGGTTGAATTAAAAGACACTCAGGAAAAGAAAATGGTTGATTAATTAAATTAAAATAATTTATTTAGTTTTGGTATAGTCATAAACCTGTGAAAAAGAAAGTCTGATCCAATGTGAGATGAACACGTTAATTGTAGGGTAGTTAAGCGATAATTTGATGGGTATTTTTTGGTATTTGTTTCATTCAAACATGGCAAAAGCTCCCGTGCGCCCGGGGACACGGAAAGATGCTCCGTGTCCCCATGTGAACACAACCCTCCCCTCCAATCCTATTTAAACCTATGTATTGCTAGGGGTTTAAATTGTAAAGGGGCATGAAAATTGTAAAGGCGCACATAATCTGCTCCGTGCGCCCGGGTGCACAGGAGCCTCACTCCAAACATGGCAAAAGCTCCCGTGCGTCCGGGGACACGGAAAGATGCTCCGTGTCCCCATGTGAACACAACCCTCCCCTCCAATCCTATTTAAACCTATGTATTGCTAGGGGTTTAAATTGTAAAGGGGCATGAAAATTGTAAAGGCGCACATAATCTGCTCCGTGCGCCCGGGTGCACAGGAGCCTCACTCTTCAAACATTAATGAGAAGAGTACAAACAATTATAAACGAATTTGGAGTGGTGCAAAATTAGTTGTGTGATCATAGAATAATTTTTTATTGTAGATTATTCTATTTATATGATATAATATTTATTTTTAAAATATGCTTATTTCACATTGAATTAATATTTTACAATAAATCTTAAAGATTATTAAAAGCATTAGTTGCGGTTATGTAGGCTGAGGGCTTCTTGCCTACCAATGAGCAATTTAGTAGTTTGATGTGGGAGGGTTAATTTTGGACTGGGTATGCAAGGATGGGTCAAAGACTCAAAAATGAATTTTTTTTTCAAGGAAAATGAACTTTCATTTTAAAAAGAGGTATGATAAGTACCCTAAATTACATATTAAAATAAAGATAAAAGTCAAATCTAATATCACAACAACCTAAACTATTTGGCTTCCAAAAAGCTCAAAATCAATCAAAGTTACTCAAGAAAACTAAGAGTCTAAGAAGGTAAACTGACAAATCTCTATAACTTGCTTCGTGACCGATCTTCTTTAACTTCTAAGCGTATCAAGAAGATAATTGAGCTTTTGCTTCATGTATTTACATGCCTTGCTTCTCACTTACCATCATTGAATACTAAATCATTTTTATTTTTCCAAATAAGTCACACAACACATATCCACAACCCAACCATAAACTTTTTTCTCAATTTTCTTCCATGCGAGATTACTAAAATGCATAAAGTGTACCTTTGGATCATTTAATAGTGGTGTTTGAAAACATATCCATTTCAAGCTCTCTTGACAGATTATTGAAATCTTGCTGCATTCGAAAAATATACTCCCTCCATTCCATTTAAAGATGGTCTTTTTTTTTTTCATTTTGGACGTCCTATGTAAAGGGTTCCCTTTTCTTTTCTACACACATGAACTCACACACCCTCTCTAATACAATTAAAATATGGGGCCCACACTCTCACTAATACAACTATCCACTACACATTAAATAATAACACTCCTTACTCTACGTGTAAAAAAGCAAAAGACTCTCTTTTGACGGGACATAGGAAGTATGATGAATTTCTTCAGGAACAGCTTTGCAAAGTGGACACACGTTCTGAACTCCCATCGGTAGACATCCTCTTCTTTGAAACTCCACCGTGGTTGGCATTCTTCTTTTCAAGATTCTCAAGCATGGATTTTAATTTTCATTGCAGCTTCGCTTTCCCACAATCTTTTGTAAATTTCAACATTTGATTCTCTTCTTCCATCATTGGCCCTCCTGTGTAGTAGATGATAGACTTCGTTGACATAGTAGCCTCCTTGCTTGCTCTCTTTCCATTTTCAATTATCTAGGGTGTCTTTTTCAAGCATGATTTGTTAATAATTTCAAAAAGATTGTTAGTAGACTCGAACTCCCATTGCCTAAGTATTCCTCTCCATACCAAGTTCCATAACCAAGACTCAGACTCCTATTTTCCCATACGTGACATTAACTCACCCTTATTCATACTGATCTTATATAATCTTGGGAATTTAGAGTCTAACGAAGTCTCTTCTAATTTCTTTTAATTAACACTTCCTCCATCTTACTTCAACGTATACATTTGTTTTTCAAGTAAATTAAGTTAATATGATATTTTATGTGTAGTGAGTACAATAGTATTTATTGTGTGTGGGTCCTAATATGAATTGATTAGTGTGAATCTCATTTACAAAAAGAAAAAATGCATACTTTGTATTAAAATATAACAAAATAACAAAATGCACCCGTTGTAATAGGACGAAAGAGTTTATTAAAAATTTTTGGACGCTTTTAAAAAAAAGTTTGGATGTCAAAAAATTGTAAATTATATTTAAGAGCAACCAGTTACCATGAGGTAGGTGTTTAGTTGCCATCGTAGAATTTGGAATCATGAACAAACTGTCAGTGATAATACATGGCAATAAAAACATTATTTCCATGAATGGTGCAGTAATTCGATGATAATTTTAAGAGCATAAATTCTACATTCACAATCCGTGATTTGTACGTTGTAAATCTTAACCTAACAATTTTAATTAAACTCAGTTTTCTAAAAAAAATAAAAAAATAGTACTAGTATTTTAATGATAAAATGAGCGATCTAGTTGTAGTGTAGTGAATCTAGTCAGTAGTCATCTGTTTCTGTCGTGTGGGGCCTACCACAACCTCAGCTTCGGGTCCCACTTCCGTTCCACCTTTCCACCTAAGTCTATTTTCGTTTCGCCGTCCTTCCTTTTTTCCCATTTTCTAAAAAGTTAATCAGATGTACACATTTACGGTTATAAATCTCTAATTCCATTTCAAATCTAGGGTTTCTCCTCCCTCATAATTTCCCCCATAGAAACTCTACCTTCATTAATGGAGCCCAGCCCTAAGGTACGCTTATGAATTCATCTTCCCTTCGTTAATTCAAGTTTCCCCCCTCCAATTTTATGTCAAATGTTAATTTCCAGTTTCATTGAGAAAATCGAATTGAATTCTCCTCGAAACTTATCGGGATTCAATTCGCGATCGATTTGAGCTTTTCCCTGTGTTGGATAACCCCATGAGCTGGAATGATGGTAGTCTGTTCTCGATCTTGATCTGGGATTCCTCGTAGTTGAGTAATATTGTAAGTGGGAATTAGGGGACTTTATTGTAGATGGATTTGGAAAGCGAGTGTTCGTTACTTGAATCAGTGGAAGATAATGAGGAAATTGTGAGTGGTTCTGTTTCTGAATATCTGGAAAATTCTGGTGAATCTAAGCCTCAAAATAATGGATCTTGTGTAGTGGGAAATAATGATAATAGTGAGTTGTTTCCTCAAGTTAATGAGTATGTTAGCTCTCCGTCTATGAACATGGAACCCCAAGTGTCTCCCCTCTCTACAAGTACGAAGAAAGGGAATGGCTTGAGGAAATGGAAAAGGATAGTGAGGGACTCCCATAGGCATAGGGATAGTAGCGTTGATACCAATAGAAAGGTGGTGAACAACTTAAACAATTCGGGTGCTAATGCTAATCCGAGTAAAAGGATGCAATATGCTGATCGAAAGCAAAAGAGTGAGGGCTCTGTTTCTTCCACAAATGCTGTGGTTAGAAGTCTGGATGGTTTTGCTTTGCCTGATGATTCAGGTTTGGGTTTGGGTGCACCATTTGCTACTGGAACAGATTCAGAGAATAGTGAGGATCAGAGTAGCAAATCTTCCACAGCTGCTAGTGCTCCAAAGTTAAAGTATGAGATACCAATGTTTATGGGATCTCCGCGGGATAGGAGCATGATGAGGAGTTTGAGTGGAAAGAATTCGGCTCATCCAGTGCAGCGTGGCCGGCAGGGAAAGAGTCGGACTGAGAGTACTAAAAAAGCTAAAGGGGAATGGGTCAAAATCGAGAAAGAAAACTGTCATTCCAGCATGGAGTCTGACTCGCGAAGCTCCAATTTTGTGTTTATGCAGGGAACTTATCCCTTAAATAATGGGATTCAAAATGACAGACCAAATGATTATGATGACGAGAACAGTGAAGGAGCCATGGGCAGTGGACAAGAAGTTAATGATGGAAATGGTGGTGGTTATAGCAAAGATGGTGAAGGAGGGTATGGAGATTCGTCACCTGTTGCTGGTTCATCTTCGGAGGCTAAAAAAGAAAGAAGCACGAATCATTGTACCATGACCGAACAGGATCCCCTGGATGAATCTCTCTCTGCACTCCATTCAGCACAAGAAGCTATAAGAAAAGGTTGGTTTCTTTTTTGATTTGTTGCCTCTGTTGTACATTTTTTGTGTTCTTTTCTGATAAGTTAAAACTGGTTTTGCAGAGCTGCTATTGTTTAAGGAAATTGGCAACAGTATCTCCGTTGATGATTCTATTACAGACTTGTGCACAGAGTTTACAGATGAAGAAACCAAAAATCATAAGACAAGGTCAGATCAGTCACAAGGTGGTGAAGGTCCCCAAAGTTTATCCCAATCGGAAGTGATAGAAACTGCAATTGGAGATGAGATGAGAGAACTCGAAGACCTCTATAAGCAGAAGGTGGAAACAGACGTGGTGTGTTTAGCAATATCAAGAACAGTCCATAATCTGAAAGCTGCTGCTGTCAATCAAATTGCTGTTATTGAAGAACAAAAGGCACTGGCTTCTGAGCAAACTCAAATACTGGATAAGCTCGGAGATGTCGAAAACAGGGCCGCTGTGCTGAAGAAGGAAACTGAAAAGTTGGATAAAGTTTGTGAAGATATAGGAAGTGCTGATGAAATATTGAAGCTGCAGAAAAGGGTTGGTAAGTACAGTTCATGTTTGCTATTGCAGCTAGTATTGTTTCTAGTCATACTGGCCATCCTTGCTTCTCAATTTACGCCGAGTCGAGTCGAGCTTGCACCCACCTAGTTTTTATGAATATCCATTCTTCGCTTTTAGTTTTGAGGCCTTTTGTTTTGTCTTATATTTTCCTGTGTTTTACTTATCTTTCAGAAGTAGATGTATAGATTAGCTTGCTTTGTAAGGAATTTTGCTATAAAAGTTTTGCATCATTCCGAATTTATTAGAGGTTAATCGCCCCCCAAAGCATTATCAAGAGTTAGTGTCGTTTGGTTAAGATTGAGCACCAATGAACTATGTCTACCGCTGTGAATGTGTTGGTGGGGCGGGTAACCCACACCCACCAAATGATGGGTTGGGGTGGACTTGGGTTCTGGGTGGGTAGTGAGGATTGGCCCTTGAGCCTAGTAGAGTTTTTTTTTTTTTTAAATGAATTTTACAACGATAATAAAAAATAAAATTATCAATTAAGCATATGCAATGAGGTCAATTAACTCATAATTTATAAAAAATTAATTTTAAGGTGGGGCTACCACTCACAATTTATTGAATGGGAGTGTGCAAATCTTCAATAAGTTAGAAAAATTACAGAAAAATCACAATTTATCGTGTCACAGATTACATACAGAAGATTGTTTGTAGTTAATGAATGATAAAAATGGTTAACGAATTTTAAGAAAAATGAAGAATTCCACGAGTAAAATACAAAAAACTTATAAAATTAGTCATGTTACTTGTATAATAATAATAAACTAAAATACATAAAGATTTCACGTAAATTTAGTGATTGGTAAAAGACTGCATATAGAGTTATAATTCGAATGAAGCAACTACCAAGCCAAGAGGTCAACCTATGAATACCCTAATTAACCCTAATTAACTCGGCCGATTTATGTGAGTACATGATACGAAATGATTTCTGCAATATGGATAAGAAGATATTAATAATAATGTTGTAAACTATTTCATAAATTAATTTATATTATAATTAAAAGTGATAACATCTTTAATAAAAAATAATTAATTATAAAATCGAAAATGATCCCACCACAAAACGATGATCACTTATTTGTGCCCATTTTAACTAAGAATATGGTCGTATATTATTTAACAAACCAGCTTGAATTGATCTTCAAATATTTTACTACTAGCTACTAAGACAGAAACTAAGAAAGAATATGTTTATTTTGAGTTAAAAAAATTAAGTTAATTTTTTTTTTAAATATACGGTACTTAAATTTTAAAACTCATCAATATAATACGCTACAAATTAATGAGACCACTTGGGTGACCCGTGGTCACCCATGACCCTCTCACATGAGGGGGTGGGTCCCACATGTCAGGGGGTGGGCCCCCACCCCTTCATGTTAGAGGGTCATGAGTGACCACGGGTCATCCAAGAATTACCCCAAATTAATTCCAACTTTTTGAATTTGGCAAATAAAACCCTCACTTTTACCATTCGTTGCAAATCTCACTCATGGGCAGTTGTCTCCTGCCCAACTGCTGACTTGGCAGCCACATCAATGGTAACAGTAATTAAAGAAAAAAATGGATCAATCAATGCTCTGCACAAATTTATCCAAACTCCACCCACTATTTTACAACCACCCCCTTCCACCTCCAACACCTCCTCCTCCATGGCCTTCGCCGGGAAATTCCCCGTTGACCCCCAACCCCTTCAAGCGTCGTCGCTCCAATCTCTCCCCCAACGTAGACCCACTATCCGACGATGTCGAGGAGGAGGATCCTCCACCTCCGCCGCTGCCCCTCCCTACCGCCGTTGTATCCGCCGTGCTGGAGGACGACTTCGCCGCCACTGGCCTTAGACTCCTCGTCTCGTCGCCGTTGTATCCACCTCCTGAAATCGCTGAGCTCTCCTCCCCTTTCGGCTCCTCCGCCCAACGCGTCGTCGCGTACTTCGCCGACGCCCTCTCCACATGTATAATCAGTTCCTACCTCGGCACCACTCCCCACTAACCCCGACGTATTAATTACTCCATAAAAACTAAGCTGGTGGTGGGTGGTAGGTACGGTGAGATGAATTATTAATTTATTAATAGACTAAATGACATCGTATTTTGGGTGAATTAGATGGTTGATGTGGCATTATACAAATTTGCAACAAACGTTAAAAGTGAGGTTTTTTTTACCAAATTCTAAAAGTTGAGATTAATTTGTAATTGATGAGAAGTTGGGATTTTTTCTTGCAATTAACCCTATTAATTTTATAAACTCACTCATCTATCCTAGTATCTCTCATCAACTGATAATGTTCTATCTCTATCATCCCTCATTTATCTTTCTTATACATATCACCACTCACATCTAATATAATATTAATTTAATATAAAATTAAAAGTCACTTTATGGCTGAGTTAGTTTCTTATACACATTGGTTAATAGTATACACATTGATTAATAAGAATATAATCTTTTCATTGAAAATATTGGTTGAAATATGAATAGTATAGCTGTTTGATTAAAAAAATAATTTTTTTCTTAGAAAATCAAGAGTATAAGTTTTTATATTAAATGATATAAAATTTAATATTAAATAGTACTCCCTCCGTCTCATCCTAATGGTTACATATTTTCTTTTTGAACGTCACATCCTAATGGTTACATTTCCCTTTTTAATATATGAGACCCACACAAATTAATTATTTCTCTCTCCATGACCAACATATCACACTAATACATTTACTCACTTTACAGTAAAATATTATATTCATTTTACGTGCAAAAAGCAAACGTAATTATAAGGACGGGACGACACGGAGGGAGTACAACTCTCGAGAAATATGAAATTTGTCTAGAATGCACACAGGTTTTAGCCTTTTATTGTTTAACCCATATGAACCTTCAAATGTACTAGTTGAATTTATATTAGAACTTTATGGAGCTCATGAATCAATAGTTAGCCTAGTCTGATCAAGTTTAATACTCCCTTCACCCTCATAAAATACTTTCACTTTGTTCACTTATTTGTCCCACAAAAATCAATTTTTCTAATAGCCTAATTAGTTACTTTAATTTTAAATTTAACTTTTATATCTAACAACATACATAAAATTACTTTAATTTTATTATTTCATGAAAATTTTGTAATACAAATAAAAATGATAGTAATATTTTTAATGAAAAATAATTAATATTTTTAATAAAAAATATAACTATGAAAAAAAAAACTAAAAAGTGGGTGACTCAAATTAAATTAATTCAATCATTTTTCCCTCGGTATTATATCTGTGTTTTCGCCGTAGTAAGAAATTGGTTTGATATCTGTATAAATAGCCATTCACGGTATGTTTAGCAGGAGCACTGCCCTATATACATTACTCCACCTTTTATTAAAATAGAATGAGAAGTTATTTGCCGTTAAATATCTCTCCCTTCTCTTTCTATAGAAATACGAGTGCATTCAATATACACTCCATGATTTTTTATACACATTTATAATATTAGATTTTATACACGTCATTAATAAAACTCCATTGTTAGGTGCTATTCTCATTTCATTTATATTTTCATTATTAATCTTATCAAATATACTTTACATCAATTTATTATTATTATTATTATTATTATTATTATTATTATTATTATATAAAGTATAAACTTTGAGGGATATAGGTATTCGTGAAGGGGTTAATAAAAGATGATGAAGGAAAGAACTTAAAGTTTGGGATGAAATAAAGTTCATTTTTGTTAAGGGTTGGTCTCATGTGTCATGGGACATATCGTCTCTAATGGACACAAGAATTTAATACTAGTTTCTTGTATGATGTCTTCCCGAGGCACACAAGTTTTTGCATACTATATAAATTAGTAATTAAATAATACACCTATTTATAATGGTGCTTCATCAAAGCTCTCACACAATTCCTATAACATTCTTCATAATTACTCACATTAATTTATAGAAGATTCTAGCCTTGTTAATTACATTTTCTTCATGAATACTCTAGTTATATAATGTCTCCACTTTTTTAGAAGTATCAATTTTAAAGAGTTTTTAACTTTTCAATAATCTATACTATTAATCTAGAATTTTCATACATTATATTCTCCAATAATTTAAAAATTTCAACACAATTACCTCGGGCTTTAGCTCAATTCCGAAGACGTAATAATTAATTAATGAAAATGATAGATACATTAGGCAGAGAGTAACTTTAATCTATGGTGTCACGAGAATTTGTGCTGGAAGCAGTTGAGTTTCTACTTTCTCAAGACCACATAATTACAAAATTTTTCAATATATATACACTCCTTAAGTCAAAGAAAAAATGTCATTATAAGAGCACCACAGAAATAGTTCAGCTCCTATATTTTATAATAATTAGTTGAAAAATATTGTTTATGTTTCTTCTTCTCAAATTATAAATAATCATGTACTAAAAAAAGATAGAATATAGTTCAGTTATACAAGAATGTGACAAAAAAGAAAAGAAATAGAGTACTGGAGAAGAAAGAAAACAGGTAGAAAATAAAGAATATATATATGCGCAAGAGTCATTTTCAAAAGAAATTTATTAGCAGATATGAAAACTAAATTTAAAAATAAGAGGCTAGTTGTAGTTAAGCAATAAGATGATCCTTTTTCACTATCAACCACCTACCCTAACATAACATAACTGGGGTTAGGTCTAAAGCTAGAGAAAAATTCATATGAATATGAAACATAACTGGGGTTTTAAGTCTAAAGCTAGAGAAAAATTCATATGAATATGAATGATCACTCAAATGGAGGCATCTGATTGAGATCCAAATGGGGTTTGCAAGGGTGGATGTTGATGTTGTTGTTGTTGTGGCTTTGTGATTTCATCACCAACTTCACCCTTTTCGTCTTGATCAACCTCTCACTTTCATCAGCATCATGGGCTGCCAAATTATCAACCATCTGATCATCAGCTGCTGGATCATCATTAGTTTGGATGATGGGATGATTATGATGATTTGTCCTCCCATAGGCCATCATTAGGAGGAAATAAACCCCAGGATCATCCTCCCCTCCCGTCCCCCGGCGGCCCCTCTTACCGGTCACCGCCCACTTGGGTAGGGGCGACGGTGGCGCTGCAGCATCAGGCGGTGGGCGAATCCCTCGCCAAGGTCTATCAGGATGACACCTCATGTGGCCAAAAAGCGACTTCACTGATGGGAATTTCTTACCACATTCAGCACAAACATTCTCTCCATCATTCTTCTTAATAATAATCCCCTTTTTTGTAACTGCATCTTTGTTCTTGGGGTGAACTCTCATATGACCCCCAACACCTTTACCAGAATCCCACCTTTTCAATGTTTCTTCACCAGATTTCCGATCTTCACCCATTCCTAAAATAACAAACAAAATTCAAGAATCTAAACTACCCTTATAAACCCTAACTCATTCACTCCTTCACATTACCAATTCATCATCAAAACAACAACCCGATTCAGCTGTTCACCAATCAGAAAAGAAGATCAATCAGATTAATGAATGGTGAAGTTGATTTGTGATTACCTTTTTTTTTTTTTCTTTTTTTTTCTTTCTCACTGATCCTCCATCCGCTATTTTCTCTCTCACACACCCTCAACGCTCATTCTCTATTTTTTACACTTTAGCACTATATTTTATTGTTATAATAGTCTCCTATTTTCTCTCACACACACTGTGCTAGTGCTACTCAACGCGGATTCTCGTTTCTACTTTCATCGTATTTTCTCTCTCACACATAATCAAACAATAAATTTGGAACTCTGATCTCTTCCCGATCTCAACATCCAATCAAAAATAATACCCCATAAATTGCATATTTTCAACTATAACTCAAATATTCAATCAATTTTTCCTTTCTATTCTTTATTATTTTATTATTAATTAATCGTAAACTGACTTTTTTTATATCCACAGAATTGGAAGGTGTTTTTTATTCACTGTTTTTTTAATCGAATTGTAATTAAAAATTAGAATTGCAACTTTATTACTCCCTCCGTCCCGGGTATTTTTACCCGTTTGTACGGGCACGGAGATTAAGACGTTTTATTTTTTTAATATATAATGTAAGAGAAAGTAGGGATAAATTAGTAATTTGAAAAGAAAAAGTGAATAAAGTTGTTGGGAATGATGAATAAAGTGTAAAAAAGTAATTAAAGTTGTTGGGATTGTAAAAAGTATGTAATAAAATATTATGTATTTTTTCCAAAAATTGAATGGGTAAAAATACGTGGGACACCCCAAAATGAAAAGTGGGTAAAAATACGTGGGATGGAGGGAGTATTAAATTTTCTAAGTCTATTAATGGAGATAGTCTTTTGTGCACCGGACTCATACAAGAATCTTATTGTTTGAGTTCAAATACAATTTTATATTTTTAATTTTGCATATTATACTTATTATTATGAAAATGTATATATATCCTTAATTGCAAAAATAAGAAAAAAAAAACATTAATGGTTAACTATCTTTTCAATTAAAAAATAATAATATTAAATAAATATATATTCGAACAAAATATTATAACATAAAACATCTGTGGAATAATGTATAACAAGACTAAAATTTGTCCCAAATAACGCATTTTTCGAGAGCTATATATTTAGTATAAGAGAGTGTACCTTTATTTTTTTAAAAAAATTATTATTATTATTTTAATTAAATATTTATACTATTGATATTGAAAAAATTATATCCTTATTAATTAAAATTATACTTTATAAAAAAATGCACATCTTGTATACCCAAAACACAAGAGACAAACTCGTATAAGAAACTCACTTCCATTAATTAATAAAACCTAAAACCAATTACTAGTTAATAATAATCTTAGGAAAAATAAAAGCAATAATTAAGCTTTTTAGAATATTATTTATGGACAAAATATTTTTTTAAACCTTCCTTATAACCCGTTTTACCTTTGAATTAATTTGTTATTCATATCTAATAAAATCTCATAAAGTATATAGAGAAATTGAGGAGAGAAAAATAATATTAAAAAAAAAAACATTGACAATGATAATCTTGGCGTCTCACATTCTCTGATTTTGTGATAGATGTGTATGGATTTTTGAATTTGGTGTTTTTTAATCTGAAAATTTTCTTCGAATTGGATTATTATTGAGAAATATTGATTTAATGACACAATGATGCTTTTGGTGTCCTAGTTCAAAAGATGCCTCTCATTAATTGTTGTAATCTGGCTGATTTTCTTTTTGACATACTAACACAATAATCCTTGCACTATATACTATGACTCAAAATCGTCTTATTTTTCGGTTATATCAGCTGCTTTATATATAAGTATAATATAAGTGATATTTTATAGTAACACTACATGGAAAAATGTCATAGTATAACATAATCGGATGATATCTTGCACAGAAATCACAAAAATTCCTACCAAATAATTTCTTCTTAAATTTTCCTAATTTAGCTAAACGAATACATATTCAAGGCAAAAGCTCCTGTGCCAAGGAGACACACCGTGCCCCCATGGAAACACACGAATAAAGTGTTCCCAACTCTCTCCCTCCATATAGTGTCCCCAACTCTCCCCCTCCGTATTCTATGGGGACATGGTGTCCCGGGGACACAGGTGCCTCAATATTCAATTAGAAAAAGAGTTGATCTACACATAATTGTACAATAACCAACATATTCATATTTTGTAATGGGTCAAGTATAAAAAATGTTGAACCGGATGCTGACGTCACTTTCTTCCTCACACCTCTTGTTTCTCTCAAGTTTCTTTCCATTGAATACTAATACAATTAATTATTAATAAATACACATTTATTAATAAAATGTTATACACTTGTTCAATAAAACTTATACACTTAAAGTATAAAAACGAGTTAAAATCAATCATTCCTCCAATACATTGAAGTATATAAAAACGAGTTAAAATCAATCATTCCTCCAACACAATTCTCATTATAAATATGGTACAACTCTTCATCAATTGCAACCAAATCACTCCTCGAACACACCAGTTGTTATTGAAAAACGTTATACACTTATTTAATAAAGCGTATACACTTTATATTTAAAAAGTACTCCCTCCGTCCCATCAAAAGAGGGTCTTTTGTATTTTTCATGTAGATTAAGAAATATTATTATTTAATGTGTAGTGGGTTGTTATATTAGTGAGAATGTAGGCCCATATTTTAATTGTATTAGATGGGGTGTGTGGATCCTAGGTGTATAAAAAATGAAAGGGAACCTTTCGTGTGGGACGACAAAAATGTAAAAAAGACTCTCTTTAACTATGACGGAGGGAGTATACATTAATAGGTATATCCATCCTTCACCACAATTCTCTTCCGTCTCTCTCTCTTTAAGAGTTTGATTCAAATCTCCTAACATTTTGTAAGATTTGCTGAAGAGATTTGAATTCGTGATCAATAATTGACGGAGGTGATTGAGAAAGGGGAAAAATCGTCAGATCTTAACTGATGTGGCCACATCTTGCTGGAGGCAGTTGAAAAAAGAGAAGCAGCAGTGGATTTCAACAGATGTGGCAGTGGAGATGGTTGAAGAAGAAAAAGCTGTGGAGTTCAATAGAGAGTGCAAGAGATTGAACTTACTGTGACGACGACAAAGAGAGGCGCAACTTGTCATGGCGACGAACGGAGGACAAAGAGAGGTGTGACGGCGGCGTAAAAGAGGCTGAAGTGAAAGAAAGAGAAATGTGAAATTGGATCAGGACTCGGTGAATGACTCTGGATTAATTTTAATTATATACTTTGGTTCATGGATTGGGTCAACCCGGTTGGACACTAACCACACATGTACAGTAATTTTTGCCTTTGAAAAAAGTGTATATCATTGGCCTTGAAATATTGGTAGGTTTGTTTAAATAATGTATAATAGAAGGAGATGAAATACTCTTTTGATCTATAATAATTTATTCTTTAGATATGATATAAAATAAATTAAACATTTATTTTTTTAAGTTGTTTATAAAATTATTTAGTTTGGTGGATAAAGTGCTCAAAGTAAATGGCATGAAAGTGTGAATGTATAATAGAAATATGCATAATAGATAGTAGATAGCATTAACACAAACCATACTAAATGTGAACAAATTCGGAAGCAGTAAATTGCAAGGTATGTACACAAACCTAAAGCATTGATATCTAGCTGGATAAATTGATTAATATGTAAATTAGGAAGTAGAGCATAAGATATAAACAAGCAACAATGGAGCACAGATTCGCAGATGCCTCAGGAAAATCATCTACTTTTGACCTATTCCGTAACCCAGAGATTTTTCTTTTTCTCTTTTACGAGTCAGTCATGAACATCAAGAAGTCAAGTTTTTCAGCATTTCTCTACAAACAGTATGAAAGAAACAGAAAAGCAATGACTAGAAAGCGGACACCACATTTTAATGTGAATTAGACCTGCTTGAACGAGAGCTGTACTGTGCATCAACCTTGCACATGCTGCGATGATTTGTACTCCGACATTTCAGCTCTGTATCTCTCCTTGTCTCTCAAACCCTTTTCTTGATATACCTGATAAATCAGGTATGAAAGATGATTTTCGACTATAGTTGATTCCAAGAAACAAAGTTTCATATTTGGGTCATAATATAGCATAATATTGTATGAATTTTAGATTCACAGAGAGTTCACATTTCATATTGGACAAGTAATAATAAACATGAACATGTCCATGTATAAATTATGCAGTTGTCCAACACAACTGCAAGCATATATAACAGACTGATTAACCAAATTTCGAAAAAGAATTGCAGTAGTTCGACACAACATAAAACCATAATCACCAATAGGGTTGTAAACGAATCGAATCGAATCGAATACTAAGGTATTTGAATGATATTTGATTAAATATTCGAATATTCGTATTCGAATTCGATTATTAATCGAATTCGAAATCGGATTCGTATTCGATTCGAAAGTGATAAACGAACTATTCGAATATATTCGAGTATTCGTATTTAAACATTCGAAATTGAATATTTGAATTTGAATTCGAATTCGATTCGAAATTGTAAATTCATTTTTTTAAATAATATTTTTTAATTTCTTGTACTATTAATAAATTTATTTAAGAAGAATTACTCACTAAATACATCAACCATTAAATTATTAAAAATTATAATTAAATAATTCACATTATATATAAAGAAAATTAAAAAATATCTTTTCCTCTTTATTTTAAGATAGTAATAAATTACATAATGTACATATTTATTTATATTTATAAAACAAAATATTATATTTAATATATAAAAACATATAATTATTTAATATTAATAATATATAATTAATATATATTATATATTATTATTCGAATATATTCGCGAATATTCGAATCGAATATATTATGAATCATATTCGATTCGAATATTAGTCGAACTAAAATATTTATTCGAATTCGCATTCGAATTCGAATTTTTTGAATTCGAATACTGATATTCGAATTCGAATACCGAATCGAATTCGAATTATTTGATTCATTTACAACCCTAATCACCAATGAGGCATGAGAAACATGATAGTTTTTGTTAGTAGTGACTAATAGAAAACTAACAGTAACAAATCAGAAACCATTTTGCATTCAGAAGAACAAACAACAGATAAAAAGTTTCCCAGTGTCGATGGGCAAAATTATAGTTCAAAAACCATATTAGCATATTTTTCAAGGCTACACAAGTTATTGATATTAAATAAAACAATTTTTTTTAATCTTTTTGTGCAATGAATCAAGAATGAGTACAAACTGGCACTGAGTTGAATACCCGTTTACCGTAAATAACTACTTGGAGAGCAGAATCAGAATACTATAGTACCTGGAGGAATCAAGAAATACTAAGGAGCCATTTAGTTCAAATTTTGAAATGGTAATGATAATGGGAATCATTGATAAGGGTAATGGGAATGGGAATGAAGTTGATAAAAGGGGTGGAGTAGTCATTGGATCAGTGGGAATGATTGAGGAATTTGGATTCCACTACCTCATACCAAGCATGAAAAATGAGAATCAATACTCTTTCATTCCTATTACCCTCGCCCAATACCCCTTACCAAGCATCCCTAAAACTATTTTAGCCCACACCAAAAGTGATCAAGTACTAAAGCATCAGCCCTCTTTGATCCTTTAGATAATTAAAAGTTTCCCATACAATGCCCTCCAAGTACTCTATTTTTGAAAAGCAAAAAGGCCATATAAAAATATACATCACAAGATGTGTTAACTCACACAATGAGTTTGCTAAATTGATATCAGCAGACGTAGTTTAAGTGGCACAAATGCCACCAGGCGCAAAATATAAATATTATCTAAAATATTTTCTTTTCATATAATAATGATAATCTATTGATCATTTGATTCAGTCTACTTTTATGAGTTCTACAATGTAAAAATGCACCATGTAGGAACTAAAATAGTTGATTAACTAGATAATTTATACTATAATTTAGCTAAATAAATATATTTAAACAGTTAAATGAACTAAAAGCATGCTGACCTTCGTGCCTCTTGCACCTGCAGATCAATTTTACAATATTCTAACATGGAAGTTTTACCTGTTTTTCAGCTTCTGACAGGTTGCTCCAAAGTTGCCCGATCTTTTTGCTGATAGCTCTTTCTTGTCCAACATAAGACGACCTCAGTCTCTGGTATTGCTCAGCAAAAAAGAAAGTGTAACCACTCCTATTTCTCTTGGGATGAGTTGGGTCCCTAGCCGTCTGGTGTTTTCTTCGGGTGAATGGAACAGGGTCATCAGAAGTGCTCAAGCTTTGGGATAAATCGGGTACCACAGGGATATGATAAAGGACCCCTTTCAGATCCTCAGATCCCAGCTTCACTGTAACTAAATACCCATCATCGAACTTTCCATCTATTATTCCAGTTACTAGGCTACCATCCTCCAGATTCGAACCCCCTATAAATCACACAAGACAATCCCATGTTACCACACACTAATCAGCATTGAAAGTTCTAGACTCAGACAGTGGACACTTGCTTTATGAACAATAAATTTATTAAACAATCGAATATATAAAGTTGCGAAGAACAGCCACCTGAAAGTTCATCAAATGTAGCATCATCCTCAACATCATTTTCACCTATTCAACAGTTTGTAGGGGTATAATTACAAATTATACACCAAGAAAAAACTCAGAGCTGTACAAATAAAACTATAATTTAGTTGCGGAAGGTACCGGCTGGTAAAAGGGATGGTTTATCCTTCCGGAGATAATAAACCTGCTCAAAATGATAAAGCGACGAGAGATAAAATTTTCGTAAGATGAATGATGCACTTGTTATGGAAGTTGGGAACTTGAAAGCAGCAGTAACTTCCTTCCATCGGCGGTCTCTTATGACCTGTGACATGTAAGCATAAAAAGTCTATAAATATATCCACCAAATATGAAAATTAAACACAAATCACTGTATGTAATCCCCATAATACATTATAAAACTAGTAATTAGCTCAACTACAGCTTATCTGTCCAATTTTGGCCAACATATGAATGCTCTAGCAGAAAAATCATTTCAAAGTTTAATGGTTTAGAATTTTGTTGTGGCAGCCATAAAGCATCCGCTGTTTAAGTCAAATTAGCTTTTCACCAAATTACAACAGCACAATTTAACTGACTTCATGGTTCATCACCTTTCAAACACAACATGCAAGAAGGAGAAGTGTTTATATTGGCAACCTATTAAAAACACCTGAGAATATATTTAAGACACCCCAAAAAAAATTATTGCGACAGCATGACAGATAGGAAAAGTTTAAACCATGAGCATTTATGAAACTATCAAAAAAGGTGATGCACATCTCTATGAATAATATAGAAAGATGTTGTGGTTTCAAAATAAATGCAAAAATCTTGTAAAAATTCAAGAATAATGAAGAACAAATCAAATGTAAGAAATGTTGGAAGCAAACCACCTAAATTAATCTAGACCTTACAAACCTTGCAATAGTAAGGAATTACGTAGGCTAATCTAGAAGGATGCAACACATGTATAAATGAGGCATGAGTGTTGTAAATGTAACTCACCTGCTTCTCTCCGGCTTCACATTTAACTAATCCATTTCTTTTATTTCCTATTCCAAACACCTAATCTCTCACATATAAACCACACAATTCCATATCCCATATCCTTCACATCCTAAATATAAAATAAATAAATAAATAAATAATAAAAAATAACAACTTCTCTTTTGTTTTACATTCTGTTTCACTAATCCATTTCTTTTATTTCCTATTCCAAACACCTAACCTCTCACAACCACAGTTCCATATCCCATATCCTTCGCATCCTAAAAATTATAAAAACAAATATTATAGAGAATCCCATATCCTTCACATCCTAAATATCATAAAAACAAATATTACAGAGAATTTTTATTCTGATTCAAAGAAATATAATGAAACATGTTATGTTATAGTTTATGATGTTACAGTATGAACAACAATAAAATAAAATGTAAGGATATATAAAATTAAGGCAAATAAGAACCATACTTTTTCAATACCACCACGGGAGGTCACCTCTAGGAATAGCCGATGTAAATCTAAAGAGCTTCCACCTACCGTAGGGACCCTAAACAGCAAATAACAAGAACATGGTAAATAACGTGATTCTAGCAGGATTAATCACGATCATGATTCTCTTATCTATTACAACAGATTACAACTGCATACTAGCCGGATTAATCACTATCACATAGCTTGATTCTCTTATCTATACTTTAATTAAAACAAACAGATTATAACTGGATACTAGTAAGCAATCAATATTATATGATTCATCAATTGAAATTAAAGTTTTTCGTGAATTTAAAAAACAAAAACAAGCGATAAAAGTGAGCTTTAAACTTATGTAGTTTTAAATGGTCGCCCAAAATAGATAAATTGGAATCCCAAAATGCCTTATTACTCAGGTTTCCCTCCCTGTCTCAATTTAGAGAACTATTATCCAAAAGTAAAATGAAAATTGAGAGTAGTAACAACGTTTATTCTTTTTATATCACAAAATCAAACACTTTGAATGTATAAACCTCATAAACTTCAGTCGACATGCAGTCGATAATTGAAATTTTTAATTAACACCAAAATCGTGCAACAATTAATTGTTCTAATCATTATTTTTCGACTTAATATCTTCATAAGATCTCATATTGTTCTCTCTACCCTTATACGTAGAATTTCGTTAATCCTCCATTTCAAATTTAGAAAATAACAGAAGCCATTACTGCATAATCAACATTCCAGCACTAAATCAGAAATTCCGTCACCCATCGGACAACATGCACTACCAAAACACACATCCACAACCAAATAATTCAGTAAAATTGCAAGAAAATAGAAACCCACAAAATAGAGTGCAATAATTCGGAAAAAAAGAAATGGAAGAAAGAAAAACAGCATCGTACTTGAAATTATTAGCGAAAAAAAGGTGAAACTCGCGAAGCTTCTGCAAGAAAAAATCTGGGCTTTTGGCGATTTGTTGATACTCAGCTTCAGGTTTTGGGTAGGAATGGTACTTTGTCATAGGTGTCTCCGAAGATGGGTAGCTGGACATTTTATTAAGGAGGTAAAAATTAGTATAATGCTACAAATAGGATTTAATCATTAACATATTAGCGATTTCAGTTGCATCCTGTAGACATAATCGCCTCCCCTTTTCTTACCCTCCAATATTTACAGATCAAACCACAACATTATATGGTAATTAATTACTCTAGTATTTAAATGTAGTTGATTCTGGATGCACCCCAAATTTAATACAGTAGGTTATAACGGTGTAAGCAATTAAAATTTACGATCCAATCACACATGAATATCAATTATTAATTTATTGTGGAATTTAAATAAATTAATTCCTAAAAATAGATTAATAAATAATTGATAATTAATTTAAGCCAACAAATTAAATGGGGCTTAAATTAAATGAGACTTAACTCAAGTCAAACAAGTCCAAATTAAATGAGGTCTGACCCAAGTCAAGCAAGCCCAAGTCAAATAAGGCCTGACTTAAGTCAAACAAGCCCATACAAATTAAATCAGGTCCAAGTAAAATAGGCCATATTACAGCCCAAACAAGTGGAGGCCCAAGCCCGCAGGATATGGCCCAAATAGAGTGGACCAATCAGAATGCAAGGCATTAATGAGGGAGTCTTCACCTCTGACCTATATAAAGGGGTCTCCTTCATTCATTTGAAACAGATTGAAGCATCCGAAGACGACAACGCTCTGAAGAGATTGAAACACGAGCAACACTCCTCAAGATCTTCAAGGCAAGAACGACATACGACCCGAGATTAAGGTGCTAAGCCCCCCAGATCGAGTATTTTCCATACACTAAGTTCTTCATTGTTCTTCGAGTCAAGAACAGCATACGACCCGGGATTAAGGTATTAAGCCCCCCAGATCGAGTGTTTTTCACAGCAAACAAGTTTAATCCGAACAAAGGCTCGACGCCTCTGGGTTAACGTTGCAAAGCCCCTAACTCGAGTTCGGACAAGCTTCAACTGAAGATCCGACTCAACATACACAGTCAGCGCAGTCAACATAGTCAGCGAAACACACAAAGTCAAAGTCAAAGTCCAAATTGGTTCGAGAGAAGAATCAGAGGATAGATAGAGATTGTTTCCTAAATTTTCAAGTTTAATCATTCTGGATTATCATTGTAATTTAATTTATATTTATTTTATTATAAATACAAAATTTATTGTTACAAATTTTGGCACACCCAGTGGGACCATCTCTACATCTCATCTCTTTTCTCTACAACTTTGAAGATACAAAATGACTCCTGTCAAGATCACAGTGGGAAGGACTGCTGCTTCTAAACTCTCCGATTCATTGAATGAATATGTTGTTGTTGTCACAAGGAGTATGTCAAAGAAAGCTCAGTCGGAGGCCTTCTCTGGATCCAACTCTTCGGTTGAAGTGGCTTCGAGAAAACAGCCACCCGTGAAGGAGGATAGTGATGAGGACTCTGCATGCTCACACCCTCATTCATCTTCAAGCTCTTCGTCTGATTCAAGTGTAGCTCCAGTAATAATGGCAGGCACTACAACTATTGAGGAGCAACTAGCAAATATGATGAAAGCTATCGAAGGGCTCACAAAACACATCCCAAGACACAAAGATCTCCCAACTGATGGAAAAAAGAGATATCGCGGAGACTAGCCGTGCAAATGGAAAAGGAGTTGTGGACGAGAGTGAGGTAGAAGAGTTCACAAAATGCCAAACTACTGAAAAAGAGCAAACTGAAAGGGGAGCGTAACTTTCGGCTGATGGAATGCTCCAAGTAGATCAACTGAAAGACATTATACTTGGAACGATAAAGGAGAGGTTTGAGGAGACTTCCAAGCCTACCATCACTTATGTCAAGCCATACACAAAAAGAGTGAACAACTTAAAGATGCCAGCTGGCTACTAGTCTCCCGAGTTCGAACAATTTGATGGCAAGGGAAACTTGATTAGAGCTATTTTCACCTAGATTTTAGTGTCTTTTTATATGTGTTTTCGTATTATTTTATCCGTATTTTATGTGTTATTTGGTTGTGTTTTGTGTTTTTATTGAAATGTGTGTGAATGAGCTTAAACTTAAGATTTTCACTTTTTATTTGATGCTAAACATGATAAGGAAGATGTAGGAAAAAGCGGATCTCAATTCGGAGTTGAAACGAGGGAGAACGAGCCAAAACAGTGAAAAGAGGAAGTAGGGCAGCAAGAACACGGGCCGTGTACAGCGCACGGCCCTGTAAGAAGTGGCCGTGCGCTGACACTCGAAACACCAACTCGGCCACGCCTGTGGCCGAGTACAGAACACGCCCCGTGCTGAGTACAGAAACACGGCCCGTGCACCGCGCACGGGCCTATCGAGAAAGCCGTGCGCGAACGTCAGAAAACACAACACGGCCACCCCTGTGGCCGTGTGCTGCGCACGAGTCGTGCGCTGTGTTAGAACATGGGTCGTGCGGCGGAGCTCGAGCCGTGTTGGTGTAAAAACGCAGAAAGTGCTGGAATCTTCTAGAAGGCCCACATGGGGTATAAATAGACCCCATTTCAACATTTTGTGGATAAGATCCGAAATTCCCATCCTCTACACACACATCACACACCATTTCTTCCATTTTCCACCATCATCTTCATCCATCTTCATCCACCCATCATATCTTCTATTTTTGGTGCTAAAGACTTCAAATCAAGAGCTAGAGGTGGAGATCAAGAAGAATAAAAGATTCTCTTCAAGAAATTGATAGGGAAGAATCCATTCATTTTGTATTTCTTTAGATCTAAGACTATGGGTATTTGTAATGAATCATTTATGTGTTTTATTACTTTTATCATGTTAGGCTAATCCCTCTAGTGGGATTAGGAGCATGAAGAGCATATTAGATTTATATTATCATGTGGATTAAATTGGTTTTTGGTTTAATTGATGTTGATTTCTATTCATGAAGTTTAATTGTCTTGATATTGTGATAACATGGTTTGTTATTCATGAATGTTTATTGGTTTAATGGATTGCTGATCAATGGATTATTTGTGGTAATTAAATGCTATCATGATGTTCATGTATGTATTGCTTGGAGTGAGACGGAAACGACCCTCTATAGTATTAGGAAGGCATGAATAGACATTGAGTTTGGGTTTGACCGAAAGGATATTTGAATTCAATGAGGGAAACCAATCCATTCGTTGGCTTTAGTACACAAAAAGGGAGAGTTTAATCTAACTAGTACCTAGATGGAAGGGGTTAATGTTGGGCTTTGATCTTAAGTGCTTTTGGGAGTCTAAAATGGATCAACAACCTTTGTAACCCGAAAGGGAGCTTAGGATACAATCGTGATCACCCTTAGTCTACATCAATTGAGTTAAATTCCTTTTGCATGATAATATGAATCGAGTGTGCTTGGATGTTTCTAATCCCATGTTTTTCCATATTTGAACTTTAGCACCCATTTTCTTTAATTGTCATTTCTCTTATTTGTTATTCTTAATTTACTTGCTTCTTGTTTTAGTTGTTAATCATATCAAAACCCCCGTTCATCTTTACAAAAATAACAATGAACATGAGCTCACGTATTTTGCTAGTCCGAACATAACTCCTTTATGGTTTGATAATTTTTCTTGGGATATACTACTACAACGATCGAGTATTCTTGCTCGTGAGTGCTAAAAATAGGCAAACAAGAAAATGGCGCCGTTGCCAAAGGGGAGTTTGACGGACTAGTCGAGTACTGTGTTATTGTTTTAGTTGTTCTTGATAAGGATATCTTTTTATCTTGTTTTATTTCTTATATTTGCTTTGAAAATTTTTGTTCTTACTTATTCTTTTTGATAGGTACTCTTACCTTGAAAGAAGGGAAGGAAGAACAAAGCCCAAAAATAGAAAGTTGAAGGAAGATTGTAGTAAACTTTGTGGAGAAAAGCATTAGATGGATGGATGGAACAAGTGGTTATTATGGAAATCAATATGCAAGAGTTCCTCCTCCACAACAAAAAGGCTATATAAATGAGAGTTACTATGGATATGATTGCCAAATGAGTCAAGTTCACTCTCAATACTACAATCATGGTGGATATGATGAATGGCCACAAGCTTACAATGGAAACACATTCCAACCACAACAAGGATACACTTATTCCACTCCGAATTTCAAAGTTTCTTCTCCGTTCCAAAATTATGCCTTACTCGAATTATTTAGAAGATGTTCTCAAGGAAGTGAAGGCCAAATTTCTCAATCGAGTCCTATCAATCCTCAAGAAGAAGATTATCCTTTCATGGGAGTGGGTAATTTCCAAGGGAATTTTCAAAATACCTATGAAGGAAGTTTTCAAGGGAATTATCCACCAAGTCAAGATAATCGCCAAGGAGGATATCAAGGTTTTGATCCAAGTGTCAAGCCATCTAATGAAGAAGAGAAGTCGAGCTTTGAGGATACATTGTTAGCATTCATGAAAGATACAAGGGCTTATATGGAAAGAAAAGATTCTGAGTTTGAAGCTAGAATCGATGAAAGTGAGAAGAAGATGGATGATTGGATGGACTCCCTTGAGTATCAAATGAGCCAACTTGTAAGTTCTTTGAACAATTCGCAACAAATTGAAGAGGGGGATTATATGGAGGATAAAAGGGAAGAGAAAAGTAAGGTTGACGAAGGGTTGGAGGAAGAAGAGAACTTGGTGGTAAAGGAATCAAGTGAGAAGATTGAAGAGCCCGTTGAGGCCAATGAAATGGAGGAAGAAGAGCAAGTTATGGAAGCAAATGAAGAGGACTTGAAGAGTGAAATGAGCATTCCTAAATCCTTAAGCTGCAATGATTTTCTTGACATTATTTCTATTGATTTTGTCTTGCCTCTTGATACCTCACAAATTCTTAGGGACAAAAGAAAGTTGGAAGAAAATTTGGGGATATTCGTTGAAAGGAGGAATAAGTGGTTTGCTAGAATGGAGAGGACAATGGAATGTCATGCAAGGATAGTTGGCAATTTCAAGTTCAATCTTAAGAGTGCCAACGAGGCCATTGCTTGCCACAAGTACTTAATAGATGAAGAAGCGCAAAGATTAAAGTATGGTGGCAAGGACGACCGTTATCCATGGCCATTCCGATGAGTTTGAAATTTTCCGTCTAGCTTGAAGACGTTAAACTTAGCGCTCGATGGGAGGCACCCCATCACTATCTTTATTGCTTTGTTTTTGTAGTTTGTTTGTTTTGGCCTTGTAGGTTGATTATGCTCATGGAGAAAAATGCACATTGAAGAAAAGAGAAATGCTTCATGGATTCAAGTTGACATGTTCCACAACTTGTTGCAAACTTAATTCGTGACTCTTGTCTCGAGTTAAGTTTGGGGGGTGCTAGTGCGTGGTGGACATAGCTTGAGTTGTGTGGATGCAGTTACTTCTCAACAAGAAGATCATCAATGGAAACTACAAGGATAAGTCTCACCACTTTTTGCAAACTTAAGTCTCAACTCTTGTTTCGATTTAAGTTTGGGGGAGAGTGTGTGGTGTGACTCACCACTTGAGTATGATTCTTGTAAAAATTGGGTCAATTTTAAAATTTTTCTCATGAGTTTGGGTTGATTTTGACATGATTGGTGGTGTTGAAGTGCATGATAGTCCATATTTATAATGAAATTGTTGAAATAATGGTGTTTGTTGAGTGTTTGAGCATGAATGAGAGGTATTGGAAGCATGATGGAGCTTGGAGCTA
Source organism: Pogostemon cablin (assembly GCA_023678885.1). Classification (NCBI taxonomy): domain Eukaryota; kingdom Viridiplantae; phylum Streptophyta; class Magnoliopsida; order Lamiales; family Lamiaceae; genus Pogostemon; species Pogostemon cablin. The sequence continues at coordinate 40,965,882 of CM042959.1, read as the reverse complement.
ACGCTTTCCTTACCAAATGCCTATCGAGGGAGTACTCTACACCTTATCATTTTATTACTTGAAATGAATTGATTTTGATTTGGATTGTTGTGACTAGCATGCTACTTCAAGTGTTATGTTTGTGAGAGGTTTACTTTCGTAACTTAGGATTTCCTTTTCAATAAGGGTTGGGATGGATGTGTGCTTAATTTTCTTATGGATGATGGTATTTTGTGTTTTTGCGTGTTTTGTGTTTTTGTTGTGTCTTGTTTGTTGAGTCCTTATTTTTATGTTTTGTGTATTTTTATTCTTGTCTTGGGTTGTTTGGTGGTTTGTTTAGGGATGTCGTGAGTCATTTTTGAACGTGAGTGATGATAGGTTGTGGTGATAAGTGATGACAAATTATGATTAAGAATCTCTACACTTTCAAATTGTGACATGTTTTACTTAACTTGTTCAATTTTGAGATGAATGTGGTGTAATAAGTTCCTTAAGGTCCGAGCACAAGCTGGTGAGCATTTGAGCCTCAACCATGCATACATGGTATTTCTTCATGAGTGGATCGGTTGTGTTTAATAAGTTAGAACTTGCTCAAGGACTATAGGAACGAGCCCGATTAGTGGAGATTGGTGAAATGTTCTAAGGCCATCCTTGTTATTATAGTCATTGCCATATATGTTCCTACCTTGAACATCATCCTTAGTCAACCACTTTGAGCCTATTGTGAATTTAGCACATTACAAACCTTAATTACCCATTCAACCTTATATATACCTTTGTGTGGGTGATTGAGGAGATGGTAGCTAGAAAGGATTGATTGATTAGCAAAAGAAGAAAAGGGAATGGTAAACAAACAAGAAAAAGGATGAAAAGAGCAAAAGTAAAAAGGCACATGCAACCTCAAAGTTAGAAAAGGAGCAAAGCAACATCAAAATGCTCAAGTAAACAAAATTCAAAGATAGGAAGCATGCATCAAAAGAAGCTCAATCCAAGGAAAGTTAATGAATAGTGCTTTAGATTGTAAAGATAAGAAAGGAAGAAAGAAAAGTGAAGAAGTTGAGGAAATTGGCCATCTCTTTGATTACTTACACATGATTAGTCACTCTTATCCATATACTTCCTACCCTACCAAAAAGCCTATCATTACATCCTTAATGAAAGACCTTTTTGATCATTGATTGAAACTTTGGTGGTTTGTGAATATAGTCCGCGAGCAAGCTTATAGCGAGTCGAGCCAATCGATTAATGAGTGTGTTTTATCCGAGTTCAAAAGCGTGTTGAGAGACATTAATATCCATTGTGAGGCTTGGACTTAAAAGGAACTATATTACACTTTATTCTCTTTTGATTGAACTTGTTAATTTCTCATGTCATGATTTTAATGTTGTAGGATGACTTAGCATAGTTTGTTGTTATTATTGCTAACGATGTGTTATTGCTTATATTCGTTTAGTCTTTTTCTAGGTGAAAATTTCTCCTTTTGGTTTGTCATTTTCGTTGCTCGGGGACGAGCAACACCTTAAGTTTGGGGGTTGATTAGAGCTATTTTCACCTACATTTTAGTCTCTTTTTATATGTGTTTTCGTATTATTTTATCCGTATTTTATGTGTTATTTGGTTGTGTTTTGTGTTTTTATTGAAATGTGTGTGAATGAGCTTAAACTTAAGATTTTCACTTTTTATTTGATGCTAAACATGATAAGGAAGATGTAGGAAAAAGCGGATCTCAATTCGGAGTTGAAACGAGGGAGAACGAGTCAAAACAGTGAAAAGAGGAAGTAGGGCAGCAAGAACACGGTCCGTGTACAGCGCACGGCCCTGTAAGAAGTGGCCGTGCACTGACACTCGAAACACCAACTCGGCCACGCCTGTGGCCGAGTACAGAACACGCCCCGTGCTGAGTACAGAAACACGGCCCGTGCACCGCGCACGGGCCTGTCGAGAAAGCCGTGCGCGAACGTCAGAAAATACAACACGGCCACCCCTGTGGCCGTGTGCTGCGCACGAGTCGTGCGCTGTGTTAGAACACGGGTCGTGCGGCGGAGCTCGAGCCGTGTTGGTGTAAAAACGCAGAAAGTGCTGGAATCTTCTAGAAGGCCCACATGGGGTATAAATAGACCCCATTTCAACATTTTGTGGATAAGATCCGAAATTCCCATCCTCTACACACACATCACACACCATTTCTTCCATTTTCCACCATCATCTTCATCCATCTTCATCCATCTTCATCCACCCATCATATCTTCTATTTTTGGTGCTAAAGACTTCAAATCAAGAGCTAGAGGTGGAGATCAAGAAGAATAGAAGATTCTCTTCAAGAAATTGATAGGGAAGAATCCATTCATTTTGTATTTCTTTAGATCTAAGACTATGGGTATTTGTAATGAATCATTTATGTGTTTTATTACTTTTATCATGTTAGGCTAATCCCTCTAGTGGGATTAGGAGCATGAAGAGCATATTAGATTTATATTATCATGTGGATTAAATTGGTTTTTGGTTTAATTGATGTTGATTTCTATTCATGAAGTTTAATTGTCTTGATATTGTGATAACATGGTTTGTTATTCATGAATGTTTATTGGTTTAATGGATTGCTGATCAATGGATTATTTGTGGTAATTAAATGCTATCATGATGTTCATGTATGTATTGCTTGGAGTGAGACGGAAACGACCCTCTATAGTATTAGGAAGGCATGAATAGACATTGAGTTTGGGTTTGACCGAAAGGATATTTGAATTCAATGAGGGAAACCAATCCATTCGTTGGCTTTAGTACACAAAAAGGGAGAGTTTAATCTAACTAGTACCTAGATGGAAGGGGTTAATGTTGGGCTTTGATCTTAAGTGCTTTTGGGAGTCTAAAATGGATCAACAACCTTTGTAACCCGAAAGGGAGCTTAGGATACAATCGTGATCACCCTTAGTCTACATCAATTGAGTTAAATTCCTTTTGCATGATAATATGAATCGAGTGTGCTTGGATGTTTCTAATCCCATGTTTTTCCATATTTGAACTTTAGCACCCATTTTCTTTAATTGTCATTTTCTCTTATTTGTTATTCTTAATTTACTTGCTTCTTGTTTTAGTTGTTAATCATATCAAAACCCCCGTTCATCTTTACAAAAATAACAATGAACATGAGCTCACGTATTTTGCTAGTCCGAACATAACTCCTTTATGGTTTGATAATTTTTCTTGGGATATACTACTACAACGATCGAGTATTCTTGCTCGTGAGTGCTAAAAATAGGCAAACAAGAAAATGGCGCCGTTGCCAAAGGGGAGTTTGACGGACTAGTCGAGTACTGTGTTATTGTTTTAGTTGTTCTTGATAAGGATATCTTTTTATCTTGTTTTATTTCTTATATTTGCTTTGAAAAATTTTGTTCTTACTTATTCTTTTTGATAGGTACTCTTACCTTGAAAGAAGGGGAGGAAGAACAAAGCCCAAAAATAGAAAGTTGAAGGAAGATTGTAGTAAACTTTGTGGAGAAAAGCATTAGATGGATGGATGGAACAAGTGGTTATTATGGAAATCAATATGCAAGAGTTCATCCTCCACAACAAAAATAGGCAAACAAAACCCAAGACAGCACGTAGCACACTTCATTGAGACGTGCGATGATGTTGGTACTTATGAAGACCATATGGTGAGGCAATTCATTCGCTCTCTCAAAGGAAATGCCTTTGACTGGTATATCGACTTGCAGCCTGAATCCATTGACAGTTGGGCACAAATGGAGCATGAATTTCTCAATCATTTTTATAGCACTAGGAGAACCGTTAGCATGACTGAGCTAACTAATACTCGCTAATTGAAGGAAGAGCCCGTGATTGACTATATCAATAGATGGAGAAATTTGAATTTAAACTGCAAGGACCGATTATCCGGAGAGTCTGCTATCGAAATATGCATCCAAGGGATGGAGTGAAATTTACTCTACATACTCAAAGGGATTCAGTCAAAGACTTTTGAGGAGTTGACTATGAAAGCTCATGACATGGAATTGAGCATAGCTGCCAGTGGAATCAAGCACTCGTCAATGTCGAATTCTTACAAGTCCAAGGATAGACAAGAAGCCAAGAAAGGGGGCAAGCCTTATGCCAGAAACTCCAATAAAGAATCAATGGTCACAAACACTGCTACTGTCAAGGTTCGAAATAATGGATATGACAAGAAAGACAAAGGGAAACAAGTTGCTCAAGAGTGGGGGCAAAGAAGGTTAACCCTGAAGGAGATGCAAGAAAAAGAGTATTCATTCCTGAACTCCGATGTTTCTGGCATATTCGATGATCTGATGAAAGATAAACTCATCGAACTCCCTGAGATGAAACGCCCAGAGGAAGCCAATCGAACCAATGATCCAAAATATTGCAAATACCATAGATTGATGGGCCATCCCATTCATGATTGCTTCATCTTCAAGGAAAAGATCATGCAACTGGCCAAGGAGGGGAAAATTGTGTTGGAAGATGAAGCATCCGCAAACTTCACTTCCGTAAAAGAAATTCATGATGAAAGCTCGTGTCACGTGGTGAGTGAGGAGTGCAGTGAAGATGAACGAGTTGAGGATAAGGAAAAGGTTTACTCTATGAAGGTGACCTTTACAGATGAAGACATGTTGTTGGGTTCACAGCCTCATAACCGACCTCTATTTGTAACTGGTTATACGCAAGGGCTGCAAGTAAAGAGTATACTTGTTGACGGAGGCTCAGCAGTGAATATCCTGTCTTTAAGGATGTTGAAGAAGTTAGAAATACCAACGGATAAACTTAACCATAGCCGGTTGATGATCCAAGGGTTTAACCATGAAGGGCAAAGAACTCTCGGCACGATTGTTCTTGATTTGATGATCGATGAGATGAAATCAACAGTGCTCTTCCATGTTATCGATGCAAAAACATCATACAACATGCTCTTGGGGCGCCCATGGCTGCATGAGAATTGTGTGATCCCTTCTACATTACACCAGTGCTTCAAATATAACGAAGGCAACAACGTGAAAAGGGTGTTCGGTGATGATAAGCCGTTTACTGAAGCTGAAGCTTACTTTGCAGATGCTAAGTATTTCTTCAAGAATTGATGAAGGTAAGACTTCTTTTCCTCCACTCAAAGGATTCGTACGTCCTGTTGAAGGAGCAAAGACCGAACATGGTGAAGTATTTGAAATAGAAATAGCCAAGTCATATGGCCCATAAGCTTTCAAACTCCTCAAGAAGGCTGATTATGAACCAAAGGATAAACCGATGACAAGCAAGTTGACTCAAGAGACTATCAACCCATCTGAACATGGGCTCAATGCTACTCAGAAAATGTTAAAAAATAGTGGCCACACTATTAAGAATGCTAAGCCAGGTTTGGGATATGTCCCTCAAAAGCTAGTCTGCATAGCAATTAGAAGAGTAAATGCAAATTATATCACAGAGGGAGAAGCTTCGTCCACAGAAGGCATGTTTGATGAAGGAGGAAGGAAAATCAAGAAAAGCTCTGTCTTCAAAAGGCTTGGAAGTATTTTTGAAAGGCTCAGACCGTGTGAAAAGAACAAGTGTGGGAAGAAAAGTAATTTCAAGTCTCCTAACTTCCCAAAACTCCGAAGTCGAATCCCTTATCGCATGAAGAGGATAAATATCTTGACAGTCTCATGTGGAAGAGTGTTAAAGGCCAAGATGCAGACAATTGTCTTTACTAAAGAAGACAATGATGATGATAAAGAAAATGTTGCTTTCACCAACCATATCACTGCTCTTGAGGATTCTCAAGCGGAGGAAGTGGATGTCGAGAATGCCCCTCAACAATTTGAGGAGGGTATGAAAGCCACTGTTGATGAGTTGAAAGAAATCAACTTAGGTGACGAAAGCGACCCACGTCCTATCTACATAAGTGTCATGCTAAGTGTTGAGGAAGAAGAACAATATATCAGCCTTTTGCGGGAATTCAGAGATGTCTTCGCATGGTCGCATAAAGAAATACCAGGTCTGGATTTGAAGATCGCAGTTCATCACCTGTCAATCAAGAAGGAAACTCGACCAGTTAAACAAATACAACGGCAATTTCGACCAGAGTTGATTCCATTGATTGAGGATGAAGTTAATAAGCTTCTTGAAGCAGGAAAGATCAGAGAAGTCAATTATCCTACATGGATTTCTAACATTGTGCCGGTAAGAAAGAAAAATGGGCAACTCAGAGTATGTGTTGATTTTTGAGATTTAAACATGGCATGTCCGAAGGATGACTTTCCATTGCCAATTGCTGAACTCATGATTGATGCAATAACGGGACATGAGGTCCTTTCATTTATGGATGGGTCATCTGGCTATAATCAAATTGGTCTGGCTCCTGAGGATCAAGAGAAGACAGCCTTTTGTACTCCGAAAGAAATATATTGCTACAACGTCAAGCCATTTGGCATGAAGAATGCTGGTGCCACTTATCAACGAGCCATGCAAAAGATATTTGATGATATGCTCCATAAAATTATCGAATGTTATGTTGATGATATTATGGTGAAATCAAAGGAAAAGAAATATCATCTCCATGATCTAAGACAGGTGTTTATGCGGTTAAGAGAACATCAACTCAAGATTAATCCACTCAAGTGTGCATTTGGAGTTACATTCGGAAAATTTCTTGGATTTATTGTTCGTCGTTGAGGGATCGAGATTGAGAAAGCAAAGATTGATGCAATCATGAAGATGCATGTGCCTCGAAATATACATGAGCTCAAGAGTTTGCAAGGAAAGTTGGCATACTTGAGAAGATTCATATCAAACTTGGCTGGTCGATGCCAATCGTTTAGTCATCTCATGAAGAAAGATAGCGTATTCAAATGGGATGAAGCTTGCAATAATGCTTTCAATAGCATTAAGGAATACTTGATGAAGGCACCAGTGTTGTGTACACCAATACCCGGACGTCCATTAATTCTCTACCTAGTTACTAAAAAGCGTTCTGGCGGAGCTTTACTTGCATAAGAGAATGATGATGGCAAAGAAACTGCCATTTACTATCAGAGTAGAACCATGACTCCAAATGAGTTGAAATATTCACCAATTGAGAAGATTTGCTTAGCCCTTATCTTCGTGATTCAGAAGTTGAAACATTACTTCCAAGCTCATACAGTTTGGCTAGTCTCGAAAGCCAACCCACTAAAGTTTGTCATGTCAAAGCCAGTACTCTCTGATTGGCTTGCAAGGTGGTATTTCCAACTCCAACAGTTTAAGATTGTATATGTCCCTCAGAAGGCCGTAAAAGGACAAGTGTTGGCAGATTTTCTAGCTGATCATCCAATGCCTGCTGAATGGGAATTATCTGATGTGCTGAATGGGAATTATCTGATGAACTCCCTGATGAATATGCTTTCGCTGTGGAGGTAGCTTCTCCTTGGAAAATGTACTTTGACGGAACATCTCATAGAGAATTAGCCGGTGCTAGAGTCGTGTTTGTAACATCTAGTGGTGAAGTTCTACCATATTCATTTTCCTTAACAGAAAATTGCTCTAACAATATGGTCGAGTATCAAGCACTCATACTTGGTTTAGAGATGGCCGTCGATATAAAGCAATTATACCTTAGGGTGTATGGTGATTCGCTGCTTGTGATAAACCAACTACTTGGAGTGTATGAAGTAAGAAAGCCTGAGTTACTCCCATACTACAAGTATACTCAAAAGCTGATGGGTTGGCTCGGTGATGTTGACATCGAACATCTGTCTAAAAGAGAGAATAAGTAAGCTGACGCCCTTGCTAAAGTAGCATCAACTATAGCTATGTCAGAGGCGCAAATTCAAATTTCGGTGTGTAAAAGTTGGGTTGTACCACCAATCTTCGAAGATGATGATTATGAAGAAGTTGAAAATCATGTGGTGGAAGTCTTGGCGCCAACCACTAGTGGATTATTTGAAGTATGACAAGTTGCCCAGTGATCCACGCCAAAAGGTTGATATTCGGCGTCGCGCATCTCGTTTCATCTATTTCAAAGGGATACTTTATAGAAGATCTTTTGATGAAATTTTTTTGAGATGTCTGAGTAAAGAGGAAGCTACTCAAGCAATGGAGGAAGCTCATTCCGAAATTTGCGGTGCTCATCAGTCTAGGCCGAAGCTGCACTTCAGAATCAAGAGGATGGGCTACTATTGGACCACAATGGTAAAAGATTGCATGGAGTATGCACAAAAATGTCAAGCCTGCCAGTTCCATGGGAATTTGATCCATCAACCTCCGGAGCCTCTGCACCCAACGGTCGCTTCATGGCCTTTTGATGCGTGGGGATTAGATGTGGTGGGGCCTCTCATAAAATCTTCTGGTAGTCATCTCTACATCCTTGCTGCCACCAATTACTTTTCCAAATGGGCCGAAGCTATGCCTTTAAGGGAAGTGAAGAAAGAAAATGTTACTGATTTCATTCGAATCAACATCATTTACAGATATGGTATTCCTCGCTACATCATCACAGATAATGGGAAGCCATTCAGCAACAGTTGGATCGATAAGTTGTGCGAGAAGTTTAACTTCAAACAAAGAAAGTCGTCAATGCATAACGCAGCTGCCAATGGTCTGGCCGAAGCATTCAACAAAACCTTGTGCAGTTTGTTAAAGAAAGTTGTCTCCAAGTTGAAACGAAATTAGCACGAAAGAATAAACGAAGCTTTATGGGCATACCGCACCACCTATAGAACGCCCACTCAGGCTACTCCGTATTCTTTGGTTTATGGTGTTGAAGTTGTGGTACCTCTAGAAAAGCAGATCCCATCTTTGAGGATAGCTATACAAGAAGGCTTAACCGAAGAGAAAAATACAAAGTTGCGCCTTCAAGAGTTAGAGGCATTAGATGAGAAGAGACTAGAGGCACAACAAAGACTCGAGTGCTATCAATCTCGCCTATCCAGAACATTCAACAAAAGGGTGAAAGTACGTTCTTTTCAAGTTGGCGACTTGGTACTTACCGTGAGGAGGCCTATTGTGGTAACACATCGAGTTGGGAATAAATTTCTACCCAAATGGGACGGCCCTCATGTTTGTGAAAGAAGCCTACACAAATGGCGCCTACAAACTGATCTCGGAAGATGGCGTAAACATTGGCCCCATAAATGGAAAATTCTTGAAACGCTACTACGCGTAAACAAATACAAAGATGCATGTTCCATGACGCATGACCCTAAATTGCATGTTACTCCTGGTCTGCACGAGTATAAACTGTGTATGACAAACTCCTGGTCCACACGAGTATAAATTGTGTACGACAAACTCCTGGTCCACACGAGTATAAACTGTGTACGACAAACTCCTGGTCCATACAAGTATAAACTGTGTATGACAAACTCCTGACCCGCATGAGTATAAACTATGCACGGCACCCCCCAAAATCAAAACCATGTCCCTTTAAACTACGTAATGACTTGATTCTCTTCAAAGGGGTACGTAGGCAGCTTAGTAGCTCACTAAGTTCAATCACGATTCAAGGTATTCCTATCAAGTTTATGAGAGAAATAAAGAGTTGAAGCATACAAGCCATAAATAAAGTACAAGGAAAAGAAGCAGAATTGTCATCTCAATGAAGAGTGACGATATTGATGTTGCTCTGTCGATTCCATCTCAAAAGATGAAAGAGCGAAGCTCATATTGCTCTGTCGATTCCATCTCATATTACTCTTGGGTTCAAATGGATGTAATGGCCCAATCTTTTTTGCTGAAGTGGAGAAAAGGCCAAAGAAATTAAAAGTTTGGTTTCATATATGGCGCAATCACAATTGTAAGCTCAGTACTATTCAAAATCCTAGGGAAATCGGTGGGTGATTAAGCTGGATTGAACAAATCATTTTCTTTTTTTGCTTCCAAGGCAGAACACTGAAGTTTCAATTGCAAGATACAAACTCCTTCTCTCTCCTTGGGATTTTCTCTCTCCTGAATTGGACAAGAGGGAAAGCAAACCTGCTCCTCAATTTCTTTGAGGAACCTCGTTGGAGTCCGATGCTCACGTCCTTCAAGTCGCGAATCTGCCACTCCCCTCACCGGAGTCTGTTGTGTTCGCCACTAGCGTTGTCACGAACAAAAGGCCAGCCGCATCATCTCCAAATCCACACCATCAACTTGCCACCAGATCTCCCGCCGGAAACAGCCGTTGTCCATACAGCCCATAGGAGAACAACACTAGTTCGGTGAAGCACCAGCCACCGATGACCATTACACCATCACCACTTCGCCGCCGCTGCCGAAAGTCGCAAACAACAGCCACAATCATCATCTCCGATAGCAAACCAGCCTCAATCACCAAGCTTTATTGGAATCACAAACAAGTGGCCATCTCATCGTTGTTTCTCCAATCACCATGACCGTTTGATCTGCCATCGATGGCCAGCTGTGCTCCATCCTCCGTCGATCTCCATACTACCATAAACAACTCGCCATCGCACTGCCATTCTCCACTGTAACCGGAGATGCGACCCTAGCCTAACAGCGCTAGTAGTCAAATCTGCTCGCGTCGAAATTCCAGCCTTTACAACCGCCGGCCGCATCACTGCCGTTTTCTGCCACCACCCGCCATCGGAGAGGATCCGGAAGATGCCGCTGCGTTCTCCTCCGAAAGCTGCTGTAGAAGCCCATCTACGCAACAAATTCAGCGCTTCCAGTGAAGTCGCCAAACTTGCAGATACCCTACACCACCAGGCCCGTTCCCTTTAGCTCTGGGAAATCTTTTGCTACGCGAGCAATCGAGTTATCTTCACCCCAATACCGAACAATCATAAAGAACAACCGAGGAACAACGGAGGAACATTCATTAGCTCCTTAAAGGGACATCCAAGAGACAACTGAACCGAGGGACAATCGTTAAAAGGGACAACCGAGGGACATCTTTTAATTCCGTAACTGAGGGACAACCAAAAATGGGCAACCATCAAGGGACGATTTTCGTTGGATATTCCTTCGAAAAAGAAGAAGGACGAAGCTTGACAGGAAGAACACAAATATATAACAAGCATACAGTATATATTAAAAAAAAAGAAAGAAGAAAGAAAAAGCAAAGCAAAAGCATACAGTAATATAAAGAAAAAAATAAAAAAGGGATTGAAGGCTTACACTGATAGTGGGCAATGCTTGACGAAGGAATTTGTAAAGTAAAGGAGAATGACTCTTCTAAAGAAAAAAATATGAAGAAAAGAAAAGAAATCAGAACTGTAAATGTCTTACGTTCTGTTGATGAAGAAATCAAAATGCACCGGGTCCTTCTTATACATTGAAGAGGCCTCAGCAAATTATGAAAATAATTTGCATGATTGAAATCTCTCAAGTTTTCAAGAGATTTCTTTTATTTTGAGCAAAGATATGGAAGTCATCTTGATGAACAAGAAAATAAATTGGGTCACTTAAGAAATAAAATTCGGCCTAGAAAAAATATACAATTACTTTGTTGGATAAAGTAATTTCTCAAGCCCAACATTACAAATGTTACAAAACTTTTGCGATTCCTTCACATCAAGACATATCGTCCGTGAACAAATCGCAAGGGGCATTTGTAAGCAATTAAAATTTACAATCCAATCAGATGGCGACACGTGGATTTTCTGGATTAAATATCAATTATTAATTTATTATGGAATTTAAATAAATTAATTCCTAAAAATAGATTAATAAATAATTGATAATTAATTTAAGCCCAACAAATTAAATGAGACTTAAATTAAATGAGACCTGGCCCAAGTCAAACAAGTCCAAATTAAATGAGGATTAACCCAAGTCAAGCAAGCCCAAGTCAAATGAGGTCTGACTTAAGTCAAACAAGCCCATACAAATTAAATCAGGCCCAAGTAAAATAGGCCTGATTACAGTCCAAACAAGTGGAGGCCCAAGCCCGCAAGATATGGCCCAAATAGAGTGGACCAATCAGAATGCAAGGCATTAATGAGGGAGTCTTCACCTCTGACCTATATAAAGGGGTCTTATTCATTCATTTGAAACAGACTGAAGCATCCGAAGACGACAACGTTCTGAAGAGATTGAAACGCGAGCAACGCTCCTCAAGATCTTCAAGGCAAGAACGACATACGACCCGGGATTAAGGTGCTAAGCCCTCCATATCGAGTGTTTTCCATACACTAAGTTCTTCATTGTTCTTCGAGCCAAGAACAGCATACGACTCGGGATTAAGGTGCTAAGCCCCCCAAATCGAGTGTTTTTCACAGCAAACACGTTTAATCCGAACAAAGGCTCGACGCCTCTGGGTTAACGTTATAAAGCCCCTAACTCGAGTTCGGACAAGTTTCAACTGAAGATCCGACTCAACATACACAGTCAGCGCAGTCAACATAGTCAGCGCAACACACAAAGTCAAAGTCAAAGTCCTAATTGATTCGAGAGAAAAATCAGATGATAGATAGAGATTGTTTCCTAAATTTTCAAGTTTAATCCTTCTGGATTATCATTGTAATTCAATTTGTATTTATTTTATTATAAATACAAAAATTGTTGTTACAAATGGGTAGTGGTTTTTTTTAAAAGTAAATTTTTAATTAAATATATAAACCAAGTTATAAACCAAGAACCTAATGCATTGGGCATGGGATGTTCTGTGATACATTGGTGTGATATTTCCTATAACACCTGCCTGTGTTATTCAGGGTGGAGAAATTAAATCCCTTGCCCCAAGGATTGACTAGTTGACTTAGGATATAGTTTCTCTTCTCTCTCTTACGTGTCACTCATCCAACGGAATGTCACAAGAGATGTCACATCAAAGTGGCACAGAAGATCCAGACCCAATGCATTGATATAGCGGATGATGACACTGTTAAAATTAAAATCCTATAAAAATATATTTAAAAAAGGGTGTGGCTATTTACACCCACCGTAAAAATTAAAAAATCTTATAATTATATATTTAAAAAAAGGTGTGGCTATTTACATTCCCAAGACTACTTAACGCACCCCATAATATTTAAATTTCGAAACTACTTAACGCACCCCATAAATATTTAAATTATGGAGTAATATTTTTTATTAATATGACATAAATGCCCATATCATTAAATACTCCCTCCGTCCCGCCCAAATAACACAATTTTACTATATTGGGCGTCTCATCCAAATTGCATCATTTTACTCTTTTAGTAAAAAGGGTCCACCACTACCCACCACATCTCTCTAATACACATATCCACTTTACATAAAATAATAATATTCCTTAATCTATGTGTAAAAAGCAAATGCACCTCATTGTCCGGGACGGAGGAAATATATCATTAAACATGTTCCATTTTTACTAAATGCACCCCTACATTAATCTTAATGTTTGCTATTTTGTTTCATCTGCAATCTCATACTCCCTCCGTCCCGCATCAAGAGTGCATTTTGCTTTTTTGCACGTGGATTAAGGAATATTATTATTTAATGTGTGGTGGATAGTTGTATTAGTGGGAGTGTGGGCTTCATATTTTAATTGTATTAGTGGGTGAGTGCGGGACCCATGTGTATAATAAATGAAAGAGAACCCTTTGGGTGGGACGACCAAAATGAAAAAAAAAAGACCCTTTGAACGGGATGGGGGAGTATAAATTTCAATTTCATTAGATTCCATGATTTCCTTCCAATGTGAACCAAAATTTATTTCTTATAAAGTTCTCCAAATTTTCGTGTCATCATTCAAACGTTGTCTAAGTTGTTGTCAAGTTGTACTGTATGCATTCAAGAATGCAGGTTTATTGGGTTATCAGGAGAAAAATTGCAAATTTATTAAATTAATGTAAACTCAATAACAAACGTTGAAAAAAAATTAAAAAAAAAAAGAGAGAGAAATAGAGGGGGAGAGAGGCGAGTGCGTGTGTGTGCTGCTATTGATAATTGGTGCTTCTTAGGGTTGATCATTTCAACACTTTAGGCGTTCCTGCATCATCGTCCTTGATTTTGATCCTGTTGGTCCATTTGTGTGGGTGAGTGGTAACACCATTGATTTCCATTTCTCTTTCGATTCATATCTCTGTCACCGGTTTTAAGGGGTTATATTATTTAGTAAAAATGATCAATATTTTTAATGGTATATTTAATGATAAGGGCATTTAAGTCATATAAATAAAAAATATTACTCCCTCCTTCCCATAGAAGTTGACACACTTTTCGTTTTGGTTTGTCCCACTAAAGTTGACAGATTTTTTTTTAATACATTGGACCCAAACCAAAACAATTAATTTATTCTCATGGAGCCCGCATACCACCTCTAATACAACTACTCACTACACATTAAATATTATTTCTCTCACCTCACTTTATTTCGTTTTACATTAAATTATTATACTCCTTAATCTCCGTGCTAAAAAAAAGTGATAACTTCCACGGGACGGAGGGAGTATTATTTAAATATTTTTGGGGTTCGTTAATAAATTCGGGGTGTGAATAGCCACCCTTTAAAAAATTGCTATCATAAAAATCAACTCTTTTTTCAGGTTGGATTTTGGAAAATCATTTTTTTTTAAAACCAAATCTACCTATATATTTATCTCTATAAATATAATTTTTATGGCAATCACCTTTACGTTTTTCTTTTTTTTTTCTTTTTAAATTTAATTGGGTAGGTCTTGCATAAGACCATCTCACGATGAGACAATTTTTTACTTTTTAAAATAGTTATCACTCTCGTTATAAATCGTTATTACTTTCGCTATAAAGTGTTATCACTTTTTATTTATACTATAAATTGTTCATGAAAGAGCATTATCACTTTTCATTAATTTATTATCATTTCCCTTCATAAAAGTTATTACTTTTTGACAGTCTCACGTAAGCCCTTACGTGAGAAGGTCTCACACAAGTTTTTGTCATTTAATTTTAGGGGTATAATTATAATTCCACCTTAGTATAGTATACTTTAAGGCATATTTTACTGTTAAAATTTATTACTCCCTCCGTCCCGGGTATTTTTACCCGTTTGTACGGGCACGGAGATTAAGACGTTTTATTTTTTTAATATATAATGTAAGAAAAAGTAGGGATAAATTAGTAATTTAAAAAGAAAAAGTGAATAAAGTTATTGGGAATGATGAATAAAGTGTAAAAAAGTAATTAAAATTGTTGGGATTGTAAAAAGTAGGTAATAAAATAATATGTATTTTTGCCAAAAATGGAATGAGTAAAAATACGTGGGACACCCCAAAATGGAAAGTGGGTAAAAATACGTGGGACGGAGGGAGTATTTATTCTTAGAATTTAGGATTAATTTTAAATGCATAATTGTAGTTTTATTCTAGTGGTTTAAGATACTATATGACACTCCTAAAATATATTTCAAACATGTATTATCACCATTCATTTAATTTTCAAAATACAAATTTTAAAAACTCACATAACCCGAAAACAAACAAATGGAGTGGATGTTTAAAATTATGTATTCTATTATGTGTTGTAGTTGTTTAGTAAAATCAGATTATATTATATAAATCTAACATACTTCACCTCTTATTAAATTCACCTAATCTTAAATCTACTTTTTTTTTTTTTAATTCTACTTAAACTTAAAAAAAAATGCAAATTAAATATATTTTCTTCGGCAATGTGTCTCTTTTTAAACTAAGTGGTATTTGATTTGGGTTTATTACTCTAAATTTAAATTTAATAATTTTTTTCTTAAATCTCATCTACACCAAACTCTATTAACTTTCACTCAATCCCCATTATTAGGGTCCAGGGATGGCAACAAGACACGTATTTTCGAGTAATACATTAAAATATGTTATACATGTTTTTTATTATTATTATTATTAATATAATCTCTTGGATCATTCTTTTCTTGCTTGATTTCTCTCTTCTCTTTAGTCACACCAAATCCAACTCCTAACTACAAAACCACAAATCACATTTGTTCATAATTTTATCAACTTTTCTTGATTCTGATCACCAACTGTGGCCCATTAATTCTCAATTGTATATTTTTTTTTTTCCAAATTAGGAGGGAAAGGTTAAAGCAAGAAAATAATAGTGTATTCATTGGGAAACATGCATTTCTAAATGTCAGGTCTCGTTTTGCCAATAATAGTAAATTAGTAATCTCTCTCTTCATGATTAAATTGAAGCCATGGCTATATATTATAGAGCAGAGATTATTATTAATTGGTGAAGCAAAAAATGGAAGTGAAATCAATAGATGATGAAGTAGCAAAGGCCCAAGTAGAAATATGGGAGTACGTGTTTGGTTTAACTCCAATGGCTGTGGTGAAGTGCGCAATTGAGGTGCAGATTGCCGACGTTATTGAGAGCCACTGACGGAGCTTTCCTCTGCTCTCGGCTCCTCCTAAGAAAGGGAGGAGATAGCATGGGTGATTTTATTGTGTTGGAAAGCAGCCCTGTGATGGTGGCTCCATGGGGAAGGATGTACGCGTCTGCTAATCCGGGGCACAGCAAAATAAATATAATTGTAGGCTTACTAATACATAATTGAATGTTACTGCGTGCAGTGATTGGAGATACTGCGAAGATGCCGGGAAGCCATCCCAAAGTCATGATCGCGGAGGCGGAGGAGAGGTACAGTGGCGTTCGTTTGGCGCTGGACATGGTGATGCTGGCTCACACGGACAAGGGAAAACAGAGGAGTGTGGAAATACGATTTTGATTGGATTTATTCATTTTTGTTTATTATTATTATTATTCCCAAAATTTTAAGTTTTTCTAGCAATCAACGTTAATAAATATAGCTCACTCCCACAAGATCTTTAACAATTCGAGAGATCGATTGTATATCCAATATTTTCTTTGATCAATCTTGTAATACAGTTGAATTGAAGGACAGGTGATTAAATTGGAATTAATAAAACCAGCATCAAAAAAATAAAATATGTAGTGGATTTCCAGCTATTCACAACAGCTACAATAAAGAGAGAGAGAGAGGGATCAGAAGAAGCTGGGGTCGTAGCCATTGCTGGTGGTGGCAAGCACATAGTAAGCAACAATATGTCCAATGGAACCCCAAGCGAGAACATCCACGATATTGAATCCGACAGGATCATTGGATTTGAGCAAGCTGACATACTCCTTCGCCCGCACGTCGCCGGCCTCGAAGTGCGAGATCCCGTTCTGCTCCGGCACCTGCTTCGCCACGTTCTCCCTCTGGAAGTTGAAGAACACGAATCTCCCCAGGAACAGAGACAGCCCTGTGCTCAGGCTGATCACCACCGACGGGTTCAGCTCCGCCTTCACGCTCAGCCTACCGGCGCTGCGCTTCCTGGTGGCGATGGGGCGGCAGAAGGCGGCGGAGTCGGTGGCTTTGTTTAGGGGTCGGAGACCCTGGAAGCTTGGGGCGGTGAACAGGGCGGAGGAGGCCATTGTTATGTGTGGAGTGGAGTAACTGGATATTGTCGTGTGGATTAGTGATGGATCAGGTTTATAATATGGGAGTGTGAGGAGGGGAAACAAGGGAGAAGGATTTTCCACGCTGACTTGCCTATCTCTCATTCGTCTGTTCTGGATCAACAGATTCTTCTCATCTCACCTGTTTCCACAATACAATGTCTTATATTTTATGTATCACATTTCACCAATAAGGATCCGTGGCGCAATGGTAGCGCGTCTGACTCCAGATCAGAAGGTTGCGTGTTCGATTCACGTCGGGTTCAAACCCCCGATCCTAAAGGGTCCTCTTTTTATTTATTTATTTTTTTTAAAATATTTTGCTACACTTAAAACGAAGAAATCACAACGTTTTCAACATCCTACTAGTTCATTGCCCCAAATCGATCACATGCACCTCCCCCATAGATACACCACACCACACCCTACCTTCAGTCTTCATTTAATCAACCACGGATGAAACATCTCAACAAAATTACGAAGGCAGCGGACAACCAACCAATACAACTCGTCTACTGTTTATTATACAACACCCACATCTTATTAACACTTGGAAGAAACAACTAGACTAACGAGACACCAACACGGCTTTTCACTGCCCAACGTTGCAACTATACAACACCTCAGACACCTGCGTAACAGAATCGTTTACATGTATGCTGACTTCAGATACAGGGTCCACTTAGGTGATAGTATCAAGGTATGTGTACTCCCTGCGTCTGCTGAACTCTAGAAGGCTACCATACGTGCGATCCCACACTCCGATGAAAAGGGACTCGGTGTCGGGACTGAACGACATACCGGATATCTCTCCGAAGAAGTCAATCTCTTGCTCTTTCTGATACCCGCTATCAACATCAAAAACATGGACAAAATCTGCAGGCTCCGCCATAGACATG
Organism: Pogostemon cablin; assembly: GCA_023678885.1. Classification (NCBI taxonomy): domain Eukaryota; kingdom Viridiplantae; phylum Streptophyta; class Magnoliopsida; order Lamiales; family Lamiaceae; genus Pogostemon; species Pogostemon cablin. The sequence goes on along the minus strand of CM042959.1, from coordinate 40,947,673 downwards.
AATCGGCCATCAGAGGTGTAGCGGAGAGAGCGAATGGCTCCTAGGTTTCCCTTCAAGGCCGTGACAGATGTGGAAAGATTCCGCAGATCCCAAATTCGGCAGGTTTTATCCTGGTTCCCAGTAGCAAATGTTAGGCCATTGGGGTGCCATGCCGATGCAAATGAGTAGTCCAAATGACCACGCAAAGATGCAACAACCTGCAACAATAAAAGACAGCTGAATACCTCTAGCCATGTTAAATTCTCATTATAAGTTTGTCACTGGTGCAAAGAAACAACTCTTATACCTTGCCACATCTGGAGTCCACCACCATACCATCTGGGTCATCCCCAACAATAATAAGAAGTTTACCATCAGGACTGAGGGAAGTATGCTGCATTCACAAAAAGCAGAACGCCAGAATCTAGTCAACATCAAAAAAGTGAATGTAAAGGTGCAAGAATGTCTTTCATTGTACAAGCTTGGAAGTAGGGTTGAATCAACCCAACCCCCATGATCCCAATTTGCCAAATGGGTTGAATTTTGGAGACAAATTTAAAGTTCACTCACGGACGTCAGGACCACATCCACAAATTTTACATCAATTGTATCTACAGCACCACTTCAATAAGTCACTTAGTTCAAACCACTAAGAATTTGAGATCATATATTGGCATACATTTGAAGTTAGACAACCTCATAAACTTACATTGAAAGAACATGTAAAATATGTGTGGATGCACGTACGTAGATATGGAAAGGGACAGAGCCTTACATTAACTGGCCACATAAAACGAAAATGGTTACACTGCTGAAATTTCTCCAAATCGAAACCTCTGACTCCATTGTCATTATTTGAAGCTACAAAATGCACTGCACCACTAAAATGAGAGAGATGCACTTTCAGGAATGTCCATCCGGAAAGGAGAGAACAGAGAAGGGGGGAAGAAGTAGAGTGAAAAGACTCGACGCACTTAAAGGCTGAATATAAAACTAATACCTTCCAGATGTGTATATCTCAACCGCATTAGTGATCGCATTATCTTCATAAGTTGTCCGTGTGCAGTAAGAAACTCCAGGCCTGTCTAAATACTGCAATGGAACAGGTGAGATCAAATTGCATAGAGCAATTAACTACAAAAGTTTGTGTTAAAAAACACAAAAAGATTAAGCAAGGAAATACCAAAGAATAATGTTCCTCAAACTATAACATAATTCTTTTTCCCATCCTACTGGTCATCAGATTAAAACTTAATAGGAAACAGAAAATTAAGAAGTTCCATCCAAACTGGAAAAGTAGCAATGTACAGGATAAAACCCAGGTGCTAACCAGCCCTTTGAAGTATGAATTACAAGTAGTAAGTTTTATATAAGGTACCAAATAAAATTTAACGGTAGCCACAGCTGAAATTATTGGAGGAAGAATTTTAAAAAAATCAGTATATTGCAGATATCAATATATTGCATCCCCTGCACAATTAAATTAACATTTGGAGAAAGAATAGTTTCAATGATAGCAGACTTTTTCAAAATAAATCATACAGCCACTTGTTAAAACAAAAGAGTGAAATGAGGGCTTTCAATGTACGAGAGCTCTCCCCATTATATAGAACACCTAAAGAGATATTTAAATAAATTGCAACATTACTTTACATACATCAGAGTGCAATACAGAACGCTCACTTTGCAAATAAGTTCTCCCTGAAATCCTCCTGCAACTAACAACTTATCTTTCACTGCTAATGTGCTGACTTGGGTCTGTGTGAATCCTTCCAACAAGCTTCCAGGGTGTTTCTACAATGGGCAAAGCCGAGGAAGATAACGTAAATTGGATTGATGATTATTGGAGTAATTGGGTACAGCTCTAGGACAACACTCAGAAAGAGAGAGGGAGAGAACAGATGAAGTGAGAACCAGAACCACTAACCTCGCATGGTGCAACATGTCCTGACACATTAAGAACTTCAGACTTGATACATGTTAATGATGACCAATGCAAAACTGAGAAATGTGACATTAGGTAAACATCATGCTTTGATGTAGCCCAAACCAAATTTCTCAACTGCAACAAAAGCAGTATGTTAAGGTGAGCTATCACACAACTAGATCACAAACTTGTATGTAATATAAACAAGAAAATAGACCATATTACATTGATCAAATACATAAGCATAGTCAATTCGTTGAAAAACATAAAACTCATCTTCTGAGAGAACGGAATATTTAAAGAACTCAGTTGGCTAAGCCAGAAAGACACATCTATTATCCATTGCTGAATAGTCAGAACTCCTCAATATATTCTATGTTTGTTACATAGACCTAATGTATATTAAGCAACATAATGACAGGAATCAATCACAGGCCTAGATATACCAAGATAAATTTAGAGTCGAAACAGGATATTTTTTACATCTTTCAAGTAGGAAATATATGCTCAATGCTTTAACACGACACCAGAAGTAATAATCTTGATTAATTTAAACAGACCAGAAAAACAGATCCCACTGTTTTAATTCAAGTTCATGCACTCATTCCTGTAAATAGAATCTGTGTTTCCAATAAGGCATACAAATCCACACAGAAAATAAATATAGATAATGCAGTTTTCCTGATACAAGTTAATCCTATAACCTGAAAATGTAAAATTGTTGATTTCACAGATCTTGAATTTCGTCTGAACACATAGTATTGGCCTCCTTTCTCAGTGGTTTTGCATTCCTATTTGCAACATGAAAATGTAAATGAAGTCAAAAAAGTTAAAAGAACGATAAATAGAAGCTAGCACGGGAAAAATCAGAATCCACCTTTTCTGATCCCTCTCCAGATTGAGGAATGTTCTCATAGTTCTTATACTGTTCTAATCTAGTTTGCCGATATTTCTCTCTAGTTATGCTTAGCCTCTCCCAGGGAATCCCTTGGATATCTTTGGCCTTTGTCGCTTGAGCTGCAGTAGTATCTTGCATTCTATTATTCTGTACAGGGTGAGGAGATAATTAGCATCATCATGAAATAAAATATCAGAAAACTCGAAATGGAAACATTGTTATGTTTGCTGTATCCATAATGAACAAACCATGTATTCATATTCATCCATATCAGAATCGGAGCCACCAGCATATCTGCCATGGAAATCATCATCCAAGTCATCATCTGCATATTCCATATCATATTCCTCTTCCATTTCATCAGCTTCATTACCATGCAGATGGGACATGATAATAGTGAGAGACCTGCAATTAAACTAAAAACCGACTCAAGATTTCAGGTGCAACAAGGATTTGCTGTTCTGAGGCAACATTGCATCAAGACAACAAAAATCTGTTTAAGTTCAGGAAAAGAAAATACATTCCAGCTTATAATTTTGTTCAACAGCACCAGATAAGACTAGCAGCAAAATATATAAAATGAACATAATTATGATTGAGAAAAAGGGACTTTATCCTCAATATTTTTACACTTATCGGGTTCCTGAGCACAATTGTTTCATGTTTCTTATTTTCCTAGAAAGTCAATAGCATGCAGAATTCTTTAAATGCATAAACAAGATGTACTTCCAAAGTAACAAAACAAGGGAGGATGCAAGGAAATTCAAAACAGAAAAGACCAATTATTTTTTAAACGTGTGTAGATACAAAAAGGATCACGTGAACAAGGTCAACCAATTTCTATTATTGAAAAGGTCACAATTATTTTTAAAAAATGTCACATTTATCCGACAAGAAGTTGAAAAAGGAGACTCCAACTCAAGCGAACCAGGTATTATTGAAAAACTGACCGTTCTATGGTCAAAGCACCATATATGGTTAAGGAACAAATGAAATTACATAATTTTCTATGGTGCACAAGCTAGACTGCTATCTCCACCATCCAAAGACAATCTATCTGACAATAAGGAAAGCTACTATTTCTAGAACAATTCAGTATTCATTCATATATGTGATAACCATTTTAATTTAATGCAAATTATACATTCTACTTAAAAAACTGTATACTGCATGGAACAAATTATGCAGTCAATATTCTACTACGAACCAAAAGAAAAGAGGAACTATTGCAGCTTCATTTCCTTTTCCTGTTTTTCAAAAAAGTCCAGTTATTTTATGCTGAGCCTGAGACCCCCAATTAATTTATGGTGATCATATTTCCGTAGATAATCTATGCAAGGTTTTAGCAGAACAACCACAGCATCGTCAAAAATAAAAGCATAACCTAGGAACATCTTTTTGTACATTAACATAACTAAAGTAGCCAAAAGCATCATAATAAACTTTATGCGCATAAAATCAAGGCGATCACAACATATGCAGACTTAAAAGGCGTTAGTGCAACAATCGTGATTCCTATGCAACATACACAGCCGAAATTTAGAAAGTTACTTCACTAGCTCACGAATAAGAGATTTAAACAGAATGGGAAAATAAGCACAAAATACAAGATGCATAAAATATCCACCCACCTTCTGCATAAAAAATGAGAACGTGGTCAACATAAACCCTAGAAATTCGCATAAAAAATTAAAATCAAATATAATACATTCATTTTCAACACGAACAATGCATGAATACCAGATTTACGAAGTGTACAGAATCTGACCTTCCTAAAAACGGAGATGCGGTAAAAATCAAGAGCTTCCGATTGAATGGTTTAATTAGACATCAAATCCGATTGATTCATTAGTAAATTGGCGGATTATCGTCGATAGCTGCAGAGAGAGATGTAGGTTTATATATATTCTATATAAAAATAAATTCAATTGCCAATCTTTATCCACTGGCTTAGAAGCGAGCTTCCAACCGAAGGAATGCGAGCGAAGGAAAGGGACAGGATCCTTTTTGGCGTTTATTTGATATATATATATATAAGGTCGGTCTAGTTTTTGCCCTTCATCTTTCTAGGTATTTCCAATTTGGTCACCACAAATCAGCCTACTACCTACGTGCTCTAAAGGGTGCGAAGGGAAAAGGATAGAAAATTGAGGGGCATTTTCTGGAGAATTCTTTACTCCTACCTCATCATTGCAAATTTTATTTTATTCACTCCATAGTATTTGGCTTTTTTTAGAAAAAAAAAAATAGAAAAATTACTCATAGTTACACATTTTGTACTCATAATTATTGGCCAAAGACTTACGTGAGACGGTCAGAAAGTGATAACTTTTATGATGAAAAGTGATAATAAATTAATGAAAAGTAATAATGTTCTTTCATGAACAATTTATAATATAAATAAAAAGTGATAACATTTTATAGCGAAAGTGATAATTATTTTAAAAAGTAAAAAATGATCTTATGTGAGACGATCTCACGCAAGACCTACCCTAATTACTGTGAGATATATTGATTTAAAAAAATTACTCTCAGATACAAAATATTAAAGTAAATACCAAATATAACCATAAACTCATACACTTTTAAACCACAAACACTAAACTCTCACCCACCGCCGGACCGCCGCCGGCCGGTCACCGGACCTCCGGATATACACTTTTTTTACTGCACATACTTTTGCTGCACACGAATTTTCATGCTGCACACAAATATTTATGTGCAGCACATTGTAAGGGTAATATTGGAATATCACTATATATTTTTATAATTAGTAGTAATATTTTTGTATATTTATATCTCATAGCAATAAAGGAATTTTTAATTTATCTAGTAGTAAGTACCCCAAAAAAATCCACCTTTACAATTTAGTTTTGGCAAAACTCCTGTGTACCGGGGACACACCCTATCCCATGTGAACACAAGAGTCTCTTGTGTTCACATGGGGACAGGGTGTGTCCCCGGGGCACAAGAGCTTCACTCTATAGTTCACCTTTGAAATTTATTTAAAAATATTACTCCTTCTGTCTCAATAATACAATGATGTTTTTTTGTGGCACATAATTTTAAAAAATATTTTTTTTGTTATAATGATGTAAGAAAAAAATGATATTTTGAGTAATTAAATACTCCGAATAATATGTGTGATATAATTATAAGGTTACTAATATTATATATTAGGTGTGCAAGTATTTTTGGGAAGGAGTAAGATCAGTTCTCCAAACACTTTGTCATATTTGGTTTAGGTATCTTTTTTCCTCGGGAAATACAAACTTACTTTGCCGTCATTTGCAATTCAATTTGGTGGCAACATAAATGTAAATTATTTTCTAGCAAAGCAATGGATTGCAATTCTTTTGTGACATACTCTGTTGCACTTCTTTGTAACTTTCATAATACTAGGAGTTGGCCCGAATGTATTTCCTATGATCCTTTACTGGGGGATTTCTTGCCCCCTTCTACTGGCTACAAGGTTTTCTTTGATTGAGCTATTTTGCATCGACTCTCAAAAGCGGTAATTGGAGTGTATGTCGAAGACCCCGATGGCACTGTCTTTCATGGTTTTGCAAAGACTTTCTATGATATTACCTGTCCCATTACTGTAGGATTTCTTGGCCTCAAGAAAGCTTGCAAGTTAGCCTCCCACCTCAACCTTCAAGACTTTTTCATCATTGGCAATGCTGCTTCGGTCATCTTCGCCGCTAGAAATGAGATAGATTGCCCTTTGTCTTGCATTCCAATTCTCCAAGATATTACCCTTTGCTCACTTCGTTGCACCCTAAACGAGTCTTTTGGCAACTACATGCTCGTAGTATTGCTGCATACTCTATTGCTTATTTTGCCAAATGCAACGATGTTTGTGAATTTCATTGGACGGAGTATCCGTCCTTCTGTTATTAATCAGAGCTGGTTGTCTTCTAACAATCTTAAAATAATATTTTCTTTAAAAAAATAGAAAGTGTGCAATTATTAGAGAATTCCATATTTTAGGTTTGTTATATCATGAGTGAGACTCTTGTGCCCCCAGGAATACCTGTTTGGTTAATTTTTGTAGCATTCACGAGCAAGAATACTCGATCGTTGTAGTAGTATATCCCAAGAAAAAATTATCAATCCACAAAGGAGTTATGTTCGGACTAGCAAAATACGTGAGCTCATGTTCATGTTGTTTTTGTAAAGATGATCGGGGGGTTTTGAGATGATTAACACTAAAGCAAGGAGCAAGTAAATAAGAATAGCAAATAAGAGAAATGACAAGTAAAGAAAATGGGTGCTAAAGTTCAAGTATGGAAAAACATGGGATTAGAAACATCCAAGCACACTCGATTCATATTATCATGCAAAAGGAATTCAACTCAATTGATGTAGACTAAGGGTGATCACGATAGTATCCTAAGCTCCCTTTCGGGTTACAAAGGTTGTTGATCCATTTTAGACTCCCAAAAGCACTTAAGATCAAAGCCCAACATTAACCTCTTCCATCTAGGTACTAGTTAGATTAAACTCTCCCTTTTTGTGTACTAAGGCCAACGAATGGATTGGTTCCCCTCATTGAATTCAAATATCCTTTCGGTCAAACCCAAACTCAATGTCTATTCATGCCTTCCTAATACTATAGAGGGTCGTTTCCGTCTCACTCCAAGTAATACATACATGAACATCATGATAGCATTTAATTACCATAAATAATCCATTGATCAACAATCCATTAAACCAATAAGCATTCATGAATAACAAACCATGCCATCACAACATCAAGACAATTAAACTCCATGAATAGAAATCAACATCAATTAAACCAAAAACCAATTTAATCCACATGATAATATAAATCTAATATGCTCTTCATGTTCCTAATCCCACTAGAGGGATTAGCCTATCATGATAAAAGTAACAAAATAAATAAATGATTCATTACAAACATCCATAGTCTAAATCCAAAAGAAAATCAAGAGAGATGTAAATCTTCCCCAACAATTTCTTATAGGAAATCTTCAATACTCATGGATCTCTAACTCTAGCTCTTGATTTCTTGAGATCTCTCACACCCAATGGAAGGGATGAAGTTTTGATAGAGAATTAATGGAGATGATGAAGATGGATCAAGATGGATGAAGGTGGATGAAGATGATGGTGGAAAATGGAAGAAATGGTGTGTGATGTGTGTGTAGAGGACGGGAATTTCGGATCTTCTTCCAATTATTGAATAAAGGGGTATTTATACCCCTATGGAGGCTTCTAGAAGGATCTGGAAATTTCAGCAGGAATGTACACGGCACGAGTCGTGCTCTGCAACACGGCCACAAGGTGGCCGTGTTGTGTCTTCTGATGCTGCCGCACGGTCTCTCCTTACAGGGCCGTGTTACGCAACACGGCTCGTGTGCTGCAACACGAGTCGTGTGTTGTAACACGGGCACAGGGTGGTCGTGTTGGCTCTTCTGATGTCGGCACACGGCCACTTCTTACAGGGCCGTGTTCCGTACACGGCCCGTGTTGGTGCATGCCCCTATTTTTCACATTTTGTTTCGGCTCGTTCTCCTTCGTTTCAACTCCGAATTTAGATCCGCTTTTTTCTATATCTTCCTTATCATGTCTAGCATCCAATAAAAAATAAAAATCATAGGTTTAAGCTCATTCACACACATTTCAATAAAAATACAAAACACAACCAAATAACACATAAAATACGGATAAAATCATACGAAAACACAAATAAAAAGACACTAAAATGTAGGTGAAAATAGCTATAATCAACCCCCCAAACTTAAGGTGTTGCTCGTCCCCAAGCAACGAAAATGACAAATCAAAAGGAGAAATTTTCACCTAGAAAAAGACTAAACGAACATAAGCAATAACACATCATTAGCAATAATAACTACAAACTATGCTAAGTCATCCTACAACGTTAAAATCATAACATGAAGAATTAACAAGTTCAATTAAAAGAGAATAAAGTGTAATATAGTCCCTTTTAAGTCCAAGCCTCACAATGGATATCGATGTCTCTCAACACTCTTTTGAAATAGGATAAATCACACTCATTAATCGATTGACTCGACTCGCTATAAGCTTGCTCGTGGACTACATTCACAAACCACCAAAGTTTCAATCAATGATCAAAAATGTCTTTAATTAGGATGTAATGATAGGCTCTTTGGTAGGGTAGGAAGTATATGGATAAGAGTGACTCAACAAGTGTAAATCATCAAAGAGATGGTCAATTTCCTCAACTTCTTCACTTTCTTTTCTTCCTTGCTTATCTTTACAAATCTCAAGCACTATTCATTAACTTCCATAGGATTGAGTTTCTTTTGATGCATGTTTCCTTTCTTTGAATTTTGTTTACTTGAGCATTTTGATGTTGATTTGCTCCTTTCTTACTTTGAGGTTGCATGTGCATTCTTGTTTTGCTCTTTTCATCCTTTTTCTTGCTTGTTTACCATGTCCTTTTCTTCTTTTGATTCTTCAATCCATCCTTTCTAGCCACCATCTCCTCAATCACCCACACAAAGGTATATATAAGCTTGAATGGGTAATTAAGGCTTGTAATGTGCTAAATTCACAAGAAATAGGCTTATAGGCTCAAAGTGGTTGACTAAGGATGATGTTCAAGGTAGGAACATATATGGCAATGACTATAATAACAAGGATGGCCCTAGATCATTTCACCAATCTCTACTAATCGGGCTCGTTCCTATAGTCCTTGAGCAAGTTCTAACTTATCAAACACAACCGATCCACTCATGAAGAAATACCATGTATGCATGGTTGAGGCTCAAATGCTCACAAGCTTGTGCTCAGACCTTAAGGAACTTATTACACCACATTCATCTCAAAATTGAACAAGTTAAGTAAAACATGTCACAATTTGAAAGTGTAGAGATTCTTAATCATAATTTGTCATCACTTATCACCACAACATATCATCACTTACATTCAAAAATGACTCACGACATCCCTAAAAAAATCACTAAACATCCCAAGACAAAAATGAAAATACACACCAAACATAAAAATAAGGACTCAACAAACAAGACACAACAAAAACACAAAACATGCAAAGACACAAAATACCATCATCCATAAGAAAATTAAGCACACATTCATCCCAACCTTTATTAAAAAGGAAATCCTAAGTTACGAAAGTAAACCTCCCATAAACATAACAAATGAAGTAGCATGCTAGTCACAACAATCCAAATCAAACTCAATTCATTTCAAGTAGTAAAATGATAAGGTGTAGAGTACTCCCTCGATAGACATTTGGTAAGGAAAGCGTTAGCTCCAAGCTCCATCATGCTTCCAATACCTCTCATTCATGCTCAAACACTCAACAAACACCATTATTTCAACAATTTCATTATAAATATGGACTATCATGCACTTCAACACCACCAATCATACCAAAATCAACTCAAACTCATGAGAAAAATTTTAAAATTTGTCCAATTTTTCAAGAATCATACTCAAGTGGTGAGTCACACCACACACTCTCCCCCCAAACTTAAATCGAAACAAGAGTTGAGGCTTAAGTTTGCAAAAAGTGGTGAGACTTACCCTTGTAGTTTCCATTGATGATCTTCTTGTTGAGAAGTACCCGCATCCATATGACTCAAGCTATGTCCACTACGCACTAGCACCTCCCAAACTTAACTCGAGACAAGAGTCACGAATTAAGTTTGCAACAAGTGGTGAGACATGTCGACTTGAATCCATGAAGCACTTCTCTTTTCTTCCATATGCATTTTTCTCCATGAGCACAATCAACCTACAAGTCCAAAATACAAAACAACAAAACCACAACATTTATTGAAAGCACTAAAATAAAGCAATAAAGATAGTGATGGGGTACCTCCCATCAAGCGCTAAGTTTAACGTCTTCAAGCTAGACGAATTTTGAGATCATCTTTCAATTAGAGTATCCACAAAGAGGGTCTCCCTTTGTGATGGATCCACATAGTGCTTCACACGATGACCATTAACCAAGAACTCTCCCCCGTTCTCATCCATAACCTTTAGAGCTCCCCCATCAAGTACTTCCTTTACCACATAAGGTCCTCTCCATTTGGACTTCAACTTGTCTGGGAAAAGTCTTAGTCGAGAATTGAATACCAACACCTTCTCACCCTTTTCAAAGCTCTTCTTCCTCAAACGAGCATCATGCCACCTCTTGGTTTTCTCCTTAAAAATCCTTGAATTTTCATAAGCACTTTCTCTAAATTCCTCAAGCTCATTCAACTGCAAGAATCTTATCTTCTTCGAAGCTTTCATGTCAAAATTCAATTTCTTAATGGCCCAATAAGCTTTATGCTCTAACTCCACGGGAAGATGACAAGACTTGCTATAGAAAATTTGAAAAGGAGACATACCAAGTGTGGTCTTGAATGCGGTTCGAAAGGCCCACAATGCATCATCAAGTTTATTAGACCAATCCTTTCTACTCACACTCACTGTTTTCTCCAAGACTTGTTTGATTTGTCGATTAGAAATTTCAGCTTGACCATTCGTTTGAGGGTGATACGGAGTAGACACTCGATGCTTCACTCCATAAGTCTTGAGAATGTTCTCCATGAGCTTATTTATGAAGTGACTACCCCCATCACTTACCAACACTCTAGGTACTCCAAATCTTGTGAAGATATGCTTCTTTAGAAACCCCATGACCACTCTAGCATCACTTATTCTTGAAGGTATGGCCTCAACCCATTTTGAGACATAGTCGACCGCCAATAGGATGTATAGGAATCCATTAGATTGAGGAAATGGTCCCATGAAATCGATGCCCCACACATCAAATATCTCCACTTCTTGAAAGCTCTTAAGGGGCATCTCATCCCACTTGGAGATTCCTCCCATCCTTTGACATCGATCACAACCCTCTACAAATTTCTTACAACTCTTGAACAAAAATGGCCAATACAACCCCGATTGTAAGACTTTTGCAGCGGTCTTTTGAGCTCCAAAATGGCCTCCACTAGGTGAAGAGTGGCAAAACTCCAACACACTATTCCATTCTTCCTCGGGCACACATCTTCGCACAAGAGAATCATTACACATCTTGTACAAGAATGGATCATCCCACAAGTAACTTTTAATATCATGAAAGAACTTCTTGGATTGATACTTATTAAGCTCATAAGGCCTCTTTCCACTAGCCAAGTAAAGTCCGCATACCACGGGCTTCCTTCTTGCTCCACTAAAGCCTCATTTTGATAGCAATCACACTTCAAAATTTCTTCATCGGGAAAAACCTCCTTGATTAACTCATAAGTACTTTCACAATGCTCCCTCGATTCTAACCTTGAAAGATGGTCGGCTATCACATTCTCCGTGCCCTTCTTATCTCTCACTTCAATATCAAATTCTTGAAGAAGTAGTACCCATCTTATCACCTTTGGCTTTGCATCCTTCTTTGCCATGAGATATTTGATAGCGACATGGTCGGTGTATACAATAGTCTTCGTTCCTACCAAATAAGGACGAAACTTATCAAATGCGTATACTACCGCCAAGAACTCTTTTTCGGTAGTAGTGTAGTTCCTTTGAGCCTCATCAAATGTCTTGCTTGCATAGTAAATGGCTCAGAATTTTTTCGCTCTTAGTTGCCCCAAAACCACTCCAAGAGCTACATCACTTGCATCACACATCAATATAAATGGCTCCTTCCAATCGGGGGTGATCAAGATGAGTGATGAAATCAAAGCTTCCTTTAGCACCTGAAAAGCATTTAAACAATTATCATCAAACTTAAATGGCACATCTTTTTCAAGGAGATGAGATAGAGGTTTAGAAAATGAAGAAAAATCCTTGATGAATCTACGATAGAACCCGGCATGACCAAAGAACGATCGTACTCCCTTCTCATTTGTTGGCGGTGGAAGCTTCTCTATAGCAACAACTTTGGCTCGGTCAACTTGCAATCCCTTTGAAGAGATGTGATGTCCAAGTACAATGCCATCATTTACCATGAAGTGACACTTCTCCCAATTCAACACTAAATTAGTGTCTTGACATCGCTTCAAAACAATAGCAAGGTTAGACAAACAAATATCAAAAGAAGAACCAAACACCGAAAAGTCATCCATGAACACTTCCATTATATTCTCAATTAATCCTTCAAAGATTGCCATCATACACCTTTGAAAGATGGCCGGTGCATTGCAAAGTCCGAATGGCAATCTTCGAAAAGTAAATATTCCATAAGGACAAGTGAAAGCGGTATTTTCTTGGTCTTCGGGTGCTATGAGAATTTGGTTATACCCGGAATACCCATCAAGAAAGCAATAAAACTCATACTCGGCCAACCTATCCAACATTTGATCCAAGAAAGGTAAGGGAAAGTGATCTTTACGTGTGTTTTCATTAAGCTTCCTATAATCAACACACACACGCCACCCCGTCACCGTCCTAGTGGCTATGGTCTCATCTTTCTCGGTCTTCACTATAGTCATACTCCCTTTTTTAGATACTACATGCAACAGGCTCACATAAGGGCTATCACTAATAGAAAAAATCATATCGGAGTCTAACCACTTAAGAACCTCTTTTTTTACCATTTCTTGCATGATAGGATTAAGTCTTCTTTGGTTTTGAACACAAGCTTTCCCTTCATCCTCAAGCCTTATCTTATGCATGCAAATTGTTGGACTAATCCCCTTCAAATCATCAATACACCAACCAATAGCCGACTTATGCTCTTTAAGGACATTAAGCAATTTATCAAGTTGACTAGAGGTTAGAGATGATGATACAATTACCGGATATGTCTCACTTTCACCAAGGTAGGCATAAGTAAGATGATCGGGTAGAGGCTTCAACTCCACCTTCTTTTCCTTTTTCTCTTCTTGCTCGAGTGGATCTCTAAGTGGTGAGAACTTTTCATTTCCCCTTGAGATGGCGGCTGCAACCTCTTGAGCTTCACTACAATCACCTAGATCAAGCAAATAATTAATCAATTCTTCATTTAAATCAATAGAAGTAGTAGAAATATTAGAAAGAGATAGAGAATTAATTGCCCAAGCAAAGTTCAAGTTGATCCTTGGTTACAATGGAAGGCCAACTCTCCTCGACACTTCCCTTTACAACATCCACACTTTTACATTCTTCATCATTCATTGAATATTGCATGGCCTTATGTAGAGAGAATACCACTTCCTCATCATTAACTCACAACTTCAATTCTCCTTTGTAGACATCAATAAGAGCTCTCTCGGTAGCAAGAAACGGTCTCCCAAAAATCAATGGCACATTTTCATCCTCCTTCATATCTAGAACAACAAAATCCACCGGAAAGACGAACTTATCAACTTTTACCAACACATCTTCAACTACTCCTTTTGGATGTGTCATAGATCGATCCGTCAATTGAAGTGTGATGGAAGTTGGCTTTACTTCACCTAACCCAAGCTTCTTGAATATGGAGAGAGGCATTAGATTAATGCTTGCACCAAGGTCACAAAGAGCCTTGTTCTTCTTGTTCTTTCCAATTTCACATGGTATAATGAAACTACCCGGATCCTTCAATTTTTGAGGAAGTTTCCATTGTAGAATGACACTACACTCTTCGGTTAGATTAACCGTTTCATTGTCCACAAGACTTCTTTTCTTTCCCATGATGTCCTTCAAGAAACGAGCATAATGAGGCATTTGATCCAAAGCATCGGCGAAAGGGATATTAATTTGAATCTTCTTGAAGATTTCAAGAAACTTTTTGAACCTCTCATCCAAACCCTTCTTCAAGAACCTTTGAGGAAAAGGAACCGGTACTTGAGTCTTTGGTATTTCCCAATTATCTCTTTCAACTTCAACTTCCTTTTCCCTTAACTCCTTTGCCTTCTTCCACTTTGGAATTCTCTCTATCTTCTCTTCATCTTTCTTTTGCTCAACAATTTCTTTTTTCTTGCTTACTTCCTCCATTTCAATCTCTTCTTGCACCAACCCTTCTTCAACCTTTCTTTCCACTTCCTTTTCAATGGCAATACTATCTTCTTTAGGCATAGGAGGTTCCTCATACTCTTTTCCACTTCTAAGAGTGATAGCTTTGCAATCTTCTTTAGGATTAGTTACCGTGGTAGATGGAAACTTTCCTTGTTGGTGTTGAGATCCCACGGAAGAAGCAATTTGACCCATTTGATACTCAAAAGCTCTCATCCTATTGTCGGATTTCTTCTCATTTTCCTCCATTCTAGCCTCCATCTTTTTCATGAATGCTAGCAATGTCTCTTCCACCGATGTTTTACCCTCTCCATTTGGCGGCTTAGCACTCGGATCGAATCCGGGAGGAAATGACACGGCGGCTTGAGGATTAGAGTAAGAAAGATTTTCATGCTTTCTCGGAGCTTGATAATTTCTACTTGATTGATTGAAATTGCTTCCCCGAGCTTGTCCTTGATATCCTCCTTGAAAATTACCTTGATTAGAAGGATAATTACCTTGAAAATTCCCATGATGATGGAAATTCCCTTGGTAATTTCTCCTATCTAAATAGGCAACATCCTCTACACTTTGCATAACATTGCTCTCCTCATTCACCATAGAACTTGTGCTTCCCCCTTGACTTACTCCTTGAGTGATCAAATTCAATTGCTTTGTTAAAGCTTGAATGCTCTCATTGAATTCTTTCATTCCTTCATTTTGAAACACATCACTCTTCACTTTGTTCACACTCTCCACTTGAGCTACCTTTCCAAATGCATAACCTCCCATTACTCGCTCGGAAGGACATTGATAAGCATTCATCGCAATGTCTTCAAAAATATCCATGGCTTTCATAGCATCCACTCCAAATATAGACCCTCCGGATGAGACATCTACATGCATCCGATTTTGTTGATTCAACCCTTGATAAAAGAAAGCCACTTGTTGATTCTCATGAAAATCATGTTGAGGACACTTTCAGAGCATCTCTTTGTAGCGTTCCCATGCTTCATAAAAAATTTCATCCGGAAGTTGCCTAAATTGAGTGATAAGGCTTTTCAATTGGAGAGTCTTTGAAGGAGGAAAGTACTTGTTTAGGAATCTTTGCTCAAGATCTTCCCATGTATTACAACTTCCCAAAGGAATTGTATTGTACCATGCTTTAGCCTTGTCTCTTAAAGAAAAAGAGAACAACCTCATTCGAATAGCATCCTCCGACACTACCTTCATCTTGACGGTATTTGCAACTTCCAAGAAAGTAGATAGATGAGTGTTCGGGTCTTCAAGAGAACCTCCCCCAAACTGATTTGCTTTGACCATGTTGATCAATCCGGTCTTAATTTCATAATCATTGGCTTGAACCGGAGGAACCATATTGTGCACGACTCTCGGTTGGAAGTAATCCCGAATTGCTCTAGGCCTTGTCAACTCTTGTTGTTGAAATATCCTTTGAGCTTCTTGATTGGCAAGCAATTGCATATACTCTTGATTTTGAGCAAAGACATTCCTCATTATCTCTGCTTGATTCTCTTGCACTCCTTCTTGTACTCCCCTTTGATCTTGTAAAGGATCTTGGGGTGGGTTATAGTTAGCATTCTCTCCACGTTGATTCTCCATATTTGTTCCTTTTTTAGCTCTTCGTCTCTCTCGCTTCTTTTATCGCGCGGTCTTTTCTATCTCCAAGTTCAAAGGAATGATCGATTGATTTCCCTTTGATCTTGTGATCATAAAACACCTACAAAAATTCAAAGAGTGAGACCACAAACACGAATAGTAAATAAAATAAAATAAAAAAATCCTTATCAAGAACAACTAAAACAATAACACAGTACTCGACTAGTCCGTCAAACTCCCCTTTGGCAACGACGCTATTTTCTTGTTTGGTTAATTTTTGTAGCACTCACGAGCAAGAATACTCGATCGTTGTAGTAGTATATCCCAAGAAAAAATTATCAATCCACAAAGGAGTTATGTTCGGACTAGCAAAATACGTGAGCTCATGTTCATGTTGTTTTTGTAAAGATGATCGGGGGGTTTTGAGATGATTAACACTAAAGCAAGGAGCAAGTAAATAAGAATAGCAAATAAGAGAAATGACAAGTAAAGAAAATGGGTGCTAAAGTTCAAGTATGGAAAAACATGGGATTAGAAACATCCAAGCACACTCGATTCATATTATCATGCAAAAGGAATTCAACTCAATTGATGTAGACTAAGGGTGATCACGATAGTATCCTAAGCTCCCTTTCGGGTTACAAAGGTTGTTGATCCATTTTAGACTCCCAAAAGCACTTAAGATCAAAGCCCAACATTAACCTCTTCCATCTAGGTACTAGTTAGATTAAACTCTCCCTTTTTGTGTACTAAGGCCAACGAATGGATTTGTTCCCCTCATTGAATTCAAATATCCTTTCGGTCAAACCCAAACTCAATGTTTATTCATGCCTTCCTAATACTATAGAGGGTTGTTTCCGTTTCACTCCAAGCAATACATACATGAACATCATGATAGCATTTAATTACCACAAATAATCCATTGATCAACAATCCATTATACCAATAAACATTCATGAATAACAAACCATGCCATCACAACATCAAGACAATTAAACTCCATGAATAGAAATCAACATCAATTAAACCAAAAACCAATTTAATCCACATGATAATATAAATCTAATATGCTCTTCATGTTCCTAATCCCACTAGAGGGATTAGCCTATCATGATAAAAGTAACAAAATAATTAAATGATTCATTACAAATATCCATAGTCTAAATCCAAAAGAAAATCAAGAGAGATGTAAATCTTCCCCAACAATTTCTTGTAGGAAATCTTCAATACTCATGGATCTCCAACTCTAGCTCTTGATTTCTTGAGATCTCTCACACCCAATGGAAGGGATGAAGTTTTGATGGAGAATTAATGGAGATGATGAAGATGGATCAAGATGGATGAAGGTGGATGAAGATGATGGTGGAAAATGGAAGAAATGGTGTGTGATGTGTGTGTAGAGGATGGAAATTTCGGATCTTCTTCCAATTGTTGAATAAAGGGGTATTTATACCCCTATGGAGGCTTCTAGAAGGATCTGAAAATTTCAGCAGGAATGTACACGGCACGAGTCGTGCTCTGCAACACGGCCACAAGGTGGCCGTGTTGTGTCTTCTGATGCTGCCGCACGGCCTCTCCTTACAGGGCCGTGTTACGCAACACGGCTCGTGTGCTGCAACACGAGTCGTGTGTTGCAACACGGGCACAGGGTGGTCGTGTTGGCTCTTCTGATGTAGGCACACAGCCACTTCTTACAGGGCCGTGTTCCGTACACGGCCCGTGTTGGTGCATGCCCCTGTTTTTCACATTTTGTTTCGGCTCGTTCTCCTTCGTTTCAACTCCGAATTTAGATCCGTTTTTCCTATATCTTTCTTATCATATCTAGCATCCAATAAAAAGTGAAAATCATAGGTTTAAGCTCATTCACACACATTTCAATAAAAATACAAAATACAACCAAATAACACATAAAATACGGATAAAATCATACGAAAACACAAATAAAAAGACACTAAAATGTAGGTGAAAATAGCTCTAATCAATACCGTGCCCTTTTGTAATTTAAACCCCTAGCAATACATATGGTTAAATAGAATATGAAGGAGGTTGTGTTCTAATGGGGCACAGTGTGTCCCCAGAAGCACACAAGTTTTTGCCTAAAATCATATCAATCCAGTTAAGGTACTACCCAAATACTCAGGTCCACCTCAATTTTGATTACTTACGGAAAAAAAAGAAAGAATTACAACATTTAGGTTTATTTATTAAAATATAGTAGTTTAAAAAAAATTTAATTAAATATAGCTATTGCATGAAATGTTAATGAAATAAGTTAAGTCACCATTAATAGTGGCATTTTTATTTATTTTTATGTGAGAAAAAAGCGCCCTTGAGATTGACGACTTAAAAAAAAGGCCACTTTAGCTTGCGCCTCTAACCATCAACCGAACTCATAAATCAATACTAACATATAAGCAATTAATGCTACCATAACACTCATCCAGCAAAATACTAATATCAATTATACAAATTTTCAAATAATTAATTATTAATAATAAATTTGATTTTAAATTAATAAAATACAATCATTATTTAATTAATACTTTCATCCAAATTAAATTTTATATTTTCCGTTTTCATCTATCTCATAAAATTTCGTCAATAAAAAAAAATCATATTAATATTTAACTTCAAAAATACATCTTAATTATAAATTACTGTTCTTACCTAATACACATAATATATTTTATAATTTATTTGTTACTTAAAAATATTGTATTTCCCTAAAAATTTTAGGATTATCTAGGGTTTAGTGGCTAAAATGTAGGGTATAATGGGTGGTTATTTATTTATTTTTTATTATTTTATTTTATCTAATGGTTAAAATTAACGAGAAATCTAATGGTTTAGATTCTACGGGTGCACCGGTGTCACATGTGACTCTATATAGTTAGACTCAAAATTTTAATAAAGTTTGCCAAAAAATTTTAGCAAAAAACTTGTGTGCCCCGGGGGCACGGCGTGCGCCCATACCTTTTAGTATTAAATTATACTCATATCCTTTAGTATAAAGACGTGTACTCTTTATTTTCTGAAAAAAATAAAAGATATTAATAAAAAATATATACATTTTAAAACAAAATGATGTACCCTTATTAATTAAATGTATACTCTTTAGAACAAAATGATTTACCCTTACACACTTTGTACACCTAGGAATACAAGTGACCAACTCAATTTTTTTCTTCTTTAATTATGTATCTACATTAACAATGTAGAATAAGTTGAAACTGAGGGAATATAAATAAGTTACATGCATATTTTTACTAATATTTTATCGATTAACATGATGAGTACTAAATAAATCATTATATGCATATAACTTATTTATATATTTCCTCAATTTCAACTTATTCTGCACTGTTAATTAATGTAAATACATAATTTAAGAAAAAAGATTTTGATCAACTTTATTAAATTTTTTAGGATAATACAATATTTTTAAGCAATAAATACAATTATAAAATATATTATGTTTGTTAAACAAGAGCAGTAATTTATAATTAAGATGTATTTTTGAGGTTAAATATTAATGTGATTTTTTTAAGTAACGAAATTTTATGTGAGACACATGAAAATGAATATGGAAAGTATAAAATTTAATTGGGATGAAGGTATAATTGAGTAATGATTGTATTTTATTAATTTAAAATCAAATTCATTATTAATGATTATTTATTTGAAAATTTGTAAATGATAGTAGTATTTTGCTGACTGAGTGATATGGTAGCATTAAATGCTTATATGTTAGTATTGATTGATGAGTTCAGTTGATGGTCAGAGGCGCCAGCTGAAGTGGCTTTTTTTTATAGTCGCCGATCCAAAAGCGCTCACATAATAATAGAGACGCCACTGTTAACGACGACTTAACTTATTTCATTAACGTTTCATGCTATAGCTATATTTAATTAAAATATTTTTAAAACTACTATATTTTAATAAATAAACCCAACATCTACTTACATTACTACAATTTAGTTCCAAACTTTTAAAATTTTGACAAAAATAACACCATATTATATCTTTTCACTTTGCACTTATATAGTAAAATGTAAATATTTTATATGTAAGTTTAAATTTTAAAAAATTATAATATATAAAATAATAAAGTTTTAATAAATTATATATTTAATTTATTAAATTTAAAATTTTATTATTATAAATTAATATATTGAACAAAATATTTAAATCCATAAATTTCATAAGTGAATATTTAATTTTTTTAAGTCATATTCTCTTTTTTTCACCCTTTAGAAAAAAAAAATCCCCCCAACAAATTTTAGTGAGTAGATAGAAATATCCTCAAGTAAAAAGAAAAAAGTAGTCAGATGTGACAATTTTATAAAGGGTAAAACTTGTGTCATGGATACACCGTGCGTCCAGATACTTTTTAATATTAAATGATATACTTTTTAGTATAAGGATGTGTATTTTTAATTCTTGATTTTTTTTAATAAAAATGTATACATTTAGAACAAAATATTGTACTCTATTAATGAAAGTATATATCCCAAGTAAATTTAGGAACACAAAAAACCTAACTCTTATAAAAGTATATTATCAGGTACATGCTTTCAAAATGCGAGAGAACAAATGAAAGAAAGTTGGAACATAAGTATTTTTTTTAAATAATAAAAAATTTATTCGATGCTTAAATTATAAAATAAGAATGCAAATACTTTTTAAAAAAATTAATAGCATTTGAGATAAATTAATCTTATTTGTAGTTAAAGTGTGTTAATATTGAATTATATTACTCCATAACTTCTTAAAAACATACTTTAATCCATCATTCATTATACTTTAAATTACATACTTTAACGATAATTAAACATACTTTATCTCTATAATATGTATATTTTCTTTAAAATGTAAGGTTAAATTTTCATATATCCAAATATATTTAACTATATTTTTTAATGCTCCATATTTAGTAAACATTATTAAAATGCCTAAATAACAAAAATACTCTAACTTGATTAAAAAGTTTTAAATATATATACAATCAATTCACAACATGTACATTGAGTCATAAAAATATTTTCAATCAAATTATAAATATATATAATCGAGTTATTTATTTCAACCAAATCAACATTATTTTTGTAAAAATGAGGATTTTAAAACATCACCATTAAAAAAAAAAAAAAAGTGACCATTCCCCCTCCTGGTAAAACTCGATTAAAAATTTAAAACCGAAACAAACATTAGAGTTATTTTTCTTCCGCAAACGCAGCGTATCACTATTGAACTCAACTTTCCATTTCCTCATCTCCATTTTCTGTATCTTTCTTTGCTGCCTACGTTCACAAATTTTGACGCAAAGATCCAATATTTTCTTTGCCCGATGAGAAAGCCTTGTTAATGGTGGCTTCTAATTTTGATTATTGATACCGGAATTGGAAAGCTAAGATATCCCACGTGAAAAGAAGACAGGAAACGGTCGCAAAAGGAAGGGGAAAAAAATGGAAAAACTATTGGAATTTGGGCGAAAAACTATGTTGTATGTTAGGGTTTTATCGGGTTACGAAGAGCGTAGAATCCGATCTTACAGAATACAGCTCCAGCAACGCCTCCAACAGGTTTCGATTTATCTCTTTACTATTCAAAATCGGTTCATCTTTTCTGTTGGTTAGATGGAGATTATTGAATGATTGATTTGCGTCTGTGGGTGGTAATGTATTTCGAATTAATCAAGGGCCTTTTTTTGTAGCTACTCACTATCATAATTCATATATTCATATATGCCAGTTGAAGTATTATAAAGTATACACGCAAATGCTAGCGAGATACTATCACAGTTTTAGGTCACATTTTTTGAAACACTGTGCCTTACAATTTTGGGCTGAATTTATTCCACTGGTGTAATGCTGTAGTTGGTTGAGTCAGAAAGAAGACGATCCATTGCTGTAACTTGAACAAGGGTATTGTGTTTGCTTTCATCTTGGATGTTTTTCTTTTCTGAATATGTTCTTTTGAGCATTACGAATCTTACACGTGTGTAAGAACCAGGCCAGTTGGGTTGTATGTATATTAGAAAGTGTTTGTGTATAATCTTCTGGTCCTCCCCTTACATTTTAATGGCGTCCATTTGTCAAGGCACAAGTGAGGAAAGCAGCTCTCGATAAGCTCCCTGAACAAATTATTTTGTCTGAGGTGCGGAAGATGGTTGATGATATGCAAGCTTTGAATAAGAAGTTAGAGGAGACTGTAAGTTTCTCTTCCCTTGGTTATATTTGCAAGGGTTATGTATACTTTATTTAATCTGCTAACATCCAATGATGATTATATCGATGCTTTCAAAATCTCACTCGTATAACTAGTTGTAAAATGTGAATTGATTGTCAAAACTTGTGGATTTTCCAAAATATAGGATCTTAGAATTTGGTCGCACAAAGAGTTAAATTGGTCAGTACTAAAACTTGCTTCTTGAGAGACTCTTCCGTTAGTGATATGCATGGGACGTGTATGCAGCTCAACCAAAATAATTATAAAACTTGATTAGTTAATGTACGTGGCGAAATGGATACGATGGTCGGAAGATGTTGGATCATTTGTAAATTTGAGCCTTGCTGCTATCTTTTTGGGGGCACTTTTATATTTCAGACTGTTCAAATACATATTGCGATGCATTTAGGCACTGAACTCTGAAGGTGAGGAATGATTGCCATACCTTTATAAGCCATTATTCCATCTCTCTGAGAAATAATATGAAATGGTGAATAACTCTGAGAATTAATACTGACAACCATTGGCTTAAAAGTACATTTTAATGCTTTTCTATTTCTATTCATCAGATCAATTGTTTTCTCCTTCAAGTATTCCTATTCCAACTTATGTTCGTTGGTGGTTCAGCTAACTTCAAATGAAACACATGATTAATTAACTACTCTGGGGCAATGCTATCACTATCAGGTGCTCCTCTAAGAGAGTATTAGATATCCAGTAGAGCAGCTGAGAATTATACATAACAGTGTATTGTGTGCCATAGTTAAGAATTTACCTTCCTACAGAGGACAAAGGGCTGGGAGCCGCCATTTATTTCATAATCCACAATAAACCATTAGAATCCTGTAAGATTAAAGAAAAACTATTAATTTTTTTTTTTTTTTGGCACCGTGATCTATTTATCTTCACTTGCTTAAATGAGTTGGATGTATAGTTTCCTACTTTATTTTGTTTATTGGGAAAATTCAACATTGCATTTTATTATTGTGTAACTGTCCCAGTTGACGTCATATTGCATCTGGATAATTCTCTATTAGTCTATTTACAAGCCTTTTTAACCAGTCGAATGTTTCTCACTAGCCTAAACAAGTATTTATGCACCTTTTTTCTTTTTCACATTTAAGCAGTGGAAGTCATATTAGGCTCTAAAATATTATTTGTTCTCTTCCTATTACACTTATTTATTCTATACTTGTCTATTATTAAAAGGGGTGTTTGATTACGGTTGGGAAAATGCTTCACGATTTTTTCCAATAATAACATGGGACAAGTCTGCGTAGGGCATTTGTATTATCCTCCAACATCTATTTTCTTGTTTTATTATTGGTTGTCTTAATTTTAGACAATTGGCAACAGGTGGCAGCCATTGAGGATTATTTCAAGCCAATTGACATGGAAGCGGAGAGGATTATGAAAATACAGCTCGATGGAGAAGAGAAGACAATGAGAGAGATGATGGCAACCATGCAAAGACAGGCTTTGTTCGAACAAGCTGAAGCAGAAAGACAAGCAAATTCACAAAATGATAAAGCAGATCAGCGCGTTCAGGAACCAGATTACTCAGATAAGAAAACTGCCCGAATGGGGTGACTCCCATCCACGTTTCTAAACAAAGTTTTGCAGTTGATTTGTATGCCATGCTTGTTCGCAGGGACCATGTACTGTGCAACTTCAATTGTGCTGTATCATCTAAACAAAATGTACAGGGTTGAGTTTTATTACCGTGAAGTTGGTCGCCTGTAGATTGCGAAATAACAGGACTCTGTGGCAAACTGCAACCTTGGAATCTAGCACAAATTTTGCAACTAGGTGATGTTCAATAAAACATGAAGCACAAATTTAAACTGTGAATTTTGGTTACTGGTTAGTAGATGATACCCCCCAATGGTTTTGTAATAATAAGATTACAATTGTAATTAATCTTAAAAAAAATGAGAATCCATAAAAGTTTCACATAGATTAGAACACTCCTTTGTTTTTTATATAAGTGAACTTTTTATTTTAGTTTTAGTTTTTCTGAATTACTCATGTCGAGCCATTTTCATGAATTTAGGACGCATGAAGTAGGTTGTAAAAGCCCCACTCTACAAGCATATACCTGACTTTTAATCAAAGGCTACGTTAGAAAAAGAAAAATGTTTATTAGTGTGATTTCTAGATTAATCCCCGTAGACCATTGGGTAGGGATAATAGCTTCCCTAAATATGATTTTATGTAATTAAGCCTCATCTGATTAATAGTTAAAATACTTTCAAAGCGTAAAAAAAGGAAAAAGGATTTAGGACATATATGGGTGATTCATTAAAAGGAAATAGAAGTAATTAATAAAAGAAATTGGTCACGACTCACAAGCATGAAAATGAAAATTAAGTAGTATTACTCTCTCGATTCTGATGTAATTCTTAATACTATATTCTATCTGGTGCATAACATGATAACAACATTTCTATAATAAGAAAACGATGTAAGATAATTTTATTTTTCTTAAATAATTATCAATTTTTGTTAAAAATATTGCATTTTCTCATATATGTTACAATAATTTATTAATCACCTTTTATTAAAATAAAATAAAATAAAGTAATTACTTCAAAACATTACTAACATGAGACGATCCATATAAAATTTTGTCTTTTAAAATTATTAATCCTATACAATATTAACACACTTAATAACACAATACAACCAAAACAATTACTCTCTCCGTCCCACGACAAGAGGTGCATTTGTCATTTTTGTCCGTCCCTACACAAGAGGTGCATTTCCCATTTTAGTAAAAGGGACCCACACAAATTAACTTTTTCTCTCTCCATAACCCCACACTTCACACTAATACACCTAACCACTATACATTAAAATATTATTTCTCTCATCTCAACTACCCATTAAATATTATATCCCTTAATCTACGTGCAAAAAAGTTCGGCCACTCTTGTTGTGGGACGAAGGGAGTATTTTTTACATTGTATTTACCTAAATTAATAACTCTATTATTTTTCTTATTAATGATAAAAAAAACCTTATTCTTACATCATTAAAAATAAAAAAACACTTCCTCAATTAAGTAAAATTCTCATTTCCTCCCAATATATTTTTTAAATATATGAACTTTTTTTTATATGTCAAATTACTGTGCAAGTGTATGACTTTATGCAATTAATATATTTTTTTAATTAATGTTGATTCAGTATATTTATTTATTTAATAATGCATTATATATTTTTTTTATTCAATTGTATTATTAATTTTTTATTAAAAACTAATCGTATTTTCATTAAAAAAATTCACAACCACATTTAAAAAAAATTATTCATTAAAAAATATTTTTATTTATAAATATATATATAAATTAAATATAAGCCGATGAACAAGATATTTTGTCATTTCAGGAGACAAAATAAATGAAGTATACTCCACGAGTAATTAAAATCTTATCCAACTTGTGAAAGCTAAAAACTACATACGCACACCAAAGAAGAGTGTGTGGTGAGCTTTCCAGATTTGGCGTGGTCATACAGACTTCAACCACGTGTCAAAATTGTACACATCCCCCTAACCTGCTGATTTTTCAAACCTCCGCCCACCAAAACCACAGCTCAGAGTCAGAACCTCAAATTCATCAATTCTCATCACCTACTTCCCAATTTATGATGCATTAATTATATGCAGCAGCTGAAGAATTTTTGTTTCCGAGTTCAACAGCCATGAATTCTCTGATTCGGAAGGTTTGGGACACAATCGCCCATCGATCGGGCTCCTCCCCGGGCTCGGGCCTTAAACCCCGGCCCTATGCATCCTCAGAGTACGACAGAGTACGACAGAGTATGTATATCCAAACCTCATCTACAGGGGAGTTCGACCGGATTCCCATCGACATTTTCATGCTAATTCTGAGAATGCTCGGCCCTAGAGAAGCTGCGAGGCTTGCTGCCGTCTGCAAGTCATGGAAGTTATTGGTGTCCGATAATCGCCTCTGGATTTACTTTCTGCAGCATCAATCGGAGCCGTGGGACTCCGTTTTCTTCGCCGAGACTCATTTGAGATCAGGATATCCTCTCCAGTACGATTCAATTCAGAATTCTTTTACTTTCAGCTGAATTATATGCACCTGATTTTAGTTAACTACTTGATTCTGATAGTTAACTAGTTGATTCTGAAAATTAGGATTTTTTGAGACGATAGGTGTTCGTGAAGCAATGAACTAATAACTGACTGTCAGTCACTCTTGTGAAGATCGTGATTTTCTAACTAGGTGCTGCTTGAGTAGTGAGGATGTAAGCTTTACTTTTAACTGAATGAATACAATCGAGAAAGAAAGTGAGGATTTCCTTTCATCCAAAACGTCTGACCTCCTTGCAATATGGAAAAATCCCTAATAATTTCATACAAATGTTTGCCAATAAACCTCAACAAGTGGACTAATTTCAATAATCAACTTCGTTTTGTACATTTACATTCATTGACGATGCATCTTTCATTTCATTCCCATGCGTCCAAACATATGATTCGATCCATGAATTAATAGTGATTTATATGCAATGTTTATAAATATGATGGAAGACGATAACATTTTCAACTGTTATTCTATTTCAGGGTGTTTCCTTCTCAGATGCATGACCTGTCATTTATGCATATCTTTGGTCAGCGTGTTGCAGTTCCTGGAGCTATTATAATTGATGGTACACTATTCTACAGAATCAATTTATTGCAAATACTAACCGTCAGAACTAGATATATATTTATATTTATTTGTATATGCGCTTATATTTATCTCTTGGCACTCGTAAGCTAGCTCTAATTTTCCATTTGTCTAATTCTACTTATTCATAATTTGAGTGGAAATAAGAAGAGTATTTTTTACTGGAATTTGTGTATGCTAATACTAAATGACAGAGCCACATCTTTTAAAAGATCAGAATCATTTGCATTCTGTGGAATAGCCATTATTAAACCAATTTAGTGAAATTTTATTCGATCTGTCCGGTTGGCTATTAGTAGCTAATCAGTACACTGTGTGCATGCCATATACATATGATTTTCTTATTCACCATCAAACTTGGTGTTATAGATGCTATCATTGTGTTAGCTTAATTAGGTTGCTATTTACCTTCCATTAGCGCATATACATGTGTGTACATATATATTAAAGTGTTTGTTGATAATATGTACAGGTGTCCCTCACCTGAAATTGCACCGATAAAATCCTTTAGACCTCTAAAATCTAACATATGTGTTTTTCATTTCATGATATTGATTTTGACCAGCCTGAAAAATCGGCCAAACAATAGGCTCAATTGAAAAAATGTGGCTATATATATATATTTTGCCTATTTCCATTTTGTTTTAAAATTTGTAAGTACAAAATGATAGCATTTCCATGTCATCATCAATAGGCGGCTCTGGTTATTGTAAATATGGATGGAGCAAGTACTCCTCTCCATCAGGGCGTTCAGCAACTTTTTTGGTGAGCTTTTTGTATTTAATTGGAATATATTGCTTTTAGTGAAACTTGCTAACTTGAAGCTTGATAATCTTTTAGCATGCAATTACTATCTTAAGTTCTTTACTCACTGGAAATGTTTCAAATTTGCAGGAGTTCGGAAACATTGAGTCTCCAATGCCTTCGAGACTTAGACATTTCTTTTCAACAATCTGCAACAGGTTTTCGTACATAGAAATTTAAATTAATTACAGATCTCATGAAAATATATCTTGATGGTGTTTTTTTTATAAATGGTCTGATTTCCCTCATACACGATTTGGGATATATTTCCTGGGCTCCAGCCTCCAAGTTTCCTTTGTTTTCTATGATCTGAGTCATCTTACTGACCTTAATCTCATGTAGGATGCAGGTGAAAACATCATCACAACCAATTGTTGTATCAGTACCCCTCTGTCATTATGATGGTTAGCTTCAGAATTTCTTTAGATTAACTTTTAACTTTGTTGTATGAATATTTTCAGGTTTGCTTCTTTTACATTAATGTCAATTTAATTAATATCTTTATCTTCTGCAAAAAAATTATCGCATATTCATTTTATCTGTTTTACTATTTATAATCCGGTATGTGTGAGACATATACACCTAAAATAAAGGTAGCTAGTTCAAAAGCACTCTAGTTTGTTAGATTTTTCTTCTGAATATAGGCGCTGAAATTGAACTGCAATCTTTGCTTTTTACATCTGATACTTTCCTAATCAGTTTCGTTGTTCAGGTATCTTTTTCTCATATACTAATCTTTTCTCTTGGTTTATCTTACTATAACTTAATTAGATACCGAGTCTGCAAAAGCCTCTCGAAGGCAGCTAAAAGATGCCATCTACTCGACACTGTTTGATATGAATGTTCCTGCTGTATGTGCCATCAACCAGGTATATCTTCAATAAATTTAAGTGGGTTTCTCTTCAGTAACCAAATTAGAACACGAAATAATGTAAAACTATCAGTTTCTTGTTGTCTGATTATCAATGACACGCCATGACTTTCACGAACATTTAAAAATTTCTTCTGTAAAGTTGGTTAACATCTTCCCTGTCATTGGGTGGCAACAATTTTCAGGTTATAAATTTTTCTACGTGATTAATGAGCCCATGCCAGTTTTCTCATGGTTCATGCGTCTACTATTTGTTGAGATACGAGTATCTTGAAATCTAATTTTGGATCTGCCACCAGGTGGCTCATTTGTTTCCTTGATAGGCTTGTGGCTTAAAGTTAAAAGCATTATTAGAACCAACATAAATGATTATTAAGTTTTGCTGCATGTTAACAAGATATTGACTCGTGGGGGTACCACTTTGTTGCATTTGAAGTCCTCACTGCATGAGTTCTTGGAGGGGATATGCGTCTGTAACTGGGCCATTGGCCATTGACGTTGGCACTTTATTCTCATCAATACATGGTCATTTCATGGTTATTGCTATATATGATGCTGCTAGAAAACTGTATAAGATCAGATTTTTTTTCTGGGGTGGGTGTGTTGGTGATGTTGTGTGCTCTAGCTGTTTAATTCTGATATCAATCACATTGCCAAATACTTTCACTTGTTTCATACAAGGCATTGAAAATCTAATTATGTTGTTTGGACATTGTTACTGTGCTTAGGATCTCTGAAATACATATTAGTATTATGTCAAGGGATGAAATAAAGCATGTCTGTAAAGTTTATGTCATCATTATCACTTTGAGTTCTTCTGTAGGGTTTAACTCAGATACATTAATTGAGTTCTGCTTAGTAAATGATTAATATTTCATTTTTGGTCAATTATCTTCAAGTTTTACATCATAATATATCTACTGTTTAATCTATCAATGTGTAGGCAACTCTAGCTTTGTTTGCGGCAAGGCGAACTTCTGGAATTGTTGTTAATATTGGTTTTCATCAAACATCGGTTGTTCCAAGTATGTCAACTGATTTGGTACTAATGTTTATGAAGTATTTATAGATACTTTCATTTCCCAAGTACAGAGTATAATTTGTGTAAATTGATTTAAGTAGGCAATGAATTAAGGCTTAACTGCATATTTTAGTTTTACATGGCAAAGTGATGCATAAGGTGGGTGTGGAAGTCATAGGAATGGGAGCTTTGAAACTTACTGGATACCTTCGGGACCGAATGCAACAGAACAATATACATTTTGATTCACTTTATACTGTCCGGACATTAAAAGAGGTTAAAATCCTATCAGCCATTTTTGTGCCTTTTAACTTATTTTATGTACTATTATCTCTTATATCACTGGGATCTGATAGTCCCGTAAGAATGGTGACGCGTTGCCTCAGAAATATTTATTAAATATATCTTTCCTTGATCATTACTTTCTATGGTGTTTTTATGATTTCTTGGAGGATAAACTGCCTGCTGACTGCCATTGGCCTGTTTATACTTTATTCTTGCAGAACTTGTGTTATGTTGCTATTGACTATGAAGCTGAACTATCCAAAGACACCGAAGCATCTTTTGCAGTTTCATCCAACAGTTTGTTTACACTTTCAAGGGAGCGGTTTCAGACAGGAGAGATATTGTTCCAGCCTCGAATGTCAGGAGTGTATGTACCCATTTCCTTTTTGGTACTTGTAATAAGGTGAAACTACCTACTGAAGTTCCCATGGGAAGGGTCTTCATGGGTGATCTTGGATGGGTATTTGAAGGGCTAAAATTTGTATAAGATATAATTTGTAAGGATGGCATTTGTTAATGTTTCCCATTATCGTTGTTTTGTCTAGTTTAATTGCTAATTTTGTAAAATGTGATATATTAATAGACAGGCAATGGGTCTGCATCACGCGGTGGCACTTTGCATGGATCATTGCCATGATGCTGAATTAACTGCTGATGATAATTGGTATAAAACTGTTGTGCTGTGTGGTGGCACTGCATGTTTGCCAGGATTAGCAGGTTTAAAGCATTCTACTTCTAAATCCTTTTTTTTTTCTTGGCTATATGCTAGATTAGAACAACCATGATATCTCTTATCTTTCATGCTGGAAGTTAATGGCTTTGTTGTTTCTCCAGCTAGACTAGAGAAAGAACTGCATGGACTTCTACCATCTTCCACATCCTGTGGAATTCGAGTTATTTCACCACCTCATGGCACGGATTCTGCCTGGTTCGGAGCTAAGCTTGTTAGCAATGTAAGTACTGCCTATTTGGCTTTATTCACACAAGTCTCTCAGCTTTCTCTTCTTCCAATGCTTAATGCAACAAGTTATATCTTACTTTGCTGGTTGGTAAAATTTAAATATTATTGTGAATCAGTCTTTAATTTTCATCTTTCTGATAAATAGTATATCCATCGTGGGCTAGGGACATCTGCCCATAAGGCAGAGATACA
The DNA here is from genome assembly GCA_023678885.1 of Pogostemon cablin. NCBI lineage: Eukaryota > Viridiplantae > Streptophyta > Magnoliopsida > Lamiales > Lamiaceae > Pogostemon > Pogostemon cablin. Next base: position 40,916,278 of record CM042959.1, on the reverse strand, counting down.
AGAGTATTTCAGGAATAAATTTCAAATGACTGAATATATGTATTTCAAATCACAAAGATCACTCCAAAATATCAGAAAATGGAAGTTGAGAATTATTCAACTTATCTAAGCAAGCTGATGTATTATAAAAAAGTAGAAGTATCAACCAGTGCAACTATCACAATCTACCTAGAGTCTGATACTCGTAATCATTTCCGAGGGAGAGGCGTAGTACTTAGGAAATGCTTACTGATATCAGCGCTGTAACTGGCCAAGTGAAACCATTCTTGTTTTCACAAAATCTGTCACACTAGCATTTTTTGTTTCAAACCCACTTCCCTCCATTTGGTGGTCTGTTAAACCTTTTTTTTTTTTTTTGCATACAGTTGAGCACCTTTCCTAAATCTTGGTGCATGAGTAGAAAGGATTTTCGGCATTGGTCCAAGCGCAAGCTTCTTTGGTGAATCCACACACGAATTTATTGAGGTTAGCCATGTTGTTGTAATACAATACAGAATAATATTTGTAAGACCTGGAATTGACTTCAAGCAATATACACTCGTACATATATATGTATACACACACACTTACTCTTTCCATTTGTCAATAAGGAAGTCCTTATGTATCACTGTACCAAGACAGGCTGCTTGGCAGCTAGATTCAGCTTCGGCTACTGATAAGCTGTCTGATTTGTATAAACCTTTATTCTGCTTTCGCTGTTAATGAGAAGGTACCAGGGAGATTGTTGACTTAGTTTCTTCACATCTACCTCCACATTTGGGTGTTCTTAACACTTTCCAGATTTTGATTTTATTAATGCCCAAGAAGGAAACGAAAAACCCTAATGTCGGTGTTGTTCCGCTTTCCTTCTCCGTCTCTCCGATTGACTTAAACTCTCTCGAACGGCACTTGAAACTCCTTCGGTGTGGGTGGGTGATGGGATGGATATGACGGACGTGAAATATGGCAGAGGAATTCTATAGTACCTAAAAAGGAAGTTCGTATAAAATTCAAGTACCAGTAAGAATGCAGTATTTACAATTCATTTGATATGCGACTGCATGAATTGCCCTAAACTAGGAGGGAAGAAAGAGCCCATTATTTGAATCAAAGACTAAGGTTTGATTGTTATCTATACATACTATATACTGTGCTATACTATATTCTATACATTACATCCAGAGAGAGGAGGATAAAAGAGAAGGAATGGGGAAAGACTAACCGAGAAGTATAGTACAAAAGTATATAAGAAAAAAAATAAACAGACCCCATTACCAATTTACCAACCAATTTGGATGGATTTTTGCCCCTTTATATATATATATATATATATATATATATATATATATATATATATATATATATATATATATATATATGTGAAAAAGAAAAATACATCAATCAATTTAGATCATGCACCTATATATTGAATATACCGACATTAGATTTTTTTTTTCTTTTTTTTCTTTTTCCCCCCTTTTTTTTTATTGCTGGATTCAAGACAATTACAAAAAATATAAGCCTGCAGATCAAAAAAAAAAAAAATCTACAAACCTATCTTTGCCATATCAAGAGTTCTTTAATGCAGGTGGAATGTGTCAAATATCGCCCATACCAAACAGAGGATTACGTCTTAAGAGTATCAAATTCATTTTATAAGCATAGATTTGATTATGAATCCAATCTTATTTCCATCGCATGATATCAATATATAGCTCATTCACCAACGAAAATACAACTTATATCCATAAGAACTATTACACCCCTGCTCATAAAATTCACACTCTTTTACATATTTTTATAACAAGTGGAAACTCAGAAATCCTCCAACTCTAGGCGTACTACACTTCACCAAAAAATGAACATATGATACAAAGGAAACTTCACATGAATAGCAGAGATAAGATGAGCATTATGAGAGGTAAGACATGGGATATAGTGAGAATGGCACCGTCGCTAACATTAGTTTTCTTTGATTGTGGATATCCCGGACCAGGTGCTGGGCATTCAAGCCCATTCCGCCCTTCCCGGCACTCACTAGAAAATAGACCTGGTGGATACTTCCCGTAGAGGTTGATATAACTGAACATTGTTGAAGCACAGTCGTTGGATAAGTCGTTAATCTCATCCGCAAATGGACAAGCAAATTCTTTAAGAGCCCGACAGCACAATTTTGGTGGGTACTGAGGCCCCTTGCATTTGCTTGTGATAATGGTGTAGTTCTGAAACTCAAAGTTTACGGGGCAAGCTGTCAACAAAAGAAATAAGTGACACTATCAGTTCAAACTCGGAAACTTGGAACTTCAACAAGCAGCATCGTTGTGACACAACCCTTCCAATTATAGCATTGTAGATACCTATTCCCATCACACTAGATGTTGTAGTGCAATAGACCAAAACAACTATGAACATAACTGTTGTGCAGAAAAGGCAAAAGAAGATTGCATCATGTTGGCAAGCTTAAGTACATAATCTTCATGGAATTGTGACCCAAGCAACAAAGATTCTTCACTTAAGTGAGTGCTCTGCATCCAGTCTCTGAAGATAAAACAGAGACCATTGATGCAGAACTCAAAATAGACATCCCAAAGCTATGGTTTAGAATAAGGACTTCAAAGCTATACATATATACTAGTATAAATAAACTTAAATGTTATTATGGTACAGGGGGGTGAGCTAAATTTAGCTAAAGCAATTTAGTAAGCATTTCAATGAGGTGATAATTTGATTTAGATCACTGCAGACTGTAGAGAATTTCTACTTGGTGGAAATTTTAATTCAAATGGGCAAGGGACCATGTATCAACCCTAAATTGCTATGAGAACAGAAAACCCCAATGTTGCTAAAAATAGTGCTTAATCAAGAGAGGGGGAGAGAGATTCACATGAACAAAATTAGGAAGTCAAAAGACCATCTTCCATAATTAAGTACAACCACGAGAAACTATGCTGCGTCAATTTATTTTCACTTAAAAATAGTTTGAAAAGAAAATGCGAAAACATTTACTTGAAGAAATTAATTTCAGATTTCAAATTAGGATAAGGCAAGAAAAAAGCGTACGTTTCTTAGCTTGAAGGAGCCTCCTCTCACTCAAAACCGAAGATCCAAATACACCGTCTGCGTTGAAATCAAGCAAACCGACAATTAGCAATTACTGAAACCGAAACCGATGAACACACAAATGCTAGAATTGAAGCACATCCGGAAACCTGAGATGAAAGTGGCGGCGGAGATGGAGGTCGAAAGCGAGAGAAAGAGAAGGAGAATCAAACACAACTTCATCGCACTCAAATTCTCTCCCAAATCACCGTTTTACCTGATCTAATAGAGTCAGTATCTATGCAGCCATAAAAATCTCACCGGAAAACCTCCTTAGAGTCGCTTGCAGATCTCTCTCGCAATCAACAACAAACCAGCTTTCGCAGTAAAGTATGTGAATTTATGGTGATAGATTAAGAGGAGTTTAGCTGGAAATTTGTGGATTGTATGCTGCGGTTATGAACTGATTAACATTAAAGAAGGCGTATATGGAGTATATATTTATTATTGTTAATTATATTCATTTATTAAAGGGTGGGTGGGGTAGGCTAGGACTAGGAGAACATGGTGGGCATACAGTTCACTGCCAGTCCGTCAGCGAGACGCGTCTAACCAAACCCTTTTTTTTTTTAAATAATTAATGATTAAAATTTTCTCTTAGCAGCTTCATTACAGGAAAATCAAACTCGGTGAGATCAAAGTTATTTAAAGCAAGGCATTGCCATTTGCAGGAGTTTGTATTTCACTTCCAAATTTGATAAGTGTTTAATATACTAGTAAACATTTTTATGGGTTATTTTGCACGGGTGCACCTGGGTTAATGACTAATATTTTAGGGTATGGTTATTTTTATTTTTTTTATTTTAATTATTTTGTTTGATCTAATGGTGATTACATGTGATTTTTTTATTTAATGGTTTATATTAACTAGGTGAAACGGTGCCACATGTACACCTTAGTTTAACTCGATTTTTATACTTCCTTGTACCATTTAAAATTCACTCCTATCCCAATAACGATATTAGAAAAAGTGATTAACTTATTTTTATAATAAATAAATAATATAGTATATTAAATATATTAGGTTGGGATAATTTCTTTTAAAAAAAATTATATGGAGAAGGACGATTGTTTAGTTTTTTATTACTTTGTTTTTTTAGAAGTGCAAAATTTTGTGGGAAAAAAATGTTAAAGTGATATAAAAAGAGATGGAAAGCAATATAGATAGCAACTAGGATAAAACCTTTATTACTTTTTATTACATTGTTTTTTTTTTTTAAGAAATGCAAAATTTTGTGGGAAAAAAAAATGTTAAGTGATATAAAAAGAGATGGAAAGCAATATATATAGCAACTAGTATAAAACATTTACTTTCATATCTCCTAGTTGAGAGTTTCTCCTCATAATTGAGGCTTATGTGTCAATTTGATATAATTTGATATTTTTTAATATATATTTTTTTCAAAATTAATTCTTAATGCTTAATTGTTACTTCAATTTATTAATTGGAGCAAATTAATAACAATTGAAACCTTAAATTTAAGATGGAGTAAATTATGTTATATTCTTTTTTAAATTCTTTGACTAAACATGAAATCATTAATTATAAAATATTTATAATAAAAAGTCTAATAAATAAATTCAAATTATTTTTTATCAAATAAATATTTAATGATCTCGTGTAGAACGCAGGTTATTATATGTTAGTTGTAGATAAAACATGAGTTCTCCAATCCTTTCAATTAATTAACATGTGGTCCTCTTTTAATTAATTTGTGGCCCCTCCTTTATTAATGTTATTTTTTGTATTCATTTTTTATTATTATTTTTTTAAATTATTTATATTTAAACGGCTATTATACTCAAACTTTAAGAGTAAAATATGTCCTAAATCATAAGGGTGAAATTATAATTATATCCTTTAAATTAATTATAAACCTTAAATCCTAGAAATAAAATATGTCATAAACCACCATGATAAAATAATAATTATATCTTAAACCCTATATCTAAGTGATATTTTAGGGTTTAGAAATACTTGTCTGAACTTCATAAGTAGAACAATACATTGAAATACCTTATGTATGAGTTTAATCACATAAATGTTTAGGGTTTAGAAATACTTGTCTGAACTTCATAAGTAGAACAATACATTGAACTACCTTATGTATGAGTTTAATCACATAAATGTATGTATTAGAACGTTGATTTTTTGGGTTAATCTTAGGTGATAGGAGAGATAAATTATTGAAAAAAATATTAAAATTTCTAGGCGTCACACTAATCGATCCAGGTTTGCAGAAAATAATAGTAGTTGTTATGGTGGAGAATATACGGCCCAAACCATTCAGAGGACAAGCCCAATAATAAAGGCTCAGAAGGGGAGAGGCAAGAAACTCCCCTTAGACACAGGATAAAACTGTTAGATAAACCCAGGTAAAATCACTCAATAACTCGGGTATAAGTGAAAGGATAATCCCAGGTAGTATCAAGAGTTAACCCCGGAAAATAACACCAGATCTCCCGGGAATGAGTAAACAAAAACAACAGGAAGAATATGAAGCAAAGAGAGGGCTGTGGTGGTCCATATGTCCGTTATTCTTAGATTCCTCACCAACCAATAAGGAATAAGAAGGCAAAAAAAGCATCAAATTTATTATGGGATGATTCTAGAATAGTACACATGGCAATCAATGATTTGAGAGAACAATCTAGAAGCAAATAAGGACATCTAGGCTCACTAGATTGGGAATAATAAGTATAAATAGGAAAGATCCAAGCAAGAGGGTAGGTGGCTGCACTTTACAAAAAAGGTCAATAAAAGTATCAAGGCTCGATAGCCAAATCTAGTGCATTCTTCTTTACTTATTCTCTCTTCTATTGATCACCTCCCGTTGTACCTCGTTTGAGTCTTTGTGACAAAAACAAGCCACAATATTGGCGCCGTCTGTGGAAAAATTAAATTTTGTAGCTGATCTAACTTCTTGCTAAAACCTGGTGATAATGGAAGGAGAAGAATCGTTTCAAACACCTGGAGGTTCTCGCCACCGGAGACATGTGATACAAAGTGCCGGCAATGTCAACGTTCAAATCCCAAATCCGCCAAACGCGCAACCAGCTGTGGATCCAACGATGTGTACGCCACCAACGATATTGAAGGTGCCAATCTTAGGCAATCCAGAAAAGACTCGAGAATTTCAAGAAAAATTCAAGTCATTATTCAACGAATATGCTGTTCCTCCGGTTCCTCCAACAAGACTGAACTTCGATGGAGTGCAACAAGCTCCAGCTGAGGATCTTCGTGAGAACATCAACCGAAGCAAAAGGTTTCCGAACAATGGAGAGTTGATCCTCTACCCAATGATGCAAGGCGAGTTATAAATGAGGCCAGGGCTCGGCAAAGTCCGCCGGAGCAAAGTGTCAACAATTTATCCCGGGGAAGAGTTCATGATCGTCTAGGTCCTAACATATCGAAACGACATCTTTTCACAGAAGGATCAGGAGAAACTCCCCATAAGGGGGGAGCATGGGAAAACCTCAAGAAAAAGAAAGGCCATACCCCCACAAAGAATGCACAGTACCCCTCATCGCCAGTTCTAAACAAAAAATCGAGAGTCCCAGGGAATGTCCAGGGAGAAAGAAGGACGGAGTATGGGGATATTACCATGGTCAGTCGCCTACTTAAAAGAGTGGAGGATCTGGAGAAAAAGCAACGAGTTAGCGAAGAGGGACGTTCCCAATCGGATTTGGGCAAAACTCCATTCACAGAGAAGATTCGTCTGGCACCAAGGCAATTGAAAATTAAGGTACTAAATGAGGCTTTATTTAACTATGAATCAGACCCATATCAACATGTCAATACTTATTTGTTATGGATGGGGGCTCAAGGAAGCTCGGAAGCTACCCATTGTCGTATGTTTCCGTTAACCCTGGGGAATAAAGCTAATGATTGGTTTTCTACTTTACCTCCTAATTCCATTAGAGGATGGGATGATTTAGTAAACACGTTTATCACCCAATATTCTTATTTGGGTATGGTGAAGGAACCAAAATATAAGTTAGCAAGTATTAAGCAAGGATCAACAGAATCGATCCGAGTTTTTTTGAAAAGGTTTAATGATCAAAGAGCTAAGGGAGAGCCTATTGGTGATGAGGCATATCTAGTTACGGCCATGAGAGCATTGCATCCTGAATCTGCATTGTGGAAGACGGTGCAGTTCAAACCGCCAACCACGTATGAAGCATTCCTAGCATTAGCCAATGAGTATAGCCAAGAAGAGAAAACCTTAACCCTGGCAAAGAAGGTTGAAGAACAGAATAAGAAAAAGCCCGTGAGTCAAGGGAATAAGGAATACAAAGCTCCGGCAAATTTTTGATCATTCACCAATTCGGATGAACCACCTAATATCCAAATCTTACAAGAGGAGATGAGGTGTTCAGTAGAAGAAATCTTCTACCAAGTAAGAAATCGGCAAGTGCTTCGAGAGCCACGCCATATATGGGCACCCCCAGGACAGTTGGATCCAAGAAGATTCTGCCAATATCATCAGTATTCTGGGCATAACACAAATCAATACCGAGATTTATTGTTGGAACTTTGGAGATTATTCAAAAGTAGAAGGTCGAATGGAATGTTGGCACTGGCTCCATATCGCCCCAGAGCTGGAGAAAATTATCCCAGAAATCAAGGCAGGCAACAAGAGAAACTCAGGAGGGGCAGAACTTACCACCACCTCCACCAGGATTACCACCACTGGGAGCAGCTCAAATTCAAGCACCTGGGCATCATTGTCCTAGAGAAATTCTCATGATAGAAAGTCAAGAAAATGAAGGATATATTGGGACTTCTCAGGCGATAACGGAACTGTCAAGAAAAAAGAGAAAAGCAGAGCTGAGAGAATTGGATCAATAAAGTCTAAGGGTTTATTCTCTATATCCAGTAGAAGGACCAGGTATCACATTTACAGAGAAGGACTTTTATGGGGTAAAAAATCCACATACCGATCCCCTGGTTATTTCAGCCAATATCTCGGGAATAAAAGTCCATAGATGCTTGATAGACATGGGTGCATATGCTAATATCATTTTTAAGTCAGTCTTTGACAAGTTGAGAGGTGAAAGACATCATGCGGTTCGTCCATGCCGTGATGAAATCAGAGGATTTGGTAAGGCTTTAACCAAACCTCTAGAAGAAATTGATCTGATGGTTCAAAGAAAAGGTTCACATGGAAGGATACACGTATTATACTCTGTCAACTTCAAGGTGGTAGATCAGATATCATTCCTATAATTGTATATTAGGAAGACAGTTCATTCATACATTTGGGGCAGTCCCATCTACATTACATCAATGTTTGAAGTTTCAAACAAAGGATGGACGTATAGCCACATTGATAGGGGATCAGAAGAGTGCCCGAGAATGTACGTTTATAGAAAAGATGGAAGGGCTGAGTTTCTATGATTCTAATTTTGAGATGCTAGCTTTCGAGGATATGTTGGAAAAGGATGATAGGGATGTTGGGGAAAGAAGAAAAGATGAGGATATAAGGGATATTGAATTAGAAAATCAAGGGGATATAAGGATACATCCTCAAGAAAAAGAAATAGTGGGAGAATATACTTTATACAAGGATATTTTTCAATTGCTTGAAGACCCAGTGATTCCAGAGATGGATCCTCGGGTTATATTACCAGAGACCTCATCAGCAGGGGAAGAGACTGTAGAAGTACAAATTGACCCGTATTCAAAGCTATTTCTCCACATATAGCAATTGCTCTTTTCGGAGTTTGCCCCAAAATCGAACCTCCCGCCGAAGCATCAATGAGCATCCTCTCACTTCCATGTAAACCGGCATAGAAGAATCCTATTTGTTGCTCTTCAGGGAATCCGTGTTGGGGACACTTCCTTAGCATCTCTTTGAATTGGTCCCATGCTTCACTAAATGTCTCAAGTGGCAATTGCTTGAATTGAAAGATTTACCCTTTAAGATGCAACATCTTGGATGATGGAAAATACTTACTCAAGAACCTTTGTGCCAACTCTCTCCATGTAGTGTAGGATCCCGGTGGTAGAGTATGATACCAAGCCTTAGCTCTATCTCGTAATGAAAACGAGAAAAGCTTTATTTTAACAACATCTTCACTTACCCCATTTATCTTTATCGTGTTTGCCAACTCCGTAAATTGGGCTAAATGAGCATTTGGATCCTCCATAGTACCACAACCAAATTGATTTGCTTGCACCATGTTGATCAACTCCTTCTTGATCTCAAAATTATTCACATTCAATAGCGATCCCATTCCATAGTTCTCATATTGCGGTTGAAAATGATCACGGATATTCATTCCCACTTCATTGTTTCCATTTCCACGAAGTTGATTTTGCACCACTGGAGGATTATTCCTTGCTTCTTGTTGTACCATCAAGTTTTGAATAATAGCTTGCATTTGTTGGTTTTGCAAGTGCATTTGTTGAGCATACGCTTGTGGCACAAATTCCAGATTATTATAACCCCCTCTAACATTATCAACTCCATGAAAATTCCTTATATTGCCTTCTTCATCAACCATGTTTGCATTATCCCTTACTTCTTCCATACTCTCTTCCGTAGTCTCTAACACTCCTCTTCTTTGTTTTCTCAAAGTAGCTTCCAATTCTAAGTTCAAAGGTTCAATAGATTGAGACCTTGAACGAGTTTGCATGTACCTACAAAAATTTCCAAATTAGCTCCTCAAACAACTAAGACAAGTAAACAATTAACAAATAAAAGAAATATCCTTATCAAAACTAATCAACTTCAAACTCGTTACAACCTAAAGTTTAACATTTCCCCGGCAGTGGCGCCATGTTCTTAGTCGCATTTTTAGTAAATGTGAAGAGTAAGAGACTCTATCGTCGAGTAAACGCGTGACCAAGTACAAAATTTATAGTAATATCGTCCCAAGGGAAATAAAACTTAGGTTTGTATCCGGATTATCCATTGATTTGTGCTTTGTAAGGATGATAGTTTGAAGGTTTTGTATTTAAGACAATTACTTACGATTCTACTCAATTAACTATAATTAAGACTAACAAATTAAATGATCAAACAACAAGCAAATGATGAATGGAATGGATGTAGAATTCACTTGAGAAGAGAGCAAGACTAATCATACTCATGGTTAAGACTTGAGCTAGATATGCAAAACTCTTGATGGTAATTTTCATTAACTTGTGGATTAAAAGCAATCACAATTTTACCCCTAGTCCCTATGGCCAAGGCAACTAGGTTCTCGACTCTTTTACAAGCCTAAATCTCATAAGATTGGTCTTAATCTCAATTCCCTTAAGGTACTATGATCATAAGTTGGTTCTTTTCACTCAATTTCTTAAGTGTCCCTCTATGAATGTTCTAAGCCTAAGGAGGGTATGACTTACCTCCCCTTATACTAACATGCATGCACAATTCAATGTATGATTCAATTAAACATCCACTCACAACATTGGAATGACCATCCTAATACTATGAATAGAAGATTTAATCACACAAGCATTAAATTAAAACATGATTGATATATCATAAAAGGAAATCCACAAATCAAATCAAATCATTACTTAAGTTCTACATATCTAACTCTTCACCTCAACCATTCATATGACTAGCCCTACTATAGGACTAGCCACTAAACATGGTGATTAATTCAATACAAATCAAGCTTTGCTCCAATTGAGCCATAATAAGAAGAAATTCAACAATTGGAAAGTAGATTGGCTTCCCTTTCATGGAAAGACCTTTCCTCCTCTTCAATGTATCAAACTCTTCAATCCTTGATGCTTCTATCTTGTCAAATGGTGGAAGGATGGATGTAATGATGGATTTATGGAGCAAAAGTGTAGATCAAATGAAATTGGATGGATCTAGATGGTAGAGATGGATTATGGATCTAATGTGTGAGGAAATGTGGTGTGGAGTGTGTGTAACTGCTATGAATCTAATCCCTCCTTTAAAAATTCACTCAAGTCATCTTTTTATATCACTTAAAGACCTTCTAGAAGCTTCCGGAATATTCTAAAAATTGTACAGATTTTTACACCTACACGGCCCGTGTAGCAGCACACAGCCCGTGTAGGACACACCTAATTCGGCGTATTGTGCGTGCTTTCGAACACGACTCGAGCTATAGTACACGGCCTTGGTCGTGGCCGTACAATATTTTCTAATGTAAGTACACGGATTATTCTTACAGGGCCGTGCTCCACACACGGGGCGTGCAGCAACGCACGGCCCATGCACCAGCGCACGACCATCCTCCTGGGTGAGCAGTGATTTCTGATGACAATACACGGTCACTTGTTACAGGGCTGTGTTCCGCACACGGCCCGTGTACAAGCAGGCTGTGTCCTTCCGACTCCGTTTCGCTCCCGACTCTATTTTTGTTCATTTCTTGACCTGTTTTACACATATTTAAGCTCATTTACACAATTCTTATCACATCATACCACATTCCTCAAAATAACAATAACTCCACCAAAAGTAACACAAATACAGATAAAAATATCCGAAAATACACAAATAACAGCACTAAAATCTAGCTGAAAATGATAACGATCAAGTCCTTCTTCAGGAAGGATCTCATCAGCTATAAAATTTGAGTTTCAAGCTACGAATAATGAAGCTGAATACGAGGCCTTATTAAATGGACTTAGGATGGCAATGTCACTGGGAGTGAAAGGCTTGGTTGTCTATAGTGATTCTCAATTGGTAGTAAACCAGGTCAGAGGAGATTTTGCTACAAAAGATAGTTAGATGGAAGGAAAAGTACAGAGATTTAGTGGTGGATGCTATGAAAAATCCAAACAAATTTTTGCCAAATATATTAGGAGAGAAAAAAATTCAGAGGCAGATGCATTAGCTAGGTTGGCTGCAGCAGTAAACACTGAATAAATGAATAACATCAATATCACATGCCAAGAAAAACCTAGTGATAGCATGATCTTGATAATAGATAATAAGTCCCTAGAGGAGGAAAATTGGATGACTTCTATTGTCAAATTCATCAATACTGGAGAACAGCCAGGGGATGCTATAAAAATCAGGCAATTAAGACTGAGGGCTGCAAGATATATAATACTGGAAGGGATTCTATATAAGAGAGGATATTCAACACCCTTGTTAAAGTATTTAACACCAGAAGAAGCCGAATAAATATTAAAGAAAATCCATGAGGGGATTTGTGGAAACCTTACAGGCGGGAGAACACTGGCACATAAGGTAATACGACAGAGGTATTACTGGCCGACTTTAAAAAGAGAAGCCATGCAATATGCTAGGGCTTGCAAGAATTGTCAGAGGTTCGCTCCAATAGTAAGGTCACCCCAAGAGGAATTGTTGTCAATTTATAGTCCCTGGCCATTTGCTAAATGAAGAGAAGATTTAATCGGTCCGCTACCAACAGAAAAGGGCGGAGTAAAATTTGCAGTGGTAGCAGTCGATTATTTTACAAAATGGGCGGAAGCAGAACCCCTAGCCACTATTAATGAAGCAAAAATGGAGGATTTTTTATGGAAAAACATTGTATGTCGTTTTGGTATCCCAAACCATAGTAACAGACAATGGGAAATAATTTGACAATGCCAAAATCAAGAAATTTTGTGAGAATCTGAAAATCAAGAGACTGTACTCAATTCCATATCATCCACAAGCTAATGGACAAGTAGAAGCTGTGAATAAGATTATCAAGCATACATTGAAAGACAGGTTGGAAGGGCTTGATGGAAACTGGTTGAAGATGCTGCCAGGAGTATTATGGGCATATAGAATCGCCACAAGAAATGCAACTGGAGAAACCCCATTCTCTATGGCTTATGGAGCAGAGGCAGTAATCCTTGAGGAAATTGGAGAGCCTAGTTTCAGAGTTTCACATTACTCAGAAGAAAGAAGTAAAGAGGCATTAGAGATAGAACTGGATTTGTTGGAGGAAAAGAGATTGGCAGCATATATAAATAATGAGATGTTAAAAAGAAGGCCTGAAAAAGGTTACAACTCCAAGGTGAAGCTGAGAGGGTTTAAACGAGGGGACCTGGTCTTGAGAAGGATTCTGCAAGCAACCCCGGGAACATTTGGGAAAGAATGGTGATGGCGACGAGACCGCGTTATTATTCATGAATAAATTTGATCGTGTATTCACTCCAAAATCCAAGATTGCTGCTGATAATTAGTTGATTGATTATCTTGTTGATAATTAGTTTATTGATTTCTTTGATTGGTGCTGCTAATAAGCCACTTTCCATGTTTGCTGCTAATTCAAATAAGATTAGGAGTATTTCTGCTCTTTCCATTTTTTAGCATAAATAAGGCTGATGTTTCATAAAGCGCTATTACAAATTGAAATAAGAAAATACTTTCTGGGTTTTATCCTTAGTCACAATATCTGTATTCTTGACTTTGTGAGAATTAACAGGTTTTGCTGAGGCTTCCTTGTTGTTACTACGCTGCGCTACATCAGTTGGTGTCCAGAGTTGGACTACGATCCAGTATGCCGCCAAGACGCGAACCACAGTGTGGCAACGCAAACCCTCAGATGCGCCAAGACATCGACCTTCTGGCTGAACAGATGACTACTTTGCAAGCTCAACAAGAGGACATATTAGGTGTTTTTAATGATCTACGAAGGGACCAACAGTGTCAACAAGCAGCCTTCGACGCACCAAACCCACCACAAGTATTTAACGAGGAGAAGATGATTTCTATTGACAATCCTTTTGCTCCACTGGAATCACAGATTGCAGATCGTGGGAACGATGATCGTCGTTGGGAGATAAGTTTTCGGTTGGACATACGAGAATTCATGGGGAATCTAGATGGAGTCGAATTCCTTGAATGGGTTAATACTGTTGAAGAGATATTGGACTTCAAGGCTGTACCATATGCTCGTAGGGTGGCCTTGGTTGCCACACGATTTCGTGGGCGTGCTTCGGCTTGGTGGCAACATCTTAAGAGCACTCGTCACACCAGTGGAAAACCAAAAATTACTTCTTGGATGAAACTTCGCAAGCATATGGAGCGTGAGTTTCTTCCCTTCAATTACAATCATGTTCTTTATCAAAAGCTCCAACAATTAAGGCAAGGGTCGCGTTCCGTGGCAGAATACTCAGAGGAATTTTATCAATTGCTTCACCGCACTAAAATTCATGAGACTGTTGATCAATTGGTTTCACGCTATATTGGTGGGCTACGCCTCCAATTTCAAGATATGCTAAATTTGTTTGCCCCAGGAACATTTTCTGAGGCACATCAGCGTGCTATCTTGTTGGAACAACAATTTCAGCGTCGTTCCACAACGGTTACACCTGTGTCTGGTGGACGGCCTAATCTTCCGTCTTCAGCACAAGGAAACATACAGGGTGGCTCGCGTTTTGGTGCAACACAGCACATCTCTACTCATCCAACAACGTTACCAGGACCTACCCGTGGTATAAAATATTTTTCTTGTGGAGAAAATGGGCATTATTCATCATCTTGTCCTAAGCGTGGTGCCAATAGAAGTTTGTTGACAGAAGAGTCTAGTGAACAAGAATACAACAACCCACCCATTTTTTATGAAGATCCATTTGATGCACCCCATGAGGAGTTCATTTCTGGGGATATTGGACCACTTTTAGTCATACGACGTGCTTAATTGACACCTTATTCCGATACAGATGGTGAGGCCCAACGCCACAACATTTTTGAATCTACATGCACGGTGAAAGGTAAAATATGTCATTTTATCATTGATTCTGGGTCATGTGAAAATGTGATAGCTTTAGATGTTGTTCAAAAATTGGAGCTTCCTACAAAATTACATCCGAAACCTTATACTTTAGCTTGGTTGCAAAAAGGAAATTCTGTGTCTGTGGATCATCATGTTCTTTTGCAGTTTTCAGTAGGTGGAAAATATAAGGACAGTGTGTGGTGTGATGTTGTTCCCATGGATGCATGTCATATTTTGTTGGATCGCCCGTGGCAATTTGATCATGGAATATTTCATGATGGGCGCCAAAATACATACAGTTTTTTATTTTCTGGTGTTCGTATTACGTTGGTTCCAGGGATTCCTCGATTGCCATCACCTCATGTGGATAATACGCTTTTGTTGCTTTCTTATGGAGATTTTTTAAAGGCTGCATCAACCACTCCATACTTGTTACTTCTCTTGCCACACGAGACTCGTTCCAACACAAAGATCCCACCATCCGTAGGCTCACTCTTGGAAGAATTTTCAGATATTTTTCCTGACGAGTTACCAGATGGTTTACCCCCACTACGTGCCATACAACACCAAATTGATTTTATCCCAGGATGTTCATTGCCGAACCGACCCCATTATCACATGAGTCCCGCAGAGCATGCTGAGCTACGTCGTCAAGTTGAGGAACTTCATCATCGTGGCCATCTTCATGAAAGCTTAAGCCCTTGTTCCATTCCCGCATTATTGATCCCAAAAAATGAGGGCACTTGGCATATGTGCGTTGATAGTCGGGATGTCAATCGTATCACAGTGCAGTATAATTTTCCAATTCCACAACTCGATGACTTGCTTGATCAGCCTAATGGAGCGGTTGTATTTAGCAAATTGGATTTGAAAAGTGGCTACCATCAAATTTGTATACGTCTAGTTGATGAATGGAAAACTGCGTTTAAGACACGGGAGGGGCTTTTTGAGTGGCTAGTTATGCCTTTTGGTCTCTCTAATGCACCAAGCACGTTTATGTGTGTGATGAATCAGACTCTCCGCCCACTGATTGGTACTTGTGTCATCGTTTATTTCGACGATATATTGGTTTACAGCAAATCCATTTCTGAACATTTGGCATATTTGCGAGAGTTGCTTCTCATTTTTCGTCATGAGAAATTTTATGCTAATACTTCAAAGTGGACATTTCTTACTGATGAAGTATTATTCCTTGGATATCGAATTTCAGCTTCTGGAATCAGTGTTGATGAGGCCAAGGTGGTAGTGATTAGAGAATGGCCAATACCAAAGAGTTTTACTGAAGCTAGAAGCTTTCATGGTCTTGCTTCTTTTTATCGGCGATTTATTCCACATTTCAGCTCGATTATGGCACCCATCACAGACTGTATGCAGGGAAAAAGTTTTAATTGGACAGCTCAAGCAGACATCGCATTTGCTGAAATCAAAGATAAGTTAACTAATGCACCTCTTTTAGTCTTACCTGATTTTACCATCTTATTTGAATTACATTGTGATGCATCTAAGGTTGGTATTGGTGCAGTCTTGAGTCAAATGGGTCATCTTGCGGCTTATTTTAGTGAGAAGTTAACTTCTACTCGCCTCCGATATAGCACATATGATGTAGAGTTTTATGCTGTGGTTCGGTCTATACGTCATTGGCGTCATTATTTATTTCAGCGTGAGTTTATTTTGTATACTGACCATTGATGAGTGATATTTTCACCTAGATTTTAGTATCTTTTTATGTGAGTTTTCATATATTTTTATCCGTATTTTATGTGTTATTTGGTTGTGTTTTGTGTTTTCATGGAAATGTGTGTGAATGAGCTTAAACCTATAATTATTTGATGCTAGATATGATAAGAAAGACGTAGAAAAAAGCAGATCTCAATTCGGAGTTGAAACGAGGGAGAACGAGCCAAAACTGTGAAGAAATACAGGAGCTAGCACCAACACGGGCCGTGTAGCCAACACGGCCCTGTAAGCGATGGTCGTGCGGCGACACCTATTCGTTCAACACGGGCACCTTAAGGCCGTGTCCAGTCGCACGAGTCGTGTTGGCAGCACGAGCCGTGTCATCAATACGGCCCTGTAAGAAAAGGTCGTGCGGGAGCATCAGTTCACACGACACGGCCACCTTATGGCCGTGTGACAGAGCACGACTCGTGCTGTGTAAAATCCTGGAAAAAAATCAAAATCCTTCTAGAAGCCTCCCAAGGGGTATAAACACCCAATACTTCAATATGTGAGAGGAGATCCGATTTTCCATCTTTCCCACACACCTCACACACACCTTTCCTTTGATTTTACACCATATTCTTCATCCCATTCATCCATTTTTAGATCTACATCATTTCTCCATAATTTCTACCATCCAAATCAAGAGAAGAAGTAAGGAAGATTGGGTGATCACCAAAGGAAGAAGGGAGATTCAATTGGATCCATTTCCAAGGGAGTTTTCATTCTAATTTTGTGTTAATCCTTTAGTTTACCATGATTTGTAAGAATTCTAATGTCTATGTTATGGATCTTATGAAGATTGTAGGCTAATCTCCCTTGTGAGATTAGCAACATGAAGGTTGTTGGTTAATTTGTGGATCTATGTAATTAAATTCATATGTTGATGGGGATATTTGATTTTCTATCATTGGTGCTTATATATCTTGAGATCTATGATGTTTTGTGTGTTTGATTGTTCTAATTATATGATTATATTGAGAAATCAATTATGTGCTTAGGATAGTCAAGTGAATCATTTCATCAAACACCTCATGTGCATTATAAATTATAAAGTGATTGAGAAGTCCTTTATTATTTAGAACCCTTTGATAGAACATGTGATTAGTTAGATTGAGAAGTCAATTAATTATATGAAGGGATTCTTTAATTGAACTTAGTACCTAGTTGGAATAGTTTAATTGAGAACCAACCTTTGAGCTATTTTGAGATTGTGCAAATGATCTACATCCTATTCATTTCGATAGGAAGTTTAGGTGGAATATGTGTTGGCCCTTAGTCTTAACCCTTGATACATATGAGTTTGATGCATGAGTCCATGAGTTACCACTTCATTAGTGTTGTTAATCTCACTTCTACTCAATTTGAAAAACCACTCATTTATCATTTTAATCTTGTCATTTGATAATTGCTTATCTACTTTCATTGGTCTTCATTTAATTACTTGTTTAATCAACCATCCATCTATGATTCGTTTCTATAAAATCGTGATAAACGTGATCTCGCTTAAGTGCTAGCATCGACCTCCCTGTGGTTCGATAAATTCTTGAATTGGTCAACCCGACTACAAGTTATGGCTAATCAAATGGCGCCGTTGCCGGGGAGGTAACGGTTGCTAGTAGCTTAAAGAAGGAACGTTTAGAGCGATCTTACTAGAGACATTTTTTTTTCTTGTATTTATTATTTGTATTTTGCTTTGAAAATCTTGTTCTAACTTCTTTTATCTTGAATGTGTATGCAAACAAGATCAAAAGGGGAACAAGTTGAACCTATTGACTTAGAAATTGAACACACTTTTCGAAGAAGAAGAAAGAAGAACAATACCAAAAAGAGTGATCAAATGGAAAACAATCAAGATGAACGTGGCAATGTTAGGAATGATGGAGGCGGAATGCAAAATTTGCAAGATCAAGCCAATGCCAATCTTCCTCAACAAGCTTATCAACAATTTGGGGAGTTTAATAATCAAGCTTTAATTCAACAAATGGTGCAACAAGCTATGATTCAACAAGGGTTTCAACAAGCTTATGCTCTTCCACAACAAGCATATGTACCACCACATCCGGTGCAACATGGAGTTCACAATGATCAAAGGGTGATCCGGGATTTCTTCATGCCAAGGGCAATACTACAAATGATGGGACCACCAATTCATGCCAACAACTTTGAATTTAAAATGGGCTTGATTTCATTGGTGAGAGAGCAACAATTTAGTGGAGCTCCAAATGAAGATCCTAATGCTCATCTAGCTCAATTCGTTGAGATTGCTAACACCGTGAAGATGAATGGGGTGAGCGAGAATTGCATCAAAATGAGGTTATTTCCGTTTTCTTTGAGGGATAGAGCAAGAACATGGCTCTCCACTCTTATTCCCGGTACGTGCAACACATGGGACGAACTTGCACAAATGTTCTTGAACAAGTTTTTCCCACCTTCCAAGACACTTCAAATGAAGAGCTTGATTACTCAATTCAAGCAATTGCCTCAAGAAAGCTTTTACGAAGCATGGGAAAGATTTAAGGAAATGCTACGCAAGTGTCCTCAACATGGATTTCCGAAATATCAACAAGTGGGGTTTTTCTACCAAGGTTTGGTAAATAGTCAAAGAGTGCTTGTTGATGCTTTGGCAGGTGGATCCGTACTTGGAGTAACTCCGGAAAGGGCTATTCGAATTTTTGATGAAATTGCTACAAGTGTCTACCAATGGCCATCGGAGAGGGTTAGTGGATGCTATGGGTTTGAGAGCTATGATAAAGGGAAACAGTTTAATGTGAAGAGTGTGAATGTTGAGCCACAAAAACCAAGCATGGAAATGATAGTCGCGGAGGTCATTAAACAAATGAGCTTGAATCAAAGTGTGAACAATCAAGGAGCGAATATGGTTGAGGGACCACAAGTCGAGCAAGGTGTGCTACCTCCGAATGTTGTGAATGGTGAACAATGGGCCAACTCTATGCCACGTGTTGAAGATGTGTCGTACATGCAAGGAAGAAACTACCAAGGGAATTACCAAAATAATTTCCAAGGTAGTTTCAACCAAAGTCAAGGAAACTATCCACCAAGGCAAGGAGGTTTCAATGGTCAAAGTAGTGGAAGCTCATACCCACAACAACAACAAAGGCATGGTAACTTTTCCTACTCTAATCCGAGCAATGCGGTTGCGTATCCTCCGGGATATCAACCGGGAGCTAAGGCACCGAACAATGAGGGAAGAGCATCAACCGATGAGCTACTTGAACAATTGATTGCATCAAACAAAGCTAGAGATGAAGCTAATGAAAGAAGATTCAAAGCTCTTGAGGAAAATAATGAAAGAAGATTAAAAGCTATTGAGGAAAATAGTGATAGAAGATGCAAAGCTTTGGAGTACAATGTTGGACAAATGGCAAGTTCATTGAGTGCTTAACAAAAAGGAAAGTTTCCGGCCACAACCGAAGTGAATCCCAAAGCTCAATGTTTGTTGGTTGATATGAAGGAGGAACGAAAGGTTGAAGAAGGGTTGGTGGAAAGCAAGGTTGTTGAAGAAATGGAAGAGATAAGTAAGAAAGAAGAGAAGGGGCTTAAATGGATACCTAAGTGGAAAAAGGTGCAAGAGGAAAAGAAAGTGGAAGAATAGGGTAAAGAAGAGGAGTACAAACGTGATTATTGGGGTATTCCGATCACTCCATTCCCTATTCCCTATCCACAAATGTTTGTAAAAGAGGAGAAGAAAAAGGAATTTGAGGAGTATGTGAAAGAGCTCAAGAAAAAGTATGAGAAAAAAAGGAAAGAAGAGCAACCCGAAGCAAGTGGATCAATGTAAAAAGGGGGGCCTACAAAAGTTGGTGATCCGGGGAAGTTCATAATCCCTTGTGATTTTGAAGGAAAAAGCACCCTCGATGCATTGTGTGACTTGTGGGCAAGTGTCAACGTGATGTCTCATGCCACGTTTAAAGACCTTGAAATTGGAGAGCTAAAACCAACAACAATCCGTCTTGAAGTGGTAAATGGCGAGGTTGTGAAGCCACTTAGGATTGTTGAAGACGTTGAGGTAAAGGTGAAGGGGTTAGCATTTCCGGTTGATTTCATGGTTTTAGAAGTGAAAGCGGACCCTAAAGTTCCACTTATTTTGGGAAGATCATTTCTAGCCACCGGAAGAGCAAAGATTGATGTTGGTAGAGAGGAGTTATCCTTGAGCTCAAAAGGAAAAAGTGTCACATTCTTGTGCAAGAAAGACAAAGGGATCAAGCCTCATCATACAAGGCCTCCGGATGATTTCGATGATCATTATTCTCTTCTCTTTGACAATTTAAATTCATTTCTTCATGATTATATGAAATTGTCAAATGCTAACTTGTCTTCTTGTGATGTTGATAGAAAGAAAGCTCCGAACCTCAATTGGAAAATTGACAAAGGAGAAAGAGGAAGTCCACTAGAATCACTTCTTGATGACGATTTGATGCTAGTGAGCAAGAATGGAGAGGTTGAGCTAGTGGACAAGAAGAAGGCCAAGCTACTGTTTAAAGTGAGGATGCGAGGAGAAAGTGGGATGGACCATCATTTGGTCCAATGATCGTAAAATTCCGTCCGGCTTGAAGACGTTAAACTTAGTGCTAAATGGGAGGCAACCCATTCTTTTGTTATTTTGATGTTTTTTGTTGTTTATTTTGGTCTTGTAGGTGGATTGTGCTCGTGAGAAAAAGAATGTTGAAGAAAGGAGAAGAGCTTCATGGATTTGAGTAAAAATATCACCATTTGTTGCAAACTTAATTCTCGACTCTTGTATCGAGTCAAGTTTGGGGGGAAAGTGCATGGTGAACATAGCTTGAGTCGTGTGGATGCGTTTACTTCTTCACAAGAAGATCATCAATGGAAACTACAAGGGTAAGTCCCACCACTTTTTGCAAACTTAATTCTCACCTCTTAGTTCGATTTAAGTTTGGGGGGAGAGTGCGTGGTGTGACTCACCACTTAAGTGTGTTTGATATGATGATATATTGATGATGAAAGGTCTTCTTGTAAAATTCACCCAAATTTTAAAATTTTCTCATGAGTTTGGTTGGATTTTGGTATGATTGGTTGTGTTGAAGTGCATGTGAATCCATATTTTTAAGGCAATTGTTGAGCTAATGGTGTTGTATGAGTTTTGAGTATGAATGAAGGGTATTGGAAGCACGAATGGAGCTTGGAGCAAACGCTTTCCTTACCAAATGCCTATTGAGGGAGTACTCTACACCTTATCACTTCTAATTGGTTTTGATTTGGATTGAATGGATTAGCATGCTACTTCATGTGTTATGTTTTTGGGATGTTTATTTTCATTATTTAGGATTTCCTTTTCAATCAAGGTTGGGATGATTGTGAGCTCACATTGTTTTGGATGATTTGAATGTGTGCTTCATTGTTTAATGATGGTGATTTTTATTTTTGCATGTTATGTGTTTTTGTTTTGTTCTTTGTTTGTTGAGTCTTTATTTTGTGTTTTGTGTGTATTTTTATATTTGTCTTGGTATGTTTGGTGGTTTATTTTGGGATGTTGTGAGTCATTTTTGAACATGAGTGGTGATATGTCGTGGTAGTAAGTGATGACAAAGTATGATTAAGAATCTCTACACTTTCGAATTGTGACATGTTTTACTTAACTTGTTCAATTTTGAGATGGATGTGGTGTAATAAGTTTCTTAAGGTCCAATGCATAAGCTTGTGAGAATTTGAGCCTCAGCTGTGCATACATGTTTTTTCTTCATGAGTGGATCGATTGAGTTTTGATAAGCTAGAACTTGCTTAAGGACTATAGGAACGAACTCGATTTGTGGAGATTAGTGAAATGATCTTAGGCCATCCTTGTTATTCATAATCATTGCCATATATTTTCCTACCATGTACATCATCCTTAGTTAACCACTTTGAGCCTTTAAGCCTATTTCTTGTGAATTGAGCACATTACAAGCCTTGATATCCCACTTAAGCCTTATATATATCCTTTGTGTGGGTGATTGAGGAGATGGTAACTAGAAAGGTTTGATTGAAGAACAAAAGAAAGAAAGGAAATGGTAACAAGTAAGAAAAAGGATGAAAAGAGCAAAGACAAGAGTGAACATGCAACTTCATAACAAGAAAATGACCAAAGTAACAACAAAATGCTCAAGTATTTAAAAATCAAAAGAAGGAAGCATGCATTGAAAGAAGCTCAATCCAAGGAAAGTTGATGATTAGTGCTAGTGATTACCAAAGTTGAGAAAGGAAGAAAGAAAAGTGGAGAAGTTGAGGAAGTTGATCATCTCTTCGATTACTTACACTTAATTAGTCACTCTTACCTATATTCTTCCTACCCTACCAAAGAGCCTATCATTACATCCCAATTAAAGACCTTTTTGATCACTAATTGAAACTTTGGAGGTTTGTGAATGTAGTCCACGAGCAAGCTTATAGCGAGTCGAGCTAATCGATTGATGAGTGTTGTTTTACCCTACTTTAAAGAGTGTTGAGTGAATTTGATATCTATATGAGGCTTGGACTAAAAAGGGACTATATTACACTATCATTCTCTTTAGATTGAACTTGTTAATTCTTCATGTCATGAATCTAATGTTGTAGGATGACTTAGCATAAATTGTGATTCTTATTATTATTGATGTGTTGTTACTTATGTTCGTTTAGTCTTTTTCTAGGTGAAAATCACTCTCCTTGGTTTATCATTTTCGTTGTGCGGGGACGCACAACACTTTAAGTTTGGGGGTGTGATGAGTGATATTTTCACCTAGATTTTAGTATCTTTTTATGTGAGTTTTCATATATTTTTATCCGTATTTTATGTGTTATTTGGTTGTGTTTTGTGTTTTATGGAAATGTGTGTGAATGAGCTTAAACCTATAATTATTTGATGCTAGATATGATAAGGAAGACGTAGGAAAAAGCGGATCTCAATTCAGAGTTGAAACGAGGGAGAACGAGCCAAAACAGTGAAGAAATACAGGAGTCAGCACCAACACGGGCCGTGTAGCCAACACGGCCCTGTAAGCGATGGTCGTGCGGCGACACCTATTCGTTCAAAACATGGGCACCTTAAGGCCGTGTCCAGTCGCACGAGTCGTGTTGGCAGCACGAGCCGTGCCATCAACACGGCCCTATAAGAAAAGGCCGTGCGGGAGCATCAGTTCACACGACACGGCCACCTTATGACCGTGTGACAGAGCACGACTCGTGCTGTGTAAAATCCTGGAAAAAAATCAGAATTCTTCTAGAAGCCTCCCAAGGGTATAAATACACAATACTTCAATATGTGAGAGGAGATCCGATTTTCCACCTTTCCCACACACCTCACACACCTTTCCTTTGATTTTACACCATATTCTTCATCTCATTCATCCATTTTTAGATCTACATCATTTCTCCATAATTTCTACCATCCAAATCAAGAGAAGAAGCAAGGAAGATTGGGTGATCACCAAAGGAAGAAGGGAGATTCAATTGGATCCATTTCCAAGGGAGTTTTCATTCTAATTTTGTGTTAATCCTTTAGTTTACCATGATTTGTAAGAATTCTAATGTCTATGTTATGGATCTTATGAAGATTGTAGGCTAATCTCCCTTGTGAGATTAGCAACATGAAGGTTGTTGGTTAATTTGTGGATCTATGTAATTAAATTCATATGTTGATGGGGATATTTGATTTTCTATCATTGGTGCTTATATATCTTGAGATCTATGATGTTTTGTGTGTTTGATTGTTCTAATTATATGATTAGATTGAGAAATCAATTATGTGCTTAGGATAGTCAAGTGAATCATTTCATCAAACACCTCATGTGCATTATAAATTGTAAAGTGATTGAGAAGTCCTTTATTATTTAGAACCCTTTGATAGAACATGTGATTAGTTAGATTGAGAAGTCAATTAATTATATGAAGGGATTTTTTAATTGAACTTAGTACCTAGTTGGAATAGTTTAATTGAGAACCAACCTTTGAGTTATTTTGAGATTGTGCAAATGATCTACATCCTATTCATTTCGAGAGGAAGTTTAGGTGGAATATGTGTTGGCCCTTAGTCTTAACCCTTGATACATATGAGTTTGATGCATGAGTCCATGAGTTACCACTTCATTAGTGTTGTTAATCTCACTTCTACTCAATTTGGAAAACCACTCATTCATCATTTTAATCTTGTCATTTGATAATTGCTTGTCTACTTCCATTGGTCTTCATTTAATTACTTGTTTAATCAACCATCCATCTATGATTCGTTTCTATAAAATCGTGATAAACGTGATCTCGCTTAAGTGCTAGCATCGACCTCCCTGTGGTTCGATAAATTCTTGAATTGGTCAACCCGACTACAAGTTATGGCTAATCAACCATGAGGCTCTTAAGCATTTGCATAGTCAAGACTCCTTGTCTGTTCGTCATGCATCCTGGTCTGCATTTCTCCAACAATTCACATTTATTATGAAGCATAATTCTGGCACTTCAAATAAGGCTGCGGATGCGCTCAGCCGATGGCAACTACTTTTAACGGATATGAGATTGTGTGTTGTAGGATTTGACACATTCAAGGATTTGTACTCTTCTAATCCATATTTCAAGAATGTCATCACCAAAATTCAGAATGGGGAAAAAATAGATTTTGTTTTGCATGATGGGTTTATTTTTCGTGGATTGCAATTGTGTATTCCTGAATGCAGTCTGCGGTTGATATTAAATTTTTAACTTCACTCAGTAGGCTATATGGGTCGTGATCGTTCGGTTGAGCTGGTGCGTCGTTCTTATTTTTGGCCAACGTTAAACCGAGATGTGACCCATTTTGTCTCAAGGTGCTGGATTTGCCATGTTTCTAAGGGTACAGCTATAACGCTGGTCTTTATCGCCCTCTTCCAATCCCTTCTTGGCCTTGGGAAGCAATAAGTATGGATTTTGTTTTGGGATTACCGCGTACTCAATGGGGATCCGATTCAATCTTTGTGATCGTGGATTGTTTTTCTAAGATGGCTCATTTTGTTCCTTGTAATAAAACCGCCGATGCATTCCGTGTAGCACAACTGTTTTTTCATGAAGTTTATCGGCTACATGGGCTTCCATCTTCAATTATCCCAGATCGAGACACAAAGTTTCTTAGCAATTTTTGGCGTTCTTTGTGGCGTATGGTGCAAACTGAATTACATTTTAGCAGTGTCTATCATCCATAAACTGACGGGAAAATGGAGGTGATTAATCGATCTTTGGGAAATTTGTTGCATTGCTTAGTGGATGATAATCTTCCCTTGTGGGATATTCAGTTAGGCCAGGCAGAATTTGCTCACAATATGGCCATCAATCAGAGTACTAGATATTGTCCCTTTCATATTGTTTATGGCGTTATTCCTTGTGCTCCTGTCGACCTTCTCAACATGCCATCGGGCACATGTGAGAATAAGCGGGCTGTTGATTTCATTGGTGATTTGCAAGCTGTTCATGTCTTCACTAAATCTCGTTTGGAGGCTGCCACAGCTAAGTACAAGGCCGCAGCTGATGTGAAATGTAGAAATTTGGAGTTTGAAGTAGGAGATTTTGTTTGGGCAGTTCTGACAAAGGAGCGATACCCTGCACACGAATACAACAAGTTGTCTGCAAAAAAGATAGGCTCGGTTGAGATTGTGAAGAAGATTAATCAAAATGCTTATCGAGTTAAAGTTCCAAGTCATCTTCGCACCTCTGATGTATTCAATGTTCATCATTTAATCCCCTATGTTGGAGATGAACTTAGCAATGGCAATGGCGATGGCGACGAGACCGCGTATGATTCGAGGGCGAATCGTCTTCAAGATGGGGAGAATGATGGCGACAAGACCGCGTTATTATTCATGAATAAATTTGATCGTGTTTTCACTCCAAAATCCAAGATTGCTGCTGATAATTAGTTGATTGATTATCTTGCTGATAATTAGTTGATTGATTTCTTTGATTGGTGCTGCTAATAAGCCACTTTCCATGTTTGTTGCTAATTCAAATAAGATTAGGAGTATTTCTGCTCTTTCCATTTTCTAGCATAAATAAGGCTGATGTTTCATAAAGCGGTATTACAAATTGAAATAAGAAAATACTTTCTGGGTTTTATCCCTATTGTCACAATATCTGTATTCTTAACTTTGTGAGAATTAACAGGTTTTGTTGAGGCTTCCTTGCTGTTACTACGTTGCGCTACATCAAAGGGGAAGGCCCATTCATCATTTTCAGGAGACTAAAAGGAGGGGCATACATGCTAATTAATGAGAAGCAGAAGGAAGAACCGCACCCATGGAATGCACAGCACTTAAAAAAGTTTTATCAGTAAATAAAAAGGGAAGCAAGTTATGCTATTTTATCGCTTTCAATGAAACACCATGATGTAACAACAGAAAAGTTAACTCGTTTGAGTAAGAATCATGAGAAATTATCAAAATTCAAGCAGTTTATCATCATACTTCATATGTTTTAAAGATAAAATGTCTCAGGCAGTCGGAGATAAGAAAGGAAGGAGATAAAATGAATTATAATGCATCATCATCCAATATCTTGAGGATAAAAGACAGAAAGTCTAGAGCATAAACAAAATATAAAGAAAGGAAAGTAGAAGGATATCATAACCCATTGTCAAACATAACATAAAGTCGTTAAAACTGTCAGGAAATTAGCAGAAGAAACTATTAGGGACTGTCAAATGATCAGGAAAAACTCAGATCCCGGTAAGCTTTCAATTTAGCCTCTGCGGTTTCAGCCCTGGCCACCAACTCCCTCAAACGCTCATTCAAGTTAGCATTTTGAGCCTCAAGATCAGTCACTTGAGCAGTTAAACAGGAGTTCTCCTCAGAAGAGGGTTCAGGAACACTTGGAGCAGGGGCAGGATTTACCATCTCCGGACGAAATAGCCTCGGACATTCAGCTAGATCCTTGGCCATAGAGGCTAAGTTTGAAATGATTCAACCAACATCCGAGCTTAACCCCTAATCATTTTTATCACCGGGAACAGCCTCAGGGGTCCTGGGAATAGGTTTTACCGTCTGACTTTTCTTTAGAACAACAGGACGTTTTCCTTGAGAGATCCTTTTCCTTCGAGTCTCCTCAGATTCCCTTTCAGAGGATGCGTCAGACTGATATTGCTGGGCAATATCTCGAATGGCAGAGTGGGTTTCGGAATGAGATTTAACACCAGGGGAATGCTGAGTAGTGTGAGCTCCATCAACAGCTTCATCTGATTAGGAACTAGGTCATCGGGAAGTTCTTCTTGCATAGAATCAGAAACAACTCCGGCAAATGAAGGATGGGAAGAGTTGGAGGCACCACACTTTTTTTTTACTGCTGAGAGATAAACCCCGGATGGTATCCTCAAAAGGGATCAAAGACAGACGAAGCTTATCTATAGGAAAATAACAGAAAACAAAGTAGAAAGAAATCAACCAATAAAGAAATTATAGACAAACATCAAAAGATGGTACCGCAAGAGTATAATACCCTCAGGAATAACATGTCCACGACGAGAAAGGTTGGCAGTGGCAAGCATCTCCTTGGACAGAAGGGGTATAGCTTGGAAAGAAAAAGCCATACCCATAAGCAAGTTGTAGGCATTCCTGAAACTATGACTGAGACTCGCAAAGGCAGGATGTTCAGGGCCTGTATAAGATAAGGAATATAACATAAAGGCAGAAAGGAAGGAAAATAGGAGCATAAGAGAAAGATAGTTTTCACCAGCAGGCAAATGACGGAATAATAAAGAAGAAAGTGGAGTAGAATCAAAACCAGCAGAGGCTCGGAAACCAACCTGCAGCCAAAACTAGGAGGACTCCCATCTGTGACCAACGATGTCACTCCCTCCGATCAATTTTGGCCCTCGAGGCATCAAACAGTAATAGCTGGCATGGTGGTGAGAAAAGGTAAAGCAGAAGTCAATTTCTCGGGGCTCAGTGAAATGATGACCCAACACTCGAAACAAGCTAATGACAGCGAGCGGATTCACCCAAGAGGCTGGAAGTATTTGCACTGGGGTTATCCTCCAGTACAGACGTAAACGCATTATAAAAGCAGGCAAAGGTGGCCTCAGACCGACAGTGAATATCACTTCATTAAAGGGGATAGCACCCTCTGGAAGAGCGTTGATTTTGGCAGTGGGATCGGGGACACTAAATTGAACACGAGAATACCCATGGGCTATCCATAGATGATCTATCTCTGTTTGGGTTGTGACACACAGGTCTCATTTCACCGAATTATGTCACTTAGCGAGATGAGACTTTGACGTCATTAAGCGAATGAGCTTATTCTAGTTGATTTTTTTGTGCACTGAAATAAATGAAAATAATATGTATGTGTATACAAGACTAATACAATATTTTTCGGAAGCATGAGTGTTTTAGAACTTACAACATAGATTAAGATTCTGACGTCATTTAACATGTGACATGACGTCTAAAGAAAAGATTCAGTAAAATATGTTACAAGCATAGTCTTTATAAGACTTATTAGCAAACTTATTATATAGAGGGTAACTCCATGTCTCGTCACTGCAGCCACCTTTAAATCCTCCGCCTGAAAAATCTTTAAAAGAAGGGTGTGAGATAAATTCTCAGTGGATGACCTGAAGTTGTTACATAAGTTGGATAGTACATCGTAGTGAAAATTTCCTCTTAGAGTTTCTTAATCAAAAGGACATCTTCTATATGACTCGTCAGTCCTCTTCTATCTTCGATATATCGGAATGCCCCGCTAAGGCTGGATGACTCTGAAGTTCATCTGTAATCATAACTTGTGACCCGTAGGTCGAATATCATGAGTATATTACTATTATGTGACATAAATCAATTAGGAGTAGATATACTCTAAGTGAATTACTTCACAATAGATTTTGTACCATTTCTAAAAGACTACAGCCACTATAAGAGAAAATGTACCATGACAACTTAATCTTCTTATCAATTAGACGTATGGGGGCGCATATCCGATAATGTAACATTGGTCTTATTCTGTGACAGAAACACCAACCTGACTAAAGATAAAAGAGATTGGGGTCTTCGAGATTTAATTGCACCTTGCAAAAGATCACATAATTTGCCATTAAGGATAATTATTTACTCCATTTATTTACTATTTTTATTGTCATTATTATGTTAGTTATTGTTGCTTATTTATTTATTTTTTAAATCTTTTGATTCCCCAATTGGAATTTAACATATATATATATATATATATATATATATATATATATATATATATATATATATATATATATATATATATATATATATATATATTAATCATATTGACATATCAATTTGTTTGTAACAATTATTAAGGATATTTATAAAACTTTTATCAAGAAAATAAATAGTTTTCACACAAGATAAAATGAAGAATAAAAAAAAATTGATAAGCATCATCTTTTGTAAAGGATAAAATAAATGTTTCATTTGCTCCTAATTTCAATTTTTCATTCTTATATATGACATTGTCTTTATTTTTATAAAACAAAGCAACTAATGTTTTCGATTTATAGTAAATAAATCGTTCATTGCATATCTTTCCTTCAATAAGATAAGGGATTATAAAAGAGTGGGAAATAACTATTACAGTAGAGTAGGCTAACTAAAATGTGATGCTTCTTTTAAGTTCTACGAGGTTGAGCAGTAGTTTGGGATTTCCCTCTTATCTAAGAATTTTGAGGATAGGATTTAGCAAAAATAAAAACTTAAATTACTTACCCAAAACTTCTCATAATCTATCCTAACTTAAGAATAGAACACGACAAAAGTATCCTAATTTAATACTGTCAAATTACATCCAACTCAATATTGTCAAATCCTCCTCCCCTCTTTTTTTTCCAGAATTTGCAAAAATTGCATTTAACGAAAGAAAGAAAATTTAGATAAATAATATCTTCATAACTACAAAGTAAAAATCCAAATCACACTGTAAATTTGGAAATATGAAATCCTATTATTATACGTATTATCATCAATTATACATATATAAATATTTTTCCAAAATAATAAGTTAAAAATACTAACCTAAGAGGAAAAGCAACACCGCGGAGAAAGAGGAATGGCAGCAGCAATGAAGGGAAAGAGGATCACCGATGAGAAGGAGCAATAACAGTGGCTGGAGCGGTGGGAAAGAAAAAAATTCTTTTTTTTAAACGTAAGGAGAATAAGAGAAAAGAAAAAAAAGCAACTACATGACCATGGAATGATTCTGCATTAATCTGAAGCAGGACATAACGAGGAAGCAGATAGCCCCTTTTTTTAGGGATTATGTAAAAAGAAAAAGTGAATGGTGAGTTTATGTTGCGATGGACGCATTTTTTTATAGAGGAGCAGAGTGTAAGAGTGATAGTTGCTTTTACCACGTTTCTAAATTTGATTGGGCAAACGTTTTTAATCACTATGGAAGGAACGTGTCTTATCCTGTCCAAAAGAAAACTACATTATTTTATTCATTATTATATGTACTGCTATTTTATCAATATATATTTTTATTATTATTACTATGTATATATATATATATATATATATATATATATATATATATATATATATATATATATATATATATATATATATATATATATTCATTATTATTATCATTATATATCTTTTGAGTGCAATTAAATCTGAATATCCAAATCATGCTTTTTAAAATAAATCTTGAGAAAAAGAATATGGTTAGAAAAATAAATTGTAAAAAAAATGAATAAAATACACATGAACATACACAGACATATATATATCTCATATGTGGGTACGCATTTATTTATTTATTATTACTGGATATTACATGGGTGATTCGGCTAGGCCAAGAGTAGGCATCACCATTAGCATAAGGGTCTGGTACAGCAGGAACACCCGGAGACTTAGGAGCTCGTTGAGACCGAGGAGTTGCCGGAACTCTTGAAGATGAACCACCGCGGCGACCACGCCCCCGACCACGACCACGGGCACCAATATTTTGAGCAGATCGGCATTCCGATTGACCTCGAAGCCTCGTGGGGCTTTCGTCGGAAGAGTGGACAGAGACGGTTAGTTGCTGGGAAGAACCAGAATCGCTGCGAGCCATAAGAGAGAAAACAGAAAGGCAGAAGAAGAGAGGAAAAAAGAAGCAGAATCAGAAGAGAGAAAAGGAAAAATAGGAAGGGAGTTTGAAGAACTAAAAATAAAAGAAGAAGTTGAAGAGTTGGTTGCGGAACCCTAGGCAGAAAATCTTGATAACGCCAGCCAAATTCAAATTCAAAATATAACTATCGAATCGTGTGAGAACGTGGCATACACAAATACATAAAAATATATAGAAAATGGGGGGAGTTTGGGGGTATAGAACACAGAAAATACTGGGAATATTTTTCGTTAATATTCAAAGTTAATTGGAATACATGAGAAGCTAAAACAAAAAAGCAAAAATACATCATGACTCGGTCACATTGGCAGATTTCTTGGAAGAAGGATCCTCAGAAGAACCAATGATATCGGTCAAATCAGTAGGATCAGTGGCTGAAATAATCAGAGGATCAGTTTGGGAGGAAGGAGAATGATCATCCCCGGGAAGTTTGGCGTTAGCTGCCTCCTCTTGAGCTTCAGAAAGGAAGGCCTTATCTGACAATAAAGGCACTTCAGAAGAAACATTAGTCTCAGGTATGTTCTCCACAAGAAAAGCTGAAGAAATGAAATCCTCGGATTGAGCATTCTTCTCGGAAGGTATGTCAGTGATAAAATCGGAATAAGTACCAAGTAGACTAAAATCAAGATCATTCTTCAGGCTATCTCCAGGAGGCATGGGCACTTCTACCAAACTTTCTTTGAGTTCAGAACGGATGGCTTCCAAGTCATCAGCAGACAATTTCCCAGCAAGTTTTTCAACTACTATTATATAAGCTGAGCAAAAACAGAAGATGCGAGCAAAGGGCAGAGCATGTTCACGTGTCTGAGTCAACGAGTAAAAAACTTTCAGATATTCTGCGTGCCAAAAAGAACGAGCATCAACAACAGCCTGCATTTGAGCAGATAACTGTTCCTTTTCAGCAGACGCGTTTATACGCAAAGTCTGAAATTCTTTCTCTAGACTTGAAAGATCCTCTTGACAACGATCATATTTTCTTGAAAGCTCAGCGAAAGATTTCTCAGAACGGTGGCGAATCCCTTTCTCGGAGTCATATTGATCCCGAAAATAATCCCGGACTTTCGTTAGATTTATCTTCTCCTGTTCAATGAAAGAAAGTTTAGCCTTCAAATCTTCCAACTCCTGGGTATAGACATCATGATCCCGGAACAACCTATCTATATCCTCAGAAAGGATGGTAATAAAACAGGAGGCTTGACCAAGGTGACCAACAACACACATAGATTTGGCTCGGGGACTCATTTGAGAAAGAGCAGTGGCATTCTCTTCTATCCATGATCTGGAGGGATAGTTCATGGCAGAATCGCTGCGAGCCATAAGAGAGAAAACAGAAAGGCAGAAGAAGAGAGGAGAAAAGAAGCAGAATCAGAAGAGAGAAAAGGAAAAATAGGAAGGGAGTTTGAAGAACTAAAAATAAAAGAAGAAGTTGAAGAGTTGGTTGCGGAACCCTAGGCAGAAAATCTTGATAACGCCAGCCAAATTCAAATTCAAAATATAACTATCGAATCGTGTGAGAACGTGGCATACACAAATACATAAAAATATATAAAAAATGGGGGGAGTTTGGGGGTATAGAACACAGAAAATACTGGGAATATTTTTCGTTAATATTCAAAGTTAATTGGAATACATGAGAAGCTAAAACAAAAAAGAAAAAATACATCATGACTCGGTCACATTGGCAGATTTCTTGGAAGGAGGATCCTCAGAAGAACCAATGATATCGGTCAAATCAGTAGGATCAGTGGCTGAAATAATCAGAGGATCAGTTTGGGAGGAAGGAGAATGATCATCCCCGGGAAGTTTGGCGTTAGCTGCCTCCTCTTGAGCTTCAGAAAGGAAGGCCTTATCTGACAATAAAGGCACTTCAGAAGAAACATTAGTCTCAGGTATGTTCTCCACAAGAAAAGCTGAAGAAATGAAATCCTCGGATTGAGCATTCTTCTCGGAAGGTATGTCAGTGATAAAATCGGAATAAGTACCAAGTAGACTAAAATCAAGATCATTCTTCAGGCTATCTCCAGGAGGCATGGGCACTTCTACCAAACTTTCTTTGAGTTCAGAACGGATGGCTTCCAAGTCATCAGCAGACAATTTCCCAGCAAGTTTTTCAACTACTATTATATAAGCTGAGCAAAAATAGAAGATGCGAGCAAAGGGCAGAGCATGTTCACGTGTCTGAGTCAACGAGTAAAAAACTTTCAGATATTCTGCGTGCCAAAAAGAACGGAGCATCAACAACAGCCTGCATTTGAGCAGATAACTGTTCCTTTTCAGCAGACGCGTTTATACGCAAAGTCTGAAATTCTTTCTCTAGACTTGAAAGATCCTCTTGACAACGATCATATTTTCTTGAAAGCTCAGCGAAAGATTTCTCAGAACGGTGGCGAATCCCTTTCTCGGAGTCATATTGATCCTGAAAATAATCCCGGACTTTCGTTAGATTTATCTTCTCCTGTTCAATGAAAGAAAGTTTAGCCTTCAAATCTTCCAACTCCTGGGTATAGACATCATGATCCCGGAACAACCTATCTATATCCTCAGAAAGGATGGTAATAAAACAGGAGGCTTGACCAAGGTGACCAACAACACACATAGATTTGGCTCGGGGACTCATTTGAGAAAGAGCAGTGGCATTCTCTTCTATCCATGATCTGGAGGGATAGTTCATGGCAGTTTTCAAATAAGGGGAAAAGTTGGCGGAAATTTTAGTTTCCAATGATCGGAAGTAAGTAGCTCCAGCACCATACAGAGAAATATCAGCTTTGGAAAGGGCAACATTCCTCTTAGGATCCACTGAACTAAACGGAGTGAATTGACCATCAAATGAGATAACACAGGGAAATGATTTGGAAGAACCCTCTGAAGGTCTACTAGAGAATTTTCGAGGGGTTGTTTTGGTAGATTTACCTTTAGACTTAGAGGAAGATGTTTTCAAGGAAGAAAGGGTTACGTCCCCAGAAGCTGGAAAAAGATCATCAGAGATATCGATCAAGTTAGGATCGCTAGAAGACTTTTATTTCTCTTGAAACGAGTCTGGATGGTTCACCTGGGGCTTCTTAGTGACAGGAGTATCTCCGGGAGGATAGAGGATAGGTCTTTTTGGAATAGAAGGAGCAGAGGAAGACGTAAGACGCTCACTGGCAGGAACTAAACGGGAATATTTTCCTAAATAAAAGAGGGAAAAAGTTATTCAGCGAAAAATGATAGTAAAAATACAAGAGTAAGAAAATAAAGTATTACCAGTGTTGGAAGCCATGGGAGAATCTATGGAAGATAAATGATAAAGCTGAAGATTCTCGTCGATTAAGAGCTCAGTCATATGACGCTTTGCAGGTGGCCAGGACAAAATAGTCTCCAAGTGATCTTTAAAAATGTGCGAGAGGCGGTCAGACGAAGGAACACATGTAGCTAGTAATAAGAACGCCAACAGAAAATCAGATAACAAAAATGTTATGGCCAAACATCAAGAAAAAGGTAAAAAACTACACTCACAAGGAGGAGAATCTTGAAAATAATTAGGGATGGCCCCTTTCAAGGAAGCCGATGAACTGCTATCTAAACAATTAGGGATATCCCCACCCCAAGGGCCAGAAACCCAAAACCATTTATTTTTTCAGCCTTTGTTGGAGTTGGGAATACCGGTAATAAGGCCAGAGCGGCTACGAGGGAGCAAATAATAACATCCCCGATCTTTATTTTCGGCTGTAAAGGAATAGAGAAAATCAACTTCTTGGGGAGAAAGAAAGGAATAACCAGAATGGCAGAACAAGATGAGTAAACCATACAAGATGGACCATCCATTAGGAGCGAGCTGGGCTGGAGATATCCGCCAATGAAGAAGGAAACGAGGGATAATCAAAGAAATGGGAAAACGTACTCCATTATGCAACATCAGTTCATATGCGTCGACTTAACCATGAGGAGGCCAACACATACGACCTTGAGGATTTGGTTTATGAAGAGTAATCGAATGGGGGAATACAATTGAAGAATATTCAATTTTTTCAAGGATAAGTTGGAGTAATAAACGCTAGCCGCGAAGTCAAAGCCATCGGCACAAGTAGTCATATCAATATTAGAGAAATATCAATGGGGTTTCTTCATCGCCATCGGATAAATCAGGAGAAGTATTCGGAGAAAGGGCCATTGAACTAGAGGAAGAAGGTAAAAGTATATAGTCACTATCGAAATCCATAAGCGAAAGAAGAATGATTCAATACCTGGAAGCGAAGAGAGGATATTCAGAGTTGATCCACGCGAGAAAGGTAGACGAAGAGAAAACCCTAAGAAAAAGTGAAGAAGAAGGCGAACAAACGGAGAAACTGAAGAAGAAAATAGGGAAGAGGCAGTTATTGGGATTGGGCCGTTTATAAAGCCCATCCGGATGGAAAAGAAGAAAAGGGTTAGAAGCAAGGCAGGAAGCCCGAGAAGGGT
Organism: Pogostemon cablin; assembly: GCA_023678885.1. NCBI lineage: Eukaryota > Viridiplantae > Streptophyta > Magnoliopsida > Lamiales > Lamiaceae > Pogostemon > Pogostemon cablin. The sequence continues at coordinate 40,880,278 of CM042959.1, read as the reverse complement.
TTGACCTCGAAAACTTCCACTGCGTGTAATTTTCTGAGCTCGATGGGCTAATGTTATGGTGGAGAATACACGGCCCAAGCCATTCATAGGACAAGCCCAATAAAAAAGGCCCAGAAGGGGAGAGGCAGGAAACTCCCCTTAGACGCAGGATCAAACTGTTAGATAAACCCAGGTAAAATCACTCAATAACCCGGGTATAAGCGAAAGGATAAACCCAGGTAGTATCAAGAGTTAACCCCGGGAAATAACACCAGATCTCCCAGGGATGAGTAAACAAAACAGCTGGAAGAATATGAAGCAAAGAGAGGGCTGTGGTGGTCCATATGTCCGTTATTCTTAGATTCCTCACCAATCAATAAGGAATAAAAAGGCACAAAAAGCATCAAATTTGTTATGAGATGATTCTAGAATAATACACATGACAATCAATGATTTGAGAGAAGAATCTAGAAGCAAATAAGGGCATCTAGGCTCACTAGATCGGGGAGAATAAGTATAAATAGGAAAGATCCAAGTAAGAGGGTAGGTGGCTGCACTTTACAAAAAAGGTCAATAAAAAGTATCAAGGCTCGATAGCCAAATCTAATGCATTCTTCTTTACTTATTCTCTCTTTCATTGATCCCTCCCGTTGGACCTCGTTTGAGTCTTCGTGACAAAAACAGGTCACAACAGTAGTAGTAAGTATTTTTTGGACCCTTGAAGCAATGATGAATTTTTAAACAAAAATACTGATTTTAGAAAAATTAATTATTATAAAAAAGTTTTAATTTTTTTTTTCTGACCCTAGTTTAAAATGATTCTTGAGAGCTAAGACACTGATTTTTTCCACGCTTCTCCCTTCTCCGACGCAGTAAAAACAAAGTGGAACAGTAAAAACAAAGTGGAAGCTCTAGGATGATTCTCTCCATGAAAAATGGGGAAGAAATGAATTTTCCACTTGTTAGGACTCGGTTTATTTTTATCCACCAAATTCTATGGCTAATCAAGCCTTTGAAACTGTGTGAATAACACCTTACTGAAAAGAGTCCGAGTATTATCTATCGTGTCCAACCTAAAATATTATACACTTCTTAACTAGGGTTCAAGGAGGATAACCCTCCTTAACACCCAAGAGTGTATTTCATGTAAAAACTGAATTTACATGTTAATCCTATTTTTTTAAAATTATTCTTCAGTATATAAAAAATTACTCTTTGAAGAGCAATAACTTTAATGCAGAAAAGTAATAATTCATGTTTCAAAAGAGTAATTTTTCATATTAGGGTTTACAAAAATTTAAAGAATAATTTTTTAATTTAAAAGAAACAATTTATGTGTATAAAGAATATTTTTTTTATGTATTAAAGAGTAATATGATTTACATACACATTGTATGTAAACCCAGTTTACATTTGTGAACACAAAAAAGTAAACAAAGCCAAAGAATACGAATACACAGAAAGAATTGACGTCTCAATTCCCAAAAACGGGGGAAAGCAGAAAAATCAAACCTGATCGCCGAGAAGATCAGCAGTTTTTCACCAACAAAGAACCAGCAAGAAACACCCAAATGAGAGATTCAAAAACAAGAAAAAAGAATCTTCAATCTATATACAAAACGTAGCACTTGTGATGATTAAGGTTTTTGAAAAAATGTCTGAAAGAGATGCGCACGTGGTTAACAGAGATGGAATTTATTAGAAAAAATTTATGATGATGAATTGGGAGAAGAAACCGACAGTATATGGCTTAAACTAAGGAGTCGGCCACAGTGGTGGAGTTTTGAAAAGTTCATCACAGAACTGAATGGTAGCCTAATCGTGCCTCCCAAGTACGCGCTCAAGTCGCCGAACCCAGCAGGAACCGCTTATAGGCTGTTCGTCGTTGAGTTCATCACCCCATCGCTACTCCGTCGATCACCACATGGTCCCCGCCGGTATCTGCTCCAGTTTCCGAGTATCCCGGAGCTAGTACTGGGCATTCAAGCCCATTCTGCCCGTCCCGGCACACACTAGAAAATAGACCTGGCGGATACTTCCCATAGAGGTTGATATAACTGAACATTATTGAAGCACAGTAGTTGGATAAGTCGTTCAACTCGTCCGCATATGGACAAGCAAACTCTTTAAGAGCCGAACAACACAAGTTTGGTGGGTACTGAGGCCCCTTGCATTTGCTCGTGATAATGGTGTAGTTCTGAATCTCAAAGTTTACAGGGCAAGCTGTCACAAAACAAATAAGTGACACTATCAGTTCAGACTCGAAAACTTGGAACATCAACATGCAGCGTCGTTGCAACACAACCCTTCCAATTATCACATTCTAGGTACCTATTCCCATCATACTAGATGTTGTAGTGCAAGAGCAAAACAAAGATGAACATAACTATTGTTGGGCATTGTGCAGAAAAAAGCAAAAGATAATTGCATCATGTTGGCAAGCTTAAGTACATAATCTTCATGAAATTGTGACCCAAGCAACAAAGATTCTACACTTCAGTGAGTGCTTTGTATCAAATGACTGAATGAGTAATGCGTCCAGTCTCCGAAGAAAAAACAGAAAACACTGATGCAGAACTCAAAAAATATACATCCCTAAGCTATGATTTAGAAATAAGGACTTCAAAGTTCTACATATGTACTAGCATAAATAAACTTAGGAGCCATTTAGTTCAAATTCCGGAATGTTAATGATAATGAGAATCATTAATGAAGGTAATGAGAATGGGAATGAAGTTGATTGAAGTGTGTGGAGTAGTCATGGATCAATGAGAATTTGGATTCTCATTACCTTTATACCAAACTTGAATAATGCTAGTCTATTACCCTTTCATTCCCTTTAAGCTCCCTCAATACTCTTACCAAACACCCCCTAGGTACAGGGGTGAGCAAAATTTAGCTTAAGCAATTTAGTATGCATTTCAACGAGGTGATATTTTGACTCAGATCACCGCAGATTGTAGAGAATTTCTACTTGATGGAATTTTTTAATTCGAATGGGCAGGGGACGATCATGTATCAACCCTAAATTGCTATGAGAACAGAAAACCCAATGTTGCTAAAATTAGTGCTAAATCTTATAAAACTAATAATGATCATCAAGAGAGAGGGAGAGAGATTAACATGTACAAAATTAGGAAGTCAAAAGAGCATCTTGGATAATTAAGGAAAACCACGAGAAATTATGCTGCGTCAATTAAAAATAGTTTGAAAAGCAAACATTGCAACATTTTCTTGAAGAAGTCGATCTCTGGAAAGTTTTTCAGATATAGTATATGAAATAAGTAAGAAAGTAATTTCAGATTTCAAATTAGGATAAGTCAAGAAAAAAGCGTACGTTTCTTAGCTTGAAGGAGCCTCCTCTCAATCAAAACCGAAGATCCAGATACATCGTCTGCTTAGAAATCAAGCAAACCGATTATTAGCATTCACTGAAACCGAAACCGATGAACGCACAAATGCTAGAATTAAATTTGAAGTACATCCGGAAACCTGAGATGTAAGTGGCGGTGGAGATGGAGATAGAAAGCGAGAGACAGAGAAGAAGAATCAAACACAACTTCATCGCCATGAAATTCTCTCCCAAATCACCGTTTTACCTCATCTAATAAAGTCAGCATCTATTTCTCAAACCCTCCGATGTTGTAACTTCACTTTTTTCTTGAAATTACATTACTCTCACTATTTATAGTATATTAATATACGCTAGTATATGTGTAGGTATATATGCATTTGATTTAAATTTGTTTAAATTTTGTCTCAGCTTATTATATTCTTTTAAGGGTAAAGATTTATGTGGACATCCAGAATTTTATAAACACTGTGTACTAATCCATTTAAGTGATACTTAGACACGTGGTTTAGGTATAATAGTTTAGGGTTTATAGTTTTAAAGGTTATGATTTATATTTTAAAGTTTAGAATTTTTTTTAATAAATGATAAATTAGTAAACTTACTGATATACGGATGTCCATATTATGGATATTTAGCATCACCCTTCTTTTAAATAATACTCTTGTCAAAAAAATTAACGAATGATGATGGCCTTTCAAAAAAAACATTCATGGTAAACTTACCTTGATTAAATCAGTGGTGCAAGCTATTCCAACTTATCTCATGAGCTGTTTCGCAATTCCTGACGGGGGTTATTAACAGCATTCGAGCGGCCATCTGTAGATTCTGGTGGGGACAAAAAGATGATGAGAGACGTACACATTGAGTTAAATGGGATGAGCTTTGTCGTCCAACATGGGAGGGAGGACTTTGGTTGAGAGATTTTAGTGCATTTAATAAGGCTTTATTAGCAAAACAAGGGTGGAGATTAATTCATAATGAAAGTTCTCTTTTGGCTCGTACTCTCAAAGCTCGTTACTTTCCTCGTGGCACTTTTCGTACAGCGTCTACTGGCCATAATTCTAGTTTCATTTGGCAAAGTATTTTAAAGGGAAGAGAGGTTCTGGAGTTTGGATTGACATGGGCAGTTGGAAATGGAACCTCAATCAAGGTATGGAATGAACCATGGTTGTGGGGTGGAGAGAATAATTTTATATCTTTAGTTAGATGCCAGCTTCAGTCTCAACTTCTGGTTCGTGAATTAATATCTGATGACTTGACTACATGGAATACTGACCTGCTTCATCAATACTTCAATGATGAAGATACTTCTAGAATTTTGGCTATTCTGATCTCGCCCGACCGAAAGGATGAACTGATCTGGAGGCATGAGAAAACAGGGGTGTACTCAACTAAATCTGGATATATTGAATGGATGAAGGTGGAGAAACACTTCTATGGAAACATCATGGATCGAAAGTGGAAATGGGTATGGAGCCTGGACATTACTCCAAGAGTCAAAGTTTTCATGTAGAGAATTCTTAGAGGAATAGTCCCAACTAATGTTAATCTAATCACTCGATTCGTTAATGTGGATCCGGAATGAAGGAGATGTGGTGACATGATTGAATCTATGGAACATGTCTTTAAGGAGTGTCCTTTTGCACTACAGTATTGGAGTTTGATTAATATCATCCCTATTGATTTGAATATTCATGAAGCAATGGATGTTTGGGTGATGCGCGTAGTTGGAATTTTGTCAAAAGAGCAACAAATCTTGTTTGCAACTGTATCGTGGGCTATCTGGTTTGCAAGGAATGAACTAGTATTCCAGCAGCGTCATATATCCTCTCAGAGAGTTATTGATCTGGCTACATCCTTGATTAGTGATTTTAATGCCGCACATGTTAACCACTTGAGAACAGACCGGACGAATAGACACTGTTCATGGTTACCACCTGGTCCCAGTATAATGAAGTTAAATACAGATGCATCTTGCTGAGGTGATATTAGTGTTGGGCTTGGTTGTGTGCTTAGGAATCATGAGGGTTCGGTGATATGGGTGCAGACTGAATTAATGTATTCGGCATTATCTGTGGAAGTGGCAGAAGCCTTGGCAGTTCGTTTGGGTGTTTGTAAAGCTAGAGAGGAAGGAGTGGGGAGAATCATCATTGAAACTGATTCGCAGATCGTTTTCTTTACTCTACAATATCCTAAGTTGGATCTATCATACTTTAGTGGAGTGATTAACGAGATCTTGGATTGTTGCAAGTTTTTTCATCATGTTTCTTTTAGTTGGGTTAGACGGTCTGGGAATGTTATTGCCCGCTCTTTAGCTCATTTTGCTTTTTCTTGCACTACGTTTTTCTTTTCGCATTCTATTCCGGAAGCGATTGGTCTACATGTTCAAACTGATATCTCAGTTATTTAATTAATATATTTTATTCTTATGTAAAAAAAGAAAACATTCATGGTAGTTATCTTTTAAAATAGAAGTATATAATAACGTTATAATCATGAACATAATGAAATATTATAAGATTAAAATAGATAATAAGTCTTTACTATTAGGAAATTATTATCTTAAACTAATCTAATCCATAATAATACTCCATATCATATACTTATCGTTATGGGTTATTAAAATAACTTTTACGGAAATATGTTTACTTATCTATCCATTAACATTAAAACAGTCAAAATCGATTGCCAAACAGTTAAAACAGCATAATGAATACAACTGAAAAAACATGGTTTTAAAAAAGCTAACCGCTTAGAGCAATCTAATTTAAATTTATCAAAAAATCAATTAAACCACTCCATCATGATCACCCCTACTTTAAAATAATTTACTTTATTGCTAAATGTCATAGGACTAATTTGCTATCAAAGTAAATGTGAAAGACTTTTCCAACTATTAACCAAGAATTAGGCAATTAGCCAACATGTAATTTTACTCTATCAACTCATCTAAAACAAAGTCAAAATCATGGAAGCCACAACTCTTTCCATTTTTTTTGTAATTATTTATTCATCACCAAAACATACAAGAAATTGTGGATTCTTGAGGGTTGAACAAAGCTGGAAATGGAAATTGAATTCCAGCTCATGGATGGAGTCCAAAGGGCTTCATAAAATAGCCCCCAATACTGTTATCGTGTAAGTCTATGGTTACAGTTTTTTTTTCAACATTATACTACCAACAAGAACCTAGTAATTCACAGCCATTAGAGCGATTAGCCTCCGTCTCCCACCCGACATGGATTCTTCGTGCACCAAAGATACTCAAGGAACTGTGTTCGCAACTTTTTCTTAGGTTGATATTTTTACCATTCTTCCTAATCAACTGACAAGTTAGAAGTGTACCTATACTCTCGTCTCAAGAACTCGGTTACAGTGCTCGTTGAACACAATAGTGGAAACATGAAGCAGCTTTTCCGCATTGCATGAAGTTAGAGGTGCTTCCATTGTATACATAATCTCATGGCTGCATCTAATAGAGATGTAAGTGCAGATTCATGCATTAATGATTGTCTGGTGAGAGGCCAAAGGGATGTGCACTTCTCTCATTGCAACTCAGACAGCCATTTTGTGACAGCGGAGCCTGTACTTGAAATCCTTATCACCGCGAGCTTAACAGAAGAACCTTCGTCTCTGCAAAGATGGTCCAAACTACATTAACACTTTTCTTTTCATGAAATTATTTACTATGGGCTTTTGGTACATAAATGAATCGAAGTATAAAAAGGTCTGCCATGCTGACTTGCCTGAAATTTCGACTCCTGCATACTTTCAAGTAACTCAGCAATTTGAAGCTGCTTTAAAACTGTTGATTGTAATACCTGGAAACAAAAGAGGATTTGATTCAGCTATAGCTAAAACCTTCAGATGTGATAAGAAAATATGGTAGATTATTTACCCTTTTTGTCTTCACAAGGTCTGACTCAATACATTTGATCCTGTCCAGAGATTGCTGAATGATTTGATCCTTCTCCACTGGAATTTCAGCAGGTTTATTATTAAGTTTTTCCAAAAAACTTTCAAGTTTCTGGAGACGCTGCTCACATGGACGAACCCGGTCTTCTTCAATAGTGGAGGATCTCACAGTAACAGAGAGTGGAGCACTTGGTTCGTGGTCGTTCCTCAAATCATTGTGTGTAAAAGCATTGCACTGTCTCTTTAAATATTCAACAGGAATGTTCTGGATAAAAGCAATGAGCTTGATCGCTAAAACAGTTAATGCCCTTGAAATACAACGGAAACTTTTCTTGACAAGTTTCTCCTGGATGAAATCCAACCAGTACATAATGACAGAACCTGCCAAAATCCAAGATAAATCTTGAGCACAGTGCCCAAATAGGTGAAAAAGGCAAACTGATTTTAACTATCAAGAAGTTTCCAGTGGAAATTCTTTCTATCATTTTTATATTGCTGAGGATGCAGCCATCAGAAAATTGTTAATGTTTAATGTCAACCTTGTAGAGATAAATATATCAGTGTCCCGTTTTATCATCAAAAGAGGAAATGGAAGGCAAATATAGGCACTAAAAGATTGTATATAAAGAATTAAAAAGAATTGTCAGAATCCATCAATTTTTTGCTTATTGTTTAAAAAAAAATAAAAGGAAATCTCGTCAACATACATGAAACACTGCACAATAAGAAGATCACATTCTAGACAAACCTTTCAATCTTGGTACTACAACAGCATTCGGATTTGTTATATTTGGGTTAAGAATGGACTCATATTCCTCTCCAGTCTCATCATACCCATCTTCACCAGTTGGACTAAAACTTTCATCACAACTATAGTAGGTACATAGATCATATGTTCTGGCCTGAAAATTAACAATGTTTTCAATTCATATAAGAACAGGTAACCAACCATAATTGATCACTACCATTAAAAAATCTCAAGCAACATGAGAAGCACACATGCAAATTGATATTTGCAATGAGAGTGTAATGAACAGCAGATGAGCGAGAGACGGGAAGAAGGGTATGTAGATGTGTCGTAACTCTGTAATTATATTTATTTATTGTGCTTAGTGACCAAGTCTTGGAATTTTGTAGATTGCATATTATTGGACTCACTTCTTCGTCAACAGGGGTCAGTCTTGAAGTTGGTGAGATATCCTGCCTTGTCGGACAGCATGGATCATTGACATGTGACCATGATTCTAATCTAGGTGCATCACTGCATCTCGCCTGAAAATTTAAGATACCAAAAGGTTACTCGTGACTTTGAGATTAAGTTAAAATAAGAAGTTTTTGCATTTACTACCTTCAATGGATGGATTTGAATGCAAGAGTCACCGGCTGATTTGGCTATCTGTCTCACTAGATCTGCCTCAGCATTGTGGAGAATCTAAAAAGAGACAGGTGCTTTAATAACCTTGCAATATGCTGCAAGTCTAAGAAGAAAAAATTTGTACACATGTATACCTTCATTACTAGAGGATCATTCCATGGACCCATACTAGATCGTAGACAACCTCCCTCGATATCGCAATTGCATGATCCACCCAAAAAGTCAGGCAATTGACTGAGAAATAAGAACATTTTAGATGAAATTTATTAGGAAAACCACAAGTAAAGTGACAGAAGAGGCTAAAACCTTGGATCGATAGCTTCCAGTAGTTTCCCCAAAGACTTGGGATCCAGAACCTGTACAGATAGAATGAGTGAATCAGCTAAATTACTGCAGCAAAAGAAGTGGAAAACAATAGAGAGCAAAAGTGTGTCATGCAACTCTTTACATGTATTTTAGCAATAGTTTTTGCATCCAAAAACTTTTGTGCAGCAGGCCAAAGAAACTTGAATCCCGGTCCAGCATTAACTATGTACATGCGATGAAGTGTCTGCAAATCACGAATGTGAACAGAAGGAATATATAGTGCCTGATGCGTGAATATGTGATGCTTTCATTTTATTTATTTATTTAAAGGAATATCTGACTTAAGCATTCTGCATTCAACAAAAATGAAATACCTCTGGGTAGTAGCTATTATCAATCTTTGCCATGGAAGCCAGCAGGTTAGCAGCAGTCTTGGTGAAGTTTTTAATCCCCTGCAGTAACATTTATTTGACGTATTTGTCAGCATGGATGAAGACAACTAAAAACTTGATAAGCAATCTTTTTATCAGAAAAAATACTATTGATAATAACTTTTTAAGGAAAAACATTAAAGGGTTAAGAAACACCATTATGAAAACAGAAGGAAACAGATAATGTATTCATGGAGATAAACCAGAATTTTCAGTGATTAGTAACACACAGTGTTAAGTTATTGATGTACTAACCAGGCCTTGTACATCCAAAATTGTCGTGGTTGAACAAATCCGCCTCTTTGCAGCAATTGAACAAGCTGGGAACTTCTCATGTAGAGCCTTCTCAAACTCCTGAACATGATATTTTAAGTACCTCTCAGAATTTGTGATACGCATTAGTTTATTAGGGTGCGCTCTTCCAAGCCTTTCAATGTAAACAGGTCTTCCTTCTTTATCAACCCCATGGTATCCTTGCGGATAATACTGTAAAACTTCTTCTAGTTCCTCAAATTCAAAGTCCTGAAAATCAATAATGACCAGCAGTTAAATAACAGCATTAGATTATACAATCAGAAACCAAAACCCCATGCCAAATACATCTGTGCCCACTCCGAACTACCATTCACCTGTACATAAAAAGTAAAATTACCTCTAATACGGTGTCTGCACCATACTCCCTCCTCCAATTAAGCATTTCTTCCCACATCTGGATGGTTTTGTCAATGTTGAATTCTCTTGCTTTTAAAAATCTGCATTGCAAGTCAAACCACAAGAGCAAGAAAAACATGAGGTTCTGCTGCAGTAACAAAACACCATAGTTGAAAATAGGAGTATATCAACACCGACCCCTTAAGAAAAATCACATCTGAGTTTACATTCACGACCGTGTGCAAGCTCATGGGTCAAACAACAACAAATTGTAACATTCAATGCTCATATACATTAATTTATTATCCTGCACATATACCATTGTTGTCATACTGTATTGAAGGAATCAGCAACAGCCAGAATTCTAAATAAAAATCAGCAACAGCCAGATTTCTTTAGGCTTCATAGTACTTGAAAGGGTAAGATTTCAGGAACAATTATGAACCTACTATAAATGTTCAACCTTCCAACAATCCCACATTCTCGGGTGTAGGGCGTATAAGAGAATGGGAACTAGAAGACTGGTCAAAAAGCAGAAATTCAGATAATAGCTCACCTTAACAAAGTATGATAATCGTCATGCTTAACTGGCAGCAATTTCCTGTCGAGTAGTTTCTGCCTCATGTCACAGACAGCACTCTCCTCTCTTGCATCCCGGACGTCCTCTATAGAAACTGATGGCACTCTAAAGTGAACTTTTCTTTTTCCTCTTTTCTTAAGAGAATGGGTAAACTTGTTTGAAGCATTAAGCGCTTTTTTCCTCAAGACCCCAATTTTGGACTTCCTTCTTTCATCTTCAGAGTTCTCACAATCAGATTTCCTCTCCCTTGTTTCATCGTAGATATCATATGCTTCCAGCCCTACCATGTGAATAATCTTGTTAACGAGGAAGGAATGCGATACCAACTCAATGTTGCTTGGATATATCATCCTCTATACAGAACAGAGCAATGTATTCAACTAAAGAATAAGAGCACCACCTAATAAGCCACTCACCTGACATGGTCCAGGATGAAGAGAATAAAAGATATTTGATCCTTCAAGTTAACTGCTGGCAAACAAAATCATCAACAGCCAAGTTGCACTGCGTCAACAACGGAACAAATGTATTAAGATAAAAAAGTATATTACATAATCTGATGCAAGGAAAATTATTATGAAGTGGCCTAATCCTAATACAGGCCCATCAGTTTCATAGCACAGATCTTCAACTTAAAGTGTTCTAATATGATGAGTGGTTCACAAAACAATGAATTATGCACATACTACAAATTTAAGAGAGAGAAAAATATAGTATCATTTACACATACACGAATGCCAAACTACAAAATCATTTTATCCTCCATTTTCATCAAACAGTATCAATGATGTAGCACATAAGCTCAAACTTTAAACGGAAGCGAGTCAGTTTTCAATAAGATCTTCACTTCTTCCCCACTTAAAACCAACCTACTCGTCAACTGCACTTGGGAACAGATCTACTTGAATCCTGCAAATGCCATAAATTTAACCGACTCTCTTTATGCCACTAACTGTTTTACTGCTATTTATAACCTGAAACTATCTAAATATGACCATTATTAATATATTAAATAAAAAGAACACTCAATGTTTAATGAAAATAGCTCCAATATATTCGTCATTTATTCAAAACAACAAATTGAAAAAAAATCTTCAAATTGCAATTTAGCTTCCAACATTGTATCAACCAAAAAACAGAACGAAGGCTATCAGTGAAATTAGAGTAAACGAACAACATTTCACCCATCCATTCTCCACGAACTCTTCACAAAACGAGAAATATTAATCCAACAATGCAATTGAAACTTCCCTCAGATCTCCCCACGCGTTCGACTCCATAGGTATCAGAGATTAAAATGCAACACACAAGGGAACTCACATTAACCGCAGGGTCAGCAGGAGGTAGATCGCAACCGCAAAAGCCTCACTGCATTGATTCCTCCGGCGTTCAGTACACAGAAACTGGATCCAGGAAAAAATACGAATAGGAATTTTCCTCGATAAACAAGAATCGCGCAGTAGAGATTGAATGAAAACGAAAGATCTGATGACAATTAAATATCGTATGCGATATGGACTATGGAGCAATAGGATATAGATACAGAGTGTGTACGTATAGGTTTGTTTCTCCTTTTTCCTCTCACAAGTTGGTAAATTTTACACTCAACTTGTTGTTTAGCTTCTCTTTGCTTATTTGTCACCCCTTTTATCTCCCTTACGTATCCTTTTTTCTTTTAAAAGAAAAATTAAAACTTGGTTTATAATTAAAGTGTCATTAATTAATTTAATATTAGAATTTAATTATTTTTTTTACTGAGGAGGAAGAATAATTTTAACCTAGGTAAGTAATTGAGAAACCAAAAGGGAGGTAAAGGCGTGGCTGTAACATGGCAGTGTTGGGGGGTTTAAAAGGACGTAAAAGTGGTAGCACGCAATAGTACTTTTCTGTTGAGGTAGACCCTAGGGTTGTCCACTTCCTGTTTTTACTCCGGATACGAGGTCAATTTCTTTTTTTTTATCCATTTTACTCATTATTAATTAACTACCCTTTTCCTTTCATTAATTATTATCCACTAATGGTGTACCCCACCATTAGGGGCCCCCACCGCCCCTGTCCTGGGAATTGGTGGAAGAGGTAAATCGCAGGATGTGCCTCAAGTGGCTTATAGGGAGGGCTCACTGTTAAACTTGTGCTTGCAAGGGGCCAAATCCATGCCAAAGGCAGGATTCGAACCCCCACCCTGCAGCAACCAAGCTCAGCTGGAAGGCCTTTCCACCCTCCCCTCTACCACTTGAGTTATGCCCCGGGGGCAATTATTATCCACTAAGATCCTACATAGTGTATATTAGGTGTACTCGAGTGCAACTGTGCAAGTGTTATTCATTTTGTATACATGTTTTTTAATAATTGTATATTTTTTTCACATTAAGTTTATCATTAAAATAATTAATATTCATATGTGTATAACTTTTTATTCAATAGTGTATACATGTTGTTTAATAATTGTATATTTTTTACACTCAATTTTTTATTAAAAAACTAATAATTAAATTGTATACATTTTTGCTCATAATTGTATATGATTTTGTTTATATTTGTATATAGGTACACCCTATCTTAGGGTGCACCCGGGTGCACACTATAATTAGCCTCCTAAAGATAACTAAACTATTAATTTGTGTTTTAAATTATTTTTTTTATCGATTAGAGATTCAAAATATATAAAATTATTAATCAAGGGTCTGAATTTGTTAAATATTATCTCTTATTTTATCAAGGGCCTAAATTCAGGCCTCGAATTGAAAATTTTACATATTTCAAGTCCCTAATCAATTAAAAAAATAATTTAATCCCCGAATTAATAGTTTATCAATTTTTTCAAGTTTTGAATTGATAAAATTCATTAAGCTACTCATTGTACAAGAATATCCTCTCCTATAAAAAAAATCCAAAACAAATAAGTACCACTATTTATTAGATTTTCAAATTCAAAAATCTCAATTTCATTCCTCAACCAAATGTGTTCTTTCTGCACGAAAATTAAGAAATTGAGTATTTTAATATATAATGGGTTAAGTAATTATATATTTTAGTGTAAAGTAGATAGTTGTATTGGTGTTGTGCGTGCCCCATAAAAATATAGTAATTCCTTCGGCCGGTCCAAATGTATCAATTTTACCATTTTGGGCGTCCAATTCAAAGGTATACATATTCCTTTTTTAGTAAAAAAAGTACAATACATGGCTACCACTTCCCTCTAATACAACTACTCACTACAAATATAATAATAATACTCCTTAATCTACGCGTAAAAAGCAAACGGCTACCTTTGGATTGGCTGGAGGGAGTATTATTTATTTTGTGTGGGTCTCATCTAAAAATAGAGAAATGCAACTATTGAGTGGGATACCCGAATTGAAAATATATACTCCCTCCGTCTCATTTCAGATGGCACAATTTCCATTTTGGGTTGTCCCACAAAAGTTTGTACATTCTTATAAAAGCAAAAACTCAAATACAATCATCATTCCCCATACACTTTATTTACAAAAAACTACCATTACCTAACACACCTAACATACTTTATCATTTATTTATTCCAAAAAATACTATAATACCCCTAAAAGTTATCACTTTTCTTAATCTCCGTGTCGGAAGAGACATGCAAACTTTTGTGGGACGGAGAGAGTGTCAATTATTGTGGGACGGAGTAACTATATTAATTTAATTTTAAATTAATATACTCCTTATATCCCGCATTAATGTTACGTTTGATTTTTGCACGTAGATTAAATGTATAATATTTTAATATATAGTTGGTTGGAAAATAATTAAATAGTTTACTTTTTTCTTACATTTTGCACGTAGATTAAAGAGTATAATATTTTAATAGATATTGGGTTGATAAATACTCCCTCCGTCCCATCCTAATGGTTACATATTTCCTTTTTGGGTGTCTCATCATACTGGTTACATTTCCATTTCTAGCATATGAGACCCACACAAATTAATTCTTTCTCCATGGCCCACACATCACACTAATACACCTACCCACTTTACATTAAAATATTATTTCTCTCTCTTCAACACACATTAAAATATTATATTCATTAATTCACGTGCAAAAAGCAAACGTAACTATAAGGACGGGACGGATGGAGTATTATATTTAATGTGCAGTGAGTAATTGCATTAATGTTGTGTGTGAGCCCATGTAGAATGATTAATTGTTTTGTGTATGGATGTGGATGGGGAGGTTGGGATGGTTTAATATAGTTTTAAGAAATGTATTTTTTTAATAATTATTTATTTTAAATTTTTATTTATTTATTTAAAAATATACTTCATCCGTCCCATTGAAACGTGGACGGTTATTTTTACACGTAGATTAAGAGATATAATATTTTAATATAAAGTGAGTAGATGTATTAGTGTGATGTGTGGGCTCATGTAGAGAGAAGTAATTAATTTGTGTTGTCCCTTTCACACAAAAAAGAAGAAGAAGGAAATGCATATTTTGTAATGGACGAATCAAAATAGTAAAATGTGTATGTTCTAGTGGGACGGATGGTGTATTAAACAACCTAAGGATTTCAAATTACACATTTTGAATGAAGATTTGAAAATTCTTTTAAAATAACTAAAAAATTGTTAAATTCAAACACAACCTTATAATTGTTAGGAGTATGAATGAATTTGTTAATGTGGGTGTTTATTTCTAAAAAGAAAATAAATATTTTTGGAACGAAAACCTAAAATGAAAATTTTGATACACACGCTCTAAACGGAAAGAGTAATTTGCAAATTTTTACTTTACTCACAGATTTCAAAATCTGATCAGCTATTGTTTTGAGGATAATTTATTATTTTTAGTTAATAAATAAATTATAAAGTATTATCTCCATCCCATACCACCATTCACACCCAAAAAAATGAAATATCATTTTATCCAACAACTTCAAAAATTACTTTAATTTCAAATTTATCATCATTTTTCACACACATATCAATATTTGATAATATTTTATTACCTAAAAATATTACAATACCTTCAAAAGTCAACAAATTTGGTCAAAAAGTGCAATTTTTTTTAAACAACGTAGTACAATAAACAGGAAGCGTGGTGTAGGACGGAGGGAGTATGTTATACGTAAAAAAAATTCCAATTTATAAATTAAAGTGTATTGTTGAGATAATAGTTAAAAGTTACTTCCACTGTCCTGAATTCATCTTTATATTTACTATTTGCACGGATATTAATAAAAGTTACTGTTTGGCTTACTTTGGAGGTAGTTTGGAACTTTGAGATAATAAATAAATGATAAATTATGGTATGTGTGTTAAAAATATGATGAAAATATTGAAATTGAAGTGTGTTGGGGAGATATTAGTTATTTGTTTTTTTTCTTTTATGGAAATATGAAGTTGAAATTTAGACGAAACAAATTGGAAAGTGTGAAGTTAAAGATGAAAAGAAATGAGTATTTACTTTCATAAAAATATATGAAGTTGAAGTTGTGACGAGTTAAAGCAAACCGTGTGATGTTTAATTT
The DNA here is from genome assembly GCA_023678885.1 of Pogostemon cablin. NCBI lineage: Eukaryota > Viridiplantae > Streptophyta > Magnoliopsida > Lamiales > Lamiaceae > Pogostemon > Pogostemon cablin. Next base: position 40,864,191 of record CM042959.1, on the reverse strand, counting down.
GATAGGGATGGAAAATAAAAACAGACAGAATTGATGTGTTTTAGTCAAAGTGTATAAACGATGATACTAATTTTAAATGCGCAACATGAGTTATTTTCTTAAATTTCTATTAAGATAAATGAATAAATAACAATAATAGTGTTATTAAGTTGAAAAAATTGCCTCCAGGCATAGTTCAAGTAGTAGAGGGGAGGGTGGAAATACCTTCCAACTGAGCTTGGTTGCTGCAGGGTAGGGGGTTTGAATCCTGCCTTTGGCATGGATTTGGCCCCTTGCAAGCACAAGTTAAACAGTGAGCCTATAAGCCACTTGAGACGCATCTTGCGATTTACCTCCTCCACCAATTCTCAGGAAAGGGGCGGTGTACGGGTGGGTACACCATTTATGTTGAAAAATTAAACTATTATCGAGGAAGGAATTGATGAATGAACAAGGAATCTGGTCTGAGCTCACAGTAACGTTTTTGTCCTGTGAATATGTTAGGGGAAACAAAACAAAATAAAGTAAAATAAAATAAAATAAAATATAGGGTAGTAGGCTTTAGGGTTAGTTGGGTAGTTTATAGATGCATGGACAACACAGTAATTCACCGTTTTCGTTTTCGATATCAAACATAACTATACTCGTATACCCACACGAACGTCAAATAATAAAAATTTTCCTCCTTTACTCCCACAAAACATTTTGCATTTATTATTTTACGTTATTTGATAAAGTTATTCTTTTTTATTAATTTTAAAGGATATTATATTATTTTTAAATAATAAAAATATATAAAGTAATAATAAGTATGTGAAAAAAGAATGATAAATTTAAAATTAAAATAAAGCAATTTTTTAGATTATTGGATAAAGTAACTTTTTACTTTTTGGTGTGAGATTTTATTAGACAAACTAATGGAATAAGTGTGAGAAATTTTATGGGAGAGAGAAAGTATTTTTAAGTAAATAATGTTAACAAAATTATACTCCCTTCGTCCCACTTAAAGAGGGTCTTTTGTTTTGTATACGTGGATTAAGTAGTATTATTATTTAAAAAACACTTGTGTAAACTGTGTTTACATACGTTTATATGTAAACCCTGTTACTCTTTAGTACATGAAAAATTACTCTTTACACACATAAATTATTACTTTTTTAAATTAAAAATTTTACTCCTCAAATTCTTACGAACCTTGATTAATCTGTTACTTTTTTTACATGAAAAATTACTCTTTAAAGATATGAATTATAATTCTTCAGTATAAAAATTCTTATAAGAACAATTTTTTTTATACTAAAGAAAATTCGGTAAATCAATGTAAAATAATTTAAAGAATAATATTTTTTATTCAACTATAACTTAATTTGGTGGGGACGGAATCTACCATATCAAAATGGTAGAACCGTCCCCTTTTTTGCTGATTCTTTTATTGATTTTGGTTTTTTTCTTCTAATATTTAATTTTAGGGTATAATTATAATTATATTCTTATGATTTAAAGTATTTTTTATTCTAGTGGTTTAGGGCATCTTTTATCCTATGATTTATTATTTATCCTTATGGTTTAGGGTTAATTATAAGGGTATAATCGTAATTTTATACTTGAATTTAAGGTATATTTCACCCCTAGTTTAAGGTTTGTGTATAATTGTAATTTCATCCTTATAGTTTAAGGATTATTTCACCCCTAAAATTTAGAGTTTAGGATGTAATTGTAATTTCACCCTTACAATTTAGGATATATTTCACCCATAGTGTTTATGATAATTGTAATTTCATCCTTATGGTTTAAAATATATTTCAACCCCTATGGTTTAGGTTTATAGTATAATGATCTTTTAAATATAATAATATAAAAAAATTAATTAAAGAGAGGACCACATATTAATTAAAGGAAAACACATGTTAATTAATTAGAGGGAGTGGAGACCATAAGTTTTACCTTGATTCCACTAAAATAATTCACTTTTCAATATTATTCAAAAGAGTAATAGTTTATCTATATAAAAAATATTATTTTATGTATCAAAGAGTAATCGTGAATGAGTGCATGTGTGTACATTGTTCACACAAATGTTTGTCTTTAATGTTCTCCAACTGTCGAGGGAGTCTTATGTGACTTGGTCCACACAAACATCTTATTTTTCCAAAATTATATCTTTAGTACGTGAAAAATATTCTTTAAAGAGATTATATATTACATTTTTTAATAAAAAATATTACTTACTTAGTCCCGATAATTTTATACTCCTATTAATTATTTTTGGGTTCACACATTAATTCTATTTTGAAAAATTACTCTTTGATAGAGGAGTAAATAATTACTCTTTGAAAATTATTATTTTTTATTTAAAAGAGTAATACTTAATCTTTTAAAGAGTAATTTTTCATGTACTAAAGAGTAATCAATAAATCAAAATTTACAATAATTTAAAGATATTTTTTTATTTAAAAGAGTAAAATTTATGTCTTTAAAGAGTAGTTTCTTATATACTAAGGGATAATAATTGAATATATGAACCCAGTTTACATAAATATATGCCATTTTTTATTATGGAGTAGAAATTATTATTTTTTATTCATTCTCACGTACTCACGCATATCTCTCCCTACTATTTATATTCGGAATAGTTTTCTCTTAAGAATGCAATATTTATATTCTGTAATCTGTATTACAAAATGGATATCTACAAAATCATCAAAAACCCAAATTAGATTAGTGGAAATGGTAAAAAGTGGCCACTTTTGGATAACTGTAATTTTAAGTGGCCACAGTTGTTATACATAATTTTTTCTAGCCACTTTGAAATGAATTGGCCAAAATGCCCTTGTGGGGGACCCACTTTTCAGGTGGTTGCAGATGAGATTCCACACTTTTTTGACCCAAAGTACAGTAAAGGAATCGGATTCTTCTTTATTTCTGAATAAAGTATGGAAGTACAATACCTAATACCTAGTACTACTATGTAGGCATGTGCTCCCGCAGCTCCCCCATATCCATACAAAATAATGAGGATAATATATAGTGGAAATTGGAAAATAGGGGTGGTCGTCCAACACATATTAAAATTTTTTGTACCAGAGGTTGAGCATTTGGGAGCAAATTTCCAGTAATTTTGAAGAGAATTAAGATATTTGGGTAGCAGGTGTACAAGGTATGTTAAAACAAGTTTTATAGTTGTGATGCCCTAATTTTATAATTGTTGACATGGCTCATGAGTGTATTCTAATTATTCAACGTTTTTATAATAGAATAGAAAAAAATGTATGACTTGTAGAATAATTTTGTAACATTCAAAAGTTTTTCTCTCTTAAATCTTCACCACTCATGTTACATCTTGGTTTTTTTAATTAATCTTTTCAAATTTGTTAAACAATGGTGAGTAGGCCGAATAGATTCAGTTGCTGGGCCGAGTAGAACAACTTTTTGGGCCGAATAGAACACCCGTCGGCCGAAATGCCCAAAAAATGATCTTTTATTTTGTGAAACTTAGTAGGCCGAATAGAAGAAGTTAGTGGGCCGAGTAGAATAGCTTGGTGGGCCGAATAGAGTAACCGTTGGCCGAATAGCCCAAAAAAATTATTTAAATTTCAGAAAGTTAGTAGGCCGAATAGAAGAAGTTAGTTGGCCGAATAGAAGAAGTTAGTTTGCCGAATAGAACAACTTTGTGGGCCGAATAAAACACTCGTTGGCCGAAATGCCCAAAAAATGATCTTTTATTTTCTGAAACTTAGTAGGCCGAATAGAAGAAGTTAGTGGGCCGAATAGAATAGCTTGGTGGGCCGAATAGAGAAACCGTTGGCCGAATAGAAAAAACGTTGGTAGGCCGAATAGAAACTCAATGTTGGCCTAATAGAGCAAGTTACTAGGCCGAATAGGAGACACTTTTAGGTCGAATTGAGGAATAATTGGCCGAATAGAAGAAAAAAATACTGACACATTTTAAGGTGTGTCAAGGGTTTAGGGTTTTGTTGAAACAGTGTAGGTTTGCATACATTAATTTGTTGACTGGATAGAATACAAATTTAGTACAAATTTTCTAATGATTTAATGATGCAACTAATTATCTAATCTTTTAATGTTGATGTCATTAAAGTTGTTTTTGAAAAAATGTGCAGATGAGTTATAGAAAAGCTGGGATATGTTGGGGTGGAGCATGGGAAGGATTGCAATATATAGGTGGAGTGGTGAACTGGTTGTTCTTGCCAGAGGCCAGTTTGTGTTATAGTAGCTTGCTAAAAGAAATTCATGACATAGTGCAAGCTGATTTGGGGCATTGAGGTTATGTAGTTCATTCTCTAGTTGATTACAATGGCCGTTTGTTCAAATATAAGATAAAGAATGATGCACGTGTGGCAGAAGTGTTCAAGTGTGTTGATGATGTCGGAATGATGTACGTCACACTCTGTCCTATCACGGGTGCAGGGAGTAGTATGATTTTAGGGATGGGTTATGATTACGGAGGTGCTGGTACGAGCAATGACCCATGTACGAGGGCAAATTCTTCTGGGAGGCATGATTTTGATTTGAATGTGGAGTGTTGTCCGGCCTCAGAGATGCAGTGTGCTGGTTTTAGAGAATCTGTAGATGCAGAATCTGGTGATGTCTCTGGTGAGGGTGCGGAGGACGTAGACGGTTGTAACGATGATGATGATGACCCCGGGAATAGAACGGTGGAAGAAGGGGATCGCATACAGCATAATACTAATCAGTCTTCTAGCGAAAGCGATGATGGTGCTGAGGAGAGAAGACACCAATTGTATGAAGAAATATGTGATTACATACGTAAGAGAGGAGGGCCTAGCTTTCTTGAACCGATTAATCGTGAGTTGCGCCGTCCTGAAATGCAGTCAGAAGAGTTGCGTAGTGCACGGCCCAACACCCGTCCTTGGTTGATTCCAGGCATGCCGATTGAAGCAGAGAGAGTAGATCAGCTGACTGGCCTTGAGATTGATGCGTCTGGTGTTATTGAAAAGAACAGTGTATTTCAGACAAAAGAGAAGATCCAGACAGCAGTAGGCATGTATAACTTGCGGCACGGAGTGGAGACCTATGTTGAAAGATCTAGCACGACAAGGTACAACGTTGTATGTAACATGAAGGGTCAAACAGGCTGTCCATTTAAGTTGCACGCAAGAATGAGCTCTGGGTTGTGGAGAGTGGTTAAATTCGTCGAACATCTTGGTTGTTTAAATGATCCAGACAGATCTGCTCCTACACAGGTGTCGTCCAAAGTAATCGGTCAATATTTTGTTGCTAGGCAGTTTGATAAGGTTCATGGCCTCCGACCCAGTGCGATGATAGATGAGATCAGGACTGATTTTGGATTCAACATTAGCTACAATATAGCGTTAAAGGCGAAACACTACGCTGTTGGACACACGTACGGGGATCACGATAGCTCATACGAATTGCTCCATGCTTACATGTATCAGTTGGAATCCACAAATCCCGGTACGTACACCAGAATATCTGTCGATGAAGATGACCGTTTAAAGTTTACATTTTATGCACTTGGAGCATCGAGGCGGGGGTTTTTAGAGTCTGGTTGTCCGGTCATTATCATTGACGGCACTCATACGAAGGGTAGTCACAGAGGAACCGTGTTTGTCGCAGTCACGCATGATCCAAACCATCAGATATTTCCACTCGCCTTAGGCACTGGCGATGTTGAGAGCAACATGTCGTGGACGTGGTTTCTAGAAAGGTTACGCGAGTCCTACGGATGTCCACGAGACCTGTTGATAGTTTCTGACGGTCATGCCAGTATTGCACACGCTATTTCTACTGTGTATCCTGATGCCCATCACAGTCTATGTGGCTACCATTTAAAGCGCAGATTGGCTGGCTTTGGAAAGAATGTTTTATATACATTCCATCGTGCGATGGATGTATACCTACCGAGAGATTTTGATAAGTGAGTCAACCAACATATTACACTTTTGTAATTTTTTATACAAGAACGAGTTGGTACAATGTCTTCTTTAACCTAATTTTACCACTCCTACATTGTTATTTGCAGGCTGATGGACTTACTGAGATGTGAGACACGATCGCAGGAGTTAATGGAGTTGATTGGGTCGTGGGGATATGAGAGATGGTCAAGGGTGCATTGTCCTGTCAATAGATACGAGTTTATGACCTCAAATGCAGCTGAGTCGTATAACAATGCCATCCTTTGGGCGCGGAAGCTACCTATCTGCACAATGCTAGAGGTTTGTCGGACTACCACTGAGAGGTGGTTTTACGAACGTCGAACAGCAGCTGAACAACGGAGTACCATCCTATGCCAGCGTCTCCATGACGAACTAGTGGAACTTTCTCAATCAGCCCAAAAGCTAGAATTTTCCATGCTCATTGAAAATAAGTTTGCGATCAAGGATGCTAGTAATATATTCACTGTTGATCTGAACTACTACACCTGCACATGTCAGAAGTTCCAGAAAGAACTTGTTCCATGCATTCATGCGATGAAGGCAATCGAGTACGTAGTCATTACCTTACTTACTTGCATTGTTATAATTTTTATGTGTCTCTTACACTATACGTTGTACAGTGCTTGCGGTTTGCCAGCCAGCGGTTTTGTGTCTACAGCTTATCATAATACGAGTGTCGTGAATATGTGGCGTGGTCCAGTATTGCCTGTTCCCCACTACACTCAGTGGGACATACCCGAAGGAGTCCTGTCACAGAGGGTGAACCCCCCGCTACCACACAGACAGGCCGGTCGACCACGAATATCTCGTATAAGGTCAGGGATCGAGTCGTCCAGGAGACGTCACAAAGAACATGTGTACTCAAGATGTCGACAGCCAGGTCACAATCGTAAAAATTGTACTGGAGTGGCGTGCTCACAAGATAATCCACCTCCTCCTATCATAGATAATCCTAACCACCGCATACGTAGACAAAAAAAATGTGGGAAATGTGGTGAAATTGGTCATACACGTCTACGTTGTCCTTCTTAAACAAAATTAAAATTAACAAAGTTCATCCTGTTCTACCCGTCTCATACCCATTTATCCATATTTGTTTATTTAATTATATTTTAAACAAAATTTAATATTACTTTTTGACAATAAATTTTATTTAATAATTTAAATATATGAGTTCATATAATACAACATAATCTACCTTTAAAAAGAAAATAAAAATGAAAATTAAAATTTACTAAGTTCATCCTATTCTAGCACACTGAAAGATCGTGAAGGCAACGTGCTTACGGAAGCGCAGGATGTGATCAGGGGTGTCCCAGTTAAAGTTCCTTACTAACAGTCCCTCTATGGTTCTCAGACAGGCTGGTCCGCAACTCGAACCGTCCTCTTGCTTGAAACAATACTCTCTGGGAGCTGGTGATAGAGGGAATGTGTGCAGGACCCCGGATGAGTCAAGCTCGCGCATCAGAGATGGGATGACACGTCTGTATGGTAGAGTCTCCAGTATCCGGCGCTCCTTCATGTCGGGCTCCTCATCCCATCTATGGCGAAACGAGTCAAAACAAATGAATTTCATTTGCTTTGTAAGGACCACACATGGGTAGTAGTGCCTTGAGGTGTGGACAATGAACAATAACTGCCAAAGAAAGTTAAAAGGAATGCATACATTAGATGTAAAAACACTAGAGTCATTATAGGGGATATTATCATGTAAGTGAACCAATGGTTAGGATATAATACCATATCACAATCAATCCAGGATCTCGACCCCCTCCACACTGACAATAAACCTCGGGCGTACTGACGGAGATCTGTCAACAATTCATTAGTTATGTTGGCATATGTTGATCTATCATCCCTAAACTGACCCATGTGCTCATTCCATACTGCTTGTACTCGGACCTTACACGAGAATCATTTCATAATATTAGTCTCAAAAAATTAAATACCAATATTGCCACAGTCAATTGTAATGAATTAATTTACTTACAGAGAACTCCATGTCCATAATGCAGTAGGGGCCCACCTCCGGATGCACGTGTACACCTATGTCAGAGGGGCGCTCCGATAATAAGCGGAGGTATGCATCCAGGTGCTGAAAATCCATCGAATAAAATTAACAATTGATGACATAATGAAAATATTTACAACAATTTATATAAACACGAACTAAATATTTCTGACCTCACTTCCAAACCAAACACTGGGGTTCTCCATCTCAGTGAAAAAGGAAGCCCCTACTCTAAAACTAAGACCAACGTCGATCCTGCATTCAATAATTCATTAAAATCAATGCACATTGTTTAAAGTAATATATGATAACGTCTACACTACTGGCGTAGTACTTACTGTTCTCTGCTTGAAATAAATCTGCGGTACAGTTCCCATCGGCGCTCTCGGTCTGTCGTGGTAAATGGAGACTGTAACGCTGCAGATGGATTTCGTTGCCTCTTAGACCGCATTATACCCTCTTCATCACCCCTGGGTGTGGGGGCCATCGGGCTGAGCGCCTCCACCGGTCTAGTAGGGGAATGTCTAACCCCTGACCTCGAGCTGGTTGGCCCAGCTTCAGATATCCTGATCTGCGCAAGCTCTGATCGAAGGCGCCTAATCTCAGCCGTAAGTGCCTGTCGAAAATAATGAGCTGTTTGATGCTCAGACACAACCTGACAAGCAAGGTTGTGTAAAAACTCATCATGTTGATCCAGCCTACGAAAGACCCTTTCTTGGAAGTCCTGATCATATCCCTGGTGGGGTTGATCACCTCGGTATGCGTCCCTAGAGCCACTCCCATGAAAACCTGGGGAATCATTCATCCTATCGTCAAGAGGCTGCTGCGCGTCTGTGTCGTAACGATGTTGTTCGTCATGCTTTTTCATAAATCGAGCATGCCAGCCAGCACTCGGATCATAGGAACCGGGCTCAACATACGTCCTCTCCCCTGAAGCATATCCGCTGTGGTCAGGACTGGGAGTACAGCGAGGTTGGTAGGAATGGGGATCCCGATTTGTTATCCAAGCCGCAGCATCATCCGCCCGCTGGCCCCTCCACGCATCATCAACAGCCACACCCGTATAGTACCGCTGATCCCATGGATTACCGGTAGGATCGTATGCCCGGACAACCTTTGTGCTGGTTTTAGAGAATGACTTGGTGTACATCCCCATGATCAACCCCTCCAAAGGCTCATCCTCTATGCCAATCCAATACCCTTGTCTAAGCTCATCAGGAAGGATCATCGGAAAATCAACCACATCAAGAGCCTGATTCAAAATAAACAATTACATAAGAAACAATATAAAACATATCTGTCTTCACTAAATGGATTAATAAGTCATACCTGATCAAACAGAGTCCTATCAACTCTCTTCCATTTGCGAAAAATCCATCGCAAGCAGAGTGGCCTTAAATTCAACCTACCGTGGGGAACATGGCCATACGGTGCAGCAACGGCAGGTAGACGCTCGTACGCCCAAACCTGTCACACGTAAACCACATATGTCAGATAATTAATACAACTAAAATTGAAAATACACTATAACTTTAATATATCTACTAAAACACGTACCAGTAATGCGAATGTGCACCCGTAAAAGTGGTATCTGTACCGATCGGGATTTGCTTTAGCTGGGACTTTGGTCACAATGTCGTCCATAAAGTGCAAAAGCGTCATATAGCTGATCTGTCCCCAAGGGAATAAATCCCATCTCTGTTTATCCTCCACTAGGCACCAGACCCAGTTGTCTACTCCCACCTTGGTGACATCCGACCCAAGGAGAAAGTAGTACAACAACAGAACTTTGGCAACCTTAACTGCGTCCTCAGGGCTAACACCTATAAATCTTCGCCCTTCAAAGTTACTAGCAATCTGACTTACTAAAGGTCTCTCACCCTGACCATAAAACCTATCATATAACCCACCAGGCGGGATACCATACGTCTCATTCGGATCAAAGCCGAGTCTATCCCAAAAACAGAGTCCCATAATCCTCATGAACTCTACCCGGCTAAATCTAAGGCACACGTCTCCAACCTGAAAATACCTAGCCGTTAAATCGTCCCCCCTATGTATGATCTCACAGGTCATGAGACTGTGCAGATGAGCATTCGCGTTCCACTCATCGCTGAGATCCCAGTAATGACCAAAACATGATCTCCTAAATATCTCCTCCGCATTACCCCCAACCCTAGTTAACTGCCTACGAATGATATCCATAACGACCCCAGGTTTGCAGTAATTATGTATACTGCATTGTTGACCCTGCATGGAAGGACGCTTCCATTCACCCTGCACATATATATTTTTTTTTGCTAAATAAGACATAAATTCATAATTATGGGCAAAATAACAATAAGTTCATGAAAACCCTAAAACGAAATATTTGAACACAAACATTTACTCTATTCGGCCCAAAGTTCCTTCTATTCGGCCTACCAATTCCTCTATTCGGCCTACAGAGTTGTTCTATTCGGCCATCTCTAAATCTCTATTCGGCCAACAAAAATTTCATTAAATTTAAAAATACAAGTCTTCCAGTTTGCTCTATTCGGCCAACACTTGTTCTATTCGGCCTAAAGATTTGTTCTATTCGGCCTAAAGAAAACCTCTATTCGGCCTACCAAAATTAAAAAAGTCATTACTATACTTTGCTCTATTCGGCCTACACACTTGTTCTATTCGGCCTGAAGTATTGTTCTATTCGGCCTACTGAAAACCTCTATTCGGCCAATCAAAATTATATGTCATTGCTCATATATTTTGCTCTATTCGGCCTACACATGTTCTATTCGGCCTGAAGTATTGTTCTATTCGGCCTGAAGTATTGTTCTATTCGGCCTGAAGTATTGTTCTATTCGGCCTACACTTGTTCTATTCGGCCTGAAGTTTTGTTCTATTCGGTTGTTCTATTCGGCCTACACTTGTTCTATTCGGCCTGAAGTTTTATTCTATTCGGCCTGCAGTTTTGTTCTATTCGGCCTGAAGAATTGTTCTATTCGGCCTACTGAAAACATCTACTCAGCCAAGACAATATTTAAAAAAAACCAAAAATAAATGAACACCACTGCATTCCTACTACAGTAAAGGCCAATTCAACATCCTTACATAACATTAGAAACAGTACATTATACGTATTTAAACATGCCAATAACAATGCTTATATACATACCTGAAAATTTGTCATTTCAAGTTGATGCACTCTGGAGACCGCAAATGGAGAATTCTGGAGACCGCAAATGGAGAATTCTCCACCAAGAAATGCACTGTTCTTCACTGGGACGAATGGAGAGAAGAAGAGAGAGGGTGTTGGACGAATGGAGAGAAGAAGAGAGAGTGTGTTGGACGAAATATGAGAGAGAAAGAAAGAAAGAAACAAAGAATGAAGGGAGAGAAAAAGGTGAAAGTGATGGTATTAATGTACCCCACCAACCCACATCCAAAATCTTAAATTCAAAATTTAAAACTTCAAAAAATGTGGTCCACCCACCCCGCATTTATTGCAGTCAAAACTGACATGATGATGGCTCAATTATTTTCGTCCTTTGTGTAACAATTATGGGGGTAATTTGGGGAATCCACTTGAAAGTGGCTAGTAAAAATTGGTTTTAAGAGATGTGACTATTTTAAATTGTACTTTATAAGAAGTGGCCATTAAAAAATCGGACTCATTAGATTAATTACAAATTAATTTATAGAATAATAGTTTGACTAGAGTCATCTCTCTCTCTCCATCAATTATCAAAAAGACCATCAAAATATGGTACAATATTATGTACCTTCCTTGTCTAAAAGATGATTTAAGATTCCATTATTAGGCACATTAACATTGACCAATATACACACATCATAATTTAGTGGTCCAAAAGAAGGTCAAACTCTTTAATTTTCAATAGGGTCCAATACTTATGTAAATTAAAATAAAATAAAAAATATTAATGAAACAATTAACAAGGCAGTGTTCTGTATAGCGGGCTACAAATATTAAACTTTGTCATGTGGTGTAATAATTTGTTGTCATTGAAGAAGTCAGTGTCAGAAACTGTTTTCACTTTCATTGAATAAGATTTGTTGGAAGATTGTAAGAAAATTAAATATGTGAATTAATTGATTTTAGCATATCCAATTAAAGTGGTATTTTAATGTTACGTTGGTTTTCATTAAAGTAAGGTTGTGAGTATGTTAGGCTTTTGTAAAATGGTGTACCTCACCATTAGAGGTCCCACCGCCCCTGCCCTGGAAATTGGTGGAGGAGGTAAATCATAGAATGTGCCTCAATGGCTTATAGGGAGGGCTCACTATTAAACTTGTGCTTGCAAGAGGCCAAATTCATACCAAATGTAGGATTCGAACCCCCACCTACAGCAAGCAAACTCAGCTGAAAGACCTTTCCACCCTTCCCTCTACCACTTGAGCTATGCCTTGTGCAAAGCTTTTTTGTAAGTATACAATGGGGAAAAGGTTGGTATCTAATAAAAAGTTTGGATGATGAAGCAGAAGCACGACTACTGATCAAAGTGCCACAAGTCGTATTCCATTTTATTATAAAGTCGTCAAAGATATCATAAACAGATAAAGTGAAGAGCTGGTATATATAATTTGGTCAGTCTTATAAAAGTTGACCTGTTTTATTACTCTTTCAAGTTAAATTTCATATTTACGTTTTCGTTCTATATAAAATTTCACTATAAAAAAAAACCACATCAATCCTCAATTTTAAAATTACATCTTAATTATAAATTTGTCATTCTCACCTAACAACATACTTTATAATTTATTTATTACCTAAAATACTATATTATCCTTCAAAAGTCAATCAAAAAGCAATTTTTTTAAATAACGGTAAAGAATAATATGAGACAGAGAGAGTATTATTTTTTAAAATATATATTAGGTTCTGTAAATTGCGGTTTCATTTGTTTGTGATTTTTACGATTAGTTTTAGGATTTTTTAAACTGAGTCACGCCTATTTTAAATGGGGTTTTATAAAACGGCAGGCGATGTCCTGTAATATTTCATTATTGAATGACACATAGCGTTGTGAATAAATCCAATCCCTTGCACCTATGGTTTAATGGTTTACTTAGGGTATAATATCACTCTTCTCTCCTATCGTATCACTCATCCAATGAAGCGGCACAAAAAATATCACACCAAAGTGACACAGAAGATCTAAACCCTTAAAAAACATCTTTATATTACATTTTAGCGTTACATCTCGTATTGCGTACCGTTAAATGATTAACATGTATAAGTATAATAAAACATATAAAAGCTTAAACTCTTGTGGCAATGGTTGAGATTTTCTTCCTCATACACATGTCACTCATCTAATACGTATAATAAGAGATATAACACCAAATGTAACAGAAAATTCAAATTCCTAAAATCTAATCAGCAATCACCGTTTTTATATAGTATTCTTCATCTCGTTAGTTAGGGGTATTATTTTTCTCTTTTTCATTCATCTCTCGCATAAATATTTATCACATCAATTAATATTAAAATTTACCGATCATCACTTTATTAATGGATTTCGTTATTAATTCATTGATAATCAATTTAACAAAGAAATTAAAGCTTTTACAAATGAAATATTAGATCGGTAAAAAATAATGTTAGAGTGTCTTGATTAAGTATTAAACGACACTCATCTCTATCAATTTAAACTTTTAGATGAGGTGGTCATTTAACATGGTATCAGAGCTCATGATTAACAAAGGTACATGGTTCGAACTTCACCGCCACCTATTTAATGAAAAATTCCACATACAAGTCTTGAAGTAAAAAGTTAACGGCCTGCACATGAAGAGTACATGAAGGGGCGTGTTAGAGAAGCAAAAAATTAACCCGCTTGCACATGAAGGGGTGAAGGGGCGTGTTGGCGTGTTAGAGAAGCAAAAAATTAACCCCGCTTGCACATGAAGGGGTGAAGGGGCGTGTTAGAGTGTTTTGATTAAGTATAGAACAATACTTCTCTCTATCAGCTTAAATTTTTAGATGAGGTAGTCATTTAACAAATATTTTTTTTTAGTGCTTATTATTGTGATTCATGATTAATTAGCCCTCAAACTATGGAACCTTATGATTTATGTACAAATTTATCACAAGAGTTTAACATTGATTGTTGTGGTTTAATGCTAATTTCAAAAAAAGCATAATTATAATTTCATCATGTTAGTTCATATAATATTGTAATTTTCAAATTCATAACTTAAAAGCTAGCTTGGTTGGAGGTAGTGGGGGAATGGAAATAGAGACATATTGATTCTTATTATTAATGCTTTGTGATTCTCATTATTGATGCTTAACTGGTGCAATGGAAATTAAAATTCCTAATAATTATCATTATTCAATAACTCCTCACCCCCCTCAATCATTTTTAATTATATAATTATATAATTCTTTATTGGTACGTACTTATTGTTATTCCGATTGTAAAATTTGTGCCAAGTTGTACTTATTTTATCAATGAATTTCTTAGAGTATGTGATTATTGATTTAAGTAGTAGAATTTGTAAAATACAGACAAATAATGCTAAGAAGGCCTCATGTGCACAATCCATGTTGTAGTGATTGAGTAAATTGGAAATAGTTCAACTCAGTATTTTGGATTCTTGTAAAAATAAATAGTGAATAGGAACAAAAAGATGAATAGAGTTTTATAATGTTTCCTGGTGTAGTTCCAAACAAAAATAAATTATTGGGTAAAAACTTATCTACTACATATGACAAATATCAAAGGTAGTTTTTTTTACTCTTTTAATTTTAATCGCTTAATATTCATTTTAGTTTTTATTTTAATCATTATTTGATTACTTTTAACACTCTCGAAAGAAAATACACAACCTAAACTGAAACCATGAAGAATTATTGAAATTGATATAAAATGATTAAAATTTAAAAGTTGAATATAACTAAATTGAAATTATTCTGCAATGATGCTGACGATTATGTAACAATGATATATAGCAAAATACCGGTTTGATTCTCTGTATGATTTTGGTGTATTATTTTTAAGTCATATTGTTGGATGAATGACACAAAAAAAATTATATCCTAAAAAGGAAAATATGAACCCTAAATTTAACGATTTGATTTTTTCTGTAATTACGCGTCAATTATATAGTTAGCGGCATAGGAGATGATGATAATGGCATGAAGCAAGATACTACAAATCACACACAACTTATCAAAAGAATTTATGATCAGTTGGTTCGTCTCAATCATTGTTCATCCCTCAAAATATGATAATATCATTATACTTGGTTCTCTGACATTATTGTTCATCTCTCAAAAAATGAAAATATTATTATAATTTAAATCTCATAAGTACAAGATAATTCAAAAAAATGATATATTTTTTTTCAATACATAATACACTTTATTTTTTTAACAACAAAAAAAGTGATATTATTGATAAAAAAAAATGAGTAATGAGATATACCTAATACAAAAGTACAACTGACTTGGAATGAAAAAATAATAAAATTCACCCAAGTCCCTATTAGTTTTTCTCCAATAAACATTACCATTCACTTGCTAAAACGATTAGTAATAATGCATACATTTTAACAGCTCTAATGAACTAACTTTAAGTCAACAACATCTCCTCGAAACTATATTCCCCTGTCCTTATTTCCACCAAGATATAAAATTAGAGTTGATAGAGGATGTATTTTTTCTTAACTAATCCAATTTCATACTCTACACTTCATATCTCCACTAATTTTCATAACATCTCATTTTCCTCTTCCAAAAACATCATTCCACATTTTTCATAACATAATATACTTTATTTATTCATAAACACGTGTATAAACCGGGTTCACGGTGTAAATCATGTGGTCCCTTCTTCTAATCCTATATACTATATGTATTGCTAGGGTGTTTAAATTAAGGGGGACCATATGGTTTATAGGTATTTATAATTTAAACTCGATTTACAAAAGAGTGACTCTTATTTATTACCTAAAAAAATAAATTACTTCAAAAAGTCAATAAAGGTAATAAAAAAGTACTCCCTCCGTCTCCTTTCAGATTGCACGTCTCTTTTGTATTTTATACTCCTTCCGTCCGGTTCTAAGGTGTCCGTTTGTTTTTTGCACGTGGATTAAGGAGTATTATTATTATATGTAAAGTGGGTAGTTGTATTAAATGGAAGTGGTGTGCTATATTGTGTACTTTTTTACTAAATAGAGGAAATTGATATTTTTGAACCGGATGACAAAAATAGTAAAATTGATATATTAAAAACGGATGGAGGGAGTAAAAGAAAAGTACAAACATAAATGAGATAGAATGAGTAACTTTTTCTTAAAGATGAACATTGTTTTTGAGACGGATAGAACCAAAATTTCTAATGGTAGTAGTATATTGCAAATCTGGAGGCACACGGGAATGAAAAGATTAGAAATGGTTGACACATAATATGTTGAGTAGTTTCAATCAGGCAGAAAAAGAGTTGCACAGCCTGGACTACAGTGGACAAAAGTACACTAACCCATCACACATTTCAGATCTTCCAAATCCTTCCTATGTTCAACATCTCATCACTCAATATCACCAATCTTCACATTTCTATTGGATTAAAATGGAATCAATGTAATCACCAATTGAATTTGGATTATGTGTGTTTTGAGTTTAAAAAATAATAGCGATCATAACTCGGTGGTTGTACGGACATGATTGATATTTAATTAATTTATTTTTTAATTTATTTTTTTACAATACCTCTCCGTCCATTCCAAAGGTTTTTATTTTACCATTTTGGGTATTCACTCCAAATGTATTAATTTTCTTGTTTTAGTAAAATGGTCCCACATGTAATTCACCACATGTACAATTATCCACTACACATAAAAAAAATAATACTCCCTCCGTCCCACCCATATTGCATCGTTTACTGTAGCTTTTGTGAGAACTTTATGCAGTCAAACGATGTAGTTTGACCGGGACGGAGGGAGTACTCATTAATTCACATGAAAAAAAATAATGACCACCTTTAAAGTAGGCGGATGGATTATCATATTCTAATTTTTTGAAATAAGAGATTTGAAAATTGATTATATTATTTAAATTGTCTGTAATTTATTTAAATAATTTGAAATTTTTTTATTAAAATATATATATATAACCTCCGGTCCGATAATAATTTTTACATTTCTAAAAATTTCGGGATACTCATACTCATATCCGTTTAAATATTAATTACCCGTATTCGTACCCGTCTCATTTTAAATTAATATTTTATTAAAACTTAGTATACTTTTATTAATTAAATATAAGGTGATTAATTATACTGTGCACCCGAGTGCACTTAAGATAGGGTACACCCACTTTAAAAAATATATACAAATATAAACAAAAATATACTATACAATTATGAACAAAAATGTATACAATTTAATTATTAATTTTTTTAATGAAAAATTGAGTGTGAAAAGATATACAATTATTAAAAAACATGTATACACTATTGAATAAAAAGTTATACACATATGGATGCTAGTTTTTTTAATGAAAAACTTAGTGTGAAAAGGTATACAGTTATTAAGAAACATGTATATAAAATGGAATAACATGTATACAAAATAGAATAAAAAGTTATACACATATGGGTGAACCCTTGCATTGGGGTACACCTAATATCAACTCATATAAGGTACCTGTATTGGACAATGAAATTAATAATTTACAAAAATAAATAAAATATTACAACAATAAAGATAAAGATTGTGTAAATGATGTTATGTATTCACGTTAAAAACAAAACAAAAAATATTACAATAAAAAATACCTTTAAAAAAATAATTTAGATATATAAAAAGACAATAAAAACGGGTCAGCCATGACCCTCTCACAATGGGGGGTGCGCACTCCGATAATAATTTTTACCTAAAAATGTGAAATAATTATTTATAACACATTGCATAAATTTTATAGAAAATGTAGAAATAGAGATGGCAATGAGTAAGGTACCCGCTTATTTTGGGATACTCATACTCATACTCGTTTAAATATTAATTACCTGTATTCGTACACGTGCCATTTTAATTAATATTTTATTAGTATACTATTATTAATTAAATATAATATAAAATCTATTATTTAATTTTGTGGTACCTTAAGAGTGTTAATATTGTACTATATATTATTATGTGCATAAATTTTGAAATAAACAAAAATAAAAAGTTTGAAGTTATAGCATGTAATAATAGAGATATCAACGGGCAGGGTAATTATATTTTTTGGGTACTTATACTCGTATCCGTTTATTAAATAATCATATATGTACCCGTCCTTTTAAAAAAAATTATTATCATACCCATACCCATCTCATTCACATTTATCAAAACTTGTGGGTAACAATAAGATAAGAAGTTTGAAAATTGATTAAATTATTTAAATAATTTGAAAAAAATTGATTAATATATATATATATATATATATATATATATATATATATATATATATATATATATATATACTACTTCCGGTCCGATAATAATTTTTAGGTATTCACGTTAAAAACAAAATAAAAGATATTACTTTTGACAATAAATTTCAATTAATAATTCAAATATATGAGTTCATATAATAAAAAATAATTTACCTTTAAAAAGAAATTTAAAAAATAATTTAAATATATAAAAAGACAATAAAATAAAATATATAAATAAAAGATAAAAATTGTACAAATGATATTATGAATTCATGTAAAATAAACTTACTTAGATATATAAATAATTAATTGACATATATATATTATGGGAGGCCAAGAAAATGAATGGATGAGATAAAATAAAATAACAAAAAAAAAATACAATGAAGATAAAGATTGTCCAAATAATATTATAAATTCACACAAAAAAATTACTTAAACATATACTCATATATTGTGGGAGGCCAAGAAAATGAGTGGATGAGATAAAATAAAAAATAAATAAATGGATGAGATGTTGTTAAAGATTGATAATTACAATCAAGGGATGGATGTTACAATAACTAATGAAGGACCAAGATTTAATATTACCAAACTAAATTAGGTAGATTAAAATGATAGAAAAAATTTTGGTCTAATTTTAATTTTTAAAGTGTGTTTTATTATATATAAATATAAGGGAAAATAGATTTTTTCGTCCGCTAACTTTAATTCATTTTGAAATTAGTCCATTAACTTTTTTAATTTTGAAATTAGTCCGTTAATTTTATAACAATTTTGAAATTAGTCCATTAACTTCATAAAATTCAACATTTTGGTCATTTGACCTGCTATGGCAGGTCATTTGAATATTTTCATCCCAATTAATCTATATCATATTTTTATTTAACCAATTTTATCTCACTTTTCATTTTTCACTTCCGTATACCAAACAAACAATATTAATCTCATTACAAAGTGGAGCAAATTTGACTAAATATTGATACTTCCTCCGTCCGCTCGTAAGAGAGTCTTTTTTCTATTTTGGTCGTCCGTTCCAAAGAGGGTCACTTCCTTTTTTACACACATGAGATCCACACACACCCACTAATACAATTAAAATATGGGATCCACACTCCCACTAATACAACTACCCACTACACATTAAATAACAATACTTCTTAATCAACATGCACAAAAGCAAAATGCCCTCTTTCGGGTGGACGGAGAGAGTATAATATAAATTCTTAGTGGAGGCTATTTTTTTTAAAATAGTGTATATATATATATATATATTTTTTTTTTTTACATATTTTTTATTTTTATTTTTTAGAATAACCTGCTAATGACCTGTTGAAACGGAAGATTTTGTTGAACTTGGTAAACATGATGGACGATTTTCAAAATTTTCAAATATAATGGACGATTTTCAAAATTCTGCAAATATAATGGACGATTTTCAAAAAGTGAAAAACTTATGAACTAAATACAAAATTGGGCAAAGTTAGCGGACAAAAAAATCTATTTTCCCTAAATATAAAAATAAGAAATTTTAGATTTGTAATTAAAGGATAGTGTTAATTTATAGTACTCAATTTAATTTAAGAATTTAAGTAGGGTAAATGTTAATGTAATAATGACAAAAAGTAGCCACTTTGACTTAAAATGAATTTTTTCTAGCCACCCATGTTAAGTGTAATTTTTTCTAGCCACTTTTTATATTTAAGACCATTTTACCCCTAAAACATTATTCAAATGCAATTTTAAATCAAAATTCAAATAAATATCCGATTGATACTCGAAATGACTTATATCCTTGATATTTTTCGGCCCAAATAGTTGTTCTATTCGGCCTAGACATATTTGCCTATTCGGCCTATACGTATTTGTCTATTCGGCCTAGACGTATTTGCCTATTCGGCCTATACGTATTTGTCTATTCGGCCTATACGTGATTAGCCTGTTCGACCTATATGTTTTCGTCTAAATAGTTTTTCTATTCGGCCTAGACGTATTTGCCTATTCGGCCTATACGTATTAGCCTATTCGGCCTATACGTATTAGCCTATTCGGCCTATATGTTCATCTAATTTTCATCGCTTTTATCACGCTTTAAAATGGTATCAGAGCCCTAGGTTTATTTATTTATGAATGGAAAATTTATTATAAACTTATATCACTTAACGAGAGGAGAGTTTCAAAGAAATATGGATCCGAACGAAAGTTCGACATCCGAGAGTGACAGGACTATTAGCCCTGTTCCAAGCTGGAGCAACCGGGACTTTTGGCCCGTTGGATATGACGAAATAAGCAGTTCTATACAACAATACTATAATGTGTTGTATAGACAATATGTAGAGAAAGAGGATGAGGAAGCCGATCTATTTTGGGAGAACCTCCATCGAAATTGGAAATTGGCGAATCTTGAGGACCTCACCAAAGAGGAACGTCTGGAAGAAATCCGCCAGACAGAGATAAATTATTCCAAGGAAATTCCGAGGAACATAGTGGAAATTCGAAGTTTCACCGAGATCCATGGACGAATCCCCAAACAAGAGCAATGAAAGAGACGACCAAACCAGGGTCCAAGAGAAATTTGCAAGCCCTACCACTTTACGCATTGGAAAGAATGACCGAGTGGAGGGAGATCGAGGCAGATAACTCTAAGATAAACCAAGATCTTAGAGAATTGCAGAATACGGTGAGATTCTTTGGAGAATATTGCCAAAGCATGTCCAAGATTATGTTCGAAATCAGCCTCAATATGGACAAGGTCGAGAAATTGCAGAACAAACAATTCGACCTCATCATGAAGTTGATAGAACAAGTAAAGTCCCTGGAAACCAAGGTGACAGGAAGAAGGCCTGGAGGAAGGTTACCACTAACCTTTGGAATAGAACCCCTTTTACACTAAAAAGGAAAAACAACGGAGGTCATAAGGCCAAAGTCCGAAAGTGAGAAGATGATTGCTATCCTTCAAGGAGACTCCACATCCTCAGATGGAAAGAGCAAATCTTGAAGATCTACAAGATCTATATGAGTCCTTCCAAGGATTATCAATTGTAGATTTAAAGATGAACGTTGAAGAGGCATCAAGTTCTCAACAACAGTCCCAGGCTCATCAGACACAATAGGATCGGAGCCAAGAAGGAATCTCTGGATCACACGGAGTCCATGGG
The DNA here is from genome assembly GCA_023678885.1 of Pogostemon cablin. Classification (NCBI taxonomy): domain Eukaryota; kingdom Viridiplantae; phylum Streptophyta; class Magnoliopsida; order Lamiales; family Lamiaceae; genus Pogostemon; species Pogostemon cablin. The sequence goes on along the minus strand of CM042959.1, from coordinate 40,842,674 downwards.
GCAAGACAAGAAGATACATTCCAACCACCAGGAAACTTCAAAATGAGGGCCATAGGAATGTCAACAGGAGCCAGCCGAGTTCGAGGATCTAATATACAAAACACCCCATATGGTCGGTCTCACCTTGAACCGATAAATCCATACAGGTCGATATTAAACCTCGACACTCTAGACTTCAAGAATAGAGAAGCCTTGATCGATGAATGGACAAATGCCATGAAGATCGCAGGTGGCGCCTTGGAGTTGAACAAAGAAGGGTTCATAAGATTCCTTACTATGAGCCTGGAAGGATCAGTAAAATGCGCCTGGGAAGAGCTCTCAGACGAAGTCAAAAAGGAGGTCATGGAAGGCGAAGATCTAGGTAATATTGTCGATCGAATGGCCAAGATATTCAAGATTCATTTCATCAGAGTAGGATACTTCGAAGGAATGGAAGAAGAAAAGAAAAAGAAGTATAGGAATGCCCTATACAGCCTAGAACTACTTGACATTTGTCACGTAGATGAGTACATCAAACTCTTCACAGAGTATAGATGGAAGTCTAAGGTCAAAGAGGAAGAAGTATTCCACCTATTCTTTGCCAAGATCCCGAGCTCATGGAGAGAAATATTGATCAAAGAGTATGAACCATGCGAAATGGATTCGATAGCAAGGAGAATGTCCTTCCTCAAAGCCACGATTGCAGAATGGTGTCATCAAGCGGCGCTACACAAGAACTACAAGAGATTAAGGGGAATCAACAAGACAGTCCCCTTATGTTGCGAAAGCAATGATCTTCCAACTATCATTGGAAGAAACCCAAAGAAGCAGAAAAGGATGAAGAAGAATCATCCTTACAATCAAAGGAGCGGAGGATGGAGATCTAGAAGACCAAGATCATTTTGGTCTAAACAAAAGGCCCGTAGCTATAAATCAGGGCAAAGATCTGGACCATCAAGATAGAGTTCAAGAAGCCAAGCCTCATCCTCAGGGTCAAACCAAAGGAGCACAGGAAGAACTCCCACAAGAAAGACGTTCCGAAGAGCGGCCACACGAATCAACGAAAGATTCAAGGATTGCAACTGCTACACGTGTGGAGCAAGAGGGCATATCTCACCAGATTGCCCGAAAAACCAGAAAAGGAGAGTACGACAGTTCGAGACAACTCCAGAAATGAAGGAAAAGTTTACTTCCAAGACCTAGTACAGGTATATCAATTCGAAGATATACCCTCGGACGAGAGCATCTATGAAGAAGAATTATTTAGCCAAGATGAATATTCCGAAGATGAGTCGGAGTGAAGAGGAAATCTTTAGGAAAGAGATGCAAGAAGATATGTCTGGATTCTTTTCCCAGACATCTATTTCTCATAAAGCCCTTATGAGAATCATGAGAGAGGATCCAAGGCTCAACCTATACGATGGATTCACTGTGGGAAAATTAGAAAAATTCTTTCCAAGTTTCAAAAAGAGAAAACACAACATCTTATACAAAGTGACCGAAGGGAAAATTGCTATCCCGATGGAGCTCACAGGAAATATGATGGAAATGCAACTGGTTCCTTATGAAGAAATCAAGAAGGAACTAAGTAAACTCCCGGAGAGAATGTCCAAGACTATGTCTTGGGTCCATATCGGAGCTATTCGGATTCTCATCAAAGCTACATTCAAAGAAGGAATCGATACACCAATCGATATTGCTGTCTTCGATAAGAGAATCAAGAGCACAAGAGAAGCATGCCTAGGAGGACTCTTGGGAAATCTATACGCAGGAAAAGTAGCATCCTACATTTATCCAAGGATCGCATACAATCTAGCAGACCGAGATTTCAACAGGGCAATTACCCTTCATCAAGATTTTAAAAACAAAGACTTGATGAAGGAAAGAAACATGCCTTACTCTATCACATACAACATCTCGTATGCCCTCTCCAACACTCATCATTCAAATCTATTCCAAATGAAGGAATATATTGAGATACCTGAAGTGTTCGAGAAAGTTGCATGTGCGACTAGGCTAGAAATAATGGAGCTACCACCAATTCACGATATGAATTTGCGGATCAAAGACAAGCCAATATGGAGCAGACAAAACAGCCTCAGATTTGAGCAAAGAAGAATTTCTTTCCAAGAAGACAGAATGTTTAGCGAAAAATGGGGAAAAAAACCAATCTTGGAGGTGATCCAAGAACCGGAAAAGTTCACAACTAAAGGTGAACTAAAATGCCCAGAAGGATGGAGAGGATTCGAAGTAATATTCGATATCACAAAAAAGGAAAACTCTATTCATTGTGATGTCCTGTATTATCTCCAACAACCAACAACAGGGAGATACCAAGGACAGCTCAAACTCGGCGATCTTGAGCTGATAATCGAAGGAGTTGCAGGAAGGTTCCCAAAACAACTAGTATTGGGATTGGAGTTTCTCGAGACTCATAAACCTTGGGAAAGACTGCAAGATGGAATGGAGTTTACGGTCAAGGGAAAAAGATACAAAGTCTACTAGTAGAGGCTCAGGGGTTTAAAACTCTGATCCACCCATGGCCACAAGTCCATTTTCGATATATATCACCGTAGGGATGATATATAAGGAATATCGTGCATAATACTTTGCGGTATACATTGATTCAGGAGCCGGTATCTGCACAACAAAGGAAGGGGTCTTCCCAGAAGACTCAGGCGAAAAACTGCCAACAGTCCTCGGAAAAGATTTCTCACAAAGGGTGTTAATCCTTAATAGAAGAATCAAGCAAGCGGAAATCATGATCGGAGGAGCAGATCGTACCCCATGGTACAAGGTGAAAACTCCACCATTATATTTTCACGACACTGGAATGGATATTCTGTTAGGAAATAATTTTCTACAGACATTCAAGCATTTTACCCAAGAAAACGCAACAAGGAGGCTTATTTTCACAACCCTTTGTGAACATAAGATCATCGCACCAAGAGTGCGTAATGCATTTCAACAAAAAATACCAATCAGATTTTGCAGCAAGCGTGGTGATGAAGGAAAACTAAGCCATCCGAAGATGAATGATAGAAGGAGATATGGCGAAGCAGTCCTTCAGATGAGAACCGAGACTAGAGGAGGATGGAAGATGGAGAAACTAAAGGAGAACACAATCCACCTTCTCAAAGCAAGCTTGGGAGAAAACCTAAAGAGAGACGTCACAATCGAAGAACAAACATCTTTGAAGGACGTCAAAAGAAAGATACAGAGGAACTTCAATGAGGATCCTTTAGCCTGGTGGGATAAGAACGAGCTCAAAGCTTCACTCAAAGTAAAAGAAGAAAAGGAGCATGAGCTCGTGAGATATAAGCCTATCCTAATGAACCAAGAGGATCGAAAGGATATACAGCTAATACTTAAGGAATATCTAGACCTTAAGTTAATATCACCAGGAGTATCTTCATACAACAGTCCAGGATTTCTAGTCCGAAATCATGGAGAAATCAAGCAGGGAAAGCCGAGGCTTGTGATCAACTACAAAGGGATCAACAACATCTTGGAGTTCGATGGATACTACATACCAAGTAGGGAACACTTGGTCAACTGTATCAAGAATGCCAAGGTATTCTCAAGTTTGACTGCAAATCCGGATTTTACCAGATTATGATGGAAGAAGGGAGCAAGAAGTTCACAGCCTTCTTCATACCACAGGGCCATTATATTTGGAATGTTATGCCTATGGGCTTGGCAAACGCACCCCAGATATACCAAAGAAAAATGGATAATCTTTTCAAAGATTATTTCTCATTCATGTTTGTCTATATGGATGACATCCTCATAGCTTCAAAGAACATGAAGGAACATTTAGCACATCTGGAAATATTTTCAGAAGTATGCCACAAAGAAGGATTGGTGCTTTCGGAAAAGAAAGCAGTAATAGCAACAAGGCAGATCGAGTTCCTTGGAGTAGAGATCGACGAATCTGAAATTATTCTACAACCACATATTGTTGAAAAGGTCCAAGGATTTCCCGGAGATTTCAAAGACAAGAAACAACTCCAAAGTTTCTTAGGAGTGGTTAACTTTGCCGGAATGTTCATCAACAATCTGGCGCAATACAGGAAGGTGTTCAGTACTTTGTTAAAAAAGGATGCTGAATTCAAATGGGATGATTCACACCGAGCAATGGTTAAACAACTAAAGGAGGTTTGCAAAAAGCTCCCCAAATTAGCCATTAAGGAGGTTTGCAAAAAGCTCCCCAAATTAGCCATTCCTAATGACGAGGATGATCTGGTACTATATACAGATGCCAGTGACCATTGGTGGGCAGCAGTGCTTACAAAATCCACGACAGAAGGAGAAAAGCCATGCAGATACTGTAGCGGGCTCTTTACGGAGAGCGAAGCAAATAGATGGCACATCAATAAAAAGGAGTTCTTCGCAGTCCGAAAGGCGTTCAAAAAATGGCCGCTATTTCTTCTCGCGAAGAAATTCATCCTTAAAATTGATAACACAAGTGTCAAAGCCTTTTTGAAAAATAAAATCGAATCTAAACCAGAAAAGGCTAGACTACAAAGATGGCAAGCAGAATGCCAATATTATGATTTTGATATTGTTATTATTAAATCTATTGATAATGTTTTGGCAGATTTCTTGACGAGAGATGGAAGGAGCTGAGATAGACTCCATCCTGACTGTTTCAAGGTACCTGATGGACAACCTTGAGTTGCTTCAGAGGGAATTCGAGAATCTTGCACTCAATGCAAGACGTGCAGGAAGAATACAAGATAGTGATCAGACCAAAGTGTCTAATCGCATACAAGACTGCATTCGAAATGGCGCAAGTCTGTTCGAAGCAACACGAGAGCCAATCCTCCGGGCTGTTGATAGCAATTGTAATCTACAAAAGGAGAGTAGTCGAGAACGGGGCTCTAAACCCGGAGCAAGAGATTCAAGTACCCTTAGCACGAGTCCTAGTCTGGAACCTCCAAAAGAGGAACCGGCCCAAGGAAAAATCGAAGACCTGGAGTCACATCTAGAGTCGACGAATCAACCCAGCACCTCTGGGGTCAAAGAGGGAGAGATCAACCTTAGGCCTATGAAAGGTACTGCTAAGATTGGTATTAACTTAGCTGATTTCTCTTATTGGCAGGAATATCAGGCCAGTTGGGAGAAATTGAACACTAGACAAGGAATCCGACCGGAAAAATGCCGGGTGGATATATCTGGGGAATATCCCCGAGTTTGGATGCGAGAAGGCTCAAATCCAATAGATGTAAAGCAGTGGTATGACTTTGGGGCACTAGCCTCGATCTATACTATTGCACCAGGTTTTCCAGAACTTGCGAAACTTCCAGAATAGCTGGGAGAAAAGGTTTTCAAGGCATGGGAGAATAACTCGACTCTATCCAGAGGCGATGTATTAGAACTGTACTTCACCAGTGTGGCCCCAGAACCAGTCAGAAAAGGCAACCACGAGGCCTTCCATTTCATCAAGCTGAGAAGACCTGATGTTTCAGCATCAAATAAGATCAAAGAATCTTCTGGAAAGGAACCAGTCTTGGTTTCTATATTTTTTGAAGAACAGATCTCTACGCGAAGAGGGCGGGGTTTGTATGCCTGCATTAAAGCAATGGTGGAGGTAAAGTTCTAATTCAAGTTCGAACATAAGTCTTTGAATGGGTCTTTCCTGTTAAACACTTTAACAGGAAAAAAGACAATGTTCGCTGAGAAGGCTTTCCAGGAAAAACAAGAACTTCTCTGGAAAAATAAGATTCCGGTGAGTAAGCAAACTCATCGGAGATATTGCAACATGGCCCACTTTGGGCAATGGACAAACAAAGTATGCACAAGTTGTTCTACCCAAACAGAACCTGAATTTGGGAAAGGAATAAGATTGGGCATAGGGATGATCAGAACTGCTGATCCAACCCCAACAAAGGAGACACGTGGAAAGAAGAGGGTAAAATCTCTTCGGGAATACCCAGGAGCCAGGAGAATCATCGGGAAATAAAGAGGACAAATGACTCTTCAAAAAAGTAAGAGCCAAATGACCTTTCTGAAAGGGTAAGAGACATGTGACCAACAGGGGTGGCCCTCAAGAAGGTATCCGATGTAAAAAAGAGGACCAGCCAGCTGTTAAAAATGGCATCCGAGGCAAGGTGACGCAAACACTGACGCAAATATGGTAACGCAAGCAGTGACGTCATATAGTATCAGGAGGTTTTGAAATCCGAATTTCAAATCCGAAGGCCTCTATAAATAAGAGTTTTGAGGAAGCAGAAGGCATCGACCATCACCCTCTGTTTTCTCTCATTCAATAAACATTGTAGTTTCTTTTCTTTCTTTGTATGAGTGTTTCTGTTCTAGCTATCATAGGTAGCTAAAGGAGTTTCTCCTCTTTTTCGGTGAGGATGAGTGTGTAATAAATTTCTCCATTCAATAAATAAATAATCTTGGGCTACTGCCCAAATTATGTAACCTTCCATTATATTCTGTAACCTTAATCTCCATATTTTTCGGCGAGAAACAGTAGCAGCATCCTGTACACACGGTGTAGGAAACGAACCAGGATTGTGCTGAAGTCCGCTGAAGGAACGGGATTGAACCATCACACTGCGGGGTGCGTGGTTGGTTGTGAGGAGCAGCTGTAAAACCTCCCGGATACCCGGTGGACTAACGGTCAAAAAAGGTACTGTTACTATTTCAAATCAGTTAATTACGAGATTAATGTTATTTAATTAATGTACGGAAGCATGATGGGCCTGATATGGTCGTAATAGAGTATGTCTATTTTAAAGAAAAAAATTGTGATGAAAAAAAAGGGTATTGAAAATCATATACGGATATCAATCGGGTAGAGGTAATAAAAAGAAATTTTTGATTTTAAAGAAGGAAAGGGTAATTTTGGAATGAATAGTATAAAGTGGCTAGAAAAAATTTATTATTATAAGAGTGGCTAGAAAAAATTCAACTTAAGGAATAGTGGCTATTTTAAAATTTTGCCGAATGTTAATTTTATGTCAAATTAATGTGTAATAGTTAAAGTATGTAAGAGAGTAGATGTGATATAAGTATGTAAGAGATATATGGAATTTATTTAACCTAGTTTTACTGAACTCCCAATTAGAAAAATGAAATAATTACAAAACCATAAGTTTGGATTAACTTCATCAATACTATAAGCACGTAGAAAAGCTAATTTTTTTATTAACTTTGTTGAATTTTGAGAGACAACATAATATTTTAAAATAATAAATATTAAAATATAAAATATATCATGTGTGTTAATATAATTGTCATAACATATTGGAGGGACAAGCTGGCCTATAATCCCCATCAACTTGCATTTTGTTGGGTTTAGGCGGATAGGGTGTCAATTCGTGCTAATGGGTTGGGTTTCGTATCGACATGATAGTGACACGACACGATAACGGCAGATCTGAAAACAACATGATAAGAATTCGTTTCGACACGACACGAACACGAAATATAACGAGTTGACACGACACGATAAGAAAATTAAAAATAAAAATATACTAATCAAAAGTATAAATTTTTTTAAGTAAATATATTTTATAATTATTAATAAGTATTTTTATTATATATTTACCTAATTTTATATTTATATCAGGTTGTTAACAGATTAATGGATCATCTGTTAATATTAATCGTGCTTAACGGGTTGACACAAACCCGACACAAACACGACAGTTTCATTATATATAAATTTATTTTTCGATAACTTGTATAAAAATATAAAATATGTTGGGTATATATGAGTTTAGATATAATACGTTCACTAGAAAATTTGACAAAAAATAATAAGAATGTAATTTGAGTTGAGCAAGAGTTTCACTCTTTCTCCTTAAAACGAAATTGTCCTACTCTGGTGCTTACGGTTCGATAGCAATCATTTTTAAGATACAACAACTCACATCTTGTAATAATATCACTACAAATTATAAGATACGACGAACCAAATTTTATTATGAACTCATCTTATAAGAGGACGACTTAAGACTACACTAAGAGTTGTTAGGATAACTCCACTTTACTCGACTTTATTGGACATCCACGACATGTGTGTTTGAGTGTATAAGAGTTTGAAAAAGCATGTTGGATTATGGAATGAGATGGTTTATTTATAGATTTCTAGACATTTTTTCCTGAATTGATTGGATTTGATTTTGAATTTAAATTCAAATGTTCTTCCAAGAAAAAAACATAATTATATATTCAACAATCACATTGTTTGATCACATCTCTTTATAACACGTTTCAATCTATTAGACATCAGCAGTACAATGTGGAAGAATAAGATTGGATGATCAACATATAAGATCAAAGGCTATGATCGTTGTTGATGTAAATTCTGGACCATTGGATCAGCTATAAGTTGAGATTAGGATTCAATGGATTATGGATAAAGATTAAGTGAAGATTTGCTGTTATCTACAAACATCAAATAGTATGCAACGTGTATATGGATTCTTTCATATATCAGTTCCTAATATATATATGTACGGTTAGGGTTCATAAGTTTCTTCATCTTCATTACGTTGTAACATTGTCATCATAAGAAGTATCTTTTCTCTTAAGAGTGGACGTAGGCATCATGCCGAACCACTATAATTCTTATCTCTTTCGTTTATTTCTGTTGATTAACCTTATGCATGAGAGATAATAAGCGTGAGCATTTGTGAGATATAAGATAATTAATAGTCTTGCATACGTTTCTTGAGAATTGACGCCGTCTGTGGAAAAGCAAGCCACGGACCATGGATGAGGGTAAAGAAAGCAGATCACAATAGTTACAACAAAGTTCGACGTCGAAAAGTTTACAGAGAAAATTAATTTCAGTTTATGGAGGATGAATATGGAAGTAATCCTTATTCAACAAGGGTTGTCAGATGATGTGAAGCCGCTGCCAACAAACCAGGCTACTGCGGTTGATGCTGTTGCAAACGCAGCAGATCAAGAACAGCAATCTAAGGCACGTAATGCAATTATCTTGTGCCTTGGTGATAAAGCCTTAAGAGAAATTTCCAAGGAAACAACAATAAGGGGGTTTGGAAGAAACTGAAAGATCTTTACATGGTGAAGAGTTTAGCTAATCGATTGTACATGAATCAGAACCTATACTCATTCCGAATGACAGAAGATAAGTCTATTCTTGATCAGTTATATGATTTTAATAAAATTATAGATGATCTAGAAAATGTTTATGTTGCCATGCAGAGTGAAGATAAGGCTCTAATACTACTTTCATCTCTTCCTAAGTCCTTTGAAGGTCTGAGAGATACCTTGCTGTTTGGGAATGTTGATTCAATTACTTTGAATCAAGTTCAGTTAGCTTTGAAGTCAAAATAGCTTCATAAGAATTCAGATACTCAAGTTATAGGGGAAGGGCTAACAGTTAAGAAACAAAATAAGTAGAATAAGAACAACAAAAGATATAGAGCTGGTAAAAAAAGCCAGATAAAAACAACCAGGGCACTCCTGCAGCGGAAGACAACAAGAATTGCTACCACTGCAACAGACCTGGACATTTCAAGAAGCAGTGCAATAAGTGAAAATCAATGGTGGCTAAGATTATTGCTGAAAGAGGAGGAAATCAGAAGTTCATGCGAATCAGGTAATAGAAAATCAAGATAATACTGATCATGATTTTGTTGAGGCGCTTTCAGTTGTTTCAGATCCCATCTCAGATGAATGGGTGATAGAGTCTGGATGTACTTTCCATATGACATTGATGAGCGTTTCCTCAACACACAATTTTAATCCCCAAGTATGAATGATATCAATTGTAGTTTCGAAGGTGACCAAGTTAAATATCGAATCCACGGGACGGATAAATATTACTTTAGTTATTTTCTAGCAATTATGACTATGTTGAGAATTATAATTGTTGGTTTGTAAACTAAGTAACAATTAAAATAGCAAATAAATAACAAGAACAAGAGAATAGTAGTTGTGATCAAATAAGATGATAGGTAGTTCGTCAGGCCATCCAGTTTCATTCGTTAATTCATACTTTCGTGTGTCGATATCCGACTCTGTCTTATGGAATATGGACGCATCGCTAGACCATGCAAATCTATTCTATAGACACAAATAGATAAGCTTTTGACACGTGTGAGTATCCTCAGAGCAAGACGTATACTTCACCTCCTTTTTTAGGTATTATCATAATCAATTATTTCTCATGCACTTAGTACTCTAACCCGATTTGATCTCCTTTTTTAGATACTATAAAGTTATACTCTTAATCCTACTTGTTAACCCGAATTCAATTCAATTAACAAACATTCATATAAGACGGTTCTAATAAAACCTCGGAATCCCTTCACTTAGAATTATAACAATAAACCCTGCTCATTAGTGAACGCACTCAATCAATAACCATGTTATGCATTCAAACTCTACACAATGATTATTGATGCACAAAACAACTATGAGTATGGATTAAAAACGCACAATCTTATATAAACTAAACCACAAGTTGTGTTGTACGGAGTATACACACGAAATACAAATCAACTCATGAAACCTTCATAACCCTAGAACTACCGAAGTGGCTCTAGCCCATGATAGATCTAGGAACAATCATGGTTAGATGGACCAATCTTACTTGAATCTCCAGCTGAACCTCTGAAAGCTCTCTTGTATTGTGTTGTTGGTGATTGGTGACTTTGTGATGATTTCCTTGACTGCATGAGCCTCCTTTTATACTTGTAATCACGTCTCTAGGGCTTGGAATGGGCTTTTCAAGTGATCCTACGCGTTTTGGCCTCGAAAATCTGGATAAGGTAATTTCCCGCATGACGGTTCGACCTCAGCAAACAGGTCGAACCACTGGCCGCAAGTCGAACCACAGGTCGAACCCACCTACTGGAAGTATTCTGCACTTGGTTCGACCTCTTGTACAGGTCGAACCACTCCCTCTTTGGTTGAACCACAGGTCGAACCGTACCACTGGATAATTTCTGCTCCTGGTTCGACCAACCGTCAGGTCGAACCCCAACGTTGTGGTCAAATCACACTTCTCGCGAACTGGTTCGATCATGGTTCGACCTGATGAGCAGGTCGAACCATTGAGTCATGGTCGAACCCTCCTTCTGCACACTTTGCAATGCTGGTTCGACCTGTAGGAGAGGTCGAACCCTCCTCCAACAGGTCGAACCCACCTCTCTCCTTGGCGGTTCGCATGGTCTCGACTTCGTCTCTTCGATTCTTGGCACTTCCACTCCAGTTTTGCAATGAAAACCACTTAAATAGCTCCACTAACATCTGATTCATGCTAATTCATAATATATATAGGTTTTTCACCTATTTCCACCTCAAAACTCTCCAAAACTAGCACAAAACATGATGCCAAACTCGTGAATTTACACACTCATCAGACATCCATGAAGAACTGGTTCACTGAGTTGCGGATGTATCAAGAGGGATCAGTGTTGCTAGGCAATGATCAAGCCTGCAAAATTGAAGGAATAGGTTCTATTAAACTTAAGATGTTTGATGGAACTATCAGACTGCTGAAAAATGTCAGGTATGTGCCAAGATTGAGAACGAATTTAATTTCTCTAGGGATGTTAGCTTCACAGGGTTATAAGTTTGAATAAGAAGGTGGTATTCTCACAGTCATGAAGAATGGTTCAGTGTTGATAAAAGAGATTAAGTACAATGATCTCTATTTTCTTGATGGTTCTGTAATTTCTAGTCAAATTAATCATACTCAAGACAATGATGATGTCCATGTATGGCATGGAAGGCTAGCTCATGTAAGTGAGAGAGTGTTGCAAGAGCTAGCAAGGCAGAACTTACTAAACATCAGTTCAACCATCAAGTTGGATCAGTGTAAGCATTGTATTCTTGGTAAGTCTAAGAGACTTAAGTTTAGTTCTGAAGAACATAATACCAAGGGCAGATTGGAATATGTTCACACTGATCTATGGAGGCCATCAAGAAATCCTACTATGGGAGGAGGAAGGTACTTCATATCCTTCATAGATGACTATTCTAGGAAGGTGTGAGTGAAGATCTTGAAGACTAATTAGGATCAAGCCTTCTCTACATTCAAATATTGACTTGTTGAGGTAGAAAATCAGACAGGTAGCAAGTTGAAGTGCTTAAGATCAGACGACGGGCTTGAGTTTGTATCAGAGGAATTTAATGCTTACTGCAGATAAGGGGATCAAGAGGCATAGGACCATACCTGAAAATCCACAACAGAATGGTGTAGCTGTGATAGGCTTTTTCTGCGCACTATAATTTAATCCTCAAGTGTAAGGATATCAATTGTAGCAGTAAGCACCCAAGTTAAATTATCGAACCCAAAAGGACAGCTAATTATTTATTTCCTAAAATTACTAAATTAATCAGAATCAAGTAACCGATATCCAGGAGTTGTGAATTTAATTATTATCTAAATAACAGAAAATTAAATAACTAATAAAATAAATCACAGAAGAAAGATTTAAGATTAATTCAAGAGAAAATCAACAGTTCTAAGGTATCAGGTATAGACCAATTAATTCGGGTTTCTAGACCTCTAATTGTTCATTCATGCAGTTTCAATGAAAATACACCGCATAACCCTGTTTTCCCATCGGATATGATCCGATTCAAAGCTAACAGTATAATCTAGTTTAAATCCTAAGGTGCGTGAATATTACCAAGCCTTATTCCTAGATACTAATCAAAGCAAGCAACAATACCTCCGGATGGTAAGCCCGACTAACAAGATATTTTCTGGAATTACTACAAGGTTCTATTCACTTCCTACTTGATTGTCTAATTGCATTGTTCCACTAAACTAATCAAGTATTTGATTAACCAGTTCATGAAATTAAAGTGCTTATAGCGGAGCTACTCTAATCCCTAACAGATAGACAATACCAATCATGAACGCACACAAGCTAACACAATAATCCAAGCATTATAGCGGATGTCATGAATATATTATGAAGACGTTACGAAGCAGATTAACATGTCTTAGTAAAATAAGTAAAATCAAAAGCTCAACTACATAAAATCCCAATCTTTGGTCTAAATCCCCAAATCAATCAAATCAATCCATCAAACCTTAAAACTGTATAAGAAATTAGCCTATGAGGTTACAAGCAACACTCATGGCTATGCAATTCATACCACAAATCAAGACAAAAGAAAATTAAAGAAAGGAATAGAAAAACCCTAGTGTTGGAGTTGTCTCAGATTCCTTCTCCGTCTCTCCGATTGACTGATCTTCCTCTTGAATAGCCCTTGAATCCCCCTTTGATGTGGATGGATGATGGGATGGATATGGATGATGGTAGATGATGGATGGTAGGGGGTAATCCCCTTGTGGAGGGTGGTGTCTCTTATGAATAATGATGTGAGATATATATAGGTGTGAGAAGGGAATGAGATAAGGAAAGAATTGTGCTCAAAGAAAGGGAATGAGATAAGGAAAGAATTGTGCTCTAAGAAATAGCTAAAATTGGCTAATTTTCGGAAATTTTCGGAAATTCCCGTTGGCAGCTGCGCAGTCTCACCGTTTCGAACATAACTTCCTCATACGGACTCCAATTTGAGTGATTTTTGCGCCAAAACGATCCTCTCTTCCGTGGCTTTCCAAAAATATATCACATGATCAATTTGGACTTCTACACGAACACAGAAAAATTATTCAAGTGGACGTGTCTTTTTCACCATTCCTTCACACTTTCACTCTTCATTCCAACTTTTAACTTTTGATCTTGTTTTACCCTTCAAAACTCAACAAAACACCTTAGTAGCATCTTAATTATGCAAGATATGAAAATCACTCAATTCTACCCAAAATCATGGCCACATTCTATCAAAAACGGTGTAATGTGAGACCTAAAATACGTGAATTCCACTCTCAACAAACCCCCAAACTTACCTGTTGCTCGTCCCGAGGTAACGACATATAAAACCAATAGAGTAATTGAGAGGAAATTTCACAACTTCACATCTAAGAAAATATAACAATTCAAAAATCATACTTCAAATACTAAGATAACCATCCATCTAAGAACATACAATTCAAATCAACTACTTCACTTTTTCGGAATGCTCATCCAAAATTCTCTTGAATAGTATTTTACGCTCATCGCTCAAGTGTGAGATATACACTTCAGGGTAAGGTGTTTACACTCAAAGTCAATTCAAACACACGCGTAACCATAAGCTTGACAATCATCTCAACTCTCGACTAAAGGGATAATTTCAACAATAGGATCACAAAGGTCTTGCATTAGGTTGTAATGTTGGCTCTTTGGTAAATGTAGGGAGTATATGGATAAGGTGACTCAATCACTAGTAGAGAATTAAAGAAGACTTACAGCTTCTCAATAATCAGCTTTACTTTCTTCTTTCTTCTTCATCGCTCTTCAATGCTTCTTGCAATTTCATTCCTCCTTCACTTTTGAACACCACATCCTTACTTGAAATTTTTTTTTTCTTCTTCCCTCTTTTCTTTTCTTTTTTTTTCTTTTTCAAATAAGGGTACCAGTTTCAGGCACTACCCTTTTCATGGGGTACCAGTTTCGGGCACTACCCCTTTATGCAACAATTTAACCACTCTCTTCAACAAATTTCATCACTTCCAACTTATTTCTCCTTATATACTTCATCACAAGACACCAACTTGATTCATTCAACTCTCTACTAGGTAGGAATTTTTTAAAGGCTAGCAAAAGGGATCAATTGGCTAATCACGTAGGCTTCCAACAAATAAGGCTTTTAGGCTCAAAAGGGTTGACTACGAATAATTTCAATAGGTAGGAAAATAATATGGCTAGTGACTAATAAAAAACAAAGATGGCCTAAGATCATTTCCTATCATCTAATTAAACACGTAGCTTCAAGCAAGATATAAAGCCAAGTTCTAGAATACGTGTGTATGAACGACACTCACAAGAATAAACTGAATCATGAAACTTGTCATGATTTCAAAAGGCTCAAATCTCACATGGCTATACGAATGAACGAGCAAACCTAATAAAGCTACTTAGCAAATCTTTCATGTACATAATCAAATTTCAAGCATCTCAACATCCAAGCACAATCTCACACTGCTTCTCAAACACAATCACACATATAATCAAGTGCCATAAAAAAATCAGAAATCATCCTAGAGAACCATAAATCGACTACACCGACACTAGGATTAACACAAAACAAACAATAAACACCACAAAACACGAAACCTGAAAAATTGCAAAAAATCGAACCCTCAATATTCTCAAATAAATCAAAAATATTAAGAATCCGCAAAAAAATCGACTCTCCAAGCAACAACACAATGTAAAAATTCTATTTCGACACTGCAAGACAAGGTATGTACGTTACCCCCCCAAACTTAGATTAAACGAAGTGAGAAACTAAGTTTGCAAAGAAATATATACCGTAGTCAAGCAACACCTAATAAAACTCCTACACCAACACAGACATATAAAAGCAATAAAACGGAAGGGACAGCCCCCAACAAGCGCTCATGTTTAACGTCGGAGAGTCACGACGGGATACCTCTTTTCAACTACTGGATCGGAGGACAGCTCTCTCGCATTCGTACCTTAAGGTACTTCTTTCCTCTCTTATTTACTTCACCAATCATCTCACCCTTCTTTGTCACTCCAACATGATCCTTTGAATTCTTTTCCTCCCATGACTGTCTTGAGTCCTTCTTGTCAATCCTCCACTCAATTGTAGGCTCAACCTGTGTAGCAAAACAAGGATCAAACAAGTTAGAATTTTCAACATCAATATAAGAATAAAAATCCGGAGGTATGTTCGGAGGCTTCAGATATGGATCATCCATCTTTACTGCAACTAAAAGATTATCAAATATCACATTAGAATTAGTAGTAGGAAAAGTAAGAGATACGTCTGGTCCTGCGATCTCCTCTACCACCTCAATGCTTTGGCTCTTTTGCTTCTCTTCCTTAGCAGTAGGCTTCATCCTCACTTCAACAGTGGACCTCTTATTCCGATTCACACTAGCATTGCCCAATGAAAATAGCTTCTCAAGATAATCAATACATGCATCATTAGACAAATTCTCAAACTCTGCATCAGAAAGGATAAAGTTCTCATCATGCACTGCGTCCACTACATCCACAGACTTGCACTGCTGCTGATCCGTGGGCCACTGCATCTCCTTATTCAAAGAAAAGACAATCTCCTTATCATCAGCCCTAAGCCTCAACTCTCCTTTGAACACATCAATCAGAGCCCTTCCAGTTGCAAGGAATGGACGCCCCAAGATCAGAGGCGCACCATCTTTTTCATCCTCCATGTCAAGTACAAGGAAATCCACAGGAAAAGTCAAATTCGACACCTTCACTAGCACATCTTCAATCACTCCCTCGGGGTATGTCAACGATCTATCTGCTAACTGTAAAGCCACAGACTAGGCTTCAACTCCCCCAAACCAAGCTTCTTGAATACCGAGAAGGGCATCAAATTTATACTGGCTCCAAGATCACATAACGCTTTCCTCACTTGTCCTTTTCCAATCTCACAAGGTATGATGAAGCTTCCAGGATCCTTTAACTTTTCAGGTAACTTCTTCTGAATCACTGAGCTACAATTTTCTGTCAAGTTCACTGTTTCCACACTGTTCAAGCTTCTCTTTCTGGAGATGAGTTCTTTAATGAATCTTGCATAGTATGGCATTGACTCCAAAGCTTCAGAAAAAGGAATATTGATTTGTATGTTCCTCATTACATCAGCAAACTTTCTGAACTTCTCATCCAAGCTTTTTGACAAGAATTTCTGAGGGAAAGGAATTGGTACCTTTGTGATCGGTAATCCCAAACTGTCTTTCTTGAATACCACTTCTGTTTCTCTCAGTTTCTTTGCTTTCTGCCACTTTTTATCAGCGATTTCCAGATCAGACTGACTCTGTACAGAATTCGGACGCGCTGGAAAACCCGGAGGACAGCTCGTTGGCTCGCTCGAGCCGAGCTGTGGAAGAACTGAGCCGAGCTGGGTTCCTCCCGAACCAGAGGACTCAACTGAACCGGTCGGAACCCCACTCGGCGGCGACTCGGCATCGGCGGGAGGCGGCTCGGCCCGAGCAGGTGGCCGAGCGGCGGTAAATTGACCCTGTCCCGTCCCTGTTTCGTCCTGCTTCTGTTCTGTATCATTCTGCATCAGTTCTGATTCATTCTGTACCAATTCTGGACCTTCGTAATGCCTTCCAGATCTCAAAGTGATCGCATTAACACTCTCCTTTGGGTTGATTTCCGTATCCGAAGGAAATTTTCCTTTCTGCAACTGCACTTGCTGCTGATTTACTGTAGTAGAGATCTGCCCTATGTTATATGACAAATTCTTCAACTGCTTGTTCACTTCCTCATTCTGTTTGGTCATATTCGAGTCCATGAGAACAATGCAGTTATTGATCTTGTTTATGTCGGCATCATTCTTCTTCATGTATCTTGCTAACACATCGTCAATACTGGACTTCCCTTCTTCAGTCTTAGCACCAGGATCAAAATTAGGAGGATATGGAACTGCATTATTCGGATTTGAATAAGAGAAGTTCTCATGCCTCTGATTCTGCCAATTGCCTCCTTGATTATTAGGACATCCCCCTTGGATATTCCTCTGGTTCAAATTACCTTGAGGGTACCTATTTCCTTGCCAATTTTGAGGAGCTCTCGAACCCTGAAGACTCTGCCCCATAGCCCAATTAGCATCCTCGACCTCTTGAAGGTTCATCACTACATCATCACTAGCAGACCCTCGGTTGCCTCCCCCATTATTACCTGATATCAGAGTAATCAGGTTCTTATTCATCTGTTCCAATTGAGCGACAACCTTATCATTCTTATCAGCTTCAGAAAATTTCTCTTCAACCTTTGCAACTTTACCAAGTATATAAGTCCCTCGGATCCTCTCAGATGGCCAATCCCTTGAGTTCAAAGAGATATCATCAAACAATTTCTCTACTGCATTGGATGTCTTGCCAAAGATTGTTCCTCCAGCAGAAGCATCAACCAACACTCTCGCTTCGTTGTCAAGGCCATTATAGAAGACACTGATGAGTTGAGACTTTTTGAATCCATGCTGAGGGCATCTCCTCAACGCATCAGTAAACCTTTCCCAAGCCTCTCCAAACGACTCATCTCTCCGCTGCTTGAATTGATTGATCTCCTGTTTCAGTAAAAGAACCTTTCCTGGTGGCATAAATCGATCCACGAACAACTGCTGCAACTCAATCCAGTTTGAGCATCTGTCTCCCTTTAGCTTATCATACCACTCCCTTGCCTTATCAACCAATGAAAACTGAAAAAGCCTCATCTTCCATCTATCATTAGTAGCATCAGCAGCTTTCACTGTATCCATGTAGCTGTTGAAACGCTTAAGATGGCCATAGGGCTCATCAAAAACGCCTCCGGCAAAGGGGTTTTTCTCCACCATATGAATCAGGGCTGGCCTTATGTCGTTCGTTTCATCAGCTTGAATGGCTCCAACTACGCCTGATCCTCCTAGATTGGTGGACTTGAATGTTTCTCGGATGACGATGTCATCCTCATCGACTCTTTCTCCCATTGATGCTGTTTCAGGTTCTGTCTCAGATTCTGATTCAAACTCCGATTCAGCCTCTTCTAGGATAGCCTGATTCTCAATCTGCACTTCTTCCTCCTCTAAAATTGCTTTAGGAGGTGCTTTGGTATTATTTGATTTTACTCTTCTTTTCCTCGCAGAAGCTTCAATTTTCGGATCAAATTCAAGATCTTGTGCTCTCGTCTTTGACCTAGTTTGCATGCAACTTCAAGAAAAATCCAAAGTAAAACAATTAAATTCCAAAGAAAATATTCTAATTAACTAAGTAATACAAGAAAATAAATAATTAAAACTGTCCCCGGCACAACGGCGCCAAAAACTTGATAGGCTTTTTCTGCGCACTATAATTTAATCCTCAAGTGTAAGGATATCAATTGTAGCAGTAAGCACCCAAGTTAAATTATCGAACCCAAAAGGACAGCTAATTATTTATTTCCTAAAATTACTAAATTAATCAGAATCAAGTAACCGATATCCAGGAGTTGTGAATTTAATTATTATCTAAATAACAGAAAATTAAATAACTAATAAAATAAATCACAGAAGAAAGATTTAAGATTAATTCAAGAGAAAATCAACAGTTCTAAGGTATCAGGTATAGACCAATTAATTCGGGTTTCTAGACCTCTAATTGTTCATTCATGCAGTTTCAATGAAAATACACCGCATAACCCTGTTTTCCCATCGGATATGATCCGATTCAAGGCTAACAGTATAATCTAGTTTAAATCCTAAGGTGCGTGAATATTACCAAGCCTTATTCCTAGATACTAATCAAAGCAAGCAACAATACCTCTGGATGGTAAGCCCGACTAACAAGATATTTTCTGGAATTACTACAAGGTTCTATTCACTTCCTACTTGATTGTCTAATTGCATTGTTCCACTAAACTAATCAAGTATTTGATTAACCAGTTCATGAAATTAAAGTGCTTATAGCGGAGCTACTCTAATCCCTAACAGATAGACAATACCAATCATGAACGCACACAAGCTAACACAATAATCCAAGCATTATAGCGGATGTCATGAATATATTATGAAGACGTTACGAAGCAGATTAACATGTCTTAGTAAAATAAGTAAAATCAAAAGCTCAACTACATAAAATCCCAATCTTTGGTCTAAATCCCCAAATCAATCAAATCAATCCATCAAACCTTAAAACTGTATAAGAAATTAGCCTATGAGGTTACAAGCAACACTCATGGCTATGCAATTCATACCACAAATCAAGACAAAAGAAAATTAAAGAAAGGAATAGAAAAACCCTAGTGTTGGAGTTGTCTCAGATTCCTTCTCCGTCTCTCCGATTGACTGATCTTCCTCTTGAATAGCCCTTGAATCCCCCTTTGATGTGGATGGATGATGGGATGGATATGGATGATGGTAGATGATGGATGGTAGGGGGTAATCCCCTTGTGGAGGGTGGTGTCTCTTATGAATAATGATGTGAGATATATATAGGTGTGAGAAGGGAATGAGATAAGGAAAGAATTGTGCTCAAAGAAAGGAAATGAGATAAGGAAAGAATTGTGCTCTAAGAAATAGCTAAAATTGGCTAATTTTCGGAAATTTTCAGAAATTCCCGTTGGCAGCTGCGCAGTCTCACCGTTTCGAACATAACTTCCTCATACGGACTCCAATTTGAGTGATTTTTGCGCCAAAACGATCCTCTCTTCCGTGGCTTTCCAAAAATATATCACATGATCAATTTGGACTTCTACACGAACACAGAAAAATTATTCAAGTGGACGTGTCTTTTTCACCATTCCTTCACACTTTCACTCTTCATTCCAACTTTTAACTTTTGATCTTGTTTTACCCTTCAAAACTCAACAAAACACCTTAGTAGCATCTTAATTATGCAAGATATGAAAATCACTCAATTCTACCCAAAATCATGGCCACATTCTATCAAAAACGGTGTAATGTGAGACCTAAAATACGTGAAATTCCACTCTCAACAAGCTGAAAGGATGAATCAGACTCTCCTTGAAAGAGTAAGATGTATGATGAGCAGTGGAGGATTCACTAAAGGGTTTTGGGGGTGAACTTGTTACTACAACTACGTACTTGATCAACCTATGCCCATCAGCAGCATTGAAGTTCAAGCCACCTGAGGAGATGTGGTCAGGATGACCTCCAAGTTACAACCATTTAAGAGTTATTGGTTGTCAAGTTTACTCTCACCTCAGGCAATATAAGTTAGAGCCAAGGGTAGTTAAGTGTGTTATGGTGGGATATCCAAAAGAAGTAAAAGGATACAAGTTATGATGTTATGAGACTAACAAGTTTCTTGTTAGTAGGGATGTTACATTCAATAAAAAGAAGATGCCATTAGTTAAGAAGATTGATGTAACATCAATAATTACAGATACATCTGTCTGAGGTGGAGCAAATAAATAAAAGGCTCCACAAGATAGAAATCAGAATAAGAATGCTGAAGAAGAAAAGAAAGCAGGATCATCTGGCTTAAAAGACACACTTAACAGCTATCAGTTGGTTAGAGATAGGTTGAGAAGATAAATAAAGACATCTGCAAGATACATAGAAGCTGATGTTGTGTCATGTGCACTATTTGTAGCTTCTGATGTAGAAGTGTATGAACCAAAAACATACACATAGGCTATATCAGGGAAAGAAAGCTATAAGTGGATGGCTTCCATGGAAGAGGAACTATTATCTCTACATAAGAACAGTACATGACAAATTGTTAAAAGGCCTAAGTCTCAGAAACTAGTGGGTTGCAAGTAGATATATAAGAAGAAACCAGTAACGAGTAAAGATGGAGGGATCAGATACAAGGTTAGGCTTGTAGCAAGAGGATTTTCACAAAATGAGGGAATGGATTACAATGAGATATTTTCTCCAGTTGTAAAACACTGCTCTATAAGAATTCTATTGGCTCTAGTAACTCAATTTGATCTTGAGTTATATCAAATGGATGTAACAACAACATTCTTACATGGAAGCTTGGAAGAGAACATCGACATGAAAATTCCTGAAGGAGTAAATATAGAGGATGCTGATATTAAGGCTTGCTTACTTTTTAAATCATTGTATGGATTGAAGTAGAGTCCAAGACAGTGGTATTTGAAGTTTGATGACTATATTATATCAAACGGGTTCAGTAGAAGTTTGCATGATAGCTGTGTATATGTTAGATGCAAGGATGGATGCTACACTTATCTACTATTGTATGTAGATGATATTTTGATAGCTTGCAAGGATCTGGCAGGTATTAGTGAAGTAAAAGAAACACTCAGACTGGAGTTTGACATGAAGAATTTGGGAGAAGTTAAGATGATTCTTGATATGCAAATAGAGAGAGACATATCAGCAGGTGAACTGAAGTTGTATCAAGAATCATATCTGGACAAAGTCTTAAAAAGATTCAATAAGGATCTTTGCAAGACCGTTTCCATACCAGTTAAACAAGGATTAAGGTTATCTTTAATTCAAGGAGCTTAAATAGATGAAGAGAAGATAGAAATAAGCAACATACCATATGCAAGTGTTGTTGGCAGCTTGATGTATGTCATGGTATGTTGTCGACCAGATTTAGCATATGTAATGAGCTTGGTTAGCAAATTCATGAGTATCCAGGTTTGCTACATTGGGATGCAGTGAAGTGGGCACTTAGATATGTGAAGGGATCAACATCAACATGTTTAAGATTTCAGAAAATAGCAACATGGGATAAGGCTGTTATTGGCTATGTTGATGCAGATTATGCAGCTAATCTTAATACTAGAAAGTCTCTCACAGGTTATGTGTTTAACTTATTTGGTACTGCAGTTAGTTGGAAGGCTACACATCAGCATATAGTGGTTCTTTCAACCACAGAAGCTGAGTTTGTTGCCCTCACTGAAGCTATCAAAGAAGGTGTTTGGTTGATCAGAATTTTGAAAGAATTTGGTGTACAGCAAGACACTATAGAAGTATATTGTGACAACCAGAATGCAATCCATCTTTCAAAGCATCAAGGGTATCATGAAAGAACCAAACATATTGATGTTAGGTTTTTAATAAGAGACATGATAGATAAGGAGTTGGTTGCTATCAAGAAGGTTAAAACATCAGAGAATACGGCTGATGCTTTCACTAAAGCCTTACCAGTTCAGAAATATGAACTGTGCAAAGGCTTGATCGGATTAAACTAAGTGGATTGGAGGTGGCTGCACCTTAAAGCAGCAATGTGGGAGAAGATAGAAGTTTGGTGTGATGATGCAAGGTCTAAGGTGGAGTATTGTCGAATATAGACTTGCATGCATCAGCAGTACAACATGGAAGAATAAGATTGGATGATCAACATATAAGATCAAAGGTTATGATCGTTGTTGATGTAAGTTTTGGAACATTGGATTAGCTATAAGTTGAGATGAGGATTCGATGGATTATGGATAAAGATTAAATGAAGATTTGATGTTATCTACAAACATCAGATAGCATGCAACGTATATATGGATTCTTTCATATATCAGTTCCTAACATATATAAGTAGGGTTAGGGTTCATAAGTTTCTTCATCTTCATTACATTGTAACATTGTCATCATAAGAAGTATCTTTTCCCTTAAGAGTGGACGTAAGCATCATGCAGAACCACTATAATTCTTGTCTCTTTCGTTTATTTCTGTTGATTAAACTTATGCGTGAGAGATAATAAGCGTGAGCGTTTGTGAGATATAAGATAATTAACAATCTTGCATATGTTTCTTGAGATATACGTGTACAATACATGTTGAGAAAAAAATTTAAAGGTCAATAAAACAGAGTATCATTGTTTGTAAGTACTTTAGATCTCCACGAATGTATAAATTAATCACAAGTCATGTTCAATAAATAGAATTGTAATTATACTCTTTCTATCTCAATTTCATCCTACCATTTGCTATAAATTTACAAATTAAAAAAAATATTTTTTTAAAAGTAATGTAATTTATAATAAATAAATAAATTATTATAATTTAATTATGTATGAAAAGAAAGAACGATAATTTTAAATTAAAATGTATTGTAGAATAATAATAATGTGTCATTTTTTTTAAAATGTAAATTTAAAATTGAGTCCAAGGATTACACCTCAAATATACATATACCCGTGAACGGAGTTTGGTAATACTCTTATTATATAATATGATATTTTTAGATTTGTATTATATTATTTTTAAAAAAAGTACAATAACAGGTCACATTGTAAAGTGAAGTCGGGATATTTTCTTTCTCCATGCTAATTATAATGTGCATCTAGGTGTGCACACATTTAAAAAAACACATACAAATATAAATAAAAATATATACGATTATGAACAAAATTGTATACAATTTAATTGTTAGTTTTTTAATAAAAAATTGAGTATAAAAAATATACAATTATTAAAAAATATTTATACACTATTGAATGAAAAAGTTATATACATATGGATGCTAGTTTTTTAATGAAAAACTTAGTGTGAAAAAAGTATACAATTATTAAGAAACATGTATACAAAATAGAATAACATGTAATATACAAAATAAAATAAAAAATTATATATCAACTCTTTTCTCCATTCAATATACCCCATATACTTCATCGGTCCCTCTTTAGTTTTCATCTTTGCTTTTACAATTAGTAGATTCAGAAAATTGTTAATTTTAAGTAATATGATATTTTTAAATACTAAATAATGAAATATATATATATATATATATATATATATATATATATTAAAATGGGTTGATATATCAATTGTTTTGATTTTATTACCATTAATGGAAGATGAAAACTTGTGTAGGATAAGAAAAAATTGAAAAAAATAAGAACTTTTTGGGTAAAGATGTACTTAATCAAAATCGACTTGAATTTCTTATTCCACTTTTCATATTTCATGTTCCATAACATAAAAAAACTATATTTTATCATTTATCAGTAAATCCTTGGGACATGTGACGTTATTTTAGGCATTGATTGTAACACGTGGCATGTATCTAAAGAGTGAAATAAGAGATGAAACAATGTGTGAAATAGGTGATCCCATTTAAACCAAAATGTTCGTGAATTATTCGAATCTCTATTTGATAAAATATTTATTTGAGCTCATCTAAGGATATTCGGCTCGAAAGCTCACGAACGTATTTATTAACTAGCTCAAAAATGGCTCACAAACGCATTCGTAAATTTTATAGTATTATGTTTAAGTATATACTATATTATTATTTATTTATTACTAATATTTAATGATTATATATTTATATTAAAAGAACACTATAAAAATATCAACTTTTTATTCACACTCCAATATATTCCTTCCATTCCACATTAAACTCCACACTTTTTATTTTCGTCCATCCCACATTAAATTTCATCACTCTTAAAGAAAACATCACATTAATCACCAACCTTAAAAATATATCTTAATTACAAATTTACCACTTTCACCTAATACACATTATATACTTTATAATTTATTTATTACCTACAAATACTACAATACCTTCCAAAAGTCAATAAAATTGATAAAGAAACAAATTTTCTTAATCTCTGTGTCTACAGTAACGGTGAACGGTAAGGAATAATATGGGATGGTGGGAGTAATACTTGCTTTTTCATATAATAACTTTATACATATTTTTTAATTAAATTAGATAAAATATTTTTCCTATTTCTTATTTTATACTCCCTCCGTCCCAGTCAAACAGCATCATTTGTTTTTTGCACGTAGATTATTATTTTATATAAAGTGGATAGGTGTATTAGAGAGATGTGATGGGTAGTGATGGACCAATAAAATTGTGCAATTTGGACGAGACGTCCAATATAGTAAAATTGTATTATTTGGGCAGGACGAAAGGAATACATTTTTTAAAAAAATATTTTTTTCATAATTTTGAAAAGAGATTTCCTAGTGGGAGAGGGAGTAAGTATGGAAGAAAGATAAGTAGCATTGAAAAGGGGCAGGAGGAGAAGGGGGTTAAGAAAAGGAAAAGAGAAACAAGAGGAATTGAAGAAGGCGACCCATCGGTGGTAATTACAGGTCGTCGGTGGAGTTGTCACTATCACGACACAGACGCTACACAACCTACGCTACCTGCCTTAGCCTACCTCTATTATTCAATTCAATTCAATTCCCCCTATTTTTGCATATACTCTCACCCCCCCCCCCCCACCCCTACCCCCCCTAAAATACACCCTCTGTGTGTGTGTTTCAGTCTTTATGCATGTTATTTTACAGCTTTTGGCAGTCTCCATGCTTCTCAATCTATGTCAAACCCCTCATCTAATTATCTTTTTACTTTTCTTTTCTCATTTTACATTTTTATAAGAGTATACTCCTTCCGTGCCATTATAAAATTTAGCTTTACATTTATTTTTTGTGAAAATGGCAAAAAGTAGTCACTATTAATTAAAAGTAATTTTAAGTGGTCACAGATGTTATATAAAATTTATTCTAGCCACTTTTTATGGAATAGACCAAAATTCCCTTGAGGGGCCCCACTTTTTTACATGTTTGAGGAATCAGATTCCTCACTTTTATGACCAAAAGTACGAAAAGTACACTAGGGAAATCTGATTCTTCCTATTTCTAAAAAAGATATCAAAGTACAACTATGTAGGCATGTGATCCCTCATGTTTGAGGAATCAGATTCCTCACTTTTATGACCAAAAGTACACTAGAGGAATCCGATTCTTCCTATTTCTGAAAAAGATGTCAAAGTACAACTATGTAGGCATGTGTTCCCTCATATGCTTACAAAAAATGAGGTATATATATAATAGCGGTCCAACCATGGTGCTGCATCATACACATATATTCATTTTCATTTGTAGGCCGAATAGAACAACTATGAAGGACGAATAGAATAAACGTTGGCCGAAAAGGCCCAAAAAATATATCCTACGATAAAAAAATAAGTAGGCCGAATAGAAGAACTCAAATTTTCACATTTAATTTTCATTTTTAAAAAAATATGTAGGCCGAATAGAAGAATTTTGGTTGGGCGAATAGAACAACCTTAAAGGCGGAATAAGAGAGACGTAGGCCGAATAGAAGAAAAACATACAGAATTTGAAAGGCATCTGAAGGTAGGCCAAATAGTGAAACAGTGTAGGGTCGAATAAAATAATACGTTGGCCGAATAGAGTACATTGTTGGCCGAATATAATACTTGCAACTAATTATGATGTCGTCATTTATATTTTCTTAAAAAATATGCAGATGAGATATAAACAAGTTGGGATGTGTTGGGGTGGATATTGGGATGGGTTACTATACAAAGGTGGACAGGTTCACTGGTTATACTTGCGGGATGACAATCTGTACTATACTAGTTGCTATTAGAAATTCATAACATAATACAAGCTGATTTGGATAATTGGGGTTATGAAGTTCATTCTCTCGTCGAGTACAGTGGTCGTATGTCTAAATATAAGATAAAGAATGTGCTCATGTGGCAGAAGTTTTCAACTGTGTTGATGTAGGAATGGTGTACGTGACACTCATTCCTGTCGCTAGCAATGCATTCGTTGAACCTCATGCACAAGGTTCAGGGCATAGTTTGGAATTAGGGTTGGTTTATAATGACGGAAGTGGTGGTCCGAGTAATGATCCATGTTCGAGGGCACAGTCTAGTGCTAGGCCTGATTTTGATTTGAATGTGGCGTACAGTCCGGCCTCAGAGATGCAGCGGTGTGGTTTTAGGGAATCTGTAGATGCTGAAGATGATGACAACTCTGGTAAGGGTGAGGATGATGTACATGCTTATAATGATGATGTTGAGCCTGGGAATAGGACTATCGAAGAAGAACATGAAAACAACGAAGATGACATACAGCAGGATTGTAATCAGTCTTCTAGCGAAAGTGATGATGGTGCTGAGGAGAGAAAAATCCAATTGTATGAAGAAGTCTGTGATTACATACGTCAGAGAGGCGGCCCTAGCTTTCTTGAACTGATTAGTCGCGACTTGTCCCGTCCTGAAATGCAGCCACAAGATTGTCAAAGTATTCGGCCCACCACCCGTCCATGGTTGATTCCAGGTATGAATACTATGTTTATTTAGAGGAAAACTAAAGTAAACTTGTACTTTGAACTAATGCACCTGATACGGTTATAGGCATTCCGGTTGTAGCTGACAGAGAAGATCAGATGACTGTCTCTGACTTTGATGCGTCTGGCATTCTTCACCAGAAAAGTGTATTTGATACCAAAAAGAAGTTGCAGACTACTGTAGGAATGTATAACTTGCAGAACAGAGTTGAGACCACTGTTGAAAGATCTAGCTCGACCAGATATAACGTGGAATGTAAGCTCAAAGGTAAAACTGGTTGTCGATTTGCGATGCACGCATGAATGAGCCTTGGGCTGTGGGGGTAGTTAAATTCGTTCAACATCACAAGTGTTTGAATGATCCAGATAGGCCCACTCCTACACAGGTGTCATCCAACGTCATCGGTCAATATTTTGCTGCTAGGCAATTTGACAAGATTACTGGGCTCCGACCCCAGGCGATGAGACAGGAGATATTGAAGAATTTTAGGTTCGACATTAGCTACAACGCGGCGTTAAAGGCAAAACACTGGGCTGTTGGACACACGTACGGGGATTACGACAGCTCATTTCATATGCTCCCTGCGTACATGTATCAGTTGGAGTTGGCAAACCCCGATACGCACACCTGTATCTCTATTGATGAAGAGGACCATTTTTGGTTTTCATTTTACGCTCTTGGAGCATCTAGGCGGGGATTTCTAGAGTTTGGTCGTCCAGTCATTGTCATAGACGGGACTCATATGAAGAGAAAGCATAAAGACATTATCTTCATCGCAGTTACGAATGATCCAAACCATCAGATATTTCCACTCGCCTTAGGGGTTGGCGACGTCGAGAGCAACATGTCGTGGACATGGTTTTTAGAAAGAATTCGAGAGGCATACGGATGTCCACGAGATCTTTTGATAGTGTCAGACGGTCATCGTAGTACCGCACATGCTATTTCTACTGTCTATCCTGATGTACATCATGATTTGTGTGGTTATCATTTAAAGAATAGGTTGGGAGGTTATGGAAAGAACGTTTTGTATAGATTTCAGAGTGCGATGGATGCATACCTATCGAGGGACTTTAACAGGTTAGTCTTCCAAATCCACTTCGTCGTAATGTCACATTTACGAATCTCATCCATTCAATGGATTTTTACAAATGTTTACCTTTCCATATTTGTTATTTTCAGCTGCATGAACTCATTGAGTGGGCACCGGTCATCGCAGAGGTTAATGAAATTACTTGGGTCGTGGGGATATGAGAAATGATCAAGGATCCATTATCCCGTGAAGCGGTACGAGTTTATGAACTCTTCGTCAGCTGAGTCATATAAGAATGCCATACTCTGGCGCGTACGCTACCTATATGTATGCTGTTAGAGATTGCAAGCACAACTACTGAGAGGTGATTTTACGAACGGCGAACTCAAGCTGAGCAAGAGTGTACCATTCTCTGCAAGCGTGTGAATGACGAGCTCGTGGAACTTTCTTCTGCTGCCAAAAAGCTACCGGTATCGAGACTCCTGGGTAATAAGTATGCAATCAGAGATGGTGATCAGCTATTCACAGTGGATTTGAACGACAGTAGTTGCACCTGTGAGAAATTCCAGAAAGAACTTATTCCATGTATTCATGCGATGAAGACAATCGAGTACGTAGTCATACCTGCTATTTTGTTGTGTCGAACATCAGAGTTTGTGATTCTTATATTATACGTTCTTCAGTACTTACAGGTTGCCAGCCAGTAGCTTCGTGTCGACCTTTTTCCATCGCACCAGTGTGTTAGGGATGTGGTCCGGTCCAGTGATGCCTGTACCACATTATAGTCAATGGGACACACCTGACAGTGTCAAGTCACAGACTGTTAACCCTCCATTACCACACAGACAGGCCGACCGACCTCGAATGTCTCGGATAAGGTCAGGTGTGGAGTCATCCAGGAGATGTCACAAAGAGCATGTTTGCTCACGCTGCCGACAGTCAGGTCACAATCGAGTAAATTGTACTGGAGCTTCATCATCACACAGCGGTCCAACTTCTCCTCCGACGGCTACCCTGAATCCCCATATACGTAGAGATAAAAAATATAGCATTTGTGGTGAAACTGGGCACACACGTCTACGTTGTCCTTTTCAATTATATCAGTAGTGTATAACTTGTAATTTTTTTCAATTATAGCAGTAGTGTATAACTTATAATTTTTATCAATTATAGCAGTAGTGTATAACTTGTAATTTTTATCAATTATAGCAGTAGTGTATAACTTATAAAAATAAAATAAAAAAGTAATTAAGTGTCCAACAGTAATCAACATGTGATCATTAGTGTTGCCATGAGTACATCATGCTGAGGTAATAATGGTACCAGCCTGAAAGATTAGGAAAGCAATATGCCTCCGGTAATGCAACATGTGATCGGGAGTGCTCAAGTTAAAGTCCCTCGTTAATAACCCGTCAAAGGTCCTGAGACATGCTGGGCCGCAACTGGATCCGTCCTCCTGTCTGTAACAAACCTCTGCCCGAGCTGGAGTCAGTGGGAAAGTGTACGAAACCCCTTGGGGGTCAATCTCGCGCAGCAAGGCTGGAATGACGTGTCTGAATGGTAGAGTCTCTGTCATCCGATGATCCCTCATGTCGGGCTCGTCATCCCACCTATGCCAGAAGGAGTCAAAACAGAAGAAGGTCATATCCTTCGTAATCAGTGCACATGGGTAGTAGTACACAGCCGTGTGGACTATGAACATAATCTGTCAAAATAAGTTACGAGGAATGGGTTAAAGTAGGAGATATAATTATTTGATCACATCATGGGTTAAGATACAATACCACATCACATTCTATCCATGGCCTGGACCCCCTCCACACGGGTAACCTCCCTGCTGCGTACATATGAAGATCTGTCAACAAGTCATCACTTATGTTGGCAAATGTCGTTCTATCATCTCTGTACCGCCTCGTGTGCTCATTCCATACGGATTAAACTCGGACCTTAGAGCAAATTATTGTATACGATTGGTCTCAAAATTACAAGAAAAATTTATACATAGGTTGCTAATGTGGTTGTTACTTACAGAGAATTGCATGTCCAGAATGCAGTAGTTCCCAACATCCTGATGGACGTGAACGCCTATGGCCGCCGGTCGCTCTGATAATATCCGGAGGTATGCATCTAGGTGCTGAAACATATAGAAATTTATTACAGAATATTATGAGTTAGTGAACATATTTACTTATTAAGTACATACATGAAGGCTCTCTCAATTACCTAGTCGTCAAACCAAGCACTGGGGTCCTCTATCTCAGTGAAAAAAGCACTACCGACTCCATAGCTGAGTCCGACGTCGACCCTAAAATAAAAAATTCTTTAACAACAAGCACAAGTATGTAAAGTAACATATGAAAATATCTAAAATAGTAGATTAGCATGTACAGATCGTTGCTTCTCTTAAATTGCAGGTACAGTTACCAGCGACGCTCATGGTCAGTCGTTGTGAATGCTGACTGTAACGCTGCACTTGGGTTTCTTGGCCGCTTAGCACGCATCAAACCATCTTGAGCGACACCAGGTGTGGGAGCCATAGGACTCACATGATCCACCACTGTAGGAGGGGTAGATCTAATCCCTGACCTCAAGCTAGACGGCTCATACTCAGACCCGCGACTCCGCAAAATATCAGCTCGAAGGCGTCTGAACTCATGTGTAAGCGCAAGTCGAAATAAATGTTGTGTCTGATGCTCAGCCACCATCTGACATGCAAGCTGGGATAACAACTCATCCTGCTTATCCAGCCTATGGAGGATCCTATCTTTGAAATCCTGATCATATCCGTAGTGGTCCTGCTCATATTCGTGATCCTGCTGAGTGCTGACCATACCCGTGATCGTCCTGATCATTATATCCATGATCTTGCTGATCATATCCGTGGGCGTCTCCCATCCCACTCCCATGATGAGCAACAGCTCGAGCATGCCAGCTATGAGCGGAGGATGGAGGAACATGATGTGTGAGATCATATGAACTGCGCTCAACATACCTCGTCTTCCCTGAATGATGTCCACTGTGGTCAGGACTAGGAGTATAGGGAGGGCGATAAGAATGCTCATCCCAATTTGTTACCCAAGCTGAAGGATCATCCGTGCGCTGGCCAGTCTACCGATCCTCAACAGCCACACCAGAATAGTACTGCTGATCCCATGGATTACTAGTAGGATCGTATGCCTCCGTCGCAGTCTGCTGCTCCACATATGCGAAATCAGGCCCCCGGACGACCTTTCGTCTGGGGTTAGAGAATGCCTTTGTGTACAGCCTCATGATCAACCCCTGCAAAGGATCATCATCTATTCCAATCCAATAAACCTTTCTGTGCTCCTGGGGGAGCACCCGTGGAAAATCCACCACTACAAGATCCTGATTAAAAAAATCAATACATTTAGATACAATATCACTGATTTATCTGTACCGATATATATTAATGATTCATAAAAATTTAGATTTCATACCCGAGAAAATAGATTCCTGTCAACCTTCTTCACCTTACGAAAAACCCATCGCAAGCAAAGTGGCCTATTTTCCTCCCTATTGGTAGGGACATGGCCATACGGTGCAGCAAGGGTAGGTAGACGCTCGTACGCCCAAACCTGTCACACGTAAACTACATATGTTAGATTATTACTGTTGCTGAAACTAGTAATACACTATAACTTTAAGTGATCTACTACAACACGTACCAGGAGCGCAAATGTGCACCCGTAAAAGTGGTATCTGTACTTGTTGGGGTTTGCTCCTTTAGGAAGTTCGATCAAAATGTGGTCCATAAAGTGCAGTAGAGTCATATAACTGACCTGGCCCCAAGGGAATAAATTTCATCTACGCTCGTCCTCTACTAGGACCCAAACCCAGTTGTCTACACTCACCTTGGTAACATCCGATCCAAGGAGAAAATAATACAACAACAGCACCTTAGCAATTTTAACCGCGTTCTCGGGGCTAACACCACTAAATTTTGTACCCTCAAAGTCATGGGCAATCTCACTTATTAGTGGTCTTTCGCCCTGACCATAATACATATCGTACACCCCACCAGATGGGATATGATACGATAAATTCAGATCAAACCTCACTCTGTCCCGAAAGCAGAGCCCCATTATCCGAATGAACTCTACCCTACTAAAGCTAAGACACTCGTTCCCAACTTGAAAATATCTAGCGGTTACATCATTCCTGCCACGTATGATCTCCCGTGTCATGAGACCGTGGAGATTAGCATGCGCGATCCAATCATCGTGAAGACCCCAGTAATGACCAAAACAAGATCGCCTGAACATCTCCTCCGCATTACCCCCAACCGTTGTTAACTGCTTACGGATAAGTACCATAATAATCCCAGGTTTGCAGTAATTATGTACACTGCAGTTCTGCCCCTGCATGGTTGGACGCTTCCATTCACCCTGCACAAATTTAACTTTTTGTTAAATAATATGTAACACACATCAAAAAGATGTACTCTGCATCAATTCAACCAGCTTACTTAATAAGACAATAACTGATAATTATATCAAATAACAATAAGTTCACTGCAGCAACTGAATAAATATTGGCACACTCAATCATTTGTTCTATTCGGCCTACTTTTCCTTCTATTCGGCCTACAAACTGTTCTATTCGGCCTACGAATATTACTCTATTCGGCCAAGGTCAGTGCTATGATATTATTCAAACTATACTTTATTCTATTCGGCCTACACTTCTTCTATTCGGCCTATAAAACTGTTCTATTCGGTCTACAAAAAATCTCTATTCGGCCAACCAACATTTCCAAATATTCCAAAAATTCAAGTCCTACAATTTGTTCTATTCGGCCTACACTTGTTCTATTCGGCCTACAGCTTTGTTATATTCGGCTTAAGATTTGTTCTATTCGGCCAACCAATATTTCCAAAAAATTCAAAAAAAAAACTCCTACACTTTGTTCTATTCGGCCTACACTTGTTCTATTCGGCCTACAAATTTGTTCTATTCGGCCTACTAAAAAAGCTCTATTCGGTCAACCAATATTTTCAAAAATTAAAAAAAATAACACTCCTAGAATTTGTTCTATTCGGCCTATACCTGTTCTATTTGGCCTACACATTCGTTCTATTCGCTCTTCAAAAAAACCTTATTTGGCCAACAAAAATTTTTAAAAAATTCAAAAATAAAATAAAATAAACAACACCACACAAAAAATTCTAAACATGATGTATACACAATTAAGTCACATTCATCACATTACAAAATGAATTCGCATTTTACACATATGAACAAAACCACACAAAATGTACTTCGTATCCTCGAAAACGAGTACCACAAACTCAATGTTGGACACATTATCAACAAATAACTCACAATTTAAAAATGCAAATAAAACAACTTTCATACATACCCGAAAATTTACCATTTCAAAAAGTCACCAAATTCACCTCGTCGAAAATGTCTATTCCGGCAGATGGAAAGGAGATACTAAGAAATGGGTACTACAAATGGGTGGCGCTGCTCTTTGTTCTTTGGGACGAAAGGGAGAGAGGAAGAGAGAGGATGTTGGACGAAAAGGAGAGAGGAAGAGAGAGAATGTTGGACGAAAAGGAGAGAGAAAGAGAGAGGATGTTGGACGAAAGATGAGAGAGAAGAAAGATGGAGTATTTGGAATGAAAATGACGTTAATGATATGATATATACCCCACCAACCCACATTCAAAATTTTAATTTGAAAAGTTTTAAAACTTTAAATGTGGTCCATCAACCCACTAAGTACAATTTTAAATGTGGTCCACCCACCCCATTTACTGCAGTCAAAACTGACATGATATGGCCTCTTAATTTTCGTACTTTAGGCGACAGTTATTGAGGGTAATTTGGGGAGTCCACTAAATAGTGGCTAGTAAAAATTGTTCTTATTGGATGTGGCTACTTAAAATTGTACTTAGTCAAAAGTGGCTATTAAAAAATTGCTCCGTTATTTTTTATACTATAATAATAAAAATAAAATTTGTGTAGGATTATGGGAGTGGGGTTTAAAAGTAGCAAGGATATACTATAGTCTATAGGACAGTTTACTAAGATGGGTAAAACAAATACACCCTCCGTCTCACTCAAAGAGTCTCTTACCTCCCACTAATACAACTCCCATTACACATTAAATAATAATACTCCTTAATCCACATGCCAAAAAATAAAAATTACCCTTAGTGTGGGACGGAGTGAGTACTTTTTTCGGCCACTTGAAAGGTACTCCCTTCGTCCGCTTTCAAGGGTATTATTTTTCTATTTTGGCGTCCGCCCCAAGTGTCTCATTTCCTTTTTTATACATATGGGACCCATACACACCCACTAGTACAATTAAAAAATAGGATTCACACCTCCACTAATACAACTACCCAATACGCATTAAATAATAATACTCCTTAATCCACGAGCAAAAAATAAATGACACCCTTAAAGGCGGATGGAGGGAGTACTTATTTGCTTTTTACGCGTGAATTAAGGAGTATTATTATTACAGTATGTAAAGTGGGTAGTTGTACTAGAGGGAAGTGGTGGACCATATGGTGTACTACTTTTATACTCCCTCCATCCCGTTAAAACGTGGGCGTTTGCTTTTTGCACGTTGATTAAGGAGTATAATATTTTAATATGTAGTGAAGTGGGAGAAATAATATATATTAATATAAAGTGGCCGGCAGGTGTATTAGTATGAAATGTGGGCCCATGGAGAGAGAAGTAATTAATATGTGTGGGTCCTCTTTATCAAAAAAGGAAATGCACACTTTGTATTGGGATTGACCAAAATGAAAAAACGCATACGTTTCAATGAGACGAAGAAAATAATAAATAGGAAAATTTGATACCTTTGAAGTGGATGCCCAAAATAATAAAATTGATATCTTATAAGTGGCCCGAGGAAGTATTTTAAATTGATTGATAGAATTTTGAATTAGAATTATTTCCACTATATATTTTAAGATTTGTGGAATTTGGATGATTCAACTAAAAAGTTATAATATCATATGATTGAATATAAATAAAAGTACTATATATATAAAAGATAATATGTTGCATCAAAGAAAAACTAATCATATTATAAAGGACAATGTGTACAAGAATATGACAAAGTTTCTTGTATTGTAATTACGTGAGACGTATTAAAATATAATTTTTAAAGAGATAAAATATATTTATTAATAGTTAAAATATGTTTTTATGAATAATTCATTAAAATACTTTCTCTATTTTATTACAAAATATACTTTTGTTTTTTTAAATATAAATATTGCTCCATCTTATGTTATATTTATATTTTTGTTTATCTCATATTAACTTTTGCCACCAAATAATGGAAACATCACACCGATATATCCTCAATCCTAAAAGTAAATATTAAATTAAAAATTTATCACTCTCACTAATACATAACTTACCTTATGTTTTAAAATTTATCACTCTCACCTAATGCACATAACTTACTTTATGATTTATTTATTATTTAAAAATATTACACTACCCTCCAAAAATCAACAAATTGGTCAGAAAATAACTTTTTATAAACTTCGTGCCTACAATGACGGTGCATCTTTTCTTGGGATGGAGGAAATAAATATTTTAATGTATAGTGGGTTGAGAGATAATCTATTTGTCCCACAAAACTCTTTACATTTTTCTCATTTATTTGTCCCACAAAACCATTCACACCAAAAAAAAAGAAACATCGTTTTATCCAACAACCTTAAAGTATGATTTTAGGATATTATAATATGATTCATTACAAATTCTCCCTCTGTCCGCTTCTAAGGTGTCTATTTTACTATTTTTGGTGGCTTTCGGTTCAAAGGTAACCATTCTTTTAGTAAAAAAGTACACAATATGGCCCACCACTTCCCTCTGATACAACTATCCACTTTACATATAATAATAATACTCCTTAATATCCACGTGCAAAAAGCAAATAGACACCTTAGAACGGGATGGAGAGAGAATATTTTAACTACCATTAAAGTTTACATTGGGATTGTTGGAGTGTGATTTTAGAGTATTATAATATTCCATTTATCATAAATATATTTGAGTTAATTGCGCCAAAAACCCTGACCTTTTCGCGAATTTCAAATTAGTCCAAACTTTTCAATATTTACAAATAAGTTCTCGACTTTTAACCCCTTTTTTCAAATTAAGCCACCGGGCAGCGGGAGGCCTGCCCGGTGCTGACGTGTCCATCTCTCTTCCACATCACCTTCCACGTGTACAAAACGATGTCATTTCGGCCTTCCACCTGTCAAAAAGTTAATTGTGGAGCCCCACGTCCATTTTCCCAATAATGCTAATTAAAATAAGTTAAATCCTTGACTCCGAGACCCCCTACTGTTTTAGGTTGACATATTACATTCCAATTAACCCACGAAATTTTCTTATTACACTCACCACCCCCCCATAAAAAAACTCTTTGAAGACTCGAGATATTTTTCAACAGTGATTTAGGAGCACAGTAAGTAGAAAGAAAATAAACCAGAAGTGATGATAAAACTGCATTGATCAAGGTTATTCTCCCCCCAATAGAGATATTCAATCCCTTCCATTTTTGAATTCTGTTCTTCACCTTATTCACTACATACTCTCATTCAGATGCTCGGCAATGCCCAGTACCCACTTTCACTCCCAAGTAAGTGAATGGCAAATTCTCCTTCTTACATCTTAACAAGGCTGCATATTCCTCCAAATTTTCTTCATCCACATTAATACCGTAGAGACTACATTTTCTTAAATTAGTCTTCAATCCAGACACTATCTCCAAATTTATTAAGAAACGTCTCAAAAACATCACATTATCAATCCCAGCATTACCCAAAAATAGTGTATCATCAGCAAATTGTAAATGTGAAATGCTGATTTTTTCTTTCCCTACCTTCACGGTTTTAAAAAGACCAATACCAGTTGCTTTATGCATCATTCTACTCATGCCTTCTGCTGCCAAAAGAAACAGGAAAGGAGATAGGGGATCTCCTTGCCTTAGACCTCTTCGCAGTTGAAACTCTGAAGTGGGGCTCCCGTTAATAATTATTGATGCATGGGCTGTTGAGATACATTCCATGATCCAATTGATCCACATTCTATGGAATCCAAATTCTTCCATTACCGATTTAATAAACTCCCATTCTATAGAGTCGTATGCTTTTTCAAAATCAATCTTGTAGATAAGGCAAGATTCTTTTCTTTTCTTTGCATCTTCAATAGCCTCATTTAAAATGATCACACTGTCAAGTATATGTCTGCCACCAATAAAAGTTGATTGTTGTTCTGAAATTATTGATCCAAGCACTCTACGTAGTCTCCTCGAGAGAACTTTAGAGATAATCTTATATATACTTCCAATAAGAGATATAGGTCGATAATCTCCAAGTTCAGAAGCATCATTCTTTTTTGGCAGCAACACAATAAAAGAAGGATTAATACCTCTAACCAGTTCCCATGACTGTGAAAATCTTGCATCATCTTCATAATATCTGACTCAATCATTTCCCAACACTTCTTCATGAACCCAAAAGTAAACCCATCCGGACCTGGGCTTTTCAAATCATCACATTCCCACACAGCTTCTTTAACTTCTTCTCTTGAAAAGACACTAGTTAACATCAAATTATCCTCTGTAGAAAATTTTTCCACGAACAGCTCATTATCCAGCACCGGTCTAACACCACAATTAGACTTGAAATTCTTTTTGAAGAACTCAAAAATACTTTTCTTAACCTCGCTTATTTCTTCCTTCCATTCACGATCCACCATGATACCAGTAATTTCATTTCCTTTTCTTTTTTTATTGATGTATTGATGAAAGAACTTTGTGTTTGCATCTCCTTCTTTAATCCACTTGCAGCGAGATGAAGTTATAGTTATAACATTAGAATATAACTAAAGATGAAGTTATAGTTATAACATTAGAATATAGTTATAGTTATAAGTATACGAATCATTAACTCGTCTATGTTTTTCAATAATAGTTACTCCCACGTCCCAAAAAATTAACTTTTTTTTTAGTTATTCCACAAAAAATTGACACATTTTATTATTTTAAGTATATAGAATTCACACAAAACAATTAATATATTCACATGGTCCGATGCACACTGCTAATATAATTATCTACTGTAGATTAAAATATTATATCTTCAATTATCACACATTAAATTATTTTACTCTTTAATTTCCGTGAAAAAAATGTCAATATATTTAGAATGAAGGTAGTATGTTATAATATAATACAAGAAATTTAACCAATTTAAGAAATGAACTAAGGTACACCACGTAATAATCCCCAATTTAAAAGTAAAATTAGATGCATCTTGGACTTTTGTCCGAATCGGTTGGGCATGTAAGAGTACGGAGATGACTTAGTAAACATCAAGTTGTGAGTGAATTTTGTCCAAATAATACACACATAAAGAAAACTTATTTTGAGCTGACGAAAATCTAATTCTCAAGTGATATTGCTTTCAGAATTCCAGATGGTCATTATTTAATTATAATTAGATGTGGCATGTACTGAAATTATTACATGATTATTTGATGATGGTATTGATTAATGCATAGCCCAACAGAAAGTGTAAGAAAGCAAGAGTTGGGATGGAGCATTAATTACAGGGGCATACGACAAAGGAAAAACATGTGTTTGATGAGTGTGCATTAAATGAGTGGAGAATTGAAGACATAATTATTTGATAATTAGTAGTTAAATAATTAATGCGATAGTAACAGAATGTTGATGAGCCTTGGCTTCTCTGACATGGTTTCTCTCTCTGCCATGGTCCTAACCCAAACAGTAAGAGAGTGAGAGAGAGAGAAATACATACATAACATACACAGTTACACACATCTTCCCACTCTAGAGAGAGAATTGTTGCCAATAACCAACCAGGGTCTACCCACTCCACCCACATGATTTAATTTTTTTTTTTTAAAGCAAGTCATGTACACTCACCCTTGTAAATCCATAATTTGTTATACAAATTAAAAAAAAAAATATTTTATACTACTTATTTGTGTAAGAGAAGCTTATACTCGAGTATGTATAACATTAATGTATAAGAAATTTATATACTCCTTTCGTCGAAGTATTTCATTTTTTTTATACGTGCATCCATTCGTGTTAAATGCTATACTTAATCAAATCGGACATAAAAATAATTGTTCTCAAAGTAAGAATAAAAAAGTATCATACCACTCTGTTTCATGTGATGTTTCATTTTAAGTAGAAAATTGATTCATAAATTATTGCCAAGTGTCCTAAAAGTTAAATATCCATTTATAGTAGTATGATTTTTCACCTTATAAAATAATTAAGAAACATTTGATGTGAAAACAGTGAATATGAGGTGCAGTGGAGCTTGGTTTGTTTTTGGTTTTATAATCTAGGATTATTTAATCTATTCCCTAGTAAAATCAGATTACATAAATATCACTTACTATGGTACACACATCATCCCTATTCTTATACATTATTTATATCCAAAACAAACATTTCAAGTTGAGAAGGAGAGAGAGAGTAGGAGATCCCAAAAATTAGAAATAGTAAAGCAATAGATAAAACATTGAATAGAATGGGAATAGTAATAGGTAGAGATCAATCTTCTTTGAAAGGTGAGGAGTAGTCATTGAATCAATGTGAATAATTGTGAATGATTGAAGAATTTTGATTCTAATTAAATCAAACAAGTATCAACAATGATAATTATACTACCTCCGTTCCGAATTCATCTTCACATTTACTATAAATATGAAATTTAAGAAAAGTCATTTTTGACTTACTTTTAGATGTAGTATAATATTTTTGGGTAATAAATAAATGATAAAGTACATTATGTATGTTAAAAAGGTGATGACAAATTTGAAATTAATGTATGTTAGAGGGATATTAGTTAGTTTTTTTTCCTTTTATTGAAGTGTGAAGTTGAATTTGAAACGGACTAAAATGAAAAGTGTAAAGTTGAAGTTGAGACGGAAGGAGTAGTATATCTCAATTACCATAAACTCCACCCATAACCCCCCAAATTTGGTCATTTCAAAATTCATAGTATTAGAAATTGCAACATGACCCCCCAAAAGGATGGAAATAGAAACACATGAGAGATTAGGATCCAAGAGCAAAAATAAAATTGAAAAGAACTGATCATGGTAGAACCCATGAAAAGTTAAATTGTATAGTAGGAAAAGCATAGTATGTAGAAATGGTGGGATTGCAGATTGAAGTCCATTTCATGAAAATCCCAAATAGTAGAAATGGGAAGATAAAGAAGTAACAAACAGAAAAACCAAGAAATAAAACAGTAATTTGTTGGAATTATTCAAATTGTAGCTGCTTCACAAAAAAGGACCTCACAAGAACATCTCTCTGCCCCCTTGGCCCTTACCTTCACATTCACTATGCCAGAGAAAATAACAAAATCTGAAGGACCACTAAATTAATTTAATATTTACACTATTTTTGGTAGGGGACTCGTATGCTACAAATACTCTGTTTTCTATCTATTTAATAACATCTTGTATTTTTGTTGCTTCTACGTTTTTTAAATATTTTTCACTAGTTTGTGATATTTGTAATTAGAACCGTTAACGAGTCGAGCGAGTGCAAGTAACGCATGCCTCTGAACTATTCAAATTGAGCTCGAATTTGACTAGAAAATTACTAGTTCGAACTCAATTAGTTAAAGAAAACTAGTTAAGTTTTTCATGCTTTACAAAACCTTCCTGATCCCTTAATTAATTTATTTATTTAATACTTCATTCGTTCCATTAATATTTATTTTGTCATTTTGACTGTCTCATTACAAAATATTCATTTCTTTTTTGAGTTGATGCGATAAAAATATATATATTCAACCCACCACACATGGGATCCCACTCAACAATAATACAACTATTCACTATACATTTAAATATTATATTCATTAATCCACCACACATTAAATTATTGAGGCTTACTTAGGTGATCACGGGTCATTGGTGACCCTCTTACATAGGGGTATGCATTGTGCACACCCCATGTGAAAGGGTCATCGGTGATCCATGGTCAGCTAAGACTCACTCTAAATTATTATACTCCCTCCGTCTATTGTTAATGTGTTCATTTGCTTTTTGAACGTGAATTAAGGAGTATTATTATTTTATGTGTAGTGGGTAGTTGTATTAGTGAGGAGTGTGGGTCCCATATTTTAATTGTAGTATTAGTGATATATGGGGTACTATATGTTTAAAAAGGAAAATAGACACATTAAGAGTGGATGACCCAAAATAGTAAAATGAACACATTAACTGTAGACGGGGAGGGAGTACTATTTAATTCACATGCAAAATGTAAATGATATATCAATAAGATGGAGAGAATACTTATTATTACATTTATTAATAATTAATTAAATATAATTAAATAATAGATTAATTATTATTATTATCGAACGAAACGAGCATAAAACGAGCTCCAGCGTAGCCGAGTTTCGAATGACAAATAGATTTAGTAGCTCCATCTTCTCCTTCACATTATTATTTTATAGGCACAGACTTATGTTGTAAGGAACATAATATTGTAAAGCATTATAAGTGAAAGCCCTCAAATTAAGCCCAAATACGTCAGTCCAGTCCACTACCCGTCTGAAGCCCAGTGAAAACAGCCCACTTGTGATAGATAATGCTTCTACCTTGTGTATGTATAAATTTGTTCATCTTTCATATACGATAATTGTTCATGTAACATGAAATTCTAAGCTTTAAAGCAATCCATTCATTTCATGTGTGTGTAAAATATCATGGATTTTAATTTACCATGTGATTTAGTGATATCATAGATTTAAGATTAATTGCATGAAAAATTATAAACTTTATTTTTATTGTAAATTAATCTCAACTTTTATAAAATTACAAAAAAAAAAAACACCTTTACGCACTCAATGTATGATATTTTTCTTAAAGCTGGGTGTAAAGGTGAAGTTCTTTTTTAAAAAATAAGTGCATTTACAACAATACTAAACCAAAACAATAATTATACCATATATTATTTTAAATACTACAATCATAAGACATGAACCATAAGATAAATATTATAAGAATCATAACCTGAATTACAATTGCATTATTAGAAGTAGCTAGCCGGTTAATTGAATTGTAAATTTATTGTTGTTCTGCAATGTATTTAAAATGCATTAATTTGTGTTCTCTGGGGAAAAAAATCATTAACTTGAATCTTGGATCAAATAAGAGTGAATTTAATTTTGATTAAATTAATGGCAAAAACTCCTGTGCCCGGGAATACACATGTGAACACGAGAATTTTTACGGTGTGTCCCGGGGCAAAGAGCCTCACCCTAAATTAAATGCATCAGAAGCACAGTCTTGATT
Source organism: Pogostemon cablin (assembly GCA_023678885.1). NCBI lineage: Eukaryota > Viridiplantae > Streptophyta > Magnoliopsida > Lamiales > Lamiaceae > Pogostemon > Pogostemon cablin. The sequence continues at coordinate 40,799,717 of CM042959.1, read as the reverse complement.
TTCATATTTTATTTTTAGAAGATCAATCACGTCATTCATATATATATATATATATAATTGAATAGGGAGAACAAATTTAATTCAACCAAAACCCTCTTGAGAAGCGACCAGTCCTAAATTACCACACAAAACAACCATTAAAAAGGTCTCCAAAGTGGGCCAAATGGGCCGTTTATGAACATTGGGTCCTAAATATATATACAGGCTTCAAGCTACCTGGCAAACACAAAACACACGCAGGCCAAACCATCTTGCATCACCTAATTTATGAGTTAGTTTCTATAAATCGAGTTCACGATGTAAACTTGTAATTCTCTTTAGTTTAAAGCTTAGCAAAACATAAGGTATAATAATAGTAGAATTAAAAAGAGGACCACAAAGTTTATACCGTGAACTCGGTTTACAAAAGTGTTTGTCGATATTACTAGTATAATACATTTACCCAAGTCAACCATATGCAACTAGTGCTGATTAAAACACAGCAAGAAAATTTTCCAAAATTTAATTTAATATTGCAGGGTTTAATCAAAGATAACCGAGTATTTTATTATTATCATCTCACAGCCCTAATCATAACATAAAATAAATTCAACGATCCCATAGTAAAATAAACAAAACAATTTAGTAGATAACATCAAACCAAGATCAATAAAAATAAAAGGAGTATATATGTGAACGTAATGGCCGCGATAATATATCAGACAAGACAGACTTGTAATCCCATGGGCCAACTAATTCTGACCTTTCACACAAAACACTGACCTGGCCAACATTCTTAATGTTAAGCAGACTGCTGCTATTTTTTCAATCTTTATTAATACTAGAATCATTACCCATTTGCAAATTTAAAGGTTTTATCCCATAGCATACTTCTGAGTCCAGGATCGAGCTGTGGTCTCATACTTAGCTCTATCCGTCTTATACATGTGAGCAATCTCAGGCACAAGAGGATCCTCTGGATTTGGATCGGTCAACAAAGAGCATATGGAGAGCAGTACCTGCATATGAAAGTGATCTATTTCAGTCCAAATGACAACAGATTGAATATCACCCAAAGAATGCATGATATGTCAAAAGCAACGTAGCGAACCATGTTGCTGCCACCATCACAATTCTAAAAATATTGTGCATATCTTCTGCTTCACAAGATAATTGAAACGGGCAACTCATAACCCAACTTTCCATGTAAAAATTGTAAACCTCTATATTAATAATATTTTTTACTTAATTTAAAACATTCAAGTGCAAAAGGAGCTGACTGGTAGAATATAGAGGCAAAAAACTCGTGCAACATTTAACATATTATAGGCAATTCTTCTACCTCAATGGATTATCTTGACTTGATAAGCAAGCCCTTACCAGAAGGTCGAGGAATTTAAGCCTGAAAATGGAGTCGAACAAAAAGCAACCAGCATATGGGGTCTAAAGAACTGACAGTACCTTTGATATTGTTAGGGCAGGGCTCCACTGCTCTTTAAGGATATCGAGACAAATACTGCCATTGCTGTTGATATTTGGATGGAAAACCTTGGTTTTGAAAGACACCTGATCAATCACATCACGATACAAGATGAATGGTTGTAAGTCAATTCATATTATACAGAGAACACGTGTTTAAAAAATAATAAAAATATATATATGTTGATGTTGATTAATCCCAAATGATGGTTGAACCATAAGCAAAAAGTGCTTATTCCATTTTGACAAAGTATGCTTCACAATTCAAAAGCATATCAAATGTGGTTTGTTACGCTGCACGTATAAAGATTGATCCCACAACTAAAATGTTTAAATAAGATTCTTGATCTATATCTGATGTTCTGTCACTAAGTGACTATTACTGTTTTAGTAATGCCAGGGTTCAATATAACTTGAACCAGTTATTGTCAATAAATCTGTGTAACACTGTGTGACATGATCTCACTGCAATGTCGGTAGGGCCAATTGCCAAAGGCAAAAAACATTACCTTAGGTGGCTTGAATGGATAATCAGGTGGGAAATGAATTGTCACGAGAAATACTCCCCCAGTAAATGGGCTGTCTGAAGGACCCATAATGGTAGCTTGCCAATGAAACATATCCTCTCCAACAGGCCCTGCATTAAGTTATAGGTATGAAGCATATGCTGAGAAAACAAAAATAAAGTTTCCATGGCAGAGAATTTTGATATTATGCGACAATCCAACCTAGAATTCAGTAAACAGTGTTCTACAGACAATATGAAAACTGATGCCGAACAAGGAAATAGAAAAATGAGAACATGACAGATATTTTGCATTAACAGAGTTGTAAATCAAGAAAGTTTCAAGATCACATGCTGAAAATATTTTTTTCCCCTTCCAGAGTAATTGGATTCAAAAGCAGAACAGAACTCTGAGCTCAACACTCAAAACAGTAATGAACATTAACTAAATTAAAGATTTGATTTATAGATGATAAAATGAAAAGGTTCAGAGCAGAAAGCACAGAATTAATACAATAACAGACCTGCACTGCATGATACGGGAGGGTCCTTTTGCAAGTCTTTCAATTCCTTCTGAATTCTTTTGGAAGCCATCACGTCTCTTCCTGAAGAAGAAACACTAGCGCACTATTAAGATGAGAAGTTATGTCCAACAATCAATGGAAATAACCAAATGCAAAACGTTTAGCAGCGGAAGGAACAATAACCAGGCCCTCTAGATGTAATAGTTCACACATTATACCACGTTCAACTAGGAGAGAGCATCTAGACAAAACTAATCCAGCATTATATGACATATACTTGAGAGATTAAATAGTTCTTTAAAGTGTAAAGACTCTTCTTTTAGAGCAAATCATATGTCAGCAGTTGATACTTAGGAAGTTGAACGAATTCCCCGCACAACACAACAGAAAATAACAGAAATTAGAACCCGAGTTATCCTTAGGTAAGGATCTATGTTACAGTTGCTGCTTAACAATGTACAGTTGATAGAAGTAAAGTGCCTTTAGAAAGAATAAATAAAAATTTAAAGAGTAGTTTGAAAATAAGGAGCCAAACAAGGCTCGTCTTTGCAGCTTCAGATCTTAAATAGTAGTTAGCGACAGAAAAACAAATTTCCATGACAACCCAACACGGAAAAGAACCTTTATTTTATTTTTATTAGGTTAAAAAATTAAGAAATCGACAACACAATAATAACCCTCAAATCTCCCTCACTGAACGCACCACCACGAATACAAACACGCCGAATCAATTCAAAAACCCTACTTGAATCAAATTCAAAAGGGGGAAAACAGAAAAAACTTAAACCACCCCAAGCCCCTACTAATCAAATACATACCGAACGCTTTTCATCACGGTACTATAGAGACGCACATATTCACAAAAGTAAACTAGACGGAAAATTCAAAATAAGAAGACATAGGCAGCACGTAAATCGTAACCCTAGAAATCAAGCAACAAAAAAAAAACCGATCAATTCGGAATCGAACAAACATGCAAGTACACCAATCTAGGATCCAAAAAAGGAAAACCACCCAAAACCCAGAGAGAGAGAGAGGGGTAGAAACCTGGAGAGAGGGCTAGGGTTTGTAGGCGGAGAGAGATTTAGGGGTTAAAATTGAGGGCCTGGAGAAGAGGAAAAAATATGATTGGGTGGTTTGTTCCGCTTTGCATCAGAAAAAATAAGATGCGGCGGAGTGTGTGTATATACACACTCACCGCGTGGCGGTGGACACCCCCTGCCATGCACGTGTGCGCTTTTCATTATTATTTAATTCTTTTTTTAATAATATAAATACTCTTATTCCTTCCTAACCTTTTCTTTTTATTTAAAAATAAAAAAAAATCTTGTACCAACTTGCACGCATTTAAAATCGTTGAGGATTTATAGTGGGTGCACCCGATGCAAGGGTACATTCATACGTGATATTTTTTATTCTATTTTGTATACATATTATTCTATTTGTATACATATTTTGTAATAATTATATATTTTTTTCACACTAAGTTTTTAATTAAAAAACTAACATTCATATGTGTATAACTTTTTATTTAATAGTGTATACATATTTTTTTAATAATTGTATATTTTTTACACTCAATTTTTCATTAAAAAAACTAACAATTAAATTGTATACATTATTGCTCATAATTGTATATATTTTTGGTTATATTTATATATAGGTGCACCATATCTTAGGGTGCACTCAAGTGCACACTATAATTAGCCTTTATCTATTGAATTGAATGAAAATAAAATTTTAATTGTTAGTAAACTAATTTTTTATTGATATAAGTTTTTGATTATGAATAAATAATTATATATCATATTGAGTGTGAGTGTAATCTCAATTTTTAATTAATGTATATACTATCGGAGTCACGTGATATATCTTATATATACTAATTACGAATACGCTGCTATAAATAACTTTTTAAAAGTATGAGGTGTCGCGACGTGGTTAATTATCGTATATTTTTTATTTTAATATCACATATATAATCTTTTTACTTTTATTTATTTATTTATTATTATTATTATTATTTTAATATCACATATATAATCTTTCTACTTTTATTTATTTATTTATTATTATTATTATTATTATTATTATTATTATTATTATTATTATTATTATTATTCATGTATATCTTTAAACCATATATATCTATAAATTAAATACCATCTTTAATCATTTTTTTTTTGGTTAGGAATAGATAACCAATAAAATATATCCAACATATTATTATTACAATTGTTATTATTATTATTATTATTATTATTATTATTATTATTATTATTATTATTATTATTATTATTATTATTATTATTATTATTATTATTATTATTATTATTCATGTATATCTTCAAATTAAATACCACCTTTAATCACATATGGATCTCTCTTCATCTCCACTCCCCTGTTTCATCTCAACCGCTTTTACGTTTCTGCTCTCAACAAATCCATCAATTCCACCACCGCCGAAGCCGTCATCTCCTTTGACGCGGACCAGTGGGCGTTCTAAAGCGGACGATATCCTGCTAGTGAATTGAGTGGGCCCGGTTTCCTGGGCGGATAAACCCAACAAGTGGTATTAAAGTCACCCTATGTATGATTTTCTAAGATCTGATATGATTATAATTATTAATCACATTGTTGAATGATAACGGATGAATTATTATAACCAATCAAAAAATACTATAATTAAAGATGATATTTAATTTATAGATATATATCTTTAATATACTAAAGGAGAGTTTAATTTTGATGAGGTGTCGTCACCAGAATTCATTTCAATTATTTTAATTTTTAATTAAAATTTAAATTTTGAATTATTTTAATTATAAATTAAAATTTAATGTAGATAAATACATATATTATTTTAAAATTTAATATGATATTGTCAAATCACTATTAATTAAAAAATAATATAGATAAATACATATATTTACTATAAGATTCATCATGACGAACAAAAGCTTTCTTCAAATTTTAAAGAAAGGTATCCATTTATTATTATTGTTATTTATTATTTTTGTTGTTTCTTCTATATTTTTAAATTATTTATTCATTTATTGTTATGGTTTTGTTTATGTTTTTTTTCATTTTTTTTAATTATTAGCACGTAATTTTATAATCTAACATTGGGATACCTAAATTGCTGCATGAAGAAAATCATTCCCATCAATTGCATCTGCAGCCTCAATGCGTACTGAAGCTTTCCCCTTAATGTCATCTCTGATGCATACTCATTAATTTTTGTAATTAATTTTTTTATGATTTAATTTTGATTATATTTTGCTTATTTGTTATATTCTCCCTTAATTATTTTTTTTTTTTGTTTTAGTTTTGTTTTTTTTTTATAGTTAGTATGGAATACTTTTGATAATATTTATTATTATTATTATTATTATTATTATTATTATTTTGTTTTGATTCTGTATTTTTTTTATTATTAGTATGTAATTTTTTATTTTTGTAACGTTATTATTAGTATGCTTTTTCAAATTTATTTAATTAATTTTGTTATGATTTTTTTTTTATTTCTTTGTATTTATTTATAATAAGTTTATTTTTATTTTTTTTAAAAATATATATTAATTTTATTATAATTTTTCTTTTATAGTTTTCTAAAGTATTTATTAATTACCTTTCGTTTTACTTTAAAATTTTATTTGTTTTATTTTTTATTTTTTTTTCTTTTTTAATATATTTTCACCAATATTAAAATTTAATTATATATAAATAAGTTTATTCTAAGATTGAATATGGATGTTATATATTTTTTTTAATTCTCTTTTGATTAACTTTATTTATATTATTTTTTTAAATTCTATTATTTTGTTTTAAATTTTTTAATAGTATGTAATTTTTTAATCTCTTATTTTTTTTAAGTTAATAATATTTTTTCTTGGTTAATTTTATTTTTTTAATTAATTTCTCTTTAGATTAATTTTTCTATTTACTTAATTTTTTTATTTTAGTTCGGATTTTTATTATTATTAGTAATTTTTAAACTTTGATTTTTGAATATTATTAAATTTTTTTCATGATTAAATTTATAAAAAATTTTAAATTCTAATGATGTGTCGTCACCTGAATTAATTTTAATTTAATAATTATTAATTAATATTTAGTAGTAGATACATAAATATTCTTAAGATTCAAATATTTATTTATATGATTAGATCAAATAAAAATCAAATCAAATCATATTTATAAACATAAATAAAAAAAAATTACCCCTCTCCACCTATATTATAAACTCTTTATTAATTAGTTTGAATAAATTATTTATCAAGACGAACAAAAATTATCTTAACTTTTTTTTGTTATTTTTCTTTTTCATTGATTATTTTGTTGTTCCTTTTATATTTTTTAAATTTTCTTTTAATTATTTTTTATTTTTATTTAAACTTTTTTATTGATTTTTTTTCATGTAATTTTTATGCAAATAATATAATTTGTACCTATAAATAAAATTCTTTATTCTTTTATTATACATACGTAAAGAACAAAAGTTTTTTTCAAGTTCTATTAAAGTTCTGAAGAAAGGTATCCGTTATTTTATTTATTTTTTTAAGTTTCTATTAATAAATTTTATGGATATTCTTTTATATTTTTCAAACTTTCTTTTAATTATTTATTTTTTTAAATTTTGCTTTCTTTTAATTTTTTATTATATTTTAATTATTTTATTTTTTTATTAATTTTTTTTCAAGGTTAATATTATAATTTTTTAAAACTACTTTTGTTAAATTTTTTTATTTCATCGAATTGATTTATATTAAATTTATTTTTATCTTTAATTAATTAACTTTATTATAAATTATTTTTTTCAATGATTAAATTAACATATTTTAATTTTTTTATTAATTAAATTCTGCAACAACATAACAAATTTTAAAAAATTAATTTAAAATTTTTTTTAATTTTTTTAGTAAATTAATTTAACAACGAAATTAAATTTTTACCATTCATATTTGAGAGTATATAAATTAAAATTTTCTTTTCAATTTAAATTATGGAATATTATATTACAATTGAATACTTAGTTATTTTAACTTGAATTATATTTTTAAAATTGTTGAATAAATAGTTATATCAAACTTGAATTATATATTTTTTTAAAATTGCAAGTTTAAAACCCGTATAATATACGGGATCCATACTAGTAATTTAAATATAAACATGAATAATAATAATGATAATAATAAAAATAAAAATAAAAGTAGTATTCCTAACCAATAAAAAAATATAATTAAAGATGGTATTTAATTTGAATATATACATGAATAATAATAATAATAATAATAATAATAATAAGTTGGATATATTTTATTGATTATCTATTTCTAACTAATCAAAAAAATATGATTAAAGGTAGTATTTAATTTATAAATATACATGATTTAAATATATACATGAATAATAATAATAATAACTAGTTTTGTCTCCCGCGTTCGACGCGGGTTCTATTATGTGTAATGTTTTAATTTTAAAAATATATTTTTATAATATTATATTTTATTATTAAATGTATATATATTTGTTCGTTTGTTTTTCTCATCTTATTTTACTATTAAATTAAATGTAGTTTTTACTTCATATTAAAAAGATAAACATTCAATTAATATAATATTTTCAATTCAAAACCTGAAAATTAATGAATTACTATCAATTTTGGGTCTTAATTATTTTTCTATCAATTAGGGCCTTAAAATATATTATAAAAAAATCAAAAAGGAAACGATATGCGATAATATGATTTTTTTTTAATCACAATCATATAACAAAAATATTAAACTTATTATTAGTTGTAAATTTTATTAATAATCGAGCATCTCTCTTTTTTTATCTTTTAATTTTATAATATATATATTTTTTATTGAATAACCCAACCAAAACATTTAAATGTGAAAATATATTAAAACTCAATGTGTCATAATAGAAATATTTTCAATTCAAAATTTAAACAATAGGTAAACTATCAATTTGGGGCCTAAATTAATTTTTTTTATAAGTTAGGGGCCTTAAAATATACTCTATAAAACTATATAAAAAATAACAGTGTGCCATAATAGAAATTCTTATTAGATTAAATTAAATCTTCATAAAAATTACTTAAAATAAAATATTAATGGCAAGATTATAAAATATTAATTACTATAAATAATAAATTACTTAGAATAAAATATTAATTGTAATTTTAAAATTATTAATATTTGTTCGTTTGTTTTTTTAATCTTACTTTACTATTAAATATAGTTTTTACCTTCGTATTAAAAAGATGAACATCAATTAATATAAAAGGAAGCGATATGTCATAATAGAATATTTTCAATTCAAACATGAAAATGAATAAATTATCAATTTTGGATCTTAATTATTTTTTCTATCAATTAGGGTCTTAAAATATATACTATAAAACAATTAAAAAGGAAATGATATGCAATAATAGGATTTTTTTTTAAATCACAATTATATAACAAAAATATTAAGCTTATTATTAGTTGTAAATTTTATTAATAATCGAATATCTCTCTTTATTTATTGAATAACCCAACCAAAACATTTAAATGTAAAAATATATTAAAACTTAATGTGTCATAATAGGAATATTTTCAACTCAAAACTTAAAAAATTGGTAAACTATCAATTTGAGGCCTAAATTAATTTTTTTATCAGTTAGGGGCCTAAAAATATACTCCATAAAACTATATAAAAATAAAACATGTATCATAATAGAAATATTCTTATTATATTAAATTAAATTTTCATAAAAATTACTTAAAATAAAATATTAATTGCAAGATTATAAAATATTAATTACTTTAAATAATAAATTACTTAGAATAAAATATTAATTGTAATTTTAAGATTATTAATGAGAGAGATTAAATAAAATAATATGTAAAATATTAAATTACTTAAAATAAAATATTAATTGCAAAATTAATGTGAGAGCGCATGTACACAATTTTTTCAAGAACGTACGTGACGATGCCACATACACAAAATTTTTCAATGAGCAACATGGTGCCGTCACCTCACAATTTTAAAAATTTTATTTTTGGCAAGCACTTGTAAATTAATAGTATTAATGATAATAATAATAATAATAATAATAATAATAATGATAATAATAATAATAATAATAAAATTAAAACTAAAAAGATTATATATGTAATATTAAAAAAAAATAGGACAATTAACCATGTCGCGACACCTCATACTTTTAAAAAGTTATTTATAACAGTGTATTCGTAATTAATATAATATATACTCCAGGATATATAAAAAAGGATTAATTGCATATAAAACCCGAACTTTAAGCGTATTGCAAATTAATCCTTATTTTTATAAAATTACAAAAAAAATAAATGAACTTTTAAGAGTGGTGCAATTCGCAGGCAGTTAAACTGCCCGACTGTTCACGTGGAACTTTAATTCCATGTCATGCCTCCATGTAGGATCAAAATGACGTCGTTTTGCACATAAGATTCTAAAAAATAACAACCCTCAAACCCATTCAGATCTGGTAAATTACCATCGGAGCTTTATATCTTCATCGCGTCGGAGCTTTACATCTTCATCGTGTCGGAGCTTTACATCTTCGTCGGAGAGTCCGAAGACGGTGAGTCCATCCTTTACGTTTTTCTTGAAGACGTCGTCGACTCCTTGCATCATGAGCTGATCGATGAAGGCTTTGCAGCCTTGCCAGCGAGCAGCAAATAGTCTCTTCGAATTTTCATATCTCTTCTCCATTCTTATATCTTGACAATGGTGGATCAGAAAAGGTACATTGCGGAGCTAAAAACCCACAACAAAAAAGGAGATCTGTGGATCTCAATTCAGGACAAAGTGTACAATGTTTCTAATTGAGTGAAACACCAGCCTGGTGGCGATCTGCAATTCTTGAATCTTGCCGACGAGAACGCCGCTCATTCGCAGCTTATCATCCTGTATTGCTTGGCAGCATTTTGACAAATTTTTCAATGGGCTTCAGGTGAAAGATTACTCTGTTTTCTTGTATGTCCAAAGAAGTGGAGGGAGAGGATGGTTTGAAAAATTCTTCAATGGGCTTCAGTTGACAAATTCTTTAGCCCACAGGTTGGTTTGAGTTTCTGTCGGTGGTGGTAGAGCCGGCGGTAATCTCGTGGATCTTGTCGGAGCCGAAGTCGTCGACAAAGAAGTGGAGGGAGAGAATGTTCACTGAATTGGTTTTAGATTTAATTTAGAATTTTGATTTCAGCAACACGAAATGACGTCTTTTCGATCCTACATGGAGGATGATAAGGAATTAAAATGACACATGAGCAATGGGGTAGTCCTTGATGCCCAATTGGTGCGAATTGCACCATTCTTAAAGGTCATGTTTTTTGCAATTTCATAAAAGTAATTATTAATTTGTAATATGTTTAAAGTTTGGGGTTTTATATGCAATTAACCCTATAAAAAATATAGAAAGTATGAAATTTGTGGTTATTCTGTGGTGCACCTAATATTTTATAGAGTAAATGTTGTGAAGTAGTGGGTAGTTAATATTTTTATTTTTAATTATTTTATTTTATTTAGTGGTTAAGATTAAATATAAACATGATCTAATGATTTAGGTTATTCAAGTGTACTGGTGGACCCGGTGCACTGCAGTTTGACTTGTTTGTTTGTTATACGATAATAACTATTTACCTTTTCATTCTAAAATATTCATACAGGGATGTTAAATCGGCCAAGCTTATAGGACCCATCTGTTTTATTTTGAAAAATATAGAGTTAGGGTTCGTAATATTAGTGACTTGTTTATAAAGAGTAATTTTTTTTCCTGAGCCAATTAGCCCTGCCATGACCCTATAGGTTAGAACAAGTGAAAATTTTATATAAAGGTATATGTTTGGTTATTATCAAACATAAGATAAAATTCTACCTGATAAATTTTTTATAAGTAATAGTATTTGAGAATATGTTGAGTACGAGTAGAGATAATAATAAGACGGGTATTTTTCGATACACTAGGTATGAGTGACATTTATATAAAATAAATAAATATTCATGAGTAAGAATAACCCATTGGTATTGATATATGGATTTATGACGTATTAGAGTATTATAATGGAATATTTTAATGAGATATGTATGGATACAAGTAATTGTTGATATATAAATGGATACATATACCCTAAATTATGACGTATCTAAAGACATCTAAATAGCAGTTTGCTATTGATGACGTGAGATGTCTAACTTTCTAGCTTGGTGATATGGTACCACCACATTTTCCCATGCACCTTCCATTTTAATTTTTGTTTTTTTATTTTCTTTGTTATATCTTTTTATTTTAGGCGTTATTTTTCTTCGATTTTTAGGTTTGCCCTTATTTTTGTCTTTCTTCACTTCATTTGTTCCTCATCACTCTCTCGAAACGCTTCCGTCCTTCGCATATATTGAGATCAATCGGAGATCATGGGAACGTGATTTTGTTTGTCGAAATTCGTTGATCGTCGATCTGGGATAGTATCAGAATACTGAAATGAGGCGAAGACAGGAACCGGAGGCCTGCAGAACGCCGCCGCTGCTAGGGTTATTCCTTCTCTTTCTATCCATCTGTCTATTTTATGGGCTATTTTATGGGGATCTACCATTGTTCTGATTTACTTATTTATTTATTTTTTTGGTGAATTATAGGATCAATATAAGCTACTTGGAGAAATCGCATATCTGGGATTTTGAGATTAATCGGAGACCATCGCGAACGATTGATGCTTTTAGGGGGAGAAGTATTCATCACATCGATTGCTTCGATCAGTGAAGAATCGTTTTGGCTCCACAGATAAGGTATTTCATGGCTTGCATCATTAAATAACTCAACCTTTCAACCCCGCTTTTTTACTTTTGAGTTTATTCTATTAAATTCTAATTCAACTATTAATTGCTTTATTTTACCATTTTATTAAAATTACATGGTAATCACCATGTATTGGAGTCGAGTATGTATACTAATTCAATATTTATTATTCAAAAGGTAACTTAACATGTAAACCAACGACACAAGCATGATAACTGTGCAATGCTTGGTATAAGAATTTTCTGTGAATTTGATTCTGCAAGAAACAGCTAGTCATAATAGTTTTGTAAATACTATGTCTTGACTTTAGAATATTAATTTTATTTCAGCTTGGGATTTTCAAAATGTCACAGTCAGGATTGCAAGGACTTCTAAATCCCAGTGAGATATATTTTGCTGAGCAGCATTCTAATTCAGACTACCTAGCAGGGTTGGATGTAACAGTGATCATCGATGAATCTCGAGCATTTCTAATTGAAGTTCAGGTATATATTGTTTGTTTGAAGTTTTATACATAGTTAAGTTAATCTAGAATAGGATTATAACCTAATTAGAGGACTTCAAACTAAAAATATTGTTTCTTAATCAAACTACTTCTGAGAGGAATTTCAAAATAGCTTCCAGTTCTAGCACTAGATAAAGTAAATATTTTAGAGTATGCTAAGGCTGTGAAATCAGCACCTTTACAAGCAAGAAGGTAGTGATTTTGCCGAGGCGTGTGCCTCCCGAAGACCAATTTTTTTCCCACCCCCCAAAACATGTTTTTAAGATAATTTTTTTGTTGTTTATATAAACTTATTTACCTTATAAATCTAAATCATGTGAATTATCTCTATTAATCAATCATATGGTACATCATAGAACTTTATAAAAAAGTAGCATGAATCAATTGATCAATCAAATTACTCTTATTATGCAATCAAATCTAATATAATATGTGTATGTATTTAGTAGAAGAATATGAAAATTCATAAATCTAACGTAATTCTATTAAAATGGTAATACCTTTGAATGAGTATATATATTGGTGTTTTTTTTATGCCTTTGAATTTCTATTTATGTAGTCTTTCAATTGATACCCTCCATGTCACAGGTTAGATGTACATTCGCGAAGGGTAGTCTTAAACTTATTATGCCACCTTCATATTCTGTCATCATCCAAGTAATTAGTTGTGTGCTTATGCATTTATAGAGTTTGTCACTCTGATGTGTAATGCTTAGGGGTAGTTTATGTATATATAAAGTGGTCAAAATATATGTTATACGTAGAGGTAGGCAAAAAGATGTATGCTTTCTAATATAGTGCAATTTGGGTTATGTCCATAAAAATAAATAAATATATGAATTTCAGATAGTAAACAACACGAAAAACCAAAAAAGGCAAAGAAGGAAATAAATATTACTTATCAATTATATACATTTTGATGTTCGGTTGCTGAACTTGGGGAGATGGTGTGTGTGTATGTGTGTGTGTGTGTTATTCTCTATGTATTGTATCCATTGAAGGTGATCTGATTGTTAATTATTGTAAATGATATCTCCAAGGGCCCCGAATGGATCAAGATGTTTTTCGGCTTGCAAAAAAAAATGCACCTGTTGTTGTATTCATTAATCGAGTATGTGTTATTCTCTATATACTATTTTTTGAAATGAAGCCTCATAATTTTGAGTTATGTTATGCAGAACATGTTTATATGAGATTATTGTGCCATATTACAAGTTCTCAAAGAGCCTTGCACAATCCTTTTCATGTGGAATGAGGTTTAAAATCCATTTAGAAACAGATAATTCCTCTCAAAGAAGGTTTGTACTGATTATTCAATAGGACTTTATATATGCTTATATTGCAGTTGTAGACTTAAACTTTACATTCCATTATATGCTTATAATGCGATTGTATACTAAACTTTATATATGCTTATAATATGATTGTAGACTAAACTATATAGCCCATTGGACTTTACAGCCCATCCTTCAATAGACATGCTTATTATGTTGCTCTTTCTACCGCTATTGCAGCTGAGACAGATGTTGCTGCTGCTCAGGATGCGACTGAGGTTGTCCGACGCACGAATGAAGTTCTTACTTTAGGTAAATCTAAGGAGAGATTGCTACTATAAAGATCCAGACTGCTTTTCCTGGCCATCTGGTGATAAGATGACATGATGATATGATGACTGTCTTGATATTGTGAACATTAATTGGTGCAAAAAATTTAAGACAATTGTTCTTTCAAAACGTTTGATTTTATGCAAGGTAAACAATTGTGCTTTCAAAATATTTGATTTTGAGCCATGTGAACAATATTTAATAGTCATCAAATATTTTGTCAAACAATGTTTAGTGGTTACTTTAGATGGCTATTATGTTGTTAATAGCTCTGGGTTACATAGATTCTTAGATTTTGATGTTGACAACTTACTCTATTTTTTTAGGTTTACTATTATGATTTAGTGAGCTTGAAACTGATACTAAAGAAATTCATCGTTTCCACTTTTCGACAGGAAAACTGTATATGCATTCTGAACAATTTGTTGGCATTTGGATCTTTTGGTTAACATGAACCGTTAGGGTTCCATGCGTTTCTAAATCAGCGGAAGTAAGAAATCATAGAAACGTATTACCTTTCACCAAGGTATGTTGAAGAAGAAGCATTCTCGCCGGCAGCCTGCGCAGCCTCACTGTTTTTACCATAACTTTCTCATCTGACATCCGATTTGAGTGATCTATGCGCCAAAACTATCCCCTCTTCCGTGGTTTTCCGTCAATATATCACACACCCAGTTTGAACTTATTTATGAATTTATAAAAACTAAGGAAGTTGGCAGACAGAAATAGCAAAAGACCTTCCGGTCTTCTGTTGTATTCTTAAGCCACGTCTCGGCGTTGTGTGGGCAACTATCTACGAGACGATCTCAATCTGCAGCTTCCTCAAACTCACGGTATTTATGTCGTGTGTATCAAGTTACTGTGCTGCTGAGATTGGCTATTTATAGGATACAACAGAGACCAGGAGGAGAAATTAGGGTTTGGGCCTCCCATTGGGCTTAAGCATCCAAGTTTAGCCCAAAACTTATACTTAAGTCCAATAATAATAAATCATTCCACTAAAGAAATATTATTGCACCGCCACCCTAATCCCAAATTACGTTTATGGGCACCTTCTTATTATGAGCCCGTTAATCTCCCCGTGTTTAGGATTCAATGCCCATTAATTAATTAAGTTACTGACAACTCCATTAATTAATATAATTACCAAGAGTAGTACCACTCAACCTTATTATCATGCCGGAATAAATCCACCTGCAGGGTTTACATGATAATCATTATGAGCTCCTCAAGGGGATATCATCAACCAATTCCATTAGGACACGGATTCCTTCTACAATCAACAACACACCATAGAGACAGCACCATCTCCTAACTCACAGAGCATATTGATTTAATAATTAAATCTCACCCATTGATGAATCAAGGAAATAAATACTAGCTTACGTGTCGAGGTTATTGTATAGGGATTAAGAGTACGAACTTCCATAATAACAGAGATCAAGTTCTATTATATAGTCAGTATAAACCGAACGATCTCAACGGCGGTCCTACTCAATACACACAAAGTGCACTAGTGCAATTTTATAGTCAAGACAGACTAATACCAAATCACACTACAACCATACCGATAGATAGTCCCCGTCTATCTCGGTTGTGAACATTTGTTTATACTTTATAAGGAGCCGATAATATGATCTTTCGTGTGACGCTGCACACCATATTATCTATATTATAAAGTAAATGGACTTTCGCAACAACATTATTGCAAGCATTTGATCACATGATTCTCATTTCAAACAAATTAAATTGTTAAAACACTGTTCATACAAAAAGCTAGACTTTCAGTATACAATCCAACACACTTATTGTGAAGTTGTTTCTTAAATTATTTTTTTGGCAATTTCAGCTATCTAACATATTTGTCACAAAGGAGAACAACGCTCTTCAAGGTAAGAATACGAAAGCAAGTTCTTGCTATAACTTACTATGAAAATCCCATTATTTTTTCAATTGTTCAATATTGTTACTTTACAGGTGGTTTTGGATTCGCATAACTTCTCAATGAGGAAGGTATTGCTTCATCGGTACGACCAAAAATGATTTAATACTTTTAAATTTTTGGGGCTCAATGTTCCCATGTATAATAACCAGTGAATAACTTGGCTTCGTGATATTAGTTTGCCAGGATCTCAACTATATGTGTCCAGAGCTTCTTAAAAATATACTTTATGGCTATAAATCAGACATTGACTCTAGGTAATGAGTTTTGTTGGGAGAATAAGTTCGTATCTACACGTTCTGGCATCTAAAGTGCCATGTTGCCTATAATCAGATGTTGTGTGTTTGAGATTGCTGCACACCAACAAGCATTTAGAGTGGCAGTAATTTCAATCTATCACTTTCCTTTGAAGTGTTTGATAGTATTAATTTGAATGCTATGAAGCTGAAATTGTATCATTTTGAATAAAATAGGATATGACTTCATTGATCAATAAGATAAACAATGCCCATTGTATAAGTCTTCAAGATTTTGAAACACGTACATTAGACGTGGAAGTTCCATTTGTTATGACTCATGCGATTTTAATGGTATCAGAAAACAGACTATAAAAAGCCTGATGAGGAAGAGTCCATGACACGGGCCAAAGGTAATTTTTTTAAGTTTTAACCTTATTTTACACAATATGTTGTAATAAACTTGCTACTGTAATCTTTGTATATGAACATCATATGCTGCAGAGGTGTTAAGACATCCACATTTACAACATTGCCACAACCCATCTACTGCTTTTCTTCCTGTCAAGTCTCCCTCCCCCAACAGTATTAAAGAGAACGAGTAGTGCCAATGGCAGGAAAGGCCACAGAGAAGGCAAGGCGAAACTAAAACATAGGGAGCTGCTTCCTTTGTTTGAAGAAAGTATTAACATGCAGTATCTAAATTTACTGGATAGTGATGCCTTGATAGAAGATCTACTTGAAACGAAGAGGATTGATCCCACGAGCTATTCTAGAAAAACAGTGAAGATATTCCAAGGGTGTAGACAACTGCTAGCATCGCTTCAAGAGAGCATCTATAGCTGTGGAAAGATCATCAAGTTCAATTTTGGAAGTGCAAGAGCTGAAAGGTAATATTTATTCTACGCATACTTGATTCAACGGATGAATCTAATATTTATTCTTGACTTACTCTGCTCATTTTTATATCTTTTATAAACACTTAATACATATATTTTTAATTTAATAAATCTTCTTTGATTTTGGGTCATGTTTACATTATTCAAAATTTCCTTATAAGTTTAATGTTCATTTTTTTTTTTACGGAGTTTAATGTACATATTAATTGCGATTACAAGTGCATTTTCAAGTGTAGTTGGTTTTGTCTATTTTGAAACATTATAAACATTTTAAAATAATAATTGTGTTTTTTTTTGTTTGATCCAAAGATATATGTTAAGTTTTATTGAAAATCACCAATAATAACGGCAATGGTAATTAGTCATGCTGATTACCAGTCTAATTCATGGGCCTGGGCGGGTACCTAGGTGGCCCGCCCCATCCCGTGCCCCGCTGCGGGTCGACTATTGAGGACCCGTGTCCCGTCCCTATGCGGGGCGGGTTCGCCCCACCCCGCCTCGTCCCATTTTTTTTAATCTTTTTTTGATAAATTATAATACATTCAAATAGATAATTTTAAATTAAAATAAAATGGAGTAAATTTAAATTTAAATTAAATAATTAAACTTTATTTTTATTTTTTAATATTTTTATTACATTATATATTTAATAATATATATAATATTTTAATAAAGTATTTTGTAATAGTTACATATAATTACCATACATGATTTCTTTTATTTAAATTAAATAAAAATGTATGTATAATATTTAATATATATCAATTTATATAATAAATATAATAAATATTTTAAATGAAAATTTTTAATATTTTAATACGGGCCGGGGCGGGATGGGGCGAGGCTAGGACCCAAACCCGCCCTGGCCCGTGCACAGGACGGGCGGACCCGCCCCATTCTCTGTGTAGGGGAGGGGACCCGACTCATACGAGACGGATCAAATTGTCATCCCTAATTCAATCTCTTAAATTTCAAAAAAATATGTTCTTTCTAATTATTTCTCATATGATTATTAAAATTTTTACTTGCCATACAAAGCGTTTGATAATCAAAATTATTTAAAATAATAAAATTTAAGATAATAATTCCTAATAAAAATTTCTTCCTATTTGTAACTCACATAATTTAAGCCAACACTATTTAATTATCAATTATTATATTCCATAATCCAAATTCCTTATCATATTTTTATAATCTTTCCTATCTTGCTATAAAATATCCGTTTGCTTTTACATTATTTTTTTAACTTTTACAGGAAATGATAATATTCAATTAAAGTACAATTTATATAAATTATTATAATAGTTTGTAATTTATATATATATATATATATATTAAAATAATTAATTTTTATATCATTCACATACATCAAATTAAATATAGTAATTCAAATTTTAGATTAAATTTAAATGCTGGAATGATACATTTATCTTTCTTTTCAAAGAATATGATTACGTTTAATTATTTAAAAAACATAGCTATTAATGTAAGTATTATATAACCTCATCTGGACTTTATATATAATAAAAAATAAGAATAATATTTATAAAAAAATAAATAATTAAAAAAACTATTAGCAACTAAAGTTCATACTATAAAATAATTTAAAAACTACAAAAAAATCGCATTGTTCCCGTGCATCGCACGTGTTCAATACTAGTTAGAAGTATTATAATAGAATTTTTTAATGAGATAGTTATTGATACAAGTAATTGTTGATATTTAAATGGATACATATACCCTAAATAAGCATGTACCTTACATATTATGATCACCGGTTACAAGTAAAAAAATTGATGTTATGAACACAAGTAACATACAATTTAATTGATAAAACTACATTATATGTTAATAAAAAAAATGGAATTACATTTATATATTACATATATGAAGTAAATAATTTTTTGTAAAATACATAAATTTAAATAAATAAATAAAGTAAATAATTAACATAAAACAATAATTAAATATAAAAGTTAAATAACTATAAGGATCGGGCCATTGCCATCCAAAACTATACTATGAGCATCCAAATCCTAAAAAAACAAAATAGTGAAATTTCTATTATATCCCCGCTTCTAATACTACTAAATAATCCACCCAATTTGCGGTTAATTATCTCAATAAAAGATTGTTCCTGTTATCAATATATCCAAGGTTTCTATTTCTTATCATCAACTGCATTCTCTTCTCTCTCTGTGTACTGCAATGAAAATCTTGCAAAGTTCGGACTGTTCTACAACTATTGCAGTTGAATTCATAATTTTCATCCGGAAAGTATCTGTAACTGTACCTGATATCAGATATGCAGAATGGAAAGATTGGCATGAATTCAATTAACTCTCTGTTATTCAAAACACTGTAAAAATTTGGACAAAGTAATGAGCTTAAAAGTGATTTCAATATACTGGAAGTAATACAACTTTTACTCCATTTCTTTTAGAAATTTGCTGTCGTACAAAATTGATGATGTTATGGGACTTTCCACACATTAGCTGCGTAGGAAACAGATTTGATGATTCTGAGGGATAGCGCTTAATTGTTATGGCAATACATTGGAAACAATGGATTGGAAATTTACTCAACTCAAATATTTGTGTTTCAGAAATAGGATAACGGAAAGCTTTCATTTTCTCAGACTGTCTTGTGCTTCATTATTGTTTGGATCTGAATGTCGACCTTAAAGCAGAGCTCACGACATTGGAATTGTTAGAGTAGTATGCCCAGCGCACCAATTAGATTGGATATTTGTATTCTTTATATTTTGAATATAAATAATCTCATTGGAAATTATATTATTAAAGGCTGTTTTAATTTATCTATTTTATGCATTATAACAAATGCTTATTAGATAAAGTCCCTAGACCAATTAAAGCTAAAATGTATGGTTACGCATATGATGGTGATCATGGAATTTATACATAGAGCTTTGGTCTTAAACATGGTTCCGAGTCAAGAATTTTTCTAAATGGGACAAAGAATAATTCAGTAAAGACTCGTACATATGATGAATGCTCGTTGGACGAGAATATTGTATTCCATCAATATTAGTGTTGTGACACAAATTCATATATGTAGATACTTATTAGAGAATAAGTTTATCGAACATGGTCCGTAGAAAATTCTTATTGGATATATCGAAATTAGAATTTTCTAATTACGATAGTACACGATTAGTCTTTAGACTTGAAGCACCATGGTAGTCTTGTGTACTTCATCTAATACTTAGACTTATCTTCTGATTGTTTAGCAATCTTAAAGGGGATATGTTGGGTATTATATTGATGTACATAAAGACTTATGTGTGGCTAAGATAGAATCTAACACTTGTCTAGGACAAGAGAATCTCCTGTGTATTTCATTGTTAATGATTCAAAGACCTTGGCCAAGGCAATGAGAATGAAGATTCACAATGAATCATTGTAACATGAAATAGAAACACAGTTATTGAGTTAGTAGAGTTTCGACTAATATTCCTACTCTAGACTCAATCGGGAGATTAATCGTTAGAAAGACCGTACGTGTATATTACTCGTTAATTTGCAGGTTTACTCGCTATTTCACCTAACACTAGAAGATCACGCTACTTGCTAGGTGTTACCGTGATTAGTAGGTTCTTGAAATTAATTAGTTAATTTCAATTTCGGGAGGATTACTACTAGGTACACAAAAAAACCCTAAATTACTATGAGATACAAACATACAAAAGTATTACTACTAGGTACAAAAATATATAGTGATATTCCAATATTACCCCTATTAATGTGCTGCACATAAATATTGTGTGAAGCAAAAGTTCATGTGCAGCAAAGTGTGTGCAGCAAAAAAAGTGTGTGCAGGAAAAAAAAAGTGTGTGCAGCAAAAAAATGTGGTGGTCCGGCGGCGGCGGTCCGGCAGCTTTTCCGGCGGCGGCAGTTTTTCCGGCGACCAGTTTTTTTTTTTTTCTTTTTTTTTTTGGACGAACAGTTTTTCCGGCGACCGGCTGCCGGAGCTCCGGCGGCGGCGGCGCGGCAGCTTTCCGGCGACCAGTTTTTTTTTTCTTTTTCTTTTTCTGACGAACAGATTTTCCGGCGACCGGCCGTCGGAGCTCCGGCGGCGGCGGCGGCGGTCCGGCAGCGGCAGCGGTGGTCCGGTGGTGGGTGGAGGTTGGGGTTAGTGTTTTAAAGGTATATGGGTTTAGGGGTATATTTGGTATTTTACTTTAATATTTTGTATTAAATAATAATTATTTTAAATCAATGTATCTAGTAGTAATTAGGGGTACAAAGTGTGTACCTATCAGTAATTATTTCATTTCAAATGTATTAATTAATTGGATTAATTAATATAATAATTGTTATTCATAAGTTACAAGTGTTGTAAGCCTACTGCTAGAGTTAGTAGTGAACCTAAAGGATCACACCTTAATTTGAATGAACAACTTTTATCAATTGGAACAATAGTTAAATGGTTAACTATTTATTATAATTAAATAATTTGATTATTTAATTAGAATAAAAAAAATTGATTAAAAATGATAGTGTTAGTGGAGGTAGTAGTGGAATGTAAAGTAAGTGCACTTTGGGGAGTGGTATATTGATACACTCACAATCGCACTATGCTCACACCATGTGGAGGAGAAAAAGCTTTTAATTATTATAAGGCAATTTGATTGACACAATTCTTTACTTAAATGGGATTGTGATAATTGCTTTCTCCAATATATATCCATTATCTATCATTCTCCGTGGAATAAGATAAGAAGCTAATTGTTTGAGTGATTTAGCTCTTCCGAAAGGCTTCGACACACGCCTATTTCCACAGTATCTAAAATCCATCTTGTTGTTCCAATTCACAAGTTTTACACTACTAGCGAAGTGTAAAATTTGTGTTGTTTATTCAATCGGTGGATTACTTTAGAGGGGATACATTTGGATCCCTTATTGAGAAGTACGGAGTTTTAGCCACAATCCGGGAATCGATTCCCTCACTCCTTGCATCAATTGGAAGAAAGTCTACGAGGGTAAGAATAATCTTTACGTAGATTTCTTTCAATATATTTTAACACCGGGTCTTATAATCGTTTTAGAGCACCCGGGGTGAAACCCTTTCATATATTTAATAAATATGATTTATTAATTATGAAAATTTTTAAATTCCGCTGCGTTCACCCGGATCGCTATGACGAACCCAACAGTGGTATCAGAGCCTAGGTTCACGGTGTTGAAATATATTTGGTACTAAAATTATTTTAGTATTATTTAATGGTTAAATAAGAATACTTGAAACAATGAGAAAATGTTTCTCGACAGTTATTGATTACTCTAAAATTTCAACTGTTGTAGTAGGATAAGAATTGTTCTTAAACTACTATTTATACAGTTAAAATTTTTTGGTAATTTTAATAAAATTGACTAAATATTAGTTTATGACTATATTGTTTTCACGTGTGAATATGAAATATTAAATAAAAGTTATTTATATTTCTTATTCAAAATATTCATTTGGAATGAAATTTAAGCAATACGTTGTATTTAATGAAAAATTGTTTCTTGAAATATCATTGTTTAATATAATAATTATTATTGATAATTTGTTATCAATATTTAATATTTATTTTGATAAAAACATTAGATGTTTATTATCAACAATGATATTTGATGGCTATTTCTAGAAATGGGTTTCTAAGAAAAATATTTCTAAGAAGAAATAATTAGCTATCATTGAATTGATTTGGTTTTATTAATTTAGAAATTATTTCTTAATTAATTAAGACCAACAAAATTCTTAAAGTCAATTCTAAAATTTAATTTTATAATATTGACTAATTGTTAGTCATAATTCTCAACTAGTATTATTTTAAAATGAGAAATATGAATAATTGTTATTCTTATATCTCGTTACGGTATTATTCATTGTGAATGGATATAAATAAATTTAATATGTTAAATGCATATTTATTTATTTAGGAATGATCATGAGCCTTGGACTTTATGTGATGGTTGTAATTTATTTGGATTTTATGGGGACTGTGAGCCTCTTTAATTTACATTTGTAAGTTCTTTAAATTTATGCAATGAGAGTAGATTAGTCCGTGAGGATTTAATTTTATTCATTGTAAATTGGAGGACTTGAAGGAAGCCCAAAAGAAGACCCAATTGTTGATGGGTAATTAAATGTAATAGAATAGATGCTCAAGGCCCATAAGTGTATGGGTTTTACATTATGATGTAAAAGTTCTCATTATCCCTTAGATTGACCATAGACCCGTTTTGGCTCAAACGGATCGCATAGGTTGGCCATGATCATCCCACCGCTTTATGTATGTATAGGATATATGCATGCTAGAATTTATTTAATGCACTCATTTGATGAACATTAAATAATTTACCTTAATGGAATGATGAGGTCTTGGAAATAAAAATAATCCCTAAGTTTTTGAAACTTATACAAAAATTTTCAAAAATTTTATTTCAAACAAATATGGATATGATGAGTATGACCCATCAATCCATGCCTACTATCAAAAGATAGAGACATGATGATGCTACTACACTTAACCACTGGCCATGAGTCATGGGGTGGGTTTGTGGAAGAAAGCTGTGTTCTTTATCTATCATAATGATGCTCATGAATTAAATGCATCACTGCATCGGCCATGAGTCGTGGGGTGTTTTGATGTTTTAATTGCATGAATGTTTGATAGGTATCGTTTGACACTAAGTAACGTATGGGCTCATAAAATTGAGGTATGCGTGAAAGGTGAGGTAAAACAAATTGAGGGTTGTATAGTGATACAATTGTAAAATATTTTACTACCGAAGAGAATTTTTCATGGGCTCATAAAATTGGGGTGTGAGGAATTCTATTTGGGCCTCAAACCTACTAGAAAATTATGATTTTCCGATTTTCATTGGGATTATGAAATTCGAATAAAATAGTGGGAGACATTTAATATTGAAGACCTTATATTAAATTAATATTAATTTTCATAGTTTTCTCATTTTCTGCTTCATCATTTTGTAGATTCATCTACTGAAATGGCAAACAATCCTATAACTGCTTTAATTGGGCAAAACAAGTTAACTGGACCAAACTTTAATGATTGGCTGAGAAATTTCAAAATTCTCTTAAAATCTGAAAGAAGTGAATATGTTCTTGACAAACCAATCCCTGACGCACCTGGTGCTAATGCTACGACTAAGGAACTTGAGAAGTTCAAACGTCATCAGGATGACGATCTGAAAGCTCGGTGCTACATGTTAGCATCTATGTCAAGTGAGCTGCAGAGACAAAATGAGGATCAAACCTCTGCTTATGCTATTCTTAAACGACTTGAGAACTTGTTTGGTGAGAATAGCAAGCAACAAAGATATGAGATATCTAAAGAGCTCTTCCGCAGTCATATGGCTGAGGGCTCTTCAGTCCAGGAACATGGATTGAAGATGATAGCCCTAACGGAACGACTCGCGTCATTGAAAGTTGAGGTTCCACCTGAGCTTTGCACTGACTTGTTGTTGCAGTCTCTGCCCCCTTCATTTGACACATTTGTTGTCAATTATAACATGCATAACATGACGAAAAATCTCACTGAGCTTGTTAGCATGTTAAAGACAACTGAGTCCACGATGAAAAGGGACAAATCAGTCATGTTTATTGGGTCCACTTCTGGATCTAAGGCTGCAAAGCCAAAAAAAAAGAAGGGAAATAGAAAGGGTTCTAACAATCCCAACAAACTGAAAGCAAAGGGAGGTGTCAAGAAAAAGAAAACTTCTCAGTCCAATGATAAGTGTCACCACTGCAATCAAACTGGACACTGGAAGAGGAACTGCAAGGATTACCTTGCAACCCTGAAAAGTTCAGGTATTTATTATGTTGAAGTTAACTTATCAGTTAATGATACTTCTTGGGTATTAGATACCGGTTGTGCCTCACACATTTGCAATGATTTGCAGATAATGGAAAGAAGTAGAAAGCTAGAAACAGGAGAAATGGTTCTAAGGCTGGGGAATGGAGCAAAGGTTGCTGCATTAGCCATAGGAAATATTCATCTAGCTTTAAATAATGATTTAGTTTTGGTATTGAATAATTGTCTTTATGTTCCTGAGATTATTAAGAACATTATCTCTATTCCTGTTTTGGATAGAGAAGGTTATTGTTTTAAATTTGAACATGGAAGTTGTTCCATTTCTAAATGTTCTTCTTTAATCACTACTTGCATATTGACGAATGGTTTATATACCTTAACTCCCCAAAATTTCATTCTTAATCTTCAACAGAATAAAAGAAAATTAGATAATCGTAGTTCTATCACATTATGGCATGCAAGATTAGGTCATATTTCTAAGAAAAGGATAAATAAGTTGGCAAAATTGCTTGACCTAAAGGACGAGCAAGAACTACCAACATGTGAGTCCTGTCTCAAGGGAAAAATGACCAAATCTCCATTTGTTGGACAAGTGGAGCGAGCTACACATCTATTGGAATTAATTCATACAGATGTATGTGGGCCATTAAATGTTAATGCTCGTGGGAACTACAGCTACTTCTTAACCTTTACCGATGACTTCTCTAGGTATGGTTATGTGTACCTATTAGGGTACAAATCTGAAGTTTTTGAAAAGTTCAAAGAATTCAGAACTGAAGTAGAGAAACAAACTGGCTTAAGTATAAAAACACTTCGATCCGATCGAGGGGGTGAATACTTAAGTGCAGAGTTTCTAGAATATCTAAAAGAGAATGGGATTCTCTCACAGTGGACTCCTCCTGGCACTCCCCAACTCAATTGAGTTTCGGAACGCAGAAATCCAACCTTGATGGACATGGTTCGATCTATGATGAGTTTCACATCATTACCTCTTTCTTTTTGGGGCTATGCTTTAGAAACGGCAGCTCACCTATTAAATAGGGTGCCTTCTAAGGCCGTTCCTACTACACCTTATGAGATGTGGTGTGGTAAAGCACCCTCATACAAATACCTTCGGGTATGGGGGTGTGATGCTTACGTGAAGCAACAAATGGGAGATAAATTGGATATGAGATCCAAAATGTGTAAGTTTGTTGGATATCCAAAGGAATCAATTGGATATTACTTCTACGATACCTAGGAACAAAAGGTGTTTGTTTCAAGGAATGCCACGTTTCTTGAAGAAGAATTTCTATCTGATAGAAATGGCAAACTCGTAGAACTTGAAGAAGTTCAAGAAACAACAAACCTTCCAATTGCAGTGAGTGAACAACCAGTAGAAACTGGGACATCTGATACACAACCTCTTAGGAGATCCGAAAGGATACCTAAGTTATCTAGTAGGTACACTTTGTTATTAGAAAACAAAGAAGAGGGAATCCTATTGGATAATGATCCAAGAAGCTATGGAGAGGCAATGTCAGACATTGACTCAAAGAAATGGCAAGAAGCAATACAATCCGAGATGGACTCCATGTACTCTAACAAAGTATGGACTTTGGTAGACCCACCAGAAGGAACAGTTCCTATTGGATGCAAATGGGTTTACAAGCGAAAGCTTGGAGCTGATGGGGAGGTAGCAACCTATAAGACAAGACTGGTTGCTAAAGGTTATTCTCAAAAACAAGGAATTGACTATGAGGAAACCTTTTCACCAGTAGCAATGCTAAAATCCATTCGAATTTTATTAGCTATATCTGCATATTATGACTATGAGATATGACAAATGGATGTAAAGACTGCTTTTCTTAATGGTAACGTTAAGGAAGAGATCTATATGAAGCAACCTGAGGGCTTTATATCTAGTGGGAGTGAGCAAAAGGTTTGCAAGCTCCAAAGATCCATTTATGGGCTTAAACAAGCTTCGAGGAGTTGGAACATTCGATTTGATGAAACAATCAAATCGTTTGATTTTCAAAAGAATCCGGATGAACCATGTGTATACAAGAAAGTTAGTAGGAGTGCAGTTACTTTTATTGTGCTCTATATTGATGACATCCTACTTATCGAAAACGATATAGGTATGTTGCAGTCAACAAGAACTTGGTTGTCTAAACAATTCTCCATGAAGGACTTGGGAGAAGCATCATTTATTCTAGGAATAAAGATCTACAGAGATAGATCTAGAAGAATGATCGGACTATCCCAATCCATGTACATAGATAAGATACTAAAGAGATTTAGTATGGAAGAATCCAAACGAGGATTCTTGCCAATGAGTCATGGGGTTTCACTTTCTAAGGCTATGTCTCCTAAGACGCCTGAAGAAAGAGAAAGAATGACTCGCGTGCCTTATGCTTCAGCAATTGAAAGCATAATGTATGCAATGCTATGTACAAGGCCTGATGTCGCGCATGCTCTAAGTGTCACGAGCAGATATCAGTCAAATCCAGGTGAAGAACACTGGAAGGTCGTCAAGATGATCCTTAAGTACTTAAGAAGGACTAAGGATATCTTTTTGATATATGGCCCTGGAGAGCTGAAACTAGAAGGATATACTGATTCTAGTTTTCAGTCTGATGTGGATGACTCTAAGTCAATGTCAGGTTATATATTCACTTTGAACGGTGGTGCAGTAAGTTAGAAGAGTTCCAAACAAGAAACTAATGCAGACTCCACCACTGAAGCTGAATATATAGCTGCAACAGATGCAGCGAAGGAAGCTGTTTAGATCAAGAACTTTATCCAAGGGTTGGGTATAGTTCCATCTATTGTTGATCCAGTAATGATATACTGTGATAACAATGGAACCATTGCGCAAGCAAAGGAACCAAGATCTCATCAAAGATCCAAGCATATCTTGAGAAGATACCACTTGATTAGAGAAATCATGGGGAGAGGCGATGTCGTTATGGATCGAGTCGCTTCAGCAGAAAATGTAGCAGACCCACTGACTAAGCCTTTGGCTCAAAAGATATTTGAGAAACATCTTGAAAAGATGGAACTTAAATATATGGGTAATTGGAGCTAAGGCAAGTGGGAGATTGTTAGAGTAGTATGCCCAGCGCACCAATTAGATTGGATATTTGTACTCTTTATATTTTGAATATAAACAATCTCATTGGAAATTATATTATTAAAGGCTGTTTTAATTTATCTATTTTATGCATTATAACAAATGCTTATTAGATAAAGTCCCTAGACCAATTAAAGCTAAAATGTATGGTTACACATATGATGGTGATCATGGAATTTATACATAGAGCTTTGGTCTTAAACATGGTTCCGAGTCAAGAATTTTTCTAAATGGGACAAAGAATAATTCAGTAAAGACTCGTACATATGATGAATGCTCGTTGGACGAGAATATTGTATTCCATCAATATTAGTGTTGTGACACAAATTCATATATGTAGATACTTATTAGAGAATAAGTTTATCGAACATGGTCCGTAGAAAATTCTTATTGGATATGTCGAAATTAGAATTTTCTAATTACGATAGTACACGATTAGTCTTTAGACTTGAAGCACCATGGTAGTCTTGTGTACTTCATCTAATACTTAGACTTATCTTCTGATTGTTTAGCAATCTTAAAGGGGATATGTTGGGTATTATATTGATGTACATGGAGACTTATGTGTGGCTAAGATAGAATCTAACACTTGTCTAGGACAAGAGAATCTCCTGTGTATTTCATTGTTAATGATTCAAAGACCTTGGCCAAGGCAATGAGAATGAAGATTCACAATGAATCATTGAAACATGAAATAGAAACACAGTTATTGAGTTAGTAGAGTTTCGACTAATATTCCTACTCTAGACTCAATCGGGAGATTAATAGTTAGAAAGACCGTACGTGTATATTACTCGTTAATTTGCAGGTTTACTCGCTATTTCACCTAACACTAGAAGATCACGCTACTTGCTAGGTGTTACCGTGATTAGTAGGTTCTTGAAATTAATTAGTTAATTTCAAATGTATTAATTAATTGGATTAATTAATATAATAATTGTTATTCATAAGTTACAAGTGTTGTAAGCCTACTGCTAGAGTTAGTAGTGAACATAAAGGATCACACCTTAATTTGAATGAACAACTTTTATCAATTGGAACAATAGTTAAATGGTTAACTATTTATTATAATTAAATAATTTGATTATTTAATTAGAATAAAAAAAATTGATTAAAAATGATAGTGTTAGTGGAGGTAGTAGTGGAATGTAAAGTAAGTGCACTTTGGGGAGTGGTATATTGATACACTCACAATCGCACTATGCTCACACCATGTGGAGGAGAAAAAGCTTTTAATTATTATAAGGCAATTTGATTGACACAATTCTTTACTTAAATGGGATTGTGATAATTGCTTTCTCCAATATATATCCATTATCTATCATTCTCCGTGGAATAAGATAAGAAGCTAATTGTTTGAGTGATTTAGCTCTTCCGAAAGGCTTCGACACACGCCTATTTCCACAGTATCTAAAATCCATCTTGTTGTTCCAATTCACAAGTTTTACACTACTAGCGAAGTGTAAAATTTGTGTTGTTTATTCAATCGGTGGATTACTTTAGAGGGGATATATTTGGATCCCTTATTGAGAAGTACGGAGTTTTAGCCACAATCCGGGAATCGATTCCCTCACTCCTTGTATCAATTGGAAGAAAGTCTACGAGGGTAAGAATAATCTTTACGTAGATTTCTTTCAATATATTTTAACACCGGGTCTTATAATCGTTTTAGAGCACCCGGGGTGAAACCCTTTCATATATTTAATAAATATGATTTATTAATTATGAAAATTTTTAAATTCCACTGCGTTCACCCGGATCGCTATGACGAACCCGTGTAAAACTTGTGAATTGGAACAACAAGATGGATTTTAGATACTGTGGAAATAGGCGTGTGTCGAAGCCTTTCGGAAGAGCTAAATCACTCAAACAATTAGCTTCTTATCTTATTCCACGGAGAATGATAGATAATGGATATATATTGGAGAAAGCAATTATCACAATCCCATTAAAGTAAAGAATTGTGTCAATCAAATTGCCTTATAATAATTAAAAGCTTTTTCTCCTCCACATGGTGTGAGCATAGTGCGATTGTGAGTGTATCAATATACCACTCCCCAAAGTGCACTTACTTTACATTCCACTACTACCTCCACTAACACTATCATTTTTAATCAATTTTTTTTTATTCTAATTAAATAATCAAATTATTTAATTATAATAAATAGTTAACCATTTAACTATTGTTCCAATTGATAAAAGTTGTTCATTCAAATTAAGGTGTGATCCTTTAGGTTCACTACTAACTCTAGCAGTAGGCTTACAACACTTGTAACTTATGAATAACAATTATTATATTAATTAATCCAATTAATTAATACATTTGAAATTAACTAATTAATTTCAAGAACCTACTAATCACGGTAACACCTAGCAAGTAGCGTGATCTTCTAGTGTTAGGTGAAATAGCGAGTAAACCTGCAAATTAACGAGTAATATACACGTACGGTCTTTCTAACGATTAATCTCCCGATTGAGTCTAGAATAAGAATATTAGTCGAAACTCTACTAACTCAATAACTGTGTTTCTATTTCATGTTACAATGATTCATTGTGAATCTTCATTCTCATTGCCTTGGCCAAGGTCTTTGAATCATTAACAATGAAATACACAGGAGATTCTCTTGTCCTAGACAAGTGTTAGATTCTATCTTAGCCACACATAAGTCTCCATGTACATCAATATAATACCCAACGTATCCCCTTTAAGATTGCTAAACAATCAGAAGATAAGTCTAAGTATTAGATGAAGTACACAAGACTACCATGGTGCTTCAAGTCTAAAGACTAATCGTGTACTATCGTAATTAGAAAATTCTAATTTCGACATATCCAATAAGAATTTTCTACGGACCATGTTCGATAAACTTATTCTCTAATAAGTATCTACATATATGAATTTGTGTCACAACACTAATATTGATGGAATACAATATTCTCGTCCAACGAGCATTCATCATATGTACGAGTCTTTACTGAATTATTCTTTGTCCCATTTAGAAAAATTCTTGACTCGGAACCATATTTAAGACCAAAGCTCTATGTATAAATTCCATGATCACCATCATATGCGTAACCATACATTTTAGTTTTAATTGGTCTAGGGACTTTATCTAATAAGCATTTGTTATAATGCATAAAATAGATAAATTAAAACAGCCTTTAATAATATAATTTCCAATGAGATTGTTTATATTCAAAATATAAAGAGTACAAATATCCAATCTAATTGGTGCGCTGGGCATACTACTCTAACAATAGGGCATGATAGGAATTTCATGATCATTCTTTATAGAATTCGAGTGCTCTCAATAAAGTTTCGGGTGCCCTAACTATAATATAATTCATTTTATGCACGAATGGCAAGGAGGGGTATATATATATATATAGTAATATAATCACAATATATAGTAATATAATCACCTCCAACTTAATATGTTTTGTTGTCTCATTATATTATGATAGAACTATATAATAATGAAGTGTAATAGAGACTTAATTAATAATATTGAAATCCAATAATCATATCTCAAATAAAATTTACATATTTGGAAATTTAAAATTATATTTGATTTATGATTTTTAAATTTATAAAGAGTTGATATCATTTGCACTGAGTGTACACTTACTTTTATATAATTTTTTTAATAGCGTAGAATATATGTTTATTAATAATTATACTATTTTTTTACATTCAGTTTTTTATTAAAAAAAATTGGGTCAATAAATATTAGGTACAAATCGTATTTAGATATTACTAATTCATACATTTGTTATAGAAAATTACGCACAGATACAAAATTTAATTTTTATTTTTCCCATATTACCCATACTTACTGAACATCAGTGTGCATCGTGTGAAGCAAATAAAAAAACACGATTAAGTATTTATATGTATATACATCATTATGCACTCATTTGAGATAAATAATTTTTGGGGAGAAAAAAATGAATAAACTATTTATATGAATATACATCAGTATACATTTAGGTGAGATAAATAATTGTCGAAGATAGAGTCATTGAATACAACCTTAATTTGTACACACGTGTGCACAATGTGCTTAATCAATCTGAACTTTGATTAATTAATCGGAAACTTATCACAAAATGAAGAATGAAGTCACAATTAGAAGAACGAAGACAAATATGTATATTGGCATCTAGAGAGAGAAATAATATAAAGTGACCGCAGAGAGAATTAGTAAAATAATTTTTTCCTAAATTATTTTTTTCAAAATATGTACATCAACATGCATTTAGAGAGAAAATAAAGAAAGACACCGTAGAGATAATTAAGAAAATAATTTTTTCCTTCAAAATCTGTACATCATCGTGCATTTAGAGAGAGGAATAAAAGAAAGTGACCGCAGAGAGAATTAGAAAAATAAATTTTTCCTAAATTTCATCTCCTAAAATCTCGAGTGAGAAGTATAATAATAGTGTACATCAGTATACATTGACAAAAGAAAGGTTAGTTATGTATAAATGTTGAATATTAAATATTGGATATTAGTGTACACTAATATTAAACGTTGAATATTAGTTTTGATGTAGTATACATTAGTGTTCAACGAAATTATTGTTCTATATAAACGTTGAATATTAAACGTTGTGAATAAGGGTAATGTTGGGAGAAAAAAAATCGTTATGTATCCCACAATAATTATATTAGATTAATGTATTTATTAATAATTAGGTTGTAAATACACGTACATATAATTAATAAGTCCAAAAAAATAATAGAATATTCGCTAACAAAATGTATACATTTTTATTTATTAATGTAAATATTTTTATTCAAAATGTATATATTTTTTATAGTGAATTATACATTGTGCAACCGAATGCACATAATAATTTTTCTTTTCCCATTAATAACCTGTTTAGTATGAATTTGTTAGGGTTAAGTTCATATAATTAGAGGCCCATTTTTAGTGAAAATGCCTGGACCATAATTCTATATGGCTAGCCTAATGAATTAGGGTAGGCTTATTTAATATTTCTACATACATTATAATATATTAATATAATTACACACTTTAAAATAAAATATTAATATTTTTTTAATTTTATTATACATTAAAATATTATATTTTTTATTCCTATAAAAGAGTGAGGCTTGGCGCACGCCGTGCGCCTTAAGGATTTAGTATTATGGATAAGGGTACATTATCAGGAGATCCAATGTTTGAATTGAAGTAGTAATCGCTTTGATTCCATCATCCATATTGGGATCAGGTTATACTTGAAAAGTATTCATTTTTTTCAACTCATTTCTATCTAATCGAGTTGTAGTGCTAACTCCAGTTTCTTTACTCTTTCACATTTATTGAATCCAATTAGGAGTTGTGGAAATGACTGAAGATACTATGTATCAAGACTTGCGATAAGATTTGAGTGCTCAGTCATTCAATATTTGATGGGTGATTCTTTATGGCACTATTCGCGGTTCCTCGCCTGCAGGATGCTCGAGAGAAATAAGCAGAACGGGATAGAAAGGTTATTGATCAAAGCATCTTTCTTATCTAGAAGCATCCCATCAAGCAAGAAAGCAAGTGATGGGATTCCCGTATCTTCTATCTATCATGGTAGAATACGAAACATATAATACTGGAATAGGTGTAGGCTTAGTAGGACTCGACCTTGCAAGATCAAATCAAGAATAGCCTTTGGCTGGGAAAGCACAGTCAGACTAGTGCCACGCCCAAAGCACCATGACTGTTTATTCCGCAGTAAAAAGACAGGCCCGGCGCACGAAGCAGGGAGAAATTGGTACCCCGCGAGGCTGGCGAAGTCGGTACAAGAAGTAGGCAGAGTAGAGGCAGCAGGGGCTTAGGGTTGAAGGAATGAATCAAGGGAAGAAGGCTAAACTCGCTAGGATAGTTCAATCCTATTTGATTTTTGTAAATGTAAAGACAGCTTGCTTTTTAAGGTCAATAGGCTGATAAGGCTTTCTATTCTTTACTCTTTCCTAAAATTGGTTGCAAGCTAGCTTTTCTTAGTGAAACTGCTTACTTCAAGTATAGATTGAAGACCCTTTACTAGTAAAAGACTAGGACGAAGGATTTGAAAAACCTAAGAGCAATAGGCTTTTCAGTCCTCATTCCATTCCTATCCGAAAAAGAAGGTTCTTCAAGGCAGGAAGATCCCGAGAAGAAGGGGAAAAGCAAGAAGGAACGAAAGAATGAACTCCTTTCCCAAGCCTTTTCACTAAGGATGACAGCTAGTTTTCTTATTTTATTGAGAGTCCCTTCCTTCTCGAAAGTCTAAAGAGATTTCCCGGTGATAACTCTTTTCTAGTAGCAATTCCGACAAGAGCGGAAAAAATGGAGGTGATTTCCATTCTTCTTTCTCCTCGTTCTTAGGACTTGCAAAAGGACTGTGTTCGTAATCCTCTATTCACTCTGTTTTTATCCCACCTTGTTCTCATCGTCTCTCCTTGTGTTGAGGTCGTCTTTCGAACACTTCCTCAAGCACGCTTCTTTAATACCTTTTTCGTACTTGACTCCTGAGCTAGCATTCGTTTGGAATCTTCATTGAGCTTTATCTACTTCAATAAGGTCTTACAATAGCCTTATCTCTACGTTGGAGGAAAAGTTCAACTATAGATGATTGCTGCCTTGCACTTCACTTTCTTATTCACCCTTGAACTACAGGAATGCTATACTGAAGATCGTCATGCTTTGCATTCTCTCCTGCGCCTACCAGAAATAATTTGCTTTACATAGACTTGATTACCGACAACATATCCTTAAAAACTAGCTTAATCTGTAACTAGCTATCGTAGAATAATAGAATTGAAAAAAGATCTACTAACAACAGAGGGATAGACAGATCTAGCTCATATTCTTTAGCAACAGTAGCTACAAGAACATTAAGGAATACCATTCAGGATGACCCCGCGGGCATCCCTTCACTCACTAAAGAGAGAAATCCTTATGATTCATATTAAGAAGAGAAATTAACAAGTAATAACAGCTACAGGCCCCTACCTATCCAAGTTTAGGCCTGGAACTCCAATAACCACAAAAACTACAGCAACAGTAGCAACATTAAAGCAAGAGTATGTTCAGTCCTCCATGTCTGATGCCACACTTGAAGAGAAGAGCAAAATAAGAGCATACTTTTTCTAAGAGCAC
Source organism: Pogostemon cablin (assembly GCA_023678885.1). Classification (NCBI taxonomy): domain Eukaryota; kingdom Viridiplantae; phylum Streptophyta; class Magnoliopsida; order Lamiales; family Lamiaceae; genus Pogostemon; species Pogostemon cablin. Next base: position 40,764,115 of record CM042959.1, on the reverse strand, counting down.
ACGAGTAAGATGGATTGGATCCAGTCTTTTTTTATTCGTGCTAGGGGACGGATTTTTAGAGACTTAGCCGGGGTCGATGGATGAGCGCAGGAGTGATTGAATGGTGTCGGTATCTCTGATCGAATATCCCTGGTGTCTAGCAATGGGGTCGTAGATTGAGAAAGTATAGATTTAGAGAGGATTAAAGGCCTAGTGAGAAAGCCCAAGTGACTTAGCGAGGGGGGCTTCTAGCCAATAATGAGTGTAAAATCTAGTGCCCAGTCCGACCTATTCCCGAGAGGCTATTGATGAGGCAGGGACCACTCCTGGTAAAGCTCTTCCTATTGTTAGGAATTTAGACACATACACGCACACGATGACACGAATAACACGAGATTTGTTTACCCAGTTCGTCTTTCGACTACATCTGGGGGCGATACCAAGCCAGGATTTTTCTTACCTTGTTGGACAAGTCAACTATAATGAGAAAACATCTTGATCTAGATAACACAATGGATAACTTCTTGATCAAGATAACACAATAAATAACTTTTTGATCAAGATAACTTGCCCTAATCCTAAGCCCATTAGGATCAACTGGGCCAAAAGAAATACGGGCCCAAAGAATTTAGGCACCATACTCCAATAATCTCCCACTTGGAGACTAAATCCTCCATGTAGCATATCTTCTAGTTCTCCTCCCGTATTCGTCTGGCATCGTCTAGCCTTTTCTTCAAGTTCCAAGGCCAATTGAAGCTATGCATAGCTTCAATTTCTCTAAGGTCACCACCTTAGTAAACATGTCCGCTGGATTCTCATTTCTAAGGATCTTCATAAGCTGTAAGACCTTCTTCTCCAAAAGGTGACGGATGTAGTGATACTTCAATTCAACATGCTTTGTTCTTGAGTGAAATGCCGGATTCTTTGCAAGAAATATAGCACTTTGACTATCACTGAAAAGAGTACTATTTTCATGCTCCTTCCCAAGTTCCCCCAAGAAATTCTGCAACCACACCATCTCCTTACTTGCCTCTGTCACAGCTATATACTCTGCCTCCGTAGTGGACAATGCAACAACCTTCTGCAACTTAGAAGTCCAAGATATAACAGTACCACCATAAGTAAAGACATACCCGGTTGTACTTCTTCTCCCATCAAGGTCATTAGATGCCAAGTCTGCATCCACATAACCCACCAGCGCCACACTCTTGCCTTTGAAACACAAAGCATTGTATGTGGTACCTCTCAAGTATCGCAGGACCCACTTCACTGCTTCCCAATGTTGCTTGCCCGGATCACTCATGAACCGGCTTACTACTCCCACTGCATGAGCAATATCTGATCTTGTACACACCATGGCATACATGATGCTACCAATTGCTGAAGCATATGGAACACTCATCATTTGTGCACGTTCCTCCTTGTTCTTTGGTGATTCCTTCTTTGAAAGTTTAAATTGACTTCCCAGTGGAACACTCACAGGCTTCGACTCTGACATGTTGAATCTTTCCAGGACCTTCTGAATGTAACTCGTCTACGAAAGATATACATATCCCGTCGCCTTATCACGTTCAATCCTCATGCCCAAAATCTGTTTTGCCTCTCCAAGATCCTTCATGGAGAACCGTTCTGATAACTGTTTCTTCAACTTATATACCTCTCTTGCATCGACTCCTATGATCAACATATCATCAACATATAGTAAGAGAATAAGGAAGCTTTTGTCAAACCTCTTGTAGTAGCAACAATGATCAGCGTGACATCTATGGTAATCAATCTCCATCATGAAGTTGTCAAACTTCTTATACCACTGCTTTGGGGCTTGTTTTAGGCCGTACAAACTTTTCTTTAATTTGCATACAAGTGGCTCCTTTCCCTTCTCTACGAAACCCTCAGGCTGTGTCATGTACAACTCTTCCAACAATTCACCATGGAGAAATGCCGTCTTCACATCCATCTGATGCAATATCAAGTTTTCTGCAGCTACCATACTCAACGCCATTCGAATAGTGGTCAGTTTCACAACTGGAGTAAAGACATCGTATAGTCAATACCATGTCACTGCTCAAACCCCTTGACAACCAACCGGGCTTTGTAGCGTCTGCTATCGACAGCTTCATTCTTGATTCGGTAGACCCACTTGCAGTGCAAAGCCTTTTTACCCTTTGGGAGCTCAACAAGTTCCCAAGTGCCATTCAACAGAAGAGATGCTAACTCATCATCCATAGCACCTCTCCATTTTCGTCTATCTTCACTCTGCTCTGCCTCTACATAACACTCAGGCTCACCACCATCAGTAAGTAATAAGTAGTAGTTAGAGGGCGAATACCTATCAGGTGCACGTCGCTCTCTAGCTGGTCTCTTCAACGGATCCTCCAATGGTGGTGGTGGTGTCATTGGTTCTCCAATGAGAACCTCTTCCTCATTCTGACTCTCTTTGCTCCCACTCGAGTTTGAGATGTCTAACTCGACTTCTTGGGTATTAATCTTGTCAGAATTTGATGCCTCCAATCTGTTCTTGTACATAACCTGTTCATTGAAAATCACATCTCTACTGCGAATAATATTTTGGTTGTTCTCATCCCAGAGTCTATAACCGAACTCATCACCACCATAACCAATGAACGTACACTTAACAGAATTAGCATCTAACTTGCTTCTATCATTAGAACTAATATGAGCATATGCAACACAACCAAAGACACGCAAGTAAGACATATTTACCTCTTTTCCTGTCCATTATTCCTCTGGTATTCTGTTTTCCAACGGAACTGATGGACCTCTGTTAATTAGGTATGCTGTTGTGTTTACTGCATCTGTCCAAAACATCTTAGGAAGTCCACTCTTCAATCTCATGCATCTAGCTCGCTCATTCAAAGTTTTGTTCATTCGTTCTGCAACTCCATTCTGCTGGGGAGTTCCTCTCACGGTCTTCTCCATGCGAATCCCATTCTCAGCACAATATTCCTTGAACTCACGAAGTTCATATTCACCTTCATTGTCAGAACAAAGACACTTTACTTTCAGCCCTGTTTCATTCTCTACAAGGGCTTTCCACTTCCTGAAAGTATCAAATGCATCAGTTTTATTTTTCAGAAAATAAACCCATACCTTTCGAGTGGAGTCATCGATGAAGATCATGTAGTACTCCGAACCACCAAGGGACTTCGTGGGTGCTGGTCCCCATAGATCGCTATGCACCAACTCTAACTTTTCTGCCTTCAAGGTTCTGCCACCTCTCGAGAAACTTACTCTTCTCTGTTTCCCAAAAACACAGTCCTCGCATAGGCCAACTTCAACAGATTTCAGCCCTGGAAGTCTCTCTTTCGAACACATTACCTTCATCCCTTTTTCGCTCATGTGACCCAGCCGACAGTGCCACAAATCAACATTGGTCGTAGCTTCTGCAAGATCAATGCAGTCCTTGGAGTTAGTTGTAGTATACAACATCCCTCCTTCTTCCCTCGCGCTACTATCATTACTCCTTTACTGATCTTCCAACTGTTGCTGCCAAAAGTCACTGAGTATCCTTCTACATCAAGCTGTCCAATTGAAAGCAAATTTCTTTTCAATCCTGGAATGTGCCTAGCACCATTCAGCTTTAATGTCGATCCATTTGGTGTGGATATCCGAACATCTCCTTTCCCCACAATCTTCAAAGGCTCATCATCAGCAAGGTAGACTTGTCCGAATTCACCAGACACATAGTTCTCTATTATTTCAGCATCACTGCATGAGTGAAATGATGCTCCAGAATCCAACACCTATGATTCCAGTGGACTACTGACACTCAAGACCAACGCATCTCCAATATTATCTATGGTTGCGTTTGCTGTCTTCTTCTCATTCTGTCCCTTCTTGTTTTTCTTGGGCGCTGTACACTGATTCCTGTAGTGACCAAACTCATCACAATTCCAGCACTGGATTGAGTCTTTGTCTTTCTTGGATTGACTCTTTCCTCTGGACTTTAATCTGCCACGATTCTGCCTACCCTTTGATCTGCCCCTATCCTCCGTGTTCAGCACTGACCCTAAAGTAGATCCAGACTCTTTTCTGCGAACCTCCTCGCTAATCATCAGATCTCTCACTTCGTCAAGCTTCAATTTATCTTTCGCGGATGAAGCACTAACTGCAGTTACTGTGGCAGCCCAACTATCTGGCAAAATAGATAACAAAACTAAAGCAAGTACCTCATCAGTGAATTCGATTTTGACTGAACACAACTGCCCAATGATCATGTTGAACTCGTTCAGCTGTTGCTGCACAAGTGTGCTCTCCGACATTCTGAGGTTGAACAATCGTCTGATCAAATGAACCTTGTTCGCAGTTGTGGGCTTTTGGTACATCTCCTCCAGGATTTGCAGCATCTCCCTTGCGGACTTAGATTTAGTTGTGTGGTAGGCTACGTTCATGGACAACGATAAACGTATCGCACTCATCGCCTTTCTGTTCAACAGATTCCACTCCTTCAGATCCATCTTTTCGGGTTTTACCTTCTCTTCTAAGGGCACATATAGATCTTTGCCGTAGAGATAATCCTCGATCTGTATCTTTCAGAACCCAAAATTTGATCCGTCAAACTGTTTGATTGAAATCTTCTCGTCGCTCATCGTGACTGCTCCCTTCGAACCCGAGGCTCTTGATACCAGTTGTTAGGAATTTTAAACACACACACGCATACGATGACATGAATAACACGAGATTTATTTACCTAGTTCGTCTTTCGACTACATCTGGGGACGATACCAAGCTAGGATTTTTCTTACCTTGTTGGACAAGTCAACTACAATGAGAAAACATCTTAATCTAGATAACACAATGGATAACTTTTTGATCAAGATAACACAATGGATAACTTCTTGATCAAGATAACTTGCCCTAATCCTAAGCCCATTAGGATCAACTGGGCCAAAAGAAATACGGGCCCAAAGAATTTAGGCACCATACTCCAACACCTATAACAAGCAAGATAGAAAAGAACGAGTCTGATATTGGGCAATATTCCAATGAGACGTCAGCCAAGGCTCTTTTTCCACTGATCGGTGGGGTCTAAGAATCGGAGTCTAGGATGGGGGTCAACGGAGCAAACTCGGAGTCAAGTAAAAGAAGACTAAAAGGTCGCCCAGTGTTTGGGGACGGAGGCGCTAGAGAAGGACCAATGTTTTTCAAGTCTGGAGTTGACCTAATCTTTTCTCCACAGCAGAGGAGGCATGCCCGCCCTTCGCAATGGCCTATTGATCACCCCGGCAACTTCGCCTTCCCTTCTACAATTGGTATGGCTCCCATTCCCGTAGATGGCACAGGGGTCCCATCGCAGGCAAGACGGTAGGCTGGTTGAGTTCGGTCGGAGAAGGGCTCATCCATGTCCCCAGATAAGAGAGAACCTCTGCTTGGCGAATGTTGAGTCTATGGTCACCGCCCTATTAAGTAAAAGCGGACGGACAATCCCTTATTGCTAATGAACTTATGTGGTCTTAAAAGCTCTAAGTCCAAATATCGTTAGGGCACTCTCCAATAGGTCCAATAGGGACAACTGGGCCCCGTCTTTAAGCTTACCTTCGGTTCCAGCAATCTTCCACTTTTCACACGGGAGCAATGAGAGGAGGGATCGTGGAGTCAACCTTGGGGCAAGTCAACCTCTGTGCTTTACTTTAGTGATCTGTTAATAAAGAGTAATCGGTCATCTACTCCTCTCTTTTCTGATACCTATTTGGCCTGGCGATCTCGCATTTATTGAATAGTGGGGAAGGCTTTTCGCTCGAATCTAATATTCACTAATGTAGGGCGTCAAGGAGACGGACCAGGCGTTGAGTGCCCTTTCTGCTCATCTTCCTATAAAAGCGGCTGAGGATTTGACTTGACTTAATCATATTGGGACTTATGATCCTCTCAGACAGCTATGATGAATGTAGTTTGAACTTGGTGGTCATCAGTCTAAGTCAAAGAAAAAAGAGCATGAAAATAAGATTCTATGTAAGGCTGTCTTCTTTTGTTGGATAGAAGCTTATACTCTCCATTTTCCTCCGTCCACGGTTCATGCTTGATGATAAGCTTCTCATATAATAGTTGAGAGAAGAACAGGGGAATAGCTTAAGGGCAGCTACTCTATGGAAGACTCTATGAGAGAGGGGTCTTAGCATTTTCAGTATCAATGGTTTCCGCTCTGGGAGCAGAAATGGATCTCCTTTTCTTTCTTCCATCACTCTTAAATCTCTGCCCTCTCTATAGCTTCCCGAAACTCTCCCTTTCAAAGGACTCGACTAGTGGATCGGGAGGACTCACTGATGGCGTATCCAACCGTCGACCTGATTGGTGACTGGCAAGCTATTATAGTTACACTAAGCGTATGAATGAGCACAGGGCAAAGGACAAGCATGTATGAAACAATTATCCTCTCCTTCTCCACCCGAACCCTACCCCTTCTTCACCATGTTGGCAAAGAGTGGCGAGCTAGTAGTATAAAACGAAAACCCCTCAAGAGCACGCCTGATGCCTGCCTTGTGAGCTTTGTCCTTACTTTCGGCACCACTTTCATCTTAGGAATTGACGGACCAATCTGAATAATGTAAATGAGGGGCATCCAAATTAGATAGAAAGGCTGATGAGACTATTAGCTTGTGGAAGTAGGTTGAGCGTATGCCCTTGCTCCCGGGTACACACAAGTTTTTGCCTTGTAAAATAAAGGGTACACATCTTTATATCAAAGGGTATACAATTTAGCACAAAATTTTAAAGACACACGAAATGTGCTCCCGTATGCCACGCACACACAAGCTTTTGCCCCTATAAAAAAGAAATACAAATATTATTATGAGACGAGCTTCACATGCAATTAGTGCAGCTTTGCTCTCCAATTAAATTAAATTAAATTAAATAATGTTAGGAAGCCAATTATTTTTGGAATAAGAATATTCGCTTGAAATCATAAAAAGTGGGAAGGGAATTTCTTTTCCCCCAACCTAATACGAATTTCAACCCAAAGATTTCACAATGGAGTGGAAACTGGTAAAAGGAGATTCTTGATATTTTGGTGCAAAAATAAGTAAAATAATAAAAGAAAATTTAAAAATGGTACAAAAAGTAGTATTAAGGACTGAAATCTTTGATTAAAATAGTTGAAGAGGAGCATGATGAGATGCAGAAATAGTGAAGTATCCGTGGTGGGGAGAGTAGACCACCAATCTTGAAGCTTATTGCTCTTCTCCCAATCCCATTACGCATATACTATATTAATAATAATAATAATAATAATAAACGTTTTTCATACAAACTCATCTCACAGTTTGTCAATTCTTATTTCTATTGCTTTTCCATCCCCCTGAATCTGCTTCACTCCTTCATTTAGTACAAAGTTTTGGTTTTTTTTTTTTTTGTTGGGATATATCTTGGATTTCTGCTCTGTTTCTGCATCCGATGCTTATTTGGCGAATCAGAAGACAAATCATTCCTTGGAGTTAACGAAGTATAACCAAGGTTCTCTTGCTAACTTACTATTTTTTTTATTGAAAAAGTTGTTTATTGGGGTTCTCTATTTGCTGCTTGTGAATCTTGATTACTATCTCGAATAGGGCTTTGCTTGGATTCTTCTTTTCTGAACTGTTGTTCCAAAAACAACTTCTGTTTTGTGGCCTCTAATTACATTAACCTATAGACTCATAGGGCAGTTTTAGAACTAAATCACTTTTCCTCAAGACTCCTATTTTTTGGGAAATTAGGGTTGAGAAGGGTTTGACTTGAATGGAGTAGTTTTTTTCTAGTGGACTTGATACATGGTACTGAAATTGATTTCAAGATTAGTTACTGTCTTTGGGATTTCTTTAATTTGGACAAAATTCTATAAATTTGTGAAATCTTGGAATTTCTGGCTGACAAAGCTCGTTTGTGTTGGTGGAATGGCCATGTTGCAATTTATAAAAATTATTTCGTGTTGATTGGTCGCTCCATTTATAGAGAACACATGAAAGTAGGAGGTGGATTTGGAAAATATTGAGCAAGTTCATTTACGAATATTAAAGATGTTCACCTGCTTTTATTCTTCAGTTTTATGAGTGAAGATTGCTTCTTGTAGGTTGATTTGATTGCTAGCTTTGTATACGTTTTTGTTCTCTTTTAGTCCTGTGCTATGACTGTTGGGTGATGGTCCTCTCACCCCTTAAAACATGTGATTAATAAATTGTTTTTCTGACCAAAAAAAAAAAACGAAGTGCGCTTGGAGAGTATTTCGGGAGTGAATAAGGGGCGAATGCCACTAGGGCAGTTGCCTTCCCCAAGTTTGTTCATATAAGTTATGGGGTTGGACAATGTGAATACCTACTCATCAGTGTTTTGTTTTCAAGACCAGGAAGGAGGAAGGAGAAGGCACATGTTTCCATCTGTTGCTTCTGATATCTTTAGATTCTTTTGGCTTTGCAAGTTCATGTTCTCCAATTGTGTTTGCGTATTCTCCTCACTCGTTGCATTTTTATTATTTGTTACAGGGTGGCTCATTAATCAGAATTTCAACTGAAAATGGGAGGTGTAGTTGCCAAAGGTGAATCTCACAGGGGTTCTTCAATGCCAGAGACAAAGCTTGAGGCCAAAATATTCGAGGCGATGCAGAGAAGAGAAGCTGTAGGGTGTACTATAAAATCCTTTAACACCATCATTTTGAAATTTCCCAAAATTGATGAAAGCTTGAGGAAATGCAAAGCTATGTTTGAAGATTTTGGTAACTACTCTTTTAGCCTATTTTTCTCATTATGGAGTGTAAATTTTGGTAAATGGCTAATGCATTGGATGCATATGACAATGAATGAACTAACACAAGGGATAAAATGTCACCATTATAACATGACATATTTGGCCACCTCCTTTCAACTTTTTTTACTTCTATTGCATGTACTCTCTGTGTGGAATGTATCAGCCTGTTGTAAGATTGCTAGTATCATTTGGTATTTTGGTGCCATTTCTCACTTCAATTTCAAACACGAGAAGCTCAGGATAGTCATAATTATAAAATCATCTTGTGTTTATTAATAGATGAGGATGGAAATGGTGTAATAGATTCACAAGAGCTGAAGCACTGCATTCACAAACTGGGGATCAATTTCACGGACGAGGAGATTAATGATCTATTCAGAGCGTGTGATATAACTGAAATCAAAGTAATCAAGTTCAACGAATTTATAGTTCTTCTTTGCCTCGTCTACCTTCTGAAGGAAGATCCAACTGCTGAGCATGCTGTATCCTGAACCTACTAATTCCATTGCTTTAGATTTTCTGTCATGGATTACTGTTGCATCTAAATGCCTCATTTACCTCTTCATCTCCTTTTCTGAATGCTCGTCTCTGTTTTTGTTCCTGCTTGTTATATCTGTATTAAACATGTCGTATCAAGTTCAAAATTGTAGTAGTGTGCCCATTGGAGAAAAAGGTAAATCTTCCAAAGACATCAATCTGAAAGTAGTGCTGTAAATTCTGCTGTATCATTCTTAGTTTTCTTCATTTTTTGCACCAAGAATCTTTTACATTGTGGATCATTCATCTGATCAGAATGCCCCTATTCAATATTTGTTTGTTCTGTTCTGTTCCTTGACATTGTTAGAAATCTCGCATGGGAATGCCAAATCTTGAGGCTACTTTTGAAACATTGCTCGACGCATTTGTGTTTTTGGACAAGAACAAGGATGGCTATGTGAGCAAAAACGAGATGGTTGATGCAATAAACGAGACCACTTCAGGGGAAAGATCTTCGGGTAGAATCGCCATGAAAAGATTCGGTCAGCTCTCTCTTTTGCAGCTCACATTTGGTCATTTCTACTGCATGCACGTGTATTCACCAATAACTTAAGATCCTATGAATGCCACGAGCTATGCGAATTCAAATGTTTCTCCTCTTTCGACTGCGAAAAATGAGCTATTTGTTTCAATGCACTAATGCAAGTGATAGTTTTTTAAAGCCACTGTTTCTGTTTTGCAGAGGAGATGGATTGGGACAAGAATGGAATGGTAAATTTCAAGGAGTTCCTTTTTGCCTTCACTCATTGGGTTGGAATCGAAGATGTTGATGACGACGAAGAGGAAGAGGAAGAGGAAGAGGAAGAGGAAGAGGAAGAGGAAGAGAGCAACGACTAACCGAAGGGCCTCCGGAAAATTATAAATATACACATCAATAATCCTGGCAACAATAGGATTTTATGTTTTGATTGAATCCTGCCCTGTCAATGCAATGGTGGTCTTGTCGATGTTCATGTTATGTAATTAGAAATTTCTTAACTATTTACTATCCTCGGTTTTCCATTTGACATTCAAATTTCTTAACTACTCCACTTTCTTTTCTCTGTTTTCCATTTGACATTCAGATTGCCAGTTTACCACCCATTATTGAACTGAGAAGGGTCTCCAACAAGCAGAACAAGGTTGACATTACAAAGCATGCATCTTCTCTATTATCAATACTTAAAATCAGAATTTAAGAAACTGAAGGATTCGAACTTCATAGAATAATGAACCAAGTCCGTTGTCATGATGCATGACGCATCATGACAATGAGCCGGGTTCATACAAGAGATGACCCAGAATAATCAACTACTTCAATATCATAAGATAGACATAATATAATAATATAACAAATGACAGACATTAGTGTTGCATAGTTTAGCATAGTTAGTATAGAACATTTTCAATCCATCCAACCATGGAATTCCTCTAACTATGAAACCACATCTTGATTCTCACAAACTTCAATACTACCAAAACTCCCATCACAAGCTTACAACAAATGAAATAATACAACAGATGGAGGGAGAATACTCCCCAACCCAACTGCCAAGGCGACATACAAACTCAAACCTTCATCAATAAGGAATCATCCATTAGCACAATATACTGCTAATAAATCTCCCCCAAGTATAATAAAAGCACACCTGATATCATATATAGAGACAGGTTACGACTGGCACTCAACGGACCAGTGACCCGATGGCAGTTGAAAGCATCGACTGCCGTGGCAAAATCTGTGTTCTTGGAACTGCTGTTTGATGTAGAGACGAAGATATGAGCTGCAGAATTATTACCCCCTAGTTTTGGCTCTCTTCATTCCTAGATTGTTGTGGAAGGGGGACACTGAACCAGACATTTGAGAGCCTTCATCCCTCAGCGTACCATTGAGCATAGCTAGTTCTCGCAGCTGTTGCTTCTTATAGAAATCTTGAGATTCATCCTGCATTGATAAATGAAAAAATCAACAAAGACCGAAACTACTACAATAAAAGAACGGAGATGAGGTGAACATATTGCAATAGAAATCTGTATGGTGGATGAAATAACCATTGGCTTAAGTAAATCTTCTAGTATCTCTCGTGCTTGCATTAGCCGACCATCAATAATCTCAACAGGCAGCTCCCCCTCAACAAGAATGTGAAGAGGCTCGTTGAGGTGCTCATATCCTGGTTTCCCCCTCATCATCTCCTCCTTCAGATCAAACAGTAAAAGAGTATTACTATTAGTACGACGATACTTTTAGTAAGTTGCAATTGATTAGGAAGATTATATATATACATAAAAATCACAAGAGATAAGGAGAGAGACAGAACTACATCGAAGATAGGATTACAATAGAGTAACAGCTATATAGGTTACCATTTTAGGTGTTACTACAGAACAATAGGAGACTTGCACATCCCAGCTAAATTAGAAAAATGAAGAGTAAAATCCACTTTTCTCTAAACTATGAAAGAACTTTATATAATTATATGCGTACGCCATACAGTGCATCATTAAGCAGCAAATAAACGTGACTATATAAGTTGACCATATTTCAGACTCAAGATTTACTTTAACATTATAGAGATACCATGGGTATCATATTCCATAATTAGTGCACATGGGAAACTTCCAAACTAAAACCATAAGTTGGATTCCATAATGAAAAATGATTTAATGTGATGATGTATTTCTGAAATTTTCTTGCTTTTTCTAGATATTACCTCATCATTTAAAATCTAAAACAATGGTAATGGGCATAATAAAATTACCCTGATCGGATCCTTGATACTGCCGCGCCCTCTGATTAGAACACGACAATCAGTAGTTGCTTCAACTCGCTTCAGAGAATTTCCTCTAGGGCCAAGGAGGCGTCCAACAAAATTATACTGCAATACCAGGTATAAATTAAAATTCACATGTTACATTAAATGATAACGAAAAATAAGGAAAAACAGTTAATGAAGGATGGTTAGTACATTAGGATACTGTTCAACTGGAATGTCAACCCTGATTGTTCGCTTGACTATAAGACCTGATGAAGCACCTTGGGAACCAAGCCAGTTCGTTGCAGAAGAGGATTGCATCATACCCGACATCTGCACATCATAATTCCACAAACTGTAAGAAAGGGAACACTAACAGAGAGGAAATATTGTCCCTTTCTCCGCGTGTAAGTCTCCGCATTTAATGTAAGGGTGAAGATCTTTTCTAATTGAAAAAAAAGAAGACTTTTAACAGAATTAGGAGCAAATCTGCATGAGAAAAGAGAAAATTGAATTCATGCGAGGAATGCAAACAAACAATCAAAATCACTCAGATCCAAAGTATCACGCCTAAGCAAATATGATAATGCTATGTATCAAGTAAGAGAGTTTGCAATACTAAATTGGCATGAGAACAGGTTAAAACCTTTGTTAGAAGTCAACTGTTCAACACGTCATTACTGAAGTCAAAAAGAGAAGCAACCTCCAGATAGGATTAGAGTTATACCACAGTACAGACAGACTAAAACTTGCTAATCTAAGTCGAAAGCTAAAAATGTTAATATAAGTCGCATATAAGAAGTCAGATCATTGCCACATAACTATTAATCTATCTAGATAAAACTAAAGTAATTGACATGTCCAGCTATTAACGTATGTCATTGTTGATTTGTTGAAGTTGTTAGCTTCAAACTACCTGTCATCAGAAGTTGAATTCAGAAAATAAAATGTTAGAGAGGAAAGTAAATATTTTGTTGGAAATCTTGTGAAAACAGTAAAGAATTAGATCTAACAAAAGGTTATGTTAATGGTTAGTATCCGTACTTCTGATTGAAATGGTGATGCCCATCTGTTCACGTTAGCTCCTCCATTTGAATATAATCCTCCTGAAGCCAGGGGGCTAGCATGTTCAAGCCCACTTTCTAAAACTGATGCATTCCCCAACATTGTAGTTACACGCAATATTTCTGCTTCAAAAAGGTCAATTTCCAAGAATAAGATGTACCAGTTAGCATTGGTTAAGAAATTAGCGGTAAGTCACCACAATATGGACACTACACGGACTGTTAAACTGGTCAGTTAAAATCCTGGAAAGAAAAAGATCCTGTGAAGTCAAGATATATTCAATAAATGCCATAAGGAATGTCAAAACATTATATCAACACTAGTTTTTTATTTGACTAGTTGACCTAAATATTTTGTTGTTAGCCGCAGTAAGAACCCATGTGGGAACAGAGAAAACGAAACTGTACATGGCACAGATCTCACCTATTATTATAGAAGCCATAGCCACGAGAAGTTCGTGGAGTTATTTCCTCAGTAACACGTGAGGATACATAGCTGTAAGGTACTTTTAGAGCCAGGGGAGACTACCCCAATATGCTAAGATTTGATACAAATGACTGAGGATTAACACATCCTCCAAAAAAGTTCTTTCCTCGAAAGACTATTAAAAATGCAAAAACTAAGGTTTTAATTACCATCTAAGGATGAATTCAGAACAGAGAAATCACACATTGCAAGTTCTTGAAACTCTGTTATTAAGAAAATTGGTTCTGGGGGATGAGTATAGAGCCTAAGATCTGGCTTAGGTGAAGATCAACACAAAGCACCAATGGGAGAAGTATGAACTACCAAAAATAGACAATGGGTACATAACAACGTATCCACATTCCACATCCAATTCTTTCCCAACCCTCACTCAGTCTCAGATTCTTTCAATAGTATTTATGCATCTCATAGAGCACACAAAATCCAGAATGCAAAATATGGTTTCCAAAAGGGGGAGAGCTGCAAATTTACGCGCAAAAGCTGCAATAACATTACATAGGAATAGGATGTATAACATTTACATGGCAGCACTTAATTTCTACAATACAGACTCCAGAAACTTTGTATCTCACCCTGATTTAGCAACCGATAACAATTTGGCAGCACAGCCATAAAAGGATTAAGTTTGTTACGTTCTGCAAGCAATTCCGAAAGATACCTGCCAGAGTTTTCATAACAAATTAGATCAGTTTCAACAACGTCTGCACATGTGCACAAGGAGGTAATTCTATCATGTAGTGGATTCGGAATCTAGGAGCAGAAGATAACAAAGAAGATATTACTCTCTTTTTTCCTGATAATGTAATGGATTCGGAATATAGGAGCAGAAGATAACAAAGAAGATATTACTCTCTTTTTTCCTGATAACAAAATATACTAACTCTAAACCTACCCTAGGAATTTGATCATCTGATTATTAAAGAAAGAATATATATTAGTGTTTTCTTGAGAAATACTGATACAACAAGAAGTGTACGGTGCCATTTTATGCATCTTTTTTTTTTAATACATCACCGTCCAGACATCATTCTGATATGCAACATCCAATTTAGCTAGTTGATAAACAATCTGGAACAAAGAGAAGATCCAAAGTATAGCAAACACAGTTCTCAGTTTCACATTCGAGCACAAGCAATTTCGACTTCAAAACTTGCAAATTATGAATCCAAGTAAAAGGATATAAGCAGATAGTTTTCGTTGCAGTCAATTCAAATAAAATCATCTCGAGTACAGAAAACCAAGATCCTAATTATATTAATCCATCCATCGGTGAGTTGAGCAATATTTCCACCACTTGACCTCCATAACAACATAACTACTGAATCCCCCAAGATCCGGCGTAAAAAATGAACTCTTTCTAAATCAAAGAGAAAAAACAAGAAACGAGAAATACTTGTCTTGCTCGACAAGAGCAGAAGCGGCGCGAATAGCTCCACCAGCGGCGGCAGCGATGTGAGGAGAGTGCGGGGCAGATGGAGATGGTGAGTAGGCCATGTACCTTCCGGATGACATGGTTTCCGGCAGAGACGACGATGGTGGCGCCGTCAGATCGGGGCAAGTGTGAATCCAACTCAAACAGCTGGCTGAATAATTTATGGTAGCTGATAAGGGGAGGGGCGATTACAGGTGGGCGTCGGTGGAGCTAAAGCAGAAGGGGCAGTAAAAGAAAGAGGAGGAAATGTGAAAGGAGAGCTGTGTATTTATTGAAGTGATGAGAGAGAGAGAGAGTTGGGGCAAGGGCAATCCATTAGAAGGGTAGGGGCCGTAGGGCAATGCTACAGAAGCAGTGTGGCTTAGAGTTAGATATACCGTTCGCGGTTGATGTTGAGAATCACTGCATTTTATACTCTTATCTATTTTCTCTCTCTCTCTCACTCACTGGAACTTGCTCATCATTCGCTGTAAACGTACACTCCAATATCTTTTACTTTCAATTTAAATCTTATGGATATATGGTAAGAATAATTCATTATAATTATAAAAAAAAATGAAAAAGGAACTAAACGATACGGGAACTTAAAAGGTAATATTTTCTTGTATGTGTCACTCATTTAATATTACATCCAAATAATATAGAAGATCCAAATCAAAAAATAAACATTGGTTAGCTTGAAGTGCTAATTCTATCCAATCTAGAAATCATAATCCACCTAAACGGGTTATGGGATAAAAAAATAAAATATAACTAATAAATCTACCACTTTGTTATTTGTATAACGAATATGAAAAATATTGAGAAAATTACATTGCTCAATCAATGATCGCACCTTGTCCACGAGAGTTTTCGTAATATCAAAACAAAATTGTTGAGTTGTAATTGTTTAACAGATCATAACCGCAATCTACAAAAAATTATAAGCCAAAAATAACAATTAATTCACTACTCAACACTTATTTAGCAAAATGTTAAATACATCTCAATATTCACCCTAAATATATATCCTACTATCAATTATTGGGAGGATGATTCTCATTTTCCTCTCTCTTACATGAATTGACCAAGATTAAAAAATTAATAAAATTACCCTCTTAAATCATATTTTATAGCACCAAAATCATAGTTTGAAATTTCTTGAGTTTGATTATGTCAAGTATTGACCAAATCATAATTGTTTAATTACAAAACAAATCTTAGTTCTAGAGTTATGTAGAAAAACAACTCTCATTACATCATTTAAATAATTTATTTAATGCCATATAATTTGCTAATATTTTAACACATTCGCTCTGTACATTCAACTTGGGTAGTTAAAATATATTACTCCATTTTTTCACCACAGTTAATTTTTTCAAGTGTTAAAAAAACGTGAAGTATAAAATAAACTTGTGAAAAAGGTAAATCACTTTTCACTGTTGATACTGCGAGAGCTTTTGTGGTGGGTGGGGGGACAGCAGGTGCCTAAATGTGGTCATCATTCATCATTGATTGGCCCTCATCGTGGGACCTGCCTCCACTCCCAATTCCCTTTCTTGAATTTGATGCCATTCACACCCCTTTTTCTCCTAACCTAATTTCTTAATTTTATGTATTTACTGCGTTAATTACATAATTTTGGAGGTAGAATGTGTTGTGTAAGTGTGAAGGATTTGGAGATGGCGTTTTAGCGTATATCAAGGGGAATGGCAGTGGTTGTGATGTTACTTTTGCCAGTGTGAATACAATAACAGCTAGTCAACCTACTCGACAGCTTTTTTCTCCATGTGTTTCGGAGTGTGATTGAATATTCAAAGGTGAATACGGGTTTATTATATTTGGGGATTCGGTTTATAGGTCTAATCATTTTTGGACTTTTTTGGTTTTTGTAATATGATTATGCAAGTTGATTCGATTCAATCTCTTTGCCCTGCTTTGTTAATTGTAATTTAATGTTTTAGCATTGTTTCGCAGATGAACAGTTGATTTCAATGGCGGAATTACCTGGGTATGGCCAAGGCTATAAGAACAAGGTATGATTTCAAAACCCTAGCTTATATTCAAATCAGAACTTAGATAATCTTCCCTGTCATTTCTATGAGGCTATTTATCACAGTGTTTTGTAGTCCCTGTTTCCTTGGATCATTATGCATATTGCTTGAAGTGAAATTTTGATTCACAATGTGTTCATTGAATATATTTTCACTTCGAATTTGTTCATTGTTGATGAATTGGTTAAGAAAATTGATGTTGAACCTTGACAGCATTTTGCTGTCCTGCTCAAATTTGGCCCTAACTTGATGTTCTTGAGATTTACATCTTCAGATTATTATTTTCTTATGGCAGATTCAGGAAGTAAATGAATTCCCTAGATACAGCGGTTGTTCAAGAATTGTAACTATAGTAAATTTCAATTTGCCCAAATGGATTTAGTAAAAAAAATTTATGTCCAAACTCCAATGTTTAGTGATAAATATTTAAATGCCCAAAATAACATTAATATTCTTGACTCGATTTGTGACTTGATTTAAAAGTTTTAACCAGTCCATAAATATGTACAACCGAGTCATAAATATGACCGTCGAGTTATAAATATGTATAACCGAGTCATTTATTTAATAGAGTAGAAAACCGAGTCAAGGCTATTTATTTAAATTTGGGCATTTTAACACATCTCCTTAAAAGTAGGATAAAAAAACTCTTATTTAGGGCATTTTTTCAAATTTTCTCTTGGAAACTGTAGAAACATTCTAGACAGCAGTGTGTAATGATAATTGATAAGCAAACAATTATAACTTATAATTTCCATTCTAATAAGTGTTTGGGTTATCTTATGAGAGTTTGCTGTTTTACATCAATCTTGTCAATTGATGCCGAATTATTTGTCACATATTGCAGTTTATGATGATTATTATTGTCTTTCAATTTCATTTTGCTAAAGAACCACTTTTCAACAGTGAAAAGAATCGGTTTATTTTGTTATCTCTTCTGTTTTTATTTTTTATTTATGTGTAAATTTGTCATGTGGGGTAAAGTAAAAGTTTTGAACTAAAAGTTTTATTGATTGCGTGGATCAATAGTATACTCAGGGTAAGTCGTGAATCTTCCATTATGTAGCATATTTGATTCAAGAAAACTCAAAACTTTTCGCATGGGTTTACTTAAGAATAAAATGTCTCTTCTGGATTTGAATATAACCCAATTATATTCCATCCTAAGGGACTCTCCTTTATTTGTTCTTTTCGTGAAAACAAAAAAAATTAAGTTATTAATAAATGAACTTTTCATACCATTGAAAAATCAAGGATTTTTAATCGGAACTAATGAATGTTATACGTAATGCAAGTTTTCCAATAAAAATACAGAACTCCAAATTATTCGAGCCACACTGTTCATCATGTGGTGTTAAAGATTCCTTCAGCGTGTCAGTATTCTTCATAATCATACAGGCCTATATCTAGGATTCTAGTCTCTGGACTTGGTGTGGAAATTCTTTTGTAAGAATCTCCATTTTTTTTATCTAGAGTCGTTATTAAAGATTTCTTATATTTCTTATTCAACTTGCAGTTCTTGGCTTGTTGCTTCAAAATTTAATTTGAACACTCCCGGGGAAGGAATGCCGAAAGGAAAAATGTTGCAGTTCACGGCGTTTATGAGCCAGTACCCACAGTCGACCAGACTCATTCCAACATCGTATGCCGCCCTGGAATAGGCTGAGTAATAAGAGAAGTGTAATGAGATCAGGAAGGCTAGTAACAATTTATCCTTCATTGGAAAGATGATGCTTGACAATGACAAGGACGATTTCGACAATGATGTGGATGATGGTGATGCATACAATGCTGTAGAATCCGAAGGTGATGAATTCGACCAGGAAACTGGCTGAAGCGCGTCACATTCCTTCTTCTCGCTACAAGTGCTAGAGTTCTTTGGTTTTAATATTAACACACATCTACTCTTCTTAAATACTACACTTGTTGTGAGACTTAATTTATTTGTGATCTGAGTCCTGCACAAGTTGAGACTGTTTGTCAACAATATTCTAGCCTTTTCTACATACTTTGATCTCAATTATTCGTTCTTCCTCAGTAATTCAACGGACTAGTTTTGTGTCTTTTGTTACTTGCATCAAACTACTGTCAAATCAAACTATTGGATCGATTTGAAAGAAAATAGCATCCGATATTCTGGTTGAATAATTCACAAGTTTAAGCATATTGGAAGCACAAAGATGATTAAGATTGCTGTCCAGATTGTGGCTTCTCAATACTTGCTTGCTATATATGCTGGTTTTACAAGAAATAAGAAGATGCTATATATCCTCACTTTTTCAACTATTGCATCAATAGAAAGAGAGAGAGGGAGAGCTGCAAAAGTATGCTTTATTATTAATCTGAGAACTGCTATATGGAAGAAACAGAACACAAGCAGTGTTGCTCTTATGACTATTGCCCACCCATATCTATCCACTCCACATAAATGGATTTGGTGTCAAAAACTAACAACAATGCTTTCCCAAATTCAGTATCCAGACAAGCAAAACGTTCGAAGAATCGGACCGATAGAGCTTCATTCCTCGTAAGAGACGGAGAAGATGTTGTTTCAACTCTCCATTTGTTGCTTATGCTTCTTCCTGAAACCCCATATCAGAGATTACTACTACCTTCATTAATCTTTCATTCTTAATTTAACTCAAAACTTTTTTACCTTTACAAGTTGGTGGAAAAGCAAGGATGAATCCAGATTAACACTACTTTGGTGATCAATCAAGAACAGAGGATGAATCGGCAAGAAGGCAAGACCAAACCTGCAAAAGAAACAAGTAAAACAGTAACTCTGTAATGTGAGCACCAAGCGAGTGGCTTCCACTTGATTTCCACACTAGAGCTCTTCATTCTTTTCCCATTCTGAGGCTCTCTGCTCAGATCAAAGCTCGCCCCTTTCATCCTCAACTCCTGAATGCATCGGGCCAGGGCTCGGGCCTCGGTCCGATCCCTCTGCAACTGCCGCTCCACCTTCCAGTACCTGCAAAGTTTCACCTGGACTAAAAAAACCATCACTAGAGAAGTGAATGCCGATAGAATCGAAGGGATCCACCACTTCCTGCAGCGCCGATTCTCCGACGTGAAGAGGATGGTGAGGAATAATCCATGGAAGACGAAGAAGAAACAGCAGAGTTGAAATATTTCCCCTCTGATCGTGTCCTTCCTCGATTCCTTTCTGGACATTCTCCTCCCGAATAGATCCTCTTCTCGCTGCCACAGCTTGAGGAGGAGGAAATGGCCGGGACTCCGCGAGATCTCGGCCAACGGGTGGCTGGAGACCATTTCTGCGGCGGAATTCAGTTTCCGGTGGTGCTCTTCGTCTACGGGGATCTCGACGATGTGAGTTTCCGCCATTGATTACACGAAGAAAATTGGATTTGATTTGAAAATGAGAATTTGCAGAAGGAATTATGGAAAGAAGAATTGGATTTAAGATATTTGTAGATAGATTTGAAGATTTGTTGATTGGTGTGAATTATAGAAACATTTGATGTTTCAGTCTCAGATATATAAATAAACTCTGGAAGGAACGCAACGGTCATATTTTGGCCTTCACTCACGGTAACGGTCGGATTATAACAAACTTGGGCCTTTCAGGTTCCCAGGCCCAACACAGTTAGCTTTAGTTAGTGAATTAATTAATTAAATTGGTTTTTAAAAAAAAATATTTTAAGACTTTATATTTATATTATTCACCCCTTGTCTCATATTAAATTTCACAAAAAAAAAATCACATTTATCCACAATCTTAAAAATACTACATTTTAATGTCAACAAGTTTATCATTCACACCTTAGACCTAACACGCATGACCAATTTTATAATTTATTTATTAATTAATTAAAAATACAATTTTATCCTCTAAAAGTTAATAAATATAAAATAATAAATTTTTTAAACTTCGTCTCTACAATAATTATACAAGATAATAGGGCAGAGGAAGTATATTATATATTGGGACTAGTATTGAGCCCGCGCGATGCACGGGATTAATTAAATTATATAATATATATTGAAAATTTACTTTAAATTTTAATTTATTTATTAATTTTATATATAATTTAAGCTATTATATATTAAAATAATAGTAAATTTAACATTAAAAACTTTTACATGTAATTTGTTAAATTTTAAAAAGTTTTATATTATACAATTCTTTTAAGTTATCTCCAATTGTCAACGATGATATTTAGCCGACATTAATAAGAGTGCTCAAAATTGATAGACTATCAATTCGTTGGTGAAAAAATCTATTCTAAATCATTATACTTCTTTCTTTGTTTTTTAAATTGAATCTATTCAAGGACATTCACAACTAATAGTATCTATGTTAATTCTAATGATATGATGACTATCTATTGTAGTTACGAAATGATATAAGATTTGTGATCTGAATTTCCTAATCTACAATAGTATTCTACTGGATTTTTTTAACTTATTTTACAATTAAAATTATACTATATAAAAAAAATATTAAACAATATTACACACTTGCCGGAATAATTGATGAAATAGAAAAATGTAATAGGGAATCACATTTTAGTAGAGTTTGACATTATAAATGATGATTTGTGCCATGTTCATTAGATACTTTACATTTTGTAGAAAAGACGCTTTCTCGTAACATTAATTTTTAAATTTCAAATTGAATTTTTTTATTGAAATACACTAAAAAAAATAATTGACATGTAAAAATAAATAAATATATAAATAAAAATGCATAATTGTGAATTTATAAATAAAACATTATATCATTTTAATAAATATGGTAAATAAGTTTTAAATATCAAACTTATAAAATTGATTTCAATGAAAGATTAAAAATATAAAATTATAAGAATTAAAATCATTACAATAATGTTAATTTAGCTTCCAAATAATAACAAATTACACAGAATATTAATTACTACTTTTAATTAATTTATGTCATACACTAAAACTCAAATATCTACATGTTATTAATCCATTCGTCTATATTTACATAAAAAATAATTATTATTAATAATTGAAATGAATTAATAACCATATTTCATATAGAACTCTAATTTTTATAGCACAATAAATTACAAAATGACATGTATTATGAAGGAAAATATGTAAATGTAAAGATAAAAATAGTGCATGAATTTATTTAATTAAGATTAAAATGAAAATTCATGTGAAGATGTAGAAAAATCATATAAAAAGAAAACTAAATGTTGAAAGATGTTTTAAATATTAAAGAAATATGAAAAATTATGACGATAATATCATTAAATCAAACATTTGACAACAAATCATACTTAACTATTGAGAATGTATAACCATTTATTATTATTCATTGCGTACAACTTCATTATTATTTTCTTATTTTTATTGAAAAAAATTATATTAGTATTTCAAAGTAACAGATTAACTTCTTTAAAGTATTAATATTGAATATAATTAATTTAATTTTTCTTATATGAAAATTGAATACACAATTTTTTACTTGACATTATATAATGATTCAATAAATATTTAGATAGATGTATCCTATATATTTATTCACTTTTTATTTAAGAAATTTAATTTTTTAATTTCTAATTTAATTTTTTAAATGATTAGTTAAATTATATTTTTTAAAAAAAAACATGAAAACATATTTATTTCCATTCTAATAGTATTAAGTTTATCAATTCAATTGAATTTTTATTGCAAATAAATAATTACTTAAAGCGAATAATTTAAATCTTTAATGATAATTCAGTACAAAAGATTTTAATGTTACAATTAATATAAATATATTAAAAATTTAAACAAAACATTAGAGAAATAAAATTAGATAAAATTATAAATGTAAAAAGATTATTTTTTTAAAAACAAAAATACATTAAAAATTATCAAAATGTAAATGTTGGAAGATTGAATATAATAAATATAATACAATTTTTTAGTATATAAGAATAATAATATTGAAAATATTTTAAATTTCTTAATATTATTTCTTAACTATATTTATTTTATAATATTAATGTTGGATCTTATTCACAAAATTATAATATTCAAGTGACTAAATAAATTTTACTATTTTATAAATATATTTAAATTTATAAATAATTATACATTTTAAAACTTTTTTTCAGAAAAAAATATTATTAAATGTGTTTATAAATGTTTTATTGTTTAGAATAAATTAAAAACGTATTTCAATTTTTTAAATATATAAATATTCCTTGGAATTTTCCAAATCTTTTTATAATAACTCTTTTTAAATTCATTTTAATTTCTCAAATATATACAAATATTTTTTTTTAGAATTTTGCAATAGCATTTATTAATTTTCTAATTTTTTAAAATAAAATCTCAAATATAATTATCTTTTAAGATTTAAAATAATTTTTATGATCCTTAAAGAATCGTAATATAGCTTCTAAATTTTATTAAAACGTCTTAATATTGATTAAAATAAATTTATTTATTCATTAGTTCATTAGTGTTATTAAAAAATTAAGAGGTGATAAAATAAAATATATAAATGATCGGACAAATTTTATATAAGAATTCAATTATTTGATTGCGTCTGAATTTTGGGCTCAATTTAGAAATGTCTCATAAAAATGTTCAAAATTTACTTTTTTTCTCATAGTTCATTGTAACTTTGTTTTGTCCAAATTCAATGTATATATTATAGAACAATATAAAATAAAAATAATTAGTTCAATAGAATAAACCTACACAAAATAAAATTAAAAAATTTACCAAATATAACCTCAACCCAATATTATCCCAATATTATGTCAAATATATCCCGTTCCAAGTTTCAAGCCAATTAAGTTGAGAAATTAAACCTTCCTTATTCATCTATAAATTATCTACAAATTTGTTCCAAGTTTTAAGAAACCTTCCATTATTACCCAATAAAATTGTTCTAATTTCACCGAGATGCATATCAAATTTTAATGTGTTATCATGCAAAACTATTGTGTTATTCAATTTTAAATTACAGTGTACATGACTCTCAATTAACAAGCAACATTCAATAACATAACATTAATGTTGCACATAAAATTTACTTTGAACATAACCCTCAATAACATACCATTTACGGTGCAAATAACATCACAATAAAACTATGCTACACATAAAACATGCGCTGCACATTACATCAATATAGGCCGCACATCACATTTACAAACACTCAAAAGGAAAAACATCAGGGTTTTTTTAGCAACCATTTATGCATTAAAAAAAATTTCTCGTATATTGCACAAACTCTATTCATTTATTAATTATATAAAATGTATAGTATGTGAGTAATTCATCACAAAAAATAAATAATATACAATGGTTAAAATTAAATCAGATTACACATGAATTAAAATAATTGGTTAACATATCATATACTCAATCTCAACAACTACATAAAGATTTCTTAAGATAAGGAAAATCAATATAAATGCAGTAGGTGAGTAATTCATCACAAATAATAAATAATATATACAACATTTGTGGTTAAAATTAAATCAGATTACACATGAATTAAAATAATTGGTTAACATATCATATACTCAAATCTCAACAACTACATAAAGATTTCTTAAGATAAGGAAAATCAATATAAATGCAAAATATTAAATAGGGTAATTAATAGGATGATTTATAGGTAAGTAAATATAAATACTAAATTTTAAATAAGGTAATAGACAGATTGATTTATATCAACATTAATGGATAAAATTTAAATAGAAAATCTTAGGAATTAAAAGTTATTAAAAATAAAAATCTATGAAGTCATATAATCAAATAAGACATATATATTTTAATCATATATAATTTTAATAAGATAAATAAGATTTTAGTTTATGACATTGCTTTGTGTAGTGGTAGTGAAATAAATATCTTTAAATAAAAAATTAAATAGGAAAGTAAAAAGTAGTAAACAAAGATATAACGTATGAAAATAAAAATAATACAAAATAAAATATAAAATGGAAAAGGCTTCAAAAATTCTCCTACTGCCATGTCATCAAGGGAGGAGGAGAGTCACTCCAAGTCAGCAGTAAAAAACTGTCAATTAGATGTATTAAGATATGTTTAGAAATGGGGTACATCTAGTAATTATGAGGATGCGGGCCATTAAAGAAATTTCAAAAAAATAACTTCAACAATAGAGGGGTTCCAAGCTAAATTTAAATTCGATATCAATTAGATTTTTTATTTTAACTTTAAAAAGTTGGTTTTCAATTCTGACCTGAACTTTGGGAATGTATTGGTTTCTAGGTTTGACTTAAATTTCTAGAATGGAATGGTTTAATTTTTTACTCAAACATTGATCAAAAACATTTTTAGAACAAATAAGAAAATGTTAGAAAGAAAATAACTCAGAGCAAAGTCTAGGCAAAAACATGTTTTAAAAATTATTTTTTATCTAAAAATACCAAATTACCCTAAAAATTTTTGTATTTTCTTAATTTGCATGTGTATAGTATATATAAAAATGAAAATAAGACGGAAGGATTAAAATTTATACTAATATTAAAGTTTTTTACATTATATACATGTACTTCCTCCGTCTCCTTTTTAGATTGGGATTGAAGGAGTATATAGAATACATATACTTTTTTTATATTAAAGTCATTTACTCATATGCTTTCTAACTCTTAATATGATTTTCTTAATTTACTTATATCAAACTCTAATTTGTTTAGGACTATTTACACTCTTCTCAATAAGATTTAAGTAGGACGGATATCTGAAAATACCCATTTTTTTCTTATATGATTGGGGCAGGGCAGGCATAAAAAAACATAATAGTAAAATAAATTACAGTAGAAATTAGAATCGAGAAATTCCAAAAAACATTATAACTTCAAAAATAAAGGATTTCCAAGCTAAATTTAATTTCGATCAGTTAGATTTTCAATTTTAATTTGAATAGGTTGGTTTTCAATTCTGATTTAAATTTTGGGAATGTATTGGTTTCTATATTTGATTTAAACTTCCAAAATTGAATGATTTCATTTTTACTCAAACATCAATAAGATTTTTCAGAACAAACAAGAAAATGATAGAAAGAAAATTAGTCGAACAAAGTCTAGAACTTTACTCGTAAAACAATTGTTTCTCAATAGTACTTACAGTTTCGACACGTTGTTAGGATAAAACAGTTACATCGTTGGTATGAGTTACACCACATGTGCAAGAGCTCTGATGAACTAAGAGATGACAAAACTTGGTTGCTCACTATATATGACTCACAAAGTTAACATTAGATGCAGATATCAAAGGATATACAATTAATATGCAATGTTTAATATGTATTTCTAGTATTCTAAGACATGTATTCTCTTATTATCATCACACCGCATTATATTCCATTATGCATCAAACGGTGAAAATCCTATTTATATGACCCATTCCACACCCATATTCATATTTAGGCTCTTGTAGCAAATACAATTGTCTTCAAGGCAGTTACCCATCATCAATTCTATTGTTATTAGTCTGTACTTGTTACATATTTAACTCAGCTAGGTCTAAATTCAGTTGTTGCACTTTTAATACCGTTGATACTTGATTGAAGGCATCCAAAATTGTCACACTTATAAATATTGTTGGTTGAAGTCACCCATAGGTCATATAGGTCATCCCTAATGAAGACAAAATAGACCAAGCCTACTCAAATTGAACTTTCTTCATTTGAATTCGTACTAGATACGACAAAACTTTTTTCAGGTCCCAAATTCGAGTTTAAACAACTCATGTGTAAGGAATATTCTCATATTAAGTAACTAAATTTTCATTATGACATTGATGTATGTATATATGATTAATATAAATGTCCACTACTCAATGTGATAAAAAAAAAAGTCTCTTTAACCGTTCAACTTTGTGGAATAACTTTTCACTCTACTATCAATTCTAAGATTATAAATGCACTACGATTATCATACCAATCTAAAATATATCATATATAATTTAATTACTTCAAAACTATGATTAAAGCCTAGTCAATTAAACTGATTTATTAATCTCTAAACATGTCAAACCAATTTTCCCAATAATATTGTAACAACAAATTTTGTATTTATAATAAAATAAATACAAGTTAATTACAATAATAATCCAGAAGGATTAAACTTGATAATTAAGGAAGCAATCTCTATCAATCCTCTGATTCTTCTCTCGAACCAATGTGGCTTTGACTTGACTTTGACTTGACTTGTGCTTCTTGACTTTAACTTCTTTGACAAAGTGTATGCTGACTGTGTTGACAGCGTGTGTTGACTTGACTTGTGTGTTGAGTCGGATCTTCAAACGAAGCTTATCCGAGCTCGGGTGTGTAGTCTTGACGTTGACCCGGAGGCTTTGAACCTTTGTTCGGATTAAACGTTGACTGAGAGCTTTCCACGAAGAACACTTGATCTGGGGGACTTGGAGCCTTGATCCCGGATTAGTAGCTGTTCTTGATTTGAAGCTTGAAGATGCTTTGAGACTTGAAGCTTTAGAGGCTTGAAGACTTGAAGCTTTGTTGAAGATCTTGAACTTGAAGCTTTAGAGGCTTGAAGACTTGAAGATCTTGAGTGTGAAGTTTTAGAGGCTTGAAGACTTGAAGCTTTGTTGAAGATCTTGAACTTGAAGCTTTGGAGGCTTGAAGACTTGAAGATCTTGAGCTTGAAGACTTGAAGCTTTGAAGATTTGAAGACGCTTTGAAGATCACTTGATGACTTGAAGATCCTCGAACGTTCTTCACTTGAAGCTTTGAAGATTTGAAGACGCTTGATGACTTGAAGATCCTCGAACGTTCTTCACTTGAAGCTTTGAAGATTTGAAGATCGTTCTTCGCTTGTTCTTCGCTTGAAGATCTGGAGGGAGCTTTACTCGTGTTCTCGATCTCTTCAAGTGCGTTGTCTTCGAGTGCTTGAATGTGTGTGTGTCTCTCCCCTCCAAATGAATGGTGGAGACCCCTTTTTATAGGTGAGAAGGGAGGTCCAGGCCATTGGGCCTCACGTAGTGGGCTTGGGCTCCATCTTGATTGAACCATAATTGGGCCTATTTGATTTGGGCCTGCTTTAATTTATATGAGCTTGTTTGACTTGAGTCAGACCTCATTTGACTTGGGCTTAATTGACTTGGGTCTGACCTCATTTGACTTGGGCTTAGTTGACTTGGGTCAAACCTCATTTAATTTAAGCCTATTTATTGTATTGGGCTCAAATTATTTATTAATTTACTTTAGGAATTAATTTATTTAAATTCCAAAATAAATTAATATTTAATCAATAAAATCCACATGTCGCTATGTGATTGGACCGTAAATTTTAATTGCTTACAAATATAATTAGCAGCCATCCAGAGTTCCAGTAAATAATCCAATCAGTAAATATTCCACCCCAAACCATTAATAAAAGCCACCAAAATGCATGGAATGGTATGTGTTGGATCACCTTTAACATTAATTCCTACATAGTGTGTGTGGACTGTGGGTACAAACTCTCATTCTACATCAAACATCCAAATCTAACTCAAATGGTTCAAAAAAAATTCAACGTGGGCATATCCGTAATTTTGAAAGTCTATTATTAATGAAATGAAGTAACAACTCACGCCTTCGTGTCAAAAGCGTGTTTCTCCACGAATGTCCCCATACGCCATTAACTTATTTACTAACACGCGTGCTTCAACGCCACCTCACTCCTCACAAATAGGGACTAAAAATTAATCAAAATATTTATTCGCACAAATATGTCTAAACTTATATTTATTCTTTTAATTATTGTAAATATCTATTTTACTTTTTTTTTCCCCTCAAATTGAACCAAATCATTAAAATTTTATTCGAAGTGATTAAAATTTAAAATTGAAATTGTTAAATTACAGATTTGATGTACTCCCACTCTCGGACAAAGGTCTCAATTTATTTTTTTATAAATTAAAGAGTATTATTACTTTATTTATGTGTAGTGGATAATTGTATTTGTATTAGCAGTGAGTGATGAGACATATTTTAGATCTTTTTATTAAAATGAGAAAATAAAGAGTTTTGAGTGGGACACCAATATAATAATAAAATAGAAACTTGTCGTTGGATAAATAGAGTATTTGTACGATAATTTCTTAGACTGTTAATTGGGTTCACAATATACTAGTATGATACTACCAAATTGCCTCATAATTTTTTACACTCATCTAAACAAATCTATATATATATATATATATATATATATATATATATATATATATATATATATATATATATATATATATATATATATATATATATATATATATATATAAATAAAAGCACCCAGGATTAAATTTTTTTTCCCACTAAAATTTTTTGTCAAATTCTCTTTAAATTATCTCATTTTATCTCTTTTCAATTTCTCCTTAACATCTCACAAACGGATTAATTCAATTTTCTTTTAATACATACATAATAATGTTTATATTTCTTTCCCCATATTCTTTATATATTTAAGGAAATATGATCAAATAATTCTGACATTTTTAACATTAATTCCATATATTTCACTTTAACCTCATCATTCACCACACCCCTCACTAATATATATTTTTCAAAATCTGTGTAAATTAATCAAAAAAATTTATCTTCAATGATGTATCCATTGTATGTATATATGTAGATAAATAAGACATGTGTGTATATTAATCAAAATGTAGATAAATAAGACATGTATGTATATTAATCAAAATATATTTATATTGTTGTATATGTAATAAGAAAACTCATATATTAATATTGATTGCACACAATACATACATAATATATTTTTGTTGTGTGTAGAATTAACATATATTTACTATAATCTTTTGCTTATTACATAATTTACCTTATCTATATCTATCTATATTATATATAATAAGAGCTATTAGGGCACATATATTTTCTGCTCTTATTTTAAGAGAATATTATTGTCCTTAATAATGATTATTACTCCAAATTAATCTATAATAAAACTTATACACTTCCTTTAAATTAAATATGCATTAATTTATAGTATAATAATTAGTCCCTTCATCCCATCTTAATAGTTACGCTTCTTTTATAATCTATATTAATCAATAATGTACATTAATAACATACATCAGTTGGTAATTGGTAATTTAAGTTAATTGTCATGATATATATATATATATATATATATATATATATATATATAGTAAATGTAACAGCATTCCTAGGACGAATGGAGTACTCTAATCACCCTATCACAATTTCTAAATTTCAAATATTAAAATTTTCAAATATAATAATGTAAAATTCAAATAATATTAAAAAATTAATTAATAATTACGTACAAATATATTTCAATTCAAATAGAATTCTAATTATTAAATAAAATTCAATAATATTATGATAATTTATTCTCGTGCAACTCACGGGTCAATTGCTAATTTATAGCGGTACTATATTTTTTTCTTAAAACTCCGCACAAAATACATGTACAAATTATTGGGTGGAAAGGTTATACAGGCAAAGTCTTCTGTATATATGGAAGCACGAATTTAGGTCTTTGCATTTATATCCGATACGACTCAAAAAAAAAATAATACTAACTTAAATGAAAAATAACACATTTAATATAGTAAGTATGATTCGAACTTTGATCTCTTTTTTATCGCATTTTTTATTTTGATATTTTTTTTTTGTTAAATTTTATTATTTTTGTTCAATTTTATCACATCTGCATTTGGTATTTGATGATATTAAAAAAAAATTGAAAAAAGATAATCAAAATTAAATACAAAAAAATAACTAAAATTAAGAATTGCAATAATTTAAAATATCAAATGTAATTATTTCTAGATCATAAAAGATATTTAGATTTATTTTCTCTCATGAATGCATAGTATGCGAAATAACTATTAAAATGTTATATATAAACAAATTGTTCCATGTTTTCTTTTTAACTGAACTTTAAAAACATTTAAATTAAAATATACCCCTCGTCCACTTCTAATATATCAATTTTAATATTTTGGGCGTTCGCTTCAAAGGTATCCATTTTTCCTATTTAGTAAAAAAATACACAATATGGTCCACCACTTCCCTCTAATACACTACACACCTTACATATAATAATGATATTCCTTAATTCACGTGCAAAAAGTAAATAGATACCTTAGAACCGGATGGAGAGAATATAACATTTTATTTTATTTTTAAAAAATCATATATTTTGTTTCATAAAATAAATAAAATTACATATAGTAATCATATATGCTACAAGATTTAATTAAAATACTAGATCAAATATATATTTACTTAAAATCACACAAATACAACTACACTTCCAACAATTTACTTCAAATTGTTAATAGAGATAGTAAGCATATGAACTGCTGCTGAATTTATTGACTCTAAATTAAATGTAAAAATATCATTTATTAAAATATTATCACTCTATTCTACATCTCATGAATGAAGTTGTGTAATTTGGTGCTCTCGCTTACTCCCTCCGTCCCCATTACCATTTTTATTTTGGGTGTCTCATAAAAATATTTACATTTCTCTTTATAATAAATGAAATTCACATAAAACATTTAAATATCGCCCACAACACTCAACTAATATAATTACCCGCTATACATTAAAATAATATTTATCTCACTTCAATACATTAAAATACTATAGAGGGAGATTTTTTTTTATATACAAATTTTAAAGTCGAAAATTAATACTGACACTTTTGTTTTGAAATTATTAATTCTACCAAATTTATACTTTTGGGACACTATCACTCTCCAACATTAACCCTAAACCATAATAGACCCTAAACTCCAAACCTTAAATCCCTCATCCACCACCCATCTACTACTGCCCTGCCGCCGCCACCGGCCACCCCTCTGTCCGCGGCCACCACCACTCCCTTTGCTGGCGACTGGCGGTCGCTGCTGCCAATCACCGGAGGCCGGCTGCCATTGCCGGAGCCGCCTGATGATGGAGGTAAGGTAGGTTGGGGTGTGTGTGATGGGTATAGTGGATGGGGTGTGTAGGGGGTGTCCCACGTAGAATTGATAAAATACAACGACGGCAATAGAGTTAAAAAAATATCAATTAGTTAAAAAACATAATCAAGTTAAATCGATAGAGTAAAAAATGTCAATTAGTTAAAAAATATAATTAAGTTAAATAATGAGGGGCAATAGAGTAAAAAAATATTAATTAGTTAAAAACCATAATTAAATTAAATGATGATCGGTATTAATTTTCTCTTTCTATGTCGGTTATTTTTCATAATTGGCACAATAACATATATATTCCTTAATATTAGTGAAAAAAAAAAACAAATTAAACATTTTACGGAACAGAGGGAGTAATCGCGAGCAGCAGCTGTTCCGGTTACGGGTGGTTAATTTTTTGTCTTTCCATTTCTTGCCCCAAAAGAAAGTAAAGAAAGTCTAAAATTTATAATCACATATACATACACTACACCTCTCTCTTTCTCTTAACCCCCAACACAAGATTTTTCTTTAACAAAATTTCGTTTTACATCACACTACGCCTCTTTCTGCAATCAACTTCTCTACTCTATGCATCTGTATAACGCTTTTCTGCCGCCGCCCGTGGCGGAGCAGACGAAGCGGGAGAAGGAGGCATTCGCCGGAGTCGTTAACTCCGTTAAGGAGTCTTACAATCCCGATGATCCGGAATCGGTTTATTCTACTCTCAAATGGGTCTCCGTTATTGACCTGTTAAGTCTTTCCCCTCTTATTATTATTTTATTGGTTTATTTCTCTTGATTTCAATTCTTTTTATGTGTCAATTTATTAATATGCTACATTTATGAACGTCTAGTAGTAAATTATTCTTCAATTTTGAGAAACCAACTGCTCCCCTTTTGTTTTTATTTGACTTCTTCCTTTTGTTGTAATAATGGAGTTGTTTTGCTTAATCTCTTCTGTTTATTTTTTAATGACTGGAATCTACTCCACTTTTGTAAAGTGATGTGTTACTCAATCCGAAGAACTTTAAAGATATTTGATAGTATATCCGTTATTCACCAATATGGTATTGTAATTTCAGTACCAACTAAAGAGTTGGACTTACATTTTAAATGTGAAACACAAGTAATCTTGAAAATTCTTTTTTGAATTGATTATGCATGAATTAAGTAATTAGCCACATTCTTTTTTGAAGTAACACCCCCCCTCCCCCCACCCACCCACAGCCTTTAGCTTAGCCAAAACACTAAATCTACTTCTAGTAAGCAGAAGCAGTGATATAATCACTAATAATTTTTCTAAAACACCCCCTCAAGGTGTTGAGCTATTATGAATTGTATGAAAAAGTAAAAAATAAACAATTTTAGCACCTTGATGGGATACCATAGATGCCTATAATGTGTTAATGCTCATGCTAATCTATATCTAATGTAACAAGATATACAGTCTCAAATTGATATGGACCTTTGCATTCTGTTGGAGACGGCCAAGGCTTGGGGCATAGACCATTTTGTTACTGTTCCATTTTCAATGTTGCCCGTCCTCTTTAAAATGAGCATAGAGAGTAATTAAAAGAAAGAAAGCAAAAGCTCAACTCATAACGACATTTCGTTTCTATCCAAGCTAATTAATTTACAAGGAATGAGGTGATATTTAGGTTATTCTTCTCTCTCATTTATTTATAGAGTACACTCATGCACTCAATTTGATACTATAAAGAATTATTGAGCCGTTTGAGTGATTGAGGCTGTATTTTAGCTTGTAGCTCTTGTATCTGCTGATTAATGCTCTGTTATCCTTATTATAAACGTTCAAACTCAAACATGTATTGACTACCATTCAATTCGCCAATACACGAGATCACCATTCATTCTAATACATTCCTGTGGTTCTCTGTTTTGACCAAACTGTGTTGATCTCTGCCTCTATAAATTTTGATTCTGAATGCTTCTTGTGTAATGGTCTCGGACAGTATATATCACTATTTCTCAATGTGAAATATCCCACTGCTTTCTTTTGACCTTGAGGAACGGTATTGGAAGTGGACTTTGTCTTGCTCTCAAGTGTATTCTCTACTAGTACTCTCAATCCATTTTCTTGCAGCCAGTTAGTGTATATCAATCCTGTCAAGTATGGGCTTCATAATACCATCTTTTGGCCTGGTTCTCTTATTGATAAGGTTTATTCATAATCTTTGAGCAGTTTTATAAAGGCCAAAAGCGACCTATCAGTTGAAGATGTCTCTGCTGTTGTAAAAGTTGGCTTAGAACTGTTTCAAATATCAGAAAACAGGCTATATGCACAGGTTAATATTTTGTTTATCCTGTTTTCAATTAAACATATTCTTTGTCTGCTCTAAATTCTTCTATTGTTTGTGTATATTAGGTTAGATGGGGAAACATTCTGGTGAAATTGTTGAATAAGTACAGGAAGAAGTTATCATTAAAAGTTCAGTGGAGGCCTCTTTATGACATTTTGATTCAGACACACTTTACGAGGTATATTCTCTAATTTTTATCATCTACTTTCTTCTTCTAAATAATTTTCTGTACTTAATTATAACTGGATTTTACTTTTGGCAATTAAGCTTGACACCTTGTTAGGAGATTCTCGTGGAGTGAGCATGCCTTGTTACCTTGTACACGTTCTAGACTTCCTGTTGCTTGGCCTTGTTACACTGACTTAAAAATGGTGTTGATGTTAGCAATGCACTTAGCTCCTGGGTTCTTTAAGACTTAGACTATAACCTACAATTGTATATAGAATTTCAAATGGCAAACCTGTGTCCTGGATTCATTTGTTTGATAAAGATCATGGAGCTTTCCTATAAAAATTAATGTATGACGTGTTTTGGTGTGATTGAAGCGGGGATATTCTCATTACTCTTTGAATCATTCGTGATTCTTTACCTCTTTATGCTTAAGTATATGCTTATGATTAGATGTTCATTTCTAATCCAGGAATACCGGCCCTGAAGGGTGGAGATTGAGACAACGGCATTTTGAAACACTTACTTCTCTTGTTCGATCTTGCCGGAGATTCTTTCCTCCAGGTTCTGCCTCTGAGATATGGTTTGAATTTAGGTATTTTCTGATTTAATAAAGAAAAGCTTTGTCAGCACTTGTCTAAAATACTGAACTATCAACTGGGACTTTGTCAAATCATTCTGACTATAATCTTTCAGGAAAGCATCCCGTCGATTAAAATTCTCAAACTATAATTTCCAAGCGACGTTTTGAGTTTTTATTTTCCTTTGCTTTGTGGTTTATTGAATTCTTCTTCTGCTTTTCTTTCTCAGCCTTTCCTTTACATGTTTTTTCTTTTTTGGTTTAAAATATTATGCCTGTATGATTTTTCTGACTTCTGAGGTAATTAGGCTAGGGTGAAATATTCAATATAGCTCCTTATGAAATTCCTCCTACGGACTTAAGTTCCATATTTACTTTAGTGAGGGTAACAGATCTGTGGTTGTAGGGCTAAAGTTATGATAATGATAGTCCTCTGGCTGTTTACAAGCGTGGAAAGAGAGCTGTAGTGAATTATTAGCTGATGAATTATTTCATATTCTGTTATATGGATTTATTACTTTGGGTCTTTTTAGTTTTTAAGCTTGGGATTTAGACCCATGTCTACCAGGGCTTTTTAGGGTTGTCTACATGTATTTAGCGTTAGATGAAGTTTATTTATAGTATGTTGTTTTTGGTCGGCAGCAGATCTGGAGATCGTAGACTCTGGGATGGTATAACCTTAGGCCTCAGTTTGAGGAATTGCAATTCTAATTTTCTAGAAGTTCTTTTGAATGCAATTGCCCTTACTTTATGCAGTTAGCTCTTACAGGGAAATGCACCTTGAACTTAATTTGCATGTGAAACTCTCAAGTACTTTTTAACCTCTCCAGCGCGATTTCGCTGCCTATGCCTAGAGTATCTTTTGCTATAATTTGCTCTTTCTTTGGATAGAAAATAGAGATTTGTAAGTTCAGAAAGACTATGTTTCTACCTATTAACTATCCTGTTAAGTGATAATCACCACAGTTTAGCTTGCAAATCTAGATGCTCAATCTCACCACCTTGTATAATTGATGTTGAAGATATTCACTAAATATTAAAGACATGCTCAAATGAAAAGTAATGTGTTCATATCTCACTTTCACACTTTCATATAATATATTCATCTGCACGGCTTTTGTATAAAATAACCCCGTGAACGCGACACGGCAGTGTTGAAATTTTTAATTAGAATATAAAGTAAGACTACTTTCTATAAGCTTAAGCTTTAGATGAGGTGGTCATTTTACAAAATTGTTTTCCAACTTTAAATGAAAATATTTTGTTACTTAATTCTGTGGTGATGCCTTGTTGGTAGTGTTCCTTAGTATCATAAAATAGACACACCACAGAAAGATACAATAGTATTATGGCAAGTTAGGTTGTGAATACTGGGAGGACTGTCTTTGGTTGTCATTTCTATTAACTCTTGTTGCTCTGTAATTATTTTATTACAGATGAAATAGTTAGCGGCCATGCAGTAATTTTGGCTGCCATATTTTGTGATCTCTTGCAATTTCTCAATCTGGTGTTTTATTAAAATATCATTTAAAAATTGTATGATCCTGCTTTTAAGTTTTACCAATCAACAAACCTTTGCATTGCTAAGTGTAGTTGATTTTAGTATGACTAGTATATCAAATATTAGTAATATGTAATATTACTGGATGCAATCAATTTTCAGATCTCTACTGGAAAATCCTTGGCATAATGCTTCTTTTGAAGGTGCTGGATTTGTGCGACTTTTCCTGCCCACAAACTTAGAGAACCAGGACTTTTTTCAACAGTAAGGAAAGCAAGTGATTCTTTGTAACTTTGTCATCTGATAAGTGAGAACCACGCAATTACAGAAGGCATTGATTTGTTTCATCTTTATTGCAGTAAATGGATTAAAACATGTTTAGATCATTGGGGTTCAATACCAAATTGTCAGTTTTGGAACAGTCAATGGGCCTCCGTCACTGCTCGTATAGTAAAAAACTACAGGTTTATTGATTGGGAGGAATTCATGCCAGATCTATTCAATATTTACTTGAATATGTTTGAGGTAAGTTTGTGTGTATTTAAGTGGATTTGAAATTGATTAGATTTACTATTTATCTTCTTGGAATCTACTCTACTGTTTTATGGGATTTGGAAGAAGATTTATTTGCATCGAAAGAAGTCTTGGAATGAGGCTTTTGCAAAACTGTGCTGGTATAGTCCTTAATAAAATAGGAATGCTACCTATAATATGTTTTAAGCAGGGTTAGCAGGTAGCTTTCCAGGCCACACTACTCTATGTGACTGAAATATATTTCTAAGGAAAATATAGGCATCCCTCCTTTTTTTTTTCCTTCTAGTTTAAATATGGTTGCCTTCTATCTCTATCTGTGGTATTTGTGGCATTGAACTTAACAAACACTAATTTTATGGCCAGAAGTTGATTTGGAATAATCATGCCTTTTCGAAGAATACAAACACGTGACTTTTACATTTCATTAGCTCCTGTTGTTTATTGAGTAGATTATTTATTTATTTTATTTTTAAATGTACAGGTTCCCGTGGCTAGTGGGAGTGGATCATATCCATTCCCTGTAGACGTTCCTAGAAACACGAGATTTTTGTTTGCAAATCGGTCCGTCACTCCATCCAAAGCCATTTCTAAGTCTATTGTAAGATATACATTTTCTTCCAAGTAATTGCTCCACTGTAAGTCACAAGAACATACTGAAATTATGTTTGCACTTCTATTCAATGCCAATGCAGGTGCACCTATTGAAACCTGGTGGGTCAGCCCAAATCCACTTTGCGAAATTGGCCAACCTCTTGGAGCAGTTTGTTTTCTGGAACTTCTTTTTCACCATTTATTTTTCTACCATCTTGGTTTTTAGTTCAATAAAATTAGTATTTTGTAATTTTAGATATTACCATCCTTCAAATGGTGGGCGCTGGACTTACTCATTGGAGCGCTTCTTGTTCCACTTGGTGAATATCTTCATGAAACGATTGCAATATGAACAACTGTAAGGGATTTAAAAAAAAAAAACACAATATAAACTTCTACATTGATATAATTCTGAGAAATACACTGTTTCAGGAACAAAGATAACAGCCATCAATCTGAGGGGTTCCTGTTGGAGACTGATAGGGTTTCTTTTGTGAATACCATACTGAAGTTAATTGATCGTGGCCAGTATAGCAAAAATGACCAGCTCTCTGAAACAGTAGCCACTGCAACTTCTATTTTGTCGTATGTGGAGCCAACTTTGGTTCTACCTTTTCTAGCTTCTCGGTTCCACATGGCTTTGGAGACTGTAAGTTTCTTATCTGGGAAATGATATGAGGACTTCTACTTTTATACTAACAATTGGACTGTCCAAGAAGATTTTTGTTCAATGAAGGTGTATGTGTGAAAATAGTTCAGAGAAAGTAGATGCTTATTCCCATACATATATATTTTTTTTGGCCAAATTCATTCATATAATTTAATTATGGTATATAATCAGACTACAGCCACCCACCAGTTGAAGAATGCCGTGACATCCATAGCATTTGTTGGAAGGACATTATTTTTTACATCTTTATCGACCTCGACTATGGACTCGACTATTGTCAATGGATCTGTTTCATATGCTGATTTGCTTATGATTTCCTTGTCTAATGCTTTACTTGGTATGGATGCCAATGATCCTCCAAAAACCTTGGCAACCATGCAACTGCTTGGGTCTCTATTCTCTAGCGTGAGTCTCTTTACATGAGATGTCTGCTTAATTATGTGTAATAATTTTTTATTTGGCTCAAGATATTTTATTTACAGATGTCTATTGTGGATGATGATATAAATGAGGGATCACTGTTCCTTTCATTTCGCTTCTCGGAGTGGCTTGACGAGTTCTTGTGTCGATTATTTTCCTTACTTCAGCATTTGGAACCTGGTAGTGTTTTGTAAGTAACTTCAGATATTTTAACAAAGTAACTTCAGATATTTTATCTTTTTTTTTTATAATTCTGTCATACAAGCACATTCATCAGTTCATTCACCACTACGTTATAACATATAACAGCTTCTCTTTGCTCATAAAACATGGATTAAGAATTCAATGTTGCTACAGGAATGAAGGCACTTATTCACCGTCAACTTCAGGGACTTTCCTGGTGGAGGATGGTCCATACTACTTCTGTATGCTGGAAATATTGCTTGGAAGGCTCTCGGATTCCCTCTACAAGCAGGTAACTGGGCTATGAATGAAGCTCTAAATTTATTACAGAGTATTTAATTTGGAGCGGAAGATGTTATGGACTATATACAATACAGGCACTCAAAAAAATTTCCAAGTTTGTCACAACCAATATTCTTCCTGGAGCAATAGCAGAGGTCGGGCTGCTTTGTTGTGCTTGTGTTCATTCAAGTCCAGAGGACGCAGTTGTTCAACTTATCAAACCAATTTTGGAGTCAGTTACTTCTTCTTTGAAATCAACACCGACCACTGGTTTTGGAAATAGAGCGACTTCTAATGTGTCATACTCAAGAAAGGTTCTCCTTGTGTACTTTTCTTTGAAGGTTATGTTCTTCCAGGACATTTCATCACTTTATAGTTTTCTTTTGTATAGGAAAAATCCTCCCTATCGCCAGCTCTTGAAACTGCTGTTGAGTATCAGTTGAAAGTTCTCTCAGTGGCAATCAGTTATGGAGGTCCAGCACTTCTACACTACAGGGAGCAGTTCAAAGAAGTCCTTGTTTCTGCCTTTGATTCCACATCGTGGAAGGTTTTTTCTTTTTCTGCTTTAAATGACTTCTTTAGGAGACTTCCAGATAATTCATGCATATGCTATGCCAACCAATTGTTTGAATATCTGACAGGACGTTGTCGGTAATTTTTGCACGTGTGTTGTAATCAGTTTGAATACTAGTCTCATATAATGCTGCCTCTTACTAATTGTTTGAATATCTGACAGGACGTTGTTGGTAATTTTTGCAAGTGTGTTGTAATCAGTTTGGATACTATTCTCATATAATGCTGCCTCTTCTCTACTATCTATAGTTGTTCTTTGATGAGATAGTCCTGCAAATTTTGTTTAAGCTCTCAACTATAACAAAAATCTAATGGATTTGATTATAGTTCTCTTTTTTATAATTTATATGCTGATGGAATATTTGATTTTATTTTGGGTATTTGGGAAAATTTCTCTAGAATGTGATACATGTTAGATTTAAATTTGGGTATGTGTTTGGAGATCTATTCATAATGAGTGGATAATTCATAAGAGAAGACATCTTTCAGAAATGAGATCGTATAATAATAATGTAATAATTCTTGGGAAATGTAAATAAGCCAGGGGATTAAGTCAAAAACAAACATTGCCTGAGTATCAACTGAAATTTTACAAGTTAATTTTGCTTTATGTAAATGCTTAGTGCTAGAGTCATAGAATTCTGTAGGAACTAGGAAGGTAAATCATTGCTGTAATTAAGGTTATGTACTACATCAGTTTGTCTATATGCTTGTGCATTTAGCATTGGTTTTTGGGTGTGTAAGTATGTGTACCTCCAGATGCTAGAGTTTGTTTGATCTCCTTGAAAAAGATGCTGAATCTCCCAGATGAAGAACGCTTCAATTGTTCTGGATTTTGATATCAGCAAGATTTTTTTCTTTGTTTTTGTTAATTTAAGGAAGAGTAGGTTCTTGTTAAGTGTATATATGGAAACATTACTTAAATTTGATTTACTGAATAAATTAACTTTATAGAATATGCTTTATTAGATGTTATGCAGTGGGCTGCATTTAGATATGTGTATTTTTTTATATTTATGCCAAACCTTACATGAATATTAAGCTAAGCGGCTCAAGATTTAAGATGCCGAGACTTCTCATAAAATTGCAGGTTAATGGAGCTGGTGACCATGTACTTCGTTCTCTCTTAGGAAGCCTTGTTCACTATTACCCAATTGACCAATACAAGTAAACCTTCTATTTCTTGATCTACCAAAATTATGGGCTCACATACTTAATGCAGTATGTGCACATGTAAATGTGTCAACATGAGCTATACATGTTCCATCTTTTTCCATATGCGGCTAATATATCATGTCGTTTTAGGTGTACTATGCATCATTCTCTTGCGACTTCAGTTGAGGAATGGATTGATACGAAAGATTTTTCACTTGATAAGCCAGAGATGGGACCAAAGTGGCATGTCCCAACTGAGGATGAAATAAATTTCGCAAATGAGCTACTAAGGCTGCACTTTGAATCTGCACTGGATGATCTTCATACTATATGCCAGTCCAAAATCCACTCTGATCCAGGTATGCATGGTGCTTATCTTTGACTATTTTTGAATGAATGGCGATATATGTTAATGTCTTATTGTGATTCATTTTATTTTTGGAGATGTGTACATTGATATATATAGAAGTGTATATCTGAGATTTTTTACACTGGTGAAAAAAAAAAAGTTCATACAACTAAAGCAGACAAGGGAATTTCTTTGTCCTTGATTATTGACCGTGCATTGACCAACTTATTTCAACTCTTAATGCCCAGGAGACGAGAAAGATCACTTAAAAGTGACTCTACTACGTGTTGACTCTTCATTACAAGGTGTTTTATCGTGTTTACCTGATTTTAGGCCGTCCTCTGAGAATGGGATGGTTAAAGACGCAGGCAGTTCTCCTTTTCTGATTGCTGGGGCAATAGGTTCATGTGTTGGTAGTTCAGAATTACGACAAAAAGCTGCTGACATAATCCATGAAACTTGCACGTAAATTTGTTTTGCTTCAATGCTGCCTCTTTACACACTCTGTTCACGTCGTGTGATAGTTACTAGTTATCTTAACTCAACTTTGATATTGCAGATATTTGTTGAATGAGAAGTCTGATGATAGCATCTTACTGATACTTCTCATTCGCATAATGGATACATTGGGAAATTATGGTGAGTAACTCTTTGGGGTGATCTCTTTTGTTTTCTACCAGATATTGTAGTCATTGTTTGTCATGATATCCTCCAGGGAGTTCGGAATATGAGGAGTGGTCCAATCACAGGCAGGCCTGGAAGCTTGAATCTACTGCTATTATAGAGCCTCCAGTTAATTTCATTGTGCCGTCTCACTCAAAAGGAAAAAGAAGGTGGGTTATACTGCCATGATTTCTGCATTTTGATTTTTTCTATGCATTGCTGTGAGGATGCTGAAGGTCTAATGTTATAGGCCAAGGTGGGCAATGATAGACAAAGCGTACATGCATAATACCTGGAGATCATCACAATCGTCTTATCATTTGTTCCGTACGAGTGGGAACATGCTTCCACCTGACCATGTGATTCTTTTAATGGATGATCTCCTTGATCTCTCATTGCATATTTATGAAACTGTTCGAAGGTGAGTTCAGAAATTATTTTCATTCCTTTTGTTTTGTACAACCTTGCTGTGACGTAGAACCTAATTCCTTTTTGGTCAAGGTGGAAAGAGGGTGGTTCGCTTGATTAGTTCCTTGTCTAGTTGGTGCAATTAGGATGCATGTAGGCTTGATTAATCCCTTTCTAGGATGTCAAAATCTCTTTTCTTTATTAGTTCCTTCTTACGCGAAGTTATTTGCCATAAAAAATGTCCGTTAAATGTCTTTATGGGCTGGTTATAGTATGTACTGCACAAATTTGCTATTTTAGTGTAGTCCTCCCAACTGTCATTTTGCTGTTAAGAATTTGTATTTGCAGGATTGTTTTATTTTCTTGTGTGAAATTATGTGCCTATTTCATATTTCTTTTGTCTATTTATTACACCAGAATTTCCATGTCTCGCAAATTGTGATTTATGTGAACATATCTATGTAAATCTATTTAAGTGTGTGCATGCATGCATGTGTGAATGCGCATGGCTTGCAAATACGTGTGATTCTCTCTTCATGTGGTAACATTGTTATATGTATACATTTGTCCCTAGACTTGCAGCAAAATCTATCCTGAAGATGATGAAGAAATGGCCATCAACAATTTCAAAATGTGTGCTAAGTCTTGCGGAAAATCTTAGAAAGTCAAGCTTGCCTGAAAATGCAGTCTTAGGTTCTTGCTCTGTCCTTTCATCCCAAACCATTCTCAAGCGCTTAACAACGGTATCATTTTCAGAAGATTGCTTAAATTTTATATTCTTTAGTGAGTGTTGAGTTCCTCTGACACATCGTCTCTACCATAAATCCAGGACAGGAAGGCTCTTTCATCGTTCCTTCTTGGAATCTTAAACAGGTAATCTTTTTTTAAATTTGTTATATATGCAGGCTTTTTTTGGACACGTTTTCTAGTGAATCATCACTGTGGTTTAATTACCCCTTTTTCTTTTTCTAACTTGAAGCTCCCATAATGAATCCCAAAAAGCTCAGAAAGCAATTACTGAGGTGAACTGGATGACCCAATGGTTTTATGTCTCTTCTTAATTGACTTTGTCAATCTTCTTTTAGACACCTCTTCTGGGTACCATAGTAGATTTTTGGGTGTTACTGTATTAACATATGGCGTTTCTACAGCTTTTTGTCAAGTATAATATCTATTTCGCGGGATTGTCAAGAAGCATTTTTGGGGGAGCAGGAAATCATGCAGATGACACTGATTTCGCAAATTTGGTTGCTGAAATTGGTTCTTTGAGTTTTGAAAGCACCAACTTGCATTGGCGGTACAGATAATCTACTTTTTTGTGATAATAATAATTCATTTATCTTTGTTTAATGACAGTTCTTCTAATCAGCCTTTAGATATAAAAGAGAGTAGAGTGTCATTCTTTAATCAGAAGTGCATACATTATTACACATTTATTGCACCAGTGGTGGCATTTTTGCATGCTTTTATATTGTCATAACTTCTTATGCTCTCCTTTTCAGGTATAATTTGATGGCTAATAGGATTCTTCTATTACTGGCTATAGCATCGAGAAATGATCCAGCTGTACCCACGAAAGTTCTGAGTGAAATTGCTGGTATGTTAGTGAACTCTGTTCAAATTTCTTCTTGCATCAAACCTATCATCATTTTGTTCACCATTTTACATGCCGTAGCATAGTCTGTCAGTCATGCAAAAATTACTTGCATAGTTTGCAAGCTTCCCTTACTAAGAATCAGATACTTTCAGGTCACTTTTTGAAGAATCTTAAAAGCCAGCTTCCACAGACTAGAATTTTAGCCATCTCCGCTTTGAATACGCTTCTTAAAGAGTCACCATACAAATTCTCGGCAGATAACAGAACCAATGGTCATGGATATTTGCAGGGAGACACCAAATCATCTCTCGAGGGAGCTTTAAGTGATATTTTTCAGGAAGAGGGTTTTTTTAGTGAGACTTTGAATAGTCTTTCTCATGTTCATATTATCAGTGATGTGGATTCTCTGTCTTCCAAAGGAAATTATGGAAGTTCTTCCTTGCAGAGTTTTGCTGACAAATCAATTACTCGTTTCTATTTTGATTTTTCTGCTTCATGGCCTCGTACTCCGAGTTGGATTTCTTTATTTGGAAATGATACTTTTTACTCAAACTTTGCACGGATCTTTAAGAGG
This sequence comes from Pogostemon cablin, assembly GCA_023678885.1. Taxonomy (NCBI): domain Eukaryota; kingdom Viridiplantae; phylum Streptophyta; class Magnoliopsida; order Lamiales; family Lamiaceae; genus Pogostemon; species Pogostemon cablin. The sequence goes on along the minus strand of CM042959.1, from coordinate 40,719,619 downwards.
CTAGTTCAAGAATGTGGTATGCCTGTTTTGCTAACTATGAGAACAGCACTAGAGGAGTTTGTGGATGCTAAGGAGAGGTCAAAGCAATGTGTTGCTGCTGAAGCCTTGGCTGGAGTGCTGCATTCTGATGTCCTTGGTGTTTCAGAAGCATGGGATAGCTGGATAAAAATCATATTGCAGAATATTATTCATGCACCTTCTGTGGAATCTATTCCTGAGTGGACTGCAAGTGTACGATATGCAGTCACTGGGAAGGGAAAATCAGGAACTAGAGCTCCTCTTTTTAGAGAAAAGATAATTGATTGCCTGATGAAACCTTTACCACAAACAGTCACTACTTCTGTAGTTGCCAAACGTTACACTTTTCTTTCTGCCGTCCTTATAGAAGTATCTCCGCCAAGAATGCCTGATATTGAATTGTCCTTTCATTATAATCTCCTGAAAGAGTTACTGAGCCACATGAATCACTCGTCTGCACAAGTAAGTACATTTAGTGTCAGGTGCACTCTTAATTTTTGAGTGGGACTTACCTGTTGGTTGTCCGAGCATTCCATTTCTTCTCTAAAAGGATTGTTGCTCACATTTTTACCCAGATTGTTGTATGATCGATTTTGAAGTTTTTGGGACAAATTTTCTTCATACGAATAGTTTCCATTTTGTCTTTTCTCAGATTAGAATGTCTCCAAAATATGGGTGAGAGTTGAAAAATTGGTCATGTTTACTCCCCCCTTACTTTCACTAGGTTGTCAAGGTTTGCCCATGTTTTAAATCTTGCTATTTTTTTAGGAAGAAATTATCCAATTTAGTATATGCAGCTATTAATCGGACAAGTTAAGACTAAGATTTTATCTGAATGGGAGTAGCATTTTGCTGTTTCCCTCTGATTTACCAAAAGTTGTTATATCTAATAATGGGTATATGAAATTTGAAGATTCCTTTCGGCTTTTCCTCTTGGTATTGAGCTGTTCTTATTGGTACTGAAACTGTCTTGCCCATTTTCTCCTTCATTGTATTGTTTAGTACTTCCTTCTACCGCTTAACTCTAAGCTTCTAGGTTCTTTATGTGGCGCTATGCCAAGTGGTGGTTTTTGATGTGGTTTTCCCCTGTCCATTTTTATTGGGAACAAGATTTAGTTAATACTGCAATTCTCTTGCTCATGACAATAACGACTGCGAATAAGAAACTCTGCTTGGTATCATATTTTGAATCTTCAGCTGCTAAATTTCAAAATCGGAAAAGTAAGAATTATTAACAGAATGATTTTTATAATATTGTTGAAGCTAGATTAGAAATGTTTATTATTGTTTGCTTTTCGATTTCTCCCTTTTAAATTCCGTCAGCTGCCAAATTTCATGAATAAGGATGTATGAACTTTTAACAGAATGATTCTTGTTGTACTTGTAATACTCTTCTGACCAGATTAAAACGATTTTGTTGTATCTTATACTGTCCATTTCTCCAGGTATTTATGTATTCTAGTTGTTTATTTTTGTCTTGTAAATGAGTGTGGTTATTTAAGTCCCCTTCTTGTGATCTTTAATACTTCGGACATATCTCCTTTAATCCTCACTTTAATGACTAAATTTTACTCAGGTGCGAGAAGCCATTGGTGTCACTCTTTCTGTATTATGCTCAAATCTTCGACTTTATGTATCCTGTGGCAACGGTCACTCGCATGAAGGGGCACCCAGCATTGCAGATATAGATTCTGTAGAATGCTGGGATCAATATCTAGTGAAACGAGCTTCTGAACTGGTAACTGATATACAAAATGCTAGTGTATCAGAAACTTTGGAGATGCCAGCAGAACAAATATTGGAAAATGGAGTGTCTAAAGACCATTCAAAAGACAATATTAGATGGATGGAAACGGTATATATATATGTATATAATCTTATTTATTTATTTTTTCCCTTTTTGCACAGTAGAATAACTACTTATCTAAACCCTGGCTTCCATTTATGCTTTCATTTTTTGTTTCCGTTGATTATATTTTCTGTAAAGTCATCTCTGATTTATTTTACTACAATTCTCTTCATTGGCACAGTTGTTTCATTTTATCATATCATCTTTAAAGTCTGGAAGGTCCTCAACCTTGTTGGATGTTATTGTGGAACTTCTGTACCCAGTTGTATCATTACAGGTAATTTATTTAATTTTTTTGGCGATTTTCATCTATGGCGCTTTCTATCTCCAGTTTTTGATATTCTGTAGGTAAATTGCTTCAACATCCATGCACTTCTATTTCAGGCCGGCTGTGTTCATAATTTAATTATTACAATATTTTTAATAGAAAAATGACCTCGACTTGGGACCTATCATGAAAAAGAAAAAAAAAGTAGTATATTTGTAGTTTAAAATTTCATTAAATAGCAATTGAAGGTTAAGATTTCTGTTCCTTATGAGCATGTTCTCTTGACAGAACAAAAAATGCTAGAAATCCACATTTATAGTCAGTTCTCTACTCTCTAGTTTTTAGTGAGATGCGTGCAATTTAAAATTTTATGCTGTATCCTCAACAGAACCGGATTATTATATATTCTCTGTAAATTAGAGCTGTTTTGCATTTTTTCTGGGACTCTGATTCTAATTGTAAAAGATAATTTAAATGTCATATGGGACAACAATCTTGAGATATATGGTGAGTCCTAGTGATGAAGAATATGGTTTATTTTGGGTGGGGATGGGGGTGGGTGTTCTAACAAGTTTTACAATTAAAAAAAAAAATCATAGTTATCAATTTTGTTAATTTCAGTACTACCGGAACATCTCGTTCCAATAATTTCGCTAAGCTCTGGCTGTTTGGACTTCTAGTGTATTATTATGTCACTTGCGTGCTGATTGGACTTTATTGCTTCATTTTTTAATTAACATCAATAATATACGATGTTGTTGAGCCATATAATCTATCAAGAGCTGCTGCCACAAAATTAAAAAATTTCGACATAATGCCCATAGAGAAAAAAGTAATTTATTTTCTTGGTAAATGGAGGCTAGTTGTGCTCTGCTATATTTCCCTTTTCTCTGCAAGGTGTTTCATCTTGGGACCTAGGTAACCTAGAATACTGATCTCCACTTTGTAGGAAACATCAAATAAAGATCTGTCAAATCTGGCCAAGGCTGCTTTTGAATTACTCAAATGGAGAGTCTCTGGGGAGCCTCATCTGCGGAAAGCTGTGCCTATTATTGTTTCTTTAGCGAATGATCCTAATTGGAGAACTCGATCTGCAACTTTGACATTTTTGCGAAGTTTCATGTTCAGGTATTGTTGGTCCAGGTTTGGGTGCATTTCTAATGCCCTTGACAGTTTATTACTATATTCTTCTATTATTTATCACGTTTGATATGCTGATAGTTACTGTTTTGGAAGTTTGATATCGTTTATTGACATGGCTGCCTCTGATCACTAATTTTTAAGCATATTATGTAATAGTTCTCGACTCCTACGGTTTCATACCTTATTTGCAGTTTCTGTAAGCCAAGGATATTTAACTTATATTGTTCTTACGTAGGATCTGATGTCTTACGAGTGTTTTGGATGCTGGGAGCTTCTTATCAAGGAGTTGGAACCTCTTATCTTTTAAATTTATTAGTGTGTGAAATCGCTAAGATATGACTGAAAATTAGGATAGGGTTATGGAGATATATCATAAACACAAAAAATAATATGTTGTGTAATCTGCTAAATGAAAATAAAATTGCATTGGACATAAGCCAAAAAAAAAAATGATTTCACATAAGTTAAAAAGTTCAGTGATAGCTTTAGAAAGTGATAAATTATTTGTGTCTCTTTGTAAGAAAGTCCACTTTTTTATTCTGAAATATCTGGTATTGGATCCACTCCCATGTTAGTGTCATTCCCTATTCTAAGTGTCTGAGCATCAACACTGGTTATGACTGGCGTTTTAGATCATTATTTCTTTGTGATGTTCAAACAACAGTTTGTCTAATGGTGCTTTGTCATCTTCCTGCAGGCATACTTTTATCCTCTCTAAACTGGATAAACAACAAATCTGGCAGTCTGTGGAGAAGCTTCTGACTGACAATCAATTGGAGGCAAGTTTTTACCTCACATTTGGATTTCCATATGAGTTTATGCTTTTTAGCTGCCTGCTGGATATACACTCTTTTAGATCTTATGTTTCCAAACATTAGTTTAATTATGTATATTGTATGCTGAATAAGTTCTCTCTTTATCAAGGATGAGTCCCCTTTCACAAGATGGTTACTGCAATTGGTATTTATCAGGATATTCTTAAAAAATTTCTGCAGGTGAGGGAGCATGCTGCAGCAGTTTTAGCTGGCTTGATGAAGGGTGGAGATGAAGACTTAGTTAAAAATTTTCGCCAAAGGGCTTATGAGCAAGCTAATGTTGTGCTGAAGAAAAGGAAGCACAGGTAGATTTATTCCTCGAGGTTTTCTTTTCTTTTATATGTTTCTCATTATCATCAACGCCAATAAAGTCTGTCCAGTTCTGCGATTACTTATGAAGGTGCATTTTGAACATTTCCTGTAGTCATACCCTAAGTTCACTGCATTGGACTTTGGAGAGGCTAAGTATATTCCAATTTTCTTTGTGATCTTATATTTTGTTCCTTCGTGTTCCCCGGCATGGGGGGGCCCCCCCCCCCCCCCCCCCCAATTTGAAAGTTGTATGTAAGCCTGAAATGTCACATTTAAACTTAATTTAATAAAATCTGATGAGATAATTTAGTCTAAAATCTGCTACTGGACACTGCACACTCGATTCATAATTCCAATTTCATCATATGTGATAATATGACATTACTCATTTGCAATTATAGAAGCAAGGTTTCTGCGTTGCCCATTGCATCTGTACATGGATCAATACTTGCTTTGGCGGCTTGTGTACTATCAGTTCCTTATGATATGCCCAGGTCAGTTCCACTTGTATTCTATTTACCATGCATAAAATCCTACCCTTGGAACTTTGAGTTCTGAAAATTAAATAATTCTGCCTACATATACACTGGTCAGTAGTGGCCACTGAATCCAGTTTAATTTGAAGAATTTTAGGAGCACATGTAATGTATGTCTACACACATTATATAGAATCAGTTTCTTTCTTTCTCTGTTTTTTAGAGGGGATTTGGTGGTTCTTCACTTGACTAGAATGTTATAAAAAATTCTTCCTTATTCTTTGCTAATAATCTACGCTCAATTTATGTGTTTCACACTTCTATCACTGATTGTTGCAGTTGGTTGCCTGAATATGTTACCTTGCTGGCAAGTTTTGTGTCGGAGCCATCGCCCTTGAAATCTACAGTTACAAAAGCAGTTGCTGAATTTCGTCGCACCCATGCAGACACATGGAACGTACATAAAGACTCATTCACAGAAGATCAACTCGAGGTTTACCTTTATGAGGATTTTTCTTTCTATGCAAAATAATTCTGTTACAAAATATATGTCGGTAATGAATATCTAATTGTGATATCTATCGTAATTCTTGCAGGTTCTGGCCGATACCTCTTCTTCATCTTCATACTTTGCTTGATTTTTAGTCTTTAAAATGGCTCACCTCTCCAAATTATAGAAATAAGAGAGCAGGACAGACGAGAAATTATTTGTATTCATATATGTAGTGATATGATATGACTATGCTTGTAATAATATATTCTTACTATATTTCTAGTTATATATATTTAAATTTTTTGTCATAAAGGAGTCCCATCATACTCTTATCTGGAAAAATAAAATTTCTCGTGAAGTCTTTCTAGACCATCTTTATCAGATAATCAGATGGCAAGTACATCAGGGGGGCATGTGTTCATTATGTTCATTATTGTGCATCCCAAGGTTTGTTTCGCCTTCAGTTGGAATTCACTATTCCATCCTCTATTCCAAGGGGATGGATAGGTGACACATACTCCATTTCTTACATCATCTATTTTTGAAATGTATGTGTCACACATTCCATCCCCTTGGAATAAGGGATGGAACACCTATTGGAATAGGTACAAGATGCAAAGCATTTGGTGTTTGAAGTAGGCAATGGTGGTTCAGCCAATTTTTTTTTTTTTTTTTTAAATTCATGTATAAACGAGTATAGCTACATAGGACTGAGGGAGTACTACTTATTCAACATGGGATGGAGGGAGTGCTACTTATTCAGTGAATATAAAAACAAAAGATTCCTTTGGTCTTATTTTAAAATAGAATCGTAAAATGAAATTGTACATAAACTTTAATGAACCATTATAACAAAGCAAAAAAAAAAAGTTACAATCTTTACAACATTCATGTATAATTTGCAAGTCATAAACAATACATTATGAATTGGGAATTACAATAGGTGAAGCAGCAGAACTCTGGGATTGGCATATGGCCATTGCTAAGCCTTTGATTCATATGCCCTAAAGAAGAAAGACAAGGTACAACTCCCAAAGTTGAAGGAGGAATACTTGGTACATTCATAGCAGAAAACATGTTACCTTATTATTAGACCTTTGATAGAGCCAACAAAGGCAAAGCTGATCACAATCAATGTAATGAAGCTAAACGTCCGAAGAACAATCGATGTCCCTTTCCATGGCTCCATATTCTTCTGCGCCAAGTACATCTCCACCGGGAAGTATACGATGACGGGCCAGAAGGTTATCGATCCTGCTAGCCCCACTACTTGGTTGAATTTTGGAAAGATGAATGCAAAACCTGTGGTGAATACAACATACGCTGTCCGGAGGCACAACCTCAGAGGATTCAGTCGAAATGATGGCGTCTCGTTCACCAGTCTATTATCAGGGAATTTCTTCCCAAACCATTGCTCTATGCTTGCATACAATGGCTGAGAGTACACCTGAAGTTGCATAAGGAAAAGATAAGAGTTGATGCTGAGAAAAGGAGCAGACAGAAAGTGGAGGCAATCAAACACGGGATGGCACCTGATATGCACCGATAAGATGAACAACGACAAATGCATTAGCCAAATCAACAAGCCAAAATGGCTCATAAAATCCAAAGCCAGTCAAGAGGTCTCCAGGGGTGGAATTCCCAAAAGCTGCATAACCGAATCCTCCACAGCACAGGAAGAAGAAAGTTGTAATGGAGACTGATATAATGGATGCCTTCTTCATGATGACTTCTTCTGGTGGATTTGACTTCAGAGTATCCTTCACGTTCAGTTCGATCTTCAACTATTAGTTCTTCATCCTTTATAAATGTGATCAAGGATCGGAAGTTTCAGGTAGTAAAGTTACTAAATTTCCTCACCGTTATCTCTAGAAAAAGAAGCGAACAAGGGAAAGCAAAGGCAATGTCTCCAATCGCTTGAGAAATTGACCATACTTTACCAAGCGCGGTGGAACTTGGAACTCCTCCAATGCTACCTTTGATTTCTCCGTTTTCTGCAAGTTGAGATCGAGCCAACGAAACAGTTAGAGCAATGGTGGACAAGTAAAAGTTGTATCCAGTTCCAGTTTGCATACCTATAACTTTGGCCAAGCCAAGGCCTGATCCAATGAAAGAATACCCAAATGACATAGCAGCCGCAATTATGGACAGCCAAATGGTATTCTTGAAATCAGGTATTTGAGAAAGTACTACTTGAATTAACCCAAATATAAGAATGCTATAAGAGTCTTCATAATGGCAAGCAGCTGCATGTCCTTCATAATGGTAACAATTTGACTTCTGTATTGCACTGTGCCATTTGATTAAGATATAGTATTAATGAACAATTCTTTACAAGAAACTCCATATTAAACATGTTGAAGTAGTTAGAGATGAATATAGGATTTCAACATTAAATGTAGATGAATTTAAACTAAATATAAGTGGAAGTTGATTAAAATATATATTCTAGAGAACCATCTTGAATTAATCAAATTGTGTACAACTTGTTCATTAACTTTATAAACCCAGAGCTTCTCATTTAGTTGGTTAATGGAGCATGAAACAATGAAGAAGCTTGGCAATGTACATACCTTAGGCTGATGGAAGATGTTATAGTATAGACAATACCTAATTTGATGTAATAAATGTGAACAATAATGCTACAGAATATTGTGCTCTTCTTCCCTGGGATGACAAAAATAGAATGCATTGTTATATTTTCTCTCTAAATTTATAAAAACTTTCATGTGATTATAACATGCTTGTAGTTGAAGATACAAGTTCCTCCATTCTTATCAACCAACATAAGACATCACTTACCTAGGATTCTCCCAACAGCACCCAAATACGAGCCATTTCTGCAGAAGCCACCATTAGAATCGGGAGATTTGTAGCAATGGCAGAGAAGACTCATGGAAACGAAGGTAACCGATGCAAATGCTAACATAGTCAATGGACCGGCAATCCATCCAAGCTGAGACATACTCCATGCCAAAGAGAGCACACCCGTACCAATCACCGCGGTTATAATGTGTGCCAAAGCAGTCCACAGAGTCCCTGCACATCAACTGCACACTCACTAAACTATCTAGAGATTATTTTCTAACACCCAACGCATAGTCTGTGGAACCATTCACCCCAGCACTGACATGAAGTTGTCCACTTTTGGACTGAATCCACAAGATTTGTTCCTGGGATCCCCCAATAAATCTATTTCAATAGAGATACTTTACACTCTTATAAACCCAAAAATCCATCCTCAAATCTAACCGATAATGAAGTTTCAAATTCCGGAATAATAATGATAATGGGAATGAAGTTGATTGAAGGGGGTGGAGTAGTCATTGGGTCAACGGGAATGATTGAGGAAATTGGATTCCAATTCCTCATACCAAGCATAAAGAATGAGTCAATACCCCTCACCAAACACCCTTAGTTGTGCAGATAAGCTTATATCATCACAAAGATTAAAGTCACAATTTTTTTCTATCATGAGTATAATTATAGTACAAAACCACAAAATACTAACAATGAAACTCTAATTTAGATCCCCTAACCTTGTTTGTCTATCACTTCATTTTGAAACCTTCCCAAGGGAAACTTGATGAGTAAAAGGAATCTAAGGTAAAAAAAAGAAAAATGGAATCCTATCTTGATTGAAGTTGCAAAAACCCAATATCGCATTTGAAGATTATCAGTTTAAGAATATAATTTAAGGAACAGGAAAACTACTTGCCAGCTAGAGAGAGAGGAAAATTGAAATTGGGAATCACCTGTCTTGTGGGTTTGGGCTATATCAAGATGAGGAGATGAAGAAGGAAGCAAGGGTGATTGCTCTAACGGCGGTGAGCTACGATCATCTTCACCACTTTCCAGCATTCCCATGGCAACCAAGATAAGCTGCCTGCAAGTCGATTATTAGATCAGCAAGTCGATTATTAGATCATGTGCTTGAATTGCCCATGATTTGATGTTGTCCAACGTTGTTTATACACATTCCATTTTTATGACTACTCCTACTATCATGTAATCACAGTAACAGCTCATTTATTGAAAAATGGTGTACCCCACCATTAGGGGCCCCCACCGCCCCTGCCCTGGGGATTGGTGGAGGAGGTAAATCGCAGGATGTGCCTCAAGTGGCTTAACAACTCATTTATTGCAATTACTTCACGTTTCCATTTAGCACCACTCACGCTAATGATGGGATAGGCAGATCACCATTCATTCCTAAGGGACAAATAAAAAAGAACATAAAAAGCACAACACAAGAATTGGGACAAATAAAGAAGAACATAAAAAGCACAACACAAAAATTTACGTAGAAAACTTCAAAATCGGAGAAAAATCACTGACCGAAAAAATACCACTATGTGAAAAATTTGTACAATCACACAGAATTTCTCTCTCCCGACCCCAATCCGTACACTCTTACAAATCTTTGACTAATCCACACGTTTCTTCCAATTCTCACAACCGAGAATCAAAGAAAGGAATTTAAGAAAAATCAAATACAAAGATTAAAGTGTACTTGATTGGTGCACTTGACTTTTTATATAACCTAAGAAATCCCTCCCCTTTGCTCTCCTTTCCGATGTGGGACAAAAGCAAAGGAAAACTTCCTCATTTTATTTTTGACAAAAATCCAACAATCTCCACCTTGTCAAAATAAAAGAAGACACATTGTCTTTACTGACAATCCATTCTCAACCCCGAGAATTACTCCACCATATGAGTAGACCACTTAGAATCAACAGTTCTAAAAATTTCTTGCGGCACATATCGAAAAATCCTGCTGATATTTATGGTGCTACTTCCAACTCTTAGCTCCCCTGGAAATCCATCAGCCATCGATATATATCCACCACACACCCTACATCACTTGCCAAGTCAATGTCCGTGTGCAAACTTGTGGACCAGCTAATATTATTATACCATTTTCCATAACAACTGAACATGTCATAAGGATCCCCAATAATATTAACTCAACATTCAGAGCTGTTGCCGCACCAGCTCCTCCTTGACCAGCAACGTCACCATTGCTCCACTGTAAGTAATTACCGTGCCATTGCTCCACAATAATTACCGCACCATTGCTACACCTTGAGCAAAACCTGTCTGTACCGACATGATGTCGCTGCCTTTTACCGCCAAGCTACATCAGGTTTGTTCGAACCCTTTTCCTACTGAAAGTGTCGTCACCTGAAGCCGATTCTAACCCTCCGGAATTCACGATGCTTTCCCACTTGTCGGTTGAATCCACACTATTCTTTACCGATTCAGCGCCACCCGATACCAAGTACCACATCGCCATCTTTCCCGTTAAATCGCCACTTCCCCACGCCACCAGTCATTATCGAAAAAACTCGTTCTTTTCAAACCTCCTTGAGCCGACTCCATTGAAAATCCCATGCCGCTATTAAGCCAACTCCACCACCGGGAGTCCCAGCAATTCACATTCCTGCAGGTCCAAGAACTCCGCCAAAAATTATTGTCCCGCAATCCTACCCCTTGCCACGCCACTGTCCGGCGTATTTCACCGCAAGAAAGGAGATGCCACCACATCCGGCAGTTCTTCTGACCCCCTTGTGCCACTAATTTTTCCCACTTCTTTCATGCCACCCTTAGCCTAATGAATAACCCTCTTCCTCTCATAAAGTCTTTTCTGATGTGGAAGGTCAGACTATGCTGCAACCACAAAGCATACTAAGAACTTTATAAGCACCCGAACCGGGCTCTGATACCATTTGTTGGGATAGGCAGATCCCCATTCATTCCTAAGGGACAAATAAAGAAGAACATAAAAAGCACAACACAAAAATTTACGTGAAAAACTCTAAAATCGGAGAAAAACCACTGACCGAGAAAATACCACTATGTGAAAAATTTGTACAATCACACAGAATTTCTCTCTCTCTCTCCCGACCCCAATCCCTACACTCTTACAAATTTTTGACTAATCCACACCTTTCTGTGAGAATCAAAGAAAGGAATTTAAGAAGAATCAAATACAAAGATTAAAGTGTACTTGATTAGTGCATTTGACTTCAAGTCCAAGGGCCTCCTTATATAACCTAAGAAATCCCCCCCACCCCCCCCTTTGCTCTCCTTTCCGATGTGGGACAAAAGCAAAGGAAAACTTCCTCCTTTTATTTTTGACAAAAATCCAACAACTAGATACCATGTGCAAATACACCCATCTTACCGTCCAATTTCCTATTACATTTTCATATTTCATTCATTTTTACGAAATGTTATAACACTAAAATGTACTCATCCATCTCATAGAAGTTGACACATTTTCTTTTTTGTTTGTTCTATTAAAATTGACACATTTCTCTTTTAATCATAGGACCCACACAAAAATAATTAATTTATTCTCATGGAGCCCACATACCACATCTAATAGAACTACCCACTACATATTAAATATTATTTCTCTCACTTAACTTTATATCACTTTACATTAAATTATTATACTTCTTAATTTCCGTGCTAAAAATGTATTAACTTCTTCGGGATGGAGGGAGTATATATAATGAAAGAGAGCAATTTGGGTGAGACCGGTTCGACCAAATGAATTGGTGGAACTTGTGGTCCCACCTCTTTATTCTCCTTTATTAATGATCCCACCCTTCTCAACTAATTTATCCTTTTTGTTAATATTGTTTTTATTTTTATTTTTTAAATTTACTATATTTAAATGACTATTACTCTCTCCGTCTCGCATCAAGGATGCATTTTGCTTTTTTGCACGTAGATTATGAAGTATTATTATTTAATGTGTAGTGGGTAGTTGTATTAGTGGGAGTGTGGACTCCATGTTTTAATTGTATTAGTGGGTGAGTGTGGGACTCATATGTACAAAAAAAGAAAGAGAACCCTTTGGGTGAGACGACCAAAATGAAAAAAAGAGATCATTGGTGCGGGATGGAGGGAGTATACCCTAAGACCTAAGAGTAAAATATACCCTAAATTATAAGGGTGAAACTATAATTATACCCTAAATTTAATGCGTAAAATTACAATTATACCCTAAACCCTAGGGGTGAAGTATACCCCTAAACTACAAGGGTGAAATTACAATTAAATCCTAAACTCTATGGGTGAACTATACCCTAAACCACAAAGATGAAATTACAATTATATTCTAAATCTTAAATCATAGGAATAAAATATACCTTAAACCATAAGGATAAAATTATAATTATACTCTAAACGTTAAGGTTAAATTATATCCTAAACTATAAGGTGATGTTTTATTCCAGTTTAATCTTCCGGGTTTATATTTAATAAATATCCTTAAATCTCTCTTATACTACATCTACATACCCTATTAACATTTATCCACCCCTACCCAGTCCCCAGGGCATAGCTCAAGTGGTAGAGGGGAGGGTGGAAAGGCCTTCCAGCTGAGCTTGGTTGCTGCAGGGTGGGGGTTCGAATCCTGCCTTTGGCATGGATTTGGCCCCTTGCAAGCACAAGTTTAACAGTGAGCCCTCCCTATAAGCCACTTGAGGCACATCCTGCGATTTACCTCTTCCACCAATCCCCAGGGCAGGGGCGGTGGGGGCCCCTAATGGTGGGGTACACCATTTATCCACCCCTACCCTACATTATATCTCCTCAATTAATACTTTTTCTTTCTTTCTATCTCATCTTCTCTCACTTCAATTAATACTTGATTTGACATAAAGTTTAAACCTATCATACTTAAACCTAAAACAAACATAACAAATATAGAATAACACTATTCACTGGTTTATTTAATCACTTTAAACCCAAAACAAACATCCCCTAAGGGTAAAATTATAATTATACCTTAGACCCTAAGGTTAAATTATATCCTAAACTATAAGGGTAAAATTATAATTATACCCTAAACCTAAACCTTAAGGATAAATTATATCCTAAATTATAAGGGTAAAATTAAATTATACCCTAAACTCTAAATTCTAGAGGTGAAATATATCTTATTTTTTTAAGAAAAAAAATCAGGAAATTAGCATATACTATAGCGGGTGAGGGTGGGACCGGTTCCACATATTAGAAAAATAAGCTTGGTTCCATAGTAGTGTTTGTTATAATGAAATTTTACCGTTAACAATTCCATGAGACATTTCCAATTAACATTTAAGATCCTTTCCTAAATTAGCCGAACTGCTCTCCATATCCAAGTTCTACTAACATTAACCAAATGGATACTACTATTTTTTTATTTATTTTTTCTATTTTAGTTTCTTACACTTACACATTCGAAAAACCCAAATTGTCATCGAATTCTTTACAGATTTACAAACCAATAATCGCAGATAAGATTTATAGTCTCACGATTCTAAGTTGATGAGATGTGCGAAGAAAATAATTACTTTTATAAAGATATTTTAGCCTATGTTATTTATAGAGTACATTTAATATGTTTGGAGGTAAGAATAATCGTTCCTAATAAAATTTTATTAGCCAGATAAACTCACATGTGCACAATATGTGTATTAATTTTATTCAATTAATTAATGTAAATGTGCTTTATAATAATTGTATAATATTTTTACACTAAAAAATTAACGAAAAATTCGTTAATAAAGTGTATAAATTTTTATTTATTAATATATAAATTTATGAATGTAAATGCACGGTACACTTGGATACACGGAAGAATTTGCTTTTAATTTTTAATATTATTTTGGAAAGTTACAAAAATAGTAATATTAAAAATACCATCTTCTCTATACAAGATAATGATACAAAATCTTGAGAATTTTTTTTAAGAATCAATTATTTAATACTACATATAATAGTATAATACTGTACATTAGAAAGTAGATTCAAACTACTGTAAAGAAAAAAATATCTAAGATTTGCAAGAAAATTTAATGATTAAATGGATTGACAATTTTATGCATGAAAAAAGACAGAAAAAAATTAGAAACATTATTGATGAACACCCCCCCACCACCAGCACCAGTGTTTGTTATCAGAATTAGAGATGTGTACAAATTGGACAAGAAATGTGTGTACATAATCATTGTTTATGAAATGGTAATGAAATGAATATAATTTTAGCTTCTCGCAGAAATGACACCTTTAACAGAACCAACAAAGGCATATACGATGATAACCAAAGTTATAAAACTATACACCCGAAGAAGGATGAATTTCCATGTCCATGGTCCTATATGTTTCTGCACTAAGTACATCTCCATTGGGAAGTATATTACGATTGGCCAAAAGTTTATTGATCCAGCTAACCCCACTACTTGGTTAAAGTACGGAAACATCACCGCGAAACCTGTCGTGAATCCAACGTATGCAGTTCGGAGGCACAGCCTCAGAGGATTTAATCGAATGTGTTTGACTTCCCCGTGCACGAATCTGCTTCTTGGAAACTTCTCCGCCAACCATTGCTCAATGTTTGCATACAGTGGTTGAGTAAACACCTAGTAATGAACATGGTAGCTACTGTTAAATGACTACCTCGACTAAAAGCTTAAGCTGGTAGAGAGAAGACCTTTACTAGGTGTTAATGACCACATCATCTAAAAGCTTAAGCTGGTAGAATCATTTAATATTTAATCAAGTCGCTCTGACAGCTACAGTGAGACGAAAAGGAAGCTCATAGAGGATAAGGTGAGGATGTTGAGTACCTGATATCCCCCAAGAAGATGAACGAAGACGCATGCATTGGCCAAATCGATGAGCCAGAAAGGCTCGTAGAAGCCAAATCCGGTTAGCAGGTTTCCGGGAGTTGAATCCCCAAAAGCTGCATAACCGAATCCTCCACAGCACAAGTAGGCTAAAGTTGTGATGCACACTGCCATTACAGATGCCTTCTTCATGGCCACTTTTTCTGGAGGGTGTGACTTCAGAGTATCCTTCATGTATTAATTATCAAAGTTAATCTATGTATTAATTTCTTATGATCAAGTATTGTGTACTTTCATGGACTCACCATTATCTCCAGAAAAATAAGAGAAAAAGGGAAAGAAAAGACAATGTCCCCAATAGCTTGAGATATTGACCATACTTTATTGGCAGCAGTAGAACCAGGAACTCCTGCTATACTACCTTTGATTTCTCCGTTTTCTGATGAAAGAAAGACAGGTATTACAGCACAGTACAGAAGGGGAAAGTTTTGTCAAGTTCCAGCCAATTTGCATACCTAAGACTTTGGCCAAGCCGAGAGCTGATCCAATGACGGTATAAACGAAAGACATGGTTGATGCAAGGACGGAGAGCAACTCAGTATTCCGAAAATTAGGTATCTGAGAAAGTATTACTTGAAGGATTCCAAATATAAGCATGTAATAAGTGCTTCCATATTCACATGCAGCTGTATGCCCTTCATTATGGTAACAATTTGACATTTGAATTGCTCTGTAACATTTCAAATCACTTCTGGTTAAAAGTGTATCATGTGCACGCGAGGGGAAAAGGGGAAGACCAACATATGTTATCACGCAACTTGTTTGAATTAGGTTCTGATCATGTGCATATAATGCCTCCATTATAAAGGCATGCTTATACGAATTCTAACGAATTGGCAGTGAAAATTATTTAAAGACGTTCTTAGAAACTAAACTTCAGTTTCTGTAGCCAAAGACTTCAGGCGCGCGAGGCACGGATATAGCAAACAAATAAAAGAGAATAACATAGTCTTGTGCACTGGTTGTCTGCTTATCACCAAATTTGCTTAAATTGTTCACTTTCACCTTTATGGCAAATTTGTCCAATAGTGATATCCTAGGTATTTGATGTACACTCCACATTGAATACTGGTAAATAAAAGCAGTGAATAAGCTTATAGACATTCTCTTCTACTTTTGGGAACTAACCGGTGCATGAAGAAGCTCAAAGAGATAGTTACATACCTCAAGCTGATGGCAGCTGTAATTGTGTAGACAATACCGATTTTGATGAAATTAATCTGCACAATAATACCACACACAAACGCGTTCTTCTTCCCTGGATACCAAATGCAAAATGCAATGTAATACATAGTCTCTAAGTTGTTCAACAAAAATGTTGGTAATTGTCTTTAAGACTAAGCAATATTGAACACAGTTGTCAAGACATCAATTACTCCCATCAATTTATTGAAATCATTACCCTGTTTTAAGATATAACTTCATTAGTACAGTGCCAAGTGTACAACTAGCAAGCACTTGATCTTCAATATCTGAGTTAATAGCAGCTATCAAACTTAGTGTATGCAAATGTGATCAACATGAAAAAAGGATGGGATTACAAAAGAACTAGGCCTTTGTAAGCTGCTTTTAAAAATGAATTAAGCATGCCATCATATAAAATCAACATGCCATACAAAGTATAATGAACTTCTCACCTAGGATTCTTCGAACAGCATCCAAGTAGCAACCATTTCTATAGAAGCCATTGTTGGAATCAGGAGATTTGTAGCAATTGCATAGAAGCTCCACAGAAACAATGGTAACCAATGCAAATGATATCATGGTCAACGGACCAGCAATCCATCCAAGTTGGGAGATACTCCATGCTAGAGATAGCACACCAGAACCAATCACTGCTGTAATTATGTGTGCTAAAGCAGTCCACACGGTCCCTGATCAAAGGAACTCAACATATTATTAACCACACTACACACTACTAGTTTCTAATCATACACCATTTCTCAAACAGATTCTATGCATAATTAAGCTGTGAAATGAAAAATGGCACAAGGAAAAAAAAAAGTCAACGATTTGTAACATCAGAAAGATTTGAGTCCCTTATAATCTTCGTTTTGAGCATCATGATGATTCTAGTTAAGGGGTTTCCTTTAGAAAACAAGTGGTGGCTAAAACTAATCATAATCCTATTTTACCTTATCCAAACACAGTTGGAAATTCTGCCAATACTGAAACTATCTTCTTTACTTCTTTTTCAGACATCAGTTCCCCAGAATCATGGCAACAACAACAAAGAGTGTGTGTGTGTTTGTGTGATAAAAGAATTCACCCCAAAAAGAGAATAAGTAAGCAGTATCTGAAGAACATGAAAGAGGGATGAGAATGGGTCAATGGGGGTTTACCTGTTCTGATTGGATGCTTGGCAGATGACAGTAACGTCGAAGTGTGATCATCTTCACCAAGTTCCATTCCCATGGCAGTAGACTTTGTCAAACTCTGATTAGTATAATATGGATGTCAGGTAAGTGAGAAGTGGTACAGATTTTAAGGAGTTCTGATTCCAAGAATTAATTTTCTTTGATCTCATTTTCCCACTATTTTTATTTGCTTAATTTTTTTAACACTCCACCAGTTGGACTTGGGGGTTATATTTTCGAGAGTGATAATGACAAAAAAATAGTCACTTTGATTTAAAAGAAATTTTTCCTAGCCACTAATGATAAAAACAATTTTATCTAGCCACTCTTTATATTTAAGACCATTTTATCTCCAAACTTCATCTAAATGCAATTTTTTAAAATTATTTTATTTGTTATATCCGATTGATACTCGAAATGACCTATATATCCTTAATATTTTATGCTTCTATTCGGCCCAAATAGTTATGCTATTCGGCCTATAAGTATTTGCCTATTCGACCTATACATATTTGCCTATTCGGCCTATATGTTTTCGCCTAAATAGTTGTTCTATTCGGCCTATACATATTTGCCCATTCGGTCTATACTTATTTACCTATTCGGCCTATAGGTATTCGCCTATTCGGCCTATATGTTTTCCTAATTTTCATCACTTTTATCACACATTAAAATGGTATCAGAGCCCTAGGTTTATTTATTTATGAATGAAAAAATTATTATAAACTTATATCACTTAACGAGAGGAGAGTTTCAAAGAGATATGGATGCGAACGAAAGTTCGACATCCGAGAGTGACAGGACTATTAGCCCTGTTCCAAGCTGGAGCAACCGAAACTTCTGGCCCATTGGATATGACGAGACAAGCAGCTCTATACAACAATACTATAATGTATTGTATAGACAATACGCAGAGAAAGAATACGAGGACGCCGATCGATTTTGGGATAATCTCGATCGATGGTGGAAACTTGAGGATATCCGTGCCAACCACACCAAGGAAGAACATCAAGAGGAATTATGCCAAATGGAGATAAGATATTCCAAAGAAGTACCAAGGAATATAGTGGAAATCCGAGGTTTCACCGAGATCCATGGATATATTCCCAAACAAGAACAATGGAGGAGACGACCAAACTAGGGTCCGAGAGAGATTTGCAAGTCTTACCACTTTTCACATTGGACGGAATGACAGAGTGGAAGGAGATCGAGGCAAATAACTCTAAGATGAACCAAGAACTTAGAGAATTGCAGAATACGGTGAGATTCTTTGGAGAATATTGTCAGAGCATGTCCAAGACAATGTTCGAGATCAGCCTTAAGATGGATAAGGTGGAGAAGTTGCAGAACAAGTAACTCGACCTCATCATGAAGTTGATAGAACAAGTAAAGTCCTTAGAAACCAAAGTGACAGGAAGAAGGCCAGGAGAAAGGTTACCACTAACCTTCGGACTAGAACCCCTTTTACATCAAAAGGGGAAGACGACAGAGGTCATGAGGCCAAAATCCGAAAGTGAAAAGATGATTGCTATCCTTCAAGGATAATCCACATCCCTGGATGGAAAGATCTATACGAGTCCTTCCAAGAACTACCAATCGTAGATCTAAAAATGAATGTTAGAGAAACATAAAGTTCTCAACAACAGTCTCAGGCTCAACATGATCGGAGCCAAAATGAAGGAACCTCTGGATCACATGGAGTCCATGAGACAAGACAAGAAGAGATATTCCAACAACCAGGAAACTTCAAGATGAAGGCAATAGGAATGTCAACAGGAGCAAGTCGAGTTCGAGGATCAAATCCACACAATACCCCATATGGACGGTCTCACCTTGAACCGATAAATCCATATGGGTTGATCTTAAACCTTGACACTCTCGACTTAAAAAACAGGGAGACCTTGATCGATGAATGGACAAATGCCATGAAAATTGCAGGTGGCGCATTGGAGTTGGACAAAGAAGGGTTCATAAGATTCCTAACTATGAGCCTGGAAGGATCAGTAAAGTGCGCCTGAGGGGTACTCTCAGACGAAGTCAAGAAAGAGGCCATGGAAGGCAAAGACCTAGGCAATATTGTTGATTGCATGGCCAAGATTTTCAAGATCCACTTCATCGGAATAGGTTACTTCGAAGGAATGGAAGAAGAAAAGAAGAAGAAGTATAGGAATGCCCTATACAGTCTAGAACTACTTGACATCTGTCATGTAGATGAATACACCAAGCTCTTCACAGAGTATAGATAGAAATCAAAGATCAAAGAGGAGGAGGTATTCCACCTATTCTTTGCCAAGATTCCAAGTCCATGGAGGGAAATGCTGATCAAAGAGTATGAACTATACGAGCTGGGTTCAATAGCAAGGAAGATGTCTTTCCTCAAAGCCAAAATTACAGAGTGGTGCCATTAAGCATCACTACACAAGAACTACAAGAGACTAATGGGAATCAAAAAGACAGTACCCTTATGTTGCAAGAATAATGATCTTCCAACTATCATTGGAAGAAGCCCAAGGAAGCAGAAAAGGATGAAAAAAAATCATCCTTACACACAAATGAGCGGAGGATGGAGGTCCAGAAAACCAAGATCCTTTTGGTCCAAACAAAAGGCCCGAAGCTATAAATCATGGTAGAGATCTGGACCCTCTAGATGTAGTTCAAGAAGTCAAGCCTCATCCTCAGGATCAAATCAGAGGAGTACAGGAAGAACTCCTACAAGAAAGATGTTCCGAAGAGCAGCTACACAAGCAAACGAAAGATTCAAGGATTGTAACTGCTACACTTGTGGAGCTAGAGGGCAAATCTCACCTGATTACCCGGAAAACCAGAAGAGAGGAGTACGACAGTTCGAAACAACTCCATAAATAGAGGAAGTTATTTACTTTCAAGATCTAGTACATGTATATCAGTTCAAAGATACACCCTCAGACGAGAGCATCTATGAAGAAGAATTCTTTAGCCAAGACGAATCTTCAGAAGATGAGTCGGAGTGAAGAGAAAATCTTCAGGCAAGAGATGCAAGAAGATATGTCTGGATTCTTTTCCCAGACATCCATTTCTCATATACCCCTTATGAGAATCATGAAGAAGGATCCAAGACTCAATTTATACGATGGATTTACCGTAGGAAGACTGGAGAAAATTGAGAAAATTCTCAGTTTCAAAAGGAGAAGGCACAACATAATATATAAGGTGACCGAAGGGGAAATTGCCATCCCATTGGAGCTCACAGGAAATATGATGGAAATACAACTGGTTCCCTATGAAGAGATCAAGAAGGAACTCAGTAAACTCCCGGAGAAAGTTGCTAAGACTATGTCTTGGGTCCATATAGGAGCCATTCGAATCCTCATCAAAGAAACATTCAAAGAAGGAATCGATATTGTTGTATTTAATAAGAGGATCAAGAATACGAGAGAAGCATGCTTAGGAGGACTCTCGGGTAATCTATACGCAGGAAAGGTGGCATCCTACATTTATCCAAGGATCGCTTACAACCTGGCAGACCGAGATTTCAATAGGGCACTCACCCTTCATCAAGATTTAAAAATAAAGACTTGATGAGAGAACAGGTCTTACTCTATCAAATACAGTATCTCGTATGCACTGTCCAACACTCATCATTCGAATCTATTCCAAATGAAGGAGTATATTGAGATAGCTGAAGTGTTCGAGAAAGTTGCATGCGCAACCAGACCAGAGATAATGGAGCTACAACCAATTCACGACATGGATTTGCGGATCAAAGACAAGTCAATCTGGAGCAGACAAAATAGCCTCAGATTCAAACAGAGAAGGATTTCTTTCCAAGAAGACATAATGATTAGTGAAAAATTGGAAAAGAAACCAATCGTGAAGGTGATCCAGGAGCCGAAAAAGTTCACGACTAAAGGTGAACTAAAATGCCCAGAAGGATGGAGAGGAGTCAAAGTAATATTCGATATCACTAAAAAGAAAAACTCTATTCCTTGTGATGTCTTGTATTATCTTCAACAACCAACAATTGGGAGATACCAAGGACAACTCAAACTTGGTGATCTTGAGCTAATAATCGAGGGAGTTGCAGGAAGATTCTCAAAACAGCTAGTGCTGGGATTAGAGTTTCTCGAGGATCACAAACCTTGGGAACGACTACATGATGGAATGGAATTCACGGTCAAAGGGAAAAGATACAAAGTATACTAGTAGAGGCTCGGGCTTATAAGCTCTGATCCACCCATAGCCACAAGTCCATTATCAATATATATCACTGTCGGGGTGATATATAAGGAGCATTGTGCAGAGTACTTTGCGGCATACATTGATTCAGGAGCCGGTATCTGCACAGCAAAAGAAGGAGTCTTTCCTAAAGACTCAGGTGAAGAATTGCCAACGGTACTAGGAAAAGATTTCTCACAAAGGGTGCTAATCCTTAATAGAGGAATCAAGCAAGCAGAGATTATGATTGGAGGGGCGGATTGTACCCCATGGTACAAGGTGAAAACTCCACCAATATATTTTCACGATACTGGAGCGGATATTCTGTTAGGAAATAATTTCCTACAGATATTGTTGCGTTTTACCCAAGAAAACGCAACAAGGAGGCTTATATTCACAACCCTTTGTGAACATAAGATCATCGCACCAAGACTGCATAATGCATTTCAAAGAAAAATGCCAATCAGATTTCGCAGCAAGCGAGGTGATAATGAAGGAAAACTTAGTCTTCCAAAGATGAATGATCGAAGAAAATATGGCGAAGCAGTCCTTCAAATGAGAATTGAGACCAGAGAAGGATCGAAGATGGAGAAACTAAAGGATAATACCATCCACCTTCTCAAATCAAGCTTGGGAGAGCATACAGAGAGACGTCACAATCGAAGAACAAACATTTTTGGAGGACGTTAAGAAGAAGATACAGAGGAACTTCAACGAGAATGCTCTAGCTTGGTGAAACAAAAACGAGCTCAAAGCCTCACTTAAAGTAAAAGAAGGAAAAGAGCTTGAGTTTGTGAGATACAAGCCTATCCTGATAAACCAAGAGGACCGTAGGGATATGCAGGAAATACTTAAGGAATATCTGGACCTTAAGTTAATCTCACCAGGAGTATCTCTATATAGCAGTCAAGAATTTTTGGTTCGAAATCATGGAGAAGTCAAGCGGGGGAAGCCGAGACTTGTGATCAATTATAAAGGGATCAACAACATCTTGGAGTTCGATGGATACTACATACCAAGTAGGAACAATTGGTCAACTGTATCAAGAATGCCAAGGTATTCTCAAAGTTTGATTGCAAATCTGGGTTTTACCAGATTATGATGGAAGAAGGAAGCAAGAAGTTCACAACCTTCTCCACACTACAAGGCCATTATATCTGGAATGTCATGCCTATGGGCTTGGCGAACGCACCCAGATATACCAAAGAAAGATGGATAATCTTTTCAAAGATTATTTCTCATTCATGTTTGTTTATGTGGATGACATCCTCATAGCCTCAAAGAACATGAATGAGCATTTGGCGCATTTGGCAGTATATTCAGAAATGTGCCACAAGGAGGGATTAATGCTTTCTGAAAAGAAGGCAGTAATAGCAATAAGGCAGATCGAGTTCCTTGGAGTCGAGATCGATGAGTCCAGAATTATTCTACAGCCTCATATTGTAGAAAAGGTTCAAGGATTTCCTGAAGATTTCAAGGATAAGAAACAACTCCAGAGCTTCTTAGGAGTTGTCAACTTTGCTGGAATGTTCATTAACAATCTAGCACAATACAAGAAGGTGTTCAGTCCTCTGTTGAAAAAAGATACAGAGTTTAAATGGGAGGAATCACACTGAGCAATGGTAAAACAACTAAAGGAGATTTGCAAGAAGATCCCCAAGTTAGCTATACCAAATGACGAGGATAAATTGGTACTCTATACAGATGCCAGTGACCATTGGTGGGCAGCAGTTCTTACGAAGTCCAAGCCAGAAGGAGAAGTGCCATGCAGATACTGTAGTGGACTCTTTGCAGAGAATGAAGAAAAGAGGTGGCACATCAATGAAAAGGAGTTCTTTGCGGTTCGAAAGACGTTCAAAAAATGGACGTTGTTTCTTCTCGCGAAGAAATTTATCCTTAAAATTGATAACACAAGTGTTAAAGCCTTTTTGAAAAATAAAATTGAATCTAAACCTGAAAAGGCTAGACTATTAAGATGGCAAGAAGAATGCCAATATAATGATTTTAATATTGTCATTATTTAATCTGTTGATAATATTTTGGCAGATTTCCTGACGAGAGATGGAGGGAGCTGAAATAGACTCAATCTTGACTGTTTCAAGGCACCTGATGGACAACCTGGAGTTGCTCCAAAGGGAATTCGAGAATCTAGCACTCAATGCAACGCGTGCTGGAAAATTATAAGAAAACGATCAGACCAAAGTGTCTAATCGCATACGAGTATGTATTTGCAACAATGCGAGTCTCTTTGAATCCTTACGAGAGCCACTCCTCTGGGCTGTTGATGGCAATAGCAATCGACAAAATGAGAGTAGTCAAGAATGGGGCTCTAAACCCGGAGCAGGGGATTCAAATACCCCTGGCACGAGTTCTAGATTGGAACCTCCAAAAGAGGAACCAATTCAAGAAAAAGTCGAGGCTTCTGAGTCACATCTTGAGCCTTCGAGTCAACCCAACACCTCTGAGGTCAAAGAGGGAGAGATCAACCTTAGGCCTATGACGGGCACTGCTAAGGTTAATATTAACTTAGCTGATTTCTCTTATTGGCAGGAATACCAGGCCAGCTGGGAGAAATTGAACACCAGACAAGGAATTCGACCGGAGAAATACGGGTGGATATATCTGAGGAATATTCCCGAGTTTGAATGCAAGAAGGATCAAATCAAAATAATGTAAAACAATAGTATGATTTTGGAGCGCTAGCTTCAATATATACTGTTGCACCAGGCTTCCCAGAGCTTTCAAAACTGCCAGAATGGTTAGGAAAAACAGTTTTTAAGGCATGGGAAAACAACGATACTCTATCCAGAGGCAATGTATTGGAGCTCTACTTCACTAGTGCGGCTCCAGAACTAGTAGGAAAAGACAACCACGAGGCCTTCCATTTCATCAAGCTAAGAAGACCCGATGTTTTAGTATCAAACAAGATTAAGGAGTCTTCCGGGAAGGAACCAGTCTTGGTTTCTATATTTCCTGAAGAACAGGTCTCTACACGCAGAGCGAGGGATTTGTTCGCCTGCATTAAGGCAATGGTGGAAGTGAAGTTCCCATTCAAGTTCGAGCACAAGTCTTTGAATGGGTCTTTTCTGTTGAATACTTTAACAGGAAAGAAGACAGGGTTTACGGAGAAGGCATTCCAAGAAAAATAAGAACTTCTCTAGAAAAATAAGATTCCGGTGAGTAAATAAACTCATCGGAGATATTACAACATGACCCATTTTGGGCAATAGACGAACAAGGTATGCACGAGCTGGTTCATCCAAACGGAACCAGAGTTTGGGAAAGGAATAAGATTGAGCATAGGGATGATCAGAACTGTTGATCCACTGCCAGCAAAAGAGACACGTGGAAAGAAGTGGAAAGAAGAGGGTAAAATCTCTTCACAATACACAGGAGCTAGGAGAATCTTCAGGAACCAAAGAAGACAAATGACTCTTCAAAAAAGTAAGAACCAGATGACTTTTCCAAAGGGGTAAGAAAACATGTGACCCCTGTAAAAGACAAGAAGGAGGGCTCACAAAAGGGCATCCAATGCAAAAAAGGGGACCAGCCAGCTGCAAAAGTTGGAATCCAATGGGAATGACGTAAGCAATGACGCCAGCACAAGGATGTAAGCAGGGACGTCAGCCAAAGTGAAAAGGCTTTGAAATCCGAATTTCATATCCGAAAGCCTCTATAAATAGCAGAATTGAGGGAGCAGAAGGTATCGACCATCACCCTTTGTTTTCTCTTTCTAATAAACCTTGTATTTCTTTCTTTGTATGAGTGTTCTGAATGCAGCTACAATAGGTAGCTAAAGGAGACATCTCCTTTTGTTCTGTGAGGATGAGTGTGTAATAAATTTCTCCATTCAATAAATAAATAATCTTGGGCTACTGCCCAAATTATGTAACCTTCTATTATATTCTGCAACCTTAATCTCCATATTTTCCGATGAGAAACAGTAGCAGCATCCTGTACACCCGGTGTAGGAAACGAACCAGGGTTGTGCTGAGGTCCGCTGAAGGAATGAGATTGAACCATCATACTGCGGGGTGCGTGGTTGGTTGTGAGGAGCAGCTGTAAAACCTCCCGGATACCCGGTGGATTGACGGTCAAAAAAGGTACTGTTACCATTTCAAGTAGGTTAATTACGAGATTAATGTTGTTTAATTATTGTACGGAAGCATGATGGGTCTGATATGGTTGTAATGGACTATGTCTATTTTAAAGAAGAAAATTGTGATGAAAAGAAAGAGAGAATATTGAAAATCATATACGGATATCAATCGGGTAGAGTAAATAAAAGATTTTATTGATTTTAAAGAGAAAATGGGTATTTTTGGAATGAATAATAGAAAGTGGCTAGAAAAAATGTATTATTATGAGGGTGGCTAGAAAAAATTAAACTTAAGGAATAATGACTATTTTAAATTTTGGTCCTTTTTTAAAATTAAAAAAATTAATATATTTTTAAATGATTATTTTAATTATGTATTTGTTGTCATGTTTTGATTTTTAGCCTGAAACTGATATAACGGTTCATGAAGAAGTTAGATAACTGAGTAACGGTGGTATGATCTTTTTGTTGTTATATTTGACCAAATTATTGTTGAATGCTAATGTTTTCAGTTTTCATCTTTTACTATAAGTGAAAATTTTTGGGATTATTATAGTATTTTTTTTATAATAAAAAAAAACATTAAATATGTCATGTTTGTTAGATATAAATGATTTTTTTTTATTTTGTAAATAAAGTCGGAAATTAAAGAAAGTGAAAATTTTTAGGATTATTATAATATTTTTTTTATATTAATAAAAAGAAATATGTCGATTGTGTTAGGTAGGAATGATTTTTTATTTTTATTTTGTAAATAAAGTATATGACGTGGGTGATTGCTCTGAATTTTTTTGCTTTTTTTAGAGTTGCAAACAAAAACAACAATTCAAAGTGAAAAATGTGTAAACTATTACGAGAGGAGAGAAAGGAGGGAATATTATTTTAAAATGAATAATTAAAAAAATGATACAGCTCACATACTATTATGCATTTTTAATATCCTCAAATCATAAAATCAAACAGTGTTGCACAATGTCTTTGCCCAATTGTAATAATTGACGTATGGAGTAAGTCTAATTTCTTTTTCAAAACTTCAAATGCATGATTGAATTTGAAATTTAATACTCAGTCCTAGATTTTTTTAACCTTTATTGGATAATTAAGAAAAAATGTAACTTTTAAGGGTATCTTTTAAAAATAAATACTCCATTCGTCCCAAATTCAAGTTCACATTTACCGTAGATACCGAGTTTATGAAAAATCATTTTTTGATTTATTTTTTAGTGTAGTATGGTGTATTTTTGGGTAATAAATAAATGATAAAGTATGTTATGTGTATTAAAAAGGTGATGACAAATTTGAAATTAAAGTATGTTAGAGGGATATTAGTTCGTTGTTTTTTCTTTTATAGAAGTGTGAAGTTGAATTTGGGACGGACCAAAACGAAAAATGTGAAATTGAGGTTGGGACGGAGTCGGTATAAAATAGTAATATGATATGTTAAGTAGAGGTGATTATTTTATTTTATTTTAAGTAAAGTGTATAAGAGGAGTTATTTTTAATTTTTTTAGGAGGAAACTTTTTTAGAATTGATCAAAAGAGTGAAAACTTTTCTGAACTAGAGAGTATAAAATATTTGATTGAGAGCAGTATTTCATAAGAATAAATTTTGGCATCCACAAATAAGGTGCAGTTTTCCCTTTTTTATTTAAAAAATTATCCATGTGAAATTGTCATAAGAGCTAAGAAGAACGTTTTTAGAGTGGAAAAATTTTAGAAGAAAAAAAAAAATGAGTATGCAGATCAAAAGTATGGCTGTTTCCTGATTAATAAAAGTGGTTTATAGTACATATATTGAGTTTTATAATTACGAAGAGTTATTAGGTTAAACGTGCAGCAATGATTCCTTGGATGGATCCAGCGAAGATATACACTGTTACAACACAGCAAACAAAACTGAAACTCCTTAAAACAATCCACGTGTTGGACCAACGTCTAATGTTATTCTGCTTCAACCACATTTCAACTGGAAAATATATCGACAATGGCCAAAAATTGATGGTTCCCAGCACTCCCAGTACCTGGTTAAAGTACGGAAACAGCATTGCTACTGCTGTCGTCGATGCAACGTACACCGTCCGAAAGCACAGCCTCTCTACGTTTAAACTCATTGCTGGAACTAATGGAAGTTTCACTCTGTAGTTTTTGTTCACAAATGAGCTCCTTGGGAACTCATCAGCTAACCATTTATCCACCACTGCGAACAACGGTTGTGAATACACCTGAAAAAGCCAATGAGATGTTCGTGACTTCTTGTTAATACTTAATCAAGTCACTCTAATTGGCTTCTTGTTAATACTTAATCACGTGACTCTAACACGCCCCCTCACATGCAGGCGGGGTTAATTTTTTCCATGTTGAATTTTCTTATAAATGGGTGGCGGTGTTTGAACCTTGGACATTTACTAGGCCATGGCTCTGATACCATATTAAATTACCATCTCATCTAAAAGCTTAAGCTGATAGAGAGGATAATCGTTTGATACTTAATCAAGTCACTCTAACACTTCTCATTTTGGTTTGTGCGGTGGTCATTTTACCTGATACCCTCCGATTAAGTGAAGTACAATGCAAGCATTGGCGATGTTGATCAACCAGTGAGGACCAAAGTTGGTGAATCCAGTCAAGATATCTCCTGGTGTTTGATCTCCGAATGCTGCATATCCGAACCCTCCACAGCTGAGATAAAAGAATGTGGTGATACAGATTGAACATAGTGATGCCCTTCTCATGGTCCATCTCTCTGATGGTGGGGATTTCAAAGTATCCTTCAGGTTTCGCGGGTGAGAGAGTTAAGTTACTTTTCATACATATGGAACTGTGATTCTTAAACTGGAATATAGATGCTATAGTATGCAAACCTGTATTTCAAGAACAATCATGGGGTATGGATAGGCGAAAGCAATATCACCGACTCCTTGAGAAACTCTCCACACTTTCTGCATTGCAGTGGCAGTTGAAACTCCGGTTATGCTACCCTTAATAACTTGATTTCCTGATGTGCATTTTGAATAAGATAAAGAAGCAGAAACTGAATTAGGACATCTACATTTGATTGTATTGTTTTCCCCTCGTAATAATCTGGTTGCTTGTATTTATCAGCCAGTGAATGTACCTATGGTTTTGGCAGCTCCGAGCCCCAATCCAATTGACGAATAGTAAACGACATGAGCGCAGCAACTATGGAAAGCCACTCTATACTATGGAAATCAGGTATCTGAGACATAAATATTTGAACTACTCCGAATAACAGCATGTACATTGTGTTTCCAGATTCACAAGGAGCATCACGCCCATGCTTGTGGTAACAATTTGACTTCTGTATAGCACTGTATATCGCAAAGCCAAAGATTCAGAATTGGTACAACAATTATTAGGCATGTATTACAGTATTCTACTTAAACCGTATTTCGTTAAAAACTCCCATACCCCGATACCCGGCAGCATTCCAATCATGAATCACCCAACCACAATTTTTTTTACCAATATTTTCCTAAAGAGAATTGTTCTGAATAAAATCCAAAGCTTTTAGGCATCAACATCAAATCAAGGGGCAGATTTAAGACAAAGATTTGATAAGCATTCATTAAGGCAACAAGCAATTAATCTGGTAAGGAAGAAGA
Source organism: Pogostemon cablin (assembly GCA_023678885.1). Taxonomy (NCBI): domain Eukaryota; kingdom Viridiplantae; phylum Streptophyta; class Magnoliopsida; order Lamiales; family Lamiaceae; genus Pogostemon; species Pogostemon cablin. The sequence continues at coordinate 40,690,286 of CM042959.1, read as the reverse complement.
ACCTCATGCAGATAGCAGTAGTAATAGTATATGCAATTCCTGTTCCATAGAAATTCATCTGTATAAGTAGTCCACATATCCATGCATTCTTCTTTCCTGTTATGCAACACACTGTCAAATCTCATACATACGCAATAGGATATAACAAACCACTTTTCATGCAATTAGTTGAAAACACATGCCACTAAATTCATCTCAACAATAACACTAGCTCAATCCCACTCTTCACATTCCATCCTATGTTTTATCATTTGAATTTAAACAAATGTGTATGTGCATCTAGATCCTGAAACCCGTTGCATAATCTAATTCTAATTATTGAGTAGATACTATCATTTTCAAATTTCCATGATCACATCTACAGACTACACATGAAATTCATCTCAGAACAAATTCTCTTCCAGAAACTTGTGCATTGCAACAGAATCAAATTCATCCATCTGCGCATACTACAAATTGATTGATTCCTCATTTTCCTCTGTTTCTCTAAGAACAAACAAATAGGAGTTTATGGAAAACACACACCACACATAAATACATACCTAGATTGTATTTAACAGCTGCAGCATAAGATCTATTCCTGATAGCACCATATTCAGGATCTGGAGATCTATAACAATTGGAGATGAGAAAAGTCGACGTCAAAGTAATTAGGGCGAAAAGCAGCATAAGAAAAGGACCCCAAATCCACCCCAACTGCGCAATGCTCCATGATAGAGACAGTACACCAGACCCTATCACTCCGGTTATGATATGAGCCGACGCCGTCCATGAATTCCCTTCAAACTTTCAGAGAATCAGCAAAAGCTGTAATCGAGCAAAACAAAAAACAAATTGAAAAATGGGGAGATGGCGAAACCGGTTCGTTTGGGTGAAGAGTTGACTAAAACATCAGATTGGAAGGAGTCGTCGATGGGAGGCCGAGTTGCAATAGAGGGATGGGCTCATTGGAATGTGTATTTACTCCCATAACGATCTGTTTCAGTTACAGAAGTTGGTTATCTCGCCATTGAATTGAATAGAGCATGGATTCTGTTGACCACTTTTGGGGAAAATTTCAACCGTTTCTCATCTCTGGTTCAAACGCCTTCCATTCTGGGTTCAGCTTAATGCCTATTTAATCTCCTACTTTTGGACCATAATGACTTCATTAACAGCCTGTCGGTATTGATCACCTTCAAAACCGATTTTTATTCCTAATTTCTAAATATACCCCGCATATACATATATACATATATAAATTATTAAATATACCTATTTTAGACTCTTTTATTATTATTCAAAATTTTATTAAATATAAATATACACTCTCTCTCTTCCTTTAAAGTGTCTCCCTTTTTGTTTTTAGGCATCTCCCAAAAGTCCAATTTCATTTTTTACCTAACATCCACTAATACCATTAAAATGTGGAAATTCATACACCTATTAATACAACAATTCATTATATATTAAATAATATTACTCTTTAATTCATGTGAAAAAACAAAACTCTCTTTAAAAGGAACGGAAAGAGTATGTATATAAAAGAAAAGAGATAAAAATGTATGAAAATTTATATAATATTACTTATTAAAATATTAAATTTGAAATTTAAAAATAAATACTAATTATTATAATAAGATTTAATAATTTATAAAATAATTAAAATAAATTATTATAAATATATATATATATATATATATATATATATACTCCCTCCATCCATTTCAAAGAGTGTCTTTTTTCCATTTTGGTCGTCCCTCCCAAATTCCTTTTTTGCACACATGAGACCCACACAGCCCCTCTAATACAATTAAAATATGGGGCTCACACTCCCACTAATACAACTATCCACTATACATAAAATAATAATACTCTTTAATCTACGTGTAAAAAAGCAAAAGCCCCTCTTACGCAGGAACGGAGGGAGTATATTTTATTATTATTATTATTATTATTATTTTTCGGGTGTGTTGTGTATTTTTCAGAATTATAGCCCCTAAAATTTTCAGAATTAAACGTATTGGCCACATAGTCAGCGGTATTAACATCTCCACGAATAATACATGGAGAGTTGCAATGCACTTGTAAATATTATATAATTTTTTTTTCAATCAACCAATCAGGAAACAGTATCTTAATTTATGTCATCTTCTTTGAAGGAGATATATGTATTTTCACATTTTATTCGAAGCTGCCTTTGATCTGGTAAACAATTAACTTGAAAGAGGCCCAGCATGGCCCAACTTTGACTACACAATAATGAAGCACAGTAGTAGGCCCGTTTGGCTCACAACCGTTATATTCATATATTCAAATTCAACGGAATTCCCTAATAAACTCTAATCCCCAAATTCCCACCAAGAATCAAATCTTGAATTTTTAGGAAATATGAAGATGCAGAAGACTTAATCTCGATGGAAATATGAATATTGAATTTATTTTACTTTCTTGCCATTGAGTTGTGATACTTTTTTTTTCTTTTTCTTTCTTCGGAATCTTTTGAAACAAGAGTGATTTGTTTAAAATAATAATTATTCCTTGAGAATTTTCATTACTAGGTTTACCGTTTACCCCTAATTTTACTATTGCATATTTTTCTAATTTAGATAATTCTAATCTAATCGGGCAATTAATTAAGAAAAAAATACAATGGAATATAAAACTAATATTTACAGCCAGTTCTTTCCAACACTCCCCTCAAGCTCAGGAATAGATCTATTTCATTTTTAATAAAGCTTTGATCAATTCTGAAATAAAACTGTTGAGCTGATGGTTGAGAAAATGATAGAGAAGTTGTAATATAATTTTTTTTTATGTATACACAATAATGCCTTCATGTTGATTTGTTGAATTCCTTTTTTGAATATTCTACCAATATTTTACTTCTCTTGTTCTTGTAGGAATAATGTGGAAAATAATGCAGACTTGTGTCTTGATGACTTCAAAAAAACATATGTAAAATTAGCTACCTCTCAACTGATCTTATTGAAGCAATGTAATTAGGAAAAGAACAATGAAGATCAATGAATGATCATTACAGAAATCATTAAAAGCCTAAATGCCTGATTAGTTAACTCCTACCGAGTCCTCTCAATTCTCTTGAACTGAAGACAACATACGGTTGTTCCAGTTTATCGGAGTAGACTCCGATAAATCGGGACCACCATGTGAAAAGCAAACCCTGCAGATGATAATAATCCACCCAGATTCTTCACACTTCAATAACAACATTCCAAAGGTACATCTCTTTCTCTGGAACTTGCAATGCAAACGAGACGAACCCAGATGCTTCTTCGTATTCAAACTCCATATCTATGGCGTCGACGTGGATTCTCTTGGGCCGGACTGATGAATAAGCTCCAAAGATACCACAACCGCGGACTTTCATGTCAACAGTTGCAGGCTTTTCCACTTCATACTTGACTTCTTTGATAGCTCCTCCTGAATTGAACATCTTAGCAAGACCTACTGGTGCAAATTTAACCTTGTTGGACATCTCCTTCACAGGAACCACCGTGAACAACTCGTATTCTCGGGCCTTTAGTGTGATTGGCAGAGAAGCATTTTTGGCAAGGTACACCAACTCTCCTGCAAACATAAATATCAAGTTTTTAGACAACAGATGACCAACACTCTTAACAAAGATTTTTATGTTTCTATTTCTGCTTGTGTTTGACAAGAGTAAGATTCAGTTTAATGTACCTTGTAAGTGAGAGTAAGCAACAGCATCTCCATTCCATCTATCATCTGCCACTCTTGGAAGATAATCAACATCTTTGGCTCTAAGAACTCCTGTTATTGTACCAGGTTGTTCGTCGTGGATAAGATTCCTCTTTCCAACTTTACACCAACCAGCTCCTTGGCAGTTAAACACCCCAACAACTCCATTGTGATCATTCAGATTCCATATTTTTAACAAACTGTAGTAAAATCATTGCAGTTATTGCATGAAAAGATACTTTATAATTTGGAATGATCTTCAATGTAGGAAGTTCTTGGGTGTACCTTTTTCCATCTCTAGCAGGATCTGAGAAGAGGCAATCACGCGTTGGTCTTCCTGGAAGCTTTGCCCTCAATATGGAGCCGTCAGGAAGTACAAGCTTCTTCAGAAGGTTGAAGTCATGCTGTCCTGGCTTATCACTGCAGATGACATACACTGGACGTAAGATTTTTTATTTTTTAATTCAAAAAAGAAGTGTTATTGCATAATGACAACTTTGTTTAAGATTACGCTACCTTACGTATATAGCACAACCTCCCACAGCCCGTGCTGCTCCGTGATACTCAGCCATTTCATGCAAACTCTGCAATTAGATGTGTGTAAAAGTTAGCATTGGTTTATCTATCATCTTCAACTGTGTCAAGAAACACTTGAATTGGTCGTCAGTTCAACTTACATGGAACATATCCCAATCTGGCTGCATAAACTCTCCAAGGAAAATGGTATTGTAAGCTACAGATGCGATGTGAATAGTGTGAGATGCTGGATCTCTTGGCCAAAAGTCATCCGATGCTCTAATGACAGCAGTTCGCTTTGCACTGCAAATAGTAGCCGGTACCAGTTGAATCAGATAGCTAAAACTTACCATATAAATATATTTCATTAATTAGTTGAACCTGTATTCACCTGTACAAACCATCTGTGTTGTGGCTCATACATGATATGATTCCATTATCAGGAAAGTTTCTTGAGATTGATGCTTCCAATGCTCGGTGGTATTTACTAGCAAGCTTCACCCTTCCACCATGGCCTGCCCCTAGGGTTTCGAGGATGTTCTGAACATCTACCTTCACCCCATCAATACCAGCTGATGCAAGGTATGAATGCAACTCATTGTAGAAACTGTATACTTTCTCAGGATTAACAAGACCAAGGCCATTCTTGGCAATGCTGTTTAAGGCGTCACATGGTTCATTCGAATTAACCCCAGGAGACGAGATGGGATAAGCCATCTTCGAATCGTAATGTTCCATCTCGGCCACTCCAGGTCTGACACCTCCCCAGTACCCAGCCAACGCGTGCCATACATAAACATACTTAACAGAGTGTTGATCTTTAATTTCTGAAACAATGTGCCTGATTCCCTTTGTCGGATCCTCTACCTTCTCACCCTCTTTCCCATCCTTTTGGAATTTGTAATTCTCCTTGATAGTAGTTAACCTGTTTGCAAAGCTGGAGAAAACAAAGATGAAGTCATCAGTTAGTCTACAAAAAGACAAGCAAAATTAAATCATGCATGAGATATTAGTATTATAGTTGGACTCACTTAGCCGAATTATCTGCTTCTGTTTTCTCACTAACGGGATCCATGCCGATTGATTGCCATCCATCATCAATAATGACGAACTTAGGGGGAATCCCTCCTTGCTCAAAACTATAATAACAAAAAATAGCAGATAAATAGCTGAAAAATATCATACAAACTCAGGGTCATACTAGTACGAAACTGTTACCTCTCCAAACCCTGCCTCACTCCCTGTGCAGTGACATTAGTGTAGAAAGCATCCCATGTACACCATCCAAACCAGTTCAAAATGTCTGGCATCTGCATGGTTATAGAAACACTATTTAGTACATTACTAACTTAAAACACAGCTCTTACTAGAAAATACTAAACAAGGTAAGAAAAATGGAAATAATTCACTTCACCTTCTTTCTCTCACGATGACAGAAAGTCTGCAAATGCCCCTCTACACTCCTGCATAATTTGAGAACATGTTCTCAATATTTCACCATATTTAATAAAATAAACTACACAAATATCTTTCTTGCTTCTACTATGTAGAGTTTGTAAATCTCGTTGTAACAAGGATAGATCTAAAATTAACAGAAACAGACATAATATGACATATTTAATCAGGACAGATCTCTGATTTGTCCTAGCAATAATAAGACCAATGTTGAAGGAAAACGCTATACCTATGATCAGATCAAACAAGAACTTAAACTAACTATATGAAGCTAGACAAGAAGGAATTAAAAAGATTTATAAAAAGAAACGCACTTCACTGCATTAGTGATGACATCAAATGGATCAGATCCAGCTGAAATGAACACTAAATGGCTCCCATCAAACTCTTGCACAGAGGGATCTCCTGCATTGCTTAATTATCAGACAAACAAGTTTCAGAAGTAGGAAAATGGTAGAAAATTTTAAGATACCATTCATACCACTTTCCAGACAAATCTCCAACTCATTGTTTGCATTCCCCTGCAAAACAGCCCTGAAATCTCCCTCTAAAATGGGCAAGAAAACAACATATAATGAAGATTGTTCCTCCCCTTGGCCGAAATGCGAACCGTCCCGTCCTTCAACAATCAAGAATTGAGTTTCAAAAGGAATTTCCTGACCACTTGACCCCATTCTCTGTGTCATCCACCATAACTTGAACCGGAAAACACACATAAATCTCATATCCCTGGAAATTCATTGTCATGATATCAGTAATACTGCTTCATAAGTAATTCATAGACTACAGTCTTTGCACAAATTAGATCTACCATAAACAGTAAAAAGCTCATCATAATTGTACAAAAAGGCTAATAATAGTTGCAACTAGGATGAGATGATTAAATGCAACTAAAAAGGGATATACCAACGTTGCCAACCAAAAGAAACAAAAGGCATTCGTCCATTAAAAAGACTTCACTAAATCATATCAATCATCAACTCATGTTCTTTAAAAGAAGGTAGATGTTCTCTAAATCTGCAGTTCCAACTTCGTTCTGAATCGAAAATTGTTGAGTCAAAACTCATTAAGAAGTGTATTATCAGAACTTTCACTGAAATCTTACCTTAAATCCATTAAAATAGACAATACGTTTCAGTGGTAATGGTATCATGTTTGTACCTGCTATGAACACTCACTGAAGTTTCAAGTTGTTTGTTTCTTATAAGGAGTTACTATTCTTGATGTTATAGAGTTGGCTTGTTTTTCTTCATAGTTGGAACTTGAGCTCTACCTTCAAATAGAAAGGATTACTTTGAGATTCCATGGGCAAGTTTGAGGTCAGTGGTGGAGCCATTTTTTTCCGAAAGATCCTTAATTTACCACAGAGATTATCTTACCAACGGGCGTCTTGTTGTTTCTAAGGCCATAAACATCTCCAAATCTCAAGCACTGACCGCAGACGGTCATTTGATTACCTATGACTATCTTGTCATTGCGACTGGCCACACTGATCCCTTCCCCAAAGCTCGATCTGAGAGACTTAAAGAATTCCACTCAGGTGTCATGCTTATCATAGTTGCAATTGCCTATGTTATAATTTTTGCCTTCAACGTGTATTTTTTTAAGAAGGGAAACTAGTAATTGAATAGTCTATAGTCATAGAGGTTTTCATTCTTTTTTACATAAGCTGATCCTGTTCTCATTCATCATTCAAGGAGAGAAAAATTTTCTGCTCGTCTGATTTGACTACTCTGAATTTCAGCTAAAAGCTTCCTAATTCCTATGCTTATGTAGAACATGAAGATATGAGATCTGCTGATTCCGTTTTCATACTTGAATGTCGTACTTAACAAAATGCGAAATCGGTAATTCAAAATTTACAGTGAGAAAGAGAGAGAGAGAGAAGAACTCACAGGAGTTTGCCAATAGGGAAGACTCTCCGACTACCAATCTGATCAGATTGAACGCCGATGAAAGCTCCATTGGAAAGGATTCCACCGGCCGCCGGCGTCACGATAATGTTTTCATGAACATCACTCAGTATTCTCTCTCCCAACACATTCAACCTCCCATCACTCACGGAAATCCCAGCCCCAACAGTCATCTTCTCACCCTCTAATTAAACAGAGAAAATAATGAAGAATTAAACAATTTCGAAGATAAACAATAACAACAACAATAACGGGGGGAAGAACACAGCGTACAGAAGATCGCTGAGCTGATGATGAGAAATGCGAGAGGCGTGCTGGGTATTTATAGGTGATAACCGCGGCAATAATCATGTGCTTTGCAGATGCAATGCCTCAAAATTTCACATGAACGAATCGCCGTCTGTTTTTTTTATTATTTTATTTTATTTTTTAAATCAACGGAGTAAAAATATCTTCTACCTGGCGGGAATTCCAAGTTGTACCGTACAACCACAATTGCATTTCAATCTACCCCTATGTCCCCGGGAAAAGATTGCACCTCTTTTTTTGTACGGAGATTAATAAAGTGGTAACTTTTAGGGGTATTATGATATTTTTTTGGTAATAAATAAATAATAAAGTATGTTATGTGTGTTAGGTATGAGTGATTTTTTTGTAAATAAAATGTATGGAAAATAGTGATTGTGTTTGACTTTTTGCTTTTTAGGAATGTGCAAACTTTTGTGGGACAACTCAAAATGAAAAGTGTGTCATCTTTCCTAGACGGAGGGAGTATATTTTAACCATGAGCAAAGGGTCATGTAAACCCTCAATCTTGTTCTATAGGATCAAATTAGTCCTTTATCTTATTTTATGTTCATTCCGGCCCTTTAAGTGTTTAATTTAAATTAATATAGCCCCTATTTTTTAAAAAACAAAACAATTAGGCACCCTCTGTTAAAATTTGCTGAACGGTGTTAAAAGCTATCAGACTGTTCTTTTTCCCTTTCCTCTGCCCTTATCTTTATCCATCAGAACCCTTCTATTTCCATTTCTTCTTTCTTTTCATTCCATTTCCACACATTGCAGTTAGAAGCATGTAACTTTTATGAAGCTCGTTTCAATGATGACTAATGGCTGCATAATTCACTCCTTCAAAAGCTTCATATTCACACTCATGTCGCTGTCCTTCAAGTAGATTAAATCTCAACTTTGTTGCTCATACTTGTCTTCCATTTCTCGCACTTCTTTCAAATCCATCGGCGTCTAGTAATGGCACAACGACAGCCGCAATTTTCAGGTAAGTCGGCGGTGGCGGCGCCGACACCGCGAGCTCACAGCTTAAACAGTGTCGTTTCTCCCACTCAGGCACATTAGCAGCATGTAATGCGTGGCGGTGAAGTCCATGTAATCGGAGAGATGTAATTCCGTGTGAAAGCGGCGTGGAAGAGAGAGCCCGACATGGTGAAATTCATGATCCGACCCAGTAGGCACGAATCCGGGTTATTGATGAACATAGTTTGCACTATCTAATCTATGTGGTCTGCCACGAATTCGCCAGATAGTGGGAGATTGAGAATAGTCATGATGACCAATAATCTGTCAAAATCGCCATGGAATTGCTTAAAATCGACAGGAGCAATATCAATAATCACGATGATAGTAGTGGTAGTCCAAGGGAGAAGAAGATTATCAAGAAAATTGTTCAAGAAGAGGAGAGGCTGGAGAGCAATGATGGGGTGACTGCTCAAGAGAGTTCAAGAAAAGGACATGAAACATGCATGTTACCTAACAAATTAATTAATTTATAAAAAAAGTTTGGCACTGAAAGATTAGGGCCACTCTACATAACATGATCGAGTAGTAATTGTAACTAGGAATTAATCATGATTTCTTTCCGTAAAACGTGGTTACTACAGGGGTTAGGTAGTTGGGTGAATAATTAATTACAAATTGGGGGCTTCTCGAGACTTAAAATACTAAGTTAATGCTAAAGTGTCATAAGGTCACCATTGGTAGGCGACGCCATTTGAATCTTGAAACCGAATTAGAATTACATATGGCAAAGATTTTGTTGCAATTGTTTAAGTATGAGAAATCGTTCAATGAAATTATTTCTGTGAGACATACGCATGAAAAGTGATATTATTAATGGGATGTGATAGTGATATGATCATTATTGTGAACTACTTTTTAAATACTCATTTACTTTTTTACATAAATTAGAGAATATTATTATTTTATACGAAATGAATAATTATATTAATAGTGATTAATTAATATATGTGAGACTTTTTACTGAAAAGAAAAAATAAATATCTCAAGAATGAACTATCAAAGAATACCTTATAACAAAAATCAGATGAAGGGAATATTTCATAAATAATTTATAATACAAATATAAAAATATAACATTTTTAATAAAAAATGATAATTAATTATGAAAGTTAAAATGAGATGATTTTGTACAAGTGTATCTCATTATGAATATATTACTGATTAATGTTCTATTATATTTTTTGAATTTAATTTCTATTTAAAAGTTTAGTATTCTCTTTGCGAATGTCTCATTTGCTTTTGTCATATGAATTAAGGAATGTTATTATTTCATATATGTAATGGATAGTTATATTAGTTATGAACAATTAATCATATGTGAAGTACTTTTAAGAACGTTTGCTCAGGTGGAAAACAATATTATAACTTTTTATAGAACCATATGTGAAGTACTTTTAAGAATGTTTGCTCGGGTGGAAGACAATATTATAACGTTTTTATAGTGCATCTCATTTGTCTTGCATATGCAAGAATATAATTATCTTTTTAATTTATAAATAAGACGAATTTACATCCACCATGTTACATAAGAGACAAGCTCTTACATACGATAATATCACATGAAAATATAATTATATATTAAATTAAGTATTAAATTTTTTGAGTAAAATTTTAAATAAAATTATAAATGATGTGCAAGGATGAAAATATAATTATATTTTAATAAAGGATTGATTTTAAAGAAAAAAATTAAACAAGAGTAAGTACATATATTATGATACAACGCATATAAATTATAATCATTTAACTACGTGTGCCTCGGGACACCCATGTAAACACAACCCTTTCTCTCCCTACTCTATTTAAATTTATTATTAATTTTTTGTCACTTAATTTTATGGCAAAAGGTAATTGTCAGAAATCAAATATGTCAATTAAAAAAATTATTACACTTTTATATGGTAAATTATTTTTTAAATTTTTTATAACAAATTTAACTCCTTTAATATGAATAATATATTTTTTAAAAAATCAAAATAGGCGAATGATAATTTACTGTGTTCTTATTCTATAAAATAAAATCTCCATTTTAATAATCTATCCATTTTCAATACATTTTTCAGATTTAAAAAAAAAAAAAAAAGTGTAAAATGTACTGAAATAAAGGGAGAGTACGTGTTTTAGAGTTAAAATCTCCATTTTAATAATCTATCCATTTTCAATACATTTTTCAGATTTTTTTTTAAAAAAATAAGTGTAAAATGTACTGAAATAAAGGGAGAGTACGTGTTTTAGAGTTAAAGCCTTATGAGGAAATATGATTGGTCAATTTGACTTGTGAGTACGAATAAATTTTAATATTGATAAAAATAAAAAAAAGATAAAAAAAAAGTACTAGAATCTGAAAATTTTAAACGAAAATCTTAAATGTAATCAGAAAAATAAATTATGTTTCAAATTGCAACACAATTTAGTACAGATTGTTATATTCTGACATTAAATTACACACGCAGACAATTTTATACTTTTATTTTTCTTTGTTCATTTAATAAAATTAATAAATTAATTAGTGGGTGGAATTGGATTTACCTACTTTGGATATAGCTGTATTTATGTTGCTGACTGGATAATGACCTGTCACCACGAAATACTAATTAATGAGGCGGAGTTCACTAATTGCTGATTACTGAAGTCAACGACAGCCGTACGATTTGAGAAACTACGTGGACCGTTGATTACACGTCATTACAACTCGGATCCTCGTCATCCTATCTGGAATAGTTCCCTTGACTCATCCACGCTTTTATAATTGAATTGTCAAACACTAAGTCGTGTTTTCAAGATTGTATCGACTTATTTTATTTAAATTAATTTAATTTTATAAAGAATGTTAGTAATTATTGGATACTTCTGTAAGGTTAGAAAGCAGAAATAATTTTATAATTACATAAGCTTTTAAGTAAACACTGCATGCAAGGGGAATTGAAATATTTCTAAAGAATAAAATTAACTAGAAATATATTTTTCAAATAAGAGAATAAGTAAGGTGATGAAACAAATTATTCGTTTAATTCCTCCTCCTCCTCCTCCTACTACTACTACTACTATTATTATTATTATTATTATTATTATTATTATTATTATTATTATTATTATTATTATTATTATTATTAGAGTGTGTGTCTTGTGTGTTTGGCACACAAAAAGTTCAAGAATATACTCCCTCCGTCCCCCAAAGTATTTCACACTTTCCTTTTTCATCCGTCCCTCAAAGTATTTCACACTTTACTTTTACTAAATTTGGTAAAAAATACATTATACTAATACTCACTTTTTACACATATCCCAATATAATACTTACTTTTTCACATCTTCCAAAAACTTTACACACTTTTTCCACATCTCTTAATAACTTTACACACCTTTTTCATTAAATCAACTAAAATATATATTCTCTTTCTTACTTTATACATAAAATACAAATTTTCTTAAACTCCGCGCACACCAATACGCGAAATACTTCCCGGGACGGAGGGAGTAATATTTTATTTTAAATAATATACATTTTAATTCATAAGGTATTATTTTTTTTAATGAAAGAGACCGTTGGAATATGAATAATAATATTATTTGAATAAGATTTAAAAAAATAAAATTAAGGCATAAATTTTTAATTACGCAAGTATTATTCTTATTATTATATCATTATTTTTAGTATTTTTTGTTTCCTTAAATCCTGAAAAGTCAGAATCAATCACCACTCACCAAAACCTGATTGAAATTTATGAGGATATGCATTTCATAAATTTAGCAACACAAAATTTAATTTAATAATAACAAAATTGCCTTTCTGAATTTTGCTTTGGCCAGTCTAAGCACCAAATATTAAATTATACACTCTGCTGAATGCAATGCACCTATGGGCCATGGCCAATTAGATAAGTGGACAACATTTTTTTGTTTGTTTGTTGATTGTTTTTTTTTTTTAAATATAAAATTAAGTGGTTCGTATTGTACGAGTTACTTTGTCTCGTGATTAGAGGGTGAATTTAGAAATTTTAAATGATTATATGAAAAGTGATCATAGTAAAATTTTATATTTAGTCACTTATTTAATAATAAATTATTACTATCTTTTGCATGATAAAATAGTAGTAGTATTACTTTTATATAAAATTGATTGATTTTTTTTTTGTAATATTACAGTTTTATCATGAAAAAAAATTCCGATGGAATTCTACATGTGATTAGATATGCACGGCGGTTCGGAATTGCCAGTTCCGGTTCCAAATCGCCGGTTTCAATTTTAGGAAATATGGAACCGGAACCGAACCAAGGGTAGGCCAGTTTCGGTTTCGGTTTAGAACCGTCGGTTCCGGTTTTCTCTTTTTTTTAGCGTTTAACCAAAAAAGAAGAAAAAATTTGGAAAAACCGCCGGTTTGGAACCGAAACCGCCGGTTTCAGTTTCATAAAATGAGAAATCGGAACCGAACCGGAATATATTCGGTTTTGATTCCATTTTGGTCGGTTCCGGTTCCGATTTCGGTTGGAACCGCCGGTTCCCGGTTCAGAACCGCCAGTTCTGATTAAAATGTGCATGTCTACATGTCACTACAAAAAACTCTCAGATTAGCGACGAAAATTACCGTCGGTAATACTTGAAAAATCCGTCGGTAATGAGGTTACCGACGGATTAGCGACAAAAATTAATCAGTCGCTAAAACCATGGTCGGTAATTTATTACCGACGGAAATTATATTCCGTCGGTATTTACCGACGGATTCTGGACGTCGATAAATAGAATTTTTCGTCGGTAGTCATGCAAATAAAATTCGTCGGTGCTGCAAATTAGCGACGGATTTATCCATCGGCAATTGCCGACTGAAATTTCCGTCGCATATTTAAAAAAGTAAAATCATATGAAAATTAGTTTACTGACGGTAATCCGTCGGCGATTTCGTCTGTAATTAGCGACAAAAATAATCCGTCATAAATTTTGCGATGAAATTTTTCGTCGGTAATATTAATTTTTCAAATTACATATTTCAGTTACCGACGAAAATTTCCGTCGCAAATTTATGTATATATTTGAATTTTATATTTTAAAATTAATATTAATACCTGTTAATTAATATAAAATTCTAATTAATTAAATCTTCAAAACACAACCCAATGTAAGATTTAAATTCAACAATCTCCACAATTTGAAATAGATTATCTAAATTCAACACAAAATATCAAATACTACTCAATCTTTGACACAAAACATCTAATACAATAAACATGATCACAAGTCTCCCAAATCAGCATCAACCTCGTCATCAACATCAATATCGTCATCAGCATCAGCATCAATATCAACATCATTATGACCGACACCAGATGTAGATCCACCACCATAAGGAGAAGCCATTGTACTTCCACCTCGCATCATTTCCATAAGTTGTTGCACTTGGGCTTGAAGCACTTGAATTTCTGCTTGCATCTCATTACGCACCTCCAAGATTTTTTCATCTAACTGTCTCTTGCACTCTGATTTTGAACAGACAACTTGAGTAATACTGGATTGGCTGCTTGAACTTCCTTCTCCCAAATTACCAATGCCGAAGATGCGACCTTTTTTTGGTGCAACAGTTTGACGGAAGATATCTCCCATATTAATCTCAGGAGCATCAGGCATTTGACTCAGTTCATCTTTCTTTTGTTGGATTGTATTCTGTGAATTTACATGGTTAATAATGAATTATTAATCAAATATTATAGATTTATCATTTTACTCATAAATACTTTAAAAACACAAAATATTATACTTACAGCCACATTTTTAGCTACGGCATAGGCGTACTTTCCATTTTCATCCGGAGGGTGGAAGTTTAAAAAGATGTCATACTCATTGGCTTCCTTTTTATGCTTTTTGGCCTTATTAACAAAGAAAACAAATTAAACATATTTGTATACCAACACAATCTACAAAAAATTAAACATATATTTCATACTGGTATTTCTTGCCATCAATTTTAGCCCAATCATTAAAAAGATTAATTAACACAATAGATATTCATAAAAGATAAGTGAATAAGAGATAGAAACTCACAAACTTTTCAGCAAATTCACAAGCTCCTACTGAACCTCCTTTGTGGCAAGAAATACCAGTACCCTCTCCTGCCGGCTCGCTTTGATGATTTTTCTTATTCTGTTCAGCCTTTGCTATCTCTTTTGGATCTTGCCAATGAGCAATAAAGCTAGCCCAAGTCTCATCAGTCATATATTCTGATTTTTCATCCCTATCTTCCCATATTTTCTTCCAGTCGTGGACAATGTCACCATAACGACGAGCACATAAAAGTTCCATTTGTCCGGAACTAGTGCATCGATGTCTTTGCTCCACATGCATTTTTTCTACATAAATTAAATAAAAGATTAATATCATATCAAAATAGAACTCTAAACTTTTTAATGCATACCTTAAACTCCTCAAAATATATACGTTTGGTCTCCGCAGATATCTTATTCCAACGAGTTGCTCCTTTTTCAACCCGACCTAAAACTATCTCTCTAAACATGTGGGATAGTTTATGACCAGGCTGTAAACTACAAATTAAGTAAATCATGGTTACACAACATAATTTATAATTACACCCACTATAAGAATTATAAGGAAAGAATTACCTTCCCTTAATGATCTCTACTTCTTGCTTTTTAGTCGTAGTTTGAGAATTCTCTACAGCAGATGATGTTGATTGTGCTGGTGCAGATGGTATAGTAGGTGGAGCTGAGGTTGATGGTACAGATGGTATGGGAGGTGGAGCTGAGGTTGATGGTGCAGATGGTATGGGAGGTGGAGCTGAGGTTGATGGTACAGATGGTATGGGAGGTGGAGCTGAGGTTGATGGAGCAGCTGAAGTTGATAGTACAGCCGAAGATGCACTACGTCCACCTCGTCTACCTCGACCATATCCACCAATACGTCCATCAGTACGTCCACTGTCATCTGCAACCCAAAAATTATAATATATTCAATTTTTCAAGCTATAAAGTATATTAAATATTGTAAAGTACAAATAAAAAGAACAAGCAGGAGAAACTCACAAAAGCCTTTATACATATCATATCAAGCTAAGTAATTTTTATATTCAAGAATTAAATTCTAAATTTAGATGTATCAAAATCATTACACGTGTCACCTAGCATAAGTGCACTCCATTGATCTTTTCCTATGAGACTCAAAATGATATTTTAGTGCATAAGAACTTGACCCCAAATAAATATCAGAAGTATGGCGTAATAATATCTCCTTCATTATGTGGTTTTAGATATTGTTCTTAGTAGAAGCAAAACACATCATTTATATTTCATGTGATATACTTTTGGAATCCCAAAACATAAATTACTAGGTAATAATTGAAACACTGACATATTTACTAAGACTTGCTAAAATTTTAAACCACAAAGTCATGCATATCATTTGTTTGATAATTTTTGCTTCAAAAATACCCATCACTAAAACAGAACTGTAAATCAACATAACCAAACTATCACGTCTTTCCAACAATTAATAAGAAACCATATTTTGTAATCTCAAAAAATAAGAAAATAAACTCACCTCTGCACAATGCTTCTACACCAACAAAGAAACCTCAGCTCTTGCATTCATGAAGCACCACTGCAGGTTTCTATTATACAAGAGTCTCAACAAATGTGCATCAATAATTCAATTCTCCTGACCTTACCGCTCAGGACAGAAAAACTGAGGAATAAAGATGTTTCGTTTAATCAAATATATGTAGTTCTATATAAGTATCTGTCTATTTTTTCTATCTGAGTCACAATCCTTGCCCAAAGAGGTACAAGGGCCAAGGCTTGCATACTGGATTTTGCAGTAGGGTAAATGGTCACATTTCTTTTTTTCCCACAGCTAATTTCTCATCCGATGATCATACATGCATTGACAAATTAGCAAGTAAGAGGTTTGATAAGAGCTTTTATTTTGTAGTAGCATCCTTATCATGATCTTGTGCCTCCAAATAGTTTGAATCATTAATTTTAGAGCCATGTTGTACCTAAAATGGAATTGAATTAGCCTACAGATAGAAAATGATATACTTTACTCTCTCCCAAGCAATTAAAGCTTGCTAATAACTGACCTTGCAGATTCAAGCAGGCATATCATTTGCAATTATAAATAACCTCATGTACTTCAATACAGGGACTGGAGATATCATTGCTTTCAATTGAAATAACAAAATAACTTGCCTATTCAAATTAAATGTGTATCAAACTAAATATTTAATGAGATAAACAAATCTAATTAAGATCCATTATCCACAGGACTGATTAATGTTCAAAATTTTATTTGATTGGTGAAGTGGATATTGATAAGTGGTATCATTGGGATGTCTCTAACCATGAGGAACATAAAAATGAATGTGTGTTGGCGAGGATGAAGAGGTTCAATAGCACATATATGCATTTTTTCATACAATTTTTCATTGCTCACTGTCAATCTTTTATTACTTTTGTGGAAATAATCCTAAAAAGACATCTCACAATATAAAGTTTTCGAACAAGAATTTTCTTCACTCAATCAAGACACAAAGAAAAATAAATAAATAATAAGATAAATGCAAGTTTCTCAAAGCCGCAAATCAATTCACATATGACAAAAATATTTCCTGAAACACATCCTGAATACTCATTCTTATTGTTGAATTAATAAGATAACATGAAGTTTCTTCAAGAAAAAAGGAATTCTAGCCCAATTTCAACTATTAAACACAGGCCCCACACCAAATCATAACTTTATTGCAGCCTTAGATCAACTCTAACACATTAGAATAATTTAACTAGGAAGCAGATGTAGATACAAAACATTGCAAGCCAAATCAAAACATTGAATAATTCAACTCTAACAGAGCAACAATACACAACAGAGAATGAACATAAATTTCACAGTGGGAGTGTAGATAAAAACCATAAAACAAACTTCAAAGAAATCTAAACAAAAATTCTCTTATAACTTCAACTTTCCTATTTTTTCTAATCTTAGTTTCTGGAATAAAACCTTGGCTCACCTCTTTGGAACATATGGAACCTGGAAATGCTTGCACTGTCGAGTCAAACGAGAAGGTCACGGGTGGAACCTGTAGCGAGCGGTGACCGGTGGTGGCCTGGAAGCTCTTGCGCCGTCGCAAACGAGAGGGCAGCGGGTGGCGTCGCGAGGCTCGCGAGCAACTGAAATTGGCATCGCGAGCGACTATCGGGAGTGCGATTGGCGATGAGAAGTGGTGGCGGATTCTTCGATTTTATCAGCAGGAGTTCTTCGATTTTGCATTTTGGCCATCAGTATTTGGAGTTCTTCGAGTTCAATTTTGGGAATTATGTAACTAGGGCTTTATCAGTTCCTGGTTTACATATTTGATTTTTTTAATTTCTATTCTTAAGTCTAAATTCTAAGATATTTTGGGTTATCAAATACGATTTACGTTAAAAAAACAGAAGACACGTTTTTGTTTTTTAAATAAAATTTATTTATTTATCGACGGATTAATTCCGTCGGTAATTAAGGACTAAATTTATTATTTAAAAAATTAATATATTTACCGACGGATTTAATCCGTCGATAAATTAAAGACTAAAATTAATTTTTTAAAAAATAACATTTAATATATTTATCGACAGATTAAATCCGTCGGTAAATTAAAGACTAAAATCAATTTTTTTAAAAAAAATTATTTATTTACCGACGAATTTAATCCGTCGGTAAATTAAAAACTAAAATTAATTTTTTAAAAATTAAAATTTAATATATTTACAGACGGATTAAATCCGTCGCTAAATTAAAGACTAAATTTTTTCTAAAAAAATACAATTTGATATATTTACCGATGGATTAAATCTGTCGGTAATCTTTTGGGATTTATTTCCTCCAAAATACCGATGGATTTAAAGACGGAAAAGAAATCTGTCGCTAATTTCGTCGGTAATCCGTCGCAAAAATTGTCGAAAATTTTTATTGATAATTTTTTAAAAATAAATCCTATTAAATCAATAAACCGTCGGTAATTCGTCGATAAACCGTCAGTAATTACCGATGAATTTTTTTCGTCAGTAAATCCGTCGGTATTCTGGCAGTTTCTTGTAGTGGTGATGTGATACCCGAGCTTCTCACTACTCATGTGTCAATATAATTTAATTTGTGTTATGTGCATTTTATAATTATGTGATAATAATGAGACAATTATGTGATAATTATTACTAATTTTATTTATCGTTATATTTTATTTGAGACATTCGTGATGAAAATTGTGACAATATGTGAATATATGGGTGCATAAATATTTACGTGCATTAATTTGGATATATGAGTAAATTATTTTATGTGTATAAATATATTATTTCTTAATTACTAAGTATCACACGTGTTCTCGTAATAATAATAGTGGTAAGAAAAGGTACACGTATGTGTATTAATTTGTAAATGTATTATATCTTAGCTATTAAGTATTGCACGTATATTGAGAATGGATAATAATAATAATAATAATAAGTTACGGTGCATACGTGGTTTAGTTGACAATGTATAAACTAGTTTGGTAAATAGGTAGTACACGTAGTTCATACGTTGATTTCAAAAAAAAAAAAATAATAAAATACTATTATTAGTAATAAGCTGCGGCGGTGGAAATTCATCTCCAAACCACTTCATCTATATATTGGGGTGAATACCCCCATCACAGAACCACGAAACCATTTGCAAGTAAAAAAAAAGAGAGAGAGAAAAGAAAGGGGAGAGAGAGAGAGAGGGGAAGAAAGAGAGAGAGAAGGGAGCGTGCCGGAACGTGCGTGCCGGGACGGGAGATAGGAGATTAGTTACAGTTCTTTGCGGGATTTATATTACTGTCGGAATCCAGGTAAGTAGAAGTCCAACTACAATGCATAAACATGTTGTTTGTGAATTAGTTGTAATTAATATATGATAATTATGTTATGGATTATTTGTAATTAGTTTAATTACGATATGAATTATTTGAGATTAATTTGTTATACAAACGGTGGATTTATGTGATTTGGAGAAAGTAGGGTTCATATTCATCAATATTATTTGTAAATTATTTGTGATACTTTTGCGATACAAGTTATGGATCTATGTGACTGGGGTGAAGTTGTTATTCCAGAAGTGGATTTGTGTGAATTGAAGTTAAGTTGTTGCTTTATTTGTAATTAAATGTTAATATTGATGTCGTAAATGGTTTATGATGCATATTTAATTGCCCTGGTTGCATACCATGCATAATCATGGAAAGTATTTTCCCCAAAATTAATAAGATACTAATGGTGTGTGCGGCCACTATATATGCATCTCTGTCAGGGTTCGAAAAAATCGTTCCCGACATTTTTGTTAGGGGTTCGAAAAAATCGTCCCCACCACTTTGCCAGAGTTCGGAAAAATCGTTCTCGGCACTATTTTTCGGGGTTCGGAAAAATTGTCCCCATTGAGCTCTTTTGAGGTGCATATTATAAGTGTGTCGTGGGGATCCCGCAACGTGAACAGTTTTCAAAATAAAAGATACCAATTAGAAGGACTAGGAAATAGGCGATAGAAAACTAAATGCATTTTCATGCACTGACATGCATGATTTTTACTTACTGAGATTTTTGTCTCACTAGTTTATGCATTGTAGGTGAGCCTGTTGATGATTGAGTTTGCGATGTGATTGTGCAAGCTGTGGAGCTCCTACAGGGTTTTGAGCAGATGTACATAGATGACGACCTGTTGGGCTAGGCCGTGGGTTTATTTTGTTTCCGCTGATATTTTTGTTATGTAATATAATAAGTATTGTCACGAGTTTGTCTGGTTTGAAGTGGTATCAGAAACCAGTTACGTATGTTGAACTGGTGTGATGGTGTTGGTTATAAACGTATTATGTGGAAAAAAAAATTATATGCAGGTTTTTATAATAATAATGTTTATGTTAAATAGCATTTAAATTATAAGTTGTGTAAGGTGGGTCGTGTCAGAGTGGTATCAGAGCACGGCTTGGGTCCTGCAGACTGTCTATGTACATGAACTCATTCTTTGGGAGCGCAGCTTTGCAAGTAAGTGTTATTTTCATTCTATGTTATTATGTGTCTTATAAATTATATTGGCCATGTGGTGTAGGAAGTGTAGTTAGTAGACAAAATGGTAAGGGCTACAGGTGAAAGTTCTGAAGGGGATAGGACTGCTGAGCAAGCAGCACCTCCTGAAGGGAATAATCGTGATGCGGTGATTACTCGACTAATGGAACTGGTTGAGCGCCAGTCCCAACAGATACAACAACTGATTCAACAGAGAGATGTGAGTGGACAACCCGAGGGTAATGCAAATCAAAATAGACGTCAAGTAGAACGTGTGGAAATGGTTTGTGAGAGGTTTCGAAAGCTGAGCCCTCCAATATTTGAGGACGCAGCAGACCCCACAGATGCAGAGGATTGGTTACGCACGGTGGAAAACATGTTTCAATACAGTAGAATTCCAGATGGGGACAGAGTGTTGTGTGCTTCTTTCATGTTACGAGGAAGTGCAGGCCACTGGTGGGATACGATTAAAAGTATCGAGGATGTCACGACTATGACATGGGAAAGGTTCAAGGAACTTTTCAGAAACAAGTACTTTACGGCACCAGTGAGAGCCATGAAGATGAACGAGTTCATACAGTTGAGGCAAGGTGGCATGTCAGTCACAGATTACCTTCGTAGATTTGAGCAGTTGTCGAGATTTGCTGAACATATGGTGAGTACGGAGGTACTGAAAGTGGAGAGATTTGTGGAAGGCTTAAGGCCTGAACTTTACAGAGATGTTAGTATGGCGGGACTGCATGGAACAACATACTCACAAGTTGCAGAAAGGGCCCAAATTGCTGAGCAAGCGGAGATGAGGATCAGACAAGCGCAAGCTATCAGGCGTCAATTTCAGCAGAAACCAATGCAGCAGTTTGGGAGAGTTGATAAGAGGCCGATGCCATTTCAGAGGCCGAATTCAAATGTTCAAGTGGAGCAAGGACAGAGACGAGGAGAACCCAACAAGCGTCCCAAATTCGATCAGGGTAAGGTGCCACCGGCGTCGCCACTACCCATATGCCCTAATTGTCTTAGATCACATGGTGGAGAGTGTCAAATTCCTCCGAGAACATGTTATACATGCGGGGAGAAAGGACATGTGACTACTACTTGTCCTAAGAAAGGGAAGCAGGGACAGCAGGGAAGAGCTCCAGCTAGGGTGTATACTTTGACGCGAGAGGAGGCAGATGCGAATCCCTCAGTTGTCACGGGTAAGTTCTTTATTTTTGGCACTTCTACATATGTGCTATTTGATTCTGGAGCAACACATTCATTTGTATCCACTGAGTATTTGAGGAAGCTGGGTGGAATACCTAACTTGATAGAAGCTAATTATGAGGTGATGATACCTTCTGGTGAGTCAAAGCAAACTAATCAACTTCTGCGAGATTGTGTTATTCCTATTGAAGGAAGACAACTCCTCGCTAATTTGATTGTGTTAAGTATGAATGATTATGATATCATATTGGGCATGGATTGGCTGTCAAAATACGGTGCTACAATAGATTGTCAGAAGAAGAGTATCACTTTTCAACCAGTGAAAGGAGAACCGTTCACTTTTGTTGGAATCAAGAAAAGCTTCAGATTTTCGATGATATCGGCAGCAAAAGCACAGCGGTTGTTGGAAAGTGGTTGTGAGGGGTATCTGGTGAGTGTAATGAATGTTGAGGGGTAGCAATGTCCAGTTCTTGATAATGTACCACTAGTTCGGGAATATCTGGAGGTATTTCCAGATGATCTTCCAGGTTTGCCACCAGACAGGGAAATAGAGTTTGTTATTGAGCTACAACCAGGAATGGCTCCTATATCTAAAGCGCCATACAGGATGGCACCAGCTGAACTGAAAGAATTGAAGATACAGTTACAAGAATTGCTAGATAAAGGATTCATCAAACCTAGTTTCTCACCTTGGGGAGCACCAGTTTTGTTTGTTCGAAAGAAGGATGGCACATTGAGAATGTGCATTGATTATCGGGATCTCAACAAAGTTACGGTAAAGAATAAATATCCATTACCTCGCATTGATGATCTGTTTGATCAGTTATAGGTTGCAGCTATCTTTTCGAAGATTGATTTGCGGTCGGGGTATCATCAGTTGAAGATAAAGAAGGAGGATATTCTAAAGACTGCATTCAGTACAAGGTACGGGCACTATGAGTTCTTAGTGATGCCGTTTGGATTAACAAATGCTCCTGCAGCATTTATGGATTTGATGAATAGAGTATTTCAGGAATTTCTCGATAAATTTGTGATTGTGTTTATCGATGATATTCTGATTTACTCTAAGAATAAGGAGGATCATGCTCTACACTTGAAAAAGGTGTTAGAAATTCTGAAGGAGAGGCAGTTGTATGCGAAGTTCAAGAAGTGTGAGTTTTGGTTAGACCGAGTTGTTTTCTTGGGACACGTGGTGTCGGGAGAAGGAATTTCAGTGGATCCAGGTAAAGTAAAAGCAATCCATGATTGGCCACAACCCTCAAATCCCACTGAGGTTCGTAGCTTTCTTGGATTGGCGGGATATTATCGAAGGTTTGTTGAAGGATTTTCTAAGATTGCTTCACCATTAACACAGTTGACCAGGAAGAATGTGAAGTTCACATGGACAGAGGCATGTGAACAAAGTTTCCAAGAATTGAAGAGACGGTTGACATCTGCACCTATCTTAACTATTCCTACGGAGACAGAAAACTTCAAGGTTTACAGTGATGCTTCAAAGAATGGTCTTGGGTGTGTATTGATGCAGAATGGGAAAGTGATAGCGTATGCATCCAGACAATTAAGGGAGTATGAGAAGAATTACCCAACTCATGATTTAGAGTTAGCCGCAGTGGTGTTTGCACTCAAGATTTGGAGGCATTATCTATATGGGGAACGTTGTGAGATCTATACTGATCATAAGAGTCTGATGTACTTCTTCACTCAGAAAGAGTTGAACATGAGGCAGAGAAGATGGTTGGAACTGGTGAAGGACTACGACTGTGTTATCAATTATCATCCGGGTAGAGCCAATGTGGTTGCTGATGCATTGAGCCGAAAGGCAATACATAGTGTAGCTGCTATGACCATAAATCAGAAACCAGAGTTGCTTGATTTGCAAAGAATGGGTGTGGAGATCATTCAGGAAGGATCATTGGAAGCAAAGATGACAGCTTTGACACTTCGACCAATCTTGATGGATAAGATTCGACAGGGCCAACAGGAGGATAAGTTGTTTGACAAGATAAAGAATAATATCAGCTCTGGAAAGTTTTCTGACTTCCAATTAGGAGATGATGGCGTGATTCGTTATGGAGATCGATTATGTCTACCTAAAGTGGATGACATTCAGAAAGAAGTGATGGCAGAAGCTCATTCAACACCGTACTCTGTACATCCAGGAGCTACTAAGATGTATAGAGATTTGAAATCACATTATTGGTGGCCAGGGATGAAGAGAGATGTCGCTCAATATGTGGAGCAATGTTTGACTTGTCAGCAAGTCAAGGCCGAGCATCAAAGACCAGCAGGAACTTTACAGCCTTTATTTATTCCAGAGTGGAAGTGGGAGAATATCACGATGGATTTTGTTATCGGGCTACCGAAGACAGTGAAAGGTCACGATGCCATTTGGGTTATCGTGGATCGATTGACTAAGTCAGCTCATTTTCTTCCTATTAGCTCTACGTATTCTATGGATCGTTATGCCCAACTATATATACAAGAGATTGTCAGACTCCATGGAGTACCACTCACCATTGTGTCGGACAGAGATACGAGATTCTTGTCTGCTTTCTGGAAGAGTTTACATAAGGCGTTGGGGACACAGTTATCTTTCAGCACAGCATTCCATCCACAGACAGATGGTCAATCAGAGCGTACAATACAAATCTTGGAGGATATGCTCAGAGCGTGTGTGTTGGATTTTCAAGGTCAGTGGAGTAAATTTTTGCCTTTGATAGAGTTCTCGTACAATAACAGTTATCAGTCTACTATCGGGATGGCTCCATATGAAGCATTGTACGGGAGGAAGTGTAGATCTCCAGTTTATTGGGATGAAATTGGAGAGAGGAAACTTTTGGGTCCAGACTTGATTCGTGAAATGTCAGAAACTGTTACCCGTATACGAGAGAAGATGAAAGTTGCTCAAGATCGGCAGAAAAGTTATGCAGACAAACGGAGGAGAGAATTGGAATTTGAAGTGGGTGATCAGGTATTTCTGAAAGTATCTCCAATGAAGGGAATAATGCGGTTTGGAAGGAAAGGAAAACTCAGTCCAAGATATGTTGGTCCATTCACTATCATTGAGAGAGTTGGCAGCGTTGCCTATAAGTTGGAGTTACCAGCATCGATGTCTAGAGTACATGACGTGTTTCATGTGTCCGTGTTGAGGAAGTATATTCCAAATCCATCTCATGTTCTCAGGCAGGAACCAGTTGAGTTGAAAGAAGATTTGAGTTATGAGGAAGTACCAGTTGAGATCTTGTGGCGAGAAGTGAAGAAGCTCAGAAATAAAGAAATACCATTAGTAAAGATATTATGGAGGAACCAACTAGTTGAAGAGGCTACTTGGGAAAGAGAGGATGAGATGATGGCTAAATATCCAGACCTCTTCAGGTAAGTAAATTTCGAGGACGAAATTTTTATAAGGTGGGGAGGATGTGATACCCGAGCTTCTCACTACTCATGTGTCAATATAATTTAATTTGTGTTATGTGCATTTTATAATTATGTGATAATAATGTGACAATTATGTGATAATTATTACTATATTTTATTTATCGTTATATTTTATTTGAGACATTCGTGATGAAAATTGTGACAATATGTGAATATATTGGTGCCTAAATATTTACGTGCATTAATTTGGATATATGAGTAAATTATTTTATGTGTACAAATATATTATTTCTTAATTACTAAGTATCACACATGTTCTCGTAATAATAATAGTGGTAAGAAAAGGTACACGTATGTGTATTAATTTGTAAATGTATTATATCTTAGCTATTAAGTATTGCACGTATATTGAGAATGGATAATAATAATAATAATAATAATAATAAGTTACGGTGCATACGTGGTTTAGTTGACAACGTATAAACTAGTTTGGTAAATAGGTAGTACACGTAGTTCATACGTTGATTTCAAAAAAAAAAAAAATAATAAAAATACTATTATTAGTAATAAGCTGCGGCGGTGGAAATTCATCTCCAAACCACTTCATCTATATATTGGGGTGAATACCCCCATCACAGAACCACGAAACCATTTGCAAGTAAAAAAGAAAAAAGAGAGAGAAAAGAAAGGGGAGAGAGAGAGAGAGAGAGAGAGAGAGGGGAAGAAAGAGAGAGAGAAGGGAGCGTGCCGGAACGTGCGTGCCGGGACGGGAGATAGGAGATTAGTTACAGTTCTTTGCGGGATTTATATTACTGTCGGAATCCAGGTAAGTAGAAGTCCAACTACAATGCATAAACATGTTGTTTGTGAATTAGTTGTAATTAATATATGATAATTATGTTATGGATTATTTGTAATTAGTTTAATTACGATGTGAATTATTTGAGATTAATTTGTTATACAAACGGTGGATTTATGTGATTTGGAGAAAGTAGGGTTCATATTCATCAATATTATTTGTAAATTATTTGTGATACTTTTGCGATACAAGTTATGGATCTATGTGACTGGGGTGAAGTTGTTATTCCAGAAGTGGATTTGTGTGAATTGAAGTTAAGTTGTTGCTTTATTTGTAATTAAATGTTAATATTAATGTCGTAAATGGTTTATGATGCATATTTAATTGCCCTGGTTGCATACAATGCATAATCATGGAAAGTATTTTCCCTAAAATTAATAAGATACTAATGGTGTGTGCGGCCACTATATATGCATCTCTGTCAGGGTTCGGAAAAATCGTTCCCGATATTTTTGTTAGGGGTTCGGAAAAATCGTCCCCACCACTTTGCCAGAGTTAGGAAAAATCGTTCTCGGCACTATTTTTCGGGGTTCGGAAAAATTGTCCCCATTGAGCTCTTTTGGGGTGCATATTATAAGTGTGTCGTGGGGATCCCGCAACGTGAACAATTTTCAAAATAAAAGATACCAATTAGAAGGACTAGGAAATAGGCGATAGAAAACTAAATGCATTTTCATGCACTGACATGCATGATTTTTACTTACTGAGATTTTTGTCTCACTAGTTTATGCATTGTAGGTGAGCATGTTGATGATTGAGTTTGCGATGTGATTGTGCAAGCTGTGGAGCTCCTACAGGGTTTTGAGCAGATGTACATAGATGACGACCTGTTGGGCTAGGCTGTGGGTTTATTTTGTTTCCGCTGATATTTTTGTTATGTAATATAATAAGTATTGTCACGAGTTTGTCTGGTTTGAAGTGGTATCAGAAACCAGTTACGTATGTTGAACTGGTGTGATGGTGTTGGTTATAAACGTATTATGTGGAAAAAAAAATTATATGCAGGTTTTTATAATAATAATGTTTATGTTAAATAGTATTTAAATTATAAGTTGTGTAAGGTGGGTCGTGTCAGGTGATGCTTGTATTAAATTTTTTGAGATTTGAAAATCAATTTAAATATATATTTTTTATTTTATTTTTATTTTTGAATTTTTTGTATGATATGTTTTTAATTTTATTTTAAATAAATGTGTAAGAAAATAATAATTTATACATGAAAAGATATGAGAGATGAGAGATAAAAAGAGATAAAATATTAATTGATGAGAGAAAATGCATGTAATGTGGTGTGTATAGGCGATAGGGAGTAATTTTTAAAAATGATTTATGTTGTGAAATGTTACTACTAGAAAAAGGAGCTTTCATGACATTGATATATGTAGTGAAAAGGTTTTTAATGATACATTTTATATAATAATTCATTTTTATAAAGTGTGGTCTATTCTCATGTAGTAATAGGTCATGAGCTTTTAATACATTTTTTATTGTCACTAGCTAACTTACCCGTGCGTTGCACAATATTAGATTCATCAATGTTATTGTTATTTAATTTAAAATTATAAATTCTTTAATTATATTTTTTTAATATAATTACTTAGAATTATAATTAGTAGGAACATTTTTTTTCTTGAATCCTAACATTTAGAATTTATATGAGTACTATATTTCTTGATCTTATTAATTTTTTATGTAACCGTTTATGAATTAAATAATTTGTATGCAACTGTTCAAAAATCTTATTATTTTATGTTTAATATATATATATATATATATATATATATATATATATATATATTAAATTATTTGTAATTATATTTTAATTTTTTTAAAAAAATATTGAGGCTTTATGATTAATTGCATGCATGGAATACTTTCAAATTAAATGATCACCTTTAGTGAGAACATAAGAGGAAAAAAATTCAAATTATTTAAAAAATATGAAAATCTAAAAAGACCATTAAAATACATTCATTATTAGTCAAAAATACTATAATGAGAATTCTAGTAACTCCTAATACATTTCCTCCAAAACAGTAAAATGATGATAAATAAGTGGATCATATAAAACCCTAAACTCTAAAACCCTAAATCCTAAAACCCTTAACCCCTAAAACCCTATATCCTAAAATCCTAAATCCTAAACTCTAAGACCCCAATCCTAATTCAACCTTAAAACAAACCTTAAACCCTAAACCCTAAAATCCTAGAAACTTACCCGTGCGTTGCACGATAATTAATTTTTACAATAATATTGTTATTTAAATTAAAATTATAAATTTTTTAATAATATTTTTTAATATAATCATTTAGAACTTGAATTAATATAAAACCTTTTCTTTTCTTCAATCGTAATATTTGAAATTTATATGAGTATTATATTTCTTAATCACTTTTATGTAACCGTTCATAAATTAATATAATACAAAATTTTTAAAATTTAAAATTAAGGACTCAAGACATGTTTTTTTTTCTGTAATTTGAAATTAAATAAGTGAATCATATAAAACCCTAAATCATAAACCCACCTAATACAGACATTAAACCCTAATCCTAAAACCCTATACAGAATTTATATTTTAAAATTTTAAATTCTTTAAAAAATTCATAACATACTTGTTTAATATAAAATTTTAAGATATATAATTTATATATGATATATATAACTTATATATCATAACATAACATACCCTTTAAAAGCTAATTTATATATCTTATAAATTTTAAGATATAAAATTTTCAACACGAATTATAAATTTTAAGCCATTGTATAACAATTATAAAATACAATTATTTAATAAATAAGTACAATGACAATAAATAAATGGCTTAAATAATTTTAATTAAAATCAATGGCTTAAACTAATACTCCTCAAGGTATATATTATACTTATATACTCCTCAATAATATACAAAAAAATCATTTTTAACATGGTGTTTGATATAAAAAAATTTCAACGTGGTGATAAAGAATATAATAAATAAAATAAAATTAAAGGTGTTGAATAATGTAAAAAATTCCAAATTTAGGCTAAAACTTCCAAGATTAATGATTATCTATATTGATGGTTAAGATTTGATCATAACAAATGAATGGTTGTGATGAAAAACAAAAGTGCTAAAATAGAAATGGGGAAATGGGCGGGAAATTAAATAGAGGTGCAATAAATGAAGCCCCTTTTATATATATAAAGATTATATATTAGTTTAGACTACACTTAATTAAACATTAATTTAATAATAATAATTGAAAAATAAATAGATTGATTAATTTGATATTAATAATTGAAAAATAAATAAATTGATTAAATCCAACAAGATTCGAACTCGGATGTGGGAAATTTCATGAACTTGTAACCAATCTATCTAGAAGTAAACTTGTTCATTCTTTTTCAAAGTATTTACATATTGCTGTTATTTTAATTTAAATTTAAATTTAATTGTCAAATATATTAATAATTTAATTAATTAAGATTAAAATTTCTTAATTATATTTAAGATTATTTATGATTATTATTATAAATTATATTCCTTTTACTACTAATAATAAAAATTAGTTCTATTATTTTTACATTTTTACGTTTACTACTATTTAAATTGTTTTTATTTTTTAAAATCAACATATAATATATATTAAAAAAAACTATAAGTTAGTTATGAATTTATTTTATTATTTATTCATTTTCTTTTATAATAATTTTTAATAAAAAATTTTATATTTATAATAGTAATATATACTTAATTAAATTATGTTATTATTGTTATTATTATTTAAATAGTTTTATTATTTAAATAGTTTTAATATTTATACGCTCAAGTTTCAATGCATATATAGTTCATTTAATTTTTTTGTTAATTTATCATTATTATTATTATTATTATATAATTTTGAATAAAATATATGTGTTTATTTTATCATATGAATTTTATATATATTTTATTTAAATTCTTTATATTTAAAATATATTATTATAAACATAAAAGTATTAGTAATTAGAATTATAGTTGTTATGACACTATGACTAATGTATTAATAAAGTTATATTAATACATTTATCAAATAATGTATTAATAGATATATAATAGTGTAGTTATAAGTGTTTGATAACTAACGTATTAATAGAATAGCTATAAAGACATTTTATGAAAAGTGTATCAAAATTAGTGTAGTATTAGGCCTTTTTTCTAGTAGTGATAGTAGTTGTTAAAGTATATTTTCTAAAATGACGATGAATTAAAGTATGATTTTAGAGTGTTATAATATGATTCATTATTGATATACTAGACTATAAATAAACATACTTTAGTATTGAGTTGACCCGTATCACAATTTTCGTCTCACAAAAACTCATCTCATAAGAGAGTGTCTAATTTTTAAAATGTCACGGCAATTCATACTCTCGAATACTCTGTACTCGAAAATATTTAGAATTAAGTAGTCCATAAAAAAAAGGTAAATTTATCCCTCGTCTATACTTAGAAAATTTTCACGATTTTATGTTTGCCGGCGAAGTAAAAGCATTTTATTCGGCTACCAAACACTTCATTGTGAAATTTAAAGAAGGATAACAGTATTTATTTTGGATATATTTAGTAAAAGAAAGAAAAATTAAATTAACATTAATTATATTTACAATTAGAATACATAAATTTTTTAGGGGTGTGAATAGTCACTTAAAATTTATATTTTATATACTATGAATTTTGAAAAATCAATTTTAAAAAAAATAAATAAATAAAAGAAAATACTTCCATGCATCTGGAACAATCTAATCTCATTTAATATAGTTCAACATAAAATTATAACTTTTCATCCATTAATTTTTATAAAAAAAAAATATTATGACTCATTTTCATCCATCTCATAGATTCACGTGAAATAGTAATTGTTGCCATTAGGGAGTGAAATATTATTAGTAAAATATTAGGCATATGATATGCACCGTTAAACTTAAGTCACTGCCTAATTAAATACTAATTAATCTAAGACAATTGATGATCTTTCAATTCATTGCTCTTCACCTATACATGTTATATATGATTGCTCAACCTTTTACCTAATTTTCAATATAATTTTTGCCCTTAGATTTAATTTTCGAAATGAGAATAATAATATAGGATAATAGTAATAATAATAAAGTTGATGCAAAGAAGTAGATTGATCAAGGAGAATAATTGAAAATTTTATGTACACATTATTCAATACCAAATATGAAATATGAGATAATATCTTCTCATTCGATCCATTACATTTAGGGCTGTAAAATTGATTGAGGGAGCTCGAATAATTCATACTCAAACTTAACTCAAATAGTTAGATCAACCATTAAAATTAATATGGAGGAGTAAATATCATATATATTAAGAGTTAGATCAACCATTAAAATTAAAATTAATTTAATTAGTGATTTTTTTTAGTAATAAAAAAATTAATCTTAATCCTTTAAGCTAATTTTTATTTAAGTTATTGAGCTACTAACTAATATACTATAGAAATACACTTAAGAAAACATAATTATAAAAAAATTAATAAACATATAAAAGTAAAGTTAAAAGATTAATTAATATTTGATCAAGAATGTAATCTGAGTTTAATTTATGATCGTCACGTGTATAAATATGCTAAGAATTATTTTGTGTTGTTAGGCCATCTCCAGCCGTTAACTCCATTTTGGATCACATTCACCCCTAAAATGCAGTCAACTCAATAAATCATCTCCATTAGTTGACTCCATTTTGCAGCACATTCATTTTATTAATAATATTTTTATTTATTTTTACATTTAATTTATTTTTCATTATTATTTTTATTTTTTAATACAAAAATAATATAATAAAAATATTAATATGCCTAAAATTAAAATAATATAATCATTAAAATTACGTTATAATTTATTTAAACATGAAATAAAGACAACAATTAAAATAAAAATGTATCATTTCAATTAAGGGTATGTTTTATAATATATTAATATTAATATTAATGTAATGTAAGTTTGTGTTTAGAATTTAAATATATATATATGTATATACACACACACAAGTACAGATTCCCGCGTAATACGCGGATGAATTATTATAACTAATAAAAAAATATAATTGAAGGTGGTATTTAATTTATAGATATACATACATGATTTAATAACAATAATAATAATAATAATAAATAAATAAATAAATAAAAGGTATTCCTAACGAATAAAAAAAATACTATTAAAGGTGGTATTTAATTTGAAGATATACATGAATAATAATAATAATAATAATAATAATAATAATAATAATGATAAGTTGGATATATTTATTTGATTATCTATTCCTAACCAATAAAAAAAATATGATTAAAGGTGGTATTTAATTTATAGATATATATGATTTAAAGATATACATGAATAATAATAATAATAAAATAAAATAAAAGAAGAAAGATTATATATGTATAATTAACCATGTCGCGACACCTCATACTTTTAAAAAGTTATTTATAGCAGCGTATTCGTAATTAGTACTCCCTCTGTCCAGTTCTAAGGTATCCATTTATTTTTTTGCACGTGGACAGTTTTAAGGTCTTTATTTGCTTTTTGCACATGTATTAAGGAGTATTATTATTTAGGTAAAGTGAGTAGTTGTATTAGAGGGAAGTGACGTGTCATATTGTGTATTTTTTTTACTAAATAGAAGAAATTTATACATTTGAAGCGGACACCAGGAATAGTGAAATTGATACCTTAGAAGCGAATGGGAGAGTATACATAAGATATATCTTATATATACTAATTACGAATACGCTGCTATAAATAACTTTTTAAAAGTATAAAGTGTCGCGACGTGGTTAATTATCTTATATTTTTTATTTTTTGTTTTAATATTATATCTATAATCTTTCTACTTTTAATTTTATTATTTTTATTATTAATTTATTATTATTATTATTCATGTATATCTTTAAATCATGTATATCTTTAAATTAAATACTACCTTTAATCATATTTTTTGATTAGTTAGGAATAGAGAATCAACAAAATATATCCAACTTATTATTATTATTATTATTATTATTATTATTATTATTATTATTATTATTATTATTATTATTATTATTATTATTATTATTATTATTCATGTATATATTCAAATTAAATACCACCTTTAATATATTTTTTTATTGGTTAGGAATACTAGCTACTTTTATTTTTATTTTTATTATTATCATTATTATTATTCATGCATATATTTAAATTATGTATATTTATAAATTAAATATCATCTTTAATTATATTTTTTGATTGGTTATAATAATTCATCCGCGTATTATGCGGGAATGTGTACTCGTATGTGTATATATATATTTATATATATATATATATATATATATATATATATATATATATATAATTTTAATTTTTAATATATTTTATTATTTAATTAAATATTTTTTAAAGTTATTTAAAAATTTAATTTTTTTTTCACAAATATATTAAAACTAACAATCATAATACTTTTTCGCTTATTTAATTTAATTATTATGAATAAGTAAAAAAAATTTAAAAAAGAATTTAAATTAACCAATTAAATATTCTATGTTATTTAAATTAATAATTTAAAAAAAAAGAAAAAAGAAAATTGTATGCACCAATTACTATAGCCCTTGGATTTGGTCTTACATGTAAAAATATGATGAGAATTATTTTGTGTGAATGTTGGATATAAAATAAAAATGAGATGAGTTTTGATTTTAAATCTTCAAAAAATTTTAATTATGATATGATATTAATTTATATATTTTATAAAAGATATAAACTTATAATTTAAAAAATATATATATATATATATATATATATATATATATATATATATATATATATATATATATATATATATATATATATATATATATATATATATATATATATATATATATATATTTTCTTTCATTTTCCTTCTGTCATATATGATCATGTGATTGAACGTTAATAATTAAATTGAGTGTGATCGACTCGAAATATAAATGTCACATGTGTTTCTGTTTATATACTAATAAATTATCCATGAAAGATTAATTATTAATACAATATTTAATTCTAATATTAGCAATAATTAAATTAATTGATTGATTATGAAAATAAAAATTATGCATTAATGATATATAAATGGTATATAATTTCTAAGAATCATTAATATTCTCAATCACAATCAAAGTAAATTGGCACAAAAAATAAAAATTAAAAATCAAATTAATAGATTAAAATAAAACTTAAAAATTACGCAGTAAATTGATTGATTATGAAAATCAAAATTATGCATTAATGTATAAATGATATATAATTCCTTTTCCATAGAAATTAAATATTAAATTATTCAATATAATTCAATATAGAAATTAAAACTCAAAATACATATTGATTAACCAAGGTAGAGAAATTTAAAAAAAATTGATTGAATAGTTACTTTATCATGAAGCTGAAGTATTAAGTTATAATAATAATTTTTTACTCAAAATACAAACTAATTTTTCGTGATTGATTGAATAATTTAACTTTTTATACAAATCGGTTAATTAATGTATTGTTGTGAACATGAAGTTCCCACATCGCTCGCACACGGGATTGTGTGTCTGCTTATAAGCAAGGCTTGAAGCCTTTGCTTGTGGATGCGTTTTAAACCCGTGAGGTCGTGAAGTACCAAATCGGACAATATCCACAAGCTGTTTATAACATGTATAAAAATTTAAATTCAAATCACTTTCTTGGTCGAGA
This sequence comes from Pogostemon cablin, assembly GCA_023678885.1. Lineage (NCBI taxonomy): Eukaryota > Viridiplantae > Streptophyta > Magnoliopsida > Lamiales > Lamiaceae > Pogostemon > Pogostemon cablin. Next base: position 40,655,133 of record CM042959.1, on the reverse strand, counting down.
ATTACTACTATAATAGATTATTGAATTGATCTATTATAAAACTCAAAATTTTATGATTCATGAATTGAACAAAAAGATAAATAGATAGACCTAGCAAAAGATATTAAAAATTAATTAAAATTAAAAAAAAGTAATGAAAGACATAAATTGCTATTATTAAAAAATTATAAATATTCACATTTTGAACTAACTTATCGAGGTGACTTTTGGGTTTTTCTTTTAATTTTTTGTACTGTTTCTCTAACTCTTTCTTGTCTACTTGGAACTTTTGCATTTTTAGTAGAAAAATCTTCCACACCTGCAACACATGGAGACGAAGCATATTAAAATAATTATTTTATTTAAAAATTATTAAAAACATAATAATAAGTAAAAAAAGTTACGTTAATGAAATTATATTACTACGTAAAGATTAAAAAAAATAAAAAAAATAAAAAAAATAATAAAAAAGGAAGAGAGGAATAGTGACTTGAGAGAGTCATACAAAGAAGGTGAGGGATGAGAAATGAGATGTGATATATATATATATATATATAAATTAAATATCATTAAATTATAATAAAATAAACCTTAAATCTAAATGGCAATTAATCTCTCCAAACCAGCAACTGTCATTACTCAACTTTCTAGTATTCTTTTTTTAAAAAGGTAAATCTATTCAACTATCTCTTGAAAAATCAATTTTTAATATGTAAATATATTTAAGAATACTTGAATCGATTATCTTCCTCTTGAAAAATCGATTCTTAAGAAGTAAAATAATTCAAGAATACTTGAATCAATTCTCTTTCTCTTGAATACTTGAATCGATTTTTTAAAGGTAGATAGAATCTCTACTTGATTCGTTCTATCGAAATAAATTTTTATATTTTCATAAATCAATTTTCTAGAGAAAGTTGAAGAAAACTCCAATTCCTCTTGGAGAAACGAATGAGAGAAACGAATGTGCATTTAGAAAGAATAACAAAAGAATTTTATTTATAGGTGGGGTGAGAGAGAATGATATATGGAATATTTTTTTCCTTTATATATATATGATTTAATATTATATTAATTAATTTATTGTATTAAAAGATTTAGTAATTAATTAATTATACCTAAATAAACAAATAAAATATTAAATATTTAATCATTATTAAAAATAAGAAGAGTGAGGCTTGCGTGCGCACGCCGTGTGCCTTTAGAATTTAGTATTATGGATAAGGGTATATTATTTTATTCTAAAGGGTATACACTTAAATTAATAATGGTACATCATTTTATTCTAAAGGGTATACAATTTTCATTATATTTTTTTATTTTTCTTCAGAAAATAAAGGGTACACATCTTTATACAAAAGGGTATACAATTTAACACAAAATTATAAAGGCACACGGAGTGTGCTTCCCTGTGCCCGGACGCACACAAGTTTTGCCTTGTAAAATAAAGGGTACACATCTTTATACTAAAGGGTATACAATTTAGCACAAAATTTTAAAGACACACAGAATGTGCTCCCATGTGCCCGGGCACACACAAGCTTTTGCCAAATAAGAATACATTATTTTTAAAAAAAATATTAAATAAGGAAATTAATTAAAAGTAAATAAGGAAAATATTAAAAAAAGTATTAAAAAATCCAAAAAATTGAAAAAATTACACTGTCACATTGGAGCGCTTTGGAGACGACACGTTAATAAGAAAAGTTTTTGCTATACTATACTTAAGATATACATTGGAGTGCTTTGAAAACGACACGTCAACAAGAAAAGTTTTTACTATACTATACTATACTTAAGATATATATATATATATATATATATATATATATATATATATATATATATATATATATATATAATTAAGAAGATTTATTTTATTTAGCTTTTAAAAAAACATGCTTATAGTAAGATTATGCTTCTCCTAAATAAAAATGATAGATAATTATTTTTTTGAATTTTAATATTTTAAATGAGTTATACATAATATTTTATTTAATTTTGAAATTTTTTTCTTTTAATATATATAATGTACGAATGTATACTTAATTATAAATATAATATTTAAAATAAAATTATATGTCCCGCATATTACGTAAGTTATATATATATATACTTCCTCTATCCCATATATTTTTATCTACTTTTTATTTTTGGCTGTCCCACGTATTTTTATTCATATCATTAATGATAAAAATACATACTCCCTCTGTTCTGTCCTTATAGTTACGTTTGTTTTTTGCACGTGGATTAATGAGTATAGTATTTCAATGTGTATTGAGGTGAGAGAAATAATATTTTAATGTAAAGTGAGTAGGTGTATTAGTGTGATGTGTGGGGTTATGGAGAGAGAAAAAAATAATTTGTATGGGTCCCATATGCTAAAAAAGAAAACGTAACAATTGGGGTGGGATGCCCAAAATGGTAATGCGTAACTATTAGGACAGAACGAAGGGAGTAATATTTTATTACATACATTTTACCATCCTAACAACTTTAATTATTTTTTTACAATTTATTCATCATTTCCAACAACTTTATTTACTTTTTATTTTTAAATTACTAATTTATCCATACTTTTTCTTACATTATGTATTAAAAAATAATACATCTTAATCTTTGTGCCCGTACAAATTGGTAAAAATACTCGGACGGAGGGAGTTTTTTTTTGGTTTAATATAATTAATAAATTAATGAAGCACATGAATGTCATAAAACGTTAATAAATTTAGAATTGATCTATTGTGCAACAAGTGCACCTTAAAAATATGATCCATATTTAGAAGCGGGTCATATATAACTCAAAATATCCAAATGGATTATTCTTTCCAGCGCGTTAGACGTCTCCCCTCCCCTCTCTTCTCTTTCTTCTCCCTCCCCCTCTCTTCTCTCTAGCGTGACTTCATGCCCACCCCTCCAATCTCACGTCGCAGATCTCCCGCGTGCCGCCTCCTCCGTCTCCTCATATCTACTTTATTTTCACGCCTCCATTCCTCTCAGATCTTAATCTCTATGCGTATGTTCCTCTCAAATCTTAATCTCTATGCGTATGTTCCTCTCAAATCTTAATCTCCACGTCTCCTTCGTCACCTCAAATCTCAAACTCTGCCCCATTCTCCGATGCGTTGTCTCGTTTATTCGTCTGTTCCTCTCAAATCTTAATCTCCACGCCGCCTCCGTCACCTCAAATTTCAAACTCTGCCCCACTCTCCGATGTGTTGTCTCATTTATTTGTCAAGTTAATTGAGGTATTGGAATTAGAGATTGGGGCTGGTTGGGTGAGGAATAGGAAATTGGAAAATTGGAATTATGTAGAATTGAGGATTGAAATTAGGGATTAAAGCTGATTGGGTATGGAATTGGGGATTCAGTGGTGGAGCGGTGGTGTGGAATGGCGGTTGATTGGGGCTTTGAAGCAATCAAACCGTAGCTCCTTAGGTGGAGGAATTGCTGGTTCATGTTCACTTGTTGGCCATGCAGTTGGAATTGGGAAGTAAAATTACAATAATGTATATTGTATAAATTTTAATTAATTAATGTATATGTAACAACAAATTTGTATTTATAAAATAATAAACACAAAAGAAATTACAAAGAAAATTCAAGATGGATTGAAGTTGAGAATTTCAGTAAACAACTTCTATTTATCCTCTGATTCATCTCTTGAGTTGATTTCTTGACTTCTTCAACTTTCGGAGCCGGATCTTCGGATGAAGCTTGTCCGAGCTCGGGGTTGACTTGAAACTTTAAAACGTTTATCCGGAGGCGTCGAGCCTTTGTTCGGATCAAACGTTGACTTGAAGATTTATTGTGAAGTACGACAATCAATTTGGTAGGGCGTTGACTTCACGGAGACATATGGATGAATTTGATATGAAGAACGCCGGATCAAAGAGGCTTAACACCTTGGTCTTTGATCGGAGGTTGTTCTTGACTTGAAGATGACTTGAAATTGATTTGAAGATCTTGAGTGTTCTTCGACTTGATCTTGATCTTGAACTTGAACTTGGTCTTGATCTTGACTTGAACTTCACTTGACCGGATCTTGATCTTGAATTGATTTTGATCTTGAATCTTCAGAGTTCTTCAGGTCTTCAAGATTTTCAGAGTGAATGGAATGAGGACTGAAGGTCCTTATTTATAGGTAGAGAAAATAACCACTTGAGAGATATTTTCTCCTTCAAAAGATATGTTGGGTTTTTCTCCTTTAATTAAGCCTGCTGGACTGGATATGAGCCTATTTAATTTAATTAAATCTGTAAGATTTTGACTTGGGCTTATTTAATTTAATTAGGCCTACTGGACTTGATTTGCTGGGCTTATTGACTTGAGTCGGGCCCACTTGACTTGAATTAAGCCCATATGACTTGAATTAAACCCATTTAACTTGGATTTTGGGCTCAAATAATTATATTAATTATTAATTATATATTCATTTATTTTAAGAATTAATTTATTTAAATTTCTTAATAAATAAATATTAAATTAATACTTAATATATTTTCTTTGCATTTATATTTATTAGGCAATAAAATTTAATTGCCTACAAATGCCCCCTTGCAATTTTGTTCACTGAAATTTATTCTTTGAAGTGGGCAAATTGCAACACTTCTGTATACTTCTTGGACCCTCTTCTTTTCACCTCTTAATTCATTTTATTTGGCCCATTAACTATAAATTTTGCTCAAAAGATTTTTCCCTTCCTGGCCACGAATTCCAATTTTAAGACGTTCCTCAAAGATTAGAGATATTCTTAAATTTTGATTTTATCAAAATAATTCAAAGGAATAACCTCAAATTTTGATGGAAATATTCGTCCATATATATGTCAAGAAGATAATCTCCAACTCTGCACATTTAATATCCAATCTTTAGAGTGGAACTTCAAATCTCATGCAATCTTTAATAAGGGAAATCCCAATATTTACTGAGAATTCTCAGTAGATTTCCAACAAATAAAACCATACTCCATATTGGTTTCCCTACTCCTATCTCAAACTTTACACAAGATGATAATCTCAGCAGGTGAATGAAATCTTGAACTCAACGTAGATACACCCAAATCAAATATTCAGCAATTTATCACAAGGGGAATTATCCAACAGATATTTCAACATAAATATTTTCTGGAGACGATAATCAATGAATCGTCTATTCTCAATAGAGATCCGAATCTCACAAGGCTTATCCATCGAGGAATTCAACACTATATAACAGGACTCGCCTTGGATTTCTCTTCCCAACACCGTACCATTCTACGATTTCTGATTCTCTATTTACTTTTTCTTTCTGCAGTTTTTTTTTCTTGCAAGGTTTTAGCACAATTACAACATCAACACTTGCGCGCAATAACCATCAACAGTGTAATATTCTTTCTCTTTTTTTTTTTACTTTTCTTTCCCTATATACAACTTTTTCCTTCATACTTACTACCTCTTATTTCCGCATGTACCTGTTCTCTTTTTTCCTTTACTTCTGCATAATCGGATTCTTTTCTTGTTTCTTTTATCTATTTTTTAACTGCTTTCACGTAATCACCATCAAGGTAAGCTTCGCCACTCGTGTTCTCATGTTTACTTCTGTATCTCTCCCATCTTTTTTTTGTTTTTCTTTCTTTCTTTCTACACGAAGAGAAGAGAAGACCTTGACATACACCGGGAGTCAAGACCAGTGACGTCGAGGTGGAGAGCGATCGACGGCGGACCACCCATGGTGGTTGCTTGTCGGGCTCACACCGTGAGGTAGAGAGCGGTCAACAGCGGGCTATCCATGGTAGCTGCTTGTTGGGCTCGCACCTCCGATGGAAGTGGGTGGAGAGGCGTTACAGACCTCCGAAGACTGATTTGAAGGCTGAAGTTAGACCCGTCGAGGTGGAGAGCGATCGACGGCGGATCACCCATGGTGGTTGCTTGTCGGGCTCGCATCGTGAGGTGGAGAGCATTCAACGGCGGACCACCCATGGTGGTTGCTTGTTGGGCTCACACCTCTGACGACGTTTTGGTGAGAGGTGACAGAAATCCGACCAAAGAGAAGATTTTAACATACTCGGGCAGTCGAACCAACGATGTCGAGGTAGAGAGCAGTCGATGGCGGATCACCCATGGTGGTTGCTTGTCGGGCTCATACCGCGAGGTGAAAAGCAGTCAATGGCGGACCATCCATGGTGGTTGCTCGTTGGGCTCACATCTCCGATGACGGTACTGGCCCTCTGATGGTGGACGTGGTGGCTTCCTGTTACTTAGAGGATGCGAGTACTGTCGATTCCCAGCGAGGGTGGTGGAGCTTCCGACTGATACAAAATAGACGAGCTAGGCGTGATTTTCATTTAGGATCAGCCTTCTTGCAACCTCGTGGTGCAGATCCAAAGGGTAGGTAGCGCGACGGAGGTCGAGACTTCTGATGGATGAGGCAGCATCGGCTGGTGGTGCATTGAGGAAGATCCGGGCACTTCAAATCACGTAGATGAGAAAATCAAAAAGAGAAGTTCCTCTTTTGTCATCACTCACGTCAATTACTTCCAGGTAGAGAGGGAGTACTCTATTTAGGAGAGAGAATTATGAAGGTGACATTAAGATCCGGACATTTAACATAGACATTAAGATCCTTCAAAAACATGATGAAACTATGAGGTTTAACTACAAAGTATGGATGAAAACTCCCTTGAAGAGCTTCAATGGTGATCTTCTTCATTTCCTTGCAATCTTCCTCTCTTCCTTGCTTCTTTTCTTCAATTTGATGAAGGTTTTGATGGTTGGATGATTGTAGATCCAAAGGATGGTGAATGGATGAAGATGAAGGTGAAAAATAGAGGAAATGGTATGTGAGGTGTGTGGGGAATGTGGAATTTCGGATCTCCTCTCAATTGTTGAATAAAGGGGTATTTATACCCCTTGGGAGGCTTCTAGAAGGATTCTGATTTTTTTTCCAGGAATTTACACAGCACGAGTCGTGCTCGGTAACACGGCCATAAGGTGGCCGTGTTGTGTCTTCTGATGTCGGCACACGTCCTCTGCTTACAGGGCCGTGTTGATGACACGGCTCGTGCTGCCAACACGACTCGTGTGACTGGACACGGCCTTAAGGTGCTCGTGTTGAACAAACTGGTGTCGCAGCACGGCCATCTCTTACAGGGCCGTGTTGGCTACACGGCCCGTGTTGGTGCTGGCTCCTGTTTTTCTTCACTGTTTTGGCTCGTTCTCCTTTGTTTCAACTCCGAATTGAGATCCGCTTTTTCCTACGTCTTCCTTATCATATCTAGCATCAAATAATTATAGGTTTAAGCTCATTCACACACATTTCCATAAAAACACAAAAATACAACCAAATAACACATAAAATACGGATAAAAATATACGAAAACACATATAAAAAGACACTAAAATCTAGGTGAAAATATCACTCATCACACCCCCAAACTTAAAGTGTTGTGCGTCCTCGCACAACGAAAATGATAAACCATGATGAGTGATTTTCACCTAGGAAAAGACTAAACGAACATAAGTAATAACACATCAATAGCAATAAGAATTACAAACTATGCTAAGGCATCCTACATCAATAAAATCATAACATGAGAAATTAACAAGTTCAATCAAAAAAGAATAAGGTGTAATATAGTCCCTTTTAGTCCAAGCCTTACATAGGTTATAAATTTCACTCAACACTCTTTAAAGTAGGTAAATCAACACTCATCAATTGATTGGCTTGACTCGCTATAAGCTTGCTCGTGGACTACATTCACAAACCGCCAAGGTTTCCATTAATGATCAAAAAGGTCTTTCATTAAGGATGTAATGATAGGCTCTTTGGTAAGGTAGGAAGAGTATGGATAATAGTGACTAACAAGTGTAAGTAATTGAAGAGATGATCAACTTCCTCAACTTCTCCACTTTTCTTTCTTCCTTTCTCAACTTTGGTAATCACAAGCGCTAATCATCAACTTTCCTTAGATTTTTAGCTTCTTTTAATGCATGCTTCCTTTCTTGGATTTTTAAGTACTTGAGCATATTATTGCTGCTTCTTTGCTCATTTTCTTGTCATGAGGTTGCATGTTCATTCTTGTTTGTGCTCTTTTCATCCTTTTTCTTGCTTGTTACCATTTTCTTTCTTTTCTTGCACAATTCTCATCAAACCTTTCTAAACCACATCTCCTCAATCACTCACACAAAAGGTATGTATGTAAGGCTCAATTGGGTAATTAAGGCTTGTAGTGTGCTAAATTCACAATAAAATAGCTTTAAGGCTCAAAGTGGTTGACTAGGGATGATGTTCAAGGTAGGGAAATATATGGTAATGACTATAAATGACAAGGATGGCCTATGATCATTTCACTAATCTCCACAAATCGGGCTCGTTCCTCTAGTCCTTGAGCAAGTTCTAGCTTATCAAACTCAATCGATCCACTCATGAAAGAAAAACCATGTATGCACGGTTGAGGCTCAAACACTCACAAGCTTGTGCTCGGACCTTAGAAAACTTATTACACCACATTCATCTCAAAATTGAACAAGTTAAGTAAAACATGTCACAATTCAAAAGCGTAGAGATTCTTAATCATAACTTGTCATCACTTACTACCACAACATATCACTACTCATGTTCAAAAATGACTCACAACCTCCCTAAACAAACCACCAAACATACCACGACAAAAATAAGAAAACACACAAAACATAAAATAAAGACTCAACAAACAAGAAACAAAACAAAAACACATAACATGCAAAAACAACAATCACCATCATTGAAAAATGAAGCACACATTCAAATCATCCATAACAATGTAAGCTCACAATCATCCCAACTTTTATTGAAAAGGAAATCCTAAATTACGAAAATAAACATCCCAAAAAACATAACACATAAAGTAGCATGGTAATCACAACAATCCAAATCAACATAAATTATGCTAAACACATAAAAGTGGTAGGGTGTAGAATGAACTCCCTCAATAAGCATTTGATAGTGGAAGTTGTTAGCTCCGAGCTCAATTCGTGCTTCCAATACCCTTCATACATGCTCAACAAAACCATTAGCTCAACACTTTCATTAAAAATATGGACTATCATGCACTTCAACATGACCAATCATACCAAAATCAAACCAATGCTCATGAGAAAATTTTAAAATTGAGTGAATTTTACAAGAAGACCTATCATCATCAATATCATCATATCAAGCACACTCAAGGGGTGAGTCACATCACACACTCTCCCCCCAAACTTAAATCGAACTTAGAAGTGAGAATTAAGTTTGCAAAAAGTGGTGGAACTTACCCTTGTAGTTTCCATTGATGATCTTCTTGTGAAGAAGTAAACGCATCCACACGACTCAAGCTATGTTCACCATGCACTTTCCCCCCAAACTTGACTCGATACAAGAGTCGAGAATTAAGTTTGCAACAAATGGTGACATTTTTACTCAAATCCATGAAGCTCTTCTCCTTTCTTCAATATTCTTTTTCTCACGAGCACAATCCACCTACAAGACCAAAATAAACAACAAAAAGCATCAAAATAACAAAAGAATGGGTTGCCTCCCATTTAGCGCTAAGTTTAACGTCTTCAAGCCGGACGGAATTTTACGATCATTGGACCAAAGGATGGTCCATCCCACTTTCTCCTCGCATCCTCACTTTGAACATTAGCTTGGCCTTCTTCTTGTCCACTAGCTCAACCTCTCCATTCTTGCTCACTAGCATCAAATCGTCATCAAGAAGTGATTCTAGTGGACTTCCTCTTTCTCCTTTGTCAAGCTTCCAATCGAGGTTCGGAGCTTTCTTTCTATCAACATCACAAGAAGACAAGTTAGCATTTGACAATTTCATATAATCATGAAGAAATGAATTTAAATTGTCAAAGAGAAGAGAATCATGATCATCGAAATCATCCGGAGGCTTTAAGTGAGACTTGGCTCATTTTTTCTTCTTACACATGAACGTGACACTCTTTCCTTTTGAGCTCAAGGATAACTCTTCTCTACCAACATCAATTCTTGCTCTTCCCGTAGCTAGAAATGGCCTTCCCAAAATGAGTGGAACTTTGGGGTCCGCCTTCACTTCCAAAATCATGAAGTCGACCGGGAAAGCTAGCCCCTTCACCTTTACCTCCACGTCTTCAACAATTCCTAGTGGCTTCACAACCTCACCATTGACAACTTCAAGACGGATAGTAGTAGGCTTTAGCTTTCCAATTGCAAGGTCTTTGAACGTGGCATGAGACATCACGTTAACGCTTGCCCCCAAGTCACACAATGCATCAAGGGTACCTTTCTTTTCAAAATCACAAGGAATTATGAACTTCCTCGGATCACCAACTTTTGTAGGCCCCCCTTTTTGCATTGATCCACTTGCTTCGGGTTGCTCTTCTTTTCTTTTTTTCTCATACTTTTTCTTGAGCTCTTTCACATACTCCTCAAACTCATTTTTCTTCTCCTCTTTTACAAACATTTGTGGATAGGGAATAGGGAATGGAGTGATCGGAATACCCCAATAATCACGTTTGTACTCCTCTTCTTTACCCTTTTCTTCAACTTTCTTTTCCTCTTGCACCCTTTTCCACTTAGGTATCCATTTAGGCTTTTGCTCTTCTTTCATTTCTTCAACAACCTTGCTTTCCACCAACCATTCTTCAACCTTTCTTTCCTCTTCCGTTTCAATAAATAAACATTGAGCTTTCGGATTAACCTCGGTTGTGGCTGGAAACTTTTCTTTTTGTTGAGCACTCAATGAACTTGCCATTTGTCCAACATTATATTCCAAAGCTTTGCATCTTCTATCACTATTTTCCTCAATAGCTTTTAATCTTCTTTCATTATTTTCCTCAAAAGTTTTGAATCTTCTTTCATTATCTTCATCTCTAGCTTTGTTTGAGGCAATCATTTGTTCAAGTAGCTCATCAATAGATGCTCTCTCCTCATTGTTTTGTGCCTTATCCCCCGGTTGATATCCCGGAGGATAAGCAACCGCATTGCTCGGGTTTGAGTAGGAGAAGTTGCTTTGCCTTTGTTGTTGTGGGTATGAGCTTCCGCTACTTTGACCATTGAAACCCCCTTGCCTTGGTGAATAGTTTCCTTGACTTTGGTTGAAATTACCTTGGTAATTGTTTTGGAAATTCCCTTGGTAGTTTCTTCCTTGCATGTACGACACATCCTCAACACGTGGCATAGAGTTGGCCCAATGTTCACCATTCACAACATTCGGAGGTAGCACACCTTGCTCTACTTGTAGCCCCTCAACCATATTCGCTCCTTGATTGTTCATACTTTGATTCAAGCTTATTTGCTTCATGACCTCCGCCACTATCTTTTCCATGCTTAGCATACTTGGTTCAACACTTACACTCTTCACATTATATTGTTGCCCTTGATCAAAACTTTCAAATCCATAGCATCCACTTACCCTCTCCGATGGCCATTGGTACACATTTGTAGCAATCTCTTCAAAAAATTTTATGGACCTTTCCGGAGTCACTCCAAGTACGGATCCACCCGCCGAAGCATCAACAAGCACTCTTTGCCCATTCACAAGTCCTTGATAGAAAAATCCAACTTGTTGATTCTCCGAGAAACCATGTTGTGGACACTTACGTAGCATATCCTTAAACCTTTCCCACGCTTCATAAAAACTCTCTTGAGGCATTTGCTTGAATTGAGTGATCAAGCTCTTCATTTGAAGCGTCTTGGAGGTGGGAAGTATTTGTTCAAAAACAATTGTGCTAGCTCGTCCCAAGTATTGCACGTACCGGGAGTAATGGTAGATAACCATGTTCTTGCTCTATCCTTTAAAGAAAATGGGAATAACCTCATCTTGATGCAATCTTCACTCACCCCATTCATCTTCACGGTGTTGGCAATCTCCACAAATTGGGCTAGATGAGCATTAGGATCTTCATTCGGGGTTCCACTAAATTGTTGCTCTCTCACCAATGAAATCAAGCCCATTTTAAATTCAAAGTTGTTGGCATGAATTGGTGGTCCCATCATTTGTGGCATTGTCCTCGGCATGAAGAAATCCCGGATCACCCTTTGATCATTTTGTATTCCATGTTGCACCGGAGGTGGTGGTGGTGGCACATAAGCTTGTTGTGGAGGAGCATAAGCTTGTTGAAAGCCTTGTTGCCTTATAACTTGTTGCACCATTTGTTGAAGAAAAGCTTGGTTGTTCATAGCTCCATGATTTTGATAGGCTTGTTGAGGAGGATTCTCATTGAATTGATATGCGTTGTCTTGCACGTTCATATTGTGTCGTCCTTCCCCATCATGCTCTATCTCCACACGATTATCTTCTTGAAAATTCTCCATTGAATTACTATTTTTGATTTTGTTCTCCCTTCTCCTTCTCCTCAAAGTGTTTTCAAGCTCTAGATCAATTGGTTCGACTTGCTTCCCTTTTGACCTCGTTTGCATACACCTTCAAGATAAGAGAAATTAGAACAAATTTTCACAAAGCAAATACAAGTAAACAAATAAAATAAAAAAGTGTCTCTATTAAGATTACTCAAAACGATCCTTCTTCAAGCTACTAGCAACCGTTACCTCCCCGGCAACGGCGCCATTTGATTAGTCATACTTTAGTGGGTAATGACCAATTCAAGAAATTATTGAACCCAAGGGAGGTAGGCACTAGTGCTTAAGCGATCTCACGTTTGTTGTAATTTTATAGAGACGAATCATCAATAGGATTGTTTGCAAATAATTAAATGACAAGTGATCAAAGCGAGTAATGATCAATCAACAAGATGGATGGATGAAAAGTGGTTTACCAAATTGATTAAAAGTGAGATTAACAACAATTAAGAAGTGGAAATTCTAGGAATTATGTATCAAATTCATATGTATCATGGATTGTAGACTAAGGGCCAACACTAAGATCACCTAAACTCCCTCTCGAGATGGATAGGATATGAATATCAAATAGCTCAATGGATTGGTTCTCACTTAAACAATTCCAACTAGGTACTAAGCTTAAATGAGAGTCCCTTCACACAATTAATCAATCTCTCGATCAAACCAATCACATGTCCTACTGATTAGAGCTATTTTCACCTATATTTTAGTGTCTTTTTATATGTGTTTTCGTATTATTTTATCCGTATTTTATATGTTATTTGGTTGTGTTTTGTATTTTTATTGAAATGTGTGTGAATGAGCTTAAACTTAAGATTTTCACTTTTTATTTGATGCTAAACATGATAAGGAAGATGTAGGAAAAAGCGGATCTCAATTCGGAGTTGAAACGAGGGAGAACGAGCCAAAACGGTGAAAGAGGAAACAAGGCAGCACCACACGGGCCGTGTACAGCGCACGGCCCTGTCATAATGGCCGTGCGGTAACACCCGAAATGCCAACTCGGCCACGCCTGTGGCCGAGTTTAGAAACACGGCCCGTGCACCGCGCACGGGTCTGTCGAGAAAGCCGTGCGCGAACGTCAGAAAGCACAACACGGCCACCCCTGTGGCCGTGTGCTGCGCACGAGTCGTGCGCTGTGTTAGAACACGGGTCGTGCGGCGGAGCTCGAGCCGTGTTGGTGCAAAAACGCAGGAAAGTGCTGGAATCTTCTAGAAGGCCCACATGGGGTATAAATAGACCCCATTTCAACATTTTATAGATCAGAATCCGAAATCCTATCATCTACACACACCTCACACACCATTTCTTCCATTTTCCACCATCATCTTCATCCATCTTCATCCATCTTCATCCACCCATCATATCTTCCATTTTTGGTGCTAAAGGCTTCAAATCAAGAGATAGAGGTGGAGATCAAGAAGAATAGAAGATTCTCTTCAAGAAATTGATAGGGAAGAATCCATTCATTTTGTATTTCTTTAGATCTTAGACTATGGGTAATTGTAATGAATCATTTAATTGTTTTGTTATTTTTACTATGATAGGCTAATCCCTCTAGTGGGATTAGGAACATGAAGAGCATATTAGATTTATATTATCATGTGGATTAAATTGATTTTTGATTTAATTGATGTTGATTTCTATTCATGGAGTTTAATTGTCTTGATGTTGTGATGGCATGGTTTGTTATTCATGAATATTTATTGGTTTAATGGATTGTTGATCAATGGATTATATGTGATAATTAAATGCTATCATGATGTTCATGCATGTATTGCTTGGAGTGAGACGGAAACGACCCTCTATGGTATTAGGAAGGCATGAATAGACATTGAGTTTGGGTTTGACCGAAAGGATATTTGAATTCAATGAGGGGAACCAATCCATTCGTTGGCCTTAGTACACAAAAAAGGAGAGTTTAATCTAACTAGTACCTAGATGGAAGGGGTTAATGTTGGGCTTTGATCTTAAGTGCTTTTGGGAGTCTAAAATGGATCAACATCCTTTGTAACCCGAAAGGGAGCTTAGGATACAATCGTGATCACCCTTAGTCTACAACAATTGAGTTGAATTCCGTGTGCATGATAATATGAATCGAGTGTGCTTGGATGTTTCTAATCCCATGATTTTCCATACTTGAACTTTAGCACCCATTATCTTTACTTGTCATTTATCTTATTTGCTATCTTATTTACTTGTTACTTGTTTTAGTTGTTAATCAATCTCAAAACCCCCGATCATCTTTACAAAAACAACAATGAACATGAGCTCACGTATTTTGCTAGTACGAATATAACTCCTTATTGGATTGATAATTTTTCTTGGAATATACTACTACAACGATCGAGTATTCTTGCTCGTGAGTGCTACTAAATAGGCAAACAAGAAAATGGCGCCGTTGCCAAAGGGGAGTTTGACGGACTAGTCGAGTACTGTGTTATTGTTTTAGTTGTTCTTGATAAGGATTTTTTTATTTTATTTTATTTACTATTGTTGTTTGTGGTCTCACTCTTGGCCTTTTCGTAGGTGTTTTATGATCACAAGATCAAAGGGAAATCAATCGATCATTCCTTTGAATTTGGAGATTGAAAGGACCGCACGACAAAGGAAACGAGAGAGGCGTAAAGCTAGAAAAGAAAAAAATATGGAGAATCAACGGGGAGACAATGTTAATTATGACCCACCCCAAGATCCTTTACAAGATCAAAGGGGGGTACAAGAAAGAGTGCAAGAGAATCAAGCGGAGATAATGAGGAATTTCTTTACTCAAAATCAAGAGTATATGCAATTGCTTGCCAATCAAGAAGCTCAAAGGATATTTCAACAACAAGAGTTGCCAAGGCCTAGAGCAATTCGGGATTACTTCCAACCGAGGGCCGTGCACAATATGGTTCCTCCGATTCAAGCCAATGATTATGAAATCAAGACCGGATTGATCAACATGGTTAAAGCAAATCAGTTTGGGGGAGGTCCTCTTGAAGATCCGAACACTCATCTATCTACCTTCTTGGAGGTTGCAAATACAGTCAAGATGAAGGGAGTGTCGGAGGATGCTATTTGAATGAGGTTGTTCTCTTTTTCTTTAAGAGACAAGGCTAAAGCATGGTACAATACAATTTCTTTGGGAAGTTGTAATACATGGGAAGATCTTGAGCAAAAGTTCCTAAACAAGTATTTCCCTCCTTCAAAGACGTTCCAATTGAAAAGCCTTATCACTCAATTTAGGCAACTTCCGGATGAAAATTTTTATGAAGCATGGGAACGCTACAAAGAGATGCTCCGAAAGTGTCCTCAACACGATTTTCATGAGAATCAACAAGTGGCTTTCTTTTACCAAGGGTTGAATCAAAAAAATCGGATGCATGTAGATGCCTCATCCGGAGGGTCTATATTTGGAGTGGATGCTATGAAAGCCATGGATATTTTTGAAGACATTGCGATGAATGCTTATCAATGGCCTTCCGAGCGAGTAATGGGAGGTTATGCCTTTGGAAAAGTAGCTCAAGTGGAGAGTGTGAACAAAGTGAAGAGTGATATGTTCCAAAGTGAGGGAATGAAAGAATTCAATGAGAACATTCAAGCTTTAACAAAACAATTGAATTTGATCACTCAAGAAGTAACTCAAGGGGGAAGCACAAGTGCTATTGTGAATGATGAGAGCCATGTTATGTAAAGTATAGAGGATGTTGCCTACTTAGATAGGAGAAATTACCAAGGAAATTTTCAACGTCAAGGGAATTTCCAAGGTAATTATCCTTCTAATCAAGGTAATTTTCAAGGAGGATATCAAGGACAAGCTCGGGGAAGCAATTTCAATCAATCAAGTGGAAATTATCAAGCTCCGAGGAAGCATGAAAATCTTTCTTACTCTAATCCTCAAGCCACCATGTCATATCCTCCGGGATTCGATCCGAGTGCTAAACCACCAAATGGAGAGGGGAAAGCATCGGTGGAAGAGACATTGCTAACATTCATGAAAAAGATGGAGGCTAGAATGGAGGAAAATGAGAAGAAATTCGACAATAGGATGAGAGCTTTTGAGTATCAAATGGGTCAAATTGCTTCTTCCGTGGGATCTCAACACCAACAAGGAAAGTTTCCATCTACCACGGTAACTAATCCTAAAGAAGATTGCAAAGCTATCACTCTTAGAAGTGGAAAAGAGTATGAGGAACCTCCTATACCTAAAGAAGATAGTATTGTCATTGAAAAGGAAGTGGAAAGCAAGGTGGAAGAAGGGTTGGTGCAAGAAGAGATTGAAATGGAGGAAGTAAGTAAGAGAAAAGAAATTGTTGAGCAAAAGAAAGATGAAGAAAAGATAGAGAGAATTCCAAAGTGGAAAAAGGCAAAGGAGTTAAGGGAAAAGGAAGTTGAAGTTGAAAGAGATAGTTGGGGAATACCCAAGACTCAAGTACCGGTTCCTTTTCCTCAAAGGTTCTTGAAGAAGGGTTTGGATGAGAGATTCAAAAAGTTTCTTGAAATCTTCAAGAAGATTCAAATCAATATCCCTTTCGCCGATGCTTTGGATCAAATGCCTCATTATGCTCGTTTCTTGAAGGACATCATGGGAAAGAAAAGAAGTCTTGTGGACAATGAAACGGTTAATCTAACCGAAGAGTGTAGTGCCATTCTACAACGGAAACTTCCACAAAAATTGAAGGATCCGGGTAGTTTCATTATACCATGTGAAATTGGAAAGAACAAGAAGAACAAGGCTCTTTGTGACCTCGGTGCAAGCATTAATCTAATGCCTCTCTCCATATTCAAGAAGCTTGGATTAGGTGAAGTAAAACCAACTTCCATCACACTTCAATTGGCGGATCGATCTATGATACATCCAAAAGGAGTAGTTGAAGATGTGTTGGTGAAAGTTGATAAGTTCGTCTTTCCGGTGGATTTTGTTGTTCTAGATATGGAGGAGGATGAAAATGTGCCATTGATTTTTGGGAGACCGTTTCTTGCTACCGGGAGAGCTCTTATTGATGTCTACAAAGGAGAATTGAAGTTGAGGGTTAATGATGAGGAAGTGGTATTCTCTCTACACAAGGCTATGCAATATCCAATGAATGATGAAGAATGTAAAAGTGTGGAGGTTGTAAAGGGAAGTGTCGAGGAGAGTTGGCCTTCCATTGTAACCAAGGATCCACTTGAACTTTGCTTGAGCAATTCTCTATCTCATTCTAATATTTCTACTACTTCTCTTGATTTGAATGAAGAATTGATTAATTGTTTGCTTGATCTAGGTGATTGTAGTGAAGCTCAAGAGGTTGCAGCCGCCATCTTAAAGGGAAATGACAAGTTCTTACCACTTAGAGATCCACTCGAGCAAGAAGAGAAAAAGAAAAAGAAGTTGGAGTTGAAGCCTCTACCCGATCATCTTACTTATGCCTACCTTGGTGAAAATGAGACATATCCGATAATTGTATCATCATCTCTAACTTCTAGTCAACTTGATAAATTGCTTAATGTCCTTAAAGAGCATAAGTCGGCTATTGGTTGGTGTATTGATGATTTGAAGGGAATTAGTCCAACAATTTGCATGCATAAGATAAGACTTGAGGTTGAAGGGAAAGCTTGTGTTCAAAACCAAAGAAGACTTAATCCTATCATGCAAGAAGTGGTAAAAAAAGAGGTTCTTAAGTGGTTAGATTCGGATATGATCTTTCCTATTAGTGATAGCCCTTATGTGAGCCCGTTGCATGTAGTATCTAAAAAAGGGGGTATGACTATAGTGAAGACCGAGAAAGATGAGACCATAGCCACTAGGACGGTGACGGGGTGGCGTGTGTGTGTTGATTATAGGAAGCTTAATGAAAACACACGTAAAGATCACTTCCCCTTACCTTTCTTAGATCAAATGTTGGATAGGTTGGCCGGGTATGAGTTTTATTGCTTTCTTGATGGGTATTCCGGGTATAACCAAATTCTCATAGCACCCGAAGACCAAGAAAAGACCGCTTTCACTTGTCCTTATGGAATATTTGCTTTTCGAAGATTGCCATTTGGACTTTGCAATGCACCGGCCACCTTTCAAAGGTGTATGATGGCAATCTTTGAAGGATTAATTGAGAATATAATGGAAGTGTTCATGGATGACTTTTCGGTGTTTGGTTCTTCTTTTGATAATTGTTTGTCTAACCTTGCTATTGTTTTGAAGCGATGTCAAGACACTAATTTAGTGTTGAATTGGGAGAAGTGCCATTTCATGGTAAATGATGGCATTGTACTTGGACATCACATCTCTTCAAAGGGATTGCAAGTTGACCGAGCCAAAGTTGTTGCTATAGAGAAGCTTCTACCGCCAACAAATGAGAAGGGAGTACGATCGTTCCTTGGTCATGCCGGGTTCTATCGTAGATTCATCAAGGATTTTTCTTCATTTTCTAAACCTCTATCTCATCTCCTTGAAAAAGATGTACCATTTAAGTTTGATGATTATTGTTTAAATGCTTTTCAGGTGCTAAAGGAAGCTTTGATTTCATCACCCATCTTGATCACCCCCGATTGGAAGGAGCCATTTATATTGATGTGTGATGCAAGTGACGTAGCTCTTGGAGTGGTTTTGGGGCAACTAAGAGAAAAAAAATTCCGAGCTATTTACTATGCAAGCAAGACATTTGATGCGGCTTAAAGGAACTACACTACTACCGAAAAAGAGTTCTTGGCGGTAGTATACGCATTTGATAAGTTTCGTCCTTATTTGGTAGGAACGAAAACCATTGTATACACCGACCATGCCGCTATCAAGTATCTCATGGCAAAGAAGGATGCAAAGCTAAGGGTGATAAGATGGGTACTACTTCTTCAAGAATTTGATATTGAAGTGAGAGATAAGAAGGGCACAGAGAATGTGATAGCCGACCATCTTTCAAGGTTAGAGTCGATGGAGCATTGTGAAAGTACTTATGAGTTAATCAAGGAGGTTTTTCCCGATGAAGAAATCTTGGAGTGTGATTGCTATCAAATTGAGGCTTTAGTGGAGGAAGAAGGAAGTCCGTGGTATGCGGACTATGTGAATTACTTGGCTAGTGGAAGGAGACCTTATGAGCTTAATAAGTATCAATCCAAGAAGTTCTTTCATGATGTTAAAAGTTACTTGTGGGATGATCCATTCTTATACAAGATGTGTAATGATTCTCTTGTGCGAAGATGTGTGCCCGAGGAAGAATGGAATAGTGTGTTGGAGTTTTGCCACTCTTCACCTAGTGGAGGCCATTTTGGAGCTCAAAAGACCGCTGCAAAAGTCTTACAATCGGGGTTGTATTGGCCATTTTTGTTCAAGAGTTGTAAGAAATTTGTAGAGGGTTGTGATCGATGTCAAAGGATGGGAGGAATCTCCAAGTGGGATGAGATGCCCCTTAAGAGCTTTCAAGAAGTGGAGATATTTGATGTGTGGGGCATCGATTTCATGGGACCATTTCCTCAATCTAATGGATTCCTATACATCCTATTGGCGGTTGACTATGTATCGAAATGGGTTGAGGTCATACCTTCAAGAACAAGTGATGCTAGAGTTGTCATGGGGTTTTTAAAGAAGCACATCTTCACAAGATTTGGAGTACCTAGAGTGTTGGTAAGTGATGGGGGTAGTCACTTCATAAATAAGCTAATGGAGAACATTCTCAAAACTTATGGAGTGAAACATCGAGTGTCTACTCCGTATCACCCTCAAACGAATGGTCAAGCTAAAATTTCTAATCGACAAATCAAACAAGTCTTGGAGAAAACAGTGAGTGTGAGTAGAAATGATTGGTCAAATAAACTTGATGATGCATTGTGGGCCTTTCGAACCGCATTCAAGACCACTCTTGGTATGTCTCCTTTTCAAATTGTCTATGGCAAGTCTTGCCATCTTCCCGTGGAGTTAGAGCATAAAGCTTATTGGGCCATTAAGAAGTTGAATTTTGACATGAAAACTTCGAAGAAGGTAAGATTCTTACAATTGAATGAGCTTGAGGAATTTAGAGAAAATGCTTATGAAAACTCAAGGATTTTTAAGGAGAAAACCAAGAGGTGGCATGATGCTCATTTGAGGAAGAAGAGCTTTGAAAAGGGTGAGAAGGTGTTGGTATTCAATTCTCGACTAAGACTTTTCCCGGGCAAGTTGAAGTCCAAATGGAGAGGTCCCTATGTGGTAAAGGAAGTACTTAATGGGGGAGCTCTAAAGGTTATAGATGAGAACGGGGGAGAGTTCTTGGTAAATGGTCATCGTGTGAAGCACTATGTGGATCCATCACAAAGGGAGACCCTCTTTGTGGATACTTTATGTGAAAGATGAGCAAAACATTCATCTAGCTTGAAGACGTTAAACTTAGCGCTCGATGGGAGGCACCCCATCACTATCTTTATTGCTTTATTTTTGTTGTTTTGCATTTTGGACTTGTAGGTTGATTGTGCTCATGGAGAAAAAATGCACATTGAAGAAAAGAGAAATGCTTCATGGATTCAAGTTGACATGTTCCACAACTTGTTGCAAACTTAATTCGTGACTCTTGTCTCGAGTTAAGTTTGGGGGGTGCTAGTGCGTGGTGGACATAGCTTGAGTCGTGTGGATGCGGTTACTTCTCAACAAGAAGATCACCAAAGGAAACTACAAGGGTAAGTCTCACCACTTTTTGCAAACTTAAGTCTCAACTCTTGTTTCGATTTAAGTTTGGGGGGAGAGTGTGTGGTGTGACTCACCACTTGAGTATGATTCTTGTGAAAATTGGGTCAATTTTAAAATTTTAAAATTTTTCTCATGAGTTTGGGTTGATTTTGGCATGATTAGTGGTGTTGAAGTGCATGATAGTCCATATTTATAATGAAATTGTTGAATTAATGGTGTTGTTGAGTGTTTGAGCATGAATGAGAGGTATTGGAAGCATGATGGAGCTTGAAGCTAACGATTTCCTTACCAAATACCTATTGAGGGAGTACTCTACACCTTATCATTTTATTACTTAAAATGAATTGATTTTGATTTGGATTGTTGTGACTAGCATGCTACTTCATTTGTTATGTTTATGGGAGGTTTACTTTCGTATATTAGGATTTCCTTTTAAATAAAGGTTGGGATGAATGTGTGCTTAATTTTCTTATGGATGATGGTATTTTGTGTTTTTGCATGTTTTGTGTTTGTTGTGTCGTCTTGTTTGTTGAGTCCTTATTTGTATGTTGTGTGTATTTTCATTTTTGTCTTGGGATATTTGGTGGTTTGTTTAGGGATGTCGTGAGTCATTTTTGAACGTGAGTGATGATATGTTGTGGTGATAAGTGATGACAAATTATGATTAAGAATCTCTACACTTTCAAATTGTGACATGTTTTACTTAACTTGTTCAATTGTGAGATGAATGTGGTGTAATAAGTTCCTTAAGGTCCGAGCACAAGCTTGTGAGCATTTGAGCCTCAACCATGCATACATGGTATTTCTTCATGAGTGGATCGGTTGTGTTTGATAAGTTAGAACTTGCTCAAGGACTATAGGAACGAGCCCGATTAGTGGAGATTGGTGAAATGATCTAAGGCCATCCTTGTTATTATAGTCATTGCCATATATGTTCCCTACCATGAACATCATCCTTAGTCAACCATTTTGAGCCTATAAGCCTATTCCTTGTGAATTTAGCACATTACAAGCCTTAATTACCCATTCAAGCTTATATATACCTTTGTGTGGGTGATTAAGGAGATGGTAGCTAGAAAGGATTGATTGATTAGCAAAAGAAGAAAAGGGAATGGTAAACAAGCAAGAAAAAGGATGAAAAGAGCAAAAGTAAGAAATGGACATGCAACCTCAAAGCAAGAGAAAGAGTAAAACAACATCAAAATACTCAAGTAAACAAAATTCAAAGATAGGAAGCATGCATCAAAAGAAGCTCGATCCTAGGAAAGTTAATGAATAGTGCTTGAGATTGTAAAGATAAGCAAGGAAGAAAAGAAAGTGAAGAAGTTGAGGAAATTGGCCATCTCTTTGATTACTTACACATGATTAGTCACTCTTATCCATATACTTCCTACCCTACCAAAGAGCCTATCATTACATCCTAATTAAAGACCTTTTTGATCATTAATTGAAACTTTGGTGGTTTGTGAATATAGTCCGCGAATAAGCTTATAGCGAGTCGAGCCAATCGATTAATGAGTGTGATTTATCCGAGTTCAAAAGAGTGTTGAGAGACATCGATATACATTGTGAGGCTTGGACTAAAAGGGACTATATTACACTATTACTCTCTTTTGATTGAACTTATTAATTTCTCATGTCATGATTTTAATATTGTAGGATGACTTAGCATAGTTTGTAGTTATTATTGCTAACGATATGTTATTGCTTATGTTCATTTAGTATTTTTCTAGGTGAAAATTTCTCTTTTCGGTTTGTCATTTTCGTTGCTCGGGGACGAGCAACACCTTAAGTTTGGGGGGTTGATTAGAGCTATTTTCACCTATATTTTAGTGTCTTTTTATATGTGTTTTCGTATTATTTTATCCGTATTTTATATGTTATTTGGTTGTGTTTTGTATTTTTATTGAAATGTGTGTGAATGAGCTTAAACTTAAGATTTTCACTTTTTATTTGATGCTAAACATGATAAGAAAGATGTAGGAAAAAACGGATCTCAATTCGGAGTTGAAACGAGGGAGAACGAGCCAAAACGGTGAAAGAGGAAACAAGGCAGCACCGCACGGGCCGTGTACAGCGCACGGCCCTGTCATAATGGCCGTGCGGTAACACCCGAAATGCCAACTCGGCCACGCCTGTGGCCGAGTGCAGAACACGCCCCGTGCCGAGTTCAGAAACACGGCCCGTGCACCGCGCACGGGCCTGTCGAGAAAGCCGTGCGCGAACGTCAGAAAGCACAACACGGCCACCCCTGTGGCCGTGTACTGCGCACGAGTCGTGCGCTGTGTTAGAACACGGGTCGTGCGGCGGAGCTCGAGCCGTGTTGGTGCAAAAACACAGGAAAGTGCTGGAATCTTCTAGAAGGCCCACATGGGGTATAAATAGACCCCATTTCAACATTTTATAGATCAGAATCCGAAATCCTATCATCTACACACACTCACACACCATTTCTTCCATTTTCCACCATCATCTTCATCCATCTTCATCCACCCATCATATCTTCCATTTTTGGTGCTAAAGGCTTCAAATCAAGAGCTAGAGGTGGAGATCAAGAAGAATAGAAGATTATCTTCAAGAAATTGATAGGGAAGAATCCATTCATTTTTTATTTCTTTAGATCTTAGACTATGGGTAATTGTAATGAATTATTTAATTGTTTTGTTATTTTTACTATGATAGGCTAATCCCTCTAGTGGGATTAGGAACATGAAGAGCATATTAGATTTATATTATCATGTGGATTAAATTGGTTTTTGATTTAATTGATGTTGATTTCTATTCATGGAGTTTAATTGTCTTGATGTTGTGATGGCATGGTTTGTTATTCATGAATATTTATTGGTTTAATGGATTGTTGATCAATGGATTATTTGTGATAATTAAATGCTATCATGATGTTCATGTATGTATTGCTTGGAGTGAGACGGAAACGATCCTCTATAGTATTAGGAAGGCATGAATAGACATTGAGTTTGGGTTTGACCGAAAGGATATTTGAATTCAATGAGGGGAACCAATCCATTCGTTGGCCTTAGTACACAAAAAGGGAGAGTTTAATCTAACTAGTACCTAGATGGAAGGGGTTAATGTTGGGCTTTGATCTTAAGTGCTTTTGGGAGTCTAAAATGGATCAACAACCTTTGTAACCCGAAAGGGAGCTTAGGATACAATCGTGATCACCCTTAGTCTACATCAATTGAGTTGAATTCCGTGTGCATGATAATATGAATCGAGTGTGCTTGGATGTTTCTAATCCCATGATTTTCCATACTTGAACTTTAGCACCCATTATCTTTACTTGTCATTTATCTTATTTGCTATCTTATTTACTTGTTACTTGTTTTAGTTGTTAATCAATCTCAAAACCCCCGATCATCTTTACAAAAACAACAATGAACATGAGCTCACGTATTTTGCTAGTACGAATATAACTCCTTATTGGATTGATAATTTTTCTTGGAATATACTACTACAACGATCGAGTATTCTTGCTCGTGAGTGCTACAAAATAGGCAAACACCTACCAAAGGGTTCTAAACTATGAAGGACTTCTCAATCTCTTCACAATCTATAATGCACATGAAGTGTTTGATGAAATGATTCACTTAATTATCCTAAGCATATAATTGATTTCTCAATCTAATCACATATCTAGAACAACTAAACACACAAATTATCAATACAATTCAAGCAATTAATAATCAATGGTAGAAAATCATAGATCCAATCAACATATGAATTAAAATACACAAATCCCCAAAATTATCCAACAACTCTCATGTTGCTAATCTCACAAGGGAGATTAGCCTACCATATTAACAAGGAAATTAACATAGACATTAAGATCCTTCAAAAACATGATGAAACTATGAGGTTTAACTACAAAGTATGGATGAAAACTCCCTTGAAGAGCTTCAATGGTGATCTTCTTCCTTTCCTTGCAATCTTCCTCTCTTCCTTGCTTATTTTCTTCAATTTGATGAAGGTTTTGATGGTTGGATGATTGTAGATCCAAAGGATGGTGAATGGATGAAGATGAAGGTGAAAAATAGAGGAAATGGTATGTGAGGTGTGTGGGGAATGTAGAATTTCGGATCTCCTCTCAATTGTTGAATAAAGGGGTATTTATACCCCTTGGGAGGCTTCTAGAAGGATTCTGATTTTTTTTCCAGGAATTTACAAAGCACGAGTCGTGCTCGGTAACACGGCCATAAGGTGGCCGTGTTGTGTCTTCTGATGTCGGCACATGGCCTCTGCTTACAGGGCCGTGTTGATGACACGGCTCGTGCTGCCAACACGACTCGTGTGACTGGACACGGCCTTAAGGTGCTCGTGTTGAACAAACTGGTGTCGCAGCACGGCCATCTCTTACAGGGCCGTGTTGGCTACATGGCCCGTGTTGGTGCTGGCTCCGTTTTTTTTCACTGTTTTGGCTCGTTCTCCTTCGTTTCAACTCCGAATTGAGATCCGCTTTTTCCTACGTCTTCCTTATCATATCTAGCATCAAATAATTATAGGTTTAAGCTCATTCACACACATTTCCATAAAAACACAAAACACAACCAAATAACACATAAAATACGGATAAAAATATACGAAAACACATATAAAAAGACACTAAAATCTAGGTGAAAATATCACTCATCAGATCCCATAAATTTATTTTGGCTCTTTTAATTAATTACATCTATAAAATTAACTTGAATCCATCTCCTGCTTGCAAAGAATCTTCGTCACTTCACCATTGCAAATAATCTTCATCACTTCACCATTGCGAGAATTTGAGATTATTGCACACTCCAAGAATTCATACTTTCTTTACCACTTCAATAATTTGAACTTCTTCATCAAAATTTGCATTCAATCACTATCTTCTTCTCGCCAACCTTTTTTGCTTCTCAATTGGGTCATACATCTTGCCTTACAAACTTGATGCGAATAGCTCGAATTATGACTGAACTTAGTAGAGTACTAAGCTGCCTACGTACCTCTCTGCGAAGGATCAAGTCATAACGTAGTTCAAAGAGACATAATTTGGTTTGAATGGGGGATGCCGTACACAGTTTATACTCGTGTGGGCCAGGAGTGACTATTCTTTAACTACTTTAGATAAAGTAGGATATTTAATGCTTTAACCACTTAAAATATCTGAGTGGGGTGAATTAATAGTTTAACCACATATAATTACCTTTGGTGGTTTCCGTACACAGTTTATACTCGTGCGGACCAGGAGTTTGTTGTACACAATTTATACTCATGCGGACCATGAGTAACATACAGTTTAGGCTCATGCGTCATGGAGCGTTCCTTGGGTTTGACTGGATTACGCGTAGTAGCGTTTCAGGAATTTACCATTTATGGGGCCAATTCCGACACCATCTCCAAATATCAACTTGTATGCACCATTTGTATACACTTCTTTCACAACATGCGGGCCATCCCACTTGTGCAAGAATTTATTTCCAACTTGGTGAGTAATGACAATAGGCCTTCTTACAGCAAGGACTAAGTCTCCGACTTGAAAAGAACGTATTTTTACTTTCTTATTAAACGTTCTGGAGAGGCGAGCTTGATAGCACTCAAGTCTCTGTTGTGCTTCTAACCTCTTCTCATCAAGTGCCTCTAATTCTTCGAGACGCAGTCGTGCGTTCTCTTCTTCAGTTAAACCTTCTTGTATGGCTATTCTCAAAGATGGCATTTGCTTTTCAAGGGGCATCACAGCTTCATCCCTATATACAAGAGAGTACGGAGTAGCTTGAGTAGGCGTTCTATAAGTAGTTCGATACGCCCATAAAGCTTCATGAATCCTTTCATGCCAGTCTCGCTTTGACTTGGAGACCACCTTCTTCAACAGATTACACAGTGTTTTGTTGAAGGCTTCGGCAAGCCCATTAGCTGCTGCATTATACATAGAAGATTTTCTTTGCTTGAAGTCAAACTTCTCACAAAGCTTATCAATCAAAGAGTTACTGAATGGCCTCCCATTGTCTGTGATAATGTATCGAGGCACTCCATATCTATATATGATGTTGATGCGGATGAAATCAGCCACATTTTCTTTTTTCACTTCCCTCAAGGGTACAACTTCCGCCCACTTGGAAAAGTAATCAGTGGCAGCCAGAATATAAAGATGGCCTCCGGAAGACTTCGTTAATGGCCCCACCATATCTAAGCCCCATGCATCAAATGGCCACGAAGAAACTGTTGGATGTAATGGTTCGGGAGGCTGATGAATGAGATTTGCATGAAACTGGCATGGCTGACATCTTTGTGCATAATCTATGCAATCCTTAACCATAGAAGGCCAGTAATATCCCATCCTCTTGATTCTGAAATGTAACTTGGGTCCAGACTGATGGGCACCACATATTCCAGAATGAGCTTCCTCCATAGCTTGAAGAGCTTCTTCATCACTTAAGCATCTTATGAGAATACCATCAAACGATCTTCTATAGAGTGTATCTTTGTAATAGAAGAATCGTGGTGCTCTACGTCGGACATCAACCTTTAGGTGTGGATCATTGGGAAGCTTATCATTCTTCAAATAATCCACGAACGGTTGACGCCAGTCTTCTTTCTCAATATCAAAAACCTCTATGGCGCAATACTCAACTTATTCACTATCTTCATCTTCGAAGAAGGGAGGTACCACCCAACTTTTGCAGATCGGTACTTGAAAAACTGCTTCGGGCATTGCTATGGTTGACGCTAGCTTTGCCAAAGCATCGGCTTGCTTGTTCTTTCTCCTTGGTAAATGTTCAATCTCTACGTCTCCAAGCCAATTCATAAGCCTCTGAGCATAGTTATAATACGGAAGTAGTTCAGCTTTCTTAACCTTATATAAGCCAAGCAGCTGGTTGATTATCAACAACGAATCTCCATATACCTTAAGGTGTCATTGCTTTACATCCACTACCATCTCCAAACTAAGTATAAGAGCTTGATATTCAGCTACATTATTAGAGCAATTTTCAGTTAGACTGAATGAATATGGTAGAACTCCTCCATCTGAGGTTACAAATACTACTCCTGCATCAGCTTCTTCTCTGTGAGCAGCTCCATCGAAATACATCTTCCAAGGAGGAGTGATTTCAATAGCCAATATATCTTCATCGGGAAAATCATCAGATAATTCCCATTCGGCAGGCATGGGATGATCAGCCAAGAAATCTGCTAGCACTTGTCCTTTCACCGCTTTTTGAGGGACGTAGATAATTTCAAATTGCTGTAATTGGAGATACCACCTTGCGAGCCTATCAGAGAGCACTGGCTTTGACATTACGAACTTTAATGGGTTGGCCTTCGAGACCAAGTAAACAGTATGAGCTTGAAAGTAATGCCTTAACTTCTGAATCGCAAATATGAGAGCAAGACAGAGCTTCTCAATTGGTGAGTACTTTAACTCATTTGGAGTCATCGTTCTGCTCAAATAGTACAACGCACACTCCTTTCCTTCATCATTATTTTGTGCAAGCAAGGCTCCAACTGATTTCTCTTGAGCAGATATGTAGAGAACCAATGGACGTCCGGCTATTGGAGCAACCAACACTGGCGGCTTTATCAAATATGCTTTAATGCTTTTAAATGCATTAGTGCAAGCCTCATCCCATTCAAATGGGCTGCCTTTTTTCATAAGATGGCTAAATGGTTGGCATCGGCCGGCCAAATTTGCTATGAATCTTCTTAAGTACGCCAGCTTACCTTGCAAACTCTTGAGCTCATGTATGTTTCGGGGCACCTGCATCTTCATTATCGCATCAATCTTTGCTTTGTCAATCTCAATGCCACGATGTCGGACAATGAATCCAAGGAACTTACCAGAAGAGACTCCGAATGCGCACTTAAGCGGGTTCATCTTGAGTTGAAATTTTCTGAGACGCTCAAATATTTGCCGTAGATCCTTAAGATGATCCTTTTTCTTCTTTGATTTCACTACAATGTCATCCACATAACATTCGATATTCTTATGAAGCATGTCGTCGAATATCTTTTGCATAGCTCGTTGATACGTAGCTCCAGCATTCCTCAAGTTAAACGGCATAACATTATAGCAGTATATTCCTTTAGGGGTGCGGAAGGCTGTTTTCTCTTGATCTTCTGGAGCTAGGCTAATTTGATTATAACCAGATGATCCATCCATAAATGAAAGCACTTCATGCCCGGTCGTTGCATCAATCATAAGTTCTATGATTGGTAGTGGAAAATCATCTTTTGGGCATGCCAAGTTCAAGTCATGGAAGTCAACACACACTCTAAGCTGCCCATTTGTCTTCCTTACTGGCACAATGTTAGAGAGCCAAGTGGGATACTTGACTTCTCGTATCTTTCCAGTTTCAAGGAGCTTATTAACCTCAGCTTCAATCAATGGAACCAGCTCTGGTCGAAATCGACGCTGCATCTGCTTAACTGGCTTGACTCCTTCCTTTACTGCTAGATGATGAACTGCCACTTTTGGATCTAATCCGGGCATCTTCTTGAATGACCAGGCAAACACGTCTCTAAATTCTTGAAGAAGCTCAATATAACCCTTTTCTTCATCGGGTGTCAACAAAGCACTTATGTAGGTTGGACGTGGGTCATTAGCATCACCCAAGTTAATCTCCTTTAATTGGTCAACAGTAGCTTTGACACCCTCTTCAAATTCTGGAGGAGCATCATCAGCATCTTTCTCTTCAGCTGAGGTCTCCTCTCGTATAGTAACATGATTTACCTCGGTAACTCCTTCCAGGAATTTTTGCCTTTGAAAACCCAGATTAGACCTAACTTGTTCATTTTTCCCGACTTTAACAATACTCTCCACTACATAACCATCTCTCCTCTTTTCGACAATCTTGCCTCGTAGATCTCTTTCTGCATTGTGTAGATTTGTTTGCATGATAACGGAATGAACAATATCTGATGAGCCTACACTTTCCCGATCATCTTCTTCACTTTGGGTGAAGATTATTGTTCGCTTCTTAGCTTTCAACACTGTGTCACATGATATAGTCAGGAAATGTCGTCTTTTCATGCGAGATGGGATCCGACTACGTATCTTTGGGAACCTTGGGAACTTGGAAGTCCTTTTAGCTCCAACTGGTTTGAGTCTTTTGAATACTGAGATTCTTTCTGCCTTTCTATCCTCTTCATGAGACTCTTCTTCTTCAGAAAGAATTTCATCTTCAGTGATGTAGTTCGTGTTTGCCCTTTTGATCGCAATGCGAACAGTCTTCTGTGGAACATATCCCAACCCTGTCCTAGTATACTTGGAAGTGCGACCATTACTCTTCAATGTCTCTCGAGTGGTATTAAACTCACTAGGAGTCTTATGAGACTGTTCATTCATCATAGCTTTTTCTTGAGGGTTATAACCAGCTTTCACAAGAAGTTTGTAAGCTTGTGGGCTATATGATTTGGAAACTGCCATCTCGAATACATCTCCATGCTCAGTTTTAGCTCCTTGAACTGGGCGAGTGAACCCTTTGAGTGGAGGAGGAGAGGGCTTCTTAGTGTCAACCTTAGTTAGAGGTAGTGTCAACCCTTCTACAGTTTTGATCAACTGTTTACTTTCAATAGACTTTGTGGATGAAACATCATCTGCATTCTCTCTTTCTTGTTTATCATCACCTTTCTCTTGCGATGAACTTCCTTCTGGCTTGACAGCCTTGCTACTCTTCAGAAAATATCTAGCATCTGCAAAATATGACTCAGCTTCTGTGAACGGCCTTTCATCGCCAAGCACCTTTTTTATGTTGCCTTCATCGCAGTATTTGAAGCATTGATGTAGCGTAGAAGGAATCACTCTATTTTCGTGCAACCATGGGCGTCCCAAGAGCATGTTATATGATGTTTTAGCATCAATGACATGAAACAGAACTGTTGAGACCATCTCATCTATCATCAAGTCCAAGACCGTTGTACCAAGTGTTCTCTGGCCTTCTTGATTGAACCCATGAATTGTCAATCGACTACTACCGAGCTCATTGGTAGGAATTCCTAACTTCTTAAGCGTGGATAGGGGCAAGATATTGACAGCTGAACCTCCATCAATCAATATTCGATTAACCCTTTGCTCTTGAGTATAACCAGTTACGAATAAAGGTCGGTTATGAGATTGTGAACCGAGCAGTAAGTCTTCCTCTGTGAAGGTTATTTTTATAACATAGGTCTTACTTTCATTCCCAGATTCACCCTTAAGTAGCTGAGCTTCGCTTGCCATATGACATGAAGAATCACCGCCTGCAGAAAGAGAGTTTGCAGTTGCATCTTCATCTTCATCTTCATCTAGAAAGATCTTCCCTTGCTCAACCAATCGCATAACTTTGTCTTTAAAGACAAAGCAATCTTTAATAGAATGACCCACCAATCTATGATACTTGCAATATTTCGGATTGTTAGTTTGTCCCACCTCTTCTGGTCACTTCATTTCAGGAAGCTCGATAAGTTT
This sequence comes from Pogostemon cablin, assembly GCA_023678885.1. Lineage (NCBI taxonomy): Eukaryota > Viridiplantae > Streptophyta > Magnoliopsida > Lamiales > Lamiaceae > Pogostemon > Pogostemon cablin. Next base: position 40,623,769 of record CM042959.1, on the reverse strand, counting down.
ATCTTTGAACAGATCATCAAATATGCCTGGGACATCTGAATCAAGGAATGGGTACTTCCTTTCTTGCATTTCTTTCAAGGTCAATCTTCTTTGCCCCCTTTCTTAGGGATCATTCCTCACTTTATCATCCTTTTCGTTCTCATTCCTTCGAAACTTGACAGTTGGTGCATTTGTCACCATGGACTCTTTTTCAGAAGATTTGTTGTAGGGTTTGCCCCCTTTCCTGGCCTCTTGCTTTTCTTTATACTTGTAGGATCCAGGAAGCGGTGGTTCAACCACTCCACTTATCCCCATGCTTAGCTCCATGTCATGAGCTCTTGTGGCTAAATCTTCAAAGGTTTTAGGCTTAATCCCTTGAAGTATGTAACGAAGGCTCCATTGTATTCCTGCTGTGCATATCTCAATGCCAGAAACTTCAGACAATCGATCTTTATAATTTAGGCTCAAATTTCTCCATCGATTAATGTACTCAATTACTGGCTCTTCTTTTAACTGACGAGTGTTAGTCAACTCTATCATGCTAACCGTTCTCCTAGTGCTATAGAAGCGATTAAGGAATTGATATTCCATCTGATCCCAACTGTCTATAGAATCAGCCTCCAGGTCGATGTACCATTCAAAAGCATTTCCCTTTAGAAAACGAACAAATTGTCTCACCATATGATCTCCGTCAGTTCCAGCATCATTGCATGTTTCAATGAAATGTGCTATATGTTGCCTTGGATTACCTTTTCCATCAAACTGTTGGAACTTGGGAGGTTGATAGTTCGATGGCATCTTCAAGTTGTCAATCCTTCTAGTAAAAGGTTTAGCATACATGAATGAAGGTTTGGAGCTCTCTTCAAATTGGTCCTTCATTGTCCCAAGTATAATACTTTTTAGCTGGCTAATAGGAATCATTCCATCATGGGAAATGTTCAATTCTTCTTCAATCACCTTCTTCCCCGTCGATTGGCGTTTCGCGGAGTTATTTACTTCATTTTCAGCATCTTCTTCTTGCTTTTCGTTTGCATGGCTAGTTTCAGCACCAGCCATTTTCTCCATCAGTTTGAAAATCAAAGTACTTTGTTCTTGGTTCTGTTTGGCAAGTGCAACAATGGATTTAGTTAAGCTTGCCAACTGTTCTTCGACAGACGAAGTGTTTATTGCCATTGTCGAGGCTATGGATGAATATGATGATGGACTTTTTTCATTTAAATGAGTTGAGCCAACAAGGTTGTCCTCCTCGTCTTTAGCATCATAAGGTATTCCTTTGGGGATAACTCCCACTAAAGAATTTGTCTCCGAAGAGGCTTCAGACCGCGCTTTCCTTGACATACTTCTAGTTGTCACATTAACGTCTTCAACATGTAATTCTGAAGACTTGAAGACAGAAGATGATCTGTTGACTTTGACTCTTAGCGGAACCATCTTACTTTGTTCGAAGATGAGATGAGAGGTAGAAACTGTCCCACTGGGCGTGCCAAAATTTATAACAACAAATTTGTATTTATAAAATAATAAACACAAAAGAAATTACAAAGAAAATTCAAGATGAATTGAAGTTGAGAATTTTAGTAAACAGCTTCTATTTATCCTCTGATTCCTCTCTTGAGTTGATTTCTTGACTTCTTCAACTTTCGGAGCCGGATCTTCGGATGAAGCTTGTCCGAGCTCGGGGTTGACTTGAAACTTTAAAATGTTTATCCGGAGGCGTCGAGCCTTTGTTCGGATCAAACGTTGACTTGAAAATTTGGTGTGAAGTACGACACTCAATTTGGTAGGGCGTTGACTTCACGGAGACAGATGGATGAATTTGATATGAAGAACGCCGTATCAAAGAGGCTTAGCACCTTGGTCTTTGATCGGAGGTTGTTCTTGACTTGAAGATGACTTGAACTTGATTTGAAGATCTTGAGTGTTCTTTGACTTGATCTTGATCTTGAACTTGAACTTGGTCTTAATCTTGACTTAAACTTCACTTGACCGGATCTTGATCTTGACTTGATTTTGATCTTGAATCTTCAGAGTTCTTCAGGTCTTCAAGATTTTCAGAGTGAATGGAATGAGGACTGAAGGTCCTTATTTATAGGTAGAGAAAATAACCACTTGAGAGATATTTTCTCCTTCAAAAGATATGTTGGGCTTTTCTCCTTTAATTAAGTCTGCTGGACTGGATATGAGCCTATTTAATTTAATTAAATCTGTAAGATTTTGACTTGGGCTTATTTAATTTAATTAGGCCTACTGGACTTGATTTGCTGGGCTTATTGACTCGAGTCGGGCCCACTTGACTTGAATTAAGCCCATATGACTTGAATTAAGCCCATTTAACTTGGATTTTGGGCTCAAATAATTATATTAATTATTAATTATATATTCATTTATTTTAGAAATTAATTTATTTAAATTCCTTAATAAATAAATATTAAATTAATACTTAATATATTTTCTTTGCATTTATATTTATTAGGCAATAAAATTTAATTGCCTACAGTATATAAACGTATTTGTATCACTGCATAGATTACTTGCATATGATGGATTGATTGATGTTTGAGACTCACTTGCGTATGTACAATCATCTTCTTAACCTACTATATTAGTTTTAAATAAAAAAAATATAAAAAGAGTATACACTTGTTAAGAAAATCTTATACGTTATTGCATTATAATTTATACACTTGATATTGAAATATGTGAGATCTTATATATGTTAAATTTAAATATATTTTCTATAAATGTATTAGATTTTATACTAAAGTGTATAATATTTTATACTAATATGTATAACTAAAATTAATAAATATATTGAAGAAAATATTGATAATATAATATCAATATTATTTTTTAAAAAAAATGCATATATTGAGAAAAACAGATACATTATTAAATTACAATATTTATTTATAAAAATGCATATAAAAATCAATTAAATTTAATACAACTTTTATGTATAAATTTAATTATACATTGAAGAGTAAAATGTAATAAACTTGTATGATAAAATGTATACACTAGTAGAATTGATAATATTAATATTATATTTTTTTTAAAAATGCATTTATTGAGAAAAACATATACATTATTATATTACATTTGATTATAAAAATGCATATAAAAATCAATTAAATTTAATACAACTTTTCTGTATAATTAATTATACATTAAAGAGTAAAATTTAATACACTGTTATGATCAAAGGTATACACTAATTGGAAATAGAAAAAATTTTCAGCCTCTACTCTTCGCTGTCCGAGCATCGCCCTAATCAGTTTTCGAGACTCGTCGCCATAATCAATTTTCAAGATAGTTCGTCGGCTCTCGCGTCCGCCTGAAAGAAGAACACTCCCTTGAATTAGAATCTTCTTTCCCTTTCACATCCGACTTTTAACCTTGTTCAGATCAGATCTGATTGGTGATGCAGATCTGATTGGGTGAGGAGAGAGGCGTGGAGATGAGGGTGAAATGGAGTCCTGCGGCTGAGACAGTGACAGATCGGGGAAAAGGAAGTGAAGAATGGAGGAACGCAAGGCGGGAGGTAGTGCCGGCGTCGAGCGGTAGAGAAAGGCGGAAGGTGAAATGCGATGGAGAGAGGGAGAGGGTGAAATAGCGTTAACGTCAGGAGGGATTGACAGGGAGAGAGAAATGGTGAAGGATGAGGAACGCGTAGAAAGAGATTGGATGCGTGATTCGTGAAGAATGGAGAGAATGACCCGTGGGATAAAATTTTCTATAAGTACTTGTGAGTGTTGTATGGTATAAACCTTATTCAATCATAGTTAAGTGTTGATATGGAGTTTGTGGATGTCTTAGTTTGAGTATGGATATGATACATGGAAGAAATGGATGTATCAGTGGGTTAAATACTCAAAATGACAGCAATATGGTACAACCGGTGTATGCATGGAGGGGGGTCTGTTCATGAGGGTTTTTGGATGGCTAAACGGATGAGTTAGGAACAGTTGAGCATATGGCTGGAAATCTTGACACATCAGCTATTAGTTGAAAGTAGTTTCACTCAATTTGGTAACCGTTTAACAGTCCAACGGATGGCTCAAAGATGCCTACTCAGATTAGTCCCATAAGTTCCAGTGTGCTGTATATTAGTATATAAGTTGTACTTTATAGCTTTATTCACTTGTAATCACCTCACCAATCAATGTAGCAATAAGATATCTCTCCCGTGGATGTAAGAGTTTCATCTCCGAACCACGTAAATCGTGTCTCGTCTCATTTTTCTTTTCTTCTATTCCGTAATGTGAGTTCGTGTATAGTCTTTCTTGTGTGAGTTTTCTGCCAATTTCACGACAATTGATGCCGTCTGTGGGAAGAAGGCAGAAACGGGAAGATCAAGAGGATATCTACACGGGTTTGATGTCAAGAAGGTTCATGGAAGATTTCGGAATGAAGATGAAGAACGGTGAGATGAAAGATAGACGGCGTTTCAGATCAGTGAGAGAGAGAGGGAAGCCTTCGAGCGGCGGTTCGAGTTGGGAGAATCAGCGGGCTCTGATGGTGCAGATAGGCATTGATCTCCGATTATAGTGGAGGAGGATCAGAAGTTTATGAGGGGGTGATTGCCAACACCGATGATCTCCTAGAGGTGAAAAGATCGGGAAGCGGTGGAGATCACAAAACCGGTGGAGGAGTTTCCAAGAAAGGGTTCTCGACAGAAGGCGATGGGATTCAGGTGTGCTCGGCATCGGGAATGTAACGCCCCAAGTTACGCTATGGGGTTGGGACGCTACTAGATATACATATCCCAATATAATAACAGAGGGAGTCGAGAATACGCAGCGAAAAAGAAATTAAAATCCCCAAAGCGATAATATAATAACGTAAGAGTTGCATAAAAATTATTACATATAAGCGTCTACTCACCGAGTAGAGTAAAATATCCAAAATAAGTTCATTCAGATGATGTATCTGAAATAAAGTTCTAACAGAATAATAAAATATAAGTCATATAAAGTCTTCTAAGGGCTTGGTACACTTGCAAGGGGCCTTTCCATCTTCTAAACCTTCTTCTGAAAATTGATAAGGGGTGAGCGTCTAAAATATACTCAGTGAGTTAACTTAAATGATTGCACAGTTAAAAATAAATATGCATGCCAAATATACCATAAAATGTAACATATGTCATATAATAAAATAATTTGCATATTGTCGTTCGATAACACAATAAAAATATTTTAGACCGAATCGTCATCCGATAACTTGTGTTAGTTGGTATATGTGCACCAGGCCGTCACCCCAGTACAAATGTTAGCATACTTGAAATACATTTTAGTACTGAACCGACGTAGTCAGTAACTTGTGTTAGTTGGTATATGTGCACTGAGTCGTCACCCCGTACAAGTGATAGTAGAAAATATTTGTCATCGAACTAAAAATTCACATAGCACATAACATGTCATATAAGTAGCACATATCACATCTTAACATAGCAATCATGACATAAAATGTAGCACTCGATAAAGAGTGAAAGTTACCCCCACCTTGGACTTCTTAGAGATAGTAAACTGGACTAGGCTTGCTCTTCGGTCTCAGGTATGCCTGCAAGGGTATACTAAACTGAGTTCTACTTCTAATAATAATTCCTAATACTAAAACTAAATTTTAATATAATTATATACTAAAATAAACTAATTATTAACTAAATAAAATAAAATAATAAATAGAAATACATATTTTAAAATTAAAAAATAATAATAATAGTAATTTAACAATCACATATTACAACTTTAGTAATAAATCGTAACAATAAAAAAATATAAATACAAATGACATTAATTTAATTAAAAATGAATATTAAATAAAGATTTTATACCTAAAATAATATAGATGGTAAAATTATAATAATACTTAATATGAAAATATTAAGTTAAATATATAATTAATAAAGTAAATAAATAAATAAATATAAAAATATATATATATATATATATATATTAACATACTTGCTGCGTATGCAGCTTTTAATTTTTTTTTTATAAATACTTTTATAAATTGCAATTAAGTCCCTGAAATATATTAAATTCTCATTTAAACTTACCCAAAACTTTAAACTTATTACAAATTGACCCAACTTATTACAAAATGACCCAACTTGAGTTATACAACTCCAATTGAAATTCCGAAAACACCGTTGGAATCCTCGTGAGGTGAGGATCGAATCAATACCAATTTTGAATCAAAATATTGAAGTTTTAAAAATACCAAATTATACCGTGAAGTGGGTTTCTTACCAACTTCTTCATTTTATGTCAAAACTCAAAACTAATTATACCTTTGTGATCCTCGTGAGGAGAGCTTCAAAACGGACTATAATATCAAAGCTAACTCACACCGAAACAAAATATGCCATTAAAGGGTACAAACTTTGACTGAGTTTTTCTCACTCATACGAAATCCATTTCACAAAAGATTTATATATATGGAATCTACGCATCGAGACGATCATTTTCGTATATAACATGATAAGGTTTGACAAATAATTGAAAATCCCAAAACTTGCAGTGTGTGTATATATACGTATGTATATGTGTGTGCGTGAGTTGTGTGCTTATATATATATATATGTATGTGTGTGTGTGTTAGTGTGTGGAAAACATAAGTAGAGAGACTTACCTCTCAATCCCTCACTGCCTCACACTTCCACCAAATACATGTGTATATTGAAAGGAAAAACGTTTACATATATATAGAGAAGTGATTAGTTAAAATAATATTTGTGCTTACGTGTGTGCTTACGCTTGTATCAACTCAATATTACTATATATATATATATATATATATATATATATATATATATATATATATATATATAGTGGGTGTATTTATATATCTAATGGGACTATAGTGGATTTAGTGGGATTAATGGTGGTTATTATATCCACCCTTACTAAAATAAAAATTTCATCCTCGAAATTTCACTTACCAGGTATAGGTAGATGCGGATATTTATTTCGTATGTCGTCTTCACGTTCCCATGTCGCTTTTTCTGTATTGTGTTGACTCCATTGGACTTTGATTAAAGCAACTTCACGATTCCTTAGCTTATGAACTTTCCTGTCAAGAATGGCGATAGAAAATTCCTCGTATGCTAAGTTATCATCAATTGCTATAACTTCATGGTTAGCAGCGTGGCTTGGATCAAATACATACTTCCATAGCATGGACACATGAAATACATCATGCACTCCAGCTAGCTCAGGTGGTAAAGCTAATTTGTATGCTAACTCACCGATTCGTTCCAAAACCTCATAAGGCCCAATGTATCTTGGCTTAAGTTTTCCTTTCTTCCCAAAGCGAGAAATTCCTTTCATTGGTGATATTTTGAGAAAAACTTTATCTCCTTCCTGGAACTGTAAATCTTTGCGTCTCTTATCAGCGTAAGACTTCTGTCGGTTTTGCGGAGTCAAAATTCTTCTTTTGATCATTTCAATCGCTTCAACTGTCTTTTCTACTATTTCTGGTCCTAGAAATTTCTTCTCACCAACTTCATCCCAATAAAGAAGAGATCTACACTTCCTTCCGTAAAGTGCTTCGTAAGGGGCCATGCCTATTGTGGCTTGAAAAATGTTGTTGTAAGCAAACTCTATAAGTGGTATGTATCTTTCCCAACTTTTCCCAAAATCTAAGACGCATGCCCTCAACTTGTCTTCCAATGTTTGAATAGTCCTTTCAGACTGGCCATCTGTTTGCGGATGAAATGCCGTGCTAAACTTTAGCTTCGTGCCCATTGCGTTTTGTAAACTGTGCCAAAATTTTTATGTAAATCTTGGATCTCGATCAGAAACTATAGAAACTGGTACACCGTGCAATCTGACAACTTCTTCTAGATAAATTTGTGCAAGCTTATCCATTCCATGAGTCATTTTCACTGGAAGAAAATGCGCAGACTTGGTCAAACGATCAACTATCACCCATATAGCTTGATTTCCTCGCACTGATCTTGGTAAACCAGTAACGAAATCCATTGTGATATGCTTCCATTTCCACTCAGGAATCTCTAATGGCTTCAAGAGCCCTGAAGGTCGTTGATGCTCAGCCTTCACTTGCTGGCAAGTCATACACTTTTGGATAAACAAGCCTATATCCTTCTTCATATTTCTCCACCAAAATGAATTCTTCAAGTCTTGATACATCTTAGTTCCTCCTGGATGTACCGTGTATGGAGTACCATGAGCTTCTGTTAAAATTTCTCTAATAAGATCCTCATTTTTAGGAACACATAATCTTTTTCCAAATACGAGTGTTCCATCGTCTGTGAGAGCAAATTCCTTTCCTTCCCCAATCTTCACGCGTTCCTTAATTTTTCTGAGAATTCTGTCTTCGTCTTGAAGTTTCTTGACTCTATCTCTTAAGGAGGGTTTAATCAGTAACGCTGTTAACACTGCTTCAATGCTACTTGGAGGTATTACTACTTCCAAACTCATTAAAGAGAACTCCGCCACCAATAATTCTTGGTTTGTTATAGAGCAGGCTAACTCCCCTTTTCCTTTTCTGCTTAGAGCATCTGCCACCATATTTGCCTTCCCTGGATGGTACAGTATTGTACAATCATAATCCTTGACTAATTCCAACCATCTCCTTTGCCTCATGTTTAATTCCTTTTGTTGAAAAAAGTACTTCAAGCTCTTGTGATCCGTATAAATTTGACATTTTGCTCCATACAGATAATGTCTCCAAATTTTCAAAGCATGCACCACAGCTGCCAATTCTAAATCATGAGTTGGATAGTTCTGTTCATGGATCTTGAGTTGTCTAGACGCATAAGCAACTACTTTATTACGTTGCATCAGAACACATCCCAATCCTAGCTTTGAAGCATCACTATAGATGACAAATTATTCTGTCCCATCAGGAATTATCAGTACAGGTGCAGTGACTAATTTCTGTTTAAGAAGGTTGAAACTATTTTCACATTCTTCCATCCAACAGAACTTAACTTCCTTGCGAGTTAATTTCGTCAAGGGCCCTGCAATCTTCAAAAATCCCTCAATAAATCTTCTATAATATCCAGCCAATCCAATGAAACTTCGTACTTCTCCAACATTTGTAGGTGTCTTCCATTTCTCTACTGCTTCCACCTTGGCCGGATCCACCTCAATTCCTCGAGCTGACACGATGTGTCCAAGAAAGTCAACTTTGTCTAACCAAAACTCATATTTCTTGAATTTGGCATACAACTTTTCCTTTCTTAATGTCTCTAGAACGATTCTCAGATGCTCTTCTTGTTGTTCCCGATTTCTAGAATACACTAAGATATCATCAATGAACACGATCACAAATTTGTTCAAGTACGAGTGGAAAACACGATTCATCAAATCCATAAAAATTGCTGGTGCATTGCTGAGACCAAAAGGCATTACTATGAACTCATAATGTCCATAACGTGTTCTAAAAGCAGTCTTTGAAGTGTCGCTCTGCTTGATTCGCACCTGATGATATCCAGACCTCAGATCTATCTTGGAAAACACACTAGCACCGCCCAGCTGATCAAATAAGTCCTCAATCCTTGGCAAGGGATATTTATTCTTGATGGTAAGTTTATTCAGTTCTCGATAATCGATACACATTCTAAACGAACCATCTTTCTTCTTTACGAACAAAACTGGTGCTCCCCAGGGTGAAACACTAGGGCGTATGAAACCCAATTCCAAGAGTTCTTGTAATTGGATCTTCAATTCTTGTAACTCCTTTGGTGCCATTCGATAAGGTGCTTTTGAAACTGGTGCTGCTCCCGGTACTAGATCAATAGAAAATTCTACTTGCCTTTCAGGTGGCAATCCTGGTAAGTCTTCTAGAAATACATCTTCGTATTCCCGCACAATAGGAACATCCTTTAGGCTTATCCTTTCTCCTTCACTTGCCACGATGTTCACTAAGAGTGCTTGACATCCATCATTCTTCATCATTTTGATCGCTTTCATTGCAGTTATAATTCGCGGTATTACTCCAGCTTTCGCTCCGTGAAATGTAAACTTCTTATCTAGTGGGAGTTGGAAACGTACTTCCTTTTTACGACATCTTATTACAGCATGATTAGCTCTAAGCCAATCCATCCCTAAAATTACATCAAAGTCTTTCATCTCAATTATGTGAAGGTCTGCAAGTAGGACTCTGTCATTTATCCCTATCTTCACATTCTTGCATAACTTCATGGTTCGGATAGAGTTACCCGAAGGTATACTAACCTCAAGAGTTGACTTGTCAAACTCTTCACAATTATTTTCTACTTTCTTATACATCTTAGCAGATATGAATGAATGAGTGGCACCCGTATCAAAAAGTATAAGTGCAGGAGTGCCAAATACTGATAGCATACCTGCCATTGTTTCTGGTTCTTCCTCAATTTCTTGCTGTGTCATAGCATATGCACGTGCTGGTCTAGTACTCGATCCTCCTCCTACTTTAGTCTTTGGGCATTCTAGTATGGTGTGTCCCGGTTGCCGGCATCTATAGCATATTCCAGTTCCATATAAGCATGCTCCGAGATGATTCTTTCCACATTTCGGGTAGGGAGAATTCGTTCCAAGTGGCTTTGGTCCTGATCCTCCTCCGATTTTTATTTGCTTATTCTGAACTTTAGGGTTTCCTTTTCCGATTCCCGATCCTTCCCACTTGCACTTTGCAGGTATTTCCATCGCCTTTTTATTTTGGTTGGTGTTGTTCTTCTGTCTAGACTCAATTTCTTGAGCCCTGGAAAATGCTTCTGCAAAAGTCATCGTTATTTGACCAGCCAAGATAGTACTGATCTCGGATTGCAATCCATTTTCAAATCGTCGTGCTTTCTTCTCTTCCGAATTGACAAGGTGTGTAGCAAATCTAGAGAGTCGATTGAATTCTCTTTCATATTCAAGAACGCTCATTGTTCCTTGTTTCAAGTGAAGAAACTCACTTTCCTTGTCATCTCGATATAATTGTGGCATGTAGTTTTGAATGATCACCTCCTTGAAGTCTTTCCATGTCATTCTTGCCTTCTGTTCGGGCGTTTTGGTACGTCCGTAAGCCTCCCACTAGAAATCAGTTTCACCCACAAACTGGAAAACAACACACGAAATCTTCTGTGCATCAGTGCAATAGATATAAGAGAAAATTTTATCCAACGACCTCAACCATTTTTCAGCTTCCGCAGGGTCCTCCGTTCCATTGAATGTTGGTGGATTGAAACGTCGGAATTGTTCAATTACCAAGGCTGGTTCATTTCTAGGAACAGGTTCTGGTGGTGGTGGTCGTGTAGAGTTTGCTTGAAATTGTTGAGCCAAACCCCGAAGGATTGTTACTAAATCATCTCCTGGATCGCCATAAACGTTTTCAAGATTTTCATTTGTAGGTAGGTTTTGTGGTCTCCTTCGACTCATGATCTGTTCAAAATATTACTAATATTATATACTAGTATATAAATTAGAAATACCTATAAATCCTAAAGTGTTGTCACGTCATAGTCATAGAATAGTCAATCCTATTGTATAGTATAAAATTCTAAGTCAGGTACTTGAGCTAGTCTTAGATAGACTGCTCTGATACCATGCTGTAACGCCCCTGGTTACGCTATGGGGTTGGGACGCTACTAGATATACATATCCCAATATAATAATAGAGGGAGTCGAGAATACGCAGCGAAAAAGAAATTAAAATCCCCAAAGCGATAATATAATAACGTAAGAGTTGCATAAAAATTATTACATATAAGCGTCTACTCACCGAGTAGAGTAAAATATCCAAAATAAGTTCGTTCAGATGATGTATCTGAAATAAAGTTCTAACAGAATAATAAAATATAAGTCATATAAAGTCTTCTAAGGGCTTGGAACACTTGCAGGGGCCTTTCCATCTTCTAAACCTTCTTCTGAAAATTGATAAGGGGTGAGCGTCTAAAGTACACTCAGTGAGTTAACTTAAATGATTGCACAGTTAAAAATAAATATGCATGCCAAATATACCATAAAATGTAACATATGTCATTTAATAAAATAATTTGCATATTATCGTTCGATAACACAATAAAAATATTTTAGACCGAATCGTCATCCGATAACTTGTGTTAGTTGGTATATGTGCACCAGGCCGTCACCCCAGTACAAATGTTAGCATACTTGAAATACATTTTAGTACTGAACCGACGTAGTCAATAACTTGTGTTAGTTGGTATATGTGCACTGAGTCGTCACCCCGTACAAGTGTTAGTAGAAAATATTTATCATCGAACTAAAAATTCACATAGCACATAACATGTCATATAAGTAACACATATCACATCTTAACATAGCAATCATGACATAAAATGTAGCACTCGGTAAAGAGTGAAAGTTACCCCCACCTTGGACTTCTTAGAGATAGTAAACTGGACTAGGCTTGCTCTTCGGTCTCAGGTATGCCTGCAAGGGTATACTAAACTGAGTTCTACTTCTAATAATAATTCCTAATACTAAAACTAAATTTTAATATAATTATATACTAAAATAAACTAATTATTAACTAAATAAAATAAAATAATAAATAGAAATACATATTTTAAAATTTAAAAAAAATAATAATAGTAATTTAACAATCACATATTACAACTTTAGTAATAAATCGTAAAAATAAAAAAAATATAAATACAAATGACATTAATTTTATTAAAAATGAATATTAAATAAAGATTTTATACCTAAAATAATATAGATGGTAAAATTATAATAATACTTAATATGAAAATATTAAGTTAAATATATAATTAATAAAGTAAATAAATAAATAAATAAATATATATATATATATTAACATACTTGCTGCGTATGCAGCTTTTAAATTTTATTATTATTTTTTTTATAAATACTTTTATAAATTGCAATTAAGTCCCTGAAATATATTAAATTCTCATTTAAACTTACCCAAAACTTTAAACTTATTACAAATTGACCCAACTTATTACAAAATGTCCCAACTTGAGTTATACAACTCCAATTGAAATTCTGAAAACACCGTTGGAATCCTCGTGAGGTGAGGATCGAATCAATACCAATTTTGAATCAAAATATTGAAGTTTTAAAAATACCAAATTATACCGTGAAGTGGGTTTCTTACCAACTTCTTCATTTTATGTCAAAACTCAAAACTAATTATACCTTTGTGCTCCTCGTGAGGAGAGCTTCAAAACGGACTATAATATCAAAGGTAACTCACACCGAAACAAAAATGCCATTAAAGGGGTACAAACTTTGACTGAGTTTTTCTCACTCATACGAAATCCATTTCACAAAAGATTTATATATATGGAATCTACGCATCGAGACGATCATTTTCGTATATAACATGATAAGGTTTGACAAATAATTGAAAATCCCAAAACTTGCAGTGTGTGTATATACACGTATGTATATGTGTGTGCGTGAGTTGTGTGCTTATATATATATATGTATGTGTGTGTGTTAGTGTGTGGAAAACATAAGTAGAGAGACTTACCTCTCAATTCCTCACTGCCTCACACTTCCCCCAAATACATGTGTATATTGAAAAGAAAAACGTTTACATATATATAGAGAAGTGATTAGTTAAAATAATATTTGTGCTTACGTGTGTGCTTACACTTGTATCAACTCAATATTACTATATATATATAATATATATATATATATACATAGTGGCTTATATGTATTACACTATTTATTACTATATATATATATATATATATATATATATATATGTATATAGTGGGTGTATTTATATATCTAATGGGACTATAGTGGGTTTAGTGGGATTAATGGTGGTTATTACAGGGAATCTGGTCTATAACGAATGCGCGGGGATCCAGCGGTGGCGGATACAAACAATGGAAGCAGTGGTTCCGGCGGTGTTCCAGAACGTAGCGGTGTCGTGATTTCAAGAGAGGAGTTCTCTGTGCGTGATTCGACGGAAGCGGAATCTATCTCCGGCGGTGGAAGACGAACTCGCGCAGTGGCAGAGGTTCTGATTCTCACGGGCAGTGAGGAACCAATGCGGCGGAGGAAGATAGGTCTCCAACGACGGTGTTGCTCCGGCGAGAGGGGATAGCGGCGAGCAGTGGACAATAGCAGCCTGGACTTCCCTGAAGGTGGAGTTAGGACATGGTTTTCTATGGATGTGAGATGAAATCATGCTTAACAGCAACTTGGGATTTCACAAGGAGGTCAGCTCAGCAAGGTTTGTTAGAAAGGGATTTTCGGTAGCGAATGGTGTTTGGAGGGAAGTAGTGATTCAACGGGAAGCTAGAAGATGTGGTCACTTGAACTCGCTGGCGTTATCTCGGTAAAGAGTGGCGTGGTAACAACGGGTAAGTGGGAGAAAGCATCAGTAATCCTAGAGAGTTTGAATTGGCTTCAAGAGATGACACATTCGTTAGGAAATTAGTTCGAACTTGTTGTGGCTCGCTTGCTACTCAAGGTGGAGTAGTGTGGTTGCTACTCAAGGTGGAGTAGTGTAATGGAGTTGTGCTATACTCGTTAAAGAATAGTGTTGAGTTCTGCTGCTCTCTTCAAAGTAGTGTGAAGTTTACTGCACTTGTTATAAAGCAGTGGAATGGAGAAGAGGGTTGCTATGTTTGTATAAGGTTTAAGGTGGAGAATTGTGAGTGTTGTATGGTGTAAACCTTATTCAATCATAGTTAAGTGTTGATATGGAGTTTGTGGATGTCTTAGTTTGAGTATGGATATGATACATGGAAGAAATGGATGTATCAGTGGGTTAAATACTCAAAATGACAGCAATATGGTACAACCGGTGTATGCATGGAGCAGGGTCTGTTCGTGAGGGTATTTGGATGGTTAAACGGATGAGTTAGGAGCAGTTGAGCATATGGCTGGAAATCTTGACACATCAGCTGTTAGTTGGAAGTAGTTTCACTCAATTTGGTAACCGTTTAACAGTCCAACGGATGGCTCAAAGATGCCTACTCAGATTAGTCCCATAAGTTCCAGTGTGCTGTATATTAGTATATAAGCTGTACTTTACAGCTTTATTCACTTGTAATCACCTCACCTATCAATGTAGCAATAAGATATCTCTCCCGTGGACGTAGGAGTTTCATCTCCGAACCACGTAAATCGTGTATCGTCTCGTTTTTCTTTTCTTCTATTCCGTAATGTGAGTTCGTGTGTAGTCTTTCTTGTGTGAGTTTTCTGCCAATTTCACGACAGTACTCGGGTTAACGGGTCAAATTTGACTCTATTGTACCTTAAAAACTATTGCACAATAGTAATTGCCTTAAATTTATGTATTTAGTATAATATATAAAGAATTAATATCATACATTTAGTATAATATATAAAGAATTAATATCATACGATCTAAACATATTAATATTTGTTTTACAAGTGGCGTAATTTTATATTGTACACATAAAAACATTAAACTTTACCTATTGTGAATATTTGTGTGAAATAAATCATTCAAATAAGAAAAATAAAGGTAAAGTCATTGTAATTAACACTTCAACATTTCATCATCATTCACGACTCAATAAATACTTAAATAATCTAAGATTCTCAACAAATGAATATTATTATTTTTGCAAATTCCAACTGGTCAGAGGATATCAAATGGTTGACCAGAAAAAAGTTTTGATAAATTTGGTAATTAAATTGAACTTTGTATATGTCATAATTGATCATACACTTTAGCATGGACTCATCTCACACGCGCAGAGTCATTTTCAGGCAAAAACTTGTGAATACCAATAAAACGATCTTAAAAAAATACATGATAAATGAAATATTTATAATAAAAAAATGAATATAAGTGATGAAAAGCAAAAATTCTAAATTAAATTATTTTATTAATAATTTATATAATAATAAAGATAATATTTTTAATAAAAAGTAATATCTTATTATAAATTCTAAATTAAGTAATTTTGTTGTAACATCTGTAATCTCTTCATCCTTTACTCTATAATTTATACATTGACTCATTGAGTCATTGATTTTATTTTCTTTGTCACACACACACCGAATCTTCTTTGTTATTTTCGTGCATCATCTTCTGTGCCACACGTTAAGTGATATTTTCGAGTATCATCTTCTGTATCACACGTTAAGAGATTGATACGTAAGAGGGTGAAATAAATCCAACCATTGCCCATAAAGTTTAAGGTTTAAGGTATAATTTCTCTCTCGTATGTGTCGTTCATCTAATGGTGTAACACAAGAAATGATGTAGCAAATGACACATAGAAACCGAGCCGTGTCACACGTATAATGAAACGAAACGAAGATATAAAATATGTCACCATTAAATGTAATAGGACATCCAAATCAAAAGGATGAGAGAGGTAAAGGAAGTAGGGATGTGGTAAAGATACGTGGTGGGAAGAGACAAGAAAACTACACATGCCCAATGTCAAATTCATGACTCACAATCTCAATCTCAATTTCAATCTCAATCTCAACTGACGCTTAGATCCTTTCTTATTCCACGCCATATTTATATGTCTTGAAACCCAACTCGTGTGCCCTACCTCCAATCACACTACTCTCCTTTTTCAATATATCAAATGGAGATTCAGATTGGGGATCAGATTCCCAACTATTATTCTAATTCATGAATAAACTAAGTAAAATCATCAAAATTCTGCAATCATGGATATTTTTTTGCTATCTTTAAATTTATTATGCGCACATAGACCGATGGAGTATATAATTAGAATGAAGACAGATCCATTCTTGAAAGAAGTAAAATACATATAAAACCTAGTTTGATGCCCCAGAAAAGTGGACTTGAAACAAGATATGCTTTTCATAAATTTAGCAACACAAATTTTAATTTAATAATTAATAAAATTGCCTTTCTGAGTTTTGCTTTGGCCAGTCTAAGCACCAAATATTAAATTATACACTCTGCTGAATGCAATGCACCTATGGGCCATGGCCAATTAGATAACTGGACAACATTTTTTTTGTTTGTTTGTTGATTGGTTTATTTTTTTTTAAATATAAAATTAAGTGGTTCGTATTGTATGAGTTACTTTGTCTCGTGATTAGAGGGTGAATTTAGAAATTTTAAATAATGTATCCTACCATTAGGGGCCCCACCGCTCTGGGGATTGATAGAGGAGGTAAATCACATGATGTGTCAAGTGGGTTCACTGTTTAACTTGTGCTTGCAAGGGGCCAAATCCATGCCAAAGGCAGGATTCGAACCCCCACTCTGCAGCAATCAAGCTCAATTGGAAAACCTTTCCACCCCCCCTTATACCACTTGAGATATGTCCCGGGGCAATTTTAAATGATTATATGAAAAATGATCATAGTAAAACTTTATATTTAGTCCACTTATTTAATACTCTCTCCGTCCCTTAAAACCTTTCACATTTTTCTCATTTGTTTGTCCCACAAAACATTTCAGACCCCAAAAAAGGAATCATCACTTTATCTAACAACCTCAAAAGTTATTTTAATTTCAAATTTGTCACTCTTTTTTCACACACATCTCATTATTTTATACTTTTTTATTACCTAAAAATACTACAATACCCTCCAAAGTTAATAAAGTTTGTCAAAAAGTGCAAAATTTCTTAAACAACGTGGAACAGTAAACGTGAAAAGTATTATGGAACGGAGGGAGTAATAAATTATTATTACTATCTTTTGCATGATAAGATAGAAGTAGTATTACTTTATATAAAATTGATTGAATTTTATGTAATATTACAGTTTTATCATGAAAAAAAAAATATCCGATGGAATTCTACATGTGATGCTTGTATTGATTTTTTTTAGATTTGAAAATCAATTTAAATATATATTTTTATTTTATTTTATTTTTTGAATTTTCTGTATGATATGTTTTTATTTTATTTTAAATAAATGTGTAAGAAGATAATAATTTATACACGAAAAGATATGAGAGATAGAGAGATAAAAAGAGACAAAATATTAATTGATGAGAGAAAATGCATGGAATGTGGTGTGTATAGGTGATAGATTATAATTTTTATAGATAAAGTCTTTTGTGAGATATTACTTAGATTAGACGGTTTGCGAGACGTGTTAAAGTGTGCATATTATATAGATAAAATATGTTTAATAGTTGTTAAAAAATATTTTTTAAGTAATGATGGATTAAATTATGATTTTAGAATGTTATAATATGGTTCATTATTGACATACTAGACTATAAATAAGCATGAGTCGACCCATCTCACAAAAACCCGTCTCATAAAAGGGTGTCCAATTTTTAAAATGTCACGGTTATTCATACTCACTCAAAAATATTTAGGATTAAGTAGTCTATAAAAAAAAGGCAAATTTATCCTTCGTTTATAGTTAGAAAATTCATGATTTTGTGTTTGACGGTGGAATAAAAGCATTTTATTCGACTACCAAACACCTCATTGTGAAATTTATAGAAGGATAATATTATCTATTTTGAGTATATTTAGTTATATATATATATATATATATATATATATATATATATATATATATATATATATATATATATATATATATATATATATATATATATATATATATATATATATATAAGCAGTAAATTAAGCATTTTTTTTCCGCCCAAACAATCCCATTTTGATATATCTCCAATTTCTCATATTTTCTTCAATTTATCATATATCTCTTCAATTTCTCATATTTTCTTCAATTTATCACATGTTATCATTTATCGCGTTACATTCTGATATCTCCCTAATTTCTCATATTTTCTTCAATTTATCACAATGTTATCACATATTTTCGCACCATTCTCATCTAACAAACATATTTAATCTAATTATAATTAAAAATTATAACCTCTCATTTCAAATAATATCAATTATATTTATTTTCATTACTGAATCTTAATTAAGTATTCCCTCCGTCCGCATTTGATGGTGTCATTTGCTTTTTGCACGTGGATTAAGAAGTATTATTATTTAATGTGTAGTGGGTAGTTGTATTAGTGGAGGTGTGTGTTCTATTTTTTTAGTTGTATTAGTTGGTGTGTGTGGGTCCCATATGTACAAAAAAGGAAATGAGACCCTTGGGGGCGGACGCCCAAAATAGAAAAATGATACCTTTAAAAGCGGACGGAGAGGGTATTGTCAAACATACTCTAATATGATTATGGAATTATTTCATTAATATTCTATATATTTCTGTTTCAGTGTAGAGAGTTTAATTAAAAAAATATTTGACTCTAAATTACTAATATATGAGTGATGCTCTTGTGCCCCCGGGGACACACCATGTCCCCATGTAAATGCAAGTGATCACAAGAGCTTTAGTATTAAAGCTTTTGTGTTCACATGGGGACACGGTGTGTCCCGGGCACAAGAGTTTTTGCCCTAATATATTTGAATAAATATTTTTCTCTTAATTTTTTTTTATCATTTCAGTTGTTACAATTCATTAGGATGAATATGATTTTATGATGGTGAGATTAAAATCTTTTAAAAAAAATTATTCATTTGTAGTGCAATATATCAATTATTTATTATATCAAACTTTGGGTTTGTTAACCGTTTCTTTTGTCATGTAGACTATTCCATAAGATTTTTCTAAATTGACTGAAACGCTAACTATGGTTGATAATTAAAATTGCTCATGGAATGTTTCTACAATTTCGAGAAATCATTAACTCTATATTCTTGAAAGATGATCTAAATTTGAAAAATATTTTATTTATTTATTTATGATATTTAATCACCCATGAAAATCAAATAAATATATAAAACATATTTATATAACATATTTGACTATTTGAAAAAATAATATTTATATAGAGTATATATAAAAGATGTTTATAATAAATTTGATCATTTTACGAAATAATATTTATATATTTTAATTTTTTAAAATTCATACATGTGCAAACGCGCAGTTAAGTTTTGCCAGTTTTTATAAAAAAAATATTATGACTCATTTTTCATCCATCTCATAGATTCACGTGAAATAATAATTGTTGCCATTAGGGAGTGAAATATTATTAGTAAAATATTAGGCATATGATATGCACCGTTAAACTTAAGTCACTACCTAATTAAATACTAATTAATCTAAGACAACAATTGATGATATTTCATTTCATTGCTCTTCACCTATACATGTTAATATATGATTGCTCAACCTTTTACCTAATTTTCAATATAATTTTTGCATTTAGATTTAATTTTCGACATGAGAATAATAATAGAAGATAATAGTAATAATAATGAAGTTGATGAAAAGAACTAAGAGGTAGTTATTGATAAGGCATCCAATAAATACACGACCCTTCTTATTGAATGCATACTTTATTATTATATTATTAAAATATTATATATTTAAAAAGTCTATATTATTCTTAAGATTATTAAATACACACCCCATATATTTACATGTATATTTTTAAATTAAATTAGATTAGATTTTATTCACATTATCTATAAAATCTTTAATATCTCCGTTCTTCTCCTCTTTATCGTTGTGTTCTTCTTCGTCATGTTTTCTCGATTGTGGCTGCAATAATGTTTTTTTTCTCTTCTAATGCCAATCATATTCTCTTAATCTGAAATCATAAATTAAATAAGCTTTGAAATAGAAATATATGCAAACAAGGTTTAAATTAAATGTCCAGAATTATGGGAAATTATAATTTAAGTTTTTTACTCCATTGATGAGTACATGATTTTCTCCTCGAATGCATATAATGGACTGAAATCAGGCTGATGAAAAGCTTGACACTTGACAACGTTGGACCTCTCTTACAGCAACTTTTCGACTGAAAACGTTGATCGGAATTCTGAAAGACCTCGACGACCGATTCTTAGTCGGAAAGCCCAATCTCTGCTTGCCCACTGCAAGCTTCTGTCCATATGAGGATTCCCACAGGCCACATGTGTCCAAAACCACCATAGCTGTAGCAGTGATCGAGGCAGCACTGTTGATAGGGATGTAATCGAATCGAATCGAGTCGAACACTACTAGGTTTGAGGATCGTTTGTTAAGAAATTATCAAACTCGAGCCTGAGCTCGAACTCATCAAGAAAAAAAATATCGAACTCGAGCTCGAACTCAGACTATTTGTTAAGACTTGCGAACATATTCACGAACACATAAAGTAACTTATTTATGAATATATTTTCATGAACATTTAAATAATTTTGTGCCTGGATATTAAAAGAATGTTTCGTTTATAAACATTTAATGTTACTCATAATATTAAATAAACAAACTAACAAAATATAATAATAAACGTTAAAAGTATTTAAATATTTAAATAATCACTTAAGTTATTATCATATTTGTGTGGTTTAATATAAAATATTTAATTATTGAATATTAATAAATAAATAATAATATATAATTCTAAAGAATAACTATAAAATTTACGAATGCGTTTGCGAGCCATTAGCGAGCCTATAAACGAATATGTTCGCGAGCTTTCGAGCCGAACACCCTTAGGCTTGAGTTTGGTTTGATAAACTATTCGAACCCAAAATTCAAGTTTGGTTTGGCTCGTTAAGGTTAACGAACGAGTTCGAACGAACATTTAATCAAATCGAGACTCGAATAGTTCGCGAATGGTTTGGTTTGGTTACATCCCTAACTGTTGATGCCGGTGGTTTAGTTGGCATGCCGGAAACGTGCATTGAAAACTCAAGAGCTTGGAAACTAACGGCATTCCAGAAATTGGATTTTAGATCAGAGGATGTTCATGTCTGAAAGAAGAGAACATTATTGGCAAAGGTGGAACCGGAAGGGTCCATGCCTATTGTTAGGCATATTTTGCGCACTCCAACTAAAATCCCCAAGTGTAGGGATATCAATTGTAATGACAAGTACCCTAGTTAAATATCGTTCCCACTGAGACAGCTAACTATTTATTTATTTAACCAGAACTATTGTAACCAATTTCCAAGTGTTTGAATTGAATTAATATCTAAAGTTTTGAAATAATAAATAACAAAATAAATAAAAGCAAGGAATATTCAAGATTGAATCAAGAAAGAAGTAACATCTCTAAGGTTTCTGGTGTAGTGCAATTGATTTGATCTCCTAGATGTCATATTGTTCATTCATGCTATTTTAATGAAAATACATCACAAGATGACGCGTGAACAATTTTGAACCTCCTTCCTAGATACTAATAAGGCGAACTTAATAAACCTCCGGATGGCCAGTTCGACTAACATATATTCTCTAAAAGTACTACTCAAACTTATTCACTTCCTACTTGATTTCCTAATTGTATTGTTGATAGGGGTTTTCTCAACACATAAATTAATCCTCAAGTATAAGGATATCAATTGTAGTCGCGAAGATGACCAAGTTACAATATCGAACTCAAGGGACGGATAAATATCAATTTTGTTATCTTCTAGTATATTTTAGACTATGTTTGGTAGTTGTAAAGGTTTAATGGATAATAACTTCTAATCGAAATAACAAAAGAAATAGCAAGAGTAGAGAAAAGTGAGTTGTGATCAATAAGAATAATAGGTAGTTCGTCGGGTCATCCAGTTTCACTAGCAATTCGTATTTTCATGTGATGGTATCCGACTCTGCCCTGTGGTTTTGTGACGCATCACTAGACCATGCAAGTTTACTCTATAGACACAAGTAAATATGCGCTTGACACGTGTGAATAACATCGGAGCAAGAGATATACTTCACCCCCCTTTCTAGGTACTATCATAATCAATTATCTTCTACGTCTAGAATCTAACCCGATTTGATCTCCCTTTTTAGGTACTATAAAGTTATACTCTTCATCCTATTCATCAACCCGAATTTAATTCAATTCATGAATATTCATATAAGACAGTTCTAATAAGACTTCGGAATCCCTTCACTTAGAATTATAACAATAAACCCTGCTCAGTAGTGAACGCACTCAATCAATAACCATGTTATGTATTCAGACTCTACACAACGATCATTGATGCACAAAACAACTATGAGTATGGATTAAATATGCAATCTTATATAAAACAAACCACAGGTAGTGTTGTACGGAGTTTTACACACGAAATACGAATTACATCATGAAACTTTTATAACCCTAGAACTACCAAGGTGGTTCTAACCCATGATTGATCTAGGAACAATCATGGTTAGATTGATCATTCTTACTTGAACCTTCAGCGAACCTCTGTCACAGCCCTCCGGATGGATCACCACCTCTACTCTTATCTCTCTTACGATTGACGATCAAAAGCTCTCTTTATTCTCTGTATGAGCCTCCTTTTATACTTGTAATCACGTCTCTAGGGCTTGGAATGGGCTTTCTAAGTGATCTCACGCGTTTCGGCCTCGAAAATCCGGATAAGGTAAGTTCTCGCGCATAGGTTCGACCCCTGGCCACAGGTCGAACCCCAGGTCGAACCCCGCTACTGGAAGAATTCTGCACAGGTTCGACCTTCTGGACAGGTCGAACCACTTAGGCCTTGGTCGAACCCCAGGTCGAACCTCATCACTGGACAACTCCCGCTCCCGATTCGACCAACTGGCAAGTCGAACTCCAACGTCGTGGTCGAATCCTCTTTCCTGCGAACTGGTTCGACCATGGTTCGACCTGATGGACAGGTCGAACCACTTGAGTCGTGGTCGAATCCATCTCTGCAAGTTCAGCAATGTTAGTTCGACCTGCTGGAGAGGTCGAACCCTCCTCCAACCAGGTCGAACCCACCTAATTCTTGGACGGTTCGCGTGGCTTCGACTCCGTCTCTTCGATTCTTGGCTCTTTCACTCCGTTTTTGCTAAGAAAACATTCAAATAGCTCCACTAACACCTGATTCATGCTAATTCACAATATATATATGTTTTTCACCTATTTCCACATCAAAACTCTCCAAAACTAGCACAAAACATAGCGCCAAACTTGTGAATTTACACACTCATCAATTATTCCACTAAAAATATCAAGTATCATATTTACCAGCCCTTAGGATTATCGTGTTCATGGGCAAACTACTATAATCCCTAGCAAACAGACAATATTAAGTACGTATGCACACAAGCTAACACAACATACCAAGCATCACAGGCAACATCAATAGCATGCTATGAAGACGTTACAAACGTTTAACATAATCTGAATAAATCGAATAAACAAGAATCAACAATAGTATAAATTCACAATATCTGTCTAGGGTTCCAAATCAACTACCCTAACCTTCAATCCTTAGAATTGTAAAAGGGTTTCTAGCCCATGAGGTCACAAACAACCCTCATGGCTAACAAATTCATAACAAAATTCACAAAAGAAAAGAATAAGAGAAAATACGAAACCCTAGTGTCACATGGTTTTCGTTCTCCCTCCGTCTCTACGATTGGATTGGCTCTCAAAACCACACTTGAATCTTCCTCCGGACCGATCGAATGGATGGATGAATTATGTGATGTGAGTGGATGTGATGGATGGTGCGTGAATTGAATTCACGGTGTGTTTCTGTGGTGAATGATCGGTCTCTTTTCTCCAGGTGTTTGATCCTCCTTTTATACCTTGGGCCACAAAACTGACTTCCCTTGGTCTATTTTACACGTTTTCACGCTCTGGAGGGTGAAAATCCCAATTCTTGACCCAAACTTACGCAACACGAGTTGGGATGACCAACTAGAGTTGCAACACGACTCGTGTTGCCTTAATAAGCAACTCGTGTAGACATAACACGAGTCGTGTTACCAAGTCGAGTACTCGCCTGTCAAGTCGTGTCGTGATGCTCTGAAACTGGATTCGCCACGAAACCCAACTAGAGTCGAGTTGGCAAGTCGAGTTGTCGCCTGCCAACTCGTGTTGGCTCTCTGGACAAAATTCGACGCTGCTCTACCTCACACGACATGCAACTCGGCTTGTCTCTGACACAATACGACTCGAGCTGCAAGTCGAGTTGCGCAGGACAAGTCGAGTTAGCTCACTGACCAAATCTGGCATCCTACGACACCTTACTCGACTCGAGTTGTGAAGCCGTGTTGAGGCATGCAACTCGAGTAAGGCCTTTTTCCACCCGTTTCTTGCTCGTCTTCGGTTCTGCTTCATTTCTACCCTGTTTTAGTCTTCAAAACTCCACAAAACCCATTAGTAGCACCATAATCATGTAAAATATGTAAACTACGCAATCCGACACGAATATATGGCCTTTGATTAGCCATAATATAGTGGGCATGACCAATTAAAGAAATTATCGAACCACAGGGAGGAAGGTACTAGAGTTTAAGCGATCTCAAGTTTATCGTGATTTTATAAGGACGACGGAAGAGAGGATAGGAGCAAATGAATGCAATTATGCTAAAGCAAGAAATAAAGATAAAATGAATGCAAAGATAAGATGGTTCCAAATGATGCAAGGATGAGATTAACAACAATCATGGCATAGATAATTAAGTAATCATGCAATTAATTCTAATCTCTCATGGACAAGGTATAGAAGCGATCACTAATTCCACCTAAACTCTCTCTCGAGATGGATAGGATGTAGGCCCTCAACAAGGCTCCCAAACGCACATAGGATCGAGACAATAGCAAACACCTCCCACTAGGTACTAATTACTCTATGAGTTCCCTAATTAGGTACTAAATCATAAGCAATATTCCCTTTTAAGGTACTATGAATTCACTAATTGTTTGGGTCTCCTCATTTAATCAACCAACCTCTCGATTAAGTTAATCAAATGTTCTATCAAATGGTTCTAAATCTAGAAGGATATCTCTATCTCATTCTAAATTAATGCACATGAAGTGTATGATGAAATGATTCAATGAACTATCCTAAACACATAATTGATTTCTCAATCTAATCACATGCCCATGACAATTAATCACACAAATCATCATATACATCAAGCAATCAACAATCAATGATAGAAATAACACAAAGCCCATTCAAGATTAAAATCAATTTGCATAAAAAAACTAAATTATCCAACACCAATCATGGAGCTAATCTCACAAAGGAGATTAGCCTCTCATATCCATAAGAAAATTAACATAGACATTAAGATCCTTACAAAACATGATCAATCTATAAAGAAATGCACAAAAATTAGAATTAGATTCCCCCTTTGAAGTGCTTCAATGGAGATCTCCTTCTTCTTCTTGTGATCTCACTCTCCCTTGCTTCCTTGATCACTTGGATGGTGGATTTGATGGAGGGGATCAAGTGTAGATGGGTGGATGAAGAATGGATGAAGATGATGGTGGAAAATGGAAGAAATGATGTGTGAGGTGTGTGTGGAAGGGGTGGAAATCGGATTCTCTCTCATAAAATCTGAATGGAGGGGTATTTATACCCTTATGGGCCTTCTAGAAGGATTCTAATTTTTTTCTGGTCCAAGACACGACACGAGTCGTGTGGCGCAACACGGCCATGAGGTGCCCGTGTTGCGTGAACTGATGCTCCCGCACGGCCATCGCTTACAGGCCCGTGTTGGCTACACGGGTCGTGTGCTGCAACACGAGTCGAGCTCCGCAACACGGCCAAGTGGTGGTCGTGTTGGATGAATAGATGTTGCTACACGACCATTCTGGACAGGCCCGTGTTAGCTACACGAGTCGTGCACTGCGACACGGCTCGTGCCACCGACACGGCCAGTCGTGTTGCTGCTGCCCTGATTCCTTCACTGTTTTGGCTCGTTCTCCCTCGTTTCAACTCCAAATTGAGATCCGCTTTTTCCTACATCTTCCTTATCATGTTTAGCATCAAATAAAAAGTGAAAATAGTAGGTTTAAGCTCATTCACACACATTTCCATGAAAACACAAAACACAACCAAATAAAACATAAAATACGGGTAAAATAATACAAAAACACATATAAAAAGACACTAAAATCTAGGTGAAAATATCACTCATCACACCCCCAAACTTAAAGTGTTGTGCGTCCCCGCACAACGAAAATGATAAACCAATGAGAGTGATTTTCACCTAGGAAAAGACTAAACGAACATAAGTAACAACACATCATTAGCAACAAGAATTACAAATTATGCTAAGGCATCCTACAACATTAAACTCATAACATGAAAAATTAACAAGTTCAATCTAAAGAGAATAAAAGTGTAATATAGTCCCTTTTAGTCCAAGCCTCACATAGGTTATAAATTTCACTCAACACTCTTTAAAGTAGGTAAATCAACACTCATCAATCGATTGGCTTGACTCGCTATAAGCTTGCTCGTGGACTACATTCACAAACCACCAAAGTTTTCATTAGTGATCAAAAAGGTCTTTTATTAAGGATGTAATGATAGGCTCTTTGGTATGGTAGGAAGAGTATGGATAATAGTGACTAACAAGTGTAAGTAATCGAAGAGGTGATCAACTTCCTCAACTTCTCCACTTTTCTTTCTTCCTTTCTCAACTTTGGTACTCACAAGCACTACTCATCAACATTCCTTTGGATTGAGCTTCTTATGATGCATGCTTCCTTTCTTTGAATTTTTATTTCCTTGAGCATCTTGTTGTTGCTTTACTCATTTTTCTTGTTTTGAGGTTGCATGTTCATTCTTTTTTATGCTCTTTTTCATCCTTTTTCTTGCTTGTTTACCATTTCCCTTTTTTTCTTTTACTTCCTTATCAAACCTTTCTAGTTACCATCTCCTCAATCACCCACACAAATGGTATATATGTAAGGCTTAAGTGGGTAATCATGGCTTGTAATGTGCTTATATCACAATAAATAGGCTTTAAGGCTCAAAGTGGTTGACTAGGGATGATGTTCAAGGTAGGGAAATATATGGTAATGACTATAGATGATAAGGATGGCCTAAGATCATTTCACTAATCTCCACAAATCGGGCTCGTTCCTATAGTCCTTGAGCAAGTTCTAGCTTATCAAACACAACCAATCCACTCATGAAGAAAAAAAAAACATGTATGCACGGTTGAGGTTCAAATGCTCACAAGCTTATGCATTGGACCTTAAGAAACTTATTACACCACATTCATCTCAAAATTGACAAGTTAAATAAAACATGTCACAATTCGAAAGTGTAGAGATTCTTAATCATAACTTGTCATCACTTATTACCACAACATATCACCACTCATGTTCAAAAATGACTCACAACATCCCAAAAATAATCCACCAAACACTCCCTAAACAAGAATAAAAATGCACACGAAACATAAAATAAAGACTCAACAAACAAGAAATAACCAAAAACACATAACATGCAAGAATAAAAATCACCATCATAAAACAATGAAGCACACATTCAAATCATCCATAACAATGTAAGCTCACAATCATCCCAACCTTGATTGAAAAGAAAATCCTAACTTACGAAAAGCAAACATCCCAAAACATAACAAATTAAGTAGCATGCTAATCACATCAATACAAATCAAATCAAATTATGCTAAGCACGTAAAAGTGGTAGGGCGTAGAATGAACTCCCTCAATAAGCATTTGATAGTGGAAGTTGTTAGCTCTGAGCTCAATTCGTGCTTCCAATACCCTTCATACATGCTCAACAAAACCATTAGCTCAAAAATTTCATTAAAAATATGGACTATCATGCACTTCAACACGACCAATCATACCAAAATCAAACCAATGCTCATGAGAAAAATTCAAAATTAGCCCAAAAACACGAAAAGTATATGGCTTCAAAACAAAGTATGTCACACCATGCCATATCCCCCCAAACTTAAATTGAAACAAGAGTTTCGAGGTAAGTTTGCAAAAAGTGGTGTGACTTACTTTCACACTTCAAATCAAGCACTTATCGTTTCTCCAATACACATTCTCCTCATGAACACAATCAATCTACATGCCAAAAATGCAAACAAACAAATCCATCAACCTTATTGAAAGCATTAAATAAAGCAATAAAAGGTAATGATGGGTTGCCTCCCATCTAGCGCTAAGTTTAACGTCTTCAAGCCGGACGGGATATGGAGAACTCATCGGAATGGCCACGGATATCTTTCGTCCTTGCCATCGAATTTTAACCGTTGTGCTTCTTCCTCTAATAGGCACTTATGGCAAGTAACGACCTCCGTTGCATCCTTCGAGCATGGCTTTAGAAATTCAACTCTCTTGAGCTTACACTCCATTGCCCTCTCCATTCTTGAACACCACTTATTCCTCTTTACCAAATAGATCCCCAACATTTCTTCAAGTTCTCTTTTGTTTCTAAGAATATGAGAAAAATCAATGGGTAATACAAAGTCAATGTAAACAATATTATCAAGTTCAAAGCAACTTAAAGAGTTTAAAGGTTTAGAAATGCTCATTTCACTCTTCAAGTCATCATCATTTGTTTCTAGACTTTGTTCCTCTTCATCAACATCATTTGCCTCAATAGGCTCTTCAAACACCTCATTTGATTCTTCATCCTCCAAATTCTCTTCTTTCTCCAACTCTTCTTCGACTTTGCTCTCCTCTTCAAGCTCTTCAACTTGTTGAAAATTGGTCAAAGCACTTACAATTTGGCTTACTTGATGCTCCAAGGCTTTGAATCTTTGATCATTATTTTCTTCAATAGCCTTGAATCTTCTTTCAATAACTTCATCTTGAGTTTTGTTGGAAGCAATCAACTTTTCAAGAAATACTTCTAAAGATGATTTTTCTTCTTTGACTTGTTGAAAGTCTCCTCCCTCTTGGTTGTCACAATTCCATTCTTGAATTGGTGGATAATTCCCATGAAAACTTCCTTCATAGTTATGTTGAAAATTTCCTTGGAAATCATCCACTCCCATGAAAGAAACATCTCCTACTTGATGCGTAGGCATCCTCCACTCTTCTTGCTCCATAGGACTAGGACTCGACACACCTTGCACATTTTGAGCACCCCCCAAACTTGAATTAGACAAGACTTGACCATAAGCACCTTGATTCATCATCCTTATTTGTCTTGTCACTTCCAAAGTAACTTGGGTAATTATCTTGGAGGATTCATTTTGAAGAAAACTTGATTGAGAATCTTGACCTTCATCACTTCCTTGAGCACTTCTTCTATGTAATTCAAGTAAAGCGTAGTTTTGGAACGGAGGAGAAGTGTTGGTGTTGAGATTTTGTGGAGAATAAGTGTATGCTTGATACGGGTGGAATGTATTTCCATTGTAAGCTTGTTGCCATTCTCCATTTCTTCTTTGATTGTAGTATTGAGAGCTATCTTGATTCATTTGGAAGTTGTATCCATAGTTGCTCTCATTCATGTAGCCTCTTGATTGTGGAGGTGGAACCCTTGCAAATTGATCCCCAAAGACATTTGTGAATTGGTTCCAACCATCCATTTAAATGCTCTTCTCAAGGCTTACTACAATTCTCCTTCAAACTTACTATTTTTGGCTTTGATCCCCCTTCCTCTTCTCTCAAGGTAGTGTCAAGTACCTATCAAAACAAACAAGTGAGATCAAAAATTTTCCAAAACAAATAATAAAAAGCAATAAAAATATCTCTATTAATACCAATCGAAACACTCCTTCGTTAAACCACTAGCAACCGTTGCCTCCCCGGCAGCGGCGCCATTTGATTAGCCATAATATAGTGGGCATGACCAATTAAAGAAATTATCGAACCACAGGGAGGAAGGTACTAGAGTTTAAGCGATCTCAAGTTTATCGTGATTTTATAAGGACGACGGAAGAGAGGATAGGAGCAAATGAATGCAATTATGCTAAAGCAAGAAATAAAGATAAAATGAATGCAAAGATAAGATGGTTCCAAATGATGCAAGGATGAGATTAACAACAATCATGGCATAGATAATTAAGTAATCATGCAATTAATTCTAATCTCTCATGGACAAGGTATAGAAGCGATCACTAATTCCACCTAAACTCTCTCTCGAGATGGATAGGATGTAGGCCCTCAACAAGGCTCCCAAACGCACATAGGATCGAGACAATAGCAAACACCTCCCACTAGGTACTAATTACTCTATGAGTTCCCTAATTAGGTACTAAATCATAAGCAATATTCCCTTTTAAGGTACTATGAATTCACTAATTGTTTGGGTCTCCTCATTTAATCAACCAACCTCTCGATTAAGTTAATCAAATGTTCTATCAAAGGGTTCTAAATCTAGAAGGATATCTCTATCTCATTCTAAATTAATGCACATGAAGTGTATGATGAAATGATTCAATGAACTATCCTAAACACATAATTGATTTCTCAATCTAATCACATGCCCATGACAATTAATCACACAAATCATCATATACATCAAGCAATCAACAATCAATGATAGAAATAACACAAAGCCCATTCAAGATTAAAATCAATTTGCATAAAAAAACTAAATTATCCAACACCAATCATGGAGCTAATCTCACAAAGGAGATTAGCCTCTCATATCCATAAGAAAATTAACATAGACATTAAGATCCTTACAAAACATGATCAATCTATAAAGAAATGCACAAAAA
This sequence comes from Pogostemon cablin, assembly GCA_023678885.1. Taxonomy (NCBI): domain Eukaryota; kingdom Viridiplantae; phylum Streptophyta; class Magnoliopsida; order Lamiales; family Lamiaceae; genus Pogostemon; species Pogostemon cablin. The sequence goes on along the minus strand of CM042959.1, from coordinate 40,592,465 downwards.
TTAGAATTAGATTCCCCCTTTGAAGTGCTTCAATGGAGATCTCCTTCTTCTTCTTGTGATCTCACTCTCCCTTGCTTCCTTGATCACTTGGATGGTGGATTTGATGGAGGGGATCAAGTGTAGATGGGTGGATGAAGAATGGATGAAGATGATGGTGGAAAATGGAAGAAATGGTGTGTGAGGTGTGTGTGGAAGGGGTGGAAATCGGATTCTCTCTCATAAAATCTGAATGGAGGGGTATTTATACCCTTATGGGCCTTCTAGAAGGATTCTAATTTTTTTCTGGTCCAAGACACGACACGAGTCGTGTGGCGCAACACGGCCATGAGGTGCCCGTGTTGCGTGAACTGATGCTCCCGCACGGCCATCGCTTACAGGCCCGTGTTGGCTACACGGGTCGTGTGCTGCAACACGAGTCGAGCTCCGCAACACGGCCAAGTGGTGGTCGTGTTGGATGAATAGATGTTGCTACACGACCATTCTAGACAGGCCCGTGTTAGCTACACGAGTCGTGCACTGCGACACGGCTCGTGCCACCGACACGGCCAGTCGTGTTGCTGCTGCCCTGATTCCTTCACTGTTTTGGCTCGTTCTCCCTCGTTTCAACTCCAAATTGAGATCCGCTTTTTCCTACATCTTCCTTATCATGTTTAGCATCAAATAAAAAGTGAAAATAGTAGGTTTAAGCTCATTCACACACATTTCCATGAAAACACAAAACACAACCAAATAAAACATAAAATACGGGTAAAATAATACAAAAACACATATAAAAAGACACTAAAATCTAGGTGAAAATATCACTCATCAGCCTTCCCCTAACAAAAATAAGATATTATGAGACCGAAAAGACATACATTTCCACTCTCATCACCTATCAGGATCGACATTGCGAGAGCATATACTTAATAGCTTGAAGGAGGTTTAGTCCAACTCTTTGCTTAGGAAATATTGGATACTAAGAAAGTAACTAAAGAGATTCTGAAATTGCATGCCTGTGAGGTTTGTAGTGCCTGTCCAATGAACTCGATGTCCTTGTCTCTCAAACGGTTGGGGAGGGGGAGCAACGATTATGAATTCATGGCGGAGATTAAGATATTGTGGGGGTGTGTATATAATTTTAAAATTAAAAAGGATAAATTTGAATTTTTAAGGGGTGTGTATATAATAAAATTAAGATTTAAAAAGTTAAAAGGGGGTGTGTATTTAATAAAGGATGTGTATTCAATGAAAAGGGATGTGTATTTAACAGTACTCTATTGATAAATGCGAATAATTGAAAATTTTACGTTCACATTATCCAATACCAAGTTTGAAAAATGAGTTAATATCTTCTCATTCGGTCCATTACATGACTTAGGGCTGTAAAACTAATTGAGAGAACTCAAATAGTTCATACTCGAGCTCAACTCACATAATTATCGAGCTTAACTCGAGTTTGGCTCTATTCCTTAACAAGTCTACGAGCAAGCGAGCTCAGCTCGGCTAAAAGAATTATTCTTTCAAACTCTAACTTGAATTCGGCTCCATTCTTGATGCAAAGTGAGTCGAGCTTATTAAGCCTAATCAAGTATTTTTTAATTGATATATTTTCTATTTTATTATTATGTTAATATGTATTATTATCATTAAATAATATATGTTATTAATACTAGTAGTAGTTTATTATTATTATTATTATTATTATTATTATTATTATTATCGAGTTTTAATGAGACGAGTCGATCTAAATCGATTCTAAAATAACTATGGTCATGGTTTGGAACTGCTGGATATTGTTTTTAAAGCCTTAAACTATGATTTAAACCATGATTTTAAAAAAAGGAGAACAACTAGCCAATTTTGATTACGTGAAATGAGTAAACAGAATTAAACTGAAATATTACCATTATCGTTTTTATTTTGATCGGTTCCAGTTCAAACAGTTTTTTTTCCTTGTCTAGTTGGAACGATTCCTAGCGTAATTTTCCTTAATATTAAAAAAATACTCCATCCGTTTCATTTTAATAGTTACGCCTCCTTTATAAATTACAAAAGAATCGTAACTATAAGGATGAGACGGGAGTACATAACAGTTCACAGGATGGATGTTCACAAGAAATAGGGGTAATTAATTGAATCTTAAGAAAAATGTTGTAATTTGGGAAACACGTAACGTGTGGGGAGTGTGGACTCCATTTATAAGCCCTTTTTGTCTTTCAAACTAATTAGTATATTGTCGACTCCATTTATTATACATTTTATACTGCAGACTAGTACTCCATTCGTCTCGTAATAATTGTATTACTTTCTGTTTCGTCCGTCCCACAATAAGTGTCACCATTCAAAAAAGAAAATTTTCACATTAACCAACAACCTCAAAAATTATCTAATTTCAAAAATATCATTCTCACCTAACACACATAACATACTTTATAATTTATTTATCACTTAAAAATACCACAATACCCCTAAAAAGTCAATAAAATTTGTCAAAAAGTAATTTTTCTTAAACTCTTTGTTTACAGTAACAATAACAACAATTATGGAATGGAAGGGAGTATAATTTAACATTTCGTACAATTAAGGAAAAAAAATTTATTTCAACATTATTTCATATTTTTCTTTCCTGAGAGCGTTAAACTAACCTGCAACATCAAAAACTAAAAGATAAACTAACTATAAACGCTCAAAATTATGGTCACTACCTAATACTCCCTCCGTCCCATTGAAACGTAACCGTTTGCTTTTTGCACGTGGATTAAGGTGTATAATAATTTAATATTTTTTTAGGTAAGAGAAATAATATTTTAAAGTGTAGTGGATAATTGTATTAATGTTGAGTGTGGGGCCATGTGTGGTCACATCAATCTAAAAAAGAAAATGGATACTTTGTATTGGGACGAACCAAAATAACAAAATAGATACGTATCAAGGGGACGGAGGGAATATACAATAATAATAAATATTTTATAATTTATTTATTACTTAAAACACCATTATACAAAAGTCAAGAAAATTAAATAAAAATCAGGTTCTTTAAAACTCCTTATTTACAGTGTCGGTACAAAATGATAGGTATGTTTTATTGGTTGAGCATTTAATAGGATTTTTTTTTTTGAATTTTAATATTTTAAATGAGCTATTCAGAATACTTTATTTAATTTTGTATTTTTTTATTTAATATATATAATGTACGAATGTATACTTAATTATAAATATAATATTTAAAATAAAATTTCATGTCCCGCATATTATATATATATATATATATATATATATATATATATATATATATATATATATATATATATTTGGTTTAATATATTTAATATAATATAAAATTAGTTAATAAGCGTTTTTTGTGTATTATAATGAAGCACATGAATGTCATAAAACGTTACTAAATTGAGTTGATATTAGGTGCATCCGGGTGCAAGGTGCACTAATATGTGTATAACTTTTTATTTTATTTTATAAGCTATTTTAGATGTTTTTCTTAATAATTGTATACTTTTTTCACACTAAGTTTTTAATTAAAAAAAATTAGCATTCATATGTGTATAACTATTTATTCAATAGTGTATACATGTTTTTAATAATTGTATATTTTCTTACACTCAATTTTTTATTAAAAAAAACTAACAATTAAATTGTATATATTTTTGTTCATAATTGTATATGTTTTTGTTCATATTTGTATTTGAGTGCACCGTATGTTAAGGTGCATCAGGGTGCACAGTATAATTAGCCTAATAAATTAATGTATTTAGTATAATACTAGCGTTTGAACCCGTGCGTTACACGGGACAAATGTATTCTGATGTTATTTAAACCCGAAAGAGAAGTCTAAATCATACATTTTGAATAAATCATTCTATTTCTACCCGAAGGAGAAGCCTAGTAATACTGTCTCATGCAACAGTAAGATTGTCCAAAAAATAGTGTCGTGTGTTGCATGTTCAGAGATTTTGTCAAATAAATAGCTCTTAACTAAAAAATATACCTTAATTTTTTTATATAATATACTCCCTCCATAATACATGCTATGTTGACTCTTGGTGTACAGTATACTAAAAGTTAAATCTTAATTTCACCCTTTGAACAAACACTATTCCCTACCGATAAATGGCTCTCGGGATACAGTATGCCTTAAACTACTGGATAATAGTATAACATAAACCACAAGGGTAAAGTCATAATGTTACAATGGGACAAACGCTAAACCCTCCCGATAAATATTAAACCTTCGAGGGATATTATGCCCTAAACCAGTGAGAAAAAGTACACCATAAATCACAGGGGTAAAGTCGTGATTTCACTGTTGATAAATATTAAATCATACAATTTTATGTAATTTTATATTAGTTTGTTGTATATTTATTAATTAGTATTTAGGTACCCGTACTTATTTAAAGGTATCATACCATATTTATTTAAATATCAACCGCTCATACCCGAATCTGTACCGTTTAAAAATTTATTACTATATTTGTAGCCACTCCAAAATTATTTATTAATATGCTTAGGGTAAAATGGGGTACCAGGAAATATAATTATTAGAGATAATCAATATCGATGTTAGGAGTACCCGTAATTCATATCCATTTAAATGTTCACCATCCGTGATCGGACATGTCCAATTTAAAAAATTCATAATAATATCGTCTCAAACCTATTATTGTATTGCATCCCGTATGTTTGGTTAATGTGTACCTAAGGATGAAACGAATCGATATTAGGACCGATGAAAGAATTATTCACAACTAATATATTTATTTCTCGGTTTCATTTCTATAAGAAAAATTATTTACACAGATTATATTCATAAATTGAAAAAACAAAAAAATTAATAGATCGTTCACTTAAAATTGTTATTATATTTTGAAAAATGAAAATATTCTCTCGTACATTTTTATGAATCTTCTAAAAATTACATTTAAACCTAAGCATAATTTGATTACAGGCATTTCAATTAATTATATTATAAGAGGGCTTCCTATAACCTTTTATATATATTTCTCATAAATTAGTTGTAATCAAACTAATGATTAATTTCTCAAACTTAGTATTTGTTATACCAAGTAATCAATTCAAATATTAAAGAATATACTATTGTAATATATATTAGTTTGAGAAATATAATATTTTAATATATAATCGGTAGTTGTTAGGGATTATAGTGGGTAGGATATCCACTATAGGGATATCCGTACGTACTCGTATTCATTTAAATATAAACTACTCATTTTCCTACCTGTTTCATTAAAAAAATATATTATGATACTCATACTCATCCCAATTTTTATAAAATACATAAATTCAAATAAATAAATAAATAATTATATATATATATATATATATATATATATATATATATATATATATATATATATATATTATCGTTAAAATAAAAAAAAATTTAAATGTAAAAGTACATAATTGTAATATACTTAATTCTTTCCGTGCAACGCACGGATGACTAATTTCAATTTTGACTTTTAATGTGTGTTTTATTATATATAAAGAAATAAAGAATTAATATCATACGATCTAAACATATTAATATTTGTTTCACAAGTGGCGTAATTTTATATTGTACACACAAAAACTTTAAACTTTATCTATATACTAATCATTCATTTATGGCATGGATACTAACGATTTGTTTACCTATTGTGAATATTTGTGTGAAATATAATTCAAATAAGAAAAATAAAGATAAAGTCATTGTAATTAACACTTCAACATTTCATCATCATTCACGACTCAATAAATACTTAAATAATCTAAGATTCTCAACAAATGAATATTCTTTTTTGCAAATTCGTCCGTGGATATCAAATGTTTGACCAGAAAATAGTTTTGATTAATTTGGTAATTAAATTAAACTTTGTATATCTCTTAATTGATAATACACTTTAGCATGAACTCATCTCACACGCTCAGAGTCATTTTCAGGCAAAAACTTGTGAATACCAATAAAACTATCTTAGCAAAATACATTATAAATGATAATATTTTAAATAAAAAATTAAATATAAGTGATGAAAAGCAAAAACTCTAAATTAAATTATTTTATTAATAATTTATAAAATAATAAAAATAATATTTTTAATAAAAAATAATATCTTATTATAAAATAAATAAATAAATTTAGTTTATCCATTTTTTTAGACTTTTTAAAAAAATTTCCTAATTTCAAAGATTAATTATGTTTTCGGTATAATATGTTGATTAGAAAAATACAACAAAAAATAATAAGAGTGAGGCAATTTCATCTTAAGGAGCAAGAGTGTAACTCTTGACTCGACTCAAATTTCGATTTTATTATTTTTGTCGTATTTTTTTTGTCAACATATTATATCGAAACCCAAAAATACCCAATAATTTTATCCAACAGTGAAAAACTAATGATAATAATAGCCAACAGTTTTCATTTTCTCAATTGGGGGTTAATTCATTTGATTGGTTGCGAGTGGCACTACACTCTCCTTTGAGTCCTCTCTGTTGAATTTATTGTCGCTGGATTATGTGGTTTATGGCATTACTTGTTGACTTCGTGATTATAGTATTAAGTTTGATCATCTATCGCTTATTTATGTATCAAACGAAGTGCGCGCGGTTTGAAAATGCGTAATTATGATGTTCGATCTTTATTTTTGTTTTATTACTATGTTCTTGATTTTATAAAATGAATTGATAATCACATAAAGGAACCCAGTCACCGGTCAGAAAGGATAAAGTTGTGGGTTTGATTTCTAATGGTATACTCCACCATTAGGGCCCCTACCGCCCCTACCCTAGGGATTGGTGGAGGAGGTAAATTGCAAGATGTGCCTTAAGTGGCTTATAGAGAGGGCTCACTGTTTAACTTGTGCTTGCAAGGGGCCAAATCCATGCCAAAGGCAGAATTCGAACCCCCACCCTGCAGCAACCAATCTCAATTGGAAGGCCTTTCCACCCTCACCTCTATCACTTGAGCTATGCTCTGGGTCTTGTGGGTTTGATTTCTTAGTCCGGAATATGGTTAGGGTTTTTGTCTCTTCGTGGAGGATCGTGTCTTCTCGTATGAGGAGTCAAAGAAGAGTTTCTTCTAAAGTCACGTCCCTTGGAGAAAAGTCGTTTCTTTGTTGAAGAGTCGTGTCTCTTCATAAAGAGTCATGTCCGTAGATGAAAAGTCATGTCTCTTGGTGAAGAGTTGTTATCTCTTCATGAAGAGTCGTATCTCTACATAAAAAGTCGTTGCTGTGTCTTTTCGTGGGAAGTAAAAAAAAAAAGAAACGACTTTTGGGAGGAAATTAGAAAAGAAATGAACAAATGGTTCAAATAGTAATGTTAATTCATTGATTAATTATCACAAAAGGCCAACCGACCCAAATGTGGGGGATCCACTAAACATTCAAATGTGGGGAAGGATTCCTGTAGACATTCAAATGTGGGGAAAAGTACACCCGTAGACATATAAATGTGGGGTAAGGGCATAGCCCCTAAATTTAAAATTATGTTGGCTCAAGAAAATTAAATGAATCCGTAATAAAATTGAATGGAGATCAAATATATTGCATGTCTGAGAGGAATGGAATAAAAATCCACACACTAAAGAACATTTATAGCGGTAACTCAACCATGATGAGTGGAGATTCCACAAACTTGGTTCAATGAGACAAGTAAATTATATTTGTTCAGATGTGCACTTGAAATGTATTAATGCATTCCTAGAGACAAATTAATCAAGTGTAAATTAACATGTTGACGTTGTTGGATTGTATACTAAAAGTCTAGCTTTTTGTATGAACAATGTTATAACAATTTATTTGAAATGAGAATCATATGATCAAATGATTGCGTCTTATAATTTATTTATATGAACGATAAAATAGTCCACTTACTTTATACTGTAGATAATATGCTGTGCGACAACACGCGAAAGATCATATTATCGGTTTCCTTATATAGTATAAACAGATGCTCACAACCGAGATAGATGAAAACTCTCTATTGGGATAGTTGTAGTGTGGTTTGGGATTAGTTTGTCTTGATTATAAAATCACATTAGTGCACTTTGTGTATTGAGCAGGACCACTTGAGATCGTTCGATTTATACTTACTATATAGGAGAACTTGATCTCAATTATTATGGATGTTCGTGCTCTTAATTTTATACAATAACCTCGACATGTAAAGCAGTATGTATTTCTTTGATTCATCAATAAGTGAGATGTAATTAAATCAATAAACTCGGTGAGTTAGGAAATAGTGATGTCTCTATGGTGTGTTGTTGATTGTAGAAGGAATCCATGTCCTATTTAGGTTGATGATGTCCCCTTGATGAGCTCATAAGGATTATCATGTAAACCCTGCATGTGAATTTATTCCGGCATGATAATGAAGTTGAATGGTACTACTCTCGGATGAGATATTAATTAATGGAGTTGTCAGTAATTTAATTAATTAATGAGCATTGTATAACTTAAACATGGGGAGATTAACGGGCTCATAATAAGAAAGAGCCCATAACGTAATTATGGAATTAGAACGGTATTGCAGTAATAATATTTTAGTGGTATATATTATTATTATTGTACTTAAGTATAAGGTTTGGGCTAAGCTTGGATACTTAAGTCCAATGGAGGCTCAACTCTAATTTCTCCTCATGGTCTCTGCTGTAGCCCATATATATATAAGTCATCTCAACTGTCCAGAAACCTTAACTGATTTATTCACGCCTAACATTGTGAAGAGGGTGAGGGAACAACAGATTGAGAAGATCTCGAAGATCGTCGCCCACACGACGTCGAGATTGGACTTGGGAATACAGCAGAAGATCGGAAGATTGTTTACTGCTGTTATTCATCAACTTCCGCGATTTTTATAAAATATTGTGGAACTCCAAACTGTACATGAGATATATAGTTGGAAAGCCATTGAAGAGAGGATCATTTTGGCATGTAGATCACTCAAATCGGAGATCAGATGAGAGAGTTATGCCAAAAATGGTGAGGCTGCGCAGGCTGCCGGTGAGAATCCATCTTCTTCAACATACCTTGGTGAAAGGTAATACGTTTCTATATTTTCTTGCTTCCACTGAATATAGAATCATATGGAACCCTAACGGTTCACGTTAACCAAACGATTGAACTCCAATAGACATATAGTAAGGGTAAGCATAAAAGCTTTTAATGACTCTTATACCTAAAAAAGTTGGAGTATGACATGGTACCCCTGATAAGAGGTCACCTATGTAAGTGCGAGGACGGGCCTCCTCAATAAAGTGCTTATGAATCCAAAATATGGTCCATGACCTAAATGGACACAACCATGAGAACCAAATGTATTAGGAAGGATGTTATGTTGGTACTGTTGTCTTGGCATACACAAAAGCAGAGTAGTTTAAGGCATCACGTTCACTAAACTGCGAGTATGTCTGATAGTATTCAACTAGGGAAGGTTCAAAGCCAGGAGCTACCTATCCTGATGTAATATCTTTTCGTTTGAACTCACTTTATAGTCAATCTCCCGTGTCTTCGTCTTTTTAGTTGACTTTATCTATTCATGTAGGGATCGTTGAAAAATTAAGATGAATGGAAAAGTCACCTTAAAATTATATCTATTAGATTAGAGTGTGTCTATGAAGATGTGTGATCAAATGGTGTGATTGTTGAATAATTATGTCTTTTCAAGAAAGGACATTTGAATTTGAAATCAAAATCAATTTTAATGGTTGCATCAATTCACGAAAGGACGCATTGAAATTTATAAATAGGCCCTTTCATTCCATAATCCATCACTTGAAAATGATTCTGAATACACACTCACATACACATGTCGTGAAAATCCAATAAAGTCAAGTGAAGTTGAGTTGTTCAAACTTATTCGTAATGTATTCCTATATCGTCCTACTTCTAAGATGAGCTCATAATACCGGTTGATTCGTCGTATCTTATGATTTGTAGTGCTATTATCACAACACGTTAGTCGTTGTATCTTGGAGATGATTTCCGTAGCACCGCAAGCACGAGAGCAGGACAATTTCGTCTTAAGGAGAAAGAGTGTAACTCTTGACTCGACTCAAATTCCGTTCTTATTATTTTTTGTCGTATTTTTCTAGCCAACATATTATACCAAAACCTAAATATACCCAACAGTTCAACTATAGTACTCTACGATACATGATCATTTTACACTTTTTGATTAATTATTATTTTATGAAAGATGTTATCATTTTTTTAAAAAAATAATATTAATTTTATTATTACTAAAAAATTTCATGAAATAGTTCACTGCATCATTATCCCTTTTCAACAGCTGAGTATCACTTTTATAAATGTTATGACTTTTAGATGGATGAACTATTACTCTTTTGAATAAAATATATTCTGATATATATTGTGATGTTTTATATTCTTATTGAGTAAAATTTAAGAAGTAATATTTTATATTTAGAATACTAATAATTCATATCTGTAAAGAATAATTTTGTAAAACAAATAAGGTGCATAACGGTTAATACCAGACTCACTCAACAGTAAAACTAAGAAAGTTTAATGAGGAAAGTAATTACTTTGGAGGGTGAAAAAGATGGCAAAGAGATATTTTGTTGTAACATCTGTGATCTCTTAAATCCTTTGCTCTAGGATTTATACGTTTACTACATTGAGTCATTGATTTTATTTTCTCTCCTCTACGCGTCACACATCTAATGAAACAAATATATAAAAGATGTCACATTAAATGTAACAGGACATCCAAATCAAATAGATGAGAGAGGGAAATGAAGTAGAGATGTGGTAAAGATTCGTAATGGGAAGAGACAAGAAAACTACACATGCCCAATGTCTAATTCATGACTCTCAATCTCAATCTCAACTAAAGCTTAAATCCCTTCTTAGGATTCCACGCCATATTTATATGTCTGAAACCAACTCGTGTGCCCTACCTCCAATCCCACTACTCTCCTTTTCCAATTTATCAAATGAAGATTCAGATTGGGGATTAGATTCTCAAAATTCTGCGACCGGAAAAGACTTGTGTGAGATGGTCTTGTGTAGGATTTACGTGAGACGAATAAAAAGTGAATCAATTAATAAAAAAATGATAATGTTATTTCATGAACAATTTTTATTAGTATAAATGAAAAGTGATAACATTTTATAGCGAAAGTGAAAACTATTTTAAAAAGTGTAAAATTATCTCATGTGAGACTGTCTCATGCAACACTTGCCCAAATTCTGCAATCATGGATATTTTTTTGCCATCTTGATTTATTATGCGAACGTAGACAGACTATATAATTAGAATGAGGACAGATCAATCTTGAAAGCAGTAAAATACAAAGAAAACATAGTTTGATGCCCCAGAAAAGTGGGCTTGTAACAAGATGGGGTGGGGAGGATCCAGACAAATCAATCAATACATATGTTATTCAGAAACAAACATGTCTGGTCTCTTGTCAAATGGTCAATATTCTATTGTTATTTGCCATTGGTACAACTCATCAACTGGTACTGGTAACTGAGAGTGAGGAGTCCTGAGCTTTGATCATAATAAAATCCTTCATACTAGATGTTGTCTCTTATGATCCTTCTCGGCCTCACCGATGAATATGCTCCGAACATGCCACATCCATGAACTCCCAGCTCTACCTTTCCACCTCCGTTGCTCTCGTAATCTACTTGTTTTATTGCTCCACCTGAATTGAACATGATCACTAGAACGATCAGAGTAAATGAATCGCTGTTTGATAGTTGTCTCACTGATACGACTGTGAAGACCTCGTATTCCCCGACTTTCAGTTGAATAGGCAAACTTGTCTTCTATGGGATGTATGTCAGTTTTCCTGTATGATCATTGCGAAACTTAATCTATACTTTTACATTAATGATAAGGATCCATATATTGGTTTCTTCTATAGTCGAACACAAAAGAATAATTTGTATTTGTTTGCTTGTAATAACCTTGGACCTAACAAGCAACAATCAAGCACAAGTGATGGAATCATTTCAATAACTTAAAGGGGAATAACAACATGCATAGATTCAGATATGTATGAGAACTAATTGCTAAAACATCATTTTGGTGGTGACGTCGATAGGCTTACCTCCTCGGTGTAAATACATAATGCAATCTCCATTTCATCCACTCTCAGCAATGCTCCACAGATACTCGACATTTGTTGCTTCGACAGTGCTAGAGATTGTTTGAGGCTGTTCATCGTGGATCAGATTTCTTAAATTGGTCCGACACCATGCAGCACCTTGGAAATTGAAAGCTCCCACACACCGGTGAAATCATTAATATTCCAAATTTTCATAAGACTGTCACCAAGTCAGGGATTTTAGTTAGTCACTCTTTTTACTTGTATTTGCAACTCATGCTTTAGCACATCTCAATCTCTATAATCAAACCTTGTTTCATATTTGGTAGGATCAGAAAACAAACAATCTCTTGTTGGTCTTCCGGGGAGTTTGGCACTTAATGTGGAGCCATCAGGAAGTACAAGGTTCTTGAAAACATCAAAATCATGGTTTCCAGGTTTATTGCTGTAAATTAAGACAAAGAATCTATAGAATGAAGGGGGAAATGTGACTACCAAAATATAAGCAGTAGCATAAAAAACATCACCTAACATAGATCGCACAACCTCCTATGGAACGAGCAGCCCGTGGTATTCAGCCATAGAATGCAAGGACTAAAATAAAGGGCAACTATGAAATGTGAAATCTAGATAGCATCGCATCATATGCTTTAGGTTATGAATTTAAAAGCAACAAAAGAATAGTTAATATACATTATGTGTATTAGGATAGAAGAAGCATTGAGCGAAGATATGTATTCGGAACACTTATTTAAAAAGATGGTTCGCTCACATGAAACATATCCCAATAAGGTTGCATAAATTCTCCAAGGAAAATATTGTTGTAAGCAACTGATGCTATATAGATTGTGTGTGATGCTGGATCTCTTGGAAAGAAAGCATATGATGCTCTTATAACAACAGCTTTCTTTGCACTACAGCAAAGATAAAGAACTAGAATCCGACATCATGAAACTAACAAGGAGTGTGACATTAATTAGACAAAACCAAGGTCAGCTAAACGAAGGCCTTGTACCTGTACAATGCATCTGTGCTGTGACTCATGCAAGATATAATTCCATTTCTCTTAAAGCTTTTAGAGATGGGTGCCTCCAGGGCATCATGGTATTTTCTTGCAAGTTTCACTCTTCCTCTAAATCCCTTTCCAAGAGTTTCAATGATGCTTTGATTATCCACTTTAACCCCATCAATGCCACCAGAAGCAAGGTAAGAGTGCAGATTATTGTAAAAGGCATAGACTTTCTCAAGGCTCACAAGGCCAGCCTTGTTCGTCATAATGCTCTTCAAAACGAAACAAATGCCATTCGACTCAACCCAGGGGATGGAATGGCATCTACTATTGTTGGGTCATAATGAGCCATTTCAGCAACACCAGGGTCAACACCACCCCAGTACCCTACTATTGCATGCCGGATGTAAACATACCTGGAATACAAAAGGAATGTAACTAGTGTTGATTTGAAAGAAAAATAAAAGAAAAACGAACAAGAGAAAAATGGAACATAATTTGAGTTTTAATGCCTTTTATTTTAGAGCAAATTGGTCTTTGATCTCGGTTATAATTTGGCTAAATCCAGTTCCTCTATCCACCTTGTCACCCCCTCTTCTGCCTTTTTGGAATTTATAATTCTCTTGAATATGAGTCAGTTGATTTGCAAAACTGAAAGCCAAAAATTATATTTCAACATCAGTTTCTTTGAATGGAGAATATCCTTAAGGTTCAGTCGCTTAATTGGCGCTGTCATCATGTTGAGCCTCAGTGCTGGTAGCATCCATACCAACTGATTGCCATCCATCATCAATGATAACAAACTTTGGAGGAGTTCCTCCTTCATTCAAACTATGAATACCATGCAAGTTATACCTTCGTGCTGATGTATATCTTTAGATAAAAAGGAATTTGAAAGTAAATCGCTCAAACAAAAGACCTTTTTATTCCTTCCTTAACTCCCTCAGCTGTTACATCAATATAAAAAGCGTCCCATGTACAACATCCAAACCAGCTCAGAATATCAGACATCTGAACAAGATGAACATTAAATCATCAGAGATAAAAAATTAACGAATGAACCAAATTGAAATGCCCAATATTAGCAATCACCTCTTTTTCATCACGATGGCAGAAGGTTTGTAAATGAGTTTGCAAGGATCTGTTAATAATTTTTTATTAGCAAGGAAAAAGGACACTGTCATTTCTAAGCAGCAAACACACAATCCATGGAATATTAACAAAATCATGTCAACTAACTTATGTATCTGATCACTAGTTCAGTTTGTAACAAAATCACTAGTTCAGTTTGTAACAAAGATGGTTCAAACGACTTCGGAAAATAAAATAAGCTTCCAACTCATCATGTGCATTTCCCTGAAGCACAGTCCAAAAACCCCCTTCAAGAATGGGCAAGAAAACAACGTATTACACCGATTTTGACTCTTCATTTTGTTGAACAAATTGACAAGTGTTGGGTACCTCCACTATTGAAAACTGAGTTTCACTAGGTATACCCTGACCACACGTTCATCATAATTTGAATCGATGGAGGCATAAAATCCTTAATCCTCTGCAAATTTAGAAGCATTGATCAGAAAACTCCGAATTTAGGAAAGAAGAAATTCCCGAAAAGTAAGAAAGTAGAAGGTAATGATTTAACTGGAGTTTTTCAATAGCACGGTGATCAGTGTTGACACCAATGAAAGCGGCTTGCGAGGTTTTGGATGGAGTTAAGAAGATATTGTGATGAACATCAGTGAGAATGCAGTTTTCACGCACTGTGAGCTGTCCATCTTCAAGTGATAAACTTGCAGTCGCCATTTTTATCATTGGTGTGCACTTGTGCGGTAATGATAGAGTGATGTATGATCAAATGTTGATAACGGTTAATACCAGACTCACTCAACAATAAAACCAAGAAATTTTAATGAGGAAAGTAATTATTTTGGAGGGTGAAAAAGATGGCAAAGAGATATTTTGTTGTAACATCTTGGTCTCTTCAATCCTTTTGCGCTAGGATTTATACATTGACTACATTGAGTCATTGATTTTATTTTCTCTCCTCTACGCGTCACACATCTAATGAAACGAAGATATAAAAGATGTCACATTAAATGTAATAAGACATCCAAATCAAAAAGATGAGAGAGGGAAAGAAAGTAGGGATGTGGTAAAGATTCGTAGTGGGAAGAGACAAGAAAACTACACATGCCTAATGTCTAACTTGTGACTCTCAATCTCAATCTCAACTGACGCTTAGATCCCTTCTTAGGATTCCACGCCATATTTATGTGTCTGAAACCCAACTCGTGTGCCCTACCTCCAATCACACTACTCTCCTTTTCCAATTTATCAAATGGAAATTCAGATTGGGGATCAGATTCTCAAAATTCTGCAACCGACAAAGACTTGTGTGTGATCGTCTTGTGTAGGATTTATGTGAGACGGATAAAAAGTGACTCAACTAATAAAAAGTGATAATGCTATTTTATGAATAATTTTTATTAGTATAAATGAAAAGTGATAACATTTTATAGCAAAAGTGAAAACTATTTTAAAAAGTATAAAATTATCTCATTTGAGACTGTCTCATGCAACACTTGCCCAAATTCTGCAATCATGGATATTATTTTGCCATCTTGATTTATTATGCGAATGTAGATAGACATATAATTAGAATGAGGACAGATCCAATCTTGAAAGTAGTAAAATACAGAGAAAACATAGTTTGATGCCCCAAAAAAGTGGACTTGTAACAAGATGGGGTGGAGAGGATCCAGACAAATCAATCAATACTTATGTTATTCAAAAACAAACAACACTGGTCTCTTGTCAAATGGTCAATATTCTATTGTTATTAGCCATTGGTACAGCTCCTCAACTGGTACTGGTAAATTGAGAGTGAGGAGTCTTGAGCTTTGATCATAACAAAATCCTTCATACTGGATGTTGTCTCTTATGATCCTTCTCGGCGTCACCGATGAATATGCTCCGAACATGCCACATCCACGAACTCCCAGCTCTACCTTTCCACCTCCGTTGCTTTCGTAATCTACTTATTTTATTGCTCTGCCTGAATTGAACATGTTCAATAGACCGATCAGAGCAAATGCAGCACCGTTTGATAGTTGTCTCACTGGTACGACTGTGAACACCTCGTATTCCCCGGCTTTCACTTGAATAGGCAAACTTGTCTTCTGTGGGATGTATGCCAGTTTTCATGTATGATCATTGCGAAACTTAATCTAAACTTGTACATTAATGATAAGGATCCATATATTGGTTTCTTGTACAGTCGAACACAAAAGAATAATTTGTATTAGTTTGCTTGTAATAACCTTAGACCTATCATGCAACAATTAGCAAAGTATTTGAAGAATTGACATGCAAAACTTCACCATGAGTGATGGAATCATTTCAATAACTTTAAGGGGAATAACAACATGCATAGATTCAGATATGTATAAGAACTTATTGCTAAAACATCAATTTTGTAGTGACGTCGATAGGCTTACCTCCTCGATGTAAATACATAATGCAATCTCCATTCCATCCACTCTCAGCAATGCTCCACAGATACTCAACATCTATTGCTTCGACAGTGCTAGAGATTGTTTGCGGCTATTCATCGTGGATCAGATTTCTTAAATTGGTCCGACACCATGAAGCACCTTGGCAATTGAAAGCCCCCACAACTCCGGTGAAATCATTAATATTCTATATTTTCATAAGACTGTCACGAAGTCAGAGATTTTAGTTAGTCACTCTTTTTCTTATATTTGCAACTCATGTTTTAGCACATATCAATCTCTATGATCAAACCTTGTTCCGCCTCTGGTAGGATGAGAAAACAAACAATCTCTTGTTGGTCTTCTGGGGAGTTTGGCCCTCAATGTGGAGCCATCAGGAAGTACAAGCTTCTTTAAAACATCAAAATCATGGTTTCCGAGTTTATCGCTGTAAATTAAGTCAAAGAATCCACAGAATAAAGGGGAAAACATGACTACCAAAATATAAGCAGTAGCATAAAAAACAGCACCTAGCATAGATCGCACAACCTCCTATAGCACGAGCAGCCCCATGGTATTCAGCCATAGGATGCAAGCTCTAAAATGAAGGGCAACTATGAAATGTGAAATCTATATAGCATAGTCCATTATCACATGCATCATATGCTTTAGGTTGGATGAATTTAAGCAATAAAAGAATAGTCAATGTACATTATGTGTATAAGGATAGAAGATGCATTGAGCAAAGAAAATGTATTTGGAACACTTATTTAGAAAGATGGTTCACTCACATGAAACATATCCCAATCAGGCTGCATAAATTCTCCAAGGAAAATGCTGCTGTAAGCAACTGATGCTACATGGATTGTGTGTGATGCTGGATCTCTAAGAAAGAAATCATCTGATGCTCTGATAACAACAGTTTTCTTTGCACTACAACATAGATAAGGAATTGGAATCCGTTATAATGAAACTAACAAGAAATGTGACATTAATTAGACTAAACCAAGGTCAGCTAAAACGAAGACCGTGTACCTGTACAACGCATCTGTGCTGTGACTCATGCAAGATATAATTCCATTATTCTTAAAGTTTTTAGAGATGGATGCCTCCAGGGCATCATGGTATTTTCTTGCGAGTTTCACTCTTCCTCTAATTCACTTTCCAAGAGTTTCAAAGATGTTTGATTGTCTACTTTAACCCCATCAATGCCAGCAGAAGCAAGGTAAGAGTGTAGATTGTTGTAAAAGGCATTGACTTTATTAGGGCTCACAAGGCCAACCCTGTTCGTCATAATGCTCTTCAAAATAAAAAGAATGCCATTCGACTCTACCCCAGGTGATGGAATGAAATCTACTATTTTTGGGTCATAATGAGCCATTTCAGCAACACCAGGGTCAACACCACCCCAATACCCTACTATTGCATGCCAGATGTAAACATACCTGGAATAAAAAAAGGAATGTAACTAGTGTTGATTTGACAGAAAAATAAAAGAAAAAGAACAAGAGAGAAATGGAACATAAAATAAGTTTTAATGCCTTTTACTTTAGAGCAAATTGGTCTTGATCTCAGTTATAATTTGGCTAAATCCAGTCCCTCTATCCACCATTTCACCCCCTTTTCTACCATTTTGCAACTTATAATTCTCTTGAATATGAGTCAGTCGATTTGCAAAACTGCAAGCCAAAAATTAGATTTCAACATCAGTTTCTTTGAATGGAGAATATCCTTAAGGTTCAGTCGCTTAATTGGCGTTGTCATCATGTTGAGCCGAAGTGCTGGTAGCATCCATACCAACTGATTGCCATCCATCATTAATGATGACAAACTTTGAAGGAGTTCCTCCTTCCTTCAAACTATGAATACCATGAAAGTCATGTATATCTTAAGACAAAAAGAATTTGAAAGTAAATCGCTCGAACAAAAGACCTTTTTATTCCTTCCTTAACTCCCTCAGCTGTTACATCAGTATAAAAGGCATCCCATGTACACCTTTAAAACCAGTTCAAAATGTCAGACATCTGAACGAGTATGAACATTAAATCATCAGAGAGACAAATTTAACGAATGAACCAAATCGAAATGCCCAATATTAGCAATCACCTCTTTTTCATCACGATGGCAAAAGGTTTGTAAATGAGTTTGCAAGGATCTGTTAATCATTTTTTATTAGCAAGGAAAAAGGACATTGTCATTTCTAAGTAGCAAATACATATTCCATGGAATATTAAAAATGTCATGTCAACTAACTTCCTGTATCTTATCACTAGTTCAGTTTGTAAAAGTGAGTAATGAAGATGGTTCAGAAGACTTTGGACAACAAAATAAGCTTCATTTTGATTTAGTGATTATAAATTTGCCCTCTAAACAATGAAAGACTGAGTTTCATCTTCAAGGCGTATTCAAGTATACAATAAAACAAACTACTACTACAACTAGCATTCTCATCCAAAGCTGCAAATTCAACAACACTAAAGGTCACAGAATTATGCAAGAAGTTCAATATTGAAGTGGACATACTTGACAGAATTCTCAATTAAACAATATGGATCAGTCTCAGCTGCCACATAAACCAAATGTCTCCCTTCAAATTCTTGCACAGAAGGATCACCTGTATATAGCAATTCCCCCAGTTTTAACAATCTTGGCCAAGAATTTGAATTTCAAGTATTGATATAATATAATGCATGCTATTGGCACATAAAACCCCAATCACAATGCAACAGAAATCTAAGTACCACTTTCTAGGCAGATTTCCAACTCATCATGTGCATTTCCCTGAAGCATAGCCCTAAAATCCCCTTCAAGAATAGGCAAGAAAACAACATAATACACCGATTTTGACTCTTCATTTTGTTGAAGAAATTGACAAGTGTTGGGTATCTCCACCATTAAAAACTGAGTCTCACTAGGTATATCCCGACCACACGTACCCATCCACTAAGGCATCCACCATAATTTGAATCGATAGAGACATAAAATTCTTAATCCCCTGCAAATTTAGAAGCGTTGATCAGAAAACTCTGAATTTAGGAAAGAAGAAATTCCAGAAAAGTAAGGAAATAGAAGGTAATGATTTAACTGGAGTTTTCCAACCGGAATGAGGAGACGGCTAGCACGGTTGATACGCATTTTCTTTGCATGCAAAATTAATCCCCAAGTATTAAGGATATCAGTTGCAGCTTAAGCAAGCGACCAAGTGAATTATCGAACCCAAACGACGACGTATTATCAATTTAATTATTTACTAAATTAATTAAGACTAAGGGCGACGTATTATCAATTTAATTATTTACTAAATTAATTAAGACTAGGCAATTAAGTTTGAGGATTTAATCTAACAACTAAAAGACTTAAATTAAATAAAAAATAAAATAAAGGCACATAGAAGAATACGAAAGTGAATCAAGTAAGAGAATAGGTAGCTCTAGAGAAATCTAGTTTCATTCATTAATTTTCCTTCCGTGTGTTGATGTCCGACTCTGCCTTGTGGAATATGGACGCATCACTAAACCATGCATATCTACTCTATAGACATAAGTAAACATGTGTGTAACATGTGTGAATAACCTCGGAGCAAGAGTTATAATTCCACCCCCTTTCTAGATACTATCAGTATTAATTATTTCCCTGGCCAATTGTCACTCTAACCCGATATGATCTCTCTTTATAGGTACTATAAAATTATCCTCTTTATCCTACTTAATAACCCGAATTCAATTCAATTAATAAGTATTCATATATGATAGTTCTAATGAAGTTTCGGAGTATCCTCGCTTAGAATCATAACATGAAATCCTGTTCAACGGTGAACGCACTCAATCTACAACCAAGATATATATTCAGACTCTATATACCAATTGAAGATGCACAAAACGACCGTGAATATGGATTAAGAAAGTATAATCATATATAAAATATATTCACAAATAGTGTTGTACGGAGGACACACAAGAGAGTTTAATTAATTCATAAAACTTTCAAAACCCTAGATCTTCCAAAACGGTTCTAGCCCATGATATTGCGAAGAACAATCATGGGGGTTGAATAGATCTTATCCGTATGTCTGGAAAATACAAGATAAATTAGAAAACGATAAAAACTCTAAATTGGAATGTCGTCGGGTCCTTCTCCATCTTGAATTCTCCTCTTGATTCAGCAGACCAATCTTCAAAGTGATAGATGGATGGAGGAAAGGATGTAGATGATGGTTGGGGGGTGATCCCTCCTTGTGGGGTGGTGTAGGATGGATGTGGCTCTTCTCTCCCTCTATATTCAATATATCTCTTCTCCCAATAATGATGTGATCTACATCCCCTTTTATACTTGTAAGCTCTCCTTATGGACCTAGGATGAGCTTTTTCTTAGAAAATACACAAAAACACGCACTAGGGGTGTAAAAATTAGATTCGGACGCATCCCAGGCATGTGGTTCGACCTAGGGCTTGGTCGTACCATGGCCGAATCGAAATTGGCGATTTTTGCACTTCAGGCTTCTGGTTCGACCAAAATGGTTGTGGTTCGACCAAAATGTCTGGTCGAACCAAACTGTCGTGGTCGAATCACACTTGCGCCGTCTCACTATTTCGCGTATAACTTTCACATCCGAGCTCCGATTTGAGTGATTCTTACGCTCACGCGATCCTCTCTTCCTTGAATTTCTATCCATATAAAGAACTCGAAAAAATCTAAGATTTGAATCTGTAACAAGCCATGAAAAATAGAACATCCGTTCTGTTCGGTACAGTTCGCGCGACGTCACCATTTTGTTCATAACTTCCTCTTTTGGCATCCGATTGAGGTGTTCTTTATGCTAAAATGATCCTCTTTTCAGTGGCTTTCCAACCATATATCACGCTTCCCATTCAAAGCTCAACACAAACACAGAAAAATTACACAAGTTGAACGTGCATTTTTCAGCATTCATACACAAATTGCACCTTTTCTCCAACTTTGCACTTTTGATCACTTTTTTCACCTGAAACACAATAAAATACCTCAAGTGTACATTTTCTCACATATATTAAATATAAGACACTTGTGCTAATATATGACAACACTATCAATAAAAAAAGATGTTAAATTGGACACTAAAACACGCTTATTTTCACTCTCATCAACAGTGATCGGTGTTGACACCAATGAAAGTGGCTTGGGAGGTTAGGGATGGAGTTAAGAAGATATTATGATAAACATCAGTGAGAATGCAGTTTCCACGCAGTGTGAGCTCTCCATCTTCAAGAGATAAACTTGGAGTCGCCATTTTTATGATGGAGTGATGTATAATCAAATGTTGATAATGAGAGAGGAGAATATTCTGATTTATAGAATGGGATAAAATGGTAAATATTTCTATGGCAGAGAGAGTGTGCGTCAATTTTTGAATTGAAGTGAACTTGAGCAGAGAAGTGTTTTAGAACGACAAAGGTGTTTAATAAATTCAATTCTATATTTCAGGAGTAGCAATTCGTGCGTGTTGACACGATAGTCACACGACACGATGAACTTAAAAAAATATTGTGTTGACACTATACCAAGAAAATAAAAAATAAAAATATACTAATTAAAAGTAATAATATTTTTAAGGAAATATACTTTAAAATTATTAATTAGTATTTTATCATACATTTACTAAATTTTAATTTCCAATATAATCTAATTGTGGGCAATATATTATTATGCAATTTTATTAGCTATTCAATTATTTTATGGATTTAATTAAGTGATCCAATTAAGTTGATAAGTCCATGGGCTATAATATTTTGATATGGGTCAATTGAGTAGATACACAATACTACGTGGTAGTCAAATACTGACAATAAAACTGTCAAGCAATAGCCTTCCTTTGAGCCAACTTATTACTCACATGTTAAACAAATAATTGTCACGTATTTACCACCACAAGTGCTTGTGTATTTCTATCAAATATTAATCTACCTATGGGCCGATCGATACCCGCATGAAGATACATTTGCACAATATTATTAATTGGGGACCCATCACAAGACACCTTGTGCAACATTAACCTCGTCTATAGACAAAAAATAACTGCAGAGGTAATCTTGGTGTAATAATCAAGTACTGATAATAAGTTCTGTCAAACAAAAGTATATCTTTGGACCGACTGATGTTCACATGAACAATTCAAAATAATTATCACATACTTATTATCACATGTGCATTATTATTCTGCCAAACTGAACGCATAAATAATCCTACACTCATCTATGTAATTTCAATAAAGTTGCACTCCGCACACAGAGGCTGCTATGACAACATGATGCTTTGATTGACTAGATTGAAAAGTTACTAGACCAATTAAAAAAAATATTTAAAATAAATATTAAGATTTTATTGAACGACATTAAAAATGTCTCCCCAAATTTAAATTTAATTAAAATTCTCAAGCCAAACGAGAATATTTAATGATTCAAAAATATTTAAAATTAATGAAAGATTTTAACTTAAAATTCCAAATCTTAATTTAGAATAAACTAAATTAAGTAAATATTCTTTATTAAAATAATCACATGTATTCGTATTGAAATCGAAATCATATAATAAGCCATTACACACAACTATAATCTCAATACGAAATAAAAGCTCAAAGGAATCAATTTTACATTCCAATCCCATTAATCAACTAAAGAGGATCCAAAATAATTAAAATCTTTAAATATGGAATCAAATAACTTATTAAAGTAATTCAATATCTTTCAATCATTAATAAAATAAAGAACAATCTTTAAATAATTAACTCAATATGATTCCAAATTCTTGAATGAAAACCCACTAACTGATTGAGACGAAAATTGCTATATTTACGAATTTTACCAAATTTCAATCATGCATAAGGTCACGCTTAGATCAAAACTTTTTTAGCAAGAATACAATAATATGATAAAACTATTTGTCAAACATCATTCAATTCACCAAATCAAAGTCAAATTAATATTCGATCATAATCCCGAATACGCATTCTCATAATTATTTTTTTGACAAACATGAAGCATGTCAGTATGTATTCTAATAACATAAATAAAATGATAATATGCATGTAACCTTAAATGACGTATCCACATAATTATCCCATATAAGCCTGTTTAGACGACTTAATATCCAAAATTTTGCCAATGTAATTCCACAATCAAATTAACAAACTGACACCATCAATCGCTGAAGTATTAAATCAATGATTTAATAAGATTAACAACAACGAATCAGATCTCAGAGAATCATAAATAGAATGACTCTGATACCACTTGTAGGAAATAAATTCATAAATCCATAAAACTTTAACCCTATTATGATAAACGAGATCTCTACTATAACACGGAAGCGTACCCTGATCCATTGAGTCCTTTAGGCGGAACATGAACTAGGAGATCAATGGTTTAATGGCCTTCCTCAACTAAGCCTCCTTTTTCCTTATGGGAACCATCGTAATCCCTTCCGATGGGGAGAAGAGAGAACTGTGTGCGGCTTAGTATGTTGGGGACCATAACCTGGAGCCTTTATATACTACTTGACTAGACCACCTAGTCACGTAGTATTGAGTATCTACTCAATTGGTATTAAATCAATTGAATCATATTTGAGTTTTATGGAATTAATAGATCCAAGGTACGCTTACGTGTTATGTTTGGATCTCGTTTATCATAATAGGGCTAAGGTTTTATGGATTTATTTCCAACAAGTGGTATCAGAGCCACCCTATCTATGATTCTCTGAGATCTGTATAATTGATGTGTAGTAGTTGAGACTATGATTAAGTTACGATCTTGGCTGCTATTAAGGATTAAACATTTACATCAATTAGTTAATCACACTCTGTCATTGTGGTTGATAAGTTGGAATTATTTATGAATTTAATAAGTTTCTTCTTCTATTGTGATAGAAGGTGTCGTGAAAATTAGGCAGGTAGAAGTTGAAGGAAGAAACTTAAACAAGCAAGATTCAAACCTAAACTATGAACGAAGAAACGAAACGAGAACACGAGAGTTTTTTAGAGTGGTTCGGCTCACTAACGAGCCTACATCCACTATGGAGATAGTATCTTATTGCTACATGATTGTGGAGGTGATTACATTTGAATAAAGCTTTGAATACAGCTTTATATACTAATCTACAACATGCCATGAAAGTTATAGGACCATTCAGTTGGTTGATATTTGTGGCATCCAACCATCTTGTAAACAACCAGCTAGCTGAATGTAACTGACCCTATCTTGAAGCTTATATGTCAAGCTTTCCAGCCATATGCTCAACCGCTCCTAACTCATCCGTTTAGCCATCCAAAATATCACCTGAAACTGCCCTACTCACCCAGTCACAGGTTCGACCAAACTGCCTTTGGTTCGAGCTTCACAGCATGTCGAACCTAGGTCGAATCCACCTCAATCTGTCACGGTTCGACCACGCTGCTTTTGGTTCGACCTGTTCTACATGTCGAACCAACCTCGAACCTATCTCAATCTTCTGCGGTTCCATGCATGCACTTGATACATCCATGCAACTTGATCATACACGAGCTAAGTATGCATGACAACCTATTCATACAACTTCAACATGCATGAATGAGGTTTATACCTAACAGAAGGAAAGGAGTTGAGGAAAAATTCAATGGTTAAAAATTACATTGATAATTGATATATGATCTTATTATAAGTTCGTCCAGTTATGTTTTGGTGGATTATTTATTAATTTAAATTGTGGTTTTATTAAATTAGTTTTAATAATGATCCATTCGTCTAATGCCTAATCTCTTATGTAAGAATAAGGCTCGAATTATGTATAGGCCAATTCCGTTAATATCTCCCGTTTGTCGTCCGGTGTTGATTGCAAATTATATTGACATATTTGAGTTAATAAAAGGATTTCCATTTATACATTTGTATATCCCATTATTTAATCGGGTACATCCGTTTATGATTAAGCCATGTTAATTAATTTTAGTTGTGATGTAATAGAGTATATTTAACTAATTTAGTTCATTCTAATTTTTTAAAATCATAATTAAGTTAAGAAATCTTTCAGGTATTTTTAAATTGATGTGAATCATCTAATATTCCCATTTGATGGGTGGAATTTGATTAATTAAATTTATAATTGGGGAGATATTTTTAATATCGTTCAATTAAATATAAATATTTAATTTAAAATATTTATTTAATTGGTCTAGTAATTTTCAATCTAGTCAATCGAAGTATCAATGTATCATGTTGCCATAGCAACATCTGTGTGTAGAGAACGACTTTATTGAAATTACATAGATGAGCGTGGAATTATTTATGTGTTCTGTGTTCGACCCTTAGGTAGGCACAGTTTGACAGAATAATAACACACATGTGATAATAAGTATGTGATAATTATTTAAATTGTTCATGTGAATATTTTTCGGTCCATAGATAGACTTTTGTTTGACAAAACTTAAAATCAATACTTGATTATTACACCAAGATTACCCATGCAGTTAATTTTTGTCTATAGACAAGGTTAATGTTGCACAAGGTGTCTTGTGATGGGTCCCCAATTAATAATATTGCGAGTGTATCTTCATGCGGGTATCTCTATGCAATTATATTAGCTATTTAATTATTTTATGGACTTAATTAAGTGATCCAATTAAGTTGATAAGTCCATGGGCTATAATATTTTTATATGGGTTAACTGAGTAGATACCCAATACTACGTGACTAGGTGATAATGGCTTGACTAGGTGATAATGTGTGGTCTAGTCAGGTAGTATATAAAGGCTCCAGGTTATAGTCCCCAACATCTAAGCCGCACACAGTTCTCTCTTCTCCCCATCGGAAGGGATTACGATGGTTTTCATAAGGAATAAGGAGGCTTAGTTGAGGAAGGCCATTAAACCATTGATCTCCGAGTTCGTGTTCTGCCTAGAGGACTCAATGGATCAAGGTACGTTTCCGTGTTACAGTAGAGATCTCGTTTATCATAATAGGGTTAAAGTTTTATGGATTTATGAATTTATTTTCTACAATTTGTTAATATTAATCGTATTTTACAGAATGACATAAACTCGACACAAACATCTCATGAAATTTTCATATTCTTATCGTGTCCTGTCGGGAATTTCCATCCCTATTATATTTTAATTTTAGTATATCAAATTAATTTTGTAAGAGTAGGAGGATGTAAAGTAATACGTGATATTGTGATGTGTTTTAGGGGAAAGATGAGATTTAATGTAATCTATTTCACTTAATGTTATAAATATAATGAGTATTTGAAGTTAAAATAAATTTTGAGGTTATTGAATAAAATATTTTTTCTTTTATTTTTATTTTATTTTATCTTACAAAATTGTCAAATTTTGAAAACTATAAATACTACTTTAGGAGGCAATACTTAGGGGGAAATGGTAAGTTAGGCCCACTGATTTATTTAAACCAGAAGCCCAGACTAAAACCAACCTATTGCATCAAACTTCTTGGCCTTGACCTGCAGTAGGGCCCAAATATTTAAATTTTAAATAAAATTACCTTCTATTAAATCAGCAATCTATCTTTCTTAGAAAATAAACAGTTTATGGACTTGGAGGGTTTGTCAAGTTATCCAGCCTACTGTGCCCAACACACTCAAAGTATAAATTTAATTAATCTACCCTTTAATTTATAAGGCTTCATTAGGATCCTTAATTAATAGTAAATCAAAGGATAATAAGATAAGCTGTTAAAATAATTCTTAATCATATTAATCAATTATGTGATTGATTGTAGATTTTTTTGAAGAGGTAGGAACTAGGTGGTGTACATAAATAGTTTGGGCCTGTTGGATACACACATCCTTCAATATGCATAGAGAGGAATCTCTTACCTCTCACCGTAGGATTGTGTTGCAGCGGAAAAAACACGAACCTGTTGGTACTCACGTGTAAACCGTGATCTCTGGATCAAATCTCACAACACGGGGTTGTGAATTAATTTTCACGATGTTGTATTATTGTGTGGAATATGATAATCTGTAGTGAAATGGAAAAAGAAAATCGAAGAGAGAGATATGCTTTCACATTCTGTGTTTCGCGTTCTGTAATGCAAACGTATGAGCGCTTCACGTACGCGTTCTGCTTCTGTCTTGCGCATGAACGCTTCAGTCGTACGCGTTCTGCTTCTGCGTTCTACGTATTCTGAATACGCTCTCTTCTCCTTTTTGGACAACTGCCATGCAGTGCATTTATTCCCAAAAGATGGGAATTATATAAAACGTATTATTAACTCCCTCACCTTCTCTCTTATCCACACTTCTTATGTGGAAAATAAAATAATAAATAAATTATTATTTACATCTCCCACTCACATATGAAGTCAAAAAGCCGCCTGACTCTATTTCTTCATAAATCATATTCTCACACAAATTAATACATCGTGTGACCCACGAGATATGAGTTTTAATCGCTATACACTTGTTAGAGATATATAGCAACTCAACCAGTTTATCAATGAAACTCAACAAGCTCGCTATACCCCAGAACTCTTGAACATTTAACATAAGTTGACATATCTCTTTTTCAATCCCTGAATTTGTCAGAGCATATTCAACCCTTTTGCAAAAATAACTATGTATTCATAATCAAGACCCTGCTTGATTGACTAGTCAATGAATCACAATAGTATATGTTAAATTAAGACGTTCTTCCCATCTCACTAAGTATCTACAGTCTCCCACTATAGCTGCTTTCCTAGACATGTACCGCATCGCCGTTATTAACCATAGCTCTTTTGGTAGCATGCTAAAGTAGCAACACCAAAGTGAAGACTTAGAACATAGTAGAAAGTCATAAGGGTAACCAATAGATAAGGACTCATACTTTTGAAAAAATAGGGATAATTTTCTCAATCCTGTTAGGGTCAACTTAGCACATGTCGTTTTCCTAAAACACATGTCACAATGTCTTTAACTTCCTTCCAAGAAAGCGTATGTCTTATTTCATCTAATTTAGACATCGTGTAAATCAGAGTTCAAGTGTGTCCCATACACTTTAACTCGGATATCCTCCCTCCAAGGTATAGGATTTCCATCGATTTAGCTTTACAACAAGTTGGATTAGATTCCTGGCAAAATCTATCCGGATTACCTTAATCATAGTAATCTCATCTCTACGCTCCCACTAAGCCAGAGGCGATTGTTCGTATGAGAGAGCCAATCATTACTTGCCGACATACTATTATATGTGAACCATCACATATAATTTATAAAACATATATGTATAGTTATGCCATTAACTATTCCATTAACATACATGTACATATTCAATACATCGTTTTAAATCCTTCATAGACTCAAACGAGTAGAAATGTAATAAAGAATCACTTTTCTTCTTATCTACAATATCTCTAACAAAATTGAACTTCATGTCAATGTGTTTAGTCTCTTCATGATATTTGGGGTCTTTTATGTAAGCAATAACCGCCTGATTATCACAATTAATTAAAACAGCTCCCACTGGAGTGTTTGAGACCTTCAAATGTTTCATGAATCTTCTCAACCAAATAGTCTTTTGAACTGCAGATGAAGTCTGTTTCTTGTTACACCATGAGATTGCTCCATCATTGAGCAAGAAGACATAACCAGGAGTTGATTTACGTTTATCTAAATCACCACTCCAGTCAACATCTGTATACCCATTCAGTGATAACAGAAAGAATAATATGCAGTCAATCACATTGGCATATGGTACTCTGGCCATTTTATTCTTCTCATCTAGAGCCTTGGGACACATTTGCTGACTCAATGATTCGTCTTTCACAATAGGAGTATCATCAGGTTTGCAGGTGTCCATCTTGAATCGTTATAAAAGTTTCTTGATGTAAGTCTTTTAAGACAAACTCAATAACTTCTTTGAACGATCCCTATGGATCTTCACACCAAGTATGTACTCTGCTTCATCCATATCTTTCATTTCGAATTTTGAAGATAACCACCTTTTAATGATTTCAAGATACTCTTTTCTATTTCAAGATAGAAATATATCATCCACATACAAGGATAGAATCACAAAACAACTGTTGGATCGTTTAACGTAAACACAGTGGTCTTATGAGATGATCGTAGTGTGAAATCTCAAATACCACTGTCTGGAGGATTGTTTGAGTCTATAGAACAACTTCTATAATCTACAAATTTTATCCTCTCGACCTCAAAGAATAAATCCTACAGGCTGTTGCATGTAGATCTCTTCTTCTAATTCTCCATTGAGAAATGTGGTCTTTAACATCCATGTTGGTGTAATTCTTATTCCATACTAGCCAATATAGCCAACAGTAGATGAATCAAGGCAAACCTCACTACAGGTGAAAAATTTCCACGTAATCTATACCCTTGTTGAGTATAACCTTTTACCACCAAGCGAGCTTTCTACCTCTCTATTGAGCCATCAGCATTTTTTTTTTATTTTGAAAATCCATTTATTCTCAATTTCCTTTCGTCCCTTTGGAAGATCTACAAGTCCCCAGACTCGATTTGACTTCATAGACTCCATCTCCCCTTTCATCCATTTCTTCTTTTTCAAACAAGTTAAAGCTTCTTTAACGTTTCTGGGCTCTTCCTCATCATCAGGAAAAACATCTCAACTTTCTGGTGAAACCAAGAAGGCATGTCCTTCAATGTCATAATGCCTTTTGTGCACATATTTCCTAGAACTTTTCGAGATGAGATAACTTATGATGGTCTTCTGTAGACAAAATGCTCTAATTGAGAATCATCTGATTCTCAATCGGCAAATATCTATCAAGATCCACACCATCAACTATCAAGATCTACATCATTAGCTTATTACTCCCACTTGGATCTTGTAGGTATTGGTTTTCTACCATCTCGAAAACAGGTCTGGCATCCCTGATGCCCTTTCTACTAGGAAATTTAGTTTCCAGAAAATGAGCATTACGCGATTCTGTGTCAGTTAAGTTCTCATCCTCATCCCCTATGAACACGTAACCCTTAGAATGTTTGCCTCTAGGACCCAACTTTTCATACTGACTCGATGAATCATGTACTAAGCTGCTGATCCCCAAGCTCTAAGGTTACTCGAGTCAGGTTTCTACCTGTCCAAAATTCATATAGAGTCGAAGCAACTGACTTTGAAGGCACGCGATTAAGTACATAAGCTGCCGTAAGCAACGCATCTCGTTAGATTAGCTTGTGCCATCATGGATCTAACCATCTCCAACAAAATTCTATTCCTTCTTCCAGTAACACCATTTTGTTGAGGTGTATAAGGAAAAATTGATTGTTGGATTATATCCTTTTCATTACAAAATTCCTTGAATTGTTCTGATAGATATTCATGTCTTCTACTTCACTCAAGTATCGTCTAAAACAACCCAATGCTTCAGACACGTGAGATATCATATAGACTGAATAATCATCAATGAACGTAATGAAATAGTGAGCTCCATGTCGTGCTCTCACATTTACAGAACCACATATATCAGAATGGATTACTACTAATGGAGATTAAGACACAATGGCTTTACCAAAAGATTTTCTAGTCATTTTGCCAACAAGATAATGTTCGCATTTGGATAATTCGACCTTAGAAGAAATATTCAACAATCCTTCCACAAGTCTATCATCCATCTTGCTCAACATGACTTAATCTAGCATGCCAAACATCATTCACATTTGCATTGCTAGAAGAACAAGTGTTTAGCGAATATGAATGATCATCATAACTACTAAACATCATTCTTTACAATATAAAAACCTTAAAGCCATCAGTTATATGTCCAGATGCACGACAAGTATCATTAACGCTAATTACCACAGTTTTTAGTGAACAGTACATCATAACCCAAATTACGTATAACTGAAACAGAAATCAAATTTCGCGTGATCTCCGGAGCATATAGAACATCATGTAGGATAAAGTTCAGACCATCGTTAAGGACCAATTTGCAAGTCCAAAGTCCTTTGACTTCGACTCATGCATTGTTTCCTACATATTTCTACCTAGTCCCCTTCGGAACATGGCAAAAATCTACAAAAGTTCCTCTGTCTCTCGTCACATGGTCCGTTGCTCCCGAGTCTATAATCCTCAAAGGATAAGAATCAGACAGAAAGACAGTACTCGAGACATTAATTTCACACAAAATAGAATAAGATGAATCCACCTTTTCCCTCCCGGGATCAGGGCATTCACGAGCATAATGACCAAACTTACTTTAATTGTAACATGGCATCATGCTTTTATCTTTCTTATTCTTTTTATCACGCTTGTTTTCCTTTTTCTGTTCATTAATTTTGTAGTTGGATTATCGTCAGGCTTACCACCATCACCATCAGATCGTCTTCCCTTCTTTCTCTTCTTCCAATTCCTTTTCCTTTTGAAGCATGAAGCTCCTTTAGAAGTAGAACTGTCATAGAAGGTCCCAGAAGAAGGCTTTGAGGCTCCCAGCCTCTCATCTTCAACGCAACATGACAAGAAGCATCATTGAAGGTTTCAATCCTTTTATAATGCGTCAAGTTGACTTTGAGACGTTTCTAACGATCAGGTAAAGAGCGGATATGGCTTAGATTTACTGTTCATCAGAGAGTATATGACCGGTAGTCTTAAGTTCGAATATCATATTAGACATCTCCCTGAGATTTTGCCTAATGTAATGACCAGGTTTCCTTTTTAAGGTGTCAAACTTAATAATCTACTGCCTAAGCCTTGTAACCGATGTACCACCATATCTCACGCAGATACACCCAGATATCATGTGCGGTGGGTTTGTTGCTCACATTCATGATCACTGCATCGATTACTGAGCTTACAAGAATACCTCGTGCAATAGAATTTTACTTTTCCATGCCTGATACACTTCTTGGTCACATCTCCCTTGGTTTTCGAAACCCACAACTGGATCAACTATCATTTGGTTTATAGCATCCAATGCATCTTGTTCATACAATACATACCACGCCTTGAGTCATAATTGTCACCAATGAGTATCTCACCTTTGTTCAACTCAGCAACAATAGATTTCGAAGCTCATTTCTTTGATAGAGATTAAAGCGATTCAGTATGTTAATTATGTTTTATTAAGCTTTACGTTAAGCTAAATAGAGACATCTCAATAAATAACACAAGACTTGATCTCGAAAAATAGCTCGGAGACTACTAATCATCAATCTCATCAAGTGTCATAATACCAGATTCTTATTTCAAAACGTAAAACACATTGTTCAAATAATTAATCAAATAACATTAAACAGCCACTCATAAATTGAACTTTAAACAACCATCAACAATAGCAAAACCACCAAGTCTGACAAGTCATGAACATAAAATTCTAATGAACTCCCTGAGTTTCCAATTAGAAATACAATGGAAATGAATTAAGGAAATCTACGGATTAATCTCCCTAATTTATCATTACTAGATTTCCATCGATGCTCATAATCAAATTTCTTAGTCCCCACACTATAGATAGCTTGCCCCAAAGGATCTATATGAGGATTCTTAATCCGACGCTTCTCTCGACCACTAAGTCTTAAAGAATCAGAACGTCAAATCCTTCCCATCCTTAAGCAGACCAATCTTAGTGTCTGTGTCCTATCTCTTGCTACAGAAACATCAATCAAATCTTCCATAATTTGTCGACCATTAGGCTTCACTTCATAAGTCTCCCACTGAACCCAAAAATCCTTTTGTAGGTAATGAGGCAAATTGTTCGCCCAGGTCTCAGGACAGGAAACTTCGAAATACTTATCACGTGGAATCGTATTGCTATAAATTAAAGACAATAATCGGTTGTATAGTTCGATCAGATCAATTGCGTGGTCCCTTGTCGTGTGTGTAGGCTTCATTTTTTAATTCAAGAATTCATGGAGGATTTTATTTTTAGTGATAATATCTTCCTTTGAAATTGTTCCCGGTCCTGACATGCCTCTTTGAAACGAGCAACCAAAAACAAACATACCAGTGTTAGTCAAACTATATCACATGAATTTCCTCTCTATGTAATGCATATGGAAACAACTTTCAAAGATGCAATAGGTATATTCACAAGTGAATCAGTCCAACTCACTTTGGCTCCCACTTTCATAGGCTACAGGAGTTTGAACAATTCAAACATCACCAAAACACCATGAATATAATATTAAATGACATATAAAGGTGCATATTCTTCAAAAAATTGCAATCAAATAGCCACCACGTAGGTTCGTATTCAATAAATATATCATTAAATGAAGCAAAAACACACATACACACTAAAGATGACATCAAACATCCTTGAAAATATCACCATCGGACTCAACGCATCGAAAACAGTCGAAAAACATCAAACAGCGGCCGGAAAACAGTTGCACGCACCCGCACGCACCCAAACGCGCCGACATAAACATCCCACGCGCCGCCACGCGTCGGCAGGGACCGGCTGGGCTATCCACGTGCCACCCACGCGTCTGCACACACTCTCACGCGCAGCCACGCGCCACCACGCGCTTGCACGCGCTCTCACGCGCCGCCACGCGCGGCTGCCGCTGGATTGACTTCCGGCGCGTGTATTACACGCGCCACTGCCGGCAAGCCCTCTCCGGAGCATGGTGCTCACGCGCCTCCGCCTCAGCCTGTTCCCCGGTGGTCGCCGGTCACTGGCTGACCCGCTGGTCCGACCCGGGTCCAGCGGTCTGACCCTGTTCGCCTCTTCTGACCCGGCCCGACCCAATTCAATAGCAGTTATGATTATTACAGAATAGTCCCTCAACTGTTTCTAATTTTCAAAAAACAACCCCTGAATTTTCTGAAAGTTTGCAGTTTAGCCCCAAGTTCGAAAACAACTTCAAAAATTCATATCTTGAGTTTTAGAAGGCCAAAAAATGAAAAAAAAATACTGACGGACTCCTCACGACGAGACCTATCCAGTAGTATAAACAAAACATACTTTGCTTGCACAAAAAAATGACGAAAAATCATACCCACAACCTTTCATGGTGATTCACAAGTCATATATTCATATATCCACTGGAAACAAAACAATCTGCCTTAAGAACATATTTATGACACAATCAATGTCACATAATACATTTATCATATGACACCAAACACCAAATCATGTCATGTAATAGCATTGAAACATAAAGGCAGAAAAACTTAAAAACATTCCAGAGAGAAAACATAAACACGGAGTACCAACCATTGGCTCTGATACCAATGTTGGATACACACATCCTTCAATATGCATAGAGAGGAATCTCTTACCTCTCACCGTAGGATTGTGTTGCAGCGGAAGAAACACGAACCTGTTGGTACTCACGTGTAAACCGTGATCTCTGGATCAAATCTCACAACACGGGGTTGTGAATTAATTTCCACGATGTTGTATTATTGTGTGGAATATGATAATCTGTAGTGAAATGGAAAAAGAAAATCGAAGAGAGAGATACGCTTTCACGTTCTGTGTTCCGCGTTCTGTAACGCAAACGTATGAGCGCTTCACGTACGCGTTCTGCTTCTGCCTTGCGCATGAACGCTTCAGTCGTACGCGTTCTGCTTCTGCGTTCTACGTATTCTGAATACGCTCTCTTCTCCTTTTTGGACAACTGCCATGCAGTGCATTTATTCCCAAAAGATGGGAGTTATATAAAACGTATTATTAACTCCCTCACCTTCTCTCTTATCCACACTTCTTATGTGGAAAATAAAATAATAAATAAATTATTATTTACAGGGCCCAAAGTAAATAAGTAATATAAATATAAATCATTCAAGTAATAAATAATAAGACTTTTGTCATTATTTAATTATTAGTTTCTATTTCTCATCAGTCATAATAGCACTATCAACGTTGGGTGTGCTTTTCACTTTTCCTATTTTATGATTGTTAGGGTAATTTTGACTTTTGATCGCCACGAATGGCAATGAGATAGTAACCTCAACTTGATGATAATTTTTGTTACCAAATAAATAATTAGTATAAGCTTAGCGAAACAGTAAAGGCTAATTAATTAAGTACAAAATTAACTATTTGATGATCATATTATTTTTATCATTTACTACGTTTTTATTTAATTATTTTGATATTCGATCCATTATAATTTGATATTCAATTTGAATTTATATATATATATATATATATATATATATATATATATATATATATATATATATATATATATATATATATATATATATATATATATATATATATATATATATATATATATATTACTAAGCTATTGATTTTTGAAAGATAATACAATATTTTTAAATAATGAATAAATTATACAATAATGTTTGTTAGCTAGCGTCAATAATAATTTTAAAAAAATTAAAATATATTATGTTGCTATAGGTATAAAGTAGTGTGTATTATTATATTAACGGAAATAAGAGTGCCAAGATGCTTATAACATTCTTATTTACTTTTTATTAAATTAATTAATGAAAGTTGTTTTAACAGAAATGGAACGTTTAAAAGTATCTATCTTTGTACTATAAATGCATGAAAATATATATGCAAGTGTGTGTTTCAAAAGTATAGAAGACAAACTATTTAATTGAACTCACGAAGATAATGTAATTATAAACTATTTCTAAATAAAATAGGGCGCCCTTCGCCTTATTACAAAGATGAAATTGGCGCTCAACT
This sequence comes from Pogostemon cablin, assembly GCA_023678885.1. NCBI lineage: Eukaryota > Viridiplantae > Streptophyta > Magnoliopsida > Lamiales > Lamiaceae > Pogostemon > Pogostemon cablin. The sequence goes on along the minus strand of CM042959.1, from coordinate 40,556,288 downwards.
TTTTTTTAATCATTCAAACTCTTTATATTTCTTGTTTAGATCAATTAATTATTTTTAATTTCTTTAGAAATCAATTATTCTGGGGAGGCTTACCATTGTTCATTTATTCTTTCTTTGATTACACCCTTTGCTTTGTAGCATCATCATTGATTGATCATTCCGTGGGGATCACACTGAGTTTCCTTATCTTTAACACTGTTACGTTTATTTTTATTTAAAGGGTTTGAATGATTAAAAAATAAGTTGGAGACCCAATTTGATCCTTGAATATAAGGTGGCCTTTGCCCAATAAAATACATTGTACAACAGTATATTACACGAAATCGTAAATTAAATTATTTATTTTCTTTTGCAACATTAATATTAAGATAAATCTTCTGATTTAAATGTTTCTTTGTTTTAGTCTCTCTTTTATTGACTAAATGAAAAAATTAGACTTGATTGGCTTATATTTCGATTTTAATATTTTATTTGTAGTTTGAGATAAAATTATAGGTTAAATAGGATTTTTTTTTCAATATTATAACAGCGCTCTCAATTTCAGAAAATATATTATAAAATACTCTCCCTACTGTCTGTAATGATGTTTATGGTTACTTTATATATAGAATTTAAGAAAATTTGGTATTTAATGTATTTTCTATAGTAATTTTGATATTTTTAAATAATAATTACCACATTATAATATAAGTAATTACTACATTATAGTATAAGTTATGTAAATTGGTAAGGAATAATAATTTTAAAATTAAGTGTATTGTGTAATTATATATTATATTGAGTTTTTTTTTTTTTGGCTGTGTGAACTTATTTATAATATTGATAAAATAATAATTAGTGTGAAGTCGATGTGTAAAAGAATACACTATATTAATTAATATATAATCTGTAATATAATTAAATAGTGAGCCTAGCTATCCCCAATTAATCCAATTACCTAAACGGTTATTGATGTGATTAGTGATTAATTTATTCAATTATTGAATGTGATGATATAGCCAACAATTACCCACGTAAGGAATAACAGTTGTCTCTCTTTTATTTTGTTATTTTTTAAATTTTCAGTTTTTTTTTCTTTTCTTTCCTTAACCTTCTTATTCAGAAAAAATAAATAAATAAATAAAAATATGTTCAGGAGGTGTTCTGTTTGTATGGTTTTGACGAAAGAAATGGGAATTAAAATTAAAATTAAAATTAGTAGCGTTTTGTTATTTTAGTTGTATGATATGTTTGATTAAAACAAAATTTTGTAAAATCAACCATTAACATCTCGAATTAATGAAGGTATCAAAGTGAAACCCACTAATTGCACTTGTTTTTATATTTTTCTTGGGTTTTCGTCCAGTAAACAAAGTGGGCATGAAATATGGTTATGGAAGGAGTACTTTCTTGGACATGTTTTAATTTATTTTGAGGATTTAATATTTATTTTTAGGTTTTATATCCAGTTTTAAAAATTAATTTGGATTTTCAAAACTCACATTTATTGTAGGAGTTTTACTAGAGTGATTTGGGGTACTTTGCACCTATAAAATCTAAATTATTCTCTGTTTCAAAATCTATACTATCAACAATTGTGGGTCAATCCCTACAAAATGCTGGCTTGAAATAGAAATTCCTCTAACAGACGGTATAATCTGGTCTCTTCCGAATTAGTCAATTTACGGGACGCAAATCTCTTGAAATAAATGTTATCTATAGTCAACTATGGGCTCAAACCTTCCCGTATTTATCAGTTTACGGATTATATGTTGGCGCATAAAAAAAATTAATAAAAAGAAAGAGAGTTTAAGAAATAATGTATTAGTACATGAAGAATGTATTTAATTATTCTACGTTTAAGAATATTTTTTTTTTCATTTTTACCAATGTTATTGATTTGTGGGGTTATTTAAATATTTATAAATAATAAATAAAGTGTAAATTAAAGTTATATGTGTTAGATAGTAGTGATAAATTTGAAGTTAAAAGTAATCTTTTAAGTGGTTTAATTAAATTTTTTGTTAAATTGTGATGAGTTTTCTAGATAAAATTGTGAATCATTCTTTTATTTTGATATAATTTCTAGTTTTGATTAATTATTCTTTTAGACTTTCACACTTTGGAGTTATAATCAAAATTAATCATCCAGATTTAATTTTTATAAAACCAGCAGGATACATGCAAGCTAGAGTGTCCATCAACAAATTGCAGTATTAAAATATTCAATATAATTAATAACATTATAATATTTAATTTAGTCTGATACAATATGGTATGCAGCACTATAGTGACTATTGCAATCGATTTCTTTGGGTTAATGGCATCGACATACTTTCATGTCCTTGTCATCTATCACCAATTTGACAAACTATTTTTTTTATAAAATATTTAGTGATGACCCATTAATTATTTAAACATTATCTAAGTTTATTGTAATATTAATTAATATATAATGTTAGAGGGACTACAAAACCAATGGTTTTCTTGTCGTACGTCTTAACTAATTGTGGTCTGATTAGGGAAAGTTCAATTAAAAGACCCATTTAATTAATATTATAATTACTCTCACCATTTGAATCAACCAAATTGGAGCAAAATTGATGTCATTGAATGGGTCCAACCACCAGTTTGAGAAATACAACCACAAGCTTCTGGTTGAGTATTGAAAGGTATTGCCATTGGACACTGAAAGAGAAAGGATTCTAGTAACTTTGCCTCGTGCCAGGTAAGGGTTAATAAATTCATGAATCCTCATGAGACCCTATCATGATAAACTGAGATTCAAATTGTAAAACGGAAGCGTACTTTAAACTGGAGTTGTTTAGACAGAAGATCGGGAGGTATTATGACCTTCCTCAACTAAGTCTCCTTATTCTTTATGAGAACCGTAGTAATCCCTTCCGATGGGGAGAAGGGAAGACCATGTGTGGCTTAATATATTGGGGATCATAACCTGTGAGCCTTTATATACTATACAACTGGATCACCCATAATCACCCAGTCATGGGTATCTACTCAATTGACCCATATCAAATATTATTATAGCTCATGGACTTTTAACCTTAATTGGATCATTTAATTAAGTCCATAAAATAATTGAATAGCTAATATAATTACATAATAATATATGGCCCACAATTAAATTATATAGGAAATTAAAATTTCCTTACAATCTCCCACTTGGGCTATATATTTTTCCAAAGCAATTATATCAAGAGTCCTTAATTGTGCAACTTTATGTTATTCCTCTTCAGACTATACTTAACAATCTGGTCTATCTCATATACTAATATGGAACTACCGTGGCATTCACCACATTACAAATCGTGGTTAGACCCCGACAATCACCATATCAATATACTTAATGATATAGATCAAATATGGTGAGTAGCATGGAAATTACGTGAAATGTGATTAACATCTTGTCTATTTCTAACTGGTCCAATTTTAATCTTTAGTGAGATCAATTCATAATGTAAAATATTACAAAATGTAAAATTAACTTAAGTGAATTCACAATGAATTCAAAAAACCATCAACTTAATTCTGCAGTAAATCGGATTATCCAAATTAAAGTGTCTTGAAACTTTTAATAAAATAATAAATATAGACTCTCACTGAACCAATGTATTCTAAAACTATATAACACCCACGTGAGTAGCTAGCTTATAAAATTACAGGGTGTTAAATACATAATTGGTGGATCCGTATTTAGAGTCTATCATAATATGCTCTACTAAAATTTTATCCACACAAAATACTTTCTTTAACAACCAAGAATTCTATGTCAATATGTTTGACTTATAAGTACTTTTGTTGTTAATACTTTACTGCGAACTAACTGTCACAATATACTTTATGTGACTAAATTTCGCAACCTTTATTTCATGTTTGAATGCCCCTTAGTGTGCTACTGATTATGTTGCCATGGTTAATGAGCTAAAGTGTTTGCTTAATATTTTTACTTGTATAGCTCTCCAAACTAACAGAAGATATAGCCTGAAGTGGATCTTATACTTTATTAGCATCCAACAAACTCAAAATCAGACTACTTTATGATCTCCTACTAATCTGATCTCTTATGTGCAAGCACGTTATCCTTAGTTCTCTGTAAATACCTTATAAAGATTCATAATAGAGTTACTTAATTATCTGCTTAATATACCAACAACAAAAATAAATCAGGTCTTTTACAGACCTCATCATACAATAACTTCCAACAGTCAAAGCATACAGAATATTTTTACATTTCTTAAATCTTTAATTTTTCTTTAGGACAACCTCCAACAGCCAATGCTTATGGAGTATTTTACGTTTCTTAAATCTTTAGATTAACTTTAGGGCACCTGATTGAGACTGCACTTGTCTCCCTTTGTTTTAACTTTAATCTTCCCCACTGAATTACATAATCATCTAAATTTATCTCAAAACGAAATGAGACAATAACTTCATGATGATGATTGTGATTCCTTTATGGAAAAATTTTCTTGAATGCATAGATGGATTTCTTTTTAGTTCATACACTGTTGAGATTGTTTTCATCAATGTTACCATCAAGAAACTTTATCTTTACATCCATCTAATGTGATTCAAGATCAAAATGTACTTCTAATGTCACGATTATCTAAAAAGAACTTTTTTCAGTAACCGGATATAAAGTCCCTTAGAACAATGCATTTCTTTCCTTTTGAGTATAATCTTTTACCAAGATGCAAACCTAATAATCTTGTATTGATTTAAACTCATAACTTATAACATTAACCCACTTTCAAGTATTTGGACCTTACTTGGTTTGATGAACATTGTTTGAATGTTCTAACATTAATTCCATAGTGTCCTCATTATTCAGGAGAAAACTATATAATCATCCGAATTGTCTTTCTCCCAACTCTAGTGGTTTCCTTAGTGAAATTAATTCTTGAGGTTGTTGAATTTGTTATTCCTTAAATATTATTGACATTGTCATATCGTTATTCTGAATTTGCACTAATTCTTTAAAGCATAAGTGGGGATCGAATTGACTCCCCCTTAAGGACAATGTCTCTAATATTATTCTTCCCCTCAAATCAACATCCTCAAAGAATTCCGTATTACCCGTCTCAAATATGATCTAATTAATTGGATCATAAACTTATTATCTTTATTTAAAACCAATAAAGTAGCTTGTATCTATTTGAATCCAATTTTCTTTAGCAGATCCCAATGATCTAGCCTTAGTTGGACATCACCATATGTGAAACTCAAAGAGTTCTCACAACTACTTTGGTTGGAACTTTATTGAGACCATAAGCTGCAATCTTTAGTATTTCTCCAATTAGTAACCATATGTTGTGGAGTACTATTTTTGTCTTTTAACTACACCACAACACCATTCATGCTAAGTAATCTTAATGTGGTGTATCATAAAATAATTTCACAAGCCTTAAGGAGTAAACAGAAGGTTGTACTTTAGTTGTCTATTGCCTTTATACTTTATTGAGACTAAATTTTCTTGAAGCCTACTAGTCTCATCTTTATTGTTGAAGTTCTCATCATGTATGATTTTGTTGTTGATATCGATTAAACTTAATTAGCAGACTTCTTGATTATACAGAGAATTAATCCATAATGATTATCATGCTTGCACTAAACTTTATAACCTTTCAAAATTTAAATAAATTAGAATCATCTTGAGGATTCGATCACAACATTAGTATCAAGTCTTTGGACAACAATACTAATTTAAATGATGCTCTCACATAGTGGTCAAATACTGACAATAAAAACTGTCAAGCAATAGCCTTCCTTTGGGCCGACTTATTACTCACATGTCAAACTAAATTATTTTCACGTATTTACCACCACAGGTGCTTATGCATTTCGGGCCAGATATTAATTTACCTTTGGGCCGATCAATACCTGCATGAAGATACACTCGCAACACTATTAATTGGGGACCCATCACAAGACACCTTGTACAACATTAACCTCGTCTATGGAAAAAAATTAACTGCAGGGGTAATCTTGGTGTAATAATCAAGTACTGATAATAAGTTCTGTCAAACAAAAATCTATTTATTGACCGACAATTGTTCACATGAACAATTTAAATAATTATCGCATACTTATTATCACATGTGTGTTATTATTCTGTCAAATTGTATCTATCTATGGGCTGAACACAGAACACATAAATAATTCCACACTCATCTATGTAATTTCAATAAAGCCGCACTCCACACACAGAGACTGCTATGGCAACATGATGCTTTGATTGACTAGATTGAAAAATTACTAGATCAATTAAACAAATATTTAAAATAAATATTTATGTTTAATTGAACGACATTAAAAATATCTTCACAAATTTAATTTAATTTTATTCCACTAACCAAATAGGAATATTAGATTATTCACTACCTTATAATAATGAAAGATCTTCTAACTTAAATAAGAATTTCAAAGCCTCATTTACAATAAACTAAATTAGGCCAATATTCTTATATTTATGTTAACATAAAACCAAATCAAACCCATTATAAAAAATGAGAAATTAATCGTAAATAATTATGCTTGTCAATTAAATCAAATTAGATTTCATAATGAAAATAATATGAGTTAATATGAGTTACGATCCCAATCAAATAATCCTTATACCATGTTTCTAAATTTAGAAACACACAATCCACAAAATCCTTTAATTTTAATTAGCATTAAATTATCATATATTGCCTCCCTGATTTATTTACAATCCAAATTTCGTGATTCAATCACAATCCAATTAACAATTATCACAATTGTCAAGATATCAAAGATAAGTCTGAATTCCAATGGCAATAATACAAGTATTGCCTCAAATAAATTTAATAACACCATCATTAACCAAAATAATATTATGCAAATCCAAATTATTATCACCACCAACCAAAAGTGATTGAATATTGCATATCAGAATTTTACTTATATATTATTATCTTTATTAAGATTAAAGCATAGCAGCTATAATTGTCGCCTTAAGTGAATTTAATCATAAATTTCATAAATTATAAATTAACTTTAAAATTAAGTCAATTTATATGCAAGTTAATAATGCCAAAATTTCACCTTATGAAAGTGAAAGTAAACTAAGTCATTACCAATATAAGCTATGCTCAAGTAATTCACGCACAAATATTCAAGCCATGGTAATTAGCTAGCAAACGGTGATCACCCCTTAATCCAATATCAAAATGATATCAAATCTCGATACTAGCAATTTTAATCTCAATTATCAAAATGTTGTGATTGTTGTCTTAAGCCATTAATCCAAAGAGGGGTCAGTCCAAAAGGCTCCAAACTATGGAATTAACCAATCAAGGATGAATTCAATCAACCCATCAAGACAACGTGCATAGGATTTAATATTGATTAATAGATGTTAATCATTTTTGAAATTACTGATAACAACAAATAATTCAATTTACATGTGATACAAAACACAATTTAAATTGGGCCTGATGGGGGCTAACGATCCCCAACGCTGATAACAAAATACTTCTGCCACATGATTTCAATATAGATTCAAATATGTCATCTTACATAAAGATCAAACTATGAATGTTTAAATATAAACCCAAGTCTTTAAAATCTCAAAGAATCATACATAGGGTTGCTCTGACACCACTTGTTGGAAATAAATCCATAAATCCTCATGAGACCCTATCATGACAAACTGAGATTCAAACTGTAACACGGAAGAGTACCTTAAACTGGAGTTGTCTAGACGGAAGATCGGTAGGTATTATGGCCTTTCTCAACTAAGCCTCATTATTCCTTATGGGAACCGTAGTAATCTCTCCCGATGGGGAGAAGGGAAGACCATGTGTGGCTTAGTATATTGGGGACCATAACCTGTGAGCCTTTATATACTATACAACTGGGTCACCCATAATCACACAGTCATGTAGTATTGGGTATCTGCTCAATTGACCCATATCAAATATTATTATAGCCCATGGACTTTTAACCTTAATTGGATCACTTAATTAAGTCCATATAATAATTGAATAGCTAATATAATTGCATAATAATATATGGCCCACAGTTAAATTATATAGGAAATTAAAATTTCCTTACAGAAAGTGCTAACATTGTACTCTGTCTATTGATTTAGTGACGGACTCAGGAATTTTTCATTGATGAAGTAATTATTTATTTGAAAAAAAAAACTCCATCCGTCTAGGGCAAAGGTTCATATTTATTTTTTTGCGCTTAGATTAAGGAGTATTACTATTATTTTAGTAGTGAGTGGTGGGTTAGGGAAAAGTGAAGATCTTTGAATGAAACACACACTATAGTATAATTGGAACTTTCGATGGAGGGAGGGAGTAGTACATTTTTAGTTCCACACTAGAGAGATTAATTACTAAAGATGTTTTATAATTTCAAATTAATACCAGTAGTTGCTATTTTTTTTATTTGCCCCAAACTTTTGATTGAAAAAGAAAATCAACTTTTTTCACCAAAAAATTAAAGAAGTGAGACAACAAATGTAATTTGTAACCCAATTTGAAATATAAGATCTTTCTTAATGAACTTTAACTTGTGATGGGCGTTTTCTCAACACACAACTTTAATCCCCAAGTATGAAGGATATCAATTGTAGTTTCGAAGGTGACCAAGTTAAATATCGAATCCACGGGATGGATAAATATCACTTTCGTTATTTTCTAGCAATTATGACTATGTTGAGAATTATATTTGTAGGTTTGTAAACTAAGTAACAATTTAAATAGCAAATAAATAACAAGAACAAGAGAATAGTAGTTGTGATCAAATAAGATGAAAGGTAGTTCGTTAGGCCATCCAGTTTCATTCGTTAATTCATACTTTCGTGTGTCGATGTCCGACTCTGCCTTGTGATTTATGGATGTATCTCTAGACCATACAAATCTATTCTATAGACACAAATAGATAAGCTTTTGACACGTGTGAGTATCCTCAGAGCAAGACGTATATTTTACCTCCCTTTCTAGGTACTATCATAATCAATTATTTCTCGTGCACTTAGTACTCTAACCCGATTTGATCTCCCTTTTTAAGTACTATAACGTTATACTCTTAATCCTACTTGTTAACCCGAATTCAATTCAATTAACAAACATTCATATAAGACGGTTCAAATAAAACTTCGGAATCCCTTCACTTAGAATTATAACAATAAACCCTGCTCATTAGTGAACGCACTCAACCAATAACTATGTTATACATTCAGACTCTACACAACGATTATTGATGCATAAAACAACTATGAGTATGGATTAAAAACGTGCAATCTCATATAAAATAAACCACAAGTAGTGTTGTACGGAGTATACACACGAAATACAAATTAACTCATGAAACCTTCATAACCCTAGAACTACCGAAGTGGCTCTAGCCCATGATTGATCTAAGAACAATCATGGTTAGTTGGACCAATCTTACTTGAATCTCCAGCTGAACCTCTGTCTCAGCTCTCATACTCTCCTCTTGTAATGTGTTGATGATGATGGTGAACGATTGTGTGTTTTCTTGTCTGCATGACCCTCTTTTTATACTTGTAATCACGTCTCTAGGGCTTGGAATGGGCTTTTCAAGTGATTCCACGCGTTTTGGCCTCGAAAATCTGGATAAAAGTTCCCGCACGTCGGTTCGACCTCGTCAAACAAGTCGAACCACTGGCCGCAGGTCGAACTACAGGTCGAACCCACCTACTGGAAGTACTTTGCACTTGGTTCGACCTCTTGTACAGGTCGAACCACAGGTCAAACCTCACCACTTGATAATTTTCGCTCCTGGTTCGACCAACCGTCAGGTCGAACCCCAACGTCGTGGTCGAACCCATCTTCTCACAAACTAGTTCGACCATGGTTCGACCTGATGAACAGGTCGAACCCCTTGTGTCGTGGTCGAACCTTCCTTCTGCAAACTTTGCAATGCTGGTTCGACCTGTAGGAGAGGTCGAACCCTCCTCTATCAGGTCGAACCACCTCTCTCCTTGGCGGTTTGCATGGTCTCGACTTCGTCTCTTCAATTCTTGGCACTTCCACTCCGATTTTGCTATGAAAATCACTTAAATAGCTCCACTAACACCTGATTCATGCTAATTCACAATATATAGGTTTTCCACCTATTTCCACCTCAAAACTCTCCAAAACTAGCACAAAACATGCTGCCAAACTTGTGAATTTACACACTCATCAAACCCCCAAACTTACATGTTGCTCGTCCCGAGGCAACCAAATCAAACCACAGGAGTCGTGTATAATTCACCAAGATCAAGTACAACACATATAACACATGCAACTTCATTCAATCAAACAAGTATTAATTGCTTCAAATATATAACTCATGCAAAACCAATCCAATCATACACCATTCGGAGTACTAAGTAATCTAGCTCACAAGATAAGTATTTACTCTCTTTCACCCAAGTGCGTGAGGCACTATATAGGTTAATAGAAACACTCATATCAATCCATATTTACGCGTAACCATAAGCTTGGCAAAGGTCTCAAAAATTAACTTATAATCAACTCTTTACTAGGATCACAAAGGACTTATTTTCGGGTTGTAATGTTGGCTCTTTGGAAAAGGTAGGAAAATTTAGACTTAGTGACTTAAGACACTAGTAGAGAGTTACCTTGAAGGTTCTCGATTTCTTCTTCTTACAGCAAGTTCTCCTCCAATGTCGTCTCTTGAACTTGTAAAATTCCTGAATTTTCCTTCTTTTCATGGCATCAACATCATCTTTTCGTTGGACAGCTCAGGTACCGGTTTTAGGCACTACCCTTCTTCTCATGTATAGGCAATCAGCTGCTAAGTTTCACACACCATGTATAAAAACAATCGGGGTACCAGTTTTGGGCACTACCCCTAAACAAGATTTAACCATATTCTTTTCATCCAACCATATTCTATCTTCCTTTTTCTTCTTGCAACACTTACTCACCTCCACTCTCTCTACCAATGAATAGGTTAATCAAAGCTCAAGTAAAGGTTTATAAGGTTATTTACTTCGACTACCAAAGAAAAAGCTTTAACGGCTCAACGGGGCATCCAAAGGTTAATAAAATTATTAGGAAGGATAAAATTTGGCTAAGTAACTTAAGCACAAAATAATGGCCTAAGATCATGTCCTAGCAATTTATCAATCATAAGTCTCACACAAGACTCCAAGCCAAGTTCTAGAATACGTTCATATGAATGATCCTCTCAAGAATAAAATAATCATGATCAAGCATGATTAACAAGGCTCAAATCCTCATATAGGTAATTAGAATCCTAAGTACTCCTCATAGCACATAATTAAGATCAATTTTACAAGAACTCAATATACTTATCAAATTATACATGCTTTTCATCAATAGAAATTAACACATGAACATATGAATGCACAAATCAACAGCCCAACTCATGCATCATAGAAGGATGGAATTAAGAACACACTTTCCTGGCTTGGTTCGACCTTGATTCGACCTGTGGAAGATGTCGAATCAACTTCATCGTGGTCGAACCATCATTCTGAACACCTTCTCCTTTGGTTCGGCTTGGGTTCGACCTACTGGAACAGGTCGAACCATATCGGCTTAGGTCGAACCACCCTTCTGTAAATTTCATGTCACTGTTCGACCTCGGTTCGACTTGCTGAACAGGTCGAACCAAGAACGTCGTGGTCGAACCGCACTTCTGAAATTCTGCTATTACTGGTTCGACCTGTTGATCTGGTCGAACCATATTGCATGAGGTCGAACCACCTCTCTGGACAACTTTTGCACCACGGTTCGACTTTTTCAGCTGGGTTCGACCTCCTGGCACTGGTCGAACCTATCCTGGCTTTGGTCGAACCACCCTTCTAAGCTTCAAAACTGAGTGTTCTTCAATCCCTACACACTTCAAACTTCAATACGAAACATTAGGTATCAACTAGAGCACAACTTCATCAAAAATTGTTTCACAAAATATTATTCATGAGTAACTCCATAAAAGAAAACATAACCAAAATCCACTAAACATTAGGCAAGTTGTAAAAAATCGTCACATCAAAATCGATTAAAGTTTTAAATATGGCGCAAAAACCAACTCCCCTAACAAACATCACAAAGAAAAGATTATACTATCAGTGCTTATTGAGGTAAGTACATCACACCCCTCCAAACTTAGTAGAAACCATATGTGAAACTAAGTTTGCAAAGAGATATAATTACCGATAAGTAAGCACTTCAAATATTAAAATTTCTTACTCACACGAATGAAATAAAATAATAAAACGGGAGGGAAAAGCCCCCAACAGGCACTCATGTTTAACGTCGGAGAGTCATGACGGATTACCGCTTAGAAGACTACTTGATCAGAGGATGATCATGTCGCATCCTCACCTTCCAATACATCTCCCCCTCTTATCTTCCACACTTACCACCTTACCATTCTTATGCACCATACGATCAGTAGAATTTCCTTTCTCAAACTTTCTCTTCACATTCCTGTCAATCTTCCACTCAATTTTGGAATAACTCCTATTTCTATCAAGATCAAAGTCAGGATAAGAACGAGAACAAGGACTTTCAAATTTGTTGGTATCCGGTAGTAAGTTAGGAGGCTTCAAGTATGCATCATCTTCTCTTCCTTTTTCTACAGTCAGCACGGCACCTTTCTCGCTCACAAAAATATGATCATTAGAATTACCTTTATCCCATGGCCGTGTAAACTCCTCCGGGTCAATCTTCCTCTTGAATTCCGAATCACCTGATGGATCTTTTTCATTGTCACCAAGATAAGCATACGTCAAGTTTTCCGGTAACGGTTTCAGCTCCTCTTTCTTTTCTTCCATCGGAGTGCTCTCTCTCTTCAACGGCAAGTACTTCCTAGATCCTTTCGCTTCTTCAGCCTTAGCTTTCTCCAATGCATACCTAGCATCACCCAAAGCAAGTAAGTTCTCAAGATAATCAATACAGTCCTCATTAGAGAGTCCGTCAAGCTCTGTAGTGGGATAAGTAAGAGACTCCATCAAACATGTATCAAGAGGATCCTTTGACAGGATCAGAGACATATCCTCCTTCACAATCTCCTCCACCACGTCAATACTATAACACTGAGACTCCATGGGCATCTTCATTACTTTGTCCAAGTTGAAAAGAACTTCTTTTTTTTCCATCCGCAATCTAAGCTCTCCTTTCTAAACATCAATCATAACTCCAGCAGTAGCAAGGAATGGTCTCCCCAAGATTAAAAGGATATTATCCTTATCTTCTTCCATCTCTAGCACAAGAAAGTACACAGGAAAAACCAGCTTCTCCACTTTGACGAGAACGTCTTCAATTATACCTTTTGGAAACGTCATCGACCTGTCCGCCAATTGGAGAATCACTGTTGTAGGGGTCAACTCCCCCAAACCAAGCCTCTGAAAGATGGACAAAGGCATCAAATTGATGCTTGCCCCTAGATCGTACAAAGCTCGCCGTGCCGGCCCCTTTCCGATCTCACATAGAATAGTGAAGCTCCCCGGATCCTTCATCTTTTGCGGCAGCTTTCTTTAGATGATTGAGCTGCAATTCTCAGATAAATTCACCGTTTTAATTCCGGTTAAGCTCTGATTCTTCAACAATATGTCTTTAAGAAATCGGGCATACTACGGCATCTCCATGATTGCCTCTGAGACAGGAATGCTCAATCTTATTTTGTTCATTATCTCTGAAAACTTCTTGAACTTCTCTTCTAATTCCTTCTTCACGAGCTTGTAAGGAAACGGTGGAGGTATCTTTGTTTTGGGTATCCCCCATTCATCACGATCAACCTTCTCCGCTTTCTCCTTTTTGGCTCTCAATCGCTTGGCTCTCTCCCAGTTTTTCTTAGCTATTATCTCTGTACTTTGCTCATTTCGAACCACTGGAGTAGCATCAACATCATCGAGAGTGTTCGGAGTAGCAACAGGCAGTTTCCGGAGGGGTTCGACCAGGGTTCGACCTGTGGAACAGGTCGAACCAGGCACGTACTGGTCGAACCTACCTTCTGGATAACGGCTCTCTTTTTGAATTTAAGGTTCGACCTGGGTTCGATCTTTTGAGTAGGTCGAACCACGGGCACCTAGGTCGAACCGGCCTACTGTACTCCTTCTGCCATCTGGTTCGACTAAGGTTTGACCTGTTTGATAGGTCGAAACCATGACCGTCGTGGTCGAACCGTTGCTGTGACAAAATAGAGTGCTCCAAGTGGTGCGATTTGACCAGGGTTCGACCTGTTGGATAGGTCGAACCAAGATTGATTTGGTCGAACTGGTGTTCTGGAAAAACAGAGTGCTCCGAGTTGTCGGGTTCGACCATGGTTCGACCTGTGGAATAGGTCGAACCATCTGCAGTTTGGTTGAACCGATGCTGCAATGCCTCCTGATCGTGTCCAGTGTGTTGGTTCGACCTCCCCTATATGGTTCGACCTTCAATATTGGTCGAACCATGGTCGAACCTCGCCCTAGACATGTCTAAATTTGATTTCGGCCTCATAGGTCCCTCGTACTGCGTTCCCGACCTCAATGTGATGGTGTTGCAGGACCTTGGATTCTCAATACTTTGAGACGGGAACTTTCCCTTCTCAAGAGTTTGAGTAAGCTTGTTGACACTTCCTGTCATCTCCCCCATCAGCAACGTAAGGTCCTTCACCTGCTTAGATATAACCTCATAGTTTGCAGCGATTTTTTTTTCAAGTTTGGCCTCAAGGCGGTTCACTCTTTCATCATTCTTGGCCATATACCTGTTCACAGTATCCTCAAGACCCGGTTTCCCTTCTTCCACCTTAGCACCCGGATCAACACCCATCGGAGGTTGAATCGCATTATTTGGATTGCTCAATGAGAACTTCGGCCTCCTAGGCTGTTGATAACCACCAGGGGGACCACGATTAATAAAGTTTCCTCGATAGTTCCCTTGGTAATTCCGGTTTCCTTGATCTGGATATCTAGTCCCTTGAATACTTTGACCCATGGCATAGTGTGCCTCTTCCAACTCCTCTTGGATTGGTCCCTCATTCTTTAACTCCTGCTGCATGATTGGCACGCGCTGAGATAATTCACTGATTTGCTTCTGTTGGGATTCAAGTAGCTTGTTGATATTGGACAAGTTAGAGACGATCTCATCCTCTCTACTTATTTTCACCATTGCTTGTTCAACCTTAGCTACCTTACCAAGGACATAAGTACTCTAACTCTATTAGTTGGCCAATCCCTCGAATTCATCGAAATATCTTCAAACAACTTTTCGGCCTCTACGGATGACTTTGTAAGCAATGCTCCATTAGAAGAAGCATCCAATAACACTCGTGAATCACAGTCCAATCCATTGTAGAATATACTGATATATTGAGCTTTAGATAGCCCATGTTGAGGACACTTCGTAAGCATGTCCTTGAATCTATCCCATGCTTCATGAAATTTCTCACCTCCACCGATAGCAAATTGGTTAATGTCTTGCTTCATTTTAAACACCTTTGAAGGTGGCATGTACCTCTCCAAGAATCTTAACTGCAATTGCTCCCAAGTGGTGCACTCAACTGCATTGATAGTGTCGTACCAATCTCTCGCCTTTTCAGTAAGCGAGAATTTAAACAAGAGGATCTTCCTAGCATCTTTATGTTCTCCTGCGTCTTTTTGAGTACTTGCATAGCACAAAAACTTGTTCAGATCCTGCTGCGGATCCTCGAAAGACCCTCCTGAAAAGGAGTTCCTTTCTATCATGCTAATAAGAGCGGGATGAAGATCGAAAGCTGAATTAGTTCCCCTCGCTCCTAGAAGCCCAATATTTTCAGCCCCATTGTTTCTGAAAATCTCTCGGATGGCTAGATTATCCGGATTTGATGCCATGTTGACTGTCCTTACTCCCGAATTAACTTCAGTTGTAGCTTCAATCGTCTGCGAATTCTGTTCGTCAACTTCAACTCCAAAATTCAGAGCTTCAGTTGGATCAATATTCTTTGCCTTGCTCTTCTTTTTCTTCTTCTTTCTTGACGATGCTCCGATTTCAGGATTATAGGGTTCAAGTTCAACTTTCTTTGATCTCGTGAGCATGCACCTAAAAAGAACTCGAATTAAAACAGCAAAACAAGATAGAATAGCCCTAATAAACTATAAATAACAAAAAGATATATTCAGCCGTCCCCGGCAATGGCGCCAAAAACTTGATGGGCGTTTTCTCAACACACAACTTTAATCCCCAAGTATGAAGGATATCAATTGTAGTTTCGAAGGTGACCAAGTTAAATATCGAATCCACGGGACGGATAAATATCACTTTCGTTATTTTTTAGCAATTATGACTATGTTGAGAATTATATTTGTAGGTTTGTAAACTAAGTAACAATTGAAATAGCAAATAAATAACAAGAATAAGAGAATAGTAGTTGTGATCAAATAAGATGAAAGGTAGTTCGTCAGGCTATCCAGTTTCATTCGTTAATTCATATTTTCATGTGTCGATGTCCGACTCTGCCTTGTGATTTATGGATGCATCGCTAGACCATACAAATCTATCCTATAGACACAAATAGATAAACTTTTGACACGTGTGAGTATCCTCAGAGCAAGACGTATACTTTACCTCCCTTTCTAGGTACTATCATAATCAATTATTTCCCGTGCACTTAGTACTCTAACCCGATTTGATATCCCTTTTTAGGTACTATAACGTTATACTCTTAATCCTACTTGTTAACCCGAATTCAATTCAATTAACAAACATTCATATAAGACGGTTCTAATAAAACTTCGGAATCCCTTCACTTAGAATTATAACAATAAACCATGCTCATTAGTGAACGCACTCAACCAATAACCATGTTATACATTCAGACTCTACACAACGATTATTGATGCACAAAATAACTATGAGTATGGATTAAAAACGTGCAATCTCATATAAAATAAACCACAAGTAGTGTTGTACGGAGTATACACACGAAATACAAATTAACTCATAAAACCTTTATAACCCTAGAACTACCGAAGTGGCTCTAGCCCATGATTGATCTAAGAACAATCATGGTTAGTTGGACAAATCTTACTTGAATCTCCAGCTGAACCTCTGTCTCAGCTCTCCTACTCTCCTCTTGTAATGTGTTGATGATGATGTGAACGATTGTGTGTTTTCTTGTCTGCATGAGCCTCTTTTTATACTTGTAATCACGTCTCTAAGGCTTGGAATGGGCTTTTCAAGTGATCCCACGCATTTTGGCCTTGAAAATCTGGATAAGGTAAGTTCCCGCACATCGGTTCGACCTCGTCAAACAAGTAGAACCACTGGCTGCAGGTCGAACCCACCTACTGGAAGTACTCTGCACTTGGTTCGACCTCTTGTACAGGTCGAACCTCTCCCTCTTTGGTCGAACCACAGGTCGAACCTCACAACTGGACAATTTCTGCTCCTGGTTCGACCAATCGTCAGGTCGAACCCCAACGTCGTGGTCGAACCCATCTTCTCACAAACTGGTTCGACCATGGTTCGACCTGATGAACAGGTCGAACTCCTTGAGTCGTGATCGAACCTTCCTTCTGTAAACTTTGCAATGCTGGTTCGACCTGTAGGAGAGGTCGAACCCTCCTCCATCAGGTCGAACCACCTCTCTCCTTGGCGGTTCGCATGGTCTCGACTTCGTCTCTTCAATTCTTGGCACTTCCACTCCGATTTTGCTATGAAAATCACTTAAATAGCTCCACTAACACCTGATTCATGCTAATTTACAATATATATAGGTTTTCCACCTATTTCCACCTCAAAACTCTCCAAAACTAGCACAAAACATGCTGCAAACTTGTGAATTTACACACTCATCAACTTGGTTTTAGTGTGCAGGTCTCATTTATCATGGAATATTTTTTGTACCATTGGGGTTTACTTTGTTGCACCTTAATTACTCTTTAGATTTTAGAGAAACGAAATATTATTTTTTTAATAAAAAATATTACTTCTCAAATTCTTACATTCTAATTTATCAAGTACATTTTAATACACGAAAAATTACTCTTTAGATTAATTAACTATTATTTTTTTAATGAAAAAAATAGTCCTTTCGTCCCATATTTATCCTCACACTTTTCGTTTCATACTTATTTTCACCACCAAAAAAAGAAACATCACATCAACCAATAACCTCAAAAATCATGTTAATTTACACTATATCATTCCCACCTAACACATATAGCATACTTCATGATTTATTTATATTTTAAAATATCACGATACCCCTAAAAACTAAATAAAGTTAGTAAAAAAAATAACTTTTTCTAAACAATATATCTGCAGTACCGAAGATAAGTATGGGATGGAGGGAGTATTATCCTTATATTTATGTTTAAGTGAATAATATTTTTTCTTTATAAGAGTAATATGATGGGATAGGCAGATACACATTCATTCATAAGGGACAAATAAAGAAGAACATAAAAGGCACAACACAAGAATTTACGTGGAAAACTCCAAAATCGGAGAAAAACCACGGACCGAGAAAATACCACTAGGTGAATTTTTTTTACAATCACACAGAATTTCTCTCTCTCGACCCAAATCCCTACATTCTTACAAATCTTTGACTAATCTACACATTTCTCCCCATTCTCATAAACGAGAATCAAATAAAGGAATTTAAGAAGAATCAAATACAAAGATTAAAGTGTACTTGATTGGTGCATTTAATATCAAGTTCAAGGGCCTCCTTATATAGCCTAAGAAATCCCTCCCCTTTTACTCTTTATCCGATGTGGGACAAAAAAAATAAAAGAAAATCCCTTCTTTTATTCTTGACAAAACCAACAATCTCCACCTTGTCAAAATAAAAGAAGACTCATTGTCTTCACTGACAATCCATTCTCAATCCCGAGAATCCCTTAGAATCAACCATTTTAAGAATCATTATCTTCACCGACAATCCATTCTCAACTCCGAGAATCCTACTCCACCATATGAGTAGACCACTTAGAATCAACCATTCTAAGAATTTTCTGCGGCACATATCGAAAAATACCTGCTGATATTTATGGTGCTACTTCTAGCACTTGGCTACCCCTGGAAGTCCATCAGTCATCGATATACATCCACCACACATCCTACATCACCTGCCAAGTCAATGGCTGTGTGCAAACTTGTGGACCAACTAATATTATTATATCATTTTCCATGACAACTGAATATGTCATAAGGATCCCCAATAATATTAACTCAACATTTGGAGCAGTTGCCGCACCAGCTCCTCTTTGACCAACAACGTCACCATTGCTCCACCGTAATCAATTACCATGCCATTGCTCCACCTTGAGTAACCATCGTACCATTGCTACACCTTGAGCAAAAATTGTCCGTACCGACATGACGTCGCTGCCTTTTACCGCCAAGCTACACTATGTTTGTTCGAACCATTTTCCTACTGAAAGTGCCGTCAACCCTCCGGAATTCACGATGCTTTCCCACTTGTCGGCCCGCTACTCTTTACCGATCTAGCCCCATCGATACCAAGTACCACATCGCCATCTTCCCCGTTGAATTGTTGCTTCCCCTCGCCACCATTCATTACCGGAAAACCCGCTCCTTTCAAACCTCCTTGAATCGACATCCATGGAAAACCCCATGCCGCTGTTAAGCCAACTCCACCACCAGGAGTCCCAACAATTCACATTGCTGCAGGTCCAAGAACTCCGCCAAAAACTGCTGAACTACAAATCCTACCCCTTGTCACGCTATTGTCGCCACAACCCGGCGCCTTTCACCGTAAGGAAGGAGATGCCACCACATCCGGCTGATCTTCTGACCCCCTTGTGCCACTAACTTTTCCCACTTCTTTCATCTCACTCTTAGCCTAATGAATAAGCCTCTTCCTCTTATAAAGTCTTTTCTGATGTGGAAGGTCAGACTATGCTGCAACCACAGAGCATACTAAGAACTTTATAAGCGCCCGAACCGGGCTCTGATACCACTTGATGGGATATGCAGGTCCTCATTCATTCCTAAGGGACAAATAAAGAAGAACATAAAAGTCACAACACAAGAATTTACGTGGAAAACTCTAAAATCGGAGAAAAACCACGGACCGAGAAAATACCACTATGTGAAATTTTTTTTACAATCACATAGAATTTCTCTCTCCCAACCCAAATCCCTACACTCTTACAAATCTTTGACTAATCCACACCTTTCTCCCTATTCTCACAACCGAGAATCAAAGAAAGGAATTTAAGAAGAATCAAATATAAAGATTAAAGTGTACTTGATTGGTGCATTTAATATCAAGTTCAAGGGCCTCCTTATATAGCCTAAGAAATCCCTCCACTTTTACTCTTCATCCGATAGAAAGGAATTTTAACTAAAATCAAATACAAAGATTAAAGTGTACTTGATTGGTGCACTTAATATCAAGTTCAATGGTCTCATTATATAGCCTAAGAAATCCCTCCCCTTTTACTCTTCATCCGATGTTGGACAAAAGAAATAAAACAAAACTCCTTCTTTTATTCTTGACAAAACCAACATAATAGTCATCCCTCTAAAAAGTAATTTTTTGAAAACTAAAGTGTAATTTTTGAAAAAATAAGGTGTGTGTGAATCGGGTTCATATAAGACTTTCTTATGTCAAATCAATTTAATGTATATATGAGATATGTGGTGATATGTATAAGAAAATATTAATTAATGTGAGAGAATTGATGAAAGGAGCAGAGAATGTGAGAATAAATATTAATTGGGGATAGCTAATACAGTATATTAAAAGGAACTAACTTATTAATAGGTGTATAAGGAGAAAATTAATTATACTAAATTTAATTATTATACCAAAAAGAAATGAGAAAATTAATAGGACACGATATTTTTTTTTATAGATAATAATAAGAATAAACAAATTTATAAGTAATATTTGTATGGTCATCTCACGATTAAATTGTTCTAAGTATTTTTTATTTTTATTTTTTTGGAAATACTCCTATACTTTTTATTATAATATAAATTGTTAAAGCATTTTATTTTTGGAAATACTCCTATACTTTTTATTATAATATAAATTGCTAATAAAATAATTCATTTTTACAGTTACACAAAATGAGATTAGTGAGTCATGTTACCCAATTTTATATGCCTAAATTAGTACACTAATCTAGAATTGTCTCTTCGTATGCCTAAATTAGAACACTAATCTAAAATTGTCTCTTCGTTTGAAAATGATTTTTTTATACTTCTACACCCTAAAATCCTCCATAATTTTATTTTATGAGGACAATAAAATTGATATAGCATGTAGTATTAATTGTCCTATCCTTTCATTCTTCATTTATTCTTGGTGATAAAATATTAATAAATAAAGATATCGATCACTCCATCCACATCAAAGTTTAATGTACGTATTATTTGTCTAAAATTATTTTGAATATTTGAATATCAAGAGAGTATATAATTCACTAAAATTAAGTGGGTTAAAGTTTGTAAATGTAATGAATAAAAAATATCATAAAAACTATTTTAATATGAGTTCAGATTTTGTAAGTACAAAAATACAGTGTTTGTTTTATGCACTCAGAATCTTTTCCATAACAAATTAGTTTTAAGTTATTAACATAAGAGTATATGTGTTTTTTTAGTTTATGTATTACTTTTTAAATTCTCATCTAGTCCTTGCTTTCACTTTAATTGAGACACCCTTTTATACCCCATCCGTTCGCTTTTAAGGTATTCATTTTATTATTTTTAGCGGTTCAAAAATATTCATTTCCCATATTTAGTAAAAATAGTATACAATATGGCTCACCACTTTCCTCTAATACAACTATCCACTTTACATAATCCACGTGCAAAAAGTAAATGAATATCTTATAATGGTACGGAGGGATTATTATGTAATTATAAATTTAGAAGAATAAATCCAAAATAATTAATTGGAACCAAGGAAATATTTGTATTATTTGCATTTAAAGAAAAGATCGTGGAGGGCATAATTGATTAAAAAAAAAATATTATAGTCCATAAAATGGATAAAAAGAAGTGGACAAATCGGCAGAAACAAAAATGGGTGTCGAGAAAAGCAGGTACCCACTTGTTGGACTAAAGCTTGTGTACTCAAATCTATCTTTCAGATTTTAAGCAATAAAATATCAATTTTGGTCTTATATCTTTTACCAAATTTAATTTTGGTTCTGAAATTTTAAAAGATATAGGACTAAAATTAAAAATAAAAGGACTAAAATTGAAAATACTAAAAATTATAGGACTAAAATTGAATTTGATAAAAAATATGGGATCAAATTGATATTTTCTCTTTTCAGCAAATCTTTCTAGAAGACTTACTCCTACTTGCATTCCAATTCTTCCACTATCTAGTCCTTGCTTCTCCCAATTGTAAGTCGCATTTTTTTTAGAAATTATCCAATATTCAAATACAATATACTCTTCGTCTCCTAAATAAATGTGCATTTATTATCTCTAATTTATAATTTTTTTTACTCAAAAATATTAAATTACAATTATAATTCGAGATGAATCAAACTTGAAAAACTTTTTAACAATCTCTATGTACTAATTACTCTCATAAATTGATTTTGATTTTTCTCAATTTTCAGAGGCAAATCTTCGAAGAAAATGTAAGAAAAATAGGCACGTGTGTGCTGATGTTCTTACTGATGTAAGAACTTAAAAGTACGTTTTAACAGAGCATAAACGAAATATTAGCGGAAGACATTAAAACACACGATCTAAACAAATACGGGATAGGTTTCACCTCATCTCTCAGATCTCTTTCATTAGAATTGTACAAATATCTCAACTTAGCATCTAAGAACTCCGTTCTATGCTAATTGAGAATACCTACAACTTCTAAGTACTTATCTGGCCACCATGTGGACTTGACAGCGTACAATGGACTCCCTCCAATGCTGCTGCTATGAGATCACCAGAACTCGATAGACGAACTCCCTTTCGGAATCCGTATAACATGAATGGTAGTATATAACGTGTTCTTAAAGAACAAACCAGAATAATGAAACCTAATTCTAACTCTCCTAATATGATTAATACATAAAGAACAATGGAGAGAGAACATAATAGAAGTGGGGGAGACTTGTACAATAGAGAGATACATTCTTCAATACATAATGATCCGTACTTATAGAAACAGTCGATTCCGCAATCTCAGAACGCTGAATGCATGATCATCTAATTAGAAAAACCCAACATGATTTCACGCACCGTAAATAAAAGGATTTTCAAATCTTGATCACATCTTAGATATGGAAATATATTGTGATCAAATCTTGATAGCATCTCCTTGATATTCTCTTCAATAATTAATTTAAACTTATCCAAATATAAACTATTTGATTAAATGGCAAATTAGGAAAATATATCAAATAAAATATAACAAATATAATTTTCCAACAAACTACTCTTTCATTTTGCTACAAAAATTTATAATTGGATAAAGAATAAAATAATTAAATCCTACAAAAATAACAAACTCCCCTTGTATTTGAATCAAAAATTTATAATTGGATAAAGAATACAATAATTAAATCCTGCAAAAATAACATAAAATCAATCTGCCATATTTTTGAAAACTGGTCAAACGTTAGAACTTAAGGTCAGGAATAATATTGGTGACATGTAAGAACTCCAGATAAGAACAGGACATTCGATAAGGAACAAAGCATCAAAGATCATCAATCAATAATAGAAAACGAGTTCCCAAATCAAATGTAATGCAGAACCATACACCAAGCCATCAAACAAAACAGAAATCGAGTTCTTACTTCAACAGAACTACAACAAAAAAATCTCCCCCATAGTCTGATAACTCTCCCATGACAAAACAATCAATCATATAAATGAAGAACATAAGTCATCCAACTATATTATCTCCCCCTTTTTGATTCATAAGCACGAGTAAACAAAATAACTTCCACTTATCATAAAATTTAGAATTTAACGAAGTTAATCCACAAGTCTAAAAAGAGCTCCAACTGTATTATCCAAGACTTTCAAAATCAACCAAAACCAACCAAATATTCAATAATTCATTCTCATAAAGAAAAAATGCTGCATGCCTAATAAACATAGAAAAGATGAGAAAACATAAATCTCCATAGATTATCCTTGTCTCTCCTAGAGGATTTTGTCTTTTGATCACCTTTAATTCATTTCTCCCCATTTCTTTAATATTGTTTCAACATAAGAACTCTTGAATTTTTCCCAAGTGCAAGAACACCAAACTTCTGGACAAGTGTAAAAAAATTGCCACTACTAGGATATTGCCACTGTCAATAATTCCCTTTTTTTTCTATAACAACTTGCACTGAAAGAGTCAATTAAAAAATTGCTGAAACATATCCATCCTTATAACTCTTTTTTACTCAAAATAATAGAACCTCTTTTCTTTAAAGTCAGTGGCTTTCTCCTCACGTTTCACTTTCTGTGTGTGTAGCCCTTTCCAAAAGAATGGTGGTTTTCACGGTACATTATTTCATCATAGGTAGCCCTATACTGATTGAGGTAAAAATACAAGCGATAAGAATATAGAAACTTACTCACCTCACCTCATAAAGAAACTGGATATTTTTCTGGAGATGAAAGAACATACACAAGTAGAAATGATAGGCAAGGATGTCTGATGCAAATCCTACCATGACATGCATGCAGAGATCAATTCACAAGAAGAAATATTTTTCGCATGAACAACGAGCAAGCATCAATAAAGATAAAAATCCTATGATCCCTTAGAGAAATAAACTGAATGAACACTTAAGAGTTATGGAAGAAATTGCAGCCAACAGTTTTAAGCAAGAACTCAGTCCAACACAAATGAATCAACTCTCATTAAATCCCTAATAAAATGAAACTGAAAGTAAAGTTACTTAGTGGATTGCCACCTGTAGATAGTCGATTTTTTTATGGGTGAGATGGGTGTTTAATGTGGCTGTTATATGGTTTAATTAGATTAATCTAACATAATATGAAGAAATCATAGAAGAAGAAGAACATAAGAATTCTTCCCACATTTGTGAGAGTTTAAAGGAGAGATTTTGTTTCTCTCTGTGTTTTTTTTGTTGTGGTGGAGGGAGATAATTCTCCTCTTTACAGTGGTGATGATGGTGAAGATGAAGGTGAGGTTTGGCTTAGAATTCTTGTTGAAGATGAAGGTGCAGCCCCCCTACTATACAAGTACGGTGAGTCTAGTAGCAAGTGGGTATTAAATTTGGGAGATACGAATCTTGCTTTGGGAGATTACGAATCTTGCTTTGGGAGATTGAGAGTCTGACAATGATGTGACAAATGACTTGACAAGTCATCCACTAGTCATCCTAAGGACTCCAGCTCTAGAAGACCTCGGCAGGGCAGAGCTCGGCTTCTGGCATGGAGAGCTTGGAGAGGAGGTAGACTCTGGGGCCGACTCTGGGGGCCGAATCTGGGGCCGACTCCGGAGGCCGACTCTGGGCCGACTCTGAGAGACTTCTGTCTTGTCTTAGAGGAGGAGGAGGAGTGGTGACTTGGGTGTTGACCACCTATCACATTAGCCCCCGAGGTTGCTGCTTGTAATGGAATTGCAAAGAGTAATCTCGCACTGAAGTGATTAGACTCTCGACTACAGATGACCCTTTGTTGGTCTCATTAAAAAACCTCCCTACGGAAAAATCCGGTGGGAAAAAACCGTAGGTAGGGAAAAATAGTACCAACTCGCTGGCAGGTCGATCATCTTGGATGTAGCTCTACTTCTCACTTCGATTATGTGGTAGCTCATCCAGAGGACTCAATTTTGAAAGTGGAAGCCCCCGGTCTCTCATCATGTTGAACTTCCTTCTGGGACTCTCGTTCTTGCTTCGGGCACATGCTATGGCTTGATGGTTGACTACGTTGGTCGGATCTGACTTAGCTCATATTGTGACCCTTCGAAATTTGATTACGGTCCCAGACAAAGGAGGAGGTAGCTACAGAGATTAAGCATAGTGGTTAATGCATTGTTATTGCCAAATAAAATACATTAAGGATTAAATTATTTGAGATTTATCAAATGGTCTACTGTCCCTTGACTTATCTTTAGCCATTCAGATGATGGAGCTAGGGCACTAGGGCTTGCAATCTCCTAGGGGCTCGATGACCTTTCTGCGAGTTGTGGCTCCTCTTTTGGTTAGCTCGCAAGGTGTGAACCTCCTGTAAGGGCCTTCTCGGACTTGCGCCTAGGCCTTTCTTTGGCTTGAATCTCGTAAGGCTCAAGCCTCATGTGGGAGCTTTCATGAGCTTGTGCTTTAGCTATCTGGCTTATGCCTTAGCTATTGGAGCCTTTGCTTGGGGATTGGTATGACTTCTTGAGCTTAAACCTTTGGCTATTGGGCCTTAGCCCCCGAGGTCGGCCTTTTTGGGCATGTGCCTCGGCTATTCAGGGGCATTTGAGCCTATGCCTGGGGTTTAATAGGGCTCTCTGAACTTACTCTCTCGGTTATCGGGCCTTAGCCCCCGAACTTAACCTTTGGGTCAATGTCTTTGCTGCTTGGGGGGCTTCGACGCCTATTCTCGAGGTTGAGTAAGGCTACTTGAGCTTTCCCTTTGGTTGTCGGGCCTTAACCCTCGAGCTCAGTCTCTTTGGGTCTACACCTCGGCTACTCGGGAGCTTTTGGCATAGGATGATTTTCGAGTCTCCACGCTCTCGAATATCCTCATGGCGGCTCATCTTGTGGGTCCATGTGGGACCGAGTGTGTGGAGAGTTTCTGCCTTCGGATAGGTCGGCTTTGCCTTCGGTAGGTCGGCTCTGCCTTTTGGACATGTCGGATCTGTCCATAAAATGGTCCACTCGGTCGGATCTGTCTGTGGATAGGTTAGATCTGCCTTTGGACATGTTGGATCTACCCACGAGTGGGTCTGCTCTTGGTCAGATCTGTTGAGTGGATTGAATCCGTCTTCTAGTGGGTTGGATCTTCTTTATGTCGGATTTTTATTCATGGGTAGGCCAATTCTCTCTAACCCCTTCCCAAGCTTGTTCCAGCCGGATGAAGTGGTGTGCCATTGCCATGAATGCTTCATAAGATGGTGGGGGGTTCCATTGGACGGCCACCCACAATTCTGACCCTGGCCGCAGGGCGGCAGTAGCCAGCACTATATACGTCTCATCACTCATCTTTTCTCCAGTTACCTTTTGGTCATTGAATCTTCTTAGGAAGCTTTGGAGAAACTCTTCAGGGCCTTATTTTATGTAGGCTAGCTTTAGCTTGGAGCCCTTCACCTGGACCAGGTAGGCAAATTGAGATCGGAAGAGCTTGAAGAGTTCATCCCAGCTATCAATAGAGGCTGGGGGAGTGAACTGTACCATGTGTAGGCCGTGTCCCCGAGAGTTAATGGGAATAGTCGGCACTTGGTAGCTTCTGAGCTTCCTTGGGTGATCATCCACGTCGTGAATTTTTTTAGGTGCACCATGGGATCAGATCTGCCGTCATATGTGCCAATTTGAGGGACCTTCACCTCTGGTTGGTATGGTTGAGAGGTGAGGTTTGGTGTGAATGGGTTTCCGCCCAGAGGTGGTTCATTCACCCTAAGTTGTTGTCCCCTTTTTAACTTATCCAGCCTTCTTTTGAGGGCCATCATTTCTTCAGCTTGCATTTTCATAAAAGTCATTTTGTGAGTATGGCCCTTACTGTGGGTTGCTTCCTTTCCTTTAGAGTTGGAAGCCTTTGAACTTGTGCTCGTTTGGTGAGAGTTGGACGCCATGATTTCTTGGAGTTGCAGAGGGAAGCCCCTTCCTCTAGCACCAAATGTAGATAGTAGATTTTTTATGGGTGAGGTGAGTGTTTAATGCGGTTGTTATATGGTTTAATTGGACTAATCTAATATAATATGAAGAAAGCGTAGAAGAAGAAGAACACAAGAATTCCTCCCACATTTGTGGGAGTTTAAAGGAGAGAGTTTATTTCTCTCTGTGTTTTTTTTGTTGTGGTGGAAGGAGATAATTCTCCTCTTTACAGTGGTGATGATGGTGAAGATCCAGGTGAGGTTTGGCTTGGAATTCTTATTGAAGATGAAGGTGCAACCCCCCTATTATACAAGTGGGGTGAGCCTAGTAACAAGTGAAATGCGGGAGATACGAATCTTGCCTTAGGAGATTACGAATCTTGCTTTAGGAAATTGAGAGTCTGACAATGATGTGACAGATGACTTGACAAGTCATCCTAAAGACTCCAGCTCTGAAAGACCTCGGCAGGGCAGAGCTCGGCTTCTGGCATGGAGAGCTTGGAGAGGAGGCCGACTCACCTCTGGCGTGGAAGGCTTGGAGAGGAGGCCGACTCACCTCTGGCGTGGAGAGCTTGGAGAGGAGGCCGACTCTGGGGCCGACTCTGGGGCCGACTCTGGAGGCCGACTCCGGAGGCCGACTCTGGGAGACTTCAGTCTTGTCTTAGAGAAGGAGGAGGAGGAGTGGTGACTTGGTTGTTGACCACCTATCACACCACCTTTTCTTTCGAACCAAAATTTTTGCAACTTCATCATTTTTCAAATCAATCTTTTGTTTAGGAGATTTAGTAGGAATTCCTTTATGGTTCCATTCATTCACATGTCCACGATAAATATCATCATGCATCTTATGGCACTTAGGCCGAATATGACCTTTAACACCACAATAATGACATGTAGGAACAAAATAGTCAATTATATGAAAATTCATATTCTGACGTAAGAACTTGACTTGACAACTTTCAAGAGCGCAAATTTTGATGATTAATCAACATGCGGCGATTTGACAGAACTAAATACACGTTAGGCACTCAACTTCACTAATTCACCTTTGTTTTGCATTTATTTTATTTTTTTTTTAACAATTCATTGGGATTTTTTTAGTTATAACTTATAAGAATACTTTTTTATTACATCTATATTATTATTTGTAAAAAAAAGTAAGAAAATATTTTTTTTTAAACACAATAATGTAAGTAGTGTTAAAATGGAGTATATAATTTACAACAATTTTGGATGATAATTTACTTTTTTTATTTATTATATTAATAATTCATGAAAAATTTTATTTAAATAATTATCATTTTTCTTTTATCAGGTATCACTTTTCATTAAAGATGTTATACAGTTTATTTTTGATAAAATTTATTCATTAAGTGATTTAATTGGATATTTGTCACTTTTCTTTGATCAGATATCACTTTTATTAAAAATGATCACTTTTTATATGTCCTTATTAATTAATTAATTTAATTAGACATTTATCACTTTTTTTAAAAAAATGTTATCACTTTTTATCTATCCAATAAAATTTCTTTAAATAGTTTAATGTGTATTGACTTTTCCTTAATTAAGTATCACTTTTGATTGAAAATATTATATATTTTTTTTGTCTTTCTTACAAATTATTTAAGAAATAATTTGATTAGTCGAGTATCACTTTTTCATGTTTAATATATTAATTTTTATTAAAAATGTTATTTTTTAATTTATAAAATTTTCATTAAATAATTCAATAACATTTGTATTACTTTTTTATTATTATTATAAGTTTCACTTCTGAATTTTTCATAGTCACTTTCAATTTTTTTTATTTTATAATCAAATTAATTTTAAGTATTACTGTAATTTTAATAATTAATAAAATTATTAATTTTATAACGTATAAAGAAAATGAAAAATATATTACCTAATTAATTTCATTGCGCATTGTGATATATGAATATGCGAGCGAAAAGTGCGCATGGGTAACCGGCCACGGCGATATTTTTATCATTTTTTATTTTTTATATTTGATTAATTGATTAATGGATTATCCATCTCATATAACGTGATCCGTGAGACGGTCTCACCCTCTATATATATATTTAGCTTTTAAAAAATGCGCTTGTAGTAAGATTATGCTTCTCTAATTAAAAATGATAGGTGAGTTTTTATTGGTTGAGCATTTAATAGAATAATTATTTTTTTGAATTTTAATTAATATTTTAAATGAGTTATATATACTACTTTTTTTTCCATTTAATATATATAATGTATGGATGTACACTTAATTATAAATATAATAGTATTAATTTAAAATAAAATTTTATGTCCGGCATATACTTAATAAGAGTTTGTATTATAATGAAGCACATTAATGTCATAAAACGATAATAAATTAATATATTTAGTATAATATATAAAGAATTAATATCATACGATCTAAACATATTAATATTTGTTTCACAAGTGGCGTAATTTTATATTGTACACACAAAAACTTTATCTATATACTATGGCATGGATACTAACGATTTGTTTACCTATTGTGAATATTTGTGTGAAATAAATAATTCAAATAATGAAAATAAAGGAAAAGTAATTGTAATTAATACTTCAACATTTCATCATCATTCACGACTCAATAAATACTTAAATAATCTAAGATTCTCAACAAATGAATATTCTTTTTTGCAAATTCCAATTGGTCAGTGGATATCAAATGTTTGACCAGAAAAAAAGTTTTGATTAATTTGGTAATTAAATTAAACTTTTGTATATCTCATAATTGATCATACACTTTAGCATGATCTCATCTCACACGCGCAGAGTCATTTCACGCAAAAACTTGTGAATACCAATTAAATGATCTTAGTAAAACGCACCGTGAATGATAATATTTTTAATAAAAAATTAGATATATGTGACGAAGCAAAAATTTTAAATTAAATTATTTTATTAACAATTTATAAAATAATGAAAATAATATTTTTAATAAAAAATAAT
The DNA here is from genome assembly GCA_023678885.1 of Pogostemon cablin. Taxonomy (NCBI): domain Eukaryota; kingdom Viridiplantae; phylum Streptophyta; class Magnoliopsida; order Lamiales; family Lamiaceae; genus Pogostemon; species Pogostemon cablin. The sequence continues at coordinate 40,525,598 of CM042959.1, read as the reverse complement.
ACTTTATTATAAAAAGAATAAATAAATTTAGTTTATCAAAAATACTTTGCATTAAAAAATTCCTAATTTCAAAGATTAATTAGCATCCATGTTATTAGGCTTGTTATTAGCAAATAGTACAAGTTCAACTATATTACTCTTATTTTAATTAAGAGTTGATATATGTTGCACTCGGTGTATGGTTGCATATATAAATTTTTATTCTATATTGTATATATATTTCTTAATTATTGTATATTTTTTTACACTCAATTTTTCATTAAAAAAACTAGCATTCATATGTGTATAACTTTTTACTTCCTCCATCCGCCTTTAAGGGTGTCATTTGCATTTTGCATGTGAATTATGAAGTATTATTATTAGAATGAGGCTCTTGTGTCCTTGGGAAACACCGTGTCCCTAGGAACACACCGTGTCCCCATGTGAACACAAGAGTTTTAATACTAAAACTCTTATATTCACATAGGGACACAGGAGTTTTTGCCTTATTATTTAATATGTAGTGGGTAGTTGTATTAGTGGAGGTGTGAGTCCCATTTTTTAGTTGTATTAGTGGGTGGGTGTGGGTCCTATATGTATAAAAAATGAAATTAGACCATTGGGAGCGGACGCCAAAAATGGAAAAATGATACCCTTGAAAGCGGACGGAGGGAGTATTCAATAGTATATACATATTTTTTAATAATTGTATATTTTTTTACACTTAATTTTCAGTAAAAAACTAACAAAAAATTCACTAACAAAATATATACATTTTTGTTCATAATTGTATACTCCCTCCGTCCCTAGGTAAGAGTCTCATTTTATCATTTTGGCTGTCCTACCCAAAGGATCCCAATTTCTTTTTTGGACATATGGGACCCACCCACACTCATTAATACAATTAAAACATGGGGTCCACACACCCACTAATACAACTACCCACTATACATTAAATAATAATACTCCTTAATCTACGTGCCCAAAAGCAAATGAGACTCTTACCAAGGGACGGAGGGAGTATGTTTTTTTTCATAATTATATACGTTTCTGAAAGTGAGTGCACCATATACTGGGGGTGTACCCGGGTGCATAGGAGTATTATCCTTTAATTAATAACACACAATGAGATTATTTTACACTTTTTAATTAGTTATCACTTTTATTGAATATATTATCATTTTAAAAAAAATAAGTATTACTTTTTATTTATACTATAAATAAATTATTCATGAAATAGTTTATTACATCATTATCATTTTTCAACGATTAAGTATCACTTTTATAAATATTATCACTTTTAGAGAGATGAACTACTCCCTCCGTCCGCTTCTAAGGTATCCATTTTACTATTTTTTACGTCCACTTCAAATATATTAATTTTTCCTATTTAGTAAAAAAATACACAATATGACCCACCATTTCTCTCTAATACAACTACCCACTTTATATATAATAATAATACTCTTTAATCCACGTGCAAAAAATAAATGGATACCTTAGAACCGGACGGAGGGAGTATTATTCTTTTGAATGAAAAATATTCTGATATATTGTGATGTTTTATATTCTTATTAAGTAGAATTTAAAGAGTAATATTTTAGATTTAAAATATTAATAATTCATATTTTTAAAAAATAATTTTGCAAAAATAAAGTATATATAGATTCACACCAGTCTCAGTCAAGAATACAGCAAAGAAAGTTTAATGAGGAAAGTATTTAGTTTGGAGGATGAAAAAGATGGCATAAGATATTTTAATATCCTTTGCTCTAAGTTTTATACATTGAGTACATAGACTTTATTTTCTCTCATAGGCCTTTTCCAGCAAGTCTGCATATTGGTCAATTCTTGTATTTTCCAGCATCAACCTCCTTCCAGCAAAGCAACATTTTTAGCTGCAAAATAGGGGAAAGCAGTGTAGCCCTGGAAAAATCCAGACACTACAGTGAAGTTTGCAAATCTATTTTTCTTTTTTTTTCTTTTTTTTCAATTATTATTTTAAATAACAAAAAATATTTTAATGGTTAATGATAAATTAATATATATGAAGTATCACATTAGTGTCCACTTTTCTGTATTTTTTAATTTATAAAATTAATTAAAGTGGACTTTTTTTTAATTTTTTTAATTTTTTTAATTTAAATAAGTAAAAAAATATTATGATTATTAGTTGTAATAATAAATTAATATATATGTTGTATATGTGAAAAAAAAATCTACATTTTTAAATAAGTTTAAGAAAATCATTCTTAATTTTAAGTGTTGTAGTTTTAATTATTGTGTTGTTGTAATTTTAATTTGATGTTTATGTATTTTTTAATGTAATTTTAATTTTAAATGTTGTCTTAATTTCATGTATAAATAAATTATAACGTAATTTAAATGATTATATTATTTAAATTTAGGCATATTAATATTTTTATTATATTATTTTTTGTATTCAAAAATAAAATAATAATAAAAAAAAATTAAATATAAAAATAAATAAAAATAAGAATAGTATTAATAAAATAAATGTACTGCAAAATGAAATATATAGTGGAAATGATTTATTGAGTTGTCTGTATTTTAGAGGTGAATGTGCTGCAAAATGGAGTTAAACCTGGAGATGGCCTTACCCATCTAATAAAACGACTATGTAAAAGATGTGACGATAAATGTAATAAGTCATCCAAATCAAAAAGATGAGAGGGGGAAAGGAAGTAAGGATGTGGTAAAGATTCGCAGTGGGAAGAGACAAGAAAATACACATGCCCAATGTCTAACTCGTGACTTTCAATCTCAATGTCAATCTCAACTGACGCTTAGATCCCTTCTTAGGATTTCACGCCATATTTATATGTCTGAAATCCAACTCGTGTGCTCTACCTCCAATCACACTACTATCCTTTTCCAATTTATCAAATGGAGATTCAGATTGGGGATCGGATTCTCAAAATTCTGCAATCATGGATATTTTTTGCCATCTTTACTTTATTTATTATGCTAACATAGACAGACTATATAATTAGAATGAGGACAGATCCATTCTTGAAAGCAGTAAAATACATAGTTTGATGCCCCAGAAAAGTGGACTTGTAACAAGATGGGGTGGGGATGATCCAGACAAATCAATTAATACATATGTTATTCAAAAACAAACAGCAATTGTCTCTTGTCAAATGCTCAATATTCTATTGTTATTTGCCATTGGTACAACTCCTCAACTGGTACTGGTAAATTGAGAATGAGCTGTCCTGAGCTTTGATCATAACAAAATCCTTCATCCTTGATGTTGTCTCTTATGATCCTTCTCGGCCTCACCGATAAATACGATCCGAACATGCCACATCCACGAACTCCCAGCTCTACCTTTCCACCTCTGTTGCTCTCGTAATCTACTTGTTTTATTGCTCCGCCAGAATTGAACATGTTCACTAGACCGATCGGAGCAAATGCAGCGCCATTTGACAGTTGCCTCACTGGTACGACTGTGAACACCTCGTACTCTCCGGCTTTCAGTTGAATAGGCAAACTTGTCTTCTGTGGGATGTATGCCAGTTTTCCTGTATGATCATTACGAAACTTAATATATACTTGGACATTAATGATAAAGAGCCAAATATTGGTTTCTTGTAAAGTCGAACACAAAATAATAATTTGTATTGGTTTACTTGTAATAACCTTGGACCTAGCAAGCAACAATCAGCAAAGTATTTGAAGAATTGAATCATTTCAATAACTTTAAGATGAATAACAGCATGCATAGATTCAGATATGTATGAGAATGATAGAGTGAAGAGTAGGAAGAATGTTTTATATGGATTGAAAGATGATATAGATGAAATGAAAGTACACCGGGATAATTCCCGTCAGCTCAAAGCTGCCTCCACTAAGGATTCTTACACAATGCACACCTATCCCCCTTCTCCAATCCTTTATTTATAATAATGTAATACCTAATTTATTGCCCCCAGACCTATCCCCTTATTCCTCTAATTGGAGTTATGACAGCCCCTTATTCCTCTAATTGGAGTGATGATCGTTGGCAGCAAGGATCCCCCTTTTATTTCTGCGTGTATACACTCGGTAAGGTAAGAAGGCTTGATTGACTCTATCAATTACTTCCCCGTCCGAAACAGCCTTGTCCTCAAGGCGAAATTCTGGAAATTGGCCCCGAAAATCCGCTTCATCTATCCAGGTGGCATCCTCTTTAGCTCGACCTCGCCATTGAACCAGCAGCTGGGGCACTCTATCTTTCTCTATCCACACTGAACGAGATTGGAGAATACGTTCCGATTCAAAAGCTTGTTCATCAGTGATAAGATGTGACGGAAGAGAGGCGATGGCTTCATGGTTCCCAATCGAGGGCTTCAATTGAGAGACATGAAATACCGGGTGGATTCTTGAGGAATCTGGCAATCGCAAGCGATATGCCACAACTCCCACCTTCCCAATGACCTCAAAAGGTCCATAAAATCGAGGAGCAAGCTTCGTGTGTCCTTGTGTTTGCAGTGATTGCTGTCGAAATGGACGTACCTTTAGAAAAACCCTGTCACCCACCTAAAACGTTACCTCTCGTCTATGCTTATTTGCTGCCCTTTGCATGCGTTGTTGTGCACGCTCCAAGTTTTGCCTCAGGATTTTCAATACTTCATCTCGTTCCCGCAATTCATCCTCCACTGCCTTCACTCGAATTTCGCCGGGCAAAAATTGAAGCAATGTTGGCGGAGGGCGGCCATATACACTTAAGAAAGGGGTCTGACCAGCTGCTGATTGAAAGGAAGTATTGTAACAATACTCCGCCCAATGAATCCACTTGCCCCACTGCTGAGGACGCTCAGAAACAAAGCAACGTAAGTAGGTCTCCAGGCAGCGATTTAAGACTTCAGTTTGCCCATCGGTCTCCCGATGGTAGGTTGAACTCATTTTCAACTTGGTACCAGCAGCATTAAACATCTCAGCCCAGAAATTGATCATGAACAGAGGGTCCCGATCTGATACAATAGAGCGTGGTATCCCATGTAAGCACACCACTTCCTTGGTGAAGAGTTCAGCCACTCTTTTGGCTGTAAAAGGATGCTTTAACCCGATAAAGTGCCCATATTTAGAGTATCGATCCACCACCACCAGAACACAGTCCATGTTCATTGATCGTGGTAACCCCGATATAAAATCCAAACTTATGTCTTCCCACACCTGCTCCGGGATGGGCAGCGGTTGCAATAGGCCTGCGGGCGTACGTGTGTCATACTTGTTTCTTTGGCAAACCACACACTCTGCCACAAATGCTCGAACTTGTTTCATCATCCCTCTCCAATAAACGCTCCCCGCCAAGCATCTATAGGTACGGTATGCTCCTGAATGCCCTCCTGTAGGGGTAGAGTGAAATTCTTCTATCATTCTAGAAGTCCAATCAGTTGAGCGAGGTATCACAATCCTGCCATTAAAAAATAGATACCCATTAACAACAGAAAAGGGGCCTTTATAATTACTGTTATCCCCAAGTTGCTGAATTATTTTCTGCAGTTCCAGATCTCGATTCACCTCTTCTCTAAGGGAGTCCCAGTCTACCCAACGTGACATGGAAATCGCAGATAATTCTCCATCACCTAGTCGTGACAAGGCATCTGCAGCGTTGTTGCTGGATCCAGTCTTGTAGACCACCTCAAAGTCATAACCAATGAGTTTTGCAACCCAATTTTGTTGCGCGGGAGTGGTTATTTTTTGCTGCAAAAGATGCCTCAAACTACGTTGATCAGTTCGCACCTGAAATTTTTGCCCAATCAAATAGGGTCTCCAGTGTTGGATGGCAAGCACAAGGGCCATCAATTCCCTCTCATATGCTGATTTAGACTGTCCACTCTCAGAGATGGCCTTGCTAAAGTATGCAACTGGGCATGATGATTGCATCAACACCGCACCCACGCCACGACCCGAGGCGTCACATTCAATAATAAAAGGTTGAGAAAAATTCGGCATGGCCAAAACTGGGGCCGAGGTTATCGCCTTTTTCAGTTCTCGAAAGACAGACTCAGCCTCCCGAGACCATTCAAACTTTTGCGAGCCTTCCTTTTTGAGAAGTGCTGTTAGAGGTTGAGCAATCTTCCCGTAGTTGTGGATGAACCTTCTATAGTAACCTGTTAGGCCCAAAAATCCCCTCACTCCCCTGATAGTCTTGGGCGTTGGCCACTGCAACACCGCACTAATTTTGCTTGGGTCCATTTGCACGCCTTTTTCAGACACCACGTGCCCCAAATATTCCACTGAGCGCCTCCCAAAGGAACATTTCTTTTGGTTCACCACAAATGAATTGTCCCGCAAAATCGAGAGCACTTGCTGGAGATGAGACAAATGTTCCTCCCACTCTGCACTATAAACCAAAATATCATCAAAGAATACTAGTACAAACTTGCGCAATAAAGGTCGAAAAATGTTGTTTATTGTCGACTGGAAGGTGGCCGGTGGATTTATCAACCCAAACGGCATCACCACAAATTCATAATGCCCGGAATGAGTCCTGATGACTGTCTTTGGAATGTCCTCTGGAGCAACCCGTATTTGGTGATAGCCTGAACGCAAGTCAAGTTTACTGAAGAACTTTGACCCATGAAGTTCATCCAACAATTCTTGGATGAGGGGTATGGGGTATTTGTCTGGAACAGTAACTTTATTAAGCTCTCTGTAGTCGGCACAAAATCGCCAGCTCCCATCTATTTTTCGAACCAAAAGAACAGGGCTGGAGTAAGGACTACAACTTGGTCGCAACACCCCGACGAGTAGCATCTCTTCGACCAACCTGTCTATCTCCTCTTTTTGCACATGCCCATAACGGTAGGGCTTCACACTCACTGGGGCGGTGCCCGGAAGAAGAGGTATACGATGGTCCGTTGGACGACTTGGAGGTAGTGACCTGGGTTCTCTAAAAATTTCCGAGAATTCATCCAGTAGCTGTCTCAAGGCAACCTCCTGCCTATCATTCGAGAGTCCTGTTGGCGGCTCCAAACGGTGGTCGTCTTCTAATGCCCACAAAATGAAACAGCAGTCCACATCTTGTAATTTTTGCAAGGATGCTCCCGAAATCGGCTTTTTAGTGTAAGCGGGGTCTCCCGATAGATGAATAACCCTGTTTGCCCATGAGAACTCCATAGTCAACCTAGCCCAATTCGCTCGTACCTCCCCTAAAGTTGCCAGCCAAGAGATCCCCAAAATGACATCCACTCCACCAAGGGGAAACACAAAGCATTTAACCGAAAAGCTTGCGGGTCCTAAGTCAATCGAAACCTCATCACATACCCCAGTTGCTTCGGAGCGCCTCCCGTCCCCTAATCGCACTTTAAACTTGGAGCCCAATTCTTGACTGCCCATTCGGAAATGAAGCAATGACTAGCTCCGCTATCGATCATCACCACCACATCTTCACCATGGATTTTCCCCTTTAGTTTCATAGTCTTATGACTATCAAGCCCAGCTGCTGCCAATTCCGATATCTCTAATTGATGTAGGCTTGGCTCCTTGGTCGAATCTATTTTCCCACCAAGAACGACATCTGAGGTGTCCTCCGCTTCTTCTTCACTTTCTTCCTCACCCCCAATAAGTACCCGCAGCGATTTTTGCGAGCAATTGTGCAGTGGGTGATATGGCTCCTTACACTTGAAGCATAATCCACGAGCCCTAAGGTCGAGTAACTCCTTGTGGGACATCTGATTGATTCCACGATTTCTGAACTGTTGGGGTGGAGTCTTATCTGCTCCCGTGTTGGCACGTGGGTTTTCATGTGGCTTGGGCCATATTCTGGAATTGTCCCCACCTTTTAAAGATATTTGGGCCTTATTACTCTCCAAGTGGGCCATGGGCTTTGCATAATTGGGTTTAGTTGGGCTGAACCCCATTTCCCATCTACCTCCTTTATTAGGGCTGCGCGAAAATAGCCCCACTTCTCGTTCAATCTCCCGTGCCAAATTCATGGTTTCAAAATTTTCAACCGCATCTTTGGATCTAATTCGCACCCGAATCTCCTCTCTTAGTCCATTGAGGAAGAGTCCCAGAGTCTGAGACTCCGTGATTCGTGGAACAAGCGTCATCCGAGAGGCAAATTCATCGATATAGTCGTCCACGCTGCCAGTTTGTTTGGTGGAGGCTAGGGCTTCGAACGGGTTTGCCAATAGATTTCCTCCGTATCTTCTCATTAATTCATAGGATAACTGACTCCAAGTAATATTTTTATTACGATCTATTAACCAACGAATCCAATGTGAGGACTTACCTTCCATGCTCATAAGAGCCAATTCTATCTTCACATCGTCTTTTGTGCCATGGATGCGGAAGTATTGTTCTGCCCTTGTGATCCAGGAAACGGGATCGTGTCCATTAAAACTTGGAAGTTCAACTCGTTTGGCTCCGAGTTGAAATTCTTTCGTGGCTGCAAACGTAATCGGGGTCTGTTCTTGATGTAAGCAATTTGTGGTGACACAACTGGTTTGGCCAGACTGCGTGTCTCCTCTGGCTTCTTCAACCTCTTTCCCTTTAAGCAATGAGGACAGCATCTCTTCAATTTTTTCCAATTTCTCCAACTTTTTTTGTTGATGGTCCAACTGCTTCTGTTGAAAGGCCATCGTTTCGGTGATCATTTCGAAGCTCTTCTCCATCATATCCACACGAGCCTCCATGCGTTTTTGGGGCATCCGGCAGGTCGGACCAAATTGATAGAGTGAAGAGTACGAAGAATGTTTTATATGGATTGAAAGATGATATAGATAAAATGAAAGTACACCAGGATAATTCCCGTCAGCTCAAAGCTGCCTCCACTAAGGATTCTTACACAATGCACACCTATCCCCCTTCTCCAATCCTTTATTTATAATAATGTAATACCTAATTTATTGCCCCAAGACCTATCCCCTTATTCCTCTAATTGGAGTTATGACAGCCCCTTATTCCTCTAATTGGAGTGATGACCGTTGGCAGCAAGGATCCCCCTTTTATTTCTGCGTGTATACACTCGGTAAGGTAAGAAGGCTTGATTGACTCTATCAGAGAACTAATTGCTAAAACATCTGTTTAGTGGTGACGTTGATAGGCTTACCTCCTCTGTGTAAATACATAATGCAATCTCCATTCCATCCACTCTCAGTAATGCTCCACAGATACTCAACATCTGTTGCTTCGACAGTGCCAGAGACTGTTTGAGGCTGTTCATCGTGGATCAGATTTCTTAAATTGGTCCGACACCAAGAAGAACCTTGGCAATTTAAAGCCCCCACAACTTCAGTGAAATCATTAATATTCCAAATTTTCATAAGACTGTCACCAAGTCAGGGATTTTAGTCAGTCACTCTTTTTTTTCTTGTATTTGCAACTCATGTTTTAGCAGAGATCAATCTCTATGATCAAATCTTGTTCCGTCTCTGGTAGGATCAAAAAACAAACAATCTCTTGTTGGTCTTCCGGGGAGTTTGGCCCTCAATGTTGGAGCCATCAGGAAGTACAAGCTTCTTTAAAACATCAAAATTATGGTTTTCGGGTCACTGTAAATTAAGAAAAAGAATCTGTAGAATGAAGGGGGAAATGTGACTACCAAAATATAAGCAGTAGCATAAAAAACAGCACCTAACATAGATCGCACAGCCTCCTATAGCACAAGTAGCCCCGTGGTATTCAGCCATAGGATGCAAGCTCTAAAATAAAGGCAACTATGAAATGTGAAATCTAGATAGCATAGTCCATTATCACATGCATCATATGCTTTAGGTTGGATGAATTTAAAAGCAACAAAAGAATAGTTAATATATATTATGTGTATTAGGATAGAAGAAGCATTGAGCAAAGAAAATGTATTCGAAACACTAATTTAAAAACATGGTTCACTCACATGAAACATATCCCAATCAGGCTGCATAAATTCTCCAAGGAAAATGTTGTTGTAAGCAACTGATGCTACATGGATTGTGTGTGATGCTGGATCTCTAGGAAAGAAATCATCTAATGCTCTGATAACAGCAGCTTTCTTTGCACTACAGCATAGATAAAGAACTGGAATCCATTATCATGAAACTAACAAGGAATGTGACATTAATTAGACAAAACCAAGGCTAAAACGAAGACCATGTACCTGTACAACGCATCTGTGTTGTGACTCATGCAAGATATAATTCCATTATTCTTAAAGTTTTTAGAGATGGATGCCTCCAGGGCATCATGGTATTTTCTTGCAAGTTTCACTCTTCCTCCAAATCCCTTTCCAATAGTTTCAAGGATGCTTTGATTGTCTACTTTAACCCCATCAATGCCAGCAGAAGCAAGGTAAGAGTGCAGATTGTTGTAAAAGGCATAGACTTTCTCAGGGCTCACAAGGCCAACCCTATTCGTCATAATGCTCTTCAAAACGAAACAAATGCCATTTGACACTACCCCAGGGGATGGAATGGCATCTACTATTTTTGGGTCATAATGAGCCATTTCAGCAACACCAGGGTCAACACCACCCCAGTACCTTACTATTGCATGCCAGATGTAAACATACCTGGAAGACAAAAGGAATGTAACTAGTGTTGATTTGACAGAAAAATATAAGAAAAAAAGAACAAGAGAGAAATGGAACATAAAACGAGTTTTAATGCCTTTTACTTTAGAGCAAATTGGTCTTTGATCTCAGTTATAATTTGACAAAATACAGTTCCTCTATCCACCATGTCACCCCCTCTTCTGTCTTTTTGTATAATTCTCTTGAATATGAGTCAGTCAATTTGCAAAACTGCAAGCCAAAAATTAGATTTCAACATCAGTTTCTTTGAATGGAGAATATCCTTAAGGTTCAGTTGCTTACTTGGCACTGTCATCATGTTGAGCCGCGGTACTGGTAGCATCCATACCAACTGATTGCCATCCATCATCAATGATGGCAAACTTTGGAGGAGTTCCTCCTTCCTTCAAACTATGAATACCATGAAAGTTATTCCTTTTTGCTGATGCATATCTTAAGACAAAAAGGAATTTGACCGCAAATCGCTCAAACAAAAGACCTTTTTATTCCTTCCTTAACTCCCTCAGCTGTTACATCTATATAAAAAGCATCCCATGTACACCAGCCAAACCAATTCAGAATATCAGGCATCTGAACAAGTATGAACATTAAATCATCAGAGAGAAAAAATTAACGAATGAACCAAATCGAAATGCCTAATATCAGCAATCACCTCTTTTCATCATGATGGCAGAAGGTTTGTAAATGAGTTTGCAAGAATCTGTTAATCATTAGCAAGGAAAAAGGACATTGTCATTTCTAAGCAACAAAACAAATACCATGGAAAATTAAAAAAGTCACGTCAACTAGCTTCCTGTATCTGATCACTAGTTCAGTTTGTATAAGAAAGTAATGAAGATGGTTCAGAAGACTTTGGACAACAAAATAAGCTTCATTTTGATTTAGTGACTATAAGTTCTCCCTCTAAATAACGAAAGAATGAGTTTCATCTTCAAGGCATACGTTTGTATACAATAAAACAAACTACTACTACAACATTCTCATCCAAAGCTGCAAATTCAACAACACTAAAGGTCACAGCATTATGTAAGAAGTTCAATATTGAAGTGGACATACTTGACAGAATTCTCAATTAAACTATATGGATCAGTCCCAGCTGCCACATAAACCAAATATCTCCCTTCAAATTCTTGCACAGAAGGACTGTATATAGCAATTCCTCCCAATTTTAACCCAACAACTTGAATTCCCAACACCGATATAATATAATGCATATTGGTACAGAAACCCCCTATCACAATGCAACAGAAATCTAAGTACCACTTTCTAAGCAGATTTCCAACTCATCAGTTGCATTTCCCTGAAGCACAGCCCTAAAATCCCCTTCAACAATGGGGAAGAAAACAACATAATACACCGATTTTGACTCTTCATTTTGTTGAACAAATTGACAAGTGTTGGGTACCTCCACCATTAGAAACTGAGTCTCGCAAGGTATATCCTGACCACACGTTTTCATCCACTGAGTCATCCACCATAATTTGAATCGATAGAGGCATAAAATTCTTAATCCCCTGCAAAATTAGAATCGTTGATCAGAAAACTCTGATGATAGGAAAGAAGAAATTCGCGAAAAGGAAGGAAGCATAAGGTAATGATTTAACTGGAGTTTTCCAACAGGAATTAGGACACGGCTAGCACGGTGATCGGTGTTTACACCAATGAAAATGGCTTGGGAGGTTTGGGATGGAGTTAGGAAGATATTGTGATGAACATCAGTGAGAATGCAGTTTCAACGCAGTGTGAGGTCTCCATCTTCAAGAGATAAACCTGCAGTCGCCAGGGGCGGATCAAGAAATTTTTTCTGGGGTACGACACGCAATTACAAAAAATATACTCTTAATTTAAAATTATACAATAAAAATTAAAAAATTATAATTACTTTAACATCGTTGAATTTTAATTTGTAAAAAGTAATTTAAGATATTATTATTACAAATCTATAGCATAAATTTAGAAAAATAAAAATAAATTGAATGTAAACTTGTGTTGCAATTAATAACTTGGAGGTAAAAATGAATGAGGAAATGTGAAGAAGTTTAAATTTTAAAATGAAAATAAATAATTAATAGAAAAGTGTAGAATACATTATTATTCAAGTTAGAAAACAGAAGGAAGAAATAAAATGAAAAGGATACAGCTTACATATTCGATTATAGTTAAAAAAACATAGACAAAAAATATAAAAAATAAAAGATAAAAAAAAAAAATTTAAGTAAGCCAACAGATGCGAACCACTAACCTCAAACACATTTCCAATAGAATAACCACTACGCTATTGATTTATCTATGTTATAATCTATGTTATAATTGGCTATATATATATATTACTTATTTTTTATTTTGGGGGTAGAACTGTACCCCATGCCCCATTCTAAATCCGCCCCTGGCAGTCGCCATTTTTATCAGTGTTGTGCGATAATGATGGAGTGATGTATGATCAAATGTTTGTTGGAAAACCAAGGTTCATAAAGACACGAACCCTACACATGCATAGAGAGAAATCTCTTACCTCTCACTGTAGGATTGTGTTGCAGCGGAAGAAACTCGTACGAACCTGTTGGTACTCACGTTGTTAAACCGTGATCTCTGGATCAAACCTTCAACACGTGGCTGAAAGATTTATTTCCACGATATTGTATTACTGTGGAATATGGTGACTGGATTTTCCGTTGTGATTTTCGAAAGAAGAAATGGCGAGAGGGAATTATTTTTCCAGCGTTGAGTTCTGCGTTCTCTAAAACGCGTTCAATCTCATCATGCAGATTACTGCTTACGCAGTATAAAACTTCCCAAAAGATGGGAGTTAAAACTGCTACGTAACTCCCTCTCCCTCTATTATCCACTCTCATATGTGGAAAATAATTATATAAATAATTATTATTTACAATGTTGATAACGGTAGAGGAGAATATTCTGATTCATAGAAATGGCAAATATTTCTATGGCGGAGAGTATTGAGTGTCAATTTTTGAATTGAGACTAACATAAAAAAAATTATCCGGTGTACACGTCACCATAACAATATGATAAGAAAAAAATTACTAAAAAGTAATAATTTTTTCAAAAGAAATATAATTTAAAATTATTAATGGTATTTTTATTATATATTTACAAAATTTTATATTTATATTTGATTGTTAATAAATTGATGGGTTATCTATTAATATTAAGTGTATTTAACAGGTTGATATAAACTCGAGACAAACACCATATGTCAAATCAATTTTGTAAAGTCGTAGGAGGTAATAAGTGTGAGAAAGTAATACGTGATGTTGTGATGTGTTTTGGGGAAGATGAGATTTAATATAATCTATTTTACTAACAAATAAGATGTAAAGTAATGTTATAAATAAATATAATGAAGTGATAATTTTGAAGTTAAAATAAATTTAGAGGTTATTGAATAAAATATTGTTTCTTTTATTTTTATTTTATCTTGTAAAATTGTCAATTTTTGAAAACTAAATACTAATTAGGAGGCACTAAGGGGGAAATGGTAAGTTAGGCCCACTGCTTTATTAAACCAGAAGCCCATACTAAAACCAACCTATTGCATCAAACTCCTGGGCCTTGACCTGCATTAGGGCCCAAATATTTTTAAGTTTTAAATAAATAAAAAAACCTTCTAAAAAATCAGCAATTTATGGAGTTAAGAGGGTTTGTCAACGCAATTACATACTGAATTATCAAATTACTCTAAATTAATTTTAACTTAAATCCTGTAAGTAAAAAAATTGTGTATAAAATCCCTTTTATCTTTATTTTATATATGTATCACCCGAAAAAATCTCTGAAAACCTAAAGTACAATCTGGCTAATTTTTTTCCACCGAAGTTCATATAATACTCTCTCATAAAATCTGTTACACGTGACAAGCGAAATAAATAAATATGTAAGTAAAAAAATAATTCAAGTAATAAATAATAAATTCGGGTATTAATTTATAGAGGTTCTAGGTTAAGTAAAAAAATAATTCAAGTAATAAATAATAATTGCTCAAAAACTAGCGTGAATCAGTTCCACGATGGAATCGGAATTACTTTGTTAGGTAAAATTGATTTGTATGTAAGTTTGATTTTTGGAAGAATTAAACGATACCATATTAGTCTAAAGTTTGGAGTAGATAATTGAAATGTATTATTAATCTCTAAATCATTTTTTTAGTGATAATTGATACATAAATTGACTGTTTAATTTTGTGGGCTTAAATTTCTTGGTGGGCTACATTGGGTTCAAACCTAATCAAGTTCTCCAGCTACAGTGCCCAACACACTCAAAAGTATAAATTTAATTAATCTAACCTTTAATCCAACTTAATTTATAAGGCTTCATCAGGATCCTTAATTATTCGTAAATCAAAGGATAATAAGATAAGCTGTTAAAATAATTCTTAATCATATTAATAATTATGTGATTGATTGTAGATTTTTTTGAAGAGGTAGGATGTGGTGTACATAAATAGTTTGGGCCCATAGTAAATAAGTATATAAATATAAATCATTCAAGTAATAAATAATACTAAGACTCTGTCATTATTTAATTATTAGTTTCTATTTCTCATCAGTCATAATAGCACTATCAACGTTGGGTGTGCTTTTCACTTTTCCTATTTTATGATTATTAGTGTAATTTTGGCTTTTGAACGCCACGAATGGCAATGAGATAGTAACCTCAACTTGATGATAATTTTTGTTACCAAATAAATAATTAGTATAAGCTTAGCGAAACAGAAAGGCTAATTCATTAATTACAAAATTAACTATTTGATGATCATATATTATTTGTATCATTTACTACGTTTTTATTTAATTATTTTGATATTCGATCCATAATAATTTTATATTCAAAATAAATTTGAAAATTTTTTTAACTAACTTATTGATTTTTGAAAGATAAATTTTTAAATAATAAATAAATTAGTGGTGCTGATGATAATTTTAAAATTAAAATATATTATGTTGTTATAGGTATGAAATAGTGTGTCCTTTAAGGTGTACAAATTATTATAAGATGAATGGAGATAAGAGTGCCAAGATAATCATAACATTCTTAATTACTTTTTATTAAATTAATTAATGAAAGTTGTAACAAAAATGAACTTTTAAAAGTATCTATTTTTGTTGTTGTGGGACTCCACATACTATAAATGCATGAAAATATATATGCAAGTGTGTGTTTCAAAAGTATAGAAAACAAACTATTTAATTGAACTCACGAAGATAATGTAATTGTAAACTTTTTAAATAAAATACATTTAACAACAGTATATACACGAAATCGTAAATTAAATTATTGATATAATTTATTTTGTTTTGCAACATTAATATTAAGATAAATCTTCTGATTTAAATGTTTCTTTGTTTTAGTCTCTCTTTTATTGACTAAAAATGAATAAATTAGACTTGATTGACTTATATTTCGATTTTAATATTTTATTTGTAGTTTGAGATACAATTATAGGTTAAAATTTAAATAGGATTTTTTTTTCAATATTATAACAGGCTAACAGCGCTCTCAATTTCAGAAAATTTATTATAAAATATACTCTTCCTTCTGTAATGATGTTTATAGTTACTTCAAATATAGAATCTAAAAAAATTTGGTATTTAATGTATTTTCTATAGTAATTTGATATTTTTAAATAATAAATACATTATAATATATAATTTATGTAAATTGATAAGGAATGATAATTTTAAAATTAAAGTGTATTGTGTAATTAAATATTAAATTGAGTTTTTTTTGTGTGAACTTATTTATAATATAGATATAAAATAATACTTAGTGTGAACTCGATGGGTAAAAGAATATACTATATTAATTAATATAGAATCTGTAATATAAGTAGTGAGCCTATCCCCAAATCCAATTACCTAAACTGTTTATTGACGTGATTAGTGATTAATTTAGGTCAATTATTGAATGTGATGAGATAGCCAACAATTACCCAAGTTGCAAATTATGCCCACTCACCCGTCAACAAGACGACATAATGGGCAATAACAGTTGTCTCTCTCTTATTTTGTAATATTTTTAAATTTTCAGTTTTTTATTTTCTTTTCTTTAACCTTCTTATTCAGAAAAAATAAATAAGCTATGGGTTTTTATGAGACGGTTGTGAGACAGGTTGACCCATTATTAAAGTATGTTTATTATATAGATAAAGTATTCTTATTTATAGTTAAAGTATGTCAATAATGAATCATATTATAACACTCTAAAATCATACTTTATTTCATCATTTATCATATTTTAAAAAAATATACTTTAACAATCATTAAGCATAATTTATGAATATAATAGACATATTTTAACACTTCTTACAAACTGTCTCACATATATAATGTCTCACAAGAGAATTTGTCATAAATAAAAATATGTTCAGGAGATGTTTTGTTTGAATGGTTTTGACGAAAGAAATGGGAATTAAATTTAAAATTATTAGTGTTTTGTAATTTTAGTTGTATGATATGTTTGATTAAAACAAAATTTTGTAAAATCAACCATTACCATCTCGAATTAATGAGGGTATGAAAGTAAAACCCACTAATTGCATTTGTTTTTTTTATATTTTTCTTGGGTTTTCGTTGAGTAAACAAAGTAAAATATGGTTATGGAAGGAGTAATATTTTACTACTTTTATTCTACATGTTTAAATTTATTTTAGGGTCTATTACTAAATGTACAATTTATCAATCTATATTATTAGTTGGTACATTATTCAAATTAAAATACTATCCACTCTAAATTGAACACAACATATACCCTTTTTAATCCTATTATAAGATTTATTATATTCAGAAATTAATTAACCATTAATTTCTCCATAAAAATAAGAAATATATTGAGATTAGTCAATTTGATAAAAAAAAAGGGTCCATTACTTATAGGTACAACTTATCCATATATATTACTAGCAGGTACATTATCCAAATTAAAGTAGTATTCACTACAAATTGAACATATTAAATACCCCTTTTAACCCTATTATAAAATTAATTATATTGAGAAATTAATTAACCATTAATATCTCCATGAATTAGGAATTATGTTGGGATTAGTCAATACAATAAAAAAGAATCACACATAATATATTGTGTTCAATTTCCAATCCAATAGCTCTATGTATTCAAGAATATATATAATTTGTTGCATGTATTCAGAA
Source organism: Pogostemon cablin (assembly GCA_023678885.1). Lineage (NCBI taxonomy): Eukaryota > Viridiplantae > Streptophyta > Magnoliopsida > Lamiales > Lamiaceae > Pogostemon > Pogostemon cablin. The sequence continues at coordinate 40,507,926 of CM042959.1, read as the reverse complement.
AAATGTACGTATTCGAATTTGGAAAATGTGAGGTTGTGTGATGACTGTTAAAATCCTATGTATTCAGGAATACATATATCTTGTTTAATGTATTCAAAAAAATGTATGCAATATTTCCGAATACATGTTACATTGCCTACAACTATTCTTAATACATCTATTTATGTATACACTTGGCTATTGAAACTGTGATTATTAATGATTAATTAGCTATTCAGAAATATTTTTTCAATATTTGAAAGTATTCAAAATTTATTCAATTTCATTTATTGAGATGATTTTATATTTAAAATGTTAAGTATTAAAAATATTTTTATATTCAAAAATATTTTTTCAATGTTTGAAAATATTCAAAATATATTCAACTTCATTTATTGAAACGATTTTGTATTAAAAAAATAAGTATTCAGAATATTTTGGTTATACTCTTTTATATTGTTGCGATAAGAATTTTTCTAAATATGTTTTTTATTATTGCAGTATAGATTTTGTATTCAAAAATATTTTTTAATATTTCATCTAGTGCTATGAATGTTATTCAATATACTTTAGATTTAATAATTAAAAATAACCAACAGTTTGAAGAAATTTATGGGAAGATAATTGATACGTATGAAATAGATTGAGAATGAGAATGAATCATAATGAATCATGAATTTCTCATTATTCTATCAATTAGTTGTATAGAGGGATAATTTGGACTTTTTATTATATAATTTTATAATGGATAATAATAAAATATAGTCTTTGTATCTAGTGATAATATTAGTGATAATTTGTACTAAACAGTAATAAATCCAAAAAAAAGTCACACATATTCAAACAATAGATTGTAATTCAAAAAGATTTATGCTCCATATTTGTGTTCAATAAATTAAAATCTATAACATATATTATTGTTCAAAATATATATATTCAGAAATATTTATGTTCAATATATTAAATCTGTTATGTTATAATGTTATGTATTATTCAAAACTTATGTATTCAGAAATATTAATATGGGAGGATTACTACTAGGTACACAAAAAAATCCTAAATTACTATGAGATACAAACATACAAAAGTATTACTACTAGGTACAAAAATATATAGTGATATTCCAATATTACCCCTATTAATGTGCTGCACATAAATATTGTGTGCAGCAAAAGTTCATGTGCAGCAAAGTGTGTGCAGCAAAAAAAGTGTGTGCAGGAAAAAAAAAAGTGTGTGCAGCAAAAAAATGTGGTGGTCCGGCGGCGGTGGTCCGGCAGCTTTTCCGGCGGCGGCAGTTTTTCCGGCGACCAGTTTTTTTTTTTTTTTTTTTTTTTTTTTTTTTGGACGAACAGTTTTTCCGGCGACCGGCTGCCGGAGCTCCGGCGGCGGCGGCGCGGCAGCTTTCCGGCGACCAGTTTTTTTTTTTTTTTCTCTGACGAACAGATTTTCCGGCGACCGGCCGCCGGAGCTCCGGCGGCGGCGGCGGTCCGGCAGCGGCAGCGGTGGTCCGGTGGTGGGTGGAGGTTGGGGTTAGTGTTTTAAAGGTATATGGGTTTAGGGGTATATTTGGTATTTTACTTTAATATTTTGTATTAAATAATAATTATTTTAAATCAATGTATCTAGTAGTAATTAGGGGTACAAAGTGTGTACCTATCAGTAATTATTTCTATTAATATTTAATATATTTGTATTCATAAAGAATTATCATCTAATATATTATTCAAAACTTATGTATTCAGAAATATTAATATTTAATATATTTGTATTCAGAAAAAAATATCTTTGTGATTTATTCCCTTAAACATAGCAATAAACCTCCCATATTCATGTTCAAAAATATTTTAACGTTTATTTTTATTCAAATTTTATGTATTCAAAAATATTTATGTTCAATATATTAAAATATATGATATTTATTGTTGTTCAAAATATATGTATTCAGAAATATTTATGGCCAATATATTTAAATCTGTTACGTTCAATATATATTGTTATATAGTACTGTTATTCAAAATTTATGTATTCAAAAATATTAATGTTTAATATATTTGTATTCAAATAGACTTATCTTCACAATATATTGTTACGGATGGATATATTAAGTATCTCATCCTAATATATTGTATCTATTAATAATATTTAACCCCCAATATATCTAACAGTAATATAAGAGTATAATTTGTAGTAGATAGTAATAAATCCTTTATTTTAAGGATTTAATATTTATTTTTAGGTTTTATATCACTTTACAGTTTTAAAAATTAATTTTGAATTTTCAAAACTCACATTTATTTTAGGAGTTTTACTAGAGTGTCGTGGGTACTGGTGTACCTATAAATCTAAACTATTTTCAGTTTCAAAATCTATACGATCATTATTGTGGGTCAATCTATACAAAGCGCTGGCTTGAAATAGAAATTCCTTTAATGGACTGTGCGTTCTGACCTCTCCCAAATTAGTTGATTTACGGAACGCAAAACTCTTAAAATAAAGGTTATCTCTAGTGAACGGTGGATTCAAATCTTCCCGTATTAATCAGGTTACAGATTAAATGTTGGTGCATAAGAAGAAATTAAAAAAAAAGAAAGAAAGAGAGTTTAAGAAACAATGTAAATTACATGAGGATATATTTGATTATTCTACGTTTAAGAAAAAAAAAATTTATTTTTACCAATGTTATTGATTTGCGCGGTTATTTAAATATTTTTAAATACTCCCTCCGTTACATAATTGTTGTTAAAAAAAAAAAGAAAGAAAGAGAGTTTAAGAAACAATGTAAATTACATGAGGATGTATTTAATTATTCTACGTTTAAGAAATATTTTTTTTTATTTTTACCAATGTTATTGATTTGCGCGGTTATTTAAATATTTTTAAATACTCCCTCCGTTACATAATTGTTGTTATCATTATCGTATACACGGAGTTTAAGAAAAGTTATTTTTTGACCAATTTTATTAACTTTTTAGGGGTATTATGTTATTTTTAAGTAATAAATAAATTATAAAGTATATTATGTGTGTTAGGTGAGAGTGGTATTTTTGAAATTAAAATAAATTTTGAGGTTGTTGGTTAATATGAAATTTCCTTTTTGGGTGGTGACACTTATTGTGGGACGGACGAAAAACAAAAAGTAAGACACTTATTATGAGATGGAGGGAGTAATAAATAAAGTGTAAATTAATGTTATATGTATTAGATGGTAGTGATAAATTTGAAATTAAAGTAATTTTTTAAGTGGTTTAATTAATGTGGTTTTTTTTTAATGAGTTTTATGAGATAAAATTGTGAATCATTAAAATTGTGAATCATTCTTTAATATTGATTGATATAATTTCTAGTTTTGATTAATTATTCTTTAGACTTTCATACTATGGAATTATAATCAAAATTAATCATCCAGATTTAATTTTTAAAATAACAGCATGATACATGCAAGCTAGAGTGTCCATCAACAAATTGCATTATTAAAATATTCAATATAATTAAAACATTATTATAATATTTAATTTAAGTCTGATACAATATGGTATGCAGCACTATAGTGACAATTGCAATCGATTTCTTTGGGTTAATGCCATCGACATACTTCCATGTCCTTGTCAACTATCGCCATTTTGACAAACTATTTTTTTTAAATATTTAGTGATGACCCATTAATTATTTAAACATTATCTAAGTTTATTGTAATATTAATTAATAGTATATTATGTTAAAGGGACTACAAAACCAATGCTTTTCTTGTGTTACGTCTTAATTAATTGTGGTCTGATTAGGGAAAGTTCAATTAAAAACCCATTTAATTAATATTATAATTACTCTCACCCTTTGAATCAACCAAATTGGAGCAAAATTGATGTCATTGAATGGGTCCAACCACCAGTTTGAGAAATACAACCACAAGCTGCTGGTTGAGTATTGACAGGTATTGCCATTTGACAGTGAAAGAGAAAGGCTTCTAGTAACTTTGCCTCGTGCCAGGAAAATGCTAACATTGTACTATGTATTCTTCGATTGATTTAATGACGGACTCAGGAATTTTTCATTGATGAGTAATTATTCATTTGGAAAAAAATACTCCCTCCTCATTTTCTTTTTGCACGTGAATTAAAGATTATTATTATTTTATGTGTTATTGATAGTTGTATTAGTGGTGAGAGGTGGGTCATATGTAGAGCCTTTTTACTAAAAAGAGAAAATAGGGACCTTTGAATGAGACGTTCAATATAGTATAATGAAGATCTGTCGGTGGGACGAAGAAGTACATTTTTTGCTCCACACAAGAGAGATTAATTACTAAAGATGTTTTATAATTTCAAATTAATACCAGAAGTTGCTATTCTTTTTATTTGCCCCAAACTTCTGATTGAAAAAGAAAATCAACTTTTTTTCACCAAAAATTTAAAGAAGTGAGACAACAAATGTAATTTGTAACCCAATTTGAAATATAAGATCTTAATTTCTTAATGAACTTAAGCTTGGTTTTAGTGTGCAGGTCTCATTTATCATGGAATAATTTTTCTACCACGGGGGTTTACTTTGTTGCACCTTAATTACTCTTTAGATTTTAGAGAAACGAAATACGTATTTTTTTAATGAAAAATATTACTTCTCAAATTCCTACATTCTAATTTACCAATTACATTTTAATACACAAAAAATTACTCTTTAGATTAATTAACTATTTTTTTAATGAAAAATATTCATTTCGTCTCATATTTATCTTCATACTTATTTTCACTACCAAAAAAAGAAATATCACATCAACCAATAACTTCAAAAATCATGTTAATTTACACTATATCATTCCCACCTAACACATATAGCATGCTTCATGATTTATTTATTATTTTAAAATATTACGATACCCCTAAAAACTAAATAAAGTTATTAAAAAAATAACTTTTTCTAAACAATATATCTGCAGTATCGAAGATAAGTACGGGATGAAGGGAGTACTATCCTTCAAGTTCTGATATGTTATGGTTTATTATATTTATGTTGAAGTGAAAAATATTTTTTCTTCATAAGAGTAATAGTTATCCCTCTAAAAAGTAATTTTTTTAAAACTATATTAAAATAATTTAATTAAGTATTAAATAATTTACCTCTCTAAAAATACCATGTCAAATGACAATCTCATCTAAAAGCTTAAATTTATAGAGAGATAAATTGTTTAATACATAATCAAATATTAAAGTGTAATTTTTGAAAAAATAAGGTGTGTGTGAATCGGGTTCATATAAGACTTTCTTATGTCAAATCAATTTAATGTATATACTTCCTTCGTCCCAGGTTTAGAGGGTCATTTTACCATTTTAGTCGTCCTACCCAAATAGTCTCATTTCCTTTTTTGGACACATGGGACCCACCTACACCCACTAATACAATTAAAACATGGGTCTCCACATCCATTAATACAACTACCCACTACACATTAAATAATAATACTCCTTAATACACGTGCTCAAAAAACAAATGGGACTCTTGAGTTGGGGCGGAGGGAGTATTATATATGTGTGATATGTATAAAAAAATATTAATTAATGTGAGAGAATTGATGAAAGGAGTTGAGAATGTGAGAATAAATATTAATTGGGGATAGCTAATATATTAAAAGGAACTAGCTTATGGCTTTGGAGGTGTAAAAGGAGAAAATTAATTATACTAAATTTAATTTATTAAACCAAAAACAAATGAGAAAATTAATAGGACACGATAATTTTATATTTTTATCATGTTGATAAGATATAATAATAAGAATAAACAAATTTATAAGTAATATTTGTATGGTCATCTCACGATGAAATTGTTCCAAGTATTTTTTCTTTTTTTTGGAAATACTCCTATACATTTTATTATAATATAAATTGCTAAAGTATTTTATTATTGGAAATACTCCTATACTTTTTATTGTAATATAAATTGCTAATAAAATAATTATTTTTACAGTTACACAAAATGAGATTAGTGAGTCATGTTACCCAATTTTATATGCCTAAATTAGAACACTAATCTAGAATTTTATCTTCGTATTCCAAAATTAGAACATTAATCTAAAATTGTCTCTTCGTTTGAATCTACCTCTCAAACCAGCTCCCTAGATTAACATTTATACCAAGATTTATTTTGTTCATTGATCCATCTTAAAATATCAGCAAATTAACCTCATCTATCGTTACACGAAAGGTGACGTGGTGGGCCATATCATTTAAAATATTATTAAAAATTGTCTTCAATTTTGAAGATTTATAATTGGACTTTGATTATATTATTCCTATGATTGGCTTTGAGTGATGGAGATGTCAGTGGACTGAAAATTATTTTTTTATACTTCTTCACCCTAAAATCCTCCATAATTTTATTTTATGAGGACAATAAAATTCATATAATTTGTAGCATGTAGTATTAATTGTCCTATCCTTTTATTCTTCATTTATTCTTGGTGATAAAATATTAATAAATAAAGATATCAATCACTCCATCCACATCAAAGTTTACTGTACGTATTATTTATCAAAAATTATTTTGAATATTTGAATATCAAGAGAGTATATAATTCACTAAAATTAAGTGGGTTAAAGTTTGTAAATGTAATAAATAAAAAATATCATAAAAATTATTTTAATATGAGTTCAGATTTTGTAAGTTCAGTGTTTGTTTGATGCACTCAAAATCTTTTCCGTAACAAATTAGTTTTAAGTTATTAACATAAGAGTATACATGTGTTCTTTAGTTAATGTATTTTTTTTAATTCTCATCTAGTCCTTGCTTTCACTTTAATTGAGACACTCTTTTATGCTCTTCCTCCGTCCGCTTCTAATATATCTATTTTATTATTTTTGACATCTAGTTTAAATGTATCAATTTCTTTTATTTTGTAAAAAAATATACAATATGCCCACCACTTCCCTCTAATACAATTACTTACTTTACATATACTAATAACAATAATCCTTAATTCACGTGCAAAATAGATACCTTAAAATCGAAGAGAGGGAGTATTACGTAATTATAAATTTAGAAGAATAAATCCAAAATAATTAATTGGAACCAAGGAAATATTTGTATTATTTGTATTTAAAGAAAAGATCGTGGAGGGCATAATTGATTTAAAAAATATTATAGTCCATAAAATGGGTAAGAAGTGGACAAATCAGCGGAAACAAAAATGGGTGTCGATAAAATCAGGGGGACCCACTTGTTGGACTAAATTAAAGCTTGTGTACTCAAATCTCTCTTTCAGATTTTAAGCAAATCTTTCTAGAAGACTTACTCCTTGCATTCCAATTCTTCCACCATCTCGTAAGTCGCAATTTTTTGAGAAATTATCCAATATTCAAATACAATATACTCCTCGTCTCCTAAATAAATGTGCATTTATTATCTCTAATTTATAATTTTTTTACTTAAAAATATTAAATTACAATTATAATTCAAAATGAATCAAACTTGAAAAATATTTTTACAATCTCTATGTACTGATTACTCTCATAAGTTGATTTTGATTTTTTTCAATTTTCAGAGGCAAATCTTCAAAGAAAACTTGTCCAAACTTAGGTTTGGAGCTTTATAATATTGATTTGGAGGCGTTGAGCTTTTATTCGAATCAAACACATGAGGGCTCACTTCGTCAGTTATTGAGAAAGGAGGACATGCTAAGAACAAAATCCTATCACATTGGAGTCACCCTCTCCTCGCTCGATAGACGAACTCGGTGGCCGGGAGCACCTCGAGTAAGTAGTTTTCGAATCTTTGCTCCTCAACAGAATTATAAGTGTATAAATCTCTTTCATTCTTGTCTATCATTTCAAATTAACGATAGTTAAATTTTGCACTGCAATTTTGTAATTAGTACCTCGAGAGTAGGTATAAGGGACGCAACCATACCCCTCCACCTACTCAAGTATGAATGTCGTGAGGAGCATTAAATGTACTTAAAATACATTTAATGCTCCGAAAAAAGATTCTAAATTATCCTCATTAATGTCATGTATAAAAAGCATGTACTTGTACAGTGGCACTAAATAGAAGGATCATTCACAACATTCACAAATATTAAAAATAAAATCACACACATAATTATCTATCAAACACTTAAAAGGAATTCTCTTGTATTTAGCCATTTATAATTATTGTTCTGAAAACTTTATGTTAGATTTGTTGGGCTCTTATTAAGAAACCCACGTTAATTACAATACAATTTACTCCCCACACACCGACCGTCTACAACATATCCCACCCGATTAGCCGTTGGTCACTAACTCTGCGTGTTATTGATCACCTAATAAATCCCTTTCTACTTTCTCTCGTGTAATCATACAACCGACTATCAAACATCTCATCTTCTAGAAGGCATCCCACATCTGACCTTTGTCTGTGTGTGGGACACATTTAATTTAAGGGATATTATGTGGTGCACCTAAGATTTTATAAAGTAAATATAGTGATGTAGTAGGTAGTTAGTGTTTTTATTTTTAATTATTTTATTTTATTTAGTAGTTAGAATTAAATTTAAACATGATCTAATGGTTTAAGTTATTCAGGTGCACCGATACATCAGGTGTACTACTGTTCGACTCTTAATTTAGGGATCTCACGTCATTGCAGTTATGTTAAAATTCCTAAGTAATATTATGGGATGTTAAACTGTTTCTTTTGTTTGGTTTAATGAAAAAAAGGGTTAAACTTGAAAATGTTTTGTAAAATAATAAGGATAATACTAAATGTTCGGAATATTAACATTCATATTAGCTTAAAAGTAAATATTTACTATTATACCCTTTTTATAGAAGTATTAAACCCTAAAATTATAAAAGTTTAAATCCTTATATCATAAACCACATAATTAATTACATTTTTAATTAAGTAAAAATTATATTTAAAAAAATTTGGATGTTCACACTCATCTTCAAAGTTAATTAATTTTATCTTTTAATTATTAGTTGTAACTGTACTATAACAAGAGGAGAGGAAGCATTAAATAGGGCTGCCTCCACGTAATTGTGGATGTATTATGTGCGTTACCTTTACAAAGCTTTGTCTTTACAAAGTGATATAATTCTATTTCAATTTATCAAAATATATTAATGTTAACTTAATTATATTCTACTAAAATATATTTATATACTTTAATTTTCAACACCATAAAAAAAAAAGTGCTATCATACAATTAAGTAATTAATGCTACTCTAAAATATCGAAAATTACTCTTTAGAATACGTAAATTATTCTATTCAATAGAGTTCATTATTTATAGTAGTATTACTTTTTATTTAAAAAAAGTGATAGTTTCTTCTACTTAAAATAAATTTTTATGATATGAAAAAGCAACCTTGATTCCGCTTTGAAACTAGTTCCACATTAGTTCTTTTTAAAAAATAATTATGTCTTTTTTATACTTTCTCCTTTAAAGAGCCTGATTTGTTTTTTACACGTAAATTATAAAAAAATATTATTTAATGTATAGTGGGTAGTTTTATTAGTGAGTGTTTGAATTTATATTATAATTATATTAGTAGTATGTGGACACATATATATTTATAAAAAAAGGAAATAAACCCCATAAAATTGGCGTCCAAAATGAAGAGACTCAAAACGGACGGGAGAGTATTAATTTGACTATTTCCTTTCGAGTTGGTCTCTTGTGAGACGGGTTATTGGTGAGAATGATGTGAGACGGGTCAACCCATCACTAAAGTATGCTTATTTGTGGTTAAAGTGTGCTTATTTGTGGTTAAAGTATGTCGATAATAAATCAAATTATAACACACTAACATCATACTTTAATACATAATTCAACATACTTTAAAAAACATATATTAACAACCATTTAACATACTTTATTTAAATAATCGACATACTTTAACACGTCTCACAAACCGTCTCATGAAGGTAGCGTCTCACAAGAGACTTTGTCTTTCCTTTCATCCAACAAATACAAGAAGACTATATTGTTATTTTTAGAATTTATGTGACGATTCACGTGGTAAGATAAGATCATTGCAATTAACACAAAAGAAAAATTAACCAGAAATTACAATCGTAAATTTAATTGCCAAATTAAATAGGTATAGAGTATATAAAATTGTTAAACATAAAAATAAAAAAAAAATTCCAAAAAAAAAAGGGTGAATTTTTAAGATTTTCTCTCTTAAAATAATCATCTTGCTTGTATTAACTGTATAAAAGATATTATCATACTTTGCAAGTAAAGTAGAAATTAAATTTAATTAGTAATTATTGAAATTGTCACCCAAATTGGCTAAAGGATAGGAACATTAGACCACTTGTGTGGAAAGAGGATAGTGGTCTTACGTGGATGGATCAATATTAATAATCTTGCCTTATACCTCAAGATCAAATATGTATATAGTTATTGTTGGCAATTGGATCTTGTGGTTCAAACGTGATCCGTTTAGGATTTCAGGCAAACAATCAGCGGAAGCGATTTAAACAAGTTTACCGTACTTCTGGGTTGGTGTAGAGGATGAACTGCAGAGAACTACCTCTGATCTTCTACTGTATGTCCCAAGTGTGATCCTGCTGTTGTGTGGGCAACAGTCTGCAGGATCTCTCAATCTGCTTCTCTTCCCTTCTCTCACCAAAAGAGGCGCAGGAATAATCTTAGGGTTCCAGGAAGCTGAGTTCACTTATATATTGGGCTACAGCATGGATCAGGAGGAGAAATTGGGCTGGGCCTCAATTGAATTTAATTAACCAAGCTTAGCCCAAAGCTTTTAATTAAATCCAATAATAATAATATAGTCCACTAAAATATTATTACTGCACTACCCGTCCAATCCCAAAATTATGTTCTGGGCTCCTTCTTATTATAAGCCCGACAGTCTCCCCATGTTTAAGATATACAATGCCCATTAATTAATTAAGTTACTGACAACTCAAATTAATTAATATCTCATCCGAGAGTAGTACCACTCAACCTTATTATCATGCCGGAAATTAATCCACTTGCAAGATTTACATGATAAACCTTATGAGCTCCTCAAGGGGACATCATCAACCTATAACGGACATGGATTCCTTCTACAATCAACAGCACACCATAGATACAGCACTACTTCCCAACTCACCGAGTTTGTTGATTTAATACTTATAAATCTCACCCATTGATGAATCAAAGAAATACATATTGCCCTACGTGTCGAGGTTATTGTATAGGGATTAAGAGCATGAACTTCCATAATAACAGAGATCAAGTTCTTCTATAAGTCAGTATAAGTCGAACGATCTCAAACGGTCCTGCTCAATACACACAAGTGCACTAATGTGATTCTATAGCCAAGACAAACTAATACCAAACCACACTACAACCATACCGATAGAGAGTCCCCGTCTATCTCTGTTGTGAGCATCTGTTTATACTTTATAAGGAAACCGATAATATGATCTTCCGCGTGTTGTCGCACAACATATTATCTACAGTATAAAGTAAATGGACTATTGCATCATGCATATAAAATAAATTATAAGATGCAATCATTTGATCAATGATTCTCATTTCAAATATTGTTATGACATTGTTCATACTAAAGCTAGACTTTTAGTATACAATCCAACCGTTATAACAATAAAGATTAAATTAATTATAAGTTGGGTCAAACAATATAGTTCTTCTAATCATAATTAATGAAGAATTTTTGTTGATATCTCGGATCTTATTTTAGAAAACGTGATTTAATACATGAGTTTTGCACTGTGCACAAGATATTAGGAGATATTCATTCATCGGCAATTTCAAATGTATCAATTTATATTTTCATACATACTAAAATTATTATTTTAATATGAGAATATATGAATTTTATATTTTTTAAAAGAAAAAAATATGGGTAGGTTTTGCGTGAGATCGTCTCATGTGAGATTAGTTTACACTTTTTAAAAAGTTATCACTTTCGCTATAAAACATTAACAATTTCGCGATAAAATATTATCACTTTTCATTTATATTATAAATTATTCATAAAATAACATTATCAATTTTCATTAATTTAGTACTCCATCCGTCCGCTTCTAAAGTTCATTTTACTATTTTTGACGTCCGATTCAAAGGTATCAATTTCCCATATTTAATAAAAAATTACATGATATGGCCCACCACTCCCCTCTAATACAACTACTCACTTTACATATAATAATAATACTTCTTAATCCACGTGCAAAAAGCAAACGAACACCTTAGAACCGGACGAAGGGAATATCACTTTTCAGTATAAAGATTATTACTTTCTGACCGTCTCACATAAGCGGGCGGTCTCACACAAGTTTTTGCTATATATATATATATATATATATATATATATAGTATTTTATAATAGGGAACAAAATATATAATAAAAACATTGCTTAAGATGGAGCAATTCTTATGTGGGACAATTTTATCGTTTTCTTACCGTAGTTATGCTTTTCAATAATAATATCATCATTTTTCACATCTTATGAGTTATAATTAATAATATTATAGATCATTCAAGGCTTATTTTACATCTTGTATTTCATAATTTTTAGCCTTCTGAGTTATTTACTTATTTTAAGAATATAATTAAATTTTATTCATTTGATTTATATAATATTATACTCCTTCAGTCTATCGATAATGTATCATTTTTCATACGTGGATTTAGGGATGTAATCGAGTCGAGTCGAGCCGAACATTCCGGGCTCGAAGATCGGCTCGAATTTTTTTTAAAGGGCTCGAGCTCGGCTCGAGCTCGATTCGAATTTTATTTTTTAAGCTCGAGTTCGGATCGTGTGTAAAATATAGAGCTCGCGAAAAGTTCGCGAGCTCGGCTCGAAATATTTTTATTGAATAAAAAAAATAAACTCGAGCTCGAATTCGGCTCGATAAAAACTAGTCCTTTGTTCGAGCTCGGGCTCGTTCGGCTCGTTAAGCTGAAAATAATTTATTTTTTAGTTTTTTAATGTATAAAGGTTTGAGTGAGGTCTCATGAATAATAAAATTTTATTAATAATTTTTTTTATAAAAAGTGGAATCTAGAGCTATTATAAATTTTTATTAATTATTAGAAGTATTAATTATTAGTTAAAATATATATTAATAATATAACAAAAGATTTTTTTAATTAGCATTTATAAGTATATGGAGTATGTATTTAATTTAAATTTTGGAGTAGGTCTTGTGTGAAACCGTCTCACGTAAATATTTACATGAGACGAATAAAAAGTGATAATATTATTAATTAAAAGTGATATTCAATCGATAAAAAGTAATAATAGTGTAGTGAACTATTTTATGAACAATTTATAATATAAACAAAACTAACATTTTATATGGAATATAGCGAAAGTGCTAACATTTTATAAACTTTTTATTCGTCTCACGTAAGACCTTATGTAAGACGGTGTCACACAAGTATTTGCCTAAAATTTGAATGTATCCTTATGTTATCCCATTAACTATTATAATAATAATAATAATAATAATAATAATAATATTAAAAGGCAAATACGGGTGTATATAAATTTGAAATTTCTCCTTCAAATAAAATTATATTATTAAAATATAAATAAATAATTATATTAAATTAATTTATTTATATATATATATATATATATATATATATATATATACATATATATATACATATATATATATGTATTAATGAGGTGTCGACTTTAAAATACTTACAATTTTATTAATTACCACTCCTTCCCTCCCATAATACTTTTTTCACTTTCCTCATTTGTTTGCCCCACAAAACCTTTCATCCCCTAACAAAGAAAACATCACTTTATCCAACAACCTCAAAAGTTACTTTAATTTCAAATTTGCCACTCATTTTTCACACACATATCATTACTTTATACTTTTTTATTACCTAAAAATACTACAATACCCTCCAAAGTTAATAAAGTTGGTCAAAAAGTATAACTTTTCTTAAACAACGTGGAACAATAAAGGTGAAAAGTTTTTCGGAACGGAGGGAGTATTAGTTAAAATTTAATGTATATAAATACATATATTTATTCAAATTTAAGTATAAATAAATCAAAATTAAATCTTATATAGAAATAAAAAATAAAAAATTTAGATCTTTAAACCCATTATAAATATGACTTTCAATTCATTATTTAGAATTAATAACATGCACTCTCTTTTTAATTTTATTTTTATTAATTACATTTTAATAATTTCATTATTTTCATTGTCATACTTTAAAATTTTTCTTTAATTTAAAGTATATTATATTTTTAAAATTATAAATTTATATTCCTTGTAAATTATATTGATAAAAGTATATATATATATATATATATATATATATATATATAAGTTTATTTATTTATGTAAAAAATTTTAAACTCTAAAATTACCATATTAATATGTTATAATGAATAATAACAATAATAATAATAATAATAATAATAATAATAATGGAGTAATAATATAAAGAATGAGCATATTGACCACTATTCGAGCTTATTATCGAACACGTTCACGAGCCTATAAACGAACACGTTCGCGAGCTTAATAAACGAACACGTTCGCGAGCTTAATAAACGAACATGTTCGTGAGCCTATAAACGAACATGTTCGCGAGCTTTTAAACGAACATGCTCGCGAACACGTTCGCGAGCCTGTAAACGGACACGTTCGCGAGCTTTCGAGCCAAACACCCTCGGGCTCGAGTTCGGCTCAAAAAATAATCGAGCTCGAAAATCGAGCTCGACTCGGCTCGTTTTTTTCCATGATCGAACTCGAACGAATTTTTTTCGAATCGAGTCTCGAATAGTTTACGAGCGGCTTGGTTTGTTTACATCCCTACGTGGATTAAGAGTATTATCATGTGGATTAAGAATATTATTGCGTAATTGCATGGGTGATGATTTGTGGACCAAAAAAAATAATAATAAATATTTAAGGTAGATGACTAAAATAACAAAATTAATATCTTATCATCAAAGTGAATATTGTAGTTAGTGTTTCATTTATCCACACACAACACGAATACAATTACCAAATACTTATATATTTAAATAATATATCTCTTAATTCACTATACATAAAAATAGTTATATTCTTTAATTTCTATGTATATTGTAAATATAATTCTTAGGGCAAAATGGAGACGGAGAAAATACTCCTCCTATCCTGTATTAACATTGACGGTTGCTTTTTGCATTTAAATTAAGAGATACTATAATAGTTTAATGTACAGTGAGGTGAGAAAAATAATAATTAATGTAAAGTGAGTAGTTATATTAGTATTGTTAGTGGGCCCTATATGAAATAAATAATTGTATTGTGTGATTTAATTGGACAAAAAAACTAAAACAAAACATAAACTTTAACTTGAAATAATTAAAATAAAAAATATAAATCTTAAAGTGGGAGTAAGACAGTGTAATTTAATCCATTTTACACTCATCTCACATAAACAAGTTGTGTTAATTTTGAGCATGACTTGAGTGACCCGTGGTCACCCATGACCCTCTCACATAAGGGGGTGGGTCCCACATATCAGGGGGTGGGCCCTCAGGATGGGCCCTCACCCCCTCATGTGAGAGGGTCATGGGTGACCACGGATCACCCAAGAATTACCCATTAATTTTTCAACACGTAGAGTACATGTTCTTATCAATTATAGGATGGATAACACAGTGAAGTAACTTTTGCTAGTGTTAAAATTAAAACTTATCCAAAACGTAGTGCGGTTTGAGCCGCCTTTTTGTACAAATCGGGATGTTCTGAAAGCGCAGAAGAGAAGGCACTAACAAATCGCAGCAATCCAATGTGCCATGTCAGCACACAGTAAAATCCTCGGCTAATCACATTTAATTTTCTTAACAAAAAGCATCACGTGAAGCTTTAATAAAAAATATTGCAAAGGTGGTCCCCACCCATTCACCCCTTCTGACTTTCATATAAACCCCTCATTTTTTTCTGCAAATCTCAAAATTCACTACGTAATCAATTAACCACTCCTCTTCCCTATTTACTTCTACACAAAAATCGCCTCTCCAATTTCAATCCAATTCAATGCTCGCTGCTCCCACCCTCGCTCTGAAACCCTCCTCCTTTTCAATCCCCAAATTCAGCCACCGCGCTATGGCCGTGAAAGCTTCCGTCGCCGAGCTCACCGCCGCCGCATCGGAGGACAGAAAGAGCCTTTACGAAGTCCTCCGCGTCCGGCAGAACGCCTCGCAGGTAGAGATCAAAACGGCGTACCGAACGCTTGCCAAGTTGTACCATCCTGATGCGACCTCGCGATTTATGAATTCTTCGATCGCCTCCGCGTCGGACGGCCAGGATTTCATCGAGATCCGAAACGCGTACGCCACGTTGTCGGATCCCGACGCCCGGGCGGTGTACGATTCGAAATTAATCGTTAATTCGCAGCGGCGGTGGAATACCTCCGGTCTGTCTGGGCGGGGGAGATTTCACACCAGCCGGCGGTGGGAAACGGATCAGTGCTGGTGATGTTTTGTGTCTGCGGAGAAGAAAGAGAAGTCTTATGTAAAATTTTCACCGGATTTCTTTCTTTCGATCCCTTTTTCATTTTCCGATTTGAAGAGGAAATGAATAATCACTAATATACTTTTTTTTTTCTTTTCATTTACTGTAATTAATATCCTTCTAGAAGAGATTTTTAATTATCTATCCACATATTTGCTGAAATTCTTGTCATTGAAGCAAAAAATTCATATGAATGGCTGTAATTTGAGACTTAAGAGCATCCTCAAACAACAGCCAACAGGTACTTTAGAATTTAGATATTTATATATTATAAAATTTTAATAAAATGTCAGTCAGTCTTTAAATTGTTTCTATTAACTTTTCAATAAACTATTACCCTAGAAAATATCAATCTACTTATCTACAGTTCTACACTATAACTATTACTCACCACAAGATAATGATATAACAAAAACTCTATATTTCATTCTTGTCTTAAAATTGTTCATACCTAATTCTCTTCATTGATATACTGTAGAGTTTTCCATTTAAAAAATAAAAACAATATATAAAAATAATAATTAATTAATATAACAAAAAAATTAATTAATAGGAATAGTATACTATATAGTTTTATTACATGGATTAATCACTCTTCTAAGTAACTGAACACTAACTATTATCATGCAAATGGACAGTGTTGTTATTATCATATAGTAGTAGGATGACAACTAGAGATCCAATTTTTATATGGAATCGTGATATTATTGGCAATGTTTGATTTCGATTTTGAAAGTAAGGTTAAAACTCAAACAAAACCACTCTTATATACACAAAAAAAATTTATAATCCTTACTATACCCCCTTTTTATTTATTTTTTCTTCTCTTTTATTATTTTTTAATTGTTTATATCTCATCTCTTCTCTTTTTTAAAATACTCCATTCGTTCCTTCCAAATAGTTCTTTTTTTTTTCATTTTGGGCTCCTTTTTTTTTTTACACACATGGGATCCACACACACTCACTAATACAATTAAAATATTGGTCCACAGTGACTCCACACTCCCACTAATACAACTACTCACTACATATTAAATAATAATACTTCTTAATTCATGTGCAAAAAGCAAAAAATACCACTTGGGTAGGGTTGTTATATGTAACGAGCTGCTCGTCGGCTCGGCTCGATAAAACTCGAGCTCGAGTTCAAGCCCGTTAAATACTCATTACGCTTTCGAGTCAAGTCGAGCTCGACTCGTTAAGCTCGTGAGTACTCGATTATATTAATAAATAATAAATAATATATTATTGTTAATAATAAATACTCCATGTTGTAAATAATATGTTATTTGAATATAATAATATTAGTATATTATTACCCTAAATGTAACCCTAATTTTCATTCTTTTCCAACTCTGCCGCAATGAGGAAATGAGCCACCAGGCTTCCTATTCCAACGACAGCCATTTCTTCCTAAATCAAGAGAGCGGAGAACCTCAATCCATCCTACCCAACTCAATTTCTCGTCGATTGGTTCAGTAATCTTCCATTCCTCTTCTCTTGCAAGATTTAAGCCACGCTGCTTCCATTGTTCTCGACTTGTAATTGACTTGTAATTGTCTTCGATTTCAAGCTCAACTCTTCGCCGACAGCTTCTTACGCTTGCTAGCTTCAGCCGTCTTTGGGTGAAGGAGTGGACTGTATCTCATCAACTCCATTTACTGGTTATTTTCCCTTTTGTTTTGTCTATCTTTAATCTATCTATAAAAAGATAGAAATGAAAGTAAATGTTTTGTCGAAATCTTGTGAAAACAGTAAAGAATTATAGATCTATCAAAAGATTGTGTTAATGGTTAGCATGTATTAATCAGTAAACTCATTTATTGAAAAGAAAATTAACCCTCTTCTAGCGCCTATTGTGTAATACATTTCTATTGTTTTTTTTTTTTTTTTTGAAGGAAACAGATGTTGCAGAAGTTGAATGTGCTCAAGATTAATTCTTCTAGCACTAGTTATTTGAAGGAGTTTTGATTTGTGATGTGTTTAATTTTAGGTAATTTGAAGTTAATTAGTTGCTTCAACTCATAGCACCAGTTATTTTAAGGAGTTTTTGATTTATGATGTGTTTAATTTTAGGCAATTTGAAGTTAATTAGTTGCTTCAACTCATGTTAGGACTGATATGAGACATGTTTGCAAAACATCAAATATAGATGGTTTGTTTGCCCCACTAATTCGTGAAGGATGTGCTATGTATGTATGTATTTTTTTTCATTTTTAAGCAGATGATGAACTGGATAGGTAAATACTGATCATTTATTGTCGAGCTCGAGCTTACATGTATGATTGTCGAGCTGAGTCGAGCTCAATTGTAAGCTCGTTATACATATCGAGCAAGCTCAAGCTTGGCTCGTTAACAGCTCAAGCCGAGTTCGAACTCCCACTACTCGGGCTCGCTCGACTCGTGTAACAGCTCTACATTTGGGTGGGATGGAGAGAGTATAAATTAACACTTTTTAATACTCCCTCCGACCGCACACATTTGCGTTTTGCACGTGGATTAAAGAGTATTATTATTTAATGTGTAGTATGTAGTTGTATTAGTGAGGTGTTTGTGACTCATATATTAAATGTATTAGTGATGTATGTGGACTCCATATGTTTAAAAAAGAAAATATATACTTTTTGGTGCGGACGCCCAAAATACAAATGTATACATTTCCGATAGACGGATTGAGTATTGATTTGATGTAAATTTTTAATCTATTCTATCAAAAATTCAAATTAATTAAACTTTACACCACTAAAAATTCAAATTAAACATATCTCATCCGTGCGACCAAAAGAGTCAATTTTTTTTTTCATTTTTGGGTATCCCACCAAAAAAAGTCTATTTTTCTTTTTTACACACATGAACCCACACATATATACTAATACAATTAAAATATGGGACCCACACCCCTACTAATTCAACTATCACTACACATTAAATAATACTCTGTAATACTCCTTAATTCACGTGCAAAAAATAAAAACTACCCTTTGAACAAGACGGAGACAGTATATTCTATTCTTTAGGTTTTCAAAATCAAAATTTAATTTCAAAAACTTTCACCAAATACCTTTGAGATTTAGGGAGTTCAGTATTTTTGATTGGAATGAGAATGGGTATGGAATGGAATGAGTATGTAATCAAAGTGATTCCTCCCATATTTGGATGGGAGGAATGGTTAATTCCCACAAAAATGGGAATGATTCCCATTACCTTACAAAACCAAACACTCAAAATCAATCTCATTCCCATTCCTCATTCTCCAAACCCCTCTACCAAACACCCCCTTAATCATTGTTTGGAGCCGCTACAATTAACCGATGATTATTTCTGGTTTTGTTTTTAAAACGTATACTTCACCCTAGTTCCTGACTAATTGACATTTTTTTCACAGAGATTAAGAGTGTGCACTTTATTGACTTTTCAATTTATTTTTTAAGATTAGAATTTTCCATTTATTTATGTTATTTAAGTATTTTGATTAACTCTATTCATAATTTTTTAAGGATACGATTGTCCATTTATGTTATTTAAGTATTTTGATTAACTATCTTTAATTTTTTTAAGAGTATAATTGTCCATTTGTGCAATAATTTTGTTATTTAAAAAAAAATGTGTCAACTCCTTGAGAAGACCAGAAAAGGAAATTATGTGAACTTTTATTTTGGGTTTAAGTTGATTTAATAGTATTATTCTATATTTGTTATGTTTATTTTGGATTTAACTAGAGTAATTTTAAACTTTATGTCAAATTAAGTATTAATTGAGGTGAGAGAAGAGGGGAGAGAAATAAAAAAAAGTATTAATTGAAGATAAAGAATATATTGTAGAGGGTGAGAAAGTGTTAATAGGGTGTATAAGTGTATATAGAGAATATTTAAAGAGATTTATTAAATATAAATTGGAACATTAAACTCAAAGATAACATTGTCTGGATAGAGGAAGTTTTTTTTTTCTCTCTCTTCTCTAATTTTTTTTTAAATTTAAAATTAACCTACAAAATTCGGAAACAAACATACTTTACAAAAATTATTTTTCGAACTCCACAAAAATTCTAAACAAAACAAACGTCAGATTCAATCTTTTGTGGGAAAATTTTACTGAATTCTTTGTACGTATTTGACTCTTGAAATTGAGGAGCTGAAAACCGAACACTCTTAAAACAATTTTGATTACAATTTGGAGCCGCTCCAGTATGACGTGTAATTTTCTCATTTTTTTAAATTCTTAAATAATTTTTTTTATATTTTCCTTATTTACTTATTATTAATTTCCTTATTTTGTATTTATTTTTAAAATAATGTATTTTATTTTTTATTTATAAATCTAAATTAAGTAATAAAATAAAAAAATATTTATTTGATTTTTATAAAAAATTAATTAAAAATAAATCTATTATTATTATTAATATTGTAATATTTTGATTTTAAATAATGTATGTAGAGTGTATATTAGGTGCACCCGGGTGTTCCCTTGCACCCATATTTGTATAACTTTTTATTCTATTTTGTATACATTTTATTCTCTTTTGTATACGTGTTTTGTAATAATTGTATACTTTTTTCACACTAAGTTTTTCATTAAAAAAATAAGCATTCATATGTGTATAACTTTTTATTCAATAGTGTGTACATGTATTTTAATAATTGTACATTTTTTTACACTCAATTTTTTATTAAAAAAATTAACAATTAAATTGTATACATTTTTACTCATAATTGTATATGTTTTTGCTTATATTTGTACGTGGGTGCACACGAAGCTTCGTGTGCACCCGGGTGCACACTATATTTAGCCATGTATGTATTTCCTCTTTTATTCATAAATCTAAATTAGGCTTTACTAATTCTTAAATCTAAATTAGGTAAAATTTATTATTATTAATATTATTATAATAATATTTTAATTTTAAATAATGGAGAAACTCTCTGGTGAGATGAGTTTTTTGTGAGACGGTTGTGAGACAGGTTGACATATTACTTAAGTATGCTTGTTATATAGGTAAAGTATGTTTATTTATAATTAAAGTATGTCAATAATGAATTATATTGTAACAACTTAAAATCATACATTAATTCATCATTTATCATATTTTAGAAAACATACTTTAACAACCCTTAAGCATATTTTATCTATATAATAGGCATACTTTAACACGTCTCACAAACCGTCTCACATATATAATGTCTTACAAGAGAATTTGTCTAAATAATGTATTCCCTTTTCTATTCAATTTTTCATTCATAAATCTAAATCAGATTTTATTAATTAATATTTCTAAATTAGATAAAATTTAGAGTTAGATTAAAAAATTCTATAATCAGACTAAGTCAGCCCACGTTATGCTTCATTATAATATATATATATATATATATATATATATATATAACAAAGTCTTTTTTCGCTAACGTGTTGTTCACGTATGAGTTTACTATTTATTTATTTTTCCTATACACTTATTATGACTTATTTACTTTAGTATCATTAATTGCAATTAATAAATAAATTATTCGATATAAATAAATTAATTAGTATCAAATCAAATGTATAAAAAAAGAATAAATTGAGTTTTTTTTATATATATAATTGATATTTATTTTAGAGAAACAGTAAAATTAAGTATTTATTACTAAGAGTTACATACTTTGATCATAATTGCTTTTAAATACAATAAAAAAAATAAAATACTAACAAATATATAAATATACAGCAAAGAGACAAAATTGCCCCTAAGTGGTCGCACATTTTTTTAGAGAGATAGGGGAAGTAATAAATAGTTTTTCAATTGTATTATGTTATAAAGTAACATTAAAAAAAATCAAGATTCTTTTAAATAATTAGAATATATGTACATATAAATTAATTTTTTTACATGATTTAGTTATAGTTTACATTATCAAAAGTCAAATGATATAGTTTGTTGCAAATTCATTGATGAAATAAATTGTCAGCTATAAGAAGAAAAAAAATCTCCTTAATTAATATTGTTACTTTATATAACACGAATTTTTTAATTATAAAAAATAAGAATAATAATTAAATGTTCATCCGTACGCGGGTTTCATACTAGTATATATATATATACATATATATATATATATATCATATCATATCATATCATAATAATATATTAAAAGTGACTTAGCAAGTGTTAACATTTTTTTCTCCATTTTATCCTCACCTATTTTCCTTTACTACACTTTTAGCCTTTATTTATCATATTATATTTTATAATATATTAAAAATGACATAATTAATTACTTTATAATATGTGAATGAACCAAGAGACTAATCAATTATTATAAGGGTTTATTGTTAGGAGATACACAATTTTAAGCATATTTACTCTTAGATACAATGATAAAAATAAATCACAATAAGATACACAAATTTAGCATGAAGAGACAAAATTAGCTTCCAACAAATTTGGTTTTTTTCACGGTTTTACCACGCGAGCCTTTCTACGCCTACCTCCGCTGATAGATTCGCTTTCAGATCTGGAGCTCCGTGCTGGTCGTTTGCGCTGCCCACGAATCCGACGTGATTCGTCCAGCTCGCCGCTCCGACCATCGATGTCGCTCACCTCCGTAGCCAGCAGATCTAGCGCCATTTGAAGTTCTCCGCAGTTGCTCTGATTTTTAGTCTACATTTCGATGCGGCCATGAATTGTCTTTGTCACTCGCCGCCGTGGGTTCTTCGCCACTGTTTATTGGCAGCAGCTGGGTCCTCTCTCTCAAACAGTCGCGGTGCTGTTGCGCTTTCGATTTCAGCCTCCTAGCGACGGCCCCGGGCTCTGATTCTAACGATAACAGAAAAATCAAAAGCCAACCCGGATCTCATTTTCGGGTTTATACATTCTTCGATTGATTTCCTTCTTTCCATTTTCCGCGGCACGATCAAACGCTTTCACCATGGCTTCCCCCGACGAACACACGATGCTTTTAGAGGATGATCTTCAACAAGTGCTTCTCCTTTTCAATTCTTCTTCTAATTTATAGGCAACTTTTTTTTGGTTACTATTTACTCCTCTGTTAGTTGCCTCACTACGAATTTGATTTCAATTAGGGAAACTGACTGTCTGCCCTGTAATTTGAAAAGGATAGTGGTGGAAAGGGTGAAATTCTAATACATTTTGGATTTAATTTGTGTGCTTTTTAAATTTCTCTAGTTGGTGTATTGGATTCCAGATTTCATTTCTTTAGTTGGTTGTTTATCCCTTTTCTATTTTCGGCAATTGAGAAACGTGGAATATTATCTTTCTAGTTTATTTGGATTACAAGTTTATTGATTTAGTTTTACTCGGGAAATAGAATTGGTTCCCTTTAATCTATGCAGTAAATCTTTAACTTTTTGGACTTCCCATGGAATATTAAAATTGAGTCATGTAAAGGATTACACTACTATGTTACTTAACTTAGTGAAGTATATATGCAGGATTATAATTTGATTTTCAACTTGTGGCAACTCTGCTGTTATTATTTTTGTTTGTCTAGTTTCTTTATATCTGACTTTGTAGGCAAAGGTGGTATTGTCGAATTTATTTTTTTATTTTTTGCTTTAGAGGAAGTATCCAAAATTTTAACTCCTACAGCGTGCATTAAATCACTTGTTGAATGAGCGATGCTATTGTTCTTTTATTCTTGATTTTATGATCCAGCAAATGCATAGGTGCATGCCTGCACTAGAAAAATATAAAGAAATGGAAAAAGAAGAATAGATTTAAAGTTTTTTTATCTGCATAAATCAAATTGGATGTTGCATCTTTCTTGACAATGCTCTGCATCTTGATTTTAATGTTTATATTATTTATAGTTGTTGTCTGTTTGGCTGTTCACTGTCCATCTTGTCTGTTTTTGTAGAGAGAAAATAATAGCCTATATATTGATGATGGTTCTGTGGACATCAAGGGGAAACCTGTTTTGAAGAGCAACACGGGAAATTGGAAAGCCTGTCCTTTCTTCTATTGCACTTATTAGTCTCATTCCTCAGTTTTTTAACCTCTTATGTTTATTACAGGGACTGAATGCTGTGAGCTTTTAGCTTACTATGGGATTGCGACTAATCTTGTCAGCTATCTCACCAAAAAGTTACATGAAGGAAATGTCTCAGCAGCTAGAAATGTGACCATATGGCAAGGCACCTGCTATCTAACTCCCCTTATTGGAGCTGTTCTGGCAGATGCTTAGTGGGGAAGATATTAGACGATTGCTGCGTTTTCAATAATTTACTTCATTGTGAGCTCCTAACTTATTTTCATTATTCCAGCTATTTTGAGCTATAAATAGAATTTGCTTTGGCTTATCCTTTTTGTGCTTAAGTTAATGAGAGAATGTGCTTAATCGAATATAATTTTATAAATATATTTGAAGTTTGCACCTGGTTTTGCAAACAATCCTTTAATCCGTTTCTTCATTCTTTATTTAACTAAGTAAGAAGTTGAAGTATTATTGTGTAGTCTACAAATTTTATTTCTCCTCAATTGAATTTAAACCTTGAAAGGTACTACAATCTCATTATAATTTGCAGTTTTTTTGTTTTAAAATTGAAACCTTTTCTGCCTTAAAATTTTTCTTTACTTCGGTGCACCTTTCATCTTATGTTGACTGTTGGCATACAAAAATTTTCACATCTCTTTTTTTCAATGTGAAACTAGTCTAGCTCTTTCCTTGAACTGGTACAAGTTTGTTATCTATGCATTTCTAGCACATATTGTTGTTTATTACATGTCACTGTCGTTCGAAAGAGAAGGAAAAGTTGAGCAATGAGGTTCTAGACACCACTAGAAGGCATCAGGAGGATTATTAATTTAATTTCTTCTCCTTATATTATGATTTGTTCTTTATTCTGCTTTTAATAAATCCCATGGGCTGTTTTTAAAGGGACCTTTTATTTAGACCTATACCTATAAATATTGTGGTAACAGTAATTAGGTTTCATTGACAAATTATTATTGACTGCCGTGACAAATTATTTTTGTTGGGTTTTCTTGTGTTCATCGTGTGTTATCTGGGAATACTTCTCTGAATTTACTGCCTTATTGGTCTATATTATTTACCTATACACTTGCCAAATTTCCGTAAAGCCATTATATTTACTCTATATAAATCTTTTTTTGAATTACTCTTATTGTTAATTCTTTTATTTCAAGTATGTACTTTGTATATGTTTCTTGTTTGGCTTACATTATTCTTGTGTAGGGGATGTCCACATTGATGATGTCTGCAACTATACTAGCTTTTAAACCTCCTGAATGCATTGACTCTGTATGCTCCTCTGCTACACCTGCTCAGTATGGAATATTTTTCCTGGGGCTTTATCTTATTGCTCTTAGAACCGGAGGAATCAAACCATGTGTCTCATCTTTTGGGGCTGACCAGTTTGATGATACGGATCCTGAAGAAATAGTTAAGAAGGGTTTTTTTTTTCAATTGGTTTTATTTTTCTATCAACATTGGTGCCTTCATATCAAGTAGTTTGATCGTTTGGATTCAATGCTGGCTGGGGCTTAGGTTTTGGCATTCCTGCTTTATTTATGGGAATTGCCATGGATATGGTTCATTATTTGCTATGGATATTCCTTACAACACCCCCTTTTCTTGTGGACATGCGGAGTGGTGGTGAAAGCTCATTTTTTGACATCAGGGCTATTTCGTGCAAAAAAAAAAGAAATGTGCAAAAAAATTGTGTAGAAATGTGCAAAAATATTAAGCACAAAAATGTAAAAAAAAATAGAAAGAAAAAAATGAGTAAAAAATATGTGGAAAAGAAAATTTGAAGAAAAAAAGTACAAAAATAAAAATGTGCAAACAAAATTGTAAAAAAAAATGTGCAAAATAAGATTATGCAAAACAAAATGTGCAAAAAAAAATTGCAAAGCAAAATGTGCAAAAAAATTATGCAAACACACCACCGCCGTCGGACCATCGCCGGACCGCGGCCGGATTGCCATTAGCCGGCGCCCGCCGAACCAAAAATAAAATTGTGCAACACAAATTGTGCAAACACATAGGGGTATTTATGGTATCACAATTTATAATTGTGTAGTTAAAAAATACTAGTTCTTTAAGCCATGTAGTTTATAGCAATTATGCATTATTTCATGTATCCCATATTAAGTGTATAAAATATTTATCATAATTTTTAGTTAATTAATAAACTTTATTAACACAACTTTTTAACTTCAAAGCAATAAATTTTATAAAGTTATTTAATATGTGAATGAATTCAAAAGACTAATCAATTATTATAAATGTTGGATATCCTTTTGTGATATTTTCATTTGAAAAATATTATTCATTTTCAATTAGACACTAAAATTCCTTGAAGACATATGGATGCTAATTTGATGTATTGAGGTGATTGTGATCTACTCTCAAGTGCATATTCAACAAGATTGTGTACGTTACTTCGACTCACATCTCACACACATTTGTCGTCATGGATTCTTAGTTCTTGATAGTTTAGAAAAAGTAGTTTGTAATCAATAGATTTACTAAGTCCTCCAGTTGCTTTGATATGTGGAGTATTAAAATTTTCAATTGTATGTATGTTTAGAAATAGTATTATAGAAGTTTAATAAATAGTGTACATGTATTGTTCAATATATTTGAACATAACTATAGTTAAGTTATTTCACTCCTCTATGCATTATTTGATTATTATTATTATTATTATTATTAGTATTATTATTATTATTATTATTATTTTAAATTTTATTTTAACCAATAGATTCAAATATGGGACAACTTTATTAGCCCGTTATTTCTCTAAAAAAAACAATGGTACATAAAAGAAAAATTATTTGCAAGAGTTCAAAAAAAATATATTATAAAACGAAAAACTGAAATTAAAATATCCATCTCAATTCATGAGGACTGAGGTTAGTTCTCTAAATAAAAAAAATCACACTGCATTAATAAAGTATAATCATCACATAATATAATATATTTGTGATTTATATTGTAAATGTTTTATTATCAGACAATAATATATATACATAAAACACCATACAAAAGATTTCCTATTTTTATCACGATAAAAAAAAACCAATATATTAATATGTAGAAACACCCTAACAAAAAATATGTACATGTTTCATCCTAATCAATTAATTTAACCGATTGTTATTTCATTAAATTCTTAAGAATGCGCCATGGAGAATAATTCTAAATGATTAGGAATATCATTTCTAGACTTCTATTAAACTGTATGCAAAATGAAAAGGTTACAACGAATGAGACATGAGGGAAGAAGTTATAGGGCAAGTAATAATTAGGAACATCACTCCTATTATTCTTGAAATTCTAAGAGTTTAGAAATAATAACTACAGGAAGTTAGAGCGATTCTTAAAATTTTTCAATTGTATGTATGTTTAGAAATAGTACTATAGAAGTTTAATAAATAAGTTATGAACAAAAAGTTAAAATCACAATTAAAATTCACTTTAAATTAAAATTTCTTTACCTTGAAAAAAAATTGTAAATATTCTCGATAACTATTATTTAAAAAGATTTAACATCAAAACTAATTAAATAATTAAAATGTCAAACCATTTAAGTATTCTTTTAGAGTATTGCGTGACTTCTCCTTTTCTGTGCGAACACCTATCCATTTGTTTGTGGATTGACGCATGCCTAGAAACATATATTTTGATGAGGTATTTTCCTCCCCTTCACTTTGTTAGTTGCTACTATAAATTTTACTTATAAAATGTGGAGTATCTATTGAAAACATAATAAAGACTTATTTGCATGACTCCGTTATTAATTATAATATTTTGGTTTTTAGAACTCATTACATGATTTTCTCAAAATTGATAATCTGATGAGCTTATTGATGTCAATATTTAATTTGCTTATGTTGTCCGAAAGCTGAAAGGGAAGCAAGAAATAAGAACGTGTATAGTAAGATATTTCTTTATTTCTTTTACTTAATTAATTGCTCATGAAGATCCCATATCTCTATGTGGAAATTTTGTTTTAAGACATTGTTTCTTTAAGTATAAACCTTCTTTACATTTTATTATAACATTAATTATTAGCATATTTCTTTCAGATTGATGGTATGCACCCTCTCTTTCATTATAAATTATTTATCCTACTTAAAATCCTTTGAGTGCACATAATTTAGGGTAATGAAGCATTAAGGAAAGTGAAGGTGAGAAGGTGTTTTATCGTGGAATCAGCGATGGAGAATGGGTTTTCGCGAACATAATATGGTGGAACAGTTGCAATTTGAGTTTCAATTAAATTACCATAAACAATCTTGACAAGAAATTCATATTATTTGATTGATAAATTCTTGATTTTCGGTTTAATGTTAATCGCTCTATGTTGAGCTAGGAGAGTATAAAAAGCTCTGAATGTTCATGCTATGGTCGATAGTATTTTATTTCCTCTAATTTATTAGGAAATGAAAATCAAAGAGGTACTGATCCACATGACTTTATTTGTACCTCATGTAATATTTTCACCAAAAAATCCATGTTGTTGATGTATGTAAATGTCATGTTATGTACATGTCCCATATTTATTTGTGCTACGGAGAAACTATTTGGATTCTTATGCTGTCTATTTATTAAGTTGAGAGACAAACTCATATTAGAAATAGATTGGGAAATAAAAAAAATAAAGTGCCTTGGAAATTCAAAATCAAAACTTTAAAAAACATCAACCACACCACCTCACTTTTGAATTTTCATGAATGTCCAATTAAGCATCAACCAAATGTTAACACCTTATATTTTTTAATGTTTTAAAAATGTCAAATTAACCATGACACTCCATATTTTAGAATTCCCTTTAAAAATACGTACCTTTAAAATTTAATGATACAGAAGATTGTGTTGAAAATTAATATTTTTTAATATGAAAACTACATTAAAAAAATATCGCACTACAAAATATGACATACATGTGACGTGCATCGCACGTCTATAAAACTAGTATATATAGAAGAACGGCTGGTTCAATCCAAGTAACATTGGTGGTTCCTCGGTTCGAATCGAAATCACCGATTTTGATTCCATAAAATGAGGAATCCGACCCGAACTAGAATATTATCGTTTCTGATTCCATTTTGGGTCCATAAACGTGGATTTGTGGAAGAGTGAGTGAGGGTAGAGAGAGTGATGGTGTAGCAGCAAAGAAATTAAGGAAAGAAGAAAGGTTGCGTGGCGTTGCAGGCGGAGAGCTTCCAACGACTTTGACACTTTCCATTTCATTTTGAGTACATTTCAATTTCATTTCTCTTTCTATTGAATTCCACTTCCTCTTACAAATCATTCATTTTGAAGTTTAATTTGGAATACAAATTACTTATTCTAAGAAAACATATCAAAATCAAAATTAGGTTTTGTCACGACCCACTTTTCATAACTTATAATTCTTTAATTAATATAAACATTATCATTATAAAATTTGGAAATATTTTTTTTTCCTCACATAATATATATTATCCAAACGGCCATACCAGTTTAACATACATAACTGGTTTCTGACACCACTTCAATCCACACCAACAGTTGACAATTTTTTTTTATATATATTACATAATAAAATATCAGCGGAAACAAAATAAACACACGGTCTAGCCCAACAGGTCGTCATCTATGTACATCCACTCGAAACCTTGTAGGAGCTCCACAGCTTTCATAGTACACCATCCACATACTCAAATATTATCAGGCTCACCTACAATGCATAAATTAGGGAGACAAAAATCTCAGTAAGTAGAAATCATGCATGACAATGCATGAAAATGCACTTATTTCCTAATCTACTAATTTGTCTCTTTTATTTAGAAAACTGTTCACGTTGCGGGATCCCCACGACACACTTATGATATGCACCCCAAAATGAGCTCAATGGGGACGATTTTTCCGAACCCCGACAATAGTGACGAGAACGATTTTTCCGAACTCTGACAAAGTGGTGGGGACGATTTTTCCGAACCCCTGACAAAAATGTCGGGAACGATTTTTCCGAACCCTGGCAGAGATGCATATATAGTGGCCGCACACACCATTAGTATCTTATTAATTTTGGGGAAAACACTTTTCATGATTGTGCATGGTATGCAACCAGTTCAATTAAATATACATCATAAATCATTTATGACATCAATATCAACATTTAATAAAATAACAACTTAATTTAATTAACACAAATCCACTTCACCTTGGATCACACGGATCTCTTATAATAACAACACCATCTTGGATCACACAGATCCTTATAACCAACATCTTCTCAAGTCATGCGGATATATTTTTAACAGTTCCCAATCACACAGATATATATAATACAATAATATTATTTCAAATTACATAAATCTACAACTTGTATAATCAATTAATCCCAAATAATTCATAACATAATTAAACTAATCACAAATAATTCACAACATAATTATCATGTATTAATCACAAATAATTTTCACACAACATATTTATGCATTGTAGTTGGACTTCTACTTACTTGAACTCCGATAATAATAACACTATAGATCCGTAACTAATTCTTTCCTTCCCGTTTCGGTACACCTCCTTCTCTCCCTCCTTTTTTTCAATATTCAAATTTTTGGGCGTGAGGTAATAACCTCCTCATACCCATTTATATAGGCAAAATGGGGTTGGGGGTTGGGGTGTTCGATCACTTAAATCAATTTTTTTTTTTAATTAAAAAAAATCAAATGGCCATGCACATATTAAATTTTGGCTGCCAACAGCCATGCATGTGCCGCCCATTTTGACTTTAATTTTTTTTTTTTTTTTTAAAAAAAACGGCTGTCAGCCACAATTTGAAATTTTTTTGGGTGCTAAGGTGGCAGCACCTTTTGACTAACTTTTTTTTTATGTATATATATATATATATATATATATATATATATATATATATTATATATTATTATAAAAACCGTGTCATACTTAATAATTAAGAAAAGTGTATTTATACACAAAATAATTTACTCTTATATCCAAATTAATACACGTAAATATTTATGCACACATATATTCACATATTGTCACCATTATTATCACAGATGTCTCAAATAAAATGTAAAGATATATAAAATTGAGAAACAATTACCACATAATTATAAAATACACATAATACAAATTAAATTATATAAACACACTAGTAGTGAGAAACTTGGGTATTACATTCTTCCCTTCTTATAAAAATTTCGTCCTCGAAATTTACTTACCTGAAGAGGTCTGGATATTTAGCCATCATCTCATCCTCTCTTTCCCAAGTAGCCTCCTCAACTAGTTGATTCCTCCATAATACTTTTACTAATGATATTTCTTTATTTCTGAGCTTCTTCACGTCTCGCCACAAGATCTCAACTGGTACTTCCTCATAACTCAAATCTTCTTTCAACTCAGCTGGTTCCTGCCTGAGAACATGAGATGGATTTGGAACATACTTCCTCAATACAGACACATGAAACACGTCATGTACTCTAGACATTGATGCTGGTAACTCCAACTTATAGGCAACATTGCCAACTCTCTCAATGATAGTGAACAGACCAACATATCTTGGACTGAGTTTCCCTTTCTTTCCAAATCGCATTATCCCCTTCATTGGAGATACTTTCAGAAATACCTGATCACCCACTTCAAATTTTAATTCTCTCCTCCGTTTGTCTGCATAACTCTTTTGCCGATCTTGAGCAACTTTCATCTTCTCTCGTATATGAGTAACAGCTTCTGACATTTCACGAATCAAGTCTGGACCCAAAAGTTTTCTCTCTCCAACTTCATCCCAATATACTGGAGATCTACACTTTCTCCCATACAATGCTTCATATGGAGCCATCCCAATGGTAGACTGATAACTGTTATTGTACGAGAACTCTATCAAAGGCAAAAATTTACTCCACTGACCTTGAAAATCCAACACACACGCTCTGAGCATATCCTCCAAGATTTGTATTGTACGCTCTGATTGACCATCTGTCTGTGGATGGAATGCTGTGCTGAAAGATAATTGTGTCCCCAATGCCTTATGTAAACTCTTCCAGAAAGCAGACAAGAATCTCGTATCTCTGTCTGGCACAATGGTAAGTGGTACTCCATGGAGTCTGACAATCTCTTGAATATACAACTGTGCATAACGATCCATAGAATACGTAGAACAAATAGGAAGAAAATGAGCTGACTTAGTCAATCGATCCACAATAACCCAAATAGCATTGTGACCTTTCACCGTCTTCGGTAGTCCGATGACAAAATCCATAGTAATATTCTCCCACTTCCATTCTGGAATAAATAGAGGCTGCAAAGTTCCTGCTGGTCTCTGATGCTCGGCTTTGATTTGCTGACAACTCAGACATTGCTCTACATATCGAGCAACATCTCTCTTCATCCCTGGCCACCAATAATATAACTTCAAATCTCTATACATTTTAGTAGCTCCTGGATGTACAGAGTACGGTGTTGAATGAGCTTCCGCCATCACTTCTTTTCGAATGTCATCTACTTCAGGTAGACATAATCGACCTCCATAACGAATCACACCATCTTCTCCTAATTGAAAATCAGAAGACTTTCCAGAGCTGATATCATTCTTTATCTTGTCAAACAACTTATCCTCCTGTTGGCTCTGTCGAATCTTATCCATCAAAGTTGGTCGAAGTGTCAGAGCTGCCATCCTTGCTTCCAACGATCCTTCCTGAATGATCTCCACACCCATATTTTGCAAATCAAGCAACTCTGGTTTCTGATTTATGGTCATAGTAGCTACACTCTGTATTGCCTTTCGGCTCAATGCATCAGCAACCACATTGGCTTTTCCGGGATGATAATTGATAACACAGTCGTAATCCTTTACCAATTCCAACCATCTTCTTTGCCTCATATTCAACTCTTTCTGAGTGAAAAAGTACTTCAAACTCTTATGATCAGTATAGATTTCACAACGTTCCCCATATAGATAATGCCTCCAAATCTTGAGTGCAAACACCACTGCGGCTAACTCTAAATCATGAGTTGGGTAATTCTTCTCATACTCTCTTAACTGTCTGGATGCATAAGCTATAACTTTCCCATTCTGCATCAATACACATCCAAAACCATTCTTTGAAGCATCACTATAAATCTTGAAGTTTCCTGTCTCCGTAGGAATAGTTAAGATAGGTGCTGATGTCAATCGTTTCTTTAATTCTTGAAAACTTTGCTCACATGACTCCGTCCATGTGAACTTCACATTCTTCCTAGTCAACTGCGTTAATGATGAAGCAATCTTGGAGAATCCTTCAACAAACCTTCGATAATATCCAGCCAATCAAAGAAAGCTACGAACCTCAGTGGGATTTGAGGGTTGTGGCCAATCATGGATTGCTTTAACTTTACTTGGATCTACCGAAATTCCTTCTCCCGATACCACGTGACCCAAGAAAACAACTCGATCCAACCAAAATTCACACTTTTTAAACTTCGCATACAATTGCTTCTCCTTCAAAATCTCTAACACCTTTCTTAAGTGTAGAGCATGATCCTCCTTATTCTTAGAGTAAATTAGAATATCATCGATAAACACAATCACAAATTTATCGAGAAATTCCTGAAATACTCTATTCATCAAATCCATAAATGCTGCCGGAGCATTTGTCAAACCAAACGACATCACCAAAAATTCATAATGCCCATACCTTGTACTAAATGCAGTCTTTGGAATATCCTTCTCCCTAATCTTCAACTGATGATACCCCGACCGCAAATCAATCTTAGAAAAGATAGATGCACCCTGTAACTGATCAAACAGATCATCAATGCGAGGCAATGGATATTTATTCTTCACCGTAACTTTGTTGAGATCCCGATAATCAATGCACATCCTCAATGTGCCATCCTTCTTTCGAACAAACAGAACTGGTGCTCCCCAAGGTGAAAAACTAGGTTGGATGAATCCTTTGTCTAGTAACTCTTGTAACTGTATCTTCAATTCCTTCAGTTCAGCTGGTGCCATTCTGTATGGCGCTTTAGATATAGGAGCAGTTCCTGGTTGTAACTCAATAACAAATTCTATTTCCCGGTCTGGTGGCAAACCTGGAAGATCATCTGGAAATACCTCCAGATATTCCCGAACTACTGGTACATTATCAAGAACTGGACATTGCTGCCCCTCAACATTCATTACACTCACCAGATACCCCTCACAACCACTTTCCAACAACCGTTGTGCTTTTGTTGTTGATATCATAGGAAATCTGAAAATTTTCTTGATCCCAACAAAAGTGAACGGTTCTCCTTTCACTGGTTGAAAAGTGATACTCTTCTTCTGACAATCTATTGTAGTACCGTATTTTGACAGCCAATCCATGCCCAATATGATATCATAATCATTCATACTTAAGACAATCAAATTAGCGAGGAGTTGTCTTCCTTCAATAGGAATAACACAACCTCGAAGAAGTTGATTAGTTTGCTTTGATTCACCAGAAGTTATTATCACCTCATAATTAGCTTCTATTAAGTTAGATGTTCCACCCAGCTTCCTCACATACTCAGTGGATACAAATGAATGTGTTGCTCCGGAATCAAATAGCACATAGGTAGAAATGCCAAAAATAGAAAACTTACCAGCGACAACTGAGGGGTTCGCATCTGCCTCCTCCCGCGTCAAAGTGTATACTCTTGCTGGAACTCTCACCTGTTGCCCTTGTTTCCCTTTCTTAGGACAAGTAATAGTCATATGTCCTTTCTCTCCACATGTGTAACATGTTCTCGGAGGCATGTGACACTCTCCACCATGTGGTCTAAAACAATTTGGACACATCGGTAGAGGCGGCGCCTGTGGCATTTTCCCTTGATCGAACCTGGGACGCTTGTTTGGTTCTCCTTGTCCTTGTCCTTGCTCCATTTGAAAATTTAATTTCGGCCTCAGAAATGGCATCGGCCTCTTATCATTTCTCCCAAACTGCTGCACCGGTTTCTGTTGAAATTGACGTCTGACAGCTTGCGCTTGTCTGATCCTCATCTCTGCTTGTTCAGCAATCTGAGCCCTTTCTGCCACTTGTGAGTAGGTTGCTCCATGCAGTCCCGCCATACTCACATCTCTGAAAAGCTCAGGCCTTAAGCCTTCCACGAATCTCTCCACTTTTAATGCCTCCGTACTCACCATATGTTCTGCAAACCTTGACAACAGTTCAAACTTACGAAGATAATCTGTGACTGACATCCCACCCTGCTTCAACTGTATGAATTCATTCATTTTCATGGCTCTCACTGGTGCCGTAAAGTACTTGTTTCTGAAAAGTTCCTTGAACCTTTCCCATGTCATATTCGTGGCATCCTCGATACTTTTAATCGTATCCCACCAGTGGCCTGCACTTCCTCGTAACATGAAAGAAGCACACAGCACTCTGTCACCCTCTAGAATTCTACTGTATTGAAACATGTTTTCCACCGTGCGTAACCAATCCTCTACATCTGTGGGGTCTGCTGCGTCCTCAAATATTGGAGGGCTCAGCTTTCGAAATCTTTCACAAACCATTTCCACACGTTCTACTTGACGTTGATTGTGATTAATATTAACCTCTGGCTGTCCACCCATATCTCTCTGTTGAATCAGTTGTTGTATCTGTTGGGACTGGCGCTCTACCAGTTCCATCAGGCGAGTAATCATCGCATCACTATTATTTCCTTCAGTAGGTGTTATTTGCTCAGCAACTCTATCACTTTCAGAACTTTCACCCATAATTCTTTCCATTTTGTCTACCAACTACAAGTCCTACACCACATGGCCAATATAATTTATAAAATATATAACAACACAGAAGGAAAATAACACTTACACGAAAAGCTGCTCTCCCAAGGAATGAGTTCATGTACATAGATAGTCTGCAGGACCCAAACCGTGCTCTGATACCACTCTGTCACGACCCACTTTTCATAACTTATAATTCTTTAATTAATATAAACATTATCATTATAAAATTTGGAAATATTTTTTTTTCCTCACATAATATATATTATCCAAACGCCCATACCAGTTTAACATACATAACTGGTTTCTGACACCACTTCAATCCACACCAACAGTTGACAATTTTTTTTTTATATATATTACATAATAAAATATCAGCGGAAACAAAATAAACACACGGTCTAGCCCAACAGGTCGTCATCTATGTACATCCACTCGAAACCTTGTAGGAGCTCCACAGCTTTCACAGTACACCACCCACATACTCAAATATTATCAGGCTCACCTACAATGCATAAACTAGTGAGACAAAAATCTCAGTAAGTAGAAATCATGCATGACAATGCATGAAAATGCACTTATTTCCTAATCTACTAATTTGTCTCTTTTATTTAGAAAATTATTCACGTTGCGGGATCCCCACGACACACTTATGATATGCACCCCAAAATGAGCTCAATGGGGACGATTTTTCCGAACCCCGACAATAGTGACGAGAACGATTTTTCCGAACTCTGACAAAGTGATGGGGACGATTTTTTTGAACCCCTGACAAAAATGTCGGGAACGATTTTTCCGAACCCTGACAGAGATGCATATATAGTGGCCGCACACACCATTAGTATCTTATTAATTTTGGGGAAAACACTTTTCATGATTGTGCATGGTATGCAACCAGTTCAATTAAATATACATCATAAATCATTTATGACATCAATATCAACATTTAATAAAATAACAACTTAATTTAATTCACACAAATCCACTTCACCTTGGATCACACAGATCTCTTATAATAACAACACCATCTTGGATCACACAGATCCTTATAACCAACATCTTCTCAAGTCATGCGGATATATTTTTAACAGTTCCCAATCACACAGATATATATAATACAATAATATTATTTCAAATTACATAAATCCACAACTTGTATAATCAATTAATCCCAAATAATTCATAACATAATTAAACTAGTCACAAATAATTCACAACATAATTATCATGTATTAATCACAAATAATTTTCACACAACATATTTATGCATTGTAGTTGGACTTCTACTTACTTGAACTCCGATAATAATAACACTATAGAT
This sequence comes from Pogostemon cablin, assembly GCA_023678885.1. Classification (NCBI taxonomy): domain Eukaryota; kingdom Viridiplantae; phylum Streptophyta; class Magnoliopsida; order Lamiales; family Lamiaceae; genus Pogostemon; species Pogostemon cablin. The sequence continues at coordinate 40,470,418 of CM042959.1, read as the reverse complement.
CCGTAACTAATTCCTTCCTTCCCGTTTCGGTACACCTCCTTCTCTCCCTCCTTTTTTTCAATATTCAAATTTTTGGGCGTGAGGTAATAACCTCCTCATACCCATTTATATAGGCAAAATGGGGTTGGGGGTTGGGGTGTTCGATCACTTAAATCAAAATTTTTTTTAATTAAAAAAAATCAAATGGCCATGCACATATTAAATTTTGGCTGCCAACAGCCATGCATGTGCCGCCCATTTTGACTTTAATTTTTTTTAAAAAAAAAAAAAAAACGGCTGTCAGCCACAATTTGAAATTTTTTTGGGTGCTAAGGTGGCAGCACCTTTTGACTAACTTTTCTTTTTTTTTTTTATGTATATATATATATATATTATATATATATTATTATAAAAACCGTGTCATACTTAATAATTAAGAAAAGTGTATTTATATACATAAAATAATTTACTCTTATATCCAAATTAATACACGTAAATATTTATGCACACATATATTCACATATTGTCACCATTATTATCACAGATGTCTCAAATAAAATGTAAAGATATATAAAATTGAGAAACAATTACCACATAATTATAAAATACACATAATACAAATTAAATTATATAAACACACTAGTAGTGAGAAACTTGAGTATTACAGGTTTATTTAATTTCAAATCAAATCATGAATCTAAAACATGATGTACCGGTACTATTTTAACCGTTAAAATGAAATAAAATAATTACTCTCTCCGTCTTCTCTAATGGATTCCATTTACTTTTTATATGTGAATTAAGAAGTATTATTATTTAATGTGTAGTGAGTAGTTGTATTAGTGGTAGTGTGAGTACCATATTTTAATTGTATTAGTGGGTGTGTGTGTGTCTCATGTGTGTAAAATAGGAAATGAGACCCTTAGAGGCGGACGTTCAAAATGGAAAAATAAGACTCTTTGAAGCGAACGAAGGAAGTTTTTTTTTAAAAAAAATAATTATCCACTACAATATATTTTTAATTCATCAAGGTTAAGGTGCACCATACACAGGTACACCCCACAATAATCCTCAAGTTAGTTATCAATTTCATGTCTTGGATCGATTCCATTTGACACAACATGTATGACAGTTTTATTTTTAAAGTTTGGAGTTCAACTAGTGTGCACCTTGTGCATCGGTGTACTTGAACGATCTTATCTGTTAGATTAAGTTTTAGTTTAATCTCCACCATTAAAAAATATAAAATAAAATAATTTAAAATAAATAACTACCCACTAACCCTTAATTTAAACATATAAACTCTAGGTGGTGACATCCGATGCATTCTAGAATTACCCTAAAGTTTGATTAAAATATGAATATTATTCTTTTTATTTTACAAACGATCTGATATTGCAAAATTCATACTCTTATTTACATATGAGCATGCCAAATTCATACTCTTATTTACATATGAGCATGCCAATGCTAATATTAAGAGTGAGTTTGGTTGTCAAAGGTGGGTAGCTCAAGTGGTTAGAGCCCCACTACCTAAGACTTTGGTCTTGGGTTCGAGACATGGCAGGGGAATTTATTCTCCAATGCCTTCCACCAATGATGTGTTGACCTAGTTATCTGGGTTAACATTGAGGTAGTCCCCCGGAGCACAATGGTGGAACAATTAATATTGAGGGCTAGAAGCGGCAGTGTGAGAGGCTGAAACTCGGTGAAGGATCGACTCCTTATGCGCAGTAGTTAAAGATATTACTTGAGGATCCATTGTGTGGCTACCGCGGTTTACCTGGAGGCAGTTCTGAGGGACCGGAATTGTTTCCTCGAGGACTAGTCGGGCGTAAGCCCGGAACCTCGATCATAAAAAAAAAGTGAGTTTGGTTTAATGGAAGGAATCAGAATAAGAATCAAATTAATAGTGGTAAGGAATGGTAATGAGTTTGTCTTTTACATTTATATATTGTTTGATTAATAATAGAGAATGGATGTTGTTTGATGTAATTAAATTCTTTAGGAATATATATATATTTTTTTACTACTATTAATTTTTTTATTTTACTATAATTTTATTATTATTAGAAGAAAATTATTAATTTATTAATTTTTAAATTTGATAAAATTTTATATCATTAAAATATATTAATAAATTTGATTTGAGCTTTTCTAGGCAAGGAATGAAACCCATAGAGCTCAAAAGGGGAAGGAATGACTAATTCCTCATTTCGTATGAATGAATAGGGATGTCAATGGGCCGAGGCGGGCTGGGTAGTAGAGTACTCGGACCCAGACCCATTCTTTTGTCGCTGGTTCGGTCCGCCCCATTTTTGGCCCATTTTATTTTTTTATTTTATTTTAAATATTTATATTTATTATAAATAATATGTAATTTATACTCCCTCCGTCTCATCCTAATGGTTACATATTTTCTTTTTGGGTGTCCCATCCTAATGGTTACATTTCCCTTTTTAGCATATGGGACCCACACAAATTAATTACTTCTCTCTCCATGGACCCGCACATCACACTAATACACCTACCCACTTTATATTAAAATATTATTTCTCCCACCTCAATACATATTAAAATATTATATTCATTAATCCCCGTGCAAAAAACAAACGTAACCATAAGGACGGGACGGAGGGAATATTATTTAATTTAAATAGTAATTATATAAATAGTAATATCATGTATTTTCTACTTTAGTTGATTAATTAAGCAAATACAAATGTATATAATACAAAACTATAAATAAAATATACATATTATACACATAATATATTATATAACGTAAATATTTAATAGAGCAAACAGGTCCAAACGAGTTCGAACAGGCCAAATCGGACCATCACTATTACCCGGACCTGCCCCATTCTCAATACGGGTCAGGTCGAGTCCGCCCCAAATGTCACTGGCCAGGGCGGGTCAGAGCGGGTCGGACCACTTTTGACATCCCTAGAAATGAAGAATACTGTGATTTTATAACACCATCCAACCAAACATCCATTTTGAAAGTTTTTCCCATTCCTTACCTAAAAAACCTCTAAAGAAACAGCCCCTAAATCAAACATCCTTAAACATCCATAATTAACTTTTTGAAAAAAGAAGTGATGATCACAAAAGATATGCATTTTAATGATTATAGACACGAGGGAGTACATTAATCTTAGAGATACTCTCTTGTGAGACGAATTTTTTGTGAGACGGGTCGACCCATTACTAAAGTATGCTTATTATATAGGTAAAATATGCTTATTTGTAGTTAAAGTATATCAATAATGAATCATATTATAACACCTTAAAATCATACTTTAATTCATAATTTATTATATTTTAAAAAACATACTTTAACAATCATTAAGCATACTTTATCTATATAATAGGCATACTTTAATGCGTCTCACAAACCGCCACATGTAATGTGTCACAAAGAGTTTATCTTAATCTTATTCTACACCAACAACAATAAGATTGGTGCATTTAATAATAATTGGTGGATATTAATAGAGCCGTTAATTTCATAGAATCTTCCAAAAACACAAGTACGGACTTTTATAACCAATGAGTTAAATCAATTTAACATCAGAAATATGTTAATGACGCATTTTCAGGATATAGACCTCCAGATTTAATAATATTTAAATGGACTAATAATATATTTAAAATATAATTAACCTTGAAATTTAGAGTTTATGGTCATTGTTGGGGTTTAAAATTTAGAGTTAAATTGCGGTTGCAGTTTGATTCGACTTACATCTAATCAAGTTAATATTATAGGGGGCGTTAGGTAAAGACACTGGAGAGTTTTTACACTTTTTTTTTTGTAAAATGGATATATTATATATATACATATTCGATCTATTATTAAAATATACTACATTATTGTTACCGTAGATATGAAGTTAAAAAAAAATATTATTTTGACCAACATAATTAACTTTTAAGGTATTGTAGTATTTTTAAGTAATGTCCGAAGGTTTACGTTTGTTTTTTAGAATTAAGGGATTAAGAAATATACTAGTATTTTAACCCGTAGTGCGTTGATTAAATATAATATTTTAATGTATAGTGAGTAATTGTTTTATATGTGGACCCAATAAAGTTATGGGGCAAGCTATACGCACCACAAAAATACTAGATGCACCACATTTACTAAATACACCCCAATATTTTTCTAATATAACATTACTAAATGGCAAAAACTTGTGTGCACTCGGGAGTACACTCCGTGCGTCTTTAGAATTTTGTATTAAATTATATATCCTTTGATATAAAGTTGTGTACGCTTTATTTTGTGAAAAAAATAAAAAATATTAATAAAAAATGTATACCTTTTAGAACAAAATGGTGCACCATTATTAATTAAAGTGTATACCCTTTAAAACAAAATAATGTACACTTACCCATAATACTAAATTCTAAAATCTCACGCAAGCCTCACTCTTACTAAATACACCCCAATTATGACTATTATACCCTTCTTTTTTTTTTTAATCTTTATTTCTCTAATAAACAAGAAAAGAAAATCTTAGTCTTCAAAGCAAATGAATCCGACTCCACTTCTATTCATCCCTTCCACCTGCTTTAGAAAGAAGAACCATAGCAAATGATCCACTTTTCAAAAATGGTGAAGTAATATTATGATCGCACCATCAAACACCTGCGCAATCTAAAACAACCAAATTATCACTATCATCCGTAAATAAAAAATCTAATAAATACCATATTCGCATCAATCACAACAAAGACAAAGTATCAAAACATTAAGAATTTCTCCCCAAACTTTATCTGCGTAGATGGTGACTCAGCGTACACGAACCACCATTAAAACTACTCCGTTGTTCTTCCCAATCGCTATAGATGATAGCCAGCGCGACCGCATTAACCAGGTGCTTAATTGCCCACTACCCCAAATCTCTTCACTCCCTACTGTGGCCTTTTCTGACCCCACCATTAGGGCTCCCACCGCCCCTGCCCTGGGGATTGGTGGATGAGGTAAATCGCAGGATGTGCCTCAAGTGGCTTATAGAGAGGGCTCACTGTTTAACTTGTGCTTGCAAGGGGTCAAATCCATGCCAAAGGCAGGATTCGAACCCCCACCTGCAGCAACCAAACTCAATTGGAAGATCTTTCCACCCTGTGGCCTTTTCTAACTGAATCTATTGGTGTGATGAGTGAAGGTTTCAGTCGGAGGTGGTTGAAACAAGGTTTTAATTTTAATTTTATAATTTTATAGGGATATTTGTGTCTTATATTTCAAGGATATTTTAGTCCTTAATATAAATAAAATGTACTTTCGGGTATAAATAATCGCTCCCTAAATTTATACTCCTAATTGTTTTACATGGATTACATTTATTATAAAGGAAAATATAAATTTTAAGACGGGAGCTCAAAATGAAAACACATAAACGATATGATGTACGGAGGTAGTAAATAAATTATGTGATTTATGTGAGAGTAATATTTTTGAAAATTGACATACTAAAATATTATTTATTTTGAAATTTGTACTATGTTTTAGGGATAGTGAAACAAATAGATAAGAGAAAAGTAAAGAGCTTGGTGGACCAGGGGAAGTCCCTATTATATAGGTAAAATATAGTATTAATTAGTAATTAAAATATAATTTTAGTGATTCATATTATTACACTTAAAATTATATTTTAATTCATCATTCATCGTACTATATTAAACCTATTTTAATTACCAATAAGCATGTTCTACCTATATAACAATCATATTTTAATACAATTCACAACCCATATAACAATTACTCCATCTGTTCCCTTTAAAGAGTGTCTTTTTTTCATTTTTGGACGTCCCACCCAAAGAGTCATTTTTTACACACATGGGACCCACACACACTCACTAATACAATTAAAATATGGGATACACACTCCCACTAATACAACTACCCACTACACATTAAATAATAATACTTCTTAATCCACGTGCCAAAAATCAAAAGACCCTATTAATGAGGGACGGAGGGAGTATATTTTTATACAATTCACAATCCGTCTCATATAATCACTCTCGTATGTCTTAAACGGTTAATCATTTTCGTAAGAATGCTTTGTAATCTTTTTCTTTTCCCTCATCAATCATATATTTATAAATTAAATTCAGTCACTCTTTAATTATACCCATAAGAAGAATTCATTCCAGGCACAGCCTCAATCAAGTCATCATTTGAAGATTTGCTCCACAACTGACCTAAAAAATCCAACACCACAAGCAGAATGGACCAATATCATATTTCAGCAAACAACTCCAAATAAGATAGATTACAAAAATAACACATCATTGGTAACTTGGAAGTGAAAACAATTGTTTAGAAGCCGATATTAATAAAACAAAACTTATGGTATGCTACAGCTATCAAAAGGAGAACTGGGCAGTTGGAATGACTTGAATGCATCATCAGTTCAGTGGGTATTGAGACGAAAGAAAGACGAACAGCACGGGCGATTGTACAAGAGCGCGAATTGTTCAAAATAGATGTTCTATTCGACCCACACCCTCGAAAGCCCAATAATACTTATCATATGATATGAACATGACACTAAGAAATGAATCACATCCAGACACACATTTGCAAAGGACAAATGTATACATACAAAATTGCATATCAACAATAAGGCGTCCCACCAACACATTTTAAACACAACCGAAACCATCCATATTTCAAGCATTGGGCTTACATGCTAAAGTTGAAGAGACATTCAGCTCGATGGATTCTCCCTTCTCGCAGTTTGACTTTTAGATGATGCCATCTCTCTTTCAAGACTGAAATTATTTAGAGCTCATAAGCATGGAATTTATAACATGCATGATCAACCGGATGTTGGAGAGCTCAGGACCACTAGCCGTTGGAAGGTTACGGTGGTGATTCAGTATTTGATACACTTGCTCAAAGATAGGGCGCACATGCACTACAATCATAGAGTCCGTTGGATTTATAGCAGATAGAACCTCCCTCATCCACGTTAACTTTCTAGGGGTCTCTTTGCTTATATCACAAGCCAACTGCTGGAGAAGAGAGAGGAGTACACCTTGGCTTAAAGGAAGAGGGTTCATTGACAAAATTCCAGGTAAATCAACCTGGGGAAATACAATGAATTATTACAAAAGCAAAGGATACTAGTCTGCTATACAAAACTCAAATGAGACAAAAGTTTCAGTCTTGCATTACTGTTCAGAATGAAATATTAAGAAGCCTAATTCATAATGTAAGTGTAAGCTAAGAAGTAACATGTTCCCAGTTGAAAGAAATAAATTTCAAATCACAAGCGCTCATTGTCAGTAGCACAAAATCCAAACGAATATGCTAGGAAATGTCACAAAACAAGTATTCAATGAAACGAAACACAAGGATAGATCTGAACTCTATAGAATACAAATGTTCAGAGTGCACATCAAGTACAGAACTGCCCCTAGTTAGCACTGTGCATCTAATTTCATTTTATTTAAAATATAATGCATGAGATGTTAATAACTAATCCAATTTAGTACTATATTATACTACCTCCATCCTGGGGAACCATTCACACTTCCGACATTTGTCCATAACACCCTTCACACCCCAAAAAAGTAAACTCCTTTATCCATAACCTCAAAAGTTACTTAAAGGTTTACTTAAAGGTTTGCCACTCTCACCTAACACACATACCATTACTTCGCACATTTTTATTACCTAAAAATGATATAATACCCTCTAAAGTCAAAAAAGTTGGTCAAAAAAGCAACTTCTCTTAAATAACATGGAACAGTAAACGCGAACAGTTCTCCGGGACGGAAGGAGTATTACATTATATTGGACATTAGCAGTCTTATATCTTTAAATATATACATATATTTTTGTTAAGCAGTGTAAATCTTTAATTGAACTAAATCCATCCCAGACCCACCACATGACAATCCCTAACTATATAACTATCATGATATTTCATACAACAATTTGTACTTCATGCTTCAACAAAGTATAGTAAGCTAGCAACTTGATATAAAACTGCTCACTGCTAACAAGAAAAAAAGTTATCTCTATTTCATAATATCTCGACGAAAATTTATAAGTTAAGAAATCAACAATGAGCATCAATATATTTTCTTGACATTCCAATCCAATCACAATATATTCAAATATCGAGGCATCAATCAGCAAAATACCTGAGAGCACAACCATGACACAATATTTACATCACTCCTTTGCAAGGCAGCAGTGAATGCTTCCTCATACTTGCGCTCAGCTATTAATCTAGATAGATCTTTTGTTGGGTCGGGAGGTACCTCAATCTAAAATACAAAACGTAGATTTAAATAAACTGCTACAACAGTATACAGACTTTAAACACAAATTAAGAAAAAACAAGAAAATGACAAACCTTCTCATGGAGAGCACCCAAAGGACCATTACTAAGTTGACTAATCAATGTATTTGGTGCCTTAGGGTTTGCACCTGCAACTGCAAGAGCTAACAATTGTCTTTGGCCATCAAGCAAATCATTGCTTAATGTTTGAGTCATAGATGAAGCTGAATTTATTGCATCCTGGAAAGTAAAGGTAAAAGTTTACCAAGTCAGGTGAATAGAAATAGACCAATTAGAAGATTGATATATAGAATAATTTTATCAACAGATGAGCAATTTAATGTTGTGGATGAGCTGCAATCTAAAATTCAATGATGAGGAAGATAGAATGAATCATAATTTATCTTGGTACCCTTAGCGCAAGTGCCAATGGAGAATGTGATGCCTCAAATTGTTGTTGAGCAGACGTAGTATGTTCGGCCATTCCTTTATGAAATGCAGCATCAACCTGCTCAAACATAGTCCTGCATGACATCTCAAATGCAGGGACCACAGAAGCTTCGAGACTTGATTTAAGAGTTTCCTGCAGTACAAATTAACTGGAAGCATTACACAAATGTACTCCGAAGCAGAAACAAATGAAGCTTCCCAATTATACGAGTATTGAACCCAAAGCCACCTCCCAAAGCAAGTTTCACAAATTATATGATTTCGAACACAAAAATGATAAAAGAGAGTAATGTATGAAAAAATGAAGTTGAAATACAGCACAAGCGATAAAATCTAGTTCCAGTCTACTCAAATGTTGCCAATGAGTGCTCAACTCTTTTTGAGCAAAGAAACATCATCACAGTTACCAAATAAAATAATTTAGAGAAAATTACTGTCTTTTAGACATTTTTATCTGAGCTTTTATGTTACGGTTCACCATGAACTATTTGACTCAATATACTTCGCCATCTCATCCCAAATCTAACATATATCTAAAATGTAGACAGAAAAAATTTCTGTAAGTTAAGTGTGTAACGACTAACGTGCAATAATAAAAATGCCTTTTTGCCAGGTAGTATGGTGCAAAAAATGCAAAATTCAGAGAGGGGTGTACTTAACCCAAAATTTAAATGTAACAACACTACTAATGCTCATACCCCAGCAACATTCCATTTTGATCTTCTGTCTTAACTCATAAAATCGTGTTAATAAAACAAACAAAAAGGAAATTATTGATGCACCAACTGGCCAACTCAGAGATACTTGACATTTAGAATAGATTCAACCACCCATACCCAATACCCCCAAAATTTATTTTAGTGAAACAAAACTTGCGCAAGAATAATAAAGCCAAACATCATTTACAGTGATTTTTATTTCCATCACTCGAGGACACCTCATACCAAAACACATAAGACTTTCCAAACACAGCCTCATTCTTCTGTTTAATACCTGAAGGGCTTGCTTTCCAGAAGTTTGAAATTGAGCTTGGATTTGCCTAGCAACCGCAGCTTCAAGTTTGGAGCTGACTGATTTCTCCAGTTGATTTACAGCTTTATCACCCACCCCTTTCTGATAATATAAATCAAGTAAGATCCAAGAAAATGATACAAGACAATATTTGAGAGAAAATAAATTATTAACCTGAAAGCTATCTGTTATGAAAGTGGAAATGGATTTCTCAATCGCGGGTGTGATTGTCCGTGCTACGGATTGCCCAAATGTGGCTAGCTCTCTCTTGACAGTTTTCTCAATAATAGCAGGTAAATCTTTGTGAAAGCAATTGTTGATTGTATTTGTTATCTGATGCATACGCTCCCTAGCTGACTTTTCCTGTTTTGCATTTTCTTCTTGAAAACGAGCCCATAAAGCATCTGAATTAGCTTTGACAGCTTTCTCCATGCTTCGACCCAAGGCCGCCTCGAGTCTTTTTCCCTCTTTAGTTACTGGACCAGCAACCATCATTGCCATCTGCTTCTGCATTTCGTTTTGCACACTCACAAGCTGCAAGGGGGGTTGGGGTAATGAATAAACAAGACTATGGAGATGCAATTGTCAACAAATATAAGTCTTAAGTAATGACAGATATACAGCTGTAGAGACAAACTCAGTTTTGCACATATATTGAGCATTAGCTCCTCATCTTGGAGTTCCAATTATCTTGGACTCCCAATGAAATAACAAAGAAAAATCAGGCAAGTGAATAAAATTTTAGGGGGGGGAGGGTAAAAACCAATCTAGCAATACGTTCATTAGATCCATTTTCAGTCATAATGTTGCTAAATTACAAGAGATCAGCTTCAATAAGGAATAGAGACACTTCCATTAGACCGAGATATCAAGATGCATACACTCTTACTAGATCTTAATTTTTTTATTTTTTATTTTGGAGGGAGGGAAGAAGTCCAGAGCTCCTTCAAAAAAAAACCTACCATGTTCAAATGAACACCCAGCATGAAAACATAATTACTCTCATAAAAAAAAATCTGGTTCTGAAAATACATGACAAGTTAGATCTATCATAAATATCATGAAAAGTAAAATCACCTGATTCAGCATCTCTTGCATGGAAAGAATTTGTGAAACTGCTATTTCTGCATGAGAGGTACTGGTGCTTACAGCTGGTTCAACAGAAGAATCAGTTGAATTGAACTCATTGGGTGATTGTGAGGTTGGGCCAGATCCTAAAGCAGTTTTTCCCTTCTGCTTTTTCCCCTTTGGGTTTGGCACAGGTTGCTGAGCAGTGAAAGAACTCGAAGAATCAACATCCTTCCTATTATTATCCTTCAGCGAGACCATCACTTCTTCTTCTAGTACACTAGAAGGTAGGGTATCTGTTTCGACTCCAACATACTGTCTAGCTTCCTCCACAATATAAGTTTCTGGCGACAAGGCACGGCATTCTCGAACCATCTCTATTCCAAGATCAGAAGCTTGAGAGCAAAAGGTTTTCTCCTTATTTTCTGATACAAAAGTATCAAGTTCTTCTCGAGATCCAGGACAATTGTTTTGACCAAACCTTGTTTCACCAACAACTTTGACCTCCACTTCAACACTCCTTGCATCATTGCTAATTACCACATCCTGAACATTTCGTTCACCCTCACTTTGAGGTTCAATGGTGTGGTTCACCTCAGAGGATGAACTGGCCATAAATATCTCAGCAGGAGTTACCAAATGAGTGGGGTGTTTGAATTTGACTTGATGGTTGAGGGCCCCAGGAATATCATCTTGAGAAAATTTATTTTCATCACTCCTTGACTCATCATCTAATGAAGCAACATCAGACAAGTTAGCATGAGCAGAATCCACTTGTCTATCAACTGAATATTCAACAATTTTCTGTTCAGAACTACGATTAGTAGCTGGAGAACCATGCTCAAAGCTGTTTGTACTAAAACCAGAAAGAGTTCTGGAAACCCTGGGGCTTAAAGGGAGCGAGGTTGAAGCAGCAAGAGATATATCGTTATCAATATTAGCTTTGGATAAGTTAACCGCTTTGCCATCTGCACTTGAGACAGCAAACTCCTGTAATGTTTCACCAGATGCAACACTTATAGGATATCTAACAGCAGGTGCATTCTCCAAGCCACTGTCATATACGGAGGCCTTGGGTGCTGAACTAGATGTAGATATATCAGCTAGTTTACTGCCGGAAGGCTCCACACTAGCAACCCCATCAGTACTAGCAGCATCTCTTGAGGGACTGGACTCTGACCTCTCATAAATCACATTCTCTGTTGGGGGCGGGAGACACTGTGACAAGTCCAAAGCATACTGCTGAATAGCCTGAGTCTGGACACAATATACTTGAACAATTTGTTCACCATGAGGCAGCAATTCACTTGTCCCTGTAAAACTCAGTATTGGCATAGTGACAGTAAATTCTGCTATGTAATCCAAACGTGTTGCTGCAGGATAAGAACCATATTCCAAGTGCACAGCATATATAGCATTCCTCTTGGCATTTGCCAATAAAAGAAGGCCAGCTTGCGGCAAGGCTGCTACTTGATTGAAGAAAGCTTCATCAAGTCGAGCCTCGGAACTTTTTAGTTCCAATGTCTGAGTGCAATGCCATGATTCTGCATCACTAGGAAGCAACCAGCCTTCTTCACTTGATGATACCCATATCTTCATTTCCCTATTGTGAGGGCCCTGCACAAATCCTTAAGTTGAGTGCTTACATAATCAAGAGAACATTAGAGTGGAAAATGATACTTTCAAATCGACACTTGGGGTATACATGCCATAAAGTGAAATTAGAAGGGAGTCTCGTAAAGACATTAATGGCTTATAAGCTCCTTTAAAGTAGATGTTATGAGTGAATATAAGATGTTTCTGAAAAATAAAAGTAAGTTAGCCCCAACCTTTTTTAATTAAACAAGCCTATATTTTAACAAACTTTATCAATTCAGCCATTTTGCCAATACAAACAACTTAAAGCTCCACCATCTGTGGACAAAATATTAGTAAGAATGAGATCTACCATTATAAAACACAGTTTATAAGATGCATGTGCTTGTAAAATGTAAAAATAAGATCATTCAAACATCCATTAAATTTATTAATTTATCTTTTAAGATATAATTAAATATTGAAATTTCCACTCACAAGTGGTCAAAGAACTCAGACCTTGGGTCAGGAAAAACATGCAATGTACTGAAAAGTAGAAAATAATATCTCATGAAATATTGAAAATTTTTCATTGCATGTACCCCAGTGATAAGTATTATATGATCAGGCCTATGAGGAGCAGCCAAAAAGGTGACGGAATTAACAGGATGTCCATCATGCGGCCGGAGAACTGCAATTGGCTGTGACTTTCTATCCTCCCAAATCTTTATCTGCAATAACAAACAAAAGTCAGGTGAAGATTACCAAGTTGGTCAAAGAATTGATTGCCAAATCACAAGAAATGATATAACCTACTTTGAAAGCAGAATATAGAAGCCACAATCAATGTAAAATGTCATAACTTTCTCAACAAAACAATTACAGGAAGCGCACACACACACTCCCACTTTTTGTTAGCCTTTCTTTGTATATTGGCAATTTGTTCGTGGTCACAAAAACCGGTTTTGGATTTTAGAAATCCTAAACTTGGTCTAGTTGTGGTTTTTTTAATTCAGTATTACGAAACCACCCCCACAGATTTCATCTCCAACCCACTTAACCTTCATAATTCATACATTATTTCTCATCAATTAATACGTCTTTCTCTTTCTTTCTCCTCTCTCATCTCTTCTCTCACATCAATTAATACACTCTTACACATGTCACCAACCCACCTTTAACATATTTATTTTGACATAAAGTTAAAACCCACCCTACCCCAAACTCAAAACAAACATAAATTATTGCTATTCATTTAGTTTTCAAAAACCAACATATGACGTAAACAAACATCCCCCAATGAAATCAGTTTTAAAATTCTGACTTGGTTATGAAAATACAAGAAGAGGTTCCAAGACTAGTTACCTTAACCTTAAACCAATTTTGAATTGATTACTAATTATAAAACTTTATGCTCAACCCTACTGGCCCTTAAAGTTGCAATTATCACGAGTAAAGGTTTAAATGTTAGAATGCAAGGAGCAGACCCAAAGAAACTACCAAACCTACATCTGATCAGATCATTAGAAGGGGTAATCCAACCATCAACACATTTGAGTCAATAAAGTCAATGTTAAAACTCAAGTGGAGATAAATCTGGCTAAGATTCACAGGGGCTTTTTAAAGAAAATTAGGAGAATTATAATATACATCACCATAAAATTATCAAGTCAAGTAAACATTGACACTGAAGTTCATATTAACTGTTGTTGAAATAGGTAAGACACAATGAAATTACTTGTTTTTTAAATTTACCAAATGCTTAACTTATTTGATTACTATTTGATACAGCCAAGTTGACGTTGTACTGTGCAACATGCCTCCTACCACCTTAAGATGTTGCAATGTAGTTTCTCCAAGATCTTAGACTCTAACAACTCCTAGAAGCCAATCCTCATTTATAGAATAACAGAGAACTAAGTTAAGAGCATTTAGAATTAGTCCTATTAGTTGATCTCTAATACCTTCAACTTCAGAATATTAACAATAAGTAATAACAGTATCTTACAATCTTGAAGACAAACAATTGACACACGCTTCTGCACGTCAAACAACAATTAATTTACTTAGACATAAATTGTTCAACCTAAAGATACCTCAACATGTAATGCAAAAGAGGACACAAAGCATATACACGTAGACCACTCCATGTTTCAAAATCTGCAATTTACTACAGAAAAGGCTGCACTTTCACCTCCATGTATCTTAGTTACTTCATTGTTTGTTGATAAACCAAGCCTTAACTTATTACAAAAGCCACAAGCACCCTTTTCTTCCACGGTGCCCTCAAAGGCGGGCAGAGCAAAGGGATCCACGACAAAATATTTAGCATAAACCAATTATTGGTTCTCCATTGTGTCCTAATGTTTGGTTTTTTTTTTTTCTCACACTTTTTAAACTGACGCAACTAAAGTGATTAAATTCTTATAAATAGGTCTACATCCCTTTTGAAACTGAGAGGATGTTTGCCCATATAGCGATAATCACATTTTTTAAAGCTTGAAAGCTGCTTCTCACAACTTTTCAGAGGAAAAAAGGTTCTCACTTGTAGACCTTGGTGCAAATACCCCCAACTACGTTACTTCCAATAAATCACAGAAAAAGTGGATTTATACCTGTAATGGCAGTAACAAACTTCCATTTCCTTTCATCTATGACCTTATTACCAATCCGGCTGTTGATCACTGAAATCGTGATATGTAGAATGACATAGGACTTCTTTGACTTGGGGGTGTCGGAGTGCTTGAAGAGGTACACACAAAGAAATTTATGTATGTGCATATACACCTAGAGGACAAGAGAGAGACCACCTATGATAATTCTATACTTATATCCACCCTATCCAAACAACAATAGGAGCAAAGTAACCATGGATATTAAAGAATGAGAATCATTAACTTTCTCCTTGTCAGCATTCAAGGTAGTTATTAAAGGCACGTTGCGGTGAGCTATAACCTCTGCACCTCAAAATCACGACATCAAGCTGCTAGCAAACCTTTTCGCACGCTTTTAGTTATGCCTCAGGAGCCTTGAGGCTTAGGTATTTTCCACCTTTTCAATTGATTCTTTGAGGATTTTTATTGTGAAAAAGAAAATTTTAGTAATATTATAGCAACTTAACTTTTATCTGATAATACATGTAATCTTCATTTATTAACCAAATATAGAAACTAGGTTCTACATAATAATTCAAGGGTTTGAGACAAACTGGCCACACTGCCTTTGCTGCAGCCCGCTGCAGGCTGATCAGTTTTTTTTTTTTTTCTCTTAAGAAGAAGTAGTTGGAATCGAGGAAGATGATGACTTTGATATTGAATTGAATTAGCTTAGGTGCTATTTTGTAAAAATTTTGTGTAATTGACTAGTTTTGTTAGATTACTTATGATGGATTGCCTTATATTATGCGTTAAATTTTATTATATGTGTTATATTATGGGCGTTTAACTTCATTTTGTTTGTAATTAGGTTCTAAAAGTTTTAATGTAAGATATGTTAATTAAATTGATATCATCATTGTACTCAAGGTGCAACCTCAGTCACACGACTTGTGCCTCAGGCGCTACCTCAATGCACCTTAAGCATTGCGGTTTTTTTAATATGGTATTATAGGAAAGTATAAACTAAAAATCCTTGAAGAGAGATTGTAGGGAAATAAGGACAAACCGTTCCATCTACAGATGCCGATACCAAGCGAGTGGTCATCCACTGGCACATAGAGAGATCAGTCACTTCTCCATCATGGCTCCCAACAAGTTGAATGCCATCGATCAACTTTTCAATTGGACATTTGAGGGGTTCATCAGATGAAAACTTTTCACCTTTTCCAACTTTTGTGGTATCAATCTTCAGAACACGCCTACCAATACCCACTACAAGAACTTCCTATAAGAGGATGTTAACATGGTTAACAAGAGATATGGCTGGGGTGTATAAGAAAAAAATTAGTAAACCTAATATGTGAGACAGCATACTTGTTTATGGCAGTGCCAACAAACTCTAGGATGGACAGATTCACCCTCTCCAGTTATTTGAATGGCAATAACAATCCTTCCGGTAATTTGAGGCTTGTCTTCTTCATCAGGACCTTCAGTAATCTTCCACACATAAACCCGCCCATCCACACTTGCACTGTTCAAAAGAAAACCCCCATGTTAGGAGATATCAAATGAAGTAAATGACAAAAATAGAATGAAAACTGAAAAGGAGTTTACCTCGCCAAAAGGGGTACATCCTCAGCAAAGAAAGCCATGTCTGTAACCCTCTGGAAGAAAACACAATATCCAAACATAAATGATGATAGATAATAGAACTTGAAAAATCCAAAATCAAAAAGTCACGCCAGGAAAGATGCATCTTGAAGTTACAGAAAAGATTTTCAATAAATTTTCTAACCAATCATGCCATCGGATATTAAAAAATAAATGCACAAAAATCTAGTTAACAAGACAGATGTTATAATATTTAGAAACCTTTTGCCAAGGTAACAATACTGACATAGACATTAAATTTTAGAAATCAAATTTCATGAGTACAACATGATACTTTTCAAATGGAGAATGACATAGAATGTCTAGTTAACAAGGCACTACAAATATTGCAACATTTAGAAACCAGCTTGGCTTCAAGGCAGGACACTACATGTTAGATTTCAAATTTCATTCGCAAAGCATAATACTTTCACATCAGAATGAGATAGAAAATTGGTCAAAATTCATTATTCCATAAAATCCTATTCCAATGAGTAAAACTTTCCAGCCAATAGGTGAAGAAGTACCACCTCAAGTTATGCCTTCTATTCATATTAGCTATCAACTGTGTTGCCCCAAGTCAAGCATGAAACACTTTTATAGTATGTAATTAAGATAAAAAAAAATTACAAATAATAATAGCAATAATAATAAAAAGAAAAATATGCATACAACGGTAACAACTATCAAAAAGATATATTCACAGACAGATAAAAATAAAAAAATTAAAAAAAATTAAAAAAAAAACAATAATAGCAAGAATATAAAACACCCATTCATTTTAATCGAAAGGATCCGAACACATAATCTATGTGAAATCTAAAGTTCCCAGTAGATAGAGAAATAAATAAACAATAGACTTTTCCTTTACACACCAAAAAAACAACAAACAAACTACAATGTGGTAACCAACCTGTGCTAAACCCTTAAGTAAGGATCTCAGAGCTGTGTTAATATTGAGCACCCGGATAGCCCCCAACTTGAGTCCATAGCATATATATGTCTTATTAACCGCAATTTGCCTCCCCAGAACAAGACCAGGATCAGACCCATATTTTGTAATGGGAGTAACCTCAAGTTGAGGTTGCACCTCTCCAGGCAATCTAACATCTATATCGTAAACCAGATGATCCCCGACCAAATGCCGCCCCTTGGGGAGCTTACTACTTGGCATCCTCATCACAGATCCCTGATGCGAAACTACCATTCCCGGTCCAGAGGGAGAAATGTTCACATTCTGTGGCACAGAATAATCTGAGCCCGTAGAGGAAGTGGGATTGATCTGAGACATTGGGGGCAGTGTCAGTTGCTGGGGCACCTCCAGTGTCGAAGGTGGCGCACTCAACAGAGCCATTAACCTAGCCCCGGGATTACCAGGGTTTTGGGTATTTGGGGGGTTCGGAAAATTATTAGGGTGCGGCGAAGAAAGTGTCTGCACTTGGGGTTGGAGTGGTGGCGTAGGATAAGACATGGACCTCTGAGGGTGCACATTAGCAAATTCCTGGTGTGGCGGCTGATTGGAGTAAGGGGTAAACACCTGGTGGTAATGAAACGGTGTGGTTTGAGGTGAGTAGGAGTAAGGTCCACCGCCGGCGCCGGTGGGTGGAGGATAAGAGGCTGAAGGGGCCGGAAAAGGTCCTGTAACCAAATTAGGGTTAGTATTAGTGTTGCTGACGAAGTTCTGAGAGCTAGGGTTCGAAGTGGGAGTGGAGGTGGGCTGTGGCGGTGGAGTAGAAGGTTTGAATAATTTATGCATATCGAAGGGACCTCCACCTGGTGGGTTTTGATTGCCAGGGGAAGCCATCCGTATGTATATATACGTATCTACCAATCAACTTACACAGCAATAACCCAACAAATCAACGCACATCAACTGCTCCTCGCCGGATAACAATTTCAGATCGATCTGGATACCTTTTCCGGTTAATCGTGAGCTGTATGTATGGCGTATCTATAGATTGATTGAAAAGAAGCGCACGTATAGGGATGCGGATTGGGGGAGATCCGATGAAGGGGTTGGGACCGGAGCCCAAATGGGGGGTTGGGGGGTGGTATACTGTGGTGTTAGTGAAGAGAGACTTTTTGGAGACCAAATTTAGAAGAAGGTGGATTCAGAAATAGAATTTATATTAATTTTTCAGTCTGTTTGATTTGATCGGAAAAGTTTTGTCGATGGATGACTGTTTTTGTTTTGCAAAAACTGCCCTTGCATTTTGGTAAAATTCTACATTAGTCCTTGAAAACCTTGTAAAATTATAAATTATTACTATGGCTCAATTTTCTTGATGCGATTGTTTTGGATTTTATAGATTTTCAACTCTTATGTTCATTATCATCTGTTTTTATTTTATTACCCATTCATTATATCTAATGATGATGATGGGATGATCAATAGACAACATATACATATAAACTTTAAAAAAAAAAATTATACAAAGATTTAAATCCAAGGCTAAATATAGTGTGCACCCGGGTGCACACGACTTCGTGTGCACCCGCATACAAATATAAGCAAAAACATATACAATTGTGAGTAAAAATGTATACAATTTAATTGTTAATTTTTTTAATGAAAAATTGAGTGTAAAAAATATTCAATTATTAAAATACATGTATACACTATTGAATAAAAAGTTATACACATATGAATGTTTGTTTTTTTAATGAAAAATTTAGTGTGAAAAAAGTATACAATTATTACAAAACACGTATACAAAAGATAATAAAATGTATACAAAATAGAATAAAAAGTTATATAAATATGGGTGCAAGGATGCACCCGGGTGCACCTAATATACACTCTAAATCCAATTGTGCACGGTTATAATTTTTAAACTTACAAGAAAGTATTAGATTTTAGGATATAGGTATTATCATTTTTAATACTTGGGTTAATGCATAAGATGTAATCTTTTCATCCCCTCGCGTGTTTAATTTATGTGTAGATTGAAGAGTATACTTTTAACATAGAGGGTAAGTATTTCGCATCATTTCGCCATCTTGTCTCATTATCAAGTTACTAAGTACGGGCAAACCAAGTAAAGAAATGCACGAGCACAGATAACCAAATTTAACTATCAATCCATGGAACCTAGGATTCATGGCTTTCATGTATAGTCTCGTAATTAATTAAGGACGACCGATAAGGATGAGGAAAGGGAAACGAAAGAAAAAAAATGCATGAAAATAAACCTAAGTACAATATTTTTTGTATGTAAAAGGTAGTCTCCATAAAGCACTGAAACAATTAATCATCCAACATCTTTAATTGTTTTCCATTTTAAGTTATATCATGGCAAGAATAAGGGCGATCACATTTCCTCATACCCCTAATGGACATGGTGAATATAATTTTGATTGTTTTCACAATTTCTAAAAGGTTCCTAGGAAGCTTACCATTCCCATTAGGTACTTATGATTCTTAGTATCCTTCTAAGGGTTTTATTCCCTAAAGACATTGATTCTTCCTATATAATCCGTTTTTAGGTACCAGGTTTACTTTAACTTGGGTCCGCTTATTATCAAAATTATAAATTCAATCAAGACATTATCACACACATTCTTATTGTATTATTTTTCATCACAATATATAATAATATTTATGATTTACGATAATTCTCGATCACGGTGGAACATGAAAAATATATTTATGGCAGAGGTCAAACAACGACGGTGGTTGAATGATTGCAGTCAAACGAAGTTGTAACGACGAAAGTCGAACAATGGTAGAAGGAAATTTAATTTGTGTGCATAACTCATTCACATTCTTACAAATTTATATTCTTTCACATGCGTAAGTGTCAACAAACTGCACGAAGACATTCAATATAATGACAAAAGCTCCTGCGGCTCCAGGGACACGCCGTGTCCCATGGGAACACAACTATCCCCCTCCATATTCTATTTAAACATATGTATTACTAGGGTTTTAAATTATAAAGGGGCACGGTGTCCCGGGGCACAAGAACCTCACTCCAATATAATTAGCAAGCTCTCGTAATTAAGGAGTTAATTAATAATGTAAATTAATTATACATTATTATTTAATTAACGAATAATATACAGATTTGACCCATCATAAACTCGTCTCACAAGAGATTTTATTTTATAAAAGTAATAAAAATGTGCAAAAATGAATATGAATTAAATAAAATCTTAAAAAGTAAAAATATTTACATTCTTGGTGTTATGGACACTCTTTTGTAAAACGTGTATATGTGAGACTGTTCGACCAATTCTTAAATATTTATTATTTGAGTAAAATATTTTTATTTTTTTAGTTAAAATATATTTATAGTAAATTATTATTATATTTTAACACTAAAAGTTACTCCTTCCGTGGAGAAATTGGTATTTTTTTTTGGCACATAGATTAAGGAGTATAATAATTTAATGTAAAGTGAAGTAAAGTGAAGTGAGAGAAATAATATTTAATGTGTAATGGGTAGTTGTATTAGAGGTGATATGTGGACCCATGAGAATAAATTAATTATTTTGTGTGGGTCCCATGTATTAAAAAGGAAATGTGTCAATTTTAGTGGGACAACCCAAAAAGGAAAGTGTGTCAATTTCTATGAGACGTAGAAAATATATTTTAATGAATTATTTATCAGTATATTTTTGAAAAATATATTTCAACTATTATTATTGAGCATACTATTTATATACTCCATCATAATTTAATAATAAATAAATAAAATAAGATAAGTATCTTGGCTAGAAAGTCGGCATAGAAGAGCAGATTTCGTAGACGGAAAGTCACCGCCGCGGTAAATAATTGAAGACAGTAAAACGAAATTTCCTAGCAAACATCAGTCAACGACGGAGTGGGAGATTGACTTTTTTGCCTAATTGAGTTGGATTATTGAAATCCACTTCTTATTTATACAGTAATTTCTCTTTTTATACCAAAAACAACAATTATCTCATCCGCCAATTCAATCGAATAACGCCGGAGAAGATGAAGATCACTGTAATGACTGCCGACGAACAAATCGTCACGCTTGAAGTTGATCGCGATGAAACCGTAATTCACTCTTTCTTCGTTACATCTTTACACAGCTTCCTCCCATCAAATTGTTTGTTCACTTTAGGGCATTGTGGTGAACTCTCCTAATTGTGATGGATTAATTAGCAATTATTATTATTTTTCTTCTTCTTTGTTTACAGGTTGAGAACTTGAAAGCTCTGTTGGAGGTTGAGGTTGGATTTTTTCTTTTTCTTTTTTTAATGTTTTGTTCATGAATTATTATTATTATTATTATTTTATTTTAAAATTGAGTGTAACTTAACATTAACCAACAGACACAAGTGCCGCACCAGCAACAGCAGCTGCTGCATAATGGAAAGGAGATGAGGAATTCGGAGAAATTGAGTGCTCTTGGTGTTAGTGATGGGGACTTGGTTATGATGCTTTCAAACGCCTCATCTTCTAGTTCCAGGTATCTTATAATAATTTGCGGCCATTGGGTTACATTTATGGTGTTTATCTTTAATCTGCCAAGATTAGATTTTTTCAAGGTTTACCGTGCAATCTATGAGCTGCACGTTATATTATTTCGTATATAATGTTATAGTGCTATTGTTTTCTTTTCCTTCAATAATTTTTTGGTGGTTATCATAATAATCTTCAGATTTGTACGTTTTGGGAATAATTGTGTTTGCTTTGTTTGCTATTTGCTCCTTTTGATCTAATCTAACATAGAGCTGGAGCACCTGCAAGAGAAGCTGTGGGCTTCAATCCTGATGGTTCGGCCGTGAATCCCTCGGCTTTCCAGCAGCAGTTGCGTGGTGATTCTAACCTGATGGCACAACTGTTTCAGGTATTATGGCATATGGGGAGTTGGCAAACTAACTAAAAATTCTCTTGATTTTAGTTAATAAAAAAGGAACGATGAAATCTGACTGCTGAATACATATTTTGCCCAAGATTATATCAAAGATAAAACTCTTGAATGGTACAGATTACTTTATTTCATGTTGGTGGACAAAGAAAAGAAGAGAAAGGTCATAGAATAGTGGAGGTGTGCACTGACATACTAATTTTCATGACAAGGCACAATAACCTTTATCTTTTGGTCCAGAAAAGAATTAATTTTACTTCTTCCCAGATAACTACAACATATCCTCATAGTACAATTATCTCGGCGGGCATTTTTATTGCCAAGATGTTTAAATTGCTTTTTTAAATAACTATGTTAGTGGTGGACCTCCTTTTTCTCTATTCTGTTCCTAATTAGGTCTCAACCTGACCATTTGGTTGGTCAATTATAGCAATATTTCTTTGTTTTGTTTTTGCCTATAGACCCTTCTGAGATTTGTGATTCTGGCCTGAATATAAGCTCTTGGGATTTTAATATGGCTTCTGACTCAGTCATTAAACTTGGTTATGTTCTTATGTGCTGGTAACATGAGCGATTAACTGAAATACATGATTATGAATCCTTGCCATCTTTTTTCAACTACATAATTGCAACATCACAATGTGGGGATGCTAAACTGTGGCAATTGACTTTGTTGTGCAATCCTTTCATAATTCTTTTCTAGATTTATAATCTTTGATATGATTGCTTTACTGTGGTAGTTATAGTGTAAACAACTAGTTTTTCATTAACGTATAATGTTATATTGAACTGACAGAGTGATCCTGAGTTGGCTCAAGCTATACTTGGAAATGATATCAATAGGTTGCAAGATCTTTTGCGTGTACGAAACCGCCAGAGAGGTGAATTAAGACGTCAACAAGAAGAGGAGATGGTTAGTATTGTTACAGCTTTTCGCCATCTCTTATTGTTTGGATTTTGCTGTCCCAATATCACGTGGCTCCATGTCATGAAGTTAAAAAGGCAGTTTACTTTTTTTAGAGTAGGTGCTCTGGGGTTCATTGTTTGGCATGCGTGTATATTATAATGTTCATCAAATCTATCTTGATATCATGCATATTTTTCTTTGGGCACATCTTCTAGGTCAAGAGAACATGTTCATCACGTGTTACTCTAATTCACAAATTGTTATATTATACCTTAGAGGCTATGAGAAATAGATATGTCTCGGTATCAAACGTTACCAATTTATAATTTTGATAATGCTTGAATGTGTCCAATGTCATGCATTGATGTTAGGATATTTTTATTTGTCTACTTCTTTAGCCCTCTTTGTTATAAGTACTTACCATATCTTTTTATTTAAATTTTGGCCTTCATAGTTCATACATCAATTATCTTATTCTAAAGAGGGCTTGGATAATCTGAGTATCAAGTTATATTATTCGGCATTGGATATCTTGAATTGTTGTTTCTGATTGTTTAATTATTCATATCACTTTGGTCTCTCGCTTTTTAATCTGAAAATGAAAAAATCATGTTATGTTTTTTTCAGTAGTTTTTTCTCTATATTTTGGGATACTAATATTCGTGACTATTTATTTGTATAGGCTTTACTTTATGCAGATCCATTTGACGTGGAGGCACAGAAGAAAATAGAAGCCGCTATTCGTCAGGTCAGTCAGTTTCCATCTATTTAATTGTGTGGGTGAGTGATTGAATAGAGCTTAAGGTATATATAATAAATCTTACCTTGCATATTACTCTATCCCTGTGACTAAATAAGTTGAAAGTTCTGTGGATTGTTGGTAACTATTTGTTCCTCCACTTGAATACTCTGATCTTCAATTTGCATAGATTGTTTGAATATGCACTTGTGGGTTTGCTTCAGCTGATATTTGTGTTGAGTCTGTCGACACTGAGAGAGATTTCTGTCAGCATAAAAAAGCTCTAATAAAATTTGGTTGCTTTTTTTTTTAGTCTAGTTATGGAGGACCATGCCAAAAAAACTGATTTTCGTTGGCATACACTATATGTTTAAACTCTATGGGGCAGTGATAATAAGCTTAGTGCTGAGATTTTACATTTTGTTTAGAATCTTTATGTTCATGACTTCATTCTGTACTTGGAGAATAAATCATGCCTTGTTCATAGAGCATCCTTTTTGTGGATTTGTCTTGTCAAACTTTTAGGTTGTCATTTTGTTAGAAAAAATGGAACCAACAAATTGCATTCATGTTTGCAGAAAGGCATCGATGAGAACTGGGCAGCAGCCTTGGAATACAACCCTGAAGCATTTGCAAGAGTGGTACTTATGATTGCTAATCTTTCTGCCTTAAATTTTAGTATTTTACAAGTAAATTTACATATGTTCAATTTTCCAGGTAATGTTGTATGTTGACATGGAAGTTAATGGTGTTCCGTTGAAGGTACTGACTTGATATAATCATAATAGTAATTTGTTTTCTTTCTGTATCTGATATACTCACCGCACTTGAATTGCACAATTATACTAGTGATGTCATAAATGTTACTGTTGGTAGCTATGAGCTGGGTGACTATGTTGAATTTGTTACTCTGCGCATGCCAATTTTCAATGCAATTAACTTGGAACGCAAAACCAATTTGACTAAATGAACTATGCTTATGTTAATGTGCCAACATGGTTCTTAGTTTTTGCTAACTATGCCTACAATTTTCTTTCTTTTAGGCTTTTGTTGACAGCGGAGCTCAATCAACCATTATTTCTAAAAGCTGTGCTGAACGTTTAGGGTATGTTATCATCTTGCTTTCTTAAGCATAGTAGAAAGTAGAAGCTACATGTTTTCTAGATATTGTATCTTTTCACTAATGAGGATTATTGATAACTTCTCGTTTATCCAGATTATTGAGGCTTTTAGATACTCGATATAAGGGTATTGCTCATGGAGTTGGTCAGTCTGAGATTTTAGGTCGGATACATGTTGCTCCAATTAAGGTACACACAACTGTGCTGCTTCCTCTTTTTTTTTTTTTTTTTTCATCTGCTGCATGATATAAGCTTGTGCCTTCTATTCTTTTGCTGTATAATACATTATTCCTGTTATCGTAATGCGTTTATTTACATAATTTGATAGATTGGAAATATATTTTACCCTTGTTCCTTCATGGTGCTGGATGCACCGAACATGGAATTTCTCTTTGGCCTGGATATGCTTCGCAAGCACCAGGTAACCTCTTTATACTCGTATTAAAATGATTTTTTCTTTGTTTAATTCTACTTGGAAATGGATGTACTTATGATACCTCCATGCAGTGTATTATTGATCTGAAGGAAAATGTATTGAGAGTTGGTGGGGGAGAGGTAGCCGTACCTTTTCTTGCAGGTAATGTTTATGCTTTTTATTTTTATTTTCATCCATCTTGTAATAGGCTTGTCTTGAGGAAATTTCGTATTTTGCTACAGTTGTTTTAGTGGCTCCAATCATGGTTTAAATCACCTTAACAATCATATTATTTGCATTTCAGAAAAGGATATTCCATCAACATTTTTGGATGAAGAAAGGCATGCCAAGGAAGCATCTAGCTCAGGAACACAAGTAATGACACTGTTGTCTATGGTATCCAGTTGTATTTGTATTTGTATTTGTATTTGTTCCATGGCTAATAAATCTCATGGATGTGTTCTGATTTTCAGGTGACATCCTCAGCTAAAGAAAACACCAGTACACCAAGTGGACCTCCTGGTTAGTTTGAACATTTCTTGAAGCAGCATTTAATTTTGGATGCTGGGTAACATTAATTAAAACTTCTTTCCTGACCTTCCACACTTTGAATATTTTTTGATTCCTGTATTCTATGCCTCACCGATTAGCCTTACAAGCTGGGATGAGCAAAGGCAAATGGCTGGTGTGTGTGTTGGGGGGTTTGGGGGGGGGGTGTTATTTTTTGTTTTAGAGATGGAAAATTTAGTAGGTATGGCTACCTAGTAGACGCAAACATTTTTTGGATGTTCACTTTATTTGTGTTACAGACCATTATTCTTCGGCAAAATTATTTTGCTGGGATATTCCAACACGTATAACTGGTTGGAATACTGAATCCCCTTCACCATTGTAGCTGCCATGACTTCCTATTCTAGGTCTTGTCTATTATAGGGCTTTGCTTGTCTTTTTTCTTTGGGTCTGGGTTGTGGTTGTTTGGGGGTGGGTGGGTGGAGCGTGCACATTAAAACTAATTTTCTCTTTATTGACTGCAGGAAGTACTGGGAACAATGCTTCACAGGTATACTCTTTAAACCTATTAACTTTCTTTTTACTATTTTAGTCTATATGAATGAGTTCAGAATCTAATTTAGCATACTTATTATTTCATAATATTAAAAAAAGGAAGTTCCATTTTTATGTTTCTGCAATGTACAATTATATATTTTTGGTTTACTTTTCCTGTATTTGTTGAATTAAATATAATTCAATCATGTTACAACTGAAGAAGAAAAAAAAAATGAATGCATCATAATCGGAACTTCAACTATAACTTAACTTTACAAGCCTTTATTATTTTTTTTCTCAAGTCTCCTTTCTCTGGTATTACTAGTTTAAAACTCTGTTAGTGATGAGTACTAGACTTTCGGAGCTATCCTAATTTTTAAGGTTTTATCTGCTGTTGTTGAGATGGTTCGCGGGTGTAAATGTGTTGCAGGGACCAGAGTTTGAAGCTAAAATTGCAAAGCTGGTTGAGTTAGGTTTCGGGAGAGAACAAGTCATTCAAGCTTTAAAGTTCTTTGATGGCAACGAAGAACAAGCTGCTGGATTTCTTTTTGGTGGCTGATTCATTCCTTGATTTGGCCAATAACCTTCCTGAAGAGTGTTGCACCTAATTCGGACTTCTCATACATCCATGGAAATTGTGGGTTTGATGGAACAGATCACAAAATTCCAAACGGAATTGATTTGTTTTAATTTTAATTTATCTTCAGTATGTTTAACATTTACCAACATGATTTTTTTTACCACAAATTATTTGGATATAAACATACTTATACTTGCCTGTTCTGCATAATGTTTGTAATCTTCTGACCTTGTTGACAATGAACAAATGGCGTTCTGGAATTTGCTCACTCCTTTTGGAATCTAAATACTAATTCATGATCTAAAGTGGCCTTCAAAATTCAATTACAATGGATCCTTGTAATTATAACCGTTAAAATGGGTTAGGCTGTGGTGGAATTTGCACTGTCCCACCGGATTCATTCAATCTCCAAATGACCCGTACTATTATAATCCCCACCAAATGCATTCAATCTTTAAATGACCCGTACTACTATAATCCTCCAGACATCAATTTACACACTACCACATTTAATTTGATTATGAATTGTTAAATTATTCATTTCGATAGGCTATTTTCACAAATTTCCCAATAGGCTATTTTCTATATATTTATTTTATTCTTTTTAAAAATAAAATCTATATAGAAACATGAAAGCAAGTTTTGATTTATGTGGGTCAACCAGCACGGTCTTACCAAAATCCACCCTCAACTCATCAATCCATTTTGACACCTCTAATTGTAATATGATTATCCTTTTAATGTTGTTGGATTTTTACTTATCTTCATTTCTTGTACTGTATTATGAATGAGTGACACGTACGAGAGAGATTTGATGTATTGTTACTCATCTCTTGTGCAACACATAGGAGTGTCCAGATGTTTTGTTACTTAACTTTCTAATGCCACATTATCAAACGAGCTACACATAGGAGAAGGTTAGGATGTTCTATTACATATATATCTTGAGTGGAGGAGTATTTGTTATATGTATGAGAAAATGAGTATTCGAGGAGATGTAACATTGTAATGCTTGGGATGGTGTGAGCTCTTTTATGTGGCCACGTTTGCGTCAACTCTTTTGAAGATGCTGCAACAATTTCATATAGATAAATTTTGGGGCAAACTAATTTTGAAGGTTTTTATTGATCTTTTAATTTGCGAAACTTTGTTTGTTTTCATGTAATACTAATATAAAATGCCTCTCTGCTCAAGTGGATAGTGTAATATAATGAAGTGTACTGTGTGGAGCCAGATCCTAATAATATTCTTCCACGATTCCATCCATTTAGCCCCCCCTATAAAAGGGGAATATCTCATACTGACCACTCACATTCACATGGCGGAGGCAAGAAGTTGAACATTGCAGCAGCAAATTCTGCAAGGTAACTTCTCTCTTTTTCATTTTTCTTCCATCTCCATAATTTCATACTTCAAACCTCCAAATCCATAGGATCAACAGAATAATCACTTGATGGAGGGCTCAGATTGATTATTCTATGCTTGAATCTCCATTACAACTCACTTCTTAGTATCTACATCCATCGAGTTAGCCTGTATTAAATTTACATCCATACTGTCTCAAAACAGCTTGAGCTCTTTGGAGAGAGCTAACAATACGAAATGATGGCAATCCAGAGTACCAAATGGCCAACATATTTACTTTCTTGATTTTCAATCGTCTTCGTATATTACAATCTAATTTCTAAGAGAGACATCAAACCTGGGGAACAGAGAAGTAAACAAACAAATTCAATCTGAACACAACAGAATGTCCATTTTTGACAACAATTGCTGTCTATCGTGTCTTCAGCAATGTCCCATTGTACAAGATCTCAGAACCCCTTCCACGCTCCAAGAACTTGGTCGAATATTTCAGATACAAGTTCTCTATCTGCACATTTCAGAAAGGCTTTGAGATCATCTCCGATATCAAAGATCTTACCAAACTTCACTAGATATAGCATGCAGCTGGTCTTCAGTCTTGGCAGTCGATACAGAGTTGCATTCTGGAGCCTTTCCAGCACGTTTGTCACGTCGATGTCTTCTAGAAGGCTCTCGTGGATTGCTTCTTTCAGATCCGAAATGTCATACTTATCAGCTGCATGAAGAAGGGGAAGCCGGTGGGACAAGAATTCTTCATGCTCTATATTGCCATAAACGTAATTCAGTAGAGCCTTACAAGCTTCAACTGACATGTCCTTTATATTTATGGTACACATTTCTTTCCCCTTGAGATTGTGTATAAACATGCTGCGGAAAACAGGCGATCTAGAAGCAAGAACAGCCTGATGTGCTGAGAGGCTTCCATCGGATGTGTTGATTACGATATCAGTATGAATGCTTTCAGAGAGCAATCGACCGAGTAATGTAACAGCTGAGCCACTGGATTGAGTCTTCATGAACCCTTCATTCCAAATCGAGCAAATCTCTTTCCCCTGACCGATTCACAGATAGTACAAGGGATGGAAATCAAGCTTTTCTTATTTCATAACAAGAAAGGTTCTCATCTTAATGTGTAGTTACAGAAATGGTAAAGCAAATAGCTATATTGGCAGTGTTAAATACAGCTGATAATATCTTACATCTGGAGATGCAGTTTTCAAATCAAGAAACTCAACGTCAATGATGAATTTCCCAGCTATTGGAACCTCAATTGCCCAGTAGAAGTCGCCATTGCTCTTGAGCAGTTTATCAGTAACTTCTGCATGTTACATTCTCAAAGTGTCAGCAGAATTTATCATATCTTCTCATGTTAGGCATGGAAATGGCCGTTGAGATAAGTTACCTGGATGAACTAAACATTTTCGATCCCCTGATGGCCAGATCACTTTGATTATGAAAGATGCAATCAGAGGGTTCTCTTTAGTTATATTTTTTGATACCTCCGGATACAATCTAATGACCAATGTCCGACTCTTCTCCACAGATAAATGCCTTCAATTCAAATAACACAATAGTATTTATCTCCCAGTGTAATAACATTAGGGCTGAAAATCAAGCTAAACTACTCGCCACTCTACTCTAAGATTGTTTGATAAAAGCAAGCTTGTTTGAGCTCTATTTGATAAGGATATCAAATGAGCTCTGATAATATCAAAAGATAAAGTTGAGTAAGATTATCAAACTACTCGAGCATGATCGAATTTGATTCGATTAAAGCTTGGCTCCATTGCTTATCAAATAAGCTCAAATATATATTTTTATAACATAAAGTTTCAAACAAGCTTGAACATCTTTGCTTTCGACTCGATAGCGTTTGATCTGCCTTATTTTCTGTGTATTAGAACCCTTTATTTTCACTGTATTCGAACACAAATTCATAATTATAGAATGCTGATTAGCCAATTTAGCAGTTAAATAAAATGATCGATGAAACAGAAATAGGAGTGGAAATTAGGTGTGAATTACCAATTCCAGTTGCCGATCTTGAAAGGATGGGATTCGCGGTAAGTGAAAGAGGCCAAATTGTCGATCCGCCATTGGGCGAGGCGCGACGTCGTTTGGACGGTGTAAGCAGAATCGGTCATCCTGGAGAAGGCGAGCGCCGCCGTGATTTCATGGATGCAGCCCAAAATACCTTCCGAGAGGAAGTGATCACCGTACTTTCCCAGCTTTACTTTTCAGTCTCTTCCTCATAAATTTTGATTCAGTTCTCGAATCTAGATCTCGCCCCTTCTCTCTCTCTCTGTTTGTCCAACACGCAACACGCAGCCTTTCTTAATTTGAATAAAAAACGGATTGGTGAGTGCGACTGGATTGAATCTGATGATAACGGGTAAGCCAGGCAATGTTTGATCGTTACTTCATAATCATAGCTCCATTGATGGTGAAGTATTTGCAGAGTTATATGGGTGGACCTTTTGTTGATTGTTCCTCTGTTCTCTCTCGTCCTGTGGGAGAGAGAGAGAGACGGTTCCCTGGTTTGATTTGTTTGCTTATAAAGTTACACTACTGCACGGATGGGTAGTTCTGGTTCATGTTGATATTTATTACATTTTGGGGGCTCCCATTTTGTATATTAATTCACATTTGTTATTATATTTTTAAGGAAGCTAATTTGCTTTTTAGTCATAAATTAGAGTTAATAGATAATATAAGTGAATAGTATTATTAGTATTGTGTGTGAACTGAGTCTATATAAATATATAAATGATTTAATTAAAAGAAAAATGTAAATCTTATTTTAGCATAAATTAAAACGATAAAATATAAATCTTTGCATAGAATAAAAAAAATAATTAATAAAAAATATGGAAAAGTTTCACAGTGAGAGTCTGTCTTGCTCGCATTATTTAGTCTGATTTAAGAACAAAGTTTATTTTAAATGTATATGTGCCCCTATGTGAGTACAATTTTGACTGAATGGATATGTCCAATTAATATTCGGATAATAAAGCAGATTTCTTTAGAAAATGAAAAAATAAAATAAAATCCTTGGTGTTACACTAATGAGTAAGTCCAGATTGTTTCACTTTTTTTTTTTATTTTGTAATATTGCTATAAAATACTTGTCAAATAATTTAATTAATCTATAATTATTTTTTATTGATTAAATATATTTTTTTTATTTTTCTTATGAACTCATTTTGTGAGACATTGCAATTTCTTTCTTTTTTCTATTTTCATAGTTTCTCTTCAAAGATGGCACATTCATTTGAAATTTTTTACTCGAAGAAAATATTAATGGATTAAGAAAACAATAGTAAACGAACAATATTATATCTGCATGCTTGCAAATGTAAGGAATTTTTTGTTTTTGGTGCTTGCAAGCAAAGAATTAGTTTCCATTTTATTTGCTATTCTCTTTTTCATTTCAAAAGGAGTATTGATTTGTACTTTACACAATCTCCATTGATTTTCAGCATAAAGTAACTTGGTTATTTGGCCACAATAAAAATATTCATATATCAAATTATATTTTAATCACTTGCACTCTACCTATCAATTAACTTACAAACTACTTCCCACTTCTCAAGCAAATGAAGCATTAGTGTAAAGATTTTAAAAATTAAAAGGAGGGTTATGTTTGGGTAGTTTACCTTTCATGGGTTACATACAAGGTGTTTAGCTTTCATCAACTCACACACCTTATATACAATTTTTCTGTAAAATTTATACTCCTATTCCCTTTGTTCCTCTCAATTGATTCTTCATATTTTCTTTGTAAATACAAAGGAGTAAAGAGTTAGTCAGGACGAGTGGAGTACTCCCCTCATGTTAATTAATACTCCATCCGTTCCGTTTTTATGGTTACATTTGTTTTTTGCACGAGGATTAAAGAATATAGTATTTTAATGTGTATTGAGGTGAGAGAAATAATAATCTAATGTAAAGTGGGTAGGTGTATTAGTGAGATGTGTTGAGCCATGGAGAGAGAAATAATTAATTTGTATGAGTCCCATATGCTAAAAAGGAAAATGTAACCATTAAGATGTGACACCCAAAATGAAAATATGTAACTATTAGGATGAGACGGAGGGAGTATTTTTTTTACACATATCACCACACATTTTTTATTAATTAATTTGATATAGAGTTAAAACTTACTCCCTCCGTCTCCTATAGATGACACACTTTTCATTTTGGGATGTCCCACAAAAGTTTGCACATTCCAAAAAAAATAAAAAGTAAAAAACAACCACCATTCTCATACACTTTATTTACAAAAAAACCATCTTTACCTAACCTACTTTATCATTTATTTATTACATAAAAATACCATTATACCCCTAAAAGTTATCACTTTCTTAATCTCCGTGCCGGAAAGGGGGCGCAAACTTTTCTGGGACGGAGGGAGTAGTTATTACACTAAAAATCAAAACAAATAAAATATTATTATTCATAATTTTTCAGAATCCACGTAAAACTGGTTTTAAAAAAAAACCTCAAACAATTATTAGAACTTAATTTATGGGTAATATTAGTATGAGGTCGTCTCATATAAGATGTTTATACGTTTTCTTGTCACTGTGTCTGTCGTCCCCAACAGAAATGTGACATCAAATTCAGTTTTTTCTCAAATATAAAATATAAAAAACTTGTATTAATATATAACAATAATCCTAACAAAATAATATTAAATTAGACATTAAAACACTCAAAATTCTCTCAATATAACTATCATAACTTTTTATCTCTAAAAAGCATGGGAAAATCCAAATGCAAATGGAAAGAATGATAGATTTATTTGGACGTGAAAGCATTGAAGGAAAGACGCAAAGGAGACAGACGTCTTCACAAATGAGTGACATCTCGCACTTTTACTTTACACTAATTAATGGGTGAAATGCTACGGTACCCATTTAAATTTAAATTTTTTCTTTTGAGCTATGGTAAGTGTAAAAATGCAAAAAATAACACAAATAACCTTGAATCAATAATGACAAAATTTGAAATTTTTTAAAAAAGTCATTATCGAGTCAATTATTTTATTTAAAATACTTGACTCGATAATGACTTTTTTAAAATAGTTGACTCGATAATGACTTTTTTTAACCATTCAAATTTTGTCATTATCGAGTCAAGGTTATTTGTGTCATTTTGAGCATTTTTACACTTACATTAAATTATGGGTAACAAAGAAAATTATAAAAAAGAAAATTATAAAAAACTGAAGGACACTATCGTGCAATCCTTCCTAATTAATTCATACAATTAGATATTTATTTTGCTTGTCAATATCATCTCTTCAATTATGGGCTACGCTACTACTAATTGTGCCTCTACTTAATAATCTAAAGCCCAGTGAGTATTATGTACTCATCACTTTTAATAAATTTTACACATGTTCGTTCCACAAAAAATACTTCATCCATCCTATGTTAAGATTTATATTTTTCATTTTGAATTGTTGAAAATTAAGATTTATGTTTTCATTTCTGTCAAATTGGAGTGTTGGACCCACACAAAATAATAAATTATTCCATGTAGAACCTATACACGATACTAATACAACTATTCATTTCCCATTAAATATTATTTTTCTCACCCCACTACACATTAAAATATTATATTTCTTAAGCTACGTGCAAAAAGCAAACGTAAATATTAACGTGGGTGATGTTGAGTTATTTCGAAAGTACTCTCTCCGTCCTTCAAAGTATTTCACATGTTCCTTTTCTATCCGTCTCCCAAATATTCACACTTTAATTTTATTAAAAGTGATAAAAAATACAATAATAATATCTACTTTTTACACACATTCCAACATAATAGTACTAATTTTTTCCACATATTACAATAACTTTACATATATTTTTTATTAAATTAATTAAAATATTTCACTTCTTTCTTACTTTATATATAAAATGATAATTTTTTCTTACACTTCACACATAACAATACGTGAAGTACTACGAGGAAGGGTATTATTTTAGAATATAAATTTAGCTTAAAAAATGAACTAAATGGATTGGAGGGACTAACATTTATTCTAACAGTGTTTCTAATCAAGTAGAAAGAAAGTGGGGTCAGCAAGTTTGTATTTTTTTTTAAGTATTAATTAATCTCCTAGTGCAAATCATGTCGTCATTAATATATTTATTTATAAAAATTAATTTATTAAATTTGGTGTGATTAGTATGAGTGTTTCCCTGGTTGGAGAATTATTGGGGTCAAGTTGTGCAACGGCTTTTTGGTGACAAATCATGCAGATATTTGGCCAATTAATTTCATTCAATAATCATACATTAATAATTGTATATAGTTTTCATAACCAATAACCTTCCTAACACGACTGAAAATTAAAAGAGAGCACGTCATATGGACACGTATATACTCTTATCACTATTTCTTGCCACATTTTCGTTTTCCTTATTTTACTATCCCATTTCAATTTCGATGTTTCATTCTACGATTTCATTTTGTCAAGCGAATTTAATGTGTGACAATTTATTTTTTTTGGATTAATGTCGAACAATGATACGAGATTATAAAATAGATAATCAAGATTGGTATTATACACGAACATATTCTGCATCATTTTGATTTTGATGTAAATTTAAATCTATTATGCTATATTGTTGGAGAGTTATAAGAAGGCTTTATATACGTGATATGTGATAAGGGAAGGCGCGAGTTTTCAACTGGAAGTTGATTCTACCACTAGACTGGTGCTTCTTGTTTTCAATCCACCTCATAGACTCAACTTGACTCAATTCTTTTTATTTATATCATGTTAAATATTTTTCCGTCAATTTAGACATCTTCAAACTTTTTACTAAAAGTTGAGCAAAATATTTATTTTTAAAACTTACGGGGGACCGTTCTCAGTTGCTTTTAGGATAAATTACTTTGTGCAGTAATTATTTGCTCTAGTACAATGGGCACTACTTTCAAGAAAAGAATAACTCCCTCCGTCCCAAGTATTTTTATTCGTTTGTACAGACATAAAAATTAAGAAGTGTTGTTTTATTAATATATTTCATAATGTAAGATAAAATATAGATAAATTGGTAATTTTGACAGAAAAAATAGTACTCTCTCCGTCAGTCCCATTTTCTTTTAGCGCGTAGATTAAGGAGTACTTATTTTATGTGTAGTGATTAATTGTATTAGTATTGAGTGGTGGGCCATATGTGGGGCATTTTTACTAAAAAAGGAAAACGAAGACCTTTGAGTGAGACACCCAATGGGACAATATAGTAAAATGAGAATTTTTCGATGGAACGGAAGAAATATAAAGTTGTTGGGGATGATGATAAAGTGTAAAAAAAGAGTAAATAAAATTGTTGAAATTAATGAATATAGTGTAAGAAGTAGATAAGATGTATAGTGTCTTTTTACTATTTATAAAACGAGTAAAAATACGTGGGATAGATGGAATATTTATTTTTCACTATTTTTTTTGTGTAATATAAGTTTTTTTTTTGAAAAAGTCAAAGAATTATCATTCACACAGAGTATAAGAAATACCCAAAAAATGCTAGTTTACAAATTTACCGTAATTAACATCCTAACACCGTCCTCGGGTTAATCAACCAATAACTAAATGAAAAATTAGAGTACCATATCTTTTTTACATAAAACCAACTCTACAGTCTAATTTTAATATTGTCCACAATTTTATCATTAGAGAACTCTACACTATTAAATATCAAATTATTTCTCTCTCTCCAAATTCTCCAAATCACACATAACCAAATAGTTACCGCCACCTTCATTCATATTTTGCCTCTCAAGATTCGACTATGTGCGATGAGGTTAGATAGAATATGAGAATGGAGGGCAGTAGTAATTCCCAACCATTTAAAGCAAACCATCCATACCTTATGTGTGATTGAGCACTCGAAGAGAACATGACTTTCAGTTTCAATATATGTTTCGCAAAATGCACATTTCGAATCATCCATAGACTGCAACAAATTTCTTCTAAGTAGAATTAGCTCTTGTCGGCAGCCTATTCCAAAGAACTCTCCATGCGTGGGCTATTACTTTTAATGGTGCAAAAGTTTTCCATATAAGTTTGAATTCGTTCATCCTTTCTTCATCAATCACTGCCGCATCTCTGAGTTCTACAAGGATCGAATAAGCACTCCTCGTACTATAGCTATTATTGAAAATTCTCAGTCATTTCCATGAGTCTGCAACTCTTGTTTCAAAGTGAACTTGTTAAGAATATACAACAGTGAATTAAAATTATCAAGTTCCTAATCAAAAAAATTTCTTCTACATTCCCAACCCCATCTCCATCTCTCACCCTCCCACCTCCCCATATCTCCAACTCGACTATTCTTATTCCCACAGAGCTGAAAGAGACATGGAAATTTCAGCTTCAAAGAGCCCTCTCTCGTCCAATCAACTTCCCAAAAGTTTGTGTCCCTCCCAATCGCCTAACATCCGTACTAATCTATTTTTAAACCGTGCACCCCCTCCTTCAAAACCTGTTAATTTTCAGGTGAGGGCTACACTTTAAAATCAAAGTGTATTTTAATTTTATTGGATTGAGGTTATTTTACTTATTTATATTTAGGTAGTGTACTGCGAAAATAATTTTGTTGTAGTATTATATTTTTGAATTACAGAATATAGTACCCTTTGAAAATTCACAAAATAATAGAAAGTTAATTACTTTTTTTTTTGGGGATGAGTATTGAAATGTTGTGTGAAAGAGCATCGATCTGTCATGTATATATAGGATATAAACGACACATCCTGATCAAATAAAAAAATTCAAATTATAAAATCGAAAAATATATAATATAGAATTATTTATCATAGGACATATATAAACAAAAAAATTTAGTTACTTGTTTATAATTTATTTCATAAAAATAAAATAAAATATTAGTACATTTTAAATGAAAAATAATACTCTCCCATCTTTCAATAATTTCCACTCTTTTTATTTTGTCCGTCTTAAAAAAAATTTCAACTTTATGAAAAGGGAAAAAAAGAGATAAAATAATCAATATTTTTCATACATTTTATTTAAAAAAAAAAACCATACTTAATACTCCCTCCGTCCTACCCAAAGGGCAAAGAGTTTCTTTTTGTCATTTTGGGCGTCCCACCCAAATAGTCCTCTTTCATTTTTTACACACATGAAACCCACACACACCCACTAATACAATAAAAATATGGGCCTACACTCCTACTAATACAATTACCCACCACACATTAAATAATAATATTCTTTAATCTGCGTGCAAAAAGCAAAAACAACTCTTTGCCCGGGATGGAGAGAATATACTTTATTATTTATTTATTACTAAAAAGTATCATAATATCCCTAAAAATTATTATTTTCTTAATATTCAAGTAGTGAAGAAGTGAAAACCATTGAGAGATAAGTAATATTTTTAGGTAAAAACTTGTGTGCCCGAGACACACTGTATCCTTATAGAAACATAAGAATATGGGGGCACGGGCATGGTGTGTCACAGAGACGCATGAGACCAACTCTATTTTTAAGTTTAATCGATCACATAGTTTACTAATTGGGTTGATACATGTAACGATCATGGGATGACCCAACACAAGAGGCAATGCTCATACATATTTCAATTCAACCCACGAGTTATTAATTAAGAGGCGTGATGATATTAATGAATTTATTTATTACCCTTTATATAAAATGCATATTGCATATTTAATTAATCTGTATATATTTTTATTTAGGTAACCTACTTCGATATCTTGAGTCTTGACAAACAAGGAGCTAGTAAATTGGTAAATTCCCTTCATAAAAAATATGATAACATTTGTATATATTAAAAGAAGAGTTTATCTTATATACGTTCATTATAAAATACAAATTATTCTAAACTCAAGACATAAAACCGTCCACCTATTCTATGTAAATCACACATGAATCACACACAAAATGGGAACTATACTTGGAGATAGGAACGGAGGGAGTATTATTTTGGAACGAATAGAAAATAAATAATTTTAGAACAAA
Source organism: Pogostemon cablin (assembly GCA_023678885.1). Taxonomy (NCBI): domain Eukaryota; kingdom Viridiplantae; phylum Streptophyta; class Magnoliopsida; order Lamiales; family Lamiaceae; genus Pogostemon; species Pogostemon cablin. The sequence goes on along the minus strand of CM042959.1, from coordinate 40,431,747 downwards.
TAAATAACAGATAAATTTGGGATGAATATCCAAATTTAGGATGAAAAATAGTAGAATTTTATAATTAATTAAAATTAAATTTAGTTTTCTATATTTAAATAATTAAAATATTTGTAAATAAATTATTTTAATTATTTTTATATAAATTATTATATTATAGAACGAATAAGTTGGGTATTCATGAAAGATATTTTGAGAATGTAGTTCTAAGAGCGGACATTTTTTATGTTTTGAAAATGAGTGTGCATTAATGATTGAAAATGAGCCGTTTGATTTTTTATTTTTTTTCAATCATTTTACTAAACAAAAAGTAAATCATTTTTAGGGAGGAAAAGACTACTTGGAAATTGCATCAGATTTGTACCAAACTATTGAAAATACCCTCAAGAAATAGAAATGACATTATGTATAACGAAATGGTGTGACGAAAGTAATTAAAATATGGTGATAAGGTGAAATAGAATTTCAAATCAATCAAAAGTAGTTGTTGAATTGTTGTTCAACATTGAAATAGCAGAGGACACTCGGCATCCAGAGGGCATTAGTAAGTCGCTCTCCCTCAACAAAAATGTCAACAAAATTTTCATTTCTTTCTTCTTGACTTTTTTATTTTTATTTTTCCGTACAACCTACATTTAATTCACTCGTAAATTGTATGTGGAATCAATGTCATATTGGTGTGTAGACACGGGCTTTCATGATTATTATCGTGTAATAATATTTCTTGAATCGTTTGAGTTTGATGTGTTTGATTAGTACTCTAGGGGGTTGGATCTTCTATCCATTTTGGTGTGACATTTCTTGTATCATTCCGTTGAATGAGTGACACGTTAGAGTGTGAAGAAAAACTATACTTTAAGTCAATTAGTAAACCCTAAGGGCAAGGGATTTGATTTCTCCATCCCGTCACGTGTCATTCCATATTACAGGAGATGTCACACCGAAGTGTCACAGAACATCCCGTGCTCTCGGAAAATTGATGTAAAAAATTATCAATAAACATTCAATCACATTCTTTATATTTTGTTTCTTAAAAATCTATTTCATCCAAATTTTTAAAAGTTTATAATTTTTAAAAATTAAGTTTATTATTAATAAAAATTATATCAAATTAATTGTCTTTTTACGATCTTTAAAACGACACGCATAGTGATATATATTAGAAGACAATATTAACTATATAATTAAAAGATGAATATTTATATATTATGAGATGAGATAATTATATATTTAATTAATAGTTATAAATTTTATTTAACCATATTTGTTAAATATTTATTTAAAATAATATAATATAATTTATATTTAATTAATAACAATGTAATTTTTGGCTAATTATTCTGTTCATGGGTGCACCCACTTTTAGAAATATATACAATTATGAATAAAAATATATATAATTATGAATAAAAATGTATATACTAGAGCTAGCAACTGTCATACTATAATAAAGGCAGTCACAACTAGATCCAGGTTAATCTAACTCATGTGTGATTTTCTGTTGGTTTTTTAAATGAAAAATAAAATGTAAAAAAAAACTATATAATCATTAAAAAATATATATACAAATTTGAATTAAAACTTATATACATGTAGATGCAATGTGCACCTGGGTGCATCAAATATCATCTTCTTTTTTTTATAGAAGCGATAACACATGTTCTGTTTCACGTAAAAAAAATAATATTTAATTATTATACTTTAACAATATTAAAGTCAATAATAATTATTCTTATTTTAATATTTAATTAAAAATACATTTTTAGATTGATATTTTTTATGACATGTTATAAAAAAATTAATTATGAAAAATAGTTTATATCTATGTTTAACCCTTAAAATTACGTAAATTTCTAAAATTTTAGTTACGTGTTATAATCATGTCCGTATACGTGCTTAGAATGATTTATGAAGATTTGAAAATAATTCTTCATTCGCATATTTTGATATCAACAACCTTCATGAATCGTTCCATTGCTCCAACCAAATATATTTTTCGGGTATTCCAATCAAACATACAATATATTATTTGAAATACTCCAATCGAACACAATATGAAATCTTAATTATTAGGATATTTATGTCTTATTAATTATAAAGATTTTAATTTAATTATTTTTTAGTACGTTTAACAAATTTAAAGATACGAATAGCCGATTCCATAAAAAAATCGACTATCCCGCGTATTACGCGGGCTTCGTACTAGTATTATATAAAGGAATAGTCGTATAAGTGATGAGTGATGGTCATGTGTGAATCTTTTTTGCTTAAAAGAGAAAATAGATACTTTTAGCGTGGACGATTAAATTGGCAAAACGAATATAAGCGGACGGGGGAATAAAAAAATATATTCAAATTAATAAAAAGTGATAATGTTGCAGTACATTATTTCATTAATAATTAGTACTCCCTCTGTACGCCGGAAAGATATACATTTTAATTGCTATTTTGGGCATCCGTACCAAAGGCATACATTTTTTATTTTAAACACATTGGACCCACACACATCACTAATATATTTAATACTCCCTCCGTCCGCTCTTAAGGTATATATTTACTTTTTGCACGTGAATTAAGGAGTATTATTATTTTATGTGTAGTAGGTAGTTGTATCAGTAGGGTGTGTGGGTCCCATATATTAAATATATTAGTCATGTATATGGATCCCATGTGTGTAAAAAGGGAATGTATACCTTTGGTGCGGACGCCCAAAATAAAAAAGTGCATACCTTTTTGGTGGACGGAGGGAGTATATGAGACCCACACACTCCAATAATACAACTATCTACCACACATTAAATAATAATACTTATTAATGCACGTGCAAAAATCAAATGTATGCCTATTGGGTGGACAGAGGGAGTAGTATAAATAAAAGGGGCAGATTTGTGTGAAATTCACGGTGAGACTATTTTACGCTTTTGTAATGTAAATCTTATTTTCAATCATTACTCTTTAGAGACATAAATTATTACTCTTTTAAATGAAAAAAATTACTCTTCAAATTATTGTAAACCTAATTACTTTTCAAATTATTGTAAACCTGATTTACCGATTACAGTTTAGTACATGAAAAATTATTCTTTAGAGAGAGAAACTATTACACTTCTAAATAAAAAATAGTAATACTCTTCAAAAAGTAGTTTTTTTTTTTTTTAACTTTGTTAGTGTGATATTATCACAATCTTTTATGTTTTGCCTTTTCCTGTTTTTTCGTGTGTTGTTATCCAGGATGTTCCAACATTATCGTCAACAAATTTATTTTTCTGAATGGATAAGGTCAGAAATGGTTATTCATAATTGCTGAAAATTTTCAGATGTTGTTAGAGCCTTCAGGATCGGATTATACAATGAAATTGTATGGGAGTTGGTAGGAGTTGAGATGATAACTAACTCTAACCACCACAACTATCATGAAGATCTATCCACACTAATTGTTTATAAATAAAGGATGTGTGATCAGATTTATGTAGAGATTAGAGATTAAGAGGTAAAAAAGAGCGTGTTCATTAGATTAATTTTCAGACAGTTTCTCTATCCTGTTTGTACTGTGAGAGTAGATAGTCGGAAGACTTGTTTCTTCAGTTGGGTGCTTATGACAATTGGAATGATTGTTATAGTAGGATAGATTTTCTCTTCTTAGTTTATCACTTCTTTGAAGTGCATCGTTGTTCAAGTTTTCTTGTAAGAGTCAATTTGTATTTGTTCATAAACATGTCAGTGATGGTATGTCTTTTACCCTGAAGGCCCTACTGGTGAAATACTCAGTAGAAAGCTTTGAAAGATCTCTGTGTTAATCTCTCCTTTTAAATTTTCACTGTGCACTATTATTGTATTTGTTACAATATTTTGTGTAACAATGTACACTTTATCAGAATTCCACTATGTGCACACACCATGTTCTAACATACTCCATATATTAAAGAGAACTTTTGCAAAAAACATGATTTCACATGTAAATCTAATTCACAATAGACTCACTTTAAAATGTTATCACTTTTCATTTATACTATAAATTGTTCATGAAATAATTCATAACACCATTATCATTTTTCATCAATTAAGTATCACTTTTTATTATATTCTAAAAGTTGTCACTTCTTATTCATCTCATAGAAGAAGTCATTCTGTAAAACAATCTCACACAAGTTTGTACCGTTTTATATCTCCATGATTAGTTATTATTATTTGGTTAATTATAGATGTTATTTTACAAATTATTCTTAAAATAATATTAAACAATTATCATTGTAATCGTATAATTTTTATCATTCATTATATACTTTTCATTATAATATTATCATTTTTTATAATTTAATGAGATGATTTCACACAAATCTTTTTATTAATAATAATAAATAATCGAACAATTTTTTAATGGCAAAAACTTATGTGCCCTGGGGACACACCGTACTCCATGGGAACACAAGAATTTATAGTATTAAATTCTTGTGTTTCCATGGGTGCATGGTGTATCCCGGAGCACAGGAGACCAACTCTTTTTTTTATTTATTTTATGTATGATGAAAATATTCTTAATAATGATCATCTTTAATAAAATGGTGATTACCACTGTGAAACGATTTCATATGTTTTGTATAAGAGTTGTAACAATAAATTTTTGTATTTATAATGAAATAAACACAAGAGAATTACAATAATAATCCAGAGGATTAAACTTGAAAATTTAGGAAATAATTTCTATCAATCCTCTGATTCTTCTCTCGAACCAATTTGGCTTGACTTTGACTTGGACTTTGACTGCGTTGACCGCGTTGACTGTGTGTGTTGAGTCGGATCTTCAGTTGAAGCTTGTCCGAACTCGGGTTTGGATCTTATAACGTTAATCCAGAGGCGTCGGGCCTTTATTTGGATTAAACGTACTTGATCCGAAGAACACTCGATCTGGGGGGCTTAGCACCTTATTCCCGGGTCGTATGTTGTTCTTGGCGCGAAGAACACCTCAGTATATGAAGAACGCTTGATTTGGGGGGCTCCGCACCTTAATCCCGAATCGTTTGCCGTTCTTGACTTGAAGATGCTTGAAGATCTCAAGGGAGCGCTGCTCGTGTTCTTGATCTCTTCAGAGCGTTTATGTCTTCAAGTATTTTTTTTTTTTTAGTCTCTCTAATGAATGGAGGAGGACTCCTTATATAGGTGAAGGAATGAGCATGCCCCATAAATAACTTGCAATCTGATTGGTCTATAACAGATTTGGCCTGGTTCTGCGGGCTTGGGCCGTTCCAAATATATCACAGCCTGATTGGTCATTGCTTAATTTGACCTGATTCTGGAACCTTCCATGCTTTACTTAACTTATGGGTCAAGCTTTACTTAATTTAAACCCTACTTAATTTGTTGGGTATTAAATTAATTATCAATTATTTATTAATCTATTTTAGGAATTAATTTATTAAATCCCCAAAATAAAATATAATAAATTAAAATTGATATTTAATCAATAAAATCCACGTGTCGCCATTTAATTGGACCGTGAATTTTAATTGCTTACAAATGCCCCCTTGCGATTTGTTCACGGACAGTATGTCTTGATGTGAAGGAATCGCAAAAGATTTGTTTCTTATTCACCAAGATTTCATGAACCTTACCCAAAATTATCAAAGTTATTTGTAGTAAAGAATCTCCTACAATTTTGTAGAGCTTGCGCACCTCACAATAATCTCCATAATTATCAATGAGTCCACTAGTAGCTTCTATAATTATCCACGAATAATTTCCATAATTATCCATGAGTCCATAATTATCCATGAATACACTACTATATAATGGTACTTCATGAACTCAATTTTTTCATCAAAGCTATCCAACAAACAGGATATTCACTTCAGTTCTTGGTTCTTCCTTCTCTTATTTGAATTTTTCTCTTTCTTTCCAAAGTATAGCATGAAGTGTTTCTAAAATTTTTTTTCCTTCTTCAGCATTGCTCCAAGAGGCTGTCAATTCACAAGTATAAGGTCTCAATCTATTCTTCTTTAATGCGCTCTTCTTTTATTTGTCCTTCTTGTTTCTTGTTTATTTTCTCTATTTATAAACTGATTATTTGTCTTCACGTAATCACCAAGGTAAGCCCCATCACTTGTGTTCTCATATTTACTTCTATATCCCTTCAATTCTTTTCCTTGTTGTTCTTTTTTTTTTTCTTTTTTTTTTTTACAACACAACGAAGCGAAGAAAAAAAATAGAAGATTTTAACACGCTAAAGCAATCAATCCAACGATGTCGAGGTAGAGAGCGATCGACGGCGGATCACCCATGGTGGTTGCTTGTCGGGCTCATACCGCGAGGTGAAAAGCAGTCAACGGCGGACCACCCATGGTGGTTGCTTGTTGGGCTTACACCTCCGACGTGTTGATGCAACGAGAGCGGACTACCCATGGTAGTTGCTTATCGAGCTCATGCCTCTGGGTGAAAAGCAGTCAACGGCGGACCACCCATGGTGGTTGCTTGTTGGGCTCATACCGCGAGGTGAAAAGCAGTCAACGGCGGACCACCCATGGTGGTTGCTTGTTGGGCTTACACCTCCGACGTGTTGATGCAACGAGAGCGGACTACCCATGGTAGTTGCTTATCGAGCTCATGCCTCTGGGTGAAAAGCAGTCAACGGCGGACCACCCATGGTGGTTGCTTGTTGGGCTCACATCTCCTTTGACATTGGGATAGAGAGTAATCTACGGCGAGCCTTTCACCAAGGGTTGATGTAGAGGTTGATTCTCGCTGGCAGCCTGCGCGGCCTGACGGTTTTGGCCATAACTCCCTCGTCTGATCTCTGATTTGGGTGATCTATGCGCCAAATCGAACCTCTCTTCAAGAGCTTTCTAACGGTGTATCATACGTCCAGATCAGACTTTTGTACAATTTTATAGAATTTGTGCAAGTTGGCAGACAGAAACAACCTTCCGGAAGTAGAGGTTGATTCTCGCTGGCAGCCTGCGCGGCCTGACGGTTTTGGCCATAACTCCCTCGTCTGATCTCTGATTTGGGTGATCTATGCGCCAAATCGAACCTCTCTTCAAGGGCTTTCTAACGGTGTATCATATGTCCAGATCAGACTTTTGTACAATTTTATAGAATTTGTGCAAGTTGGCAGACAGAAACAACCTTCCGGTCTTCTGTTGTAGGAACCTCGCCCCTCTTTCTCGTCTGAGAAAATCTACGGCGAGCCTCGTCCTTGCTATTCTTTCTTTTCTGAGAAATCGATAGCGAGCCTTGTCCTCGCCCCTCTTTCTCTTCTGAGAAATCGACGGTGAGCCTCGTTTTCGCCCCTCTTTCTCTTCCGAGAAATCGACGGTGAGCATTGTCCTCACCCCTCTTTCTCTTCTGAGAAATCGACGGTGAGCCTCGTCCTCGCCCCTCTTTCTCTTCTGAGAAATCGACGGTGAGCCTTGTCCTCGCCCCTCTTTCTCTTCTGAGAAATCGACGGTGAGCCTTGTCCTCGCCCCTCTTTCTCTTCTGAGAAATCGATAGCGAGCCTCGTCCTCGCCCCTCTTTCTCTTCCGAGAAATCGACGGTGAGCCTTGACCTCGCCCCTCTTTCTCTTCTGAGAAATCGACGGTGAGCCTCGTCCTCGCCCCTCAGTTGTCCCTTATGGAATTAAGAACTGCTCCTCGGTTGTCTCTCGATACGATTGTCCCGACATGGTGATTGAACTATGAGCTCGTGTCTTTTGGCAGTGGTTTCGAAAGGGTTCGAGGTCGCTTGTTGTTGGTGCTTATGCTTAAGAGAGGGGCGGTGAGTGATGCTCGGCCATCGGTGTTGACAATCCGACCGGGGAGCGGCGCGATAGGGCCGATCCGCGGCTACTTAGCGCGGTTGAGGACGTACGCCCGATCTGGGTAAGAACCTCGGAACAACAGCGGCGGCTGATACTCTTGGCGATGATAGCCGGTTCGCGTGCCTCGGCACCATAAGATGAGGCGGTGGTGGCTTCGCGTGGTTCTGACTGGGCAGCAGCAGTGCAGAACGCGGCTGCTGTATTTTTTGAAGAGGCCGACAGCGCATCGGCGATCAGCGACAACCGCACACGATGGCGCGATGACATGGGGGACCGGCAGCAGCTTGCTGGCACGTAATCGCTTGGTGTTACTATGGAAAGAGCAAAACATGGTGTCATTGATATGGGTATCGAGCTTCACTGATAGAGTATTCTAAACTTCCCTCTGGGAAAAGTGGCCAAACGGCCGAGGACAGCAAGAGCAGCATCGATAGTGCACTGGTGACGCTGCATTTCCGGTGAGAGACATGATATTGCCGATGATGGCTTGGCAATGTTGAGGACGTCTACCTGATCTGGGTGAAGAGCGTCGGAACGACGAGAGACAACAGCATCTTCAGTGGCACCATCCAACGTAGTGTTCAACTACCGTCTTCTTATTGCCAACCTTTCGCTTCTCAACTCATGCTTCAACTTAGTGCTCGCCTCAAAAACTCAACGTGAATAACCTGAATTATGACTGAACTTAGCAAAGTGCTAAGCTGCCTACGTACCCCTTTTAAGAAGATCAAGTCATAACGTAGTTCAAAGGGACATGATTTGGTTTTGAATGGGGGGGGGTGCCGTACACAGTTTAAACTCATGCGGGCCAGGAGTGACTATTCTTTAACCACTTTAGACAAAGTAGGATATTTAATGCTTTAACCACTTAAAATATCTGAGTGGGGTGAATTAATAGTTTAACCACATATAATTACCTTTGGTGGGTGTCATGCACAGTTTATACTCATACGGACCAGGAGTTCGTCGTACACAGTTTATACTCATGCGGACCAGGAGTTCGTCGTACACAGTTTATACTCATGCGGACCAGGAGTAACATGCAGTTTAGGCTCGTGCGTCAAGGAGCGTTGTACATGTATTTGTTTTACGCGTAGTAGCGTTTCAAGAACTTCCCATTTATAGGGCCAATATTCACGCCATCTTCTGAGATCAACTTGTATGCGCCATTTGTATAGGCTTCCTTCACAACATGAGGGCCATCCCACTTGGGTAGAAACTTATTTCCAACGCGATGGGTGACCACTATAGGTCTTCTCACAGCAAGCACCAAATCACCAACTTGAAAAGAACGTACCCTCACCTTCTTGTTGTATGTTCTAGAAAGGCGAGATTGGTAACACTCAAGTCTTTGTTGTGCTTCCAACCTCTTTTCATCTAACGCTTCTAACTCTTGAAGACGTAACTTTGTATTTTCTTCCTCGGTGAGGCCTTCTTGTATGGCTATCCTCAAAGAAGGAATTTGCTTTTCAAGGGGCACAACAGCCTCAACACCATACACCAAGGAATACGGAGTGGCTTGAGTAGGTGTTCTATAAGTGGTGCGGTATGCCCATAAAGCTTCATTTATTCTTTCATGCCAATCTCTTTTCGACTTGGACACCACCTTCTTTAACAAACTACACAATGTCTTATTGAAAGCTTCGGCAAGACCATTAGCAGCTGCGTTATACATTGAAGATTTCTTTTGTTTGAAATCAAACTTCTCACATAGCTTATCAATCCAACTGTTGCTGAACTGCTTTCCATTATCAGTGATGATGTAGCGCGGAACACCATATCTATAAATGATATTGATCCGAATGAAATCAGCAACATTTTCTTTCTTTACTTCCCTTAGAGGCACAGCTTCGGCCCACTTTGAAAAGTAATCGGTTGCCGCAAGAATGTAGAGATGACCACCAGATGACTTTGTAAGCGGCCCCACCACATCTAAACCCCAAGCATCGAAAGGCCATGAAGCGACTGTCGGATGTAAAGGCTCCGGAGGTTGATGAATCAAATTTCCATGGAACTGACAAGCTTGACATCTTTGTGCGTAATCCATGCAATCCTTCACCATGGTTGGCCAATAGTAGCCCATCCTTTTAATTCTGAAATGTAGCTTTGGTCCGGATTGATGAGCACCGCAAATTCCGGAGTGAGCCTCCTCCATTGCTTGAATAATTTCTTCCTTACCCAAGCATCTCAAGAAAATTCCATCGAATGATCTTCTATAAAGTGTACCCTTGAAGTAGATGAACCGAGGTGCCCGACGCCGAATATCAACCCTTTGTCGTGGATCGTTAGGCAACTTATCATATTTCAAATAATCCACAAGTGGTTGGCGCCAATCTTCTTCTTCAATTTCGAAAACCTCCACCACATGATTTTCAACTTCTTCATAATCATCATCTTCAAAGATTGGTGGTACAACCCAACTTCTACACACCGGTATTTGAATTTGCATTTCTGGCATAGCTATAGTTGATGCTAACTTAGCGAGGGCGTCAGCTTGCTTATTCTCTCTTCTAGACAGATGCTTAATATCAACATCACCGAGATAACCCATAAGCTTTTGAGCATACTTGTAATAGGGGAACAACTCAGGCTTCTTCACTTCATACACTCCAAGGAGTTGATTTATTACCAATAGCGAATCACCATACACTCTAAGGTGTAGTTGTTTTATATCGACGGCCATTTCCAAACCAAGTATGAGTGCTTGATACTCAGCCATATTGTTGGAGCAATTTTCCATTAAGGAAAATGAGAAGGGTAAAACTTCACCACTGGATGTTACAAACACGACTCCCGTACCAACTCCCTCTCTATGAGATGCTCCATCGAAATACATCTTCCAAGGAGAAACTATGTCCACAGTGAAAGCATCTTCATCGGGGAGTTCATCAGATAGTTCCCATTCAGCAGGCATTGGATGATCAGCTAGAAAATCTGCCAACACTTGTCCTTTTACGGCCTTTTGAGGGACATACACGATCTCAAACTGTTGCAGTTGGAGATACCATCTTGCAAGCCGATCAGAGAGTACTGGTTTTGACATGACAAATTTTAGTGGGTTGGCTTTCGAAACTAGCCGAACTGTGTGAGCTTGAAAATAATGTTTTAACTTCTGAATTACGAAGATAAGGGATAAGCAGATCTTCTCAATGGGTGAATACTTCAACTCGTTTGGAGTCATGGTTCTACTTAGATAATATAGAGCTCTTTCTTTACCATCATCATTTTCTTGTGCAAGTAAAGCTCCCACAGAACGCTCTTGAGCAGCTAGATAAAGGACTAATGGACGTCCCGGTATTGGAGCACTCAACACTGGTGCCTTCATCAAGTATTCTTTAATGCTGTTGAAAGCATTATTGCAAGCTTCATCCCATTCGAATATGCTGTCTTTCTTCATGAGATGACTAAATGGTTGGCATCGGCCAGCTAAGTTTGATATGAATCTCCTTAAGTATGCCAACTTTCCTTGCAGACTTTTGAGCTCATGTATGTTCCGAGGCACATGCATTTTCATGATTGCGTCAATCTTTGCTTTCTCAATTTCAATCCCTCGACGGCGAACAATAAACCCAAGAAATTTCCCAGATGAAACTCCAAATGCACACTTGAGCGGATTCATCTTGAGTTGATGCTCTCTTAATCGTTCAAACACTCGCCTTAGATCATGAAAATGATCTTTCTTTTCCTTTGATTTCACCACAATATCATCAACATAGCATTCGACAATCTTATGAAGCATGTCATCAAATATCTTCTGCATGGCTCGCTGATAAGTGGCACCAGCATTCTTTAAGCCAAATGGCATAACATTATAGCAATATATTCCTTTCGGGGTACGAAAGGCTGTCTTCTCTTGATCCTCAGGAGCCAAACCAATTTGATTGTAGCCAGATGACCCATCCATAAATGAAAGGACCTCATGCCCCGTTGTTGCATCAATCATGAGTTCAGTAATTGGTAATGGAAAGTCATCTTTCGGACATGCCATATTCAAATCTCGGAAATCAACACATACTCTGAGTTGCCCATTTTTCTTTCTTACCGGCACGATATTGGAAATCCATGTAGGATATTTGACTTCTCGGATCTTGCCTGTTTCAAGAAGCTTATTAATCTCGTCCTCAATCAAAGGAATCAACTCTGGTCGAAATCGACGCTGCATTTGTTTAACCGGCCGAGTTCCCTTTTTAATGGACAAGTGGTGCACTGCGATTTTCGGATCTAAGCCTGGCATTTCCTTATGCGACCATGCAAAGACATCTCTGAATTCTCGCAAAAGGCTGACATACTTTGTTTCTTCCTCAACATTTAGCAGAGCACTTATGTAAGTAGGACGTGGGTCATTTTCATCACCTAAGTTAATTTCTTTCAATTCATCAACAGTGGCTTTCACTCCTTCTTCAAATTGTAGAGGGGCATCTTCAGCATCTACTTCCTCCATTTGAGAATCTTCCACAGCAGTAATATGATTGGTAGAAGCTACACTTTCTTTATCATCACTATCATCTTTAGTAAAGACGATTCTTCGCACCTTAGCTTTCAATACTCTTCCACTTGAGATAGTCAAGATATTTTGCCGCTTGATACGAGATGAATTTTGACTCCGGAGTTTTCGGATGTTAAGGGACTTGACATGATTTTGCCTCCTACACTTCCCTTTACAGGGTCCAAGCCTTTCGAAGACACTCCCAAGCCTTTCAAAAACAGATATTCTCTTGACTTCCCTACTACTTGCATCAAACATATCCTCCGTGGATAAAGCTTCTCCCTCGGTGATATAATTTGTACTTGCTCTTCTAATTGCAATGCGGACTGGCTTTTGAGGGACATATCCCAAACCTGGCTTAGCCTTCCTGATAGTGTGACCACTATTTTTCAACATTGTCTGAGTAACATTGAGCCCATGTCCTGGTGGGTTGATAGTTTCTTGACACACCTTGCTCGCCATCGCTTTTTCCCTTGGTTCATAACCAGCCTTCATAAGGAGTTTATAAGCTTGTGGACTATACGACTTGGTTATTTCGGCTTCAAACACTTCACCATGTTCGGTCTTTGGTCCTTCAATAGGACGTGTGAATCCTTTGAGTGGTGGAGAAGAAAGTTTACTAGCATCAATTTTTGTTAAAGGCAACGTTAACTCTTCCGAGGTCTCAAGCCCTTTGCCTTTGTTCTCCTTGAGAGTGGCAGATGATGTACTACCTTTCTCATCATTTATTTGTTTATTGCCCCCATTATCCTGCACCGGGGCTTCTTCACGCTTTATTTCCTTTGTACTCTTGAAGAAATATTTAGCATCGGCAAAGTAAGCTTCAGCTTCAGTAAACGGCTTGTCGTCACCGAATACTCTTTTCACGTTGTCACCTTCACTATATTTGAAGCACTGGTGTAATGTAGAAGGAATCACACCATTCTCATGTAGCCATGGGCGCCCCAAAAGCATGTTGTAGGAAGTTTTTGCATCAATAACATGGAAAAGGACTGTGGATTTCATCTCATCAATTAGCAAATCAAGAACTATTGTGCCGAGAGTCCTTTGCCCCTCATGGTTGAACCCTTGGATCATCAATCGGCTATGGTTGAGTTCATCCATTGGTATTTCTATCTTCTTCAACATTCTCAAGGACAAAATGTTCACTGCCGAACCTCCATCAATAAGTATGCGATTCACTCGCATCCCTTTAGTATAACCAGTCACAAATAGAGGTCGATTATGAGATTGCATACCCAACAACATATCTTCATCCGTGAAGGTCACCTTCATGGAGTAAGCTTTACCCTTAGTTTCAAGTTGTTCGCTTTCATTGTCCTCATTCACGACATGACATGAGCCTTCATTATGACTTTCTTTTACAGAAGTGAAGTTTATGCCCACCTCATCTTCTAACACGATTTTCCCTTCCTTAGCTAGTTGCATGATCTTTTCCTTAAGAACGAAACAATCATGAATTGGATGACTCACCAACCTATGATACTTGCAGTATTTTGGGTCATTAGTTCGGCCGGCTTCTTCTGGACGTTTCATCTCAGGAAGGTCAAGGAGCTTATTTTTCATCAGATCATCAAATATGCCAGAAAGGTCTGAGTTCAGAAATGGATACTCTTTTTCTTGCATCTCTTTCAGAGTTAACCTTCTTTGCCCCCACTCTTGGGTAACTTGCTTTCCTTTATCTTTCTTGTCATTTTCATTCTTTCGAACCTTGACCGTCATAATATTTGTGGCCATTGACTCTTTGTTGGAATTTTTAACATAGGACTTGCTCCCCCTTTTGAAATCTTGTTTATCTTTAGACTTGTAGGAGTCCGACATCGGTGAATGTTTGATTCCACTAGCAGCCATACTTAATTCCATGTCATGGGCCCTGGTAGCCAACTCTTCGAAAGTCTTAGGTTGAATTCCTTTGAGTATATAAAGGAGATTCCATTCCATCCCTTGGATACACATCTCAATAGCAGACTCTCCGGATAATCGGTCCTTGCAATTTAAGCTCAAATTTCTCCATCGATTGATATAATCAATCACAGGTTCTTCCTTCAATTGACGAGTATTAGTTAACTCAGTCATGCTAACAGTTCTCCTCGTGCTGTAGAAACGATTAAGGAACTCATGTTCCATTTGTGCCCAACTATCAATGGATTCAGCTTGCAAATCGATATACCAATCAAATGCATTTCCTTTGAGAGAGCGAACGAACTGCCTTATCATATGATCTCCATAAGTACCAGCGTCATGGCAAGTCTCAATAAAGTGTGCTATATGCTGCCTCGGGTTTCCCTTGCCATCAAACTGTTGGAACTTGGGAGGCTGGTAGCCAGCTGGCAACTTCAAGTTGTCCACTCTTTTCGTGTATGGCTTGACATAAGTAACAGTAGGCTTGGAATTCTCCTCAAACCTTTCTTTTATTGTTCCAAGTATAATATCCTTGAGTTGATCTACTTGGAGCATTCCATCAGCTGAAAGTGGCAACGTTCCTTGAGTTTGCTCCTTTTCAATAGCCTGGCGCCTTGTGACCTCTTCCACTTCACTATCGTCCATGACTCCTTTTCCGTTTGCTCGGCTAGTCTCCGCGATGTCTCTTTTCATCAATTGGGAGATCTTTGTGTCTTGAGCCTCTATGTGTTTCGTGAGCCCCTCGATAGCTTTCATCATGTTTGCTAATTGTTCCTCAACAGTTGTGGCGCCTGCCATCATTACTGGAGCTGCAACGGAGTCAGATGAAGAGTTTGAAGATGCAGAATCTTCATCACTATCATCTTTCATAAGTAGTTGTTTTCTCGAAGCCTCCTCAACCGAAGGGTTGGATCCAGATGAGGCTTCCGAACGAGCTTTTTCTGACATGCTCCTTGTAACAACAGCAACATATTCAGTTAATGCCTCTGAGAGCTTAGAAGCAGCAGTCCTACCTACAGTAATCCTGACAGGAGTCATATCGTACTTCGAGCTTGTAGAGAGAAGAGATGAGAGGTAGAGACGGTCCCACCGGGCGTGCCAAAATTTGTAACAATAAATTTTTGTATTTATAATGAAATAAACACAAGAGAATTACAATAATAATCCAGAGGATTAAACTTGAAAATTTAGGAAATAATTTCTATCAATCCTCTGATTCTTCTCTCGAACCAATTTGGCTTGACTTTGACTTGGACTTTGACTGCGTTGACCGCGTTGACTGTGTGTGTTGAGTCGGATCTTCAGTTGAAGCTTGTCCGAACTCGGGTTTGGATCTTATAACGTTAATCCAGAGGCGTCGGGCCTTTATTTGGATTAAACGTACTTGATCCGAAGAACACTCGATCTGGGGGGCTTAGCACCTTATTCCCGGGTCGTATGTTGTTCTTGGCGCGAAGAACACCTCAGTATATGAAGAACGCTTGATTTGGGGGGCTCCGCACCTTAATCCCGAATCGTTTGCCGTTCTTGACTTGAAGATGCTTGAAGATCTCAAGGGAGCGCTGCTCGTGTTCTTGATCTCTTCAGAGCGTTTATGTCTTCAAGTATTTTTTTTTTTTTAGTCTCTCTAATGAATGGAGGAGGACTCCTTATATAGGTGAAGGAATGAGCATGCCCCATAAATAACTTGCAATCTGATTGGTCTATAACAGATTTGGCCTGGTTCTGCGGGCTTGGGCCGTTCCAAATATATCACAGCCTGATTGGTCATTGCTTAATTTGACCTGATTCTGGAACCTTCCATGCTTTACTTAACTTATGGGTCAAGCTTTACTTAATTTAAACCCTACTTAATTTGTTGGGTATTAAATTAATTATCAATTATTTATTAATCTATTTTAGGAATTAATTTATTAAATCCCCAAAATAAAATATAATAAATTAAAATTGATATTTAATCAATAAAATCCACGTGTCGCCATTTAATTGGACCGTGAATTTTAATTGCTTACAAGAGTATTGTTAAATACACACCCTTTTTCATTGAATATACACCCTTTATTAAATAAACACCCCTTATAATTTTTTAATTCTTAATTTTATTATATACACACCTCTTAAAACTACAAAATTACCCTTTCATTTATAAGATTTTATACAAACTACAAACTACGAATATGTTGTGGCAATGAGGGCCATGAGTGAAGCACTTGCCAGGCATCTGTAGATGAGGAAAAGTACTGGCTGGATGAGAGCAGCTGGGACTTATTTGAAAACAGAAAGAGGCCCTTTCAGAATTGGGGTTCTGTTGATGTATTTGATGAAGTATCGTACTAGCAATGCAAAGAGAAGTGTAGAAATCAGTCCTGTTATAATTCCCAAAAAAAGTCAAAACTATATATGCTTAAAAAAACCCTCTGGAAGCGGCTCTTGAAGGTGGGCGGCGGAGCACCGCCGCCGGAGTTGCTCTGTCTAAGCACTGAGCAGATGAGATGCTCAACCAGAAGGTGAACAAGATAACCACATTCAAAGCTTCGCTGATCCTTGTACCAATTAAATTCATATATAAAGAGAGAGTGAAAACCTAGTTTAAAAGAAAGCTGTTTGCTCAACCAACACGAGCTGCTTCCATGGTTGAAACCTTAGAGTTGAGAGAAATGGAAGGGGAGGGGGTGAAGAGCAGAGTTTCATAGGAATAAAGCAGAAAGCAACTGATATTTCTCCAAAGGAAGGCAGCCACATCTACGAATGTTTTAAATGGAGGAATCTCCCAATGGCCCGGGCATCATCTTCTGTATTGCGCCGATGACAGCCGTCGTTTGCCCAACTCTGAAATAAGTTCCGGTGAAAATGGAAATGTATGACTTATAAAGAATTAATTAATTTAAGATTTAATAGATAATAATGGTGTGTATGAAATATATAGGGTGTGTATTTAATAAATTTAAGATATTTTAGACTTTTCAAAAATATATATTTTAATTATATAATAATAGGAGTGTGTATTTAATAAAAAGGAGTGTGTATTTAGTCCAACCCTTTGTATAATTTTTCGATGCACTTCACTATTCGTTCAAAGTAAATAAACTTTAAATACGAATTATATTTCAGAATTTATTAGAAACGTAGCTTCAAGATAGTGAATACAAATTTAGAAAATGGTAAATTATGGGCCGACATTAGGCTCTGTAAAAGCAGACCAAATCGGAGTTCCATCAACGGAGGCCCAATAAAAATGCGATCTAATAATGTGGTCCAAGTCTAGAATCAATATCCAACACATTTGCAGAATAGTTTTATCAGCATTTAATTGGGTATAAATGAAAATTAGCTGAGAGAGAGAGAGAAAACAAAAGGTTTAAATTTTATATTATCCTAAAAGATTTAGCAAATTTTTTTATTTACTATGTTTAAGTGACTAAAATGAAAGAAAATATTTTTGATTTGATTTGTGACTCGATTTAAAAGATACAATCGAGTCATAAATATGTATAATTAAGTAAAAAAATATGTATAATTGAGTTATAAATATGTACAATTGAGTCATTTATTTTAATTAAAGTAAAAAAACGAGTTAAGGTAATTTTGTAAAATTGAACACTTAGAAACATCTTTTATACTCCCTCCGTCTGTCTGAAAGAGAGCATTTTGCTTTTGTGCACGTTGATGAAGGAGTATTATTATTTAATGTATAGTGAGTAGGTGAAGTGTTTGTTTTACAATTTTACCCCTCCAGGCAATTAGTGGTAATATGCTAATTAAGTAGTAAAAGCAGTAAAGATATAAAAAAGTACATTCACTTTATAACATTGACGTCAACTTTATAAAAAAACTTAATGTTCATGATTTTAACAATTCTTATACAAAATACATGCTACATACCCATTAAAAATAAAATTCCCTCCAAAAATTTAACAAATTTCCTCCATATATTCCAAATCAGCCATGAATGGCTGATTTACCCTAAAATCCCCTCCAAAACACCCTAATAATATCTTCCTAATTTACACTATAAGTGCATTCACTCCACAACAACTTGCAAACAAAAAAATAGAAAAAAAGAGAACTAAAAATCTTAGCAACAGGGAATTAAATGTCATTGCACAATTTTTTTTGGTGAACTGTTCAAATGGTAAGGTTGCACATGGTAGATTCAAGGAAGTTGCTGCCAAGGAAGCTGCATGTTCGATTCAAGGAAGCTGCAGCATGCGTGAGTGCCTAGAAAAAAGAGCCTATGTATCGATGAGAGTGAAAATTCATGTATTTTCGGATCCAATTTGATACTTCTTTGAGTGAATAATTGAAATTATTTACACAAATATTAATACTTTAAATTATTATTGACTAAAAGGTACTTGAGAGGTATTTTGTTGTGTTTTGATAGGAAAAAGGGATAAAAATGCAAAATTGGGGTGAAAGGTGAATTTGTGCAAAAACAGAGGAGAACTTCCATAATTTTTCTGTATTTGTGTAGAAGTCAAAACTGGTCGTGTGAGATATGGTTGGAAAGCCACAAAAGAGAAGAACATGTGGGCGCAAGAATCACCTCAATCGGAGTTTGAATGAGAAAATTATGAATTAAATGGTGACGTGGTGCAGTTGTAAAGGGGATTTTCGAAACTTGGCCCATCTCATGCCTTACCTGGGCCCACTAATGGAATGGATCAAATATTGTTTCCAATTAATATGCTCGTGGGGACCCAACAGTTCTTTGCAATTGTTGACTTGAAAGCATGAGCTACGTGGCACGCAAATTAGTTGAGAGAATTCCTTTTTAAAACATGGGCCACATTTAATTTTGAATTGCCAATGTGGCATGCTCAATTGTTGAATTAGCCAGCCCACTATTGGCCCATTTAATTGGCTTCAAACTTACGCCATTTAAGGTTTTTCGAAGGAAGAATTCTCTTTCGCCCGAGGAGGATAGACGCAACACAGTTTCGACACCTTTCACACCTACCCCATTCACTCATCCTCTTTCATCCACCCACTGGAGACGGAAATCCCAACGGAATTCGTAATTGAAGAGACGGAGTTCTCCAAAAGGGTTCTTTATTTTTAATTATTTATTTTTGTTATTTTAACACAATGATTAAAGTTTATTATATCTTTGTGATATTTCCTCGTAAATCCATGGATTAAGTTTCTCTGTGGTAATGTTAGAGCTTTAGACAATTTTGATTATGTGATTTGATTGCCCTAAACTTGGATTTATTATTCTGCAGATTTTTATTTCCTTATTGAAGAGAATATTTTGAGACATCATATTATTGTGTTTTTGGGTTTTGATTCCTTTAATTATTTTTGACGATATCACTGATTGATAGTTAATAGAATTCTTTATTCCTGCACAATAATTGTTGTTTCCCGTGACAGTCTTAGGGGATTGACCTATAATACCTAAGAGTGTTAGACAATCAATTTGGAATATTAATTATTTTGTAAAATATCATTATTAAATAATTAATAAGGAGACAAAAGGATTTAATAATCCCGTACCTAGAGGGAAGTCTAGTGCTCTAACCTTTAATGGAAATTGGCATGAAGTACCTATAGAGGGAGAGATAATTAATTCTTTATTTATCCTAGGATTTTCAACTCATTATAAGTGTTAGATCCTACCCGATCAAGATGATTTAACTAGGCTTAGTGATCCTCTTATAAACGTCCGTAGGTAATTAATTTGGGTCTAGATAAATTAATCACATAGTTAAGCTGTTTGCCCGAGTATTACCAATTCTCTATCCTTGAACTTTTAAATCGTATTCTCTTGCGTGATTTATTTTATTTTATAATTAGTTTAATTATTTAATTTTAGTTTTATTAGTTTAATTAAATATCCTTTCAAAAAACCCCCCGAATTTGTCTTGCAATTCAATTATCAAATAGAGTTACTTATTAAATTTATAACTATCTCGTGGGAATGATATTTCACTTGGTTACGCGCACTACAATTGATCCCTTACACTTGATGGTGAAAGAAAATAGCGATCAAGTTCTTGGCGCCGTTGCTGGGGATAGTTTATAGATTTAAATTAATTATATTGTGATTTATTTTCTTGTAGGACGTTAAACTTTACTTGCTTTATTTTATTTTATTTTATTTTATTTGTGATCCAAACAATTCTGATCTTTTTAGTGAGAACAAGTGTATGATCACTAGGTCGAGTGGACGAGCAATCGAACCATTAAACCTAGAACTTGAAACACTTTTTAGAGAGAACAGAAGGAAAAGAAAGCAGCCAACTACACCTATTCCTAGCTCAGATTCAGAGAGTTTTTATTTGTCTGAAGAAGAGGAAGTTGAAAAGCTTTCACAAAAAAATTGACGGAGTTGATTTAGCTGAGGAGACTGATACTGTAAAGATGGCTGAAGATCGACTCCTATGCGAGACCAGTATAAACTAAAGCACACCACTAATGCTGGGTTGAATGGACCTGCGATCACCACAGAGAGTTTTGAGTTGCCTTTTAGATTGATCCGAATAGTAGAGAGACAACAGTTTAGTAGGAATCTTTTGGAGAATCCTAGTGAGCATCTGCAGTTATTTGATGAATATGCTAGGACATAGAAGCACATGAATGTTCAGGAGGATGCTATCAGGATGCGGCTTTTCCCATTCTCACTTACAGGGAAAGCCAAGGAGTGGTATAACAATCTTCCTCAAGATTGTTGTACTACTTGGGAGCAACTCGCAGATAAATTCCTGAATAAATACTTTCCTCCATCCAAGAGTTTCTTGATAAAGAAGAAGATCACACAATTCAAACAATGATCCTTGGAGAGTTTCTATGAGGCATGGGAGAGGTTCAAAGAGCTGTTGCGGAGCTGTCCCAAACACGGATTTTCAAAGGATACTTACTTAGACTTCTTCTATCAAGGCCTAAGAAGAGATTCGAGAGTGTTGGTGGACGCGACAACAGGTGGATCTATATTTAAGCAGTCCGCTGAGGCAGCGAAAGAGATATTCGAGGAGATGGCATCAAACACTTATGATTGGCCGGTAGAGAAAGCAGATGAAGACACTTCTTTTGACAAAGTGGCGAAGATAGAAATACAAGCCGGGAAAAATGAAGTGTCAACTATCCATGATCGACTTGATGAACTATATAAAAAGTTGGACCGCCTCACCAAAGGAAACAGAGAGAAAGTAATGATGGCTAGAAATGAGGAGCAGTTTGAGGATGCAAACTACGTTATGGGACAGAGCTTTCAAGGGAATACAGAAATAGGCAGAATTTTAGACCGAATGATCAGTTTGGGGAGGAGAAACGAACAAGGGAACAACCGTTAATTTCAGCAAGGTTGGAACCAAGGAAATTCAAACTTCAACAATCAGAGAAGGGATGAGAATCTATATTACTCAAATGCTAATAGTGCAGTTGCACCACCTCCGGGATATGAGCTAGCTCAGAAACCTGCTGAAGGGAAATCATCAATGGAAGATAAGATGGATTTGATGCTCAAGTTAATGGTCACAAATAAAGAAACAGCTGAAGTAAGACATAAGAAGGCTGAAGCAAGATACAAAGAAGCAGAAAGGAAACAGAAAGAAACAGACCTTGCTATTAGTCAATTGAATGTTGCAGTTGGTAAGTTGCAACAACAAGGAAAATTTCCTGCTCAGACTGAGTTGAATCCGAAAGAACATCAGTGCTATACTATTACTTTGAGAAGTGATAGACAGTATGAGGGACCGAGGATGCCGGATGATGAGCAGCTGCCATGTGCCCTGCCCGGTGTGACGCTTGGTACCGAGAACACACGCACGGCACCGGGGACATATACCCATCCACAACTGAGTGACTCTGACTCTGTCCGGAATGATTATGTTCCTCAGCATCGTGATACTATGGACTTTTACAAGGATACTGAGCAGCCTATTGTCATTGAGAAGAAGTGGGAAAGAGCTAAGAGAGAAAGGAATAAAAAGGATGAAATTGAGAGAAATAGCTTGGGGATTCTGAAGACGAAATATCCTATTCCTTTTCCCTCTCGGCAGTTGAAGAAGGGACTTGATGAGAAATTTCAGAAGTTTGTGAACATCTTCAAGCAGATCCAGATCAACATGCCCTTTGCTGAAGCACTTGAGCAGATGCCATACTATATGAAGTTTCTTAAGGAGATCATGTCCAAGAAGCGGAGTTTAGTGGATAAAGAGACAGTGAATTTGACTGAAGAGTGCAGTGCCATCATTCAGAGGAAGTTGCCACCTAAAGTAAAGGATCCAGGTAAGTTCACCATTCCAATTCAGATTGGAAAGAATACTACTTGCAGAGCTTTGTGTGATTTGGGGGTTAGTGTAAATCTTATGCCCTTAAGTATGTTCAAGAGTCTTGGTTTTGGGGAGTTGAAGCCTACTTCGGTTACACAGCATCTAGCCGATAGATTTATTACGCACCCTAGAGGAGTTGTTGAGGATGTACTTATGAAGGTGGATAAGTTCTTCTTCCCTGTTGATTTCCTGGTGCTTGATATGGAAGAGGACAGTAATGTGCCCCTGATTTTGGGTAGACTGTTCCTAGCCACTGCTAGAGCTTTGATTGATGTTGAAGATTGGAAGTTGAAGCTTAGAGTAGGGGACGAAGAAATCATGGTCTCACTTGATGCTTTGAAGCATTATTCTGAAGAGTCAAGCTGCAAGTCCATTGATGAGAGCGTAGAGGAGAAGCTGCCATTGATTCCGACTGAGTATCAATTGGAAGCCTGCATCAATAAAAGTCCTTCTTTCCCTACTCATGTTATTAATTTTGAATCTGATTTTTCATATAATATTTTATCTAATGAACTAACAGATTGTTTGAGTGCTGTTAATGCTTGCAGGAAGGAGAAAAGAGAGGTGTCATGGATTGAAAGAGGAACATGGAAACAAATTCCACCAGTCCCTCCGGATATATGTGGCTCTCATTTTTCTGATCTTGATGTTGATAGGAAGGAAACATATAAAGATAGAGATCCAGATAAGTTGATCCTTGAGAGTAAGAAGGGAGAGACGATTTGGATGGATCGAAAGATGGCAAAACAAAACTTCAAAGTAAAGATGAAAGATGATGGAGAAGTGTTGATGCATGAGTCCAAACATCTTTGAGTCTGCATTCCGTCGAGCTCCTCGACATTATACAAGAGCGCTTGGTGGGAGGCAACCCACCATTTTGTTACTTTTATTTTGTTTTGTATGTTGTGTCTTGTGCTAGGTGAATTATAGTCAAGGTACGTGCTTACACTTAAGGTAATAACATCCTTTTAAACTTAGATTCAACTCACGTTTTCATCTAAGTTTGGGGGGGTGTAATGTTCTTCCCTTGTTCCATCCGCACCCAAGTATGTTTACTCTGCATTGTTTTAGTGTCTATGTGCTTGGAGGTCAATTTTTTTAGAATTTTCAAATTTTATTCGATCTTTCGATTTTTTTTGTGACTATCCAGGTGTCGTGTGTTTTTGTTCATTTTAGTGTGTCCCTTGGTGCTATGTCATCGATTTTCGTCTATTCGATATTTTTATTTCTCCTATGATGATGAATTTTATGTTGAGCTTTTATTATGGAGAAGATATTAAAGGTGATGAAGTAAACTTGCAAGATGTGAAGGAGATTGAAATCAGGTTACTTCGTTCCTTATTCTAAATTTTCTGTGAGTTTTGAATTCTTGTGAGTAAGGAACATGAGCTTTAAATTCTATAACCTGAATTTCATGGGGATCTATGAGCTGTTATTTTTCTGCCTATGATGTTGATTATGATTGATAAGGGGAACATACTTTAATTCTTAAGTACTTGAAGTTCTTAATATGCTTGTTATGATGTATGCGTAGCCTTGAAGAGTGCTCGTTCATTCTATGAAAAAGCCAAGTGAGATTTGAGCTTTTAAATCATGATACATTGATACATGATATTTTTATTCTTGAGCGTATCGTTCTTGTGCGTGTATTCTAGAACTTGTCTTGAGTCTCCTTCAATATTCGAGAATAGTCTAGTAGATTAGGTCATCTTTGATTTTAGCCCATCTTTTTCCATATACTTTACCTGAATTCATAAAATCCCTAGTTAGCCCATTGAGCCTTTTTAAATCAATTCTTTTGATAGACAATAAAGCCTAATTGAAGAGAGTGGTAGATTGAGAGTTGATAAGGGTGATGAAGAAAGAATTTTAAGGAAAAAAGGAAAATTCTGGGAGTAGTGCTTAAATCTAGTACTCTAAAGAAACAAACTCCCTAGGATAGTGCTCGAATCTAGTACCCTATGGAGGATGAGAGAGGTAGTGCCCGAAACTGGTACCTCGATAAAATAAAAAGGGTGAGAAAAGGAAAATGATGGAGTTGAAAAGTATAAGAGTTAAAAGAAGTGAAAATATTGTGCTTGAAAAAAGAAATAAATAGTTTGGAGTTGAGGAGGAGTTGTGCTTGAAAAGAAAGTGATGAGGAAGAATAAAAGATCAAGAGGGAACGCGAGCTTGATTGATCCGAGTTTGAGTCACTTATCCATAAATTTCCTGCCTTGTCCAAAGAGCCTACGTTACAACCAAATAGAAAGACCTTTTTGATTCATGATTTGCTAGCTACAAGTAAAAGGAGAGTTGAGACAACAGACAAGCTTATGGTTACGCATGCACTTGAATTGAATTTGAGAGCATACTTATATATACAATAAACGGGGTACACTTTATACACCATGAGTATGAGAGTTACACTATATATATATATATCCTGTGAGCATAGGTGGATTGAGCACTTGAATTAGCGAAGTAATTATCTTAATTTGCATATTTTGAATGAATTGATGCTTTTGAATTTAAAGTTATGTGAACCGAGTTAAGATTGATTACATCTTTAGGAGGCTTAGTTGATGTTTTGATCCTTTCCTTTGAACATGACTTTTCATCTCATTATTCTCTTGGTTTGTCGTTTCGTTGTTCGAGGACGAACAACACCTTAAGTATGGGAGGTTTGATGAGAGTGAAAATTCATGTATTTTTGGGTCCAATTTGATACTTTTTTGAGTGAATAATTGATATTATTTGCACAAATATTAATACTTTGAATTATTATTGACTAAAGTTTCTTGAGAGGTATTTTATTGTGTTTTAATAGGAAAAAGGGATAAAAATGCAAAATTGGGATGAAAGGTGAATTTGTGCAAAAATAGAGGAGCATTTTCCATAATTTTTCTGTATTTGTATGGAAGTTGAAACTGTTCGTGTGAGATATGGTTAGAAAGCCACGGAAGAGAGGAACGCGTGGGCGCAAGAATCACCTCAATCGGAGTTTGAATGAGAAAGTTATGAATTAAACGGTGACGTGGTGCAGTTGTAAAGGGGATTTTCGAAACTTGGGCCATCTCATGCCTTACCTGGGCCCACTAATGGAATGGATCAAACACTGTTTTCAATTAATATGCTCGTGGGGGCCAACAATTCTTTACAATTGTTGACTTGAAAGTATGAGCTACGTGGCAGGCAAATTAGTTGAGAGAATTCATTTTGAAAACATTGGCCACATTTAATTTTGAATTGTCAATGTGGCATGCTCAATTGTTGAATTAGCCAGCCACTGGCCCATTTAATTGGCTTCAAACTTACGCCATTCAAGGTTTTTCGATGGAAGAATTCTCTTTTGCCTGAGGAGGATAGACGCAACACAGTTTCGACACCTTTCACCCCTACCCCATTCTCATCGTCTTTCATCTACCCACTGGAGACGGAGATCCCGACGGAGATCGTAATTGAAGAGACAGAGTCCTCCAAAAGGGTTCTTTATTTTTAATTATTTATCTTTGTTATTTTAGTATAATTGTTAGGATTTATTATATCTTTGTGATTTTTCCTCGTAAATCCATGGACTAAGTTTCTCTGTGGTAATGTTAGGGCTTTAGACAGTTTTGACTATGTGATTTGATTGCCCTAAACTTGGATTTGTTATTTTGCAGATTGTTTATTTCTTTATTGAAGAGGATATTTTGAGACTTCATATTATTGTGTTTTTAGGTTTTGATTCCTTTAATTATTATTGACTGTATCACTGATTGATAGTTAATAGGATTCTTTATTTCTGCATAATAATTGTTGTTTCCCGTGACAGTGTTAGGGGATTGGCCTATAATACCTAAGAGTGTTAGACAATCAATTCGGAATATTAATTATTTGGTAAAATATCATTATTAAGTAATTAATAAGGAGACAAAAGGGTTTAATAATCGCGTACCTAAAAAGGAAGTCTAGTGCTCTAACCTTTAATGGAATTTAGCATGAAGTATTTATAGAGGGTGATAATTAATTCCTTATTGATCATAGGATTTTCAGCTCATTATAAGTGTTAGATTCTACCCAATCAAGGTGATTTAACTAGGTTTAGTGATCCTCTTATAAACGTCTGTAGGTAATTAATTTGGGTCTAGATAAATTAATCACATAGTTAAGCTGTTTGCCCGAGCATTACCAATTATCTATCCTTGAACTTTTAAATCGTATTCTCTTGTGTGATTTATTTTATTTTATAATTAGTTTAATTATTTAATTTTAGTTTTATTAGTTTAATTAATCATCCTTTCAAAAAAGCCTCGAATTTGTCTTGCAATTCAATTATCAAGTATAGTTACTCATTAAATTTATAACTATCTCGTGGGAACGATATTTCACTTGGTCACGTGTACTACAATTGATCCCTTACACTTGAGGGTGAAAGAAAATATCGATCAAGTACCACATAAAGCAACATACAATACACTCTCAGATAATAAAATCATCATAGAGTGCGTGTGTGACACCTAAATGATCATGTGATGACAAATGAATGATGCATTTGTCTTCTAATTAATATGGCCATTTGGTAACACTTGTAAACTGATCAATGCATATAAATTGATCATAAGCATACATGCTTATCATTGCATATAAATTTATCACAGATCATAAGCTCACAGTCTTCAATTCACCAAATAAACAACAAATAACCAATATTTGCAGCATTCATCCTCAGAACAATATCATCATTGGGTATGTATCTCCTAAATGCACAACCGGTGACATGAAAAATAAATTTCAGCCTCCACAAATCATGCATGGTGGTACTTTACATTTCTACACCTTCCCCTCTAATTATAATCATCATTTTATACCTCGATATGTATAATGAAGAGTTAATGAGCAGCTATTATACCTCATCAGCATATTCGGGACACTTTGCTAATGCAGGGCAAAGTATCTTTAGAAAACTGATCTCAAACGGATCAGGATGGTATTCATAGGTTGAGGCCGCAACTGTTTTAGGGGTCGAGGAATATGAGTCCGGAACCACCAGCCCTTCGCACATATCATAGGAGTCTGGAACTACCAGCCCTTCGTACATATCATAGGAGTCTGACATCACCAGCCCTTCGTACACGTCAACCGATTCGGGAATCATAGATTCAAAGGGATCTGCTTCTGGATCCGGCAAATTGTTAACAGTATCGAATAACTACAAAAAATAATGGGAGTAGGATTTAAGATGGAGAAATAGTTAAATGAAGTTGCGAATCCATAGAGAAAATGATTTCCTACATTCCTTACTTGGATTTTTATTTCAAGTAACAAAACATCAATAAATAGTAAAATGAAGTTGCGAATCCATACCGAAAATAATTTTCTACATTCCTTACTTGGATTTTTATTTCAAGTAACAAAACATCAATAAATAGTGAAATGAAGATGCGAATCCATACAGAAAATGATTTCCTACATTCTTTACTTAAATTTTTATTTCAAGTAACAAAACATCAATAATCTTTCCATTCTTAGCTCTCATTTTCTTAAATGAATAATTACTCCAGCAAAAGTAGAATTATTTATGAAATTAATCACTTCTAGACTGATAAGGATACGAGAAGAAAAGTAAAAAAAGAGCAAGAAGAAATCTTATTAGATAGTTCATGTTCATCTCTCTGAATTTGCGAACCTGAAGAATCGCGACAGCGTAAAAGGACGGTGGTTTCAGACTAAGAGCCGCACACCTCCGAAGAGCCATCGGTGATCTCGTCATAAGAATTGTGACGTCAGTGGAATTTAGGGTTTCGAACGAAGGAAGATAGATAGCCGAAGAGCCAGCGACAATCTGATTAGAATAATCATGGCGGCGTAAGGGGAACGGAGGTTTCAGATGAAGATCGGGATAACTCTGAAGAGCCACCAGCGATTTGTTTTAAAAATTGCGGCAGCATCAGGGAGGATTTAGAGTTTTAGATGAAGAGTGGTAGACATTCGAAGAGCCACCAGCGATCTGATGTGAAGAATCACGGCAACATCGGGGGAATTTAGGGTTTCAGACGAAGAGGGTACGAAGAATTCAGGATTTCAGATGAGAGAGAGAGAGGGGTGTAGATCTTTTTAGAGACTGATAATCATGATGGGTAGGTTAGATTTGAATGTAATGGGATGAGATGGTTTTTAGAGACTGATAATCATGATGGGTAGATTAGATTTGAATGTAATGGGATGAGATGGGTAGGTTAGATGTGAATGTAATGGGATAACGGACGACGAAAATGGCAAAAAGATCTTCTTTCGGGCGGACGGAGGGAGTACTATTATGAAAAAAATAAAAATTAGCTAAAACTTGGGATATTGTGCCCCAAAATCCCCCAATTTTGGAAAGATATACTCCCTCCATCCCAGGAAAGTCTGCACCCCCTTCATGGCACGAAGATTAAGAAAGTGATAACTTTTAGGGGTATTATGGTATTTTTAGGTAATAAATAAATGATAAAATATGTTAGGTGTGTTAGATATGTGTTGTTTTTTTTTGTAAATAAAGTGTATAGGAAAGGGTAATTGTGTTTGACTTTTTGCTTTTTTAGGAATATGCAAACTTTTGTGGGACAACCCAAAATAGAAAGTGTTCCATCTGAAATGGGACGGAGGGAGTATTCTTTACCATTAAATGGTAGTACACCTTTTAACTATCTTAATTTAATTATTTATTTATTTGAAGGATATAAATAGTACACCTTTTAAGTATCTTAATTTAATTATTTATTTTTGATCCATATTGTAGGTTTTAGGCTATATATTTCAAAATCCTTATTTCTGTTTCACCCTAAAATAGACTTAATCTCTATGTAATAACAAAGAAACACAACGTTTATCTCACCCCATCTCCTCTCTTCTTAGTCTATGCCCTAATATCATACAATTCCCAAATGTGCTATCTCTATCTTGCCACCATCCACATAATTATTAATTAGCATTACAAGTTTTTTTAATTTTTTTTATTATGATATACTGGATCGAGGATTAATATATACTCCATCCGTCTCATTTCAGATGACACACTCTTCATTTTGGATTATCCCACAAAAGTTTGCACATTTTCAAAAAAAGCAAAAAGTAAAAAACAGCCATTATTTCCCATTCACTTTATTTACAAAAAAACCATCTCTACCTAACATACTTTATCATTTATTTATTACTAAAAAATACCATTATACCCCTAAAAGTTATCACTTTCTTAATCTCCATGTCGGAATTGGGGGTGCAATCTTTTGTGGGACGAAGGGAGTATTAATTTTGAAGTTTAGGAAGAATTTAAAAAAAAAAAAAAAAAAAAAAAAAATATATATATATATATATATATATATATATATATATATGGGAGAAATTTTAAAATACCTAAATTTCAAAGTTTTAAATTAATACCACCACTTTTTCTCTCTCCTATGAATAGTAATTTTTCTGGACTTTAATATTCTTGTGTCAGTAACCTTGTCGGCTACCAATATGGTGGCCTATACGGTTGCCAGCATGACATCCTTGTTGGTTTAGACTCATTTTAACTCAATTTTGATATTTTCTTTTTCTCAATATAGACATAGTCCATTACGACCATATCAGGCCCATCATGCTTCCGTACATTAATTAAACAAAAGTAATCTCGTAATTAACCTACTTAAAATATTAACAGTACCTTTTTTCACCATTAATCCACCGGGTATCCGGGAGGTTTTACAGCTGCTCCTCACAACAAACCACGCGCCCCACAGTGTGATGGTTTAATCCCGGTCCTTTAGCAGTCCTCAGCACAACCCTGATTCATTTCCTACACCGGGTGTACAAGATGCTGCTACGGTTTCTCGTCGAAAAATATGGAGATTAAGGTTGCAGAATATAATGGAAGGTTACATACTTCGGGTAGTAGCCAAAGATTATTTATTTATGAAATGGAAATATTATTACATACTCATACTACTTAAACAAGAGGAGAAGACTCCTCTAGCTACCTATGGTAGCTGAAATGGAAACGCTCATACAAGAAAAGAGAGGAAACTACAATGTTTATTGAATGAGAGAAAATAGAGGGGAATGATTGATGTCTTCTGCTTTCTCCAAGCTCTTATTTATAGAGGCTCTCGGACTTGAAATTCAGATTTCAAAGCCTCTTAACTTTCCATAACGTCACTGCTTGTGTCATTTTGCTTATGTCAGCGCTTACGTTATTTTTATTGGATTCCAACTTTAGTAGCTGGTTGGTCTCTTTTTCTACATTGGATGTCCTTCTCTGGTCCATCTTACTTGTCTTTTGCAGGGGTCACATGGCTCTTAGCCCTTTCGAAAAGCCATCCGACTCTTGCTTTTTTTAAGAGTCATTTTTCTCCTGGGGTATCTGAGGGATCCTCCATCTCTTGGTTGTTTTGAAGAGGTTTTACCCTCTTCTTTCCTTGTGTATCCTTTGCTGGAAGGGGTCCAGCATTCTTATTCTTTTCTATGCTTAGCTGTACTCATTTTCTAAACTCTGGTTCACTTTGGATGGGGCAACGGGTGCATATCCTCTCCTTCCACCTTCCTCGGTGAATGATACTGCAAAATTTCTGATAAGTTTCTCTACTCATCGGCAACTTGTTTTTTCCAGAGCAACACTTTCTTCCATTCGAAAGAGTCTTCTGCATACTTTGTCTTCTTTCTAGTTAATGTGTTTAATAGAAAATATCCGTTCTCTATGTGGTCTTCAAATTTGAACGGAAACTTAACTTGGGCCATTGCCTGAGCAGACATACAAACCACTCGCTTTTTGCGTAGAGATTTGATCCTCTGAGTAGGTTGAAACCAGGACTGGTTCCTTCCCGGAAGGCTCCTTGATGCTATTTGCAGCCTTAATATCTGGCCTTCATAGCTTGATATAATGAAATGCTTCATGACGGCCTTTTCCAACTGGTTCTGGAGTTGTACTAATGAAGTATAACTACAATGGTTCTCCTCTGGTCAAAGTATTGTTGTCTGACCATACCTTGGACACTGCATCCCCTATCCACTTTGGTAGTTTTGAAATTTCTGGGAAGCTAGGCACCATGGTGTATATTGAGGCTAATGCCCCAAAGCTGAACCATTGCTTGACATCTTCTGGATTCGACCCAGGCCTCATCCAGATTTGGGGATATTCCCCAGACAAATCTATCAGACATTTTTCCAGATGGATTCCCTGTCGTGTGTTCAATTTCTCCCAATTGCCCTGGTATTCCTGCCAATAAGGAAAATCAGCTAAGTTAATACCAACCTTAGCAGTGCCCGTCATAGGCCTAAGGTTGATCTCTCTCTCTTTAACCCCAGAGGTGCTGGGTTGACTCGTCGACTCTAGAAGCGACTCAAGAGTCTCAATTTTTTCTTGGACCAGTTCTTCCTTTGGAAGTTCCGATCCAGAACTTGTGCTAGAGGTACTTGAATCCCCTGCTCCGGGTTTAGGGCCACATTCTTGAATGCACTTCTTTTGCCGATTGTTCATGACTGCCCGGAGTAAAGCACTTTTATTGTCTCGAATAGATCAGCATGGCTGCGGATACAATCTCGTATTAGATTAGACAGTGGTCTCATCTTCTCGTTGTAGTTTTCCAACATCATTAACATTCATTGCCAGAGTCTCGTAATCCTTTTGGAGCACCGTAAGGAGGTCCATCAGGTGCTTGGATCTAATTAGGATGGAGTCTAATTCATCTCCTTCCATCTCTTGTCAGGAAATCTGCCAAAATATTTTCAACAGATTTAATAATGACAATATTAAAATAATATTATTGGCATTCAGCTTGCCATCTTAAAAGTCTAGCCTTTTCTGGTTTTTATTCAATTTTATTTTTTAGAAAGGCTTTGACACTCATGTTATCGATTTTAAGGATGAATTTCTTCGCAAGAAGAAATAGAGGCCATTTTTTGAATGCCTTTTGAACAGCAAAGAACTCCTTCTCATTGATGTGCCATCTCTTTACCTCATTCTCCGCAAAGAGTCCACTGCAATATCAGCATGACACATCTCCTTCTGAAGTGGACTTGGTAAGTATCGCTGCCCATCAATGGTCACTGACATCTGTATAGAGCACCAGGTCATCCTCGTCATTCGGAATGGCTAACTTTGGGAGCTTTTTACAAACCTCCTTCAATTGTTTAACCATCTCTCGATGTGATTCCTCCCATTTGAATTCGACATCTTTCTTCAATAGAGGACTGAACACCTTTCTATATTGTGCTAGATTGTTGATGAACATTCCATCAAAGTTGACAACTCCTAGGAAACTTTAGAGTTGCTTCTTGTCTTTGAGATCTTTAGGAAATCCTTGAACCTTTCTACAATGTGTGGTTGTAGAATAATTCCAGACTCATCAATCTCTACTCCAAGAAACTCGATCTGTCTCGTTGCAATTACTGCCTTCTTTTCAGAAAGCACTAATCTTTCCTTGTGACATACTTCTGAAAATATCTCCAGATGCGCTAAATGCTCCTTCATGTTCTTTGAGGCTATGAGGATGTCATCCTGATAGGCTTTTTCTGCGCACTATAATTTAATCCCCAAGTATGAAGGATATCAATTGTAGCGGTAAGTGACCAAGTTAAATTATCGAACCCAAGGGACAGCTAACTATTTATTTTCTAATTATACTAGCTTAATCAGAATAAGGTAACCAATTTTCAATGTTTTGTTGCGAATTAACTAAAATACTAAAAATAATAAATTGCAGAATAATTAAAAGTAATAAAATAAAATAAAAGCAAGTTTCTAATCAAGAGATAACGAACAGTTCTAAGGTATCAGGTAGAGACAAATTAATTTGGGTTATTAAACTTACGATTGTTCATTCATGCAGTTTCACTGAAAATACACCACATATCCCTGTTATCCCACCGAATATGATTCGATTCTAAGCTAACAATATACTCTGGTTTAAATCCTAAGGTGCGCAAATATTACCAAGCCTTATTCCTAGATACTAATCCAGCGAACAACAATACCTCCGGATGGTAAGTTCGACTAACAAGATATTTTCTGGAATTACTACAAGGTTCTATTCACTTCCTACTTGATTGTCTAATTGCATTGTTCCACTAAACTAATCAAGTATTTGATTAACCGGTTCATGAAATTAAAGTGCTTATAGCGGAGCTACTCTAATCCCTAACAGATAGACAATACCAATCATGAACGCACACAAGCTAACACAATAATCCAAGCATTATAGCGGATGTCATGAATATATTATGAAGACGTTACGAAGCAGAAAAGCATGTCTTAATAAAATAAGTAAAATCAAAAGCTCAACTGCATAAAATCTCAATCTTTGGTCTAAATCCCCAAATCAATTAAATCAATCCATCAAACCCTAGAACTGTATATAAAATTAGCCCATGAGGTCACAAGCAATCCTCATGGCTAAGCAATTCATAACAATAATCAAAGTAATAGAAAGAAATAGATAGGAATTGTGAAACCCTAGTGTAGGAGCAATCTCACGTTCCTTCTCCGTCTCTTCAATTGCTTGATTTTCCCTTAATTAGCACTTGAAACCCTTGTGGAATTGGATAGAGGATGAAATCAGGTTGTAAATCTGATATGGAGGTGTTGGAGGTGTGAATTGATGATGGATTATGGATGGGTTCTCTCCAATTTGCGTCTTGATCTCCCTAATTGTTTCTTGGACTGATGCAGGGCTTTTTCGCGATCAAAACTGCTTCAGAATCGCGACTTGAGGGTATATATACGCTGCTGCATCGAACAGGTCTCGTCTGGGCCCGATTTTGGGCCGAGCTCATGGCCGAGCGGCCCCCAAACCTGCCGAGCAGCATATGGATGAAACGGGAACGTCGTTTAGGTTCTGAGGGCATCCCACTCGGCTGGAAATTCGCACAAAGTTGGTCCCGCTCGAGCCGAGCGGCCTCCCGAGCTGCGGAGACTGCACTGCGCGACTTCACCGTTTTGAGCATAACTTCTTCATACGGACTCCAATTTGAATGATTTTTGCGCTCACGCGTTCCTCTTTTCCTTGGCATTCTATCCATATAAAGAACTCTCAGAAAATCCAACATTTGAATATGTAAAAAGTCATGCAAAGTGGCTGCTCGGTACAGCATGCGCGATGATAGCACTTTGATCATAACTTTCTCGTTTGAAATCCAATTGAGGTGTTCTTTACGTCAAAACGACCCTCTCTTCTGTTGCTTTCCAACCATATATCATATGATCAATTTGGACTTCTATAAGAATACAGAAATTTGTGCAACATGGACTGTATTTTCAGCATTCCTTCTCACTTTCACTCCTCATTCCAACTTTGAACCTTTGATCATGTTTTACCCTTCAAAACTCAACAAAACACCTTAGTAGCATCTTAATTATGCAAGATATGAAAACCATGTCATTCTATATAAAATCATGGCCACATTCTATCGAAAACGGTGTAATGTGAGGCCTAAAATACGTGAAATTCCACTCTCAACAAACCCCCAAACTTACCTGTTGCTCGTCCCGAGGCAACGACATATAAAACCAATAGAGTAATTGAGAGGAAATTTCACAACTTCGCATCCAAGAAAATATAACAATTCAAAATCATACTTCAAATACTAAGACAACCATCCATCTAAGAACATACAATTCAAATCAACGACTTCACTTTTTCGGAATGCTCATCCACCATTCTCACGGGTAGTATTTACGCTCATCGCTCAAGTGTGAGATATACATTTCAGGGTAAGGTGTTTACACTCAAAGTCAATTCAAACACACGCGTAACCATAAGCTTGACAATCATCTCAACTCTCGACTAAAGGAATAATTTCAACAATAGGATCACAAAGGTCTTGCATTAGGTTGTAATGTTGGCTCTTTGGTAAAGGTAGGGAGTATATGGATAAGGTGACTCAATCACTAGTAGAGAATCAAAGAAGACTTACAGCTTTTCAACAAACAGCTTTACTTTCTTCTTTCTTCTTCAACGCTCTTCAATGCTTCTTGCAATTTGATTCCTCCTTCACTTTTGAACACCACATCCTTACTTGAAATTTCTTTTTCTTCTTCCCTCTTTTTTTTTTTTTTTCAAATAAGGGTACCAGTTTCAGGCACTACCCTTTTCATGGGGTACCAGTTTCGGGCACTACCCCTTTATGCAACAATTTAACCACTCTCTTCAACAAATTTCATCACTTCAAACTTATTCTCCTTTTATGTTTCTTCACAAGACACCAAATTGACTCCTTCAACTCTCTACTAGGTAGGAATTTTTTAAAGGCTAGCAAAAGGGATCAATTGGCTAATCACGTAGGCTTCCAACAAATAAGGCTTTTAGGCTCAAAAGGGTTGACTACGGATATTTCATTAAGTAGAAAAATAATATGGCTAGTGACTAATAAAAACAAAGATGGCCTAAGATCATTTCCTATTGTCTAGTCAAACACGTAGCTTCAAGCAAGATACAAAGCCAAGTTCTAGAATACGTGTGTATGAACGACACTCACAAGAATAAACTGAATCATGAAACTTGTCATGATTTCAAAAGGCTCAAATCTCACATGGCTATACGAATGAACGAGCAAACCTAATAAAGCTACATCGCTAATCTTCCTTGCACATAATCAAATTTCAAGCATCTCAATATCAAAGCACAATCTCAAATTACTTCTCAACAATCACACATATAATCAAGTGCTAAGAAAAATCAGAAAATCATCATAGAGAACCAAAAATCAACTATACCAACACTAGGATTAAAACAAAACAAATAAACACAAACAAAAACAACACGAAACCTGGAAAATCGCAAAAAATCGAACCCTCAACATCATCAAATAAATTGAAAATATTAAAAATCCGCAAAAAATCGACCCTCCAAGCAACAACACAATGCAAAATTTTTACTTCGGTACTACAAGACAAGGTATGTACGTAACCTCCCCCCAAACTTAGATCAAACAAAGTGAGAAACTAAGTTTGCAAAGAAGTATATACCGTAGTCGAGCAATACCTAATAAAATTATTACACCAACACAGACATAGAAAAGCAATTAAACCGGGAGGGACAGCCCCCAACAGGCGCTCATGTTTAACGTCGGAGAGTCACGACGTAATACCTCAAGCTCATCGGAATGGCCATGGATATCTTTCATCCTTTCCATCGTATTCTAATCGCTGTGCTTCTTCATCAATCCAATACTTATGGCAAGGGATGGCCTCGTTGGCAATCTTAAAATTTATCTTGACCTTGCCAACCACGTTAAGATCAAATTTCATTAACCTCTTCATTCTACTCCACCACTTATTCCTTCTTCCGACGAAAATTTCCAACTTCTCTTCTAGTTCCTTTCTATCCCTAAGAATATGAGAGGAATCATAAGGTGAAACAAAGTCAACAGAAACAATATCATTAAATTCAATGCAACTTAAAGAGTTTAAAGGTTTAGAAATGCTCATTTCATTCTTCAAGTCCTCTTCGGTTGCTTCATGACTTTGCTCTTCTTTCATTTCTTCCGCAACAATTGACTCCAATTGATAGCTCAATTCAAGTGGAACCACTTGACTTAATCGAGTGGACTCCTCTTCGAGGTCTACTTGCTCAAGCGACAGCATAGGACCTTCAAATTGCATTCCAGGGTACAATGGAACAACAATATCTTCCTCAAACTCCTCTTCATCCATTCTTTCCTCTTGTTGACCTTGAGAATTTAAACTTGAAGTGATGTTCGCAGGAAGATTGTTTATGTCTCTCGTTCTTTGATCAAACTCCTGCGATGCAACTTCCCTCTCCTGCGATTGAACTTTCATCTTTCTTTCTAGAGCTTCCAATATTCCCATGTTTTCTTCATGCTTCTTGATGGAAGTATCAAACGCGTCTTGTAATTCTTGGGAAACTCCGATCGATCCAGAATAAGTGTTCTCTTGATAAGGTTGATATGAATTTGCATTGTAAGCACAAGACCATTCATCTACATATCTGACTTGATTGTAATACTGAGAAGGACTTTGATTCACTAGAGAATCATAACCATAATTCCTCTCATCCATGTAATATGGAGTAGGAACCATATTATTCTGATTTTCATAGCGTTTCAATATTTCGTCTATGCATGGAGAAGGATCCATAACATTTTGATTTCCATATCTTTTCAATATTTCGTCCATCTCAGTACCTCAAAGATAATTTATAGTCAGAATATATTCAAATAAGAAAAATAAAAAAAATAATAAAAAGTCCTAATCAAACTAGCAATAAAAGAAAAATAAATAATTAAGCCGTCCCCGGCAACGGCGCCATAAACTTGATAGGCTTTTTCTATGCACTATAATTTAATCCTCAAGTATAAGGATGTCAATTGTAGCAACAAGTACCCAAGTTAAATTATCGATCCCGCTAAGACAGCTAATTATTTATTTATTCTATAAATTACTAATTAATCAGAATTGAGTAACTAATTTTCAATGTTTTGTTGCGAATTAACTAAAATACTAAAAATAATAAATTGCAGAATAATTAAAAGCAATAAAATAAAATAAAAGCAAGTTTCTAATCAAGAGATAACGAACAGTTCTAAGGTATCAGGTAGAGACAAATTAATTTGGGTTATTAAACTTACGATTGTTCATTCATGCAGTTTCACTGAAAATACACCACATATCCATGTTATCCCACCGAATATGATTCGATTCTAAGCTAACAATATACTCTGGTTTAAATCCTAAGGTGCGCAAATATTACCAAGCCTTATTCCTAGATACTAATCCAGCGAACAACAATACCTCCGGATGGTAAGTTCGACTAACAAGATATTTTCTGGAATTACTACAAGGTTCTATTCACTTCCTACTTGATTGTCTAATTGCATTGTTCCACTAAACTAATCAAGTATTTGATTAACCAGTTCATGAAATTAAAGTGCTTATAGCGGAGCTACTCTAATCCCTAACAGATAGACAATACCAATCATGAACGCACACAAGCTAACACAATAATCCAAGCATTATAGCGGATGTCATGAATATATTATGAAGACGTTACGAAGCAGAAAAGCATGTCTTAATAAAATAAGTAAAATCAAAAGCTCAACTGCATAAAATCTCAATCTTTGGTCTAAATCCCCAAATCAATTAAATCAATCCATCAAACCCTAGAACTGTATATAAAATTAGCCCATGAGGTCACAAGCAATCCTCATGGCTAAGCAATTCATAACAATAATCAAAGTAATAGAAAGAAATAGATAGGAATTGTGAAACCCTAGTGTAGGAGCAATCTCACGTTCCTTCTCCGTCTCTTCAATTGCTTGATTTTCCCTTAATTAGCACTTGAAACCCTTGTGGAATTGGATAGAGGATGAAATCAGGTTGTAAATCTGATATGGAGGTGTTGGAGGTGTGAATTGATGATGGATTATGGATGGGTTCTCTCCAATTTGTGTCTTGATCTCCCTAATTGTTTCTTGGACTGATGCAGGGCTTTTTCGCGATCAAAACTGCTTCAGAATCGCGACTTGAGGGTATATATACGCTGCTGCATCGAACAGGTCTCGTCTGGGCCCGATTTTGGGCTGAGCTCATGGCCGAGCGGCCCCCAAACCTGCCGAGCAGCATATGGGTGAAACGGGAACGTCGTTTAGGTTCTGAGGGCACCCCACTCGGCTGGAAATTCGCACAAAGTTGGTCCCGCTCGAGCCGAGCGGCCTCCCGAGCTGCGGAGACTGCACTGCGCGACTTCACCGTTTTGAGCATAACTTCTTCATACGGACTCCAATTTGAATGATTTTTGCGCTCACGCGTTCCTCTTTTCCTTGGCATTCTATCCATATAAAGAACTCTCAGAAAATCCAACATTTGAATATGTAAAAAGTCATGCAAAGTGGCTGCTCGGTACAGCATGCGCGATGATAGCACTTTGATCATAACTTTCTCGTTTGAAATCCAATTGAGGTGTTCTTTACGTCAAAACGACCCTCTCTTCTGTTGCTTTCCAACCGTATATCATATGATCAATTTGGACTTCTATAAGAATACAGAAATTTGTGCAACATGGACTGTATTTTCAGCATTCCTTCTCACTTTCACTCCTCATTCCAACTTTGAACTTTTGATCATGTTTTACCCTTCAAAACTCAACAAAACACCTTAGTAGCATCTTAATTATGCAAGATATGAAAACCATGTCATTCTATATAAAATCATGGCCACATTCTATCGAAAACGGTGTAATGTGAGGCTTAAAATACGTGAAATTCCACTCTCAACACATCCACATAAACAAACATGAATGAGAAATAATCTTTGAAAAGATTATCCATCTTTCTTTGGTATATCGGGGAGCGTTCGCCAAGCCCATAGGCATGACATTCCAGATATAATGGTCTTGTGATGTGGGAAAGCTGTGAACTTCTTGTTTCCTCTTTCATCATAATCTGGTAGAACCCAGATTTGCAATCGAACTTTAAGAATACCTTGGCATTCTTGATACAATTGACCAAGTGTTCCCTACTTGGTATGCGATATCCATCGAACTCCAAGATGTTGTTGATCCATTTGTAGTTGATCACAAGTCTCGGCTTCCCCCGCATGACTTCTCCATGATTTCGAACCAGAAATCCTGGACTGCTGTATGGAGATACTCCTGGTGATATCAACTTAAGGTCCAGATGTTCCTTAAGTATTAGCTGCATATCCTTTCGATCCTCTTAGTTCATCAGGATAGGCTTGTATTTTACGAACTCATGCTCTTTTCCTTCTTTTACTTTGAGTGAAGCTTTGAGCTCATTTTTATACCACCGGGCTAGAGGATCCTCATTGAAGTTCCTCTGTATCTTCTTCTTGATGTCCTCTAAAGATGTTTGTTCTTCGATTGTGACGTCTCT
This sequence comes from Pogostemon cablin, assembly GCA_023678885.1. Lineage (NCBI taxonomy): Eukaryota > Viridiplantae > Streptophyta > Magnoliopsida > Lamiales > Lamiaceae > Pogostemon > Pogostemon cablin. The sequence continues at coordinate 40,391,459 of CM042959.1, read as the reverse complement.
CTATAGGTTTTTTCCTAAGCTTGCTTTGAGAAGATGGATTGTTTTTTTCCTTTAGTTTCTCAATCTTCCATCCTCCTCTAGTCTAGATTCTCATTTAAAGGACTGCTTCACCATATTTCCTTCGATCATTCATCTTTGGATGGTAAAGTTTTCCTTCATTATCACCACGCTTGCTGCGAAATCTGATTGACATTTTTCTTTGAAATGCATTACGCAGTCTTGGTGCGATAATCTTATGTTCACAAAGTTTGTAAAAATAAGCCTTCTTGTTGCGTTTTCTTGGGTAAAACACTTGAATGTCTGTAAGAAATTATTTCCTAATAGAATATCTGTTCCGGTATCATGAAAATACATTGGTGGAGTTTTTACCTTGTACCATAGGGTACGATGCGCTCCCCCGATCATGATCTCTACTTGCTTGATTCCTCTTTTAAGGATTAATATCCTTTGTGAGAAATCTTTACCTAGTACTATTGGCAACTCTTCGCCTGAGCCTTTAGGAAAGACTCATTCCTTTGCTGTGTAGATACCAGCTCCTGAATCGAGTGTGCCGTAAAATACTTTGCACGGTGCTCCTTATATATCATCCCGACGGTGATATATATCGAAAATGGACTTGTGGTCATGGGTAGATCAGAGCTTATAACCCTGAGCTTCTACTAAGGGACCTTGTATCTCTTCTCTTTGACCGTGAATTCCATTCTATCTTGTAGTCGTTCCTAAGTTTTGTGATCCTCGAGAAACTCCAAACCCAGCACTAGTTGTTCCGGGAATCTTCTTGCAACTCCCTCGATAATTAGCTCAAGATCACCAAGTTTGAGCTTTCCTTGGTATCTTCCATTTGTTGGCTGTTGAAGATAATATAAGACATCACAAGGAATAGAGTTTTCCTTTTTGGTGATATCGAATATTACTTCGACTCCTCTCCATCCTTCTGGGCATTTTAGTTCACCTTTAGTTGTGAACTTCTCCGATTCCTGGATTACCTCCACGTTCGGCTTCTTTTCCTATCTCTTACTGATCATTTTGTCTTCTTGGAAAGAAATCATTCTTTGCTCGAATCTGAGACTGTCCTGCCTGCTCCAAACCGGCTTATCTCTGATTCGCAAATTCATGTTATGGATTGGCGGTAACTCTATTATTTTTGGCCTAGTTGCGCATGCAACTCTTTCGAATACTTCTGGTATCTCAATATACTCCTTCATTTGGAATAGATCCAAATGATGAGTGTTGGAGAGAGCATATCAGATACTGTAGGCGATAGAGTACGGCTGGTTCCATTCTTTCATCAAATCTTTATTCTTGAAGTCTTGATGAAGGGTGAGTACTCTATTGAAATCTTTATCTGCCAGATTATATGCAATCCTTGGGTAGATGTAGGATGTCACCTTATCCGTGTACAGGTTTCCTGAGATTCCTCCCAGATATGCCTCTCTTGTATTCTTGATCCTCTTATCAAAGATTGCTATATCGATTGGTGTATCGATACCTTCTTTGAATGTTTCTTTGATAAGGATTCGAATAGCTTCGATATGGATCCTAGACATGGTCTTGGAAACTTCTCTCTGGAGTTTACTGAGTTCCTTCTTGATCTCATCAATAGGAACTAGTTGTATTTCCATTATATTTCCCGTGAGCTCCATGGGGATGATAATTTTCCCTTCGGTCACCTTGTATATAATGTTGTGCTTTCTTCTTTTGAAGCTAAAAAACTGCTCTAATCGTCCCACGGTGAATCTGTCGTATAAATCGAGTCTTGGGTCATCTCTCATGATTCTCATAAGAGTCTTATAAGAGATAGATGTCTGGAAAAAAGAATCCAGACTCATCTTCAGAGGATTCGTCTTGGCTGAAGAATTTTTCTTCATAGATGCTCTCATTTGAGGGTATATCTTCAAACTGATATACCTGTACCAGATCTTAGAAGTAAGCAGCTTCCTCCATTTTTGGAGTAGTTTCGAACTGTTGCACTCCCCACTTCTGGTTCTTTGGGAAATCTGGTGAGATATGCCCTCTAGCTCCACATGTATAGCAGTTACAATCCTTAAATCTTTTATTATCTCGTGTAGCTGCTCTTCGGAACATCTTTCTCATGGGAGTTCTTTCGGTACTCCTCTGGTTTGATCCTAAGAATGAGGCTTGACTTCTTGAACTCCATCTGGATGGTCCAGACCTTTACCCTAATTTATAGCTTCGGGCCTTTTGTCTGGACCAAAAAGATCTTAGTCTTCTGGATCTCCATCCTCCGCTCTTTTGTGTGTAAGGATGATTTTTCTTCATCCTTTTCTGCTTCCTTGGACTTCTTCCAATAATAGTTGGAAGATCATTATTTTCGCAATATAAGGGTACTGTCTTGTTGATTCTCCTTAATCTCTTGTAGTTCTTGTATAATGATGCTTGATGACACCACTCTGCAATCTTGTTTTTGAGAAAATACATCCTCCTTGCTATTGAATCCAACTCGCATGGTTCATACTCTTTGATCAGCATTTTCTTCCATGGACTTGGAATCTTGGCAAAGAATAGGTGGAATACTTCCTCCTCCTTGATCTTCGATTTTCATCTATACTATGTGAAGAGTTTGATGTACTCGTCTACGTGACAGATATCAAGTAGTTCCAGGCTATATAGGGCATTCCTATACTTATTCTTTTCTTCTTCTATTCCTTCGAAGTAACCTACTCCGATAAAGAGGATCTTGAAGATCTTGGCCATGCAATCAACAATATTATAATATATTGTATAGGTAAATTGCGGAAAAAAAAGTTGTGGCCACCATTTTGAAGCGCGAGGAATATGAGAAAAATTAAGTTGAAATGAGACTGTATTTAAAGTATATTTTAGTCTGCCAGCATGATTACCTATATGGCTAACAGCATGATTACCGTTACATCTACCAGCATGGTTACCGACAAGTACTGACCAGTGAAAATTTTGACCAGTTGACCCGTTTAATCGGTTGACTAATTTGACTTTTCAATCATTTTTTAGGGCAAAACTGCCCGAAAATCGGCACATGGGTAGAATTAATAACTTTTTTGAAGGATTGGCAAAATTAAAATTTTCCCTTGCATTTTGGGTATTTTTATATATTGGCACTATATATATATATATATATATATATATATATATATATATATATATATATATATATATATATATATATATAAGGGTAGTTTTTGCTTTTTGCACGTGGATTAAGATGTATTATTATTTAATGTGTAGTGGGTAGTTGTATTAGTGGGTGTGTGTGGGTCCCATGTGTGTAAAAAAGGAAAGAATACTCTTTTGGTGAGATGCCCAAAATAGAAAAAATGAACTCTTTGAGTGAGACGAAGGGAGTATATATTTACCCGGATATAATATTTAATTCGTAAAGATTATTGGAATACATTAACTCGACATTTCATTTACTTGAATTTTAACTCTGAATATTATTTTTCACTTTATGACTGTTGTAACAACAAATTTTGTATTATAATGAAATAAATACAAAATAACTACAATAATAATCCAGATGGATTGAACTTGATAATTTAGGAAACAATCTCTATCGATCCTCTGGTTCTTCTCTCGAACCAATTTGGCTTGACTTGACTTTGACTTTGAATTTGCCTGTGTGTGTTGACTTTGACTTCTTTGACTAAGTGTATGCTGACTGTATTGACAACATGTGTGTTGAGCGGGATCTTCAAATGAAGCTTGTCCGAACTTGGGTGTGTAGTCTTGAACGTTGATCCGGAGGCGTTGAACCTTTATTCGGATTGAATGTTGACTGGGGAGCTTTCCACAAAGAACGCTTGATCTGGGGGACTTGGAGCCTTGATCCCGGATTGGTGGTAGTTCTTGGTTTGAAGCTTGCTTGAAGATGCTTTAAAGATTTTGAGCTTGAAGCTTGACTTGCAGTTTGAAGATCTTGAGCTTGAAGACTTGAACATTCGTTGAAGATCTTGAGCTTGAAGCTTTAGAGGCTTGAAGACTTGAAGTTTTGTTGAAGATCTTGAGCTTGAAGACTTGAAGACTCGAAGGCCGTTTGAAGGCTTGAAGATCTTCGAAGATTACTTGAAGACTTGAGCTTGAAGACTTGAAGACTCGAAGGCCGCTTGAAGGCTTGAAGATCTTCGAAGATCACTTGAAGACTTGAAGATCCGAAGGTCGCTTGAAGCTTTGGAGGCTTGAAGCTTTGAAGACTCGAAGGCCGCTTGAAGGCTTGAAGATCTTCGAAGATCACTTGAAGACTTGAAGATCCACGAAGGCCTTGAGCTTGAAGCTTCGAAGATGCTTTGAAGATCGTTTGAAGACTTGAAGATCCTCGAATGTTCTTGAGCTTGAAGCTTCGAAGACTTGAAGATCGCTTGAAGTTCTTCGTTCGTTCTTCGCTTGAAGATCTTGAGGGAGCTTTACTCGTGTTCTCGATCTCTTCAAGAACGTCGTCTTCGAGTGCTTGAATGTCTGTCCCCCCAAAGGAATGGCGGAGACCCACTTTTATAAGTGAGAAAGGAAGTCCATGCCACCTTTGGGCTTCACTTAACGGGCTTGGGCTCCTACTTGACTGGACTATAATCGGACCTATTTGACTTGGGTCTGATTTAATTTATATGGACTTGTTTGACTTGGATCAGACCTCATTTGACTTGGGCTTAGTTGACTTGGGTCATGCCTCATTTAACTTTGACTTAATTGACTTGGGTCAATTCTCATTTAATTTAAGCCTATTTAATATGTTGGGCTCAAATTATCTATTAATTTACTTTAGGAATTAATTTATTTAAATTCCAAAATAAATTAATATTTAATCAATAAAATCCACGTGCCGCCATTTAATTGTACCGTAAATTTTAATTGCTTAAATTGTTTAACTCGAATATTTTTAAGTAAAGAGTATTTTCATTAATTTGAAAAAAAAAACATTTTATTAAAATCAGGAAAAAATAGATAAATTAAAATCTGCGTGCCACGCTATGAGCGGAATTATAATGGACTAACGAGTAATGGTGAAAATTGACGTAATTTTAATCGAATTGATTACTTACATAATATGGTGACGTAAAGCTGATAGTCATTGGTCAATAGTTTCCAATTGGCTAATTATTTTGTCATCTACTCGTCTTCTTCCGATATTCATATTCGTGGCCATGACCATTTTTGGATCAAACAAAATATTGACCTACAAAATTTGTAATAATAATAATAATAATAATAATAGATCATGAATTTAATTAAGGGTTTAGACAGATAATATTCTAATATAGAAATGATTCGTTAACCAAACACTAATTTTATTTCTTTTATTTTATGAAATTTTGGCAACGTTTATTGAAAAGACAAATTCTACGTATGTGGAGTGTAGTTTTCTCCAACATAGTTTTTTTTTTTCATTTTGCCAATGAAAGAATCTGTACTATGTTATATATTTATTTTGTAATGCAATCTCAGTATTTTAATTTATACCTTTAATTTAATCAAAGTATTGTCACGCAAAGTTAAAAAAATGATTTATATAATGATATAAGTGTAGTGTGAGAAAAATAATGTCATGAATATTCCCGCATCCTTGACAAATCCGAGTTTTAATTCCATCAAGAAATAATAATAATTATAATAAGAATAATAGTAATAATAATTAATTATCTGATTATTGGCGAGAAAAACAGTAAATTTGGCGACCTAAGGAGACAATTAGGTGAAAATTTGTACAAACTTGGGTTATAAGTTAACAAAATAAAAGAAGATGATCAGTCAATTCTCCACTATAAATATATAATTCAATTACATTAATAAACTAAGCTGACTTAGTCGTTAGTCTTTTTTTATTTTATTTTTTTAATTACAGAAAAAAACAAAAATATATAATGATAGCCAAGCCGTTTACTGTTCACATAATAAAATCAGGAATAATATTGAGTCCAAAGTACAATTCATGTAGATGTAGCTTTTAAATGATTAATCAATGGCTATGCTCAAGATTCAGAACTACCAATTTAACGAATTCATTTAAAATTTATTGATATAAATATAATACTAATATTACCAATTTTTTGCACTATTTAATCATCCAACATCTATATTAATTAACATATATTAATCCCAACTAGTCGTACATGTGATGCAAAGGTTTCTATATAATGAAGTTTACTTCCATAGCAAGATTAATCAATTTAAATAAAAATGTATTTATCTTCCATTTCAATATTTTTCGAATAAGTTGAATAGTTTTCATTTTATATAACTACTTCTAAGATAAGCTGCTAGCTAGCTCTGGCAAATTTATAGGAATAAATATTACGTTATCCGCCACCATTAGCTAATACAACAATTTTATCATTTAATTTGAGCATCTTAATATATTTCCTTTACAAAAAAGGATTTCACTTAAAATAGTAATTTTCTTTAATAAAAAAAGGATTTCACTTAAAATAGTAATTTTCTTTAATCTATGTACAACAGGTAAATAAATTCATTAAATTCATTAACAATGAACAAGGAAGTATCAATTATGATGTGTAAATTTGTAATAATAGAGTATAATATATTGTGTAACACTATAAAAAAAACTGTTTTTTATAAATGCAATATTCCGTTGGTAAAAACCTTAATTACATTGTTAAATTGGCTTACCAACGGATTAGCAACGGAATCCGGTGGTAAAATTCCATTGGTAAAGTGGAGGTTGATAAGTTTTTAGCAACGAAAAATAAATTCCGTTGCTAAATAATTCCGTTGGTAATCCATTGCTAATAATTCCGTTGGTAATTTATATAATGATTCCCTTGGTAATCCGTTGGTAATTAACAACAAATTGAATTCCGTTGCTAAAATAGAGAATAATTTTGTTGACATTCCGTTGTTAAAACAAAAATGTCATTGTTGTTGCTAATCCATTGATAATTAGCAACTGATTGAATTTTGTTGATAAATTCGGTTGCTAAAAAGTGTAAATAATTAAAACCACTCACCCTAAACTAGAATGTTATAGAAGATGAATTTTGTGGAATCAGGAGCAAGTGTTTTTTTTTTTTAAATTAAAATATTACTTTTAGACATGTCAAGTTATTCTTTTGATTAATAGTTCGTTGTACAGAAAACAACATAAGAGTTACACATAGAGTTGTTAAATGAAACATGCTACTCGAAAGCTTGACTCGGCTCGACTCGGCTCGTGATTACTCGAGCTCGAGTTCGAGTTTGAACTCTCCTTATGCTCGTTTTCTTAACTAGCTGAGCTCGGCTTAACTCGACAAAGTTCGATTATTTTAATAATAATAATATAATAAATATTAAATAAATTAATAAATATAAGATATATTTATTGAAAATAGGTTCGATAAGCTTGATAAGGCTCAACAAACTCGACTCGATTTACTTAACGAATCAAACTGAACTCGAGCTCGACTCGGCTCGAAAAGTACTCAAATCGAGCTCGAGCTCATTTTTAAGCTCGTTTCTTAAACGAGCCGAGCTCAAGCTCGACTAAAAAACTACTCGAGCCGAGCTCGAGTATGCAATACTCGAGCTCACCCGGCTCGAATAACAACTCTAGTCACACACTAAATGAATTTCATGAGAGCCTCATATGAATTTATAATAAAAAAGTAAATTTATCCATGAGATTATCTTTTGACACCTCTAATTTGATTTCTCCAATATTTGAATATTGACATTAATTATCCCATTAGTTATATGGTTGGTATCTTGTATTAACAGCTAAGGAATTGAATTGATCCACTGTTGCATTGTGGAAGCAATTTCTCAAAATGAAGGGTTCTTTGTGTTCAATGGTAGTGTGTAGTGGTCGGTTTACTCTTTATTGATCAATTGAACCATCATACTCCTCTATCACTCAATCAAGCCCGGGTAAATGAACGCTTGGAATGAGCTATTGCAATTTTTATTTTTTACTTCCTTCGTTTATCCGAAATGTCTCAATTTTACTATATTAAGCGTCTCATTTAAAGATTCACATTTTCTCCTTGTAGTAAAAGGGCCCCACATATGGCCTATCACTCACTACTAATACAATTACTCACTACACATTTTACACATAATATAATAATGCTCCTTAATCTATGCGCAAAATATAAATGAGGACCTTTGTTCGGGACCGAGACGGAGGGAGTATTTTTTACCTATACTGGCATTAATTGTGTAAATATATATAAATATATATCATGCATCTTCGCAATCACAATAAAAATACAAATTATAAATCTTTGAACAAATGAGAGTGAAAATTAAACACGCAATTATTTATGATGATATTTGGCGAAGATGAACACAATTTCACTGATATTAATAATAAATAAATGACCACATCGTCAAGTTGCTTAAGAAAGTGGAGTAATATTTAATAAAAAATCATAATATTTTAGATAAATATTTATGGTATTAAAGGTGGGAGAATTGACAGAGAATAAAACAGAAGTGGATGATAACCGGAGCGGGTTATATCCAAAAAGGAGGACCCATATCGTAGATTGGGGGGCACCCGATCACAGACGGTGCCGGAAAGCCGCATGGTGGCGGACATGGCGTCGGCTCGGGCGGCTTTGGAGGCTTAACTTCTTCAACTTTAACAATATGAGCAAAAAACTTTTTCCTTAGAGAATTGGCTAAACACACAGAATCAACCCCTTCTCCGATCACCTCAACTTCATCGGTCTCTTTTTTAATACTCACTGAGCTCACTCCTGCATTCAAATATAGAGTACCCAAAACTAATATAAAGGTGGAAAAATATCATAATTTGTCTCATAAGTAAGATTGATTCCAATTTTATATTTATCAATATTTTTTAATTTTCAATTTTGATAATTTGTTGTTCGATTTTGATTGTTTTTATCTAATTTTGATCATTTGTTACAAATTTAGTTATGTTTGTTTAAATTTTGAAACAATTACAAATTCTAAAATTAAGGACTAACTTTGAAAAGAAAAAGAAAGAAAATGAATAAAATCATATTAAAATATAATCAAAATTGAGAATTGCTGATAAAAAAAATTAAAGTTACATATTGGATTATAGTTTGAATAGGCTATACTTAGTGTGATATCTTATCGATGTACCTTCAATTTTCACCGCAATCTGCATGACCTTCGATTTATCCTTATCACTAGGCATCGCCACCTTGAGCACGATCTTTAGCTATATGAAATGGAAATAATATAACTTGATTAATTAATTTTATAAGTAATAGCCAAAAAGAAAAAGAAAGTCTTATTTTATAAGTAATATATTGACGAACAAAGATTATATACCTTCATCCTGGCTGCAAGCAATTCTTAATTTTGCAGAGTTTCAATGACTAAAATTTGGGGCATTAAGTATAAGACCAAGCTATTATATAGTGAGAATTTAAATTTGAAGTTGTAATAAATTATTAGTCTACATACAAGAATAATTGCCCACGGCCCACCCCCTTGTGTAATTTAATATGAGACTATTAGGACCACTTTTATTTCTTTTCACTCTTTTCCTAATCAACATTTTTTTAACTAGAGAAATACTAAAATATTCAAATTTTTATAAAGAAATTAATCTTAGCCCTTTCATAACAAAAAAAAGTAAGTAAATTACCCTAATGCCCCAAAACTTGAACATCTGATATAAACTCTAGTCAGTCATGCATGTACTATTTTAAAAAATTGAGCTTATAAATTATTATCAAGATCATGATTAAGGACCTCCGGAGTCCAAAGATTCAAGATGAATCATTCATGACAGAAAATTATTGTTACCACTAAATTTTTCTGAATTGCACGAGTGACACGTAAAATAGATGAGAAAATCTATACTTTAAATTAATGTATAAATTTAGAGGTAAGAAACTAGATTTCTCAGTATGTGTCACATATATTAATCTTTTAAAGATGACATATGAGATGTTATATCAAAATATTATAGAATATGTTATTTTGCGTGGGCAGTTTTTTTTTTTCATTGCACGGATATCCGATACGTAAACCGACTAATTTGGGGAAGATCAGAACCCACCATCATACTTTGCACTCTATATGGATCGACTCCACACTCATTGATCGTGTATGTGTGTGCAGTTTGATGTGTTTCGGTGTAGTTCTTGAAAGTTATTGGGGATTTTGGATATTAGTTTATTTTGTAAATATTATAATTAAATAATACGGTACTTATATATATTCGACATTAAATTAGACTTTTTATGTTTTATACATGTATGATGTTTGAATTTGCTGAAAAAAAATATGATAGAGCTTGGACAATGAAGTATGCTATATATTTATTGTATTCTTATGTAATTCTAACAACGAGTCTGAGAATAAAATATTCATACATTTATTAATTTAAATATCATTTAAACTTGATTATGTTATCTTTGTTAATTAACTGGATATTAAACATTATCAGTTAATTCTGATATTGATACTTGGCAACAACCACTTTAGGCATTGTTAACCAGAACATTAGTTGTTGTAGTGTAGTATTAACTATTATACTAGTATTAGTCTAGCTAATAATAATAATACTGATTAATATATAGTGAGAATATATTCTTAGAACTGAATTGTTTAAAAGATTTGACTTATTCATTGTGCAATAGGAGAAACATGACAAGATCTGTACGATGGAATAGTTGAGATTAAATATTATCAAATTGGTTTTGAACTTTGGTTAGCCCCTAGGGGTGGGAAATGGTCAACATTTCGAATTTTCTGGTATATCACAATACCGTTCGTGAATCATATATTAAGAATTTAAGATTTCTTATTTTGACACAATAAACATGAACATTACCGATTCGAACCGGGCTTTTGAAGAAATTGGCCAAAATTAAATCAAAATCAGATATATGTCAGTTCAATTCCAATTTCTCATTTCTGGTTTTCACAATACTAGTAGTCGTACTAGTAAGAATGATAATAGGAAAAGTTTTTCAAGTAGAAAGATGCAGAAGATAGTTCTAAGGTTGATAGTTAAAAGACAACTGCTGTTATGCAAATCTGTGTCGATCCGTTTATTGGATAAAATCTATTCCCTCCATTCCGGACAAATAGGTGCATTTGCTTTTTGCACGTAGGTTAAGAGTATTACTTATTTTATGTAAAGTGAGTAGGTGTGTTAGAGAGATATGATGGGTAGTGATGGACTATTGGTGGACCATTTTTACCAAAAGAGGAAAATGATGCAATTTGGACGAGACGTCCAATATAATAAAATGGTGCTATTTTATTGGGATGAAGGGAGTAATTATGAACTGACATGCGGGCTATTGTGTCGCCTGACCATGTGGGTGAGGCTCGGGCTCAACCCTCTATGTTATTATGAGGGCCGAGCCCATTAGGTGTGGGGCTTATCTGACTATCCTCTACTGGGCCTTATCTTGCGGGCCGTAGATTTACTGTTAGGCTAGATCGATGATTGGCCCAATTTGGAACTTTGTACTTCTTGCTGTATCCTCGTAACAATGTGTTTGGTGATAGGTGAATTGCCTCTTTTTAATCCTTACCCATCTTTTAACGCAAAGTTTGGTTTCAAAAGAGTTGTTTTAATTTGACACCTTTTATCAATGCTGTAATTGAAAACATAATTTAAATGATTAAATAAAAATGACTCTATGTTGACGTGATTCGATCACACAATACCTCTCTATCTCTCAAGAAATACACACTGTGATATGAAAAACTTGAAAAGAAATGTAAAATTTTGCACAAAGATGTATAGTGGTTCGGTTATGAATAACCTACATCCACTTTGGGGAGAAGAAACTTTATTATTGATGATACAATACACCTAAGAACAGATTGAATTCAAGAACAAAACCAGAAAGGAACTTTTGTGAAACTGTGAAAACCCTAAGTATTGTACTCTTTCAACCAGGTGACTTTGAGCCCCTTATATCATGCTACTCCTTCAACCTTTTGATCCGGTTAAACCTCCACTTGATAGCCCTCACTTAGTAGACGAGATACAGTCATCTAGCCGGTTCCATGTAGCTTGATAACTGCTCTTAAAACCGCCTCACCTATCAGCTGATCATAACTGCCTAAACTGACAGTTATGGCAGTTATGTTGTTGAGTTAGTTCCAATCGTTCCTTTAAGCTTCCAGCTGCCATGCAACACATTGTGATCATCCTTTAGTCTCCAATGAACAATATCCATGTGTATATCAGCTCATCCAAGTGATAGACAAGCTAAACACTCTATTTGAACATTATCAGCATTGGTTCGACCTTGGTTCGATCAGTTTAATCATGTCGAACCACTAGTGTCGTGGTCGAACCCATCTCCTGGTGCTTTGGTTCAACCATGGTTCGACCTTCTAAACAGGTCGAACCATTAGTGTCGTGATCGAACCCCCCCTTCTATTCCACACCGGTGGGTTTTAGAAATGGTTCGACCTCTTTATGCATGTCGAACCTATCTGTCCAAGTCGAACCCTTTCATGCATGCATCTATTGTCGTCAATCTCCACCTTAGATGTATGCATGAACAACTTCATCTCTTCTCCCCACTTTTGCTGCTTTTAAGGAGCAGCAACCTCTATGTCTCCACACATTCCAACCAAAGTTTTGCACAGCTCAAACTTTGCAGCTGTCAATGCTTTAGTAAGTGAATCAGCTGGATTCACAGCTGTGTCAATCTTCCTCACTTTCACAAATCCACTGTCTACCATGTCTCTGACAAAGTATAACTTTACATCAATGTGTTTGGTCCTCTCATGATATCCCTGATGCTTAGCTAAGTGTATTGCACTTTGATTATCACAATACACCACCACAGTATCTTGATATTCTCCCAATTTTTTCAGTAAACCAACAAGCCATACTCCTTCCTTGATTGCTTCTATTAATGCAATGAATTCAGCCTCTGTAGTTGATAGAGCTACTACAGACTGATGGCTTGCTTTCCAACTTACTGAAGTACCAAACATATTGAACACATATCCTGTAAGAGACTTTCTAGAATCCAGATTTGCTGCAAAATCAGCATCAACAAAACCAGTGACAACTTCTGACTTTGCTTCCCTTCTCTGAAATTTCAAACCAACAGGTTCAGTTCCCTTTACATACATCAATGCCCATTTGACTGCTTCCCAATGCTGCTTCCCTGGACAACTTAAGAATCTACTAATCAAGCTCATTACATAAGCAAGATCAGGCCTACTACATACCATAGCATACATAAGACTGCCCACTGAACTTGCATATGGAATCCTGCTCATTTCAGCTATCTCAATGTCTAATTTTGCTTCATTAAGCAGTGACAGACTCAATCCTTGCTTGACAGGTGTTGTAACCGACTTGCACTGATCCATATTGTACCTTTTGAGTACTTTAACAAGATAGGATTGCTGTTTCAATACAAGTGTTCCAGCTGATCTGTCTCTGCTTATTTCCATCCCTAAGATCATCTTAGCTTCACCAAGGTCCTTCATCTCAAATTCAGACTTGAGAACTTCCTTTACTGCATCAATCCCTTGAATGCACTTACAAGCTATCAAAATATCATCCACATAGAGAAGTAGGTAAGTGTAACAGCTGTTTTCTTCCTTGATGTATACACAGCTGTCATAATGGCTTCTCTGAAAACCATTGGCAACAATGTACTCATCAAATCTTAAGTACCACTGCCTTGGACTTTGTTTAAGTCCATATAGAGACTTGAGTAACAAACAAGCCTTTAAATCAGCTCTCTCAACTGTAACACCTTCTGGTATCTTCATAGAGATGCTCTCCTCCAACTTCCCATGTAGAAATGCCGTAGTTACATCCATCTGATGAAGCTCAAGATCATACTGAGCTACTAGTGCTAGTAATACTCTAATTGAACAATGTTTAACCACAGGTGAGAAGATCTCATTGTAATCTATCCCTTCTTTCTGTGAAAACCCCCTAGCAACTTGTCTAGCCTTGTATCTAACTCCACCTTCAGCTGTAAGTGCTGGTTTTCTCTTGAAAATCCACTTACATCCAACTAGCTTTTGAGATTTTGGCTTGTCAACAATTCTCCATGTCCCATTCTTGTTAAGAGACAACAATTCTTCTTCCATGGCTTTAAGCCACTTATTACTATCTTGACTAGCCAATGCCTCAGTATAGTTTCTTGGTTCATAAGCTTCAACATCAACAGCTGTATATAGAGCAAAAGACACTATATCAGCCTGTACATACCTTGTAGGTGGTACTATAGTCCTCTTCTGTCTATCTCTTGCAAGTTGATAGGTATTGGGTTGTTCTTTAACCCTTGATACTTCATCTGTACCTCTGTCAGTTGAGTCCTCTTCAATTTCTCCTGATCTGTCCATATCTTGAAGCTCCACCTCAAGCTCAGACTCTCTTCTTTGATCATCCTTGATCAATGGCATCTTATCTTCAACAAAGATAACATCTCTACTGACCATGAGCCTGTTCTCATCATAACACCACAGTTTGTACCCCTTTACTCCCTTAGGATAACCTATCATAACACATTTGAGTGCTCTAGGTTCCAAATTTATCTTGTTTAACATGTGCATAAGCTTGGCAACCTATAACTCTAAGATATGAGAAATTAGGGACCTTACCAGACCATACTTCATCTGGAGTTTTGAAGTTTAGAGCTGTTGAAGGACACAAGTTGATTAGATAAGCTGCAGTTGCAGCTAACTCTCCCCAAAACACCTTGCTCAACCCTGTACTGCTCAACATAAATCTGACCCTTTGCAAAAGTGTCTGATTCATCCTCTCTGCAATGCCATTTTGTTGGGGAGTACCAGGGACAGTTTTGTGTCTTTTAATCCCCTTTTCTTTGCAATATGAATTGAACTCTTCAGACACAAATTCCAATCCATTGTCTGTACTTAAATACTTCAAACTACTCCATGTGATGTTCTCAGTTTCTGTCAACCAACCTTTGAAGGTTGTGAATGCTTCATCCTTTGATTTCAGAACATGTACCCATAACTTCCTTGAGTAATCATCAATTATGGTCATGATGTATCTCCCTCCACCTCTGGTTACAGTTCTTGAAGGTCCCCAGAGGTCTGAATGAACATAATCCATTCTAGCTTTGGTTGTATATTCTGAATCATCAAACTTAAGTCTCTTGGACTTACCAAGAATGCAATGCTCACACTGTCTGATCTTATCACCTTCACTGAACTTGATCAGCTGTTGTTTTGCCAATTCTTGCATTCCTCTTTCACTAACATGTCCCAACCTGCCATGCCAAAGCTTGGCATCATCCTGCTGACCAGTGTTGTGTATCTGTCCTACAACAACACTCCCATCCAAGAAATACAAGTCTGATCTCCTGGTCCCTCTCATGACAATCTTATCATCCTTAGTCACTGTGAGGATTCCCTTTCTCAGGTTTGAATCACAACCTTGAGTATCAAGCATCCCAAGGGAGATGAGGTTCCTTCTTAATCCAGGAACATACCTTACATTCCTAAGAAGCCTCTGAACTCCATCAAACATTAGCAATCTGATGGATCCTACTCCCTTTATCTCACAAGAGTGATCATCACCTAAAAGTACTGATCCTCCTTCCTGATGCTTGAATTCCTCAAACCAATGCTTCATAGGTGTCATATGGAATGTACACCCTGAATCCAATACCCACTCAACAGATACATCTGAAGTAGTGATGGACAGAGCTTCAATACCTTCCATACCAGCATTATTTTGTACTTCACCAACCTGATTGACTTGGTTCTTTTGATTTCCAGCAGGTGTTTCAGTTTTCTTGGACTTGCTAGCCTTCCACTTTGCACACTGTTTCTTGAAGTGCCCAGGTTCATGACAAAAGTAACACCTCTTGCCATTAGACTGTCCTGATGCACATTTCTTTTGATCAGTGTTTCCACCTTTGTTCCATTTCTTGTTCTGATTCCCTTTCTTGGCAAAGAGTCCTTCTGCCCCTGATTTTTCTTTTCTATCAGTTCCTTCTTCTAGATCTTTTGATCTAAGTGCCCTCAGCACATCTTCAAGCAGTACAACATCCTTACCTCCATAAAGAATAGCATCCTTGAAGTGCCTTTGTGATCTTGGCAATGCTTACAGCAACATGATGGCCTTGTCTTCACTGGATAGCTTGAAATCCACACTTTCTAGATCATCTGTGATCTTGCAGAATTCATCAGCTTGTTCCATCAGAGACTTTTCATCATTCATCTTGAAAGCATGAAGTCTTTGCCTGAGATGCATCTTATTGGCAGATGTTCTTACCATGAACAAAGCCTCAAATCTATTCCATACCTTAATCGCTGTTGTCTCCTTTGATACTTCTCTAAGTATCTTATCACTAAGACACATAATTATTGTAGAATAGGCCTTTTGAAGTACCTGATCATCCACTGGAGCTCTTACAGGACCTGCTGCAGCCTGAGGGTCCTTGATGATTTC
The DNA here is from genome assembly GCA_023678885.1 of Pogostemon cablin. Classification (NCBI taxonomy): domain Eukaryota; kingdom Viridiplantae; phylum Streptophyta; class Magnoliopsida; order Lamiales; family Lamiaceae; genus Pogostemon; species Pogostemon cablin. Next base: position 40,375,099 of record CM042959.1, on the reverse strand, counting down.
AGTTTTCACCGGTGGAGGAGGTTTCAATGCATCCATCAAACCTTGCTGCATAAGAACTGTCTTCATCTTGATTTTCTATAGATTGAAATCTGATTTCTCTGTGAGCTTTTCAACATCAAATCTTGTGGTGTTCATCTTGAATGCTTCCTGTGTGTTTGTTTCCCACAGACAGTGCCAATTGACGTGATTCGATCACACAATACCTCTCTATCTCTCAAGAAACACACACTGTGATATGAAAAACTTGAAAAGAAATGTAAAATTTTGCACAAAGATGTATAGTGGTTCGGTTATGAATAACCTACACCCACTTTGGGGAGAAGAAACTTTATTATTGATGATACAATACACCTAAGAACAGATTGAATCGAAGAACAAAACCAGAAAGGAACTTTTGTGAAACTGTGAAAACCCTAAGTGTTGTACTCTTTCAACCAGGTGACTTTGAGCCCCTTATATCATGCTACTCCTTCAACCTTTTGATCCGGTTAAACCTCCACTTGATATCCCTCACTTAGTAGATGAGATACATCCATCTAGCCGGTTCCATGTAGCTTGATAACTGCTCTTAAAACCGCCTCACCTATCAGCTGATCATAACTGCCTAAACTGACAGTTATGGCAGTTATGTTGTTGAGTTAGTTCCAATCGTTCCTTTAAGCTTCCAGCTACCATGCAACACGTTGTGATCATCCTTTAGTCTCCAATGAACAAAATCCACGTGTATATCAGCTCATCCAAGTGATAGACAAAGCTAAACACTCTATTTGAACATTATTAGCATTGGTTCGACCTTGGTTCGATCAGTTTAATCATGTCGAACCACTAGTGTCGTGGTCGAACCCATCTCCTGGTGCTTTGGTTCGACCATAGTTCGACCTTCTAAACAGGTCGAACCATTAGTGTCGTGATCGAACCCCCCCTTCTATTCCACACCGGCGGGTTTTAGAAATGGTTCGACCTCTTTATGCATGTCGAACCTATCTGTCCAAGTCGAACCCTTTCATGCATGCATCTATTGTCATCATATATAAAACCACTAAAATAGAACTATGCATTTTAATTAAGGCTCATTTTAAACACCAATTCGAATCTCTTGTTCTACCATTGTTTCGTAACTTGTTTTTTATTTTATTTTATTAAAATACTATATCCTTATTAGTGATCAATAAATCTTTATACACATGGAGATAATTTAGACATAGATGATGGAGATAATTTAAGTATTGATCGTGGAATAATAGAAGTTTTCATAAAAAGGAGTTGATGAGGGATTAAATTGAAGTAGTGGTGATTAGAATTTACTTCCATGCGTGCTCTTATATTTCTACCCATGCATACAAATTAATCATGAAATTAAAAGAGTTGTGTACATGATTTCACACTTGACATTAAGCTGAAAATGAAGGAAATTCAAGGGAAATTATTTACAGGTGCTCTGTCTTCAGAGTTAAAAATAACCAGAAATGTCATCGAGCGACCAAGTAGAATTAATGACAGGAACGTGTTTAATCCACTCACGTTCTTCACCCTTTACCATCAGTCTCGCCATGAACTCCACATTCATGTCAAACAGAGTCAGTTCTTCAATCTTGATGAGATTGTGCAGCCCTTTCGGAAACCTCCTCAGTTGAGGGTATTTCCCCATTGCTCCATCTCTTATCACTATTCTCTCCACTTTCACCAACCCTTGTATCACTAAAATCTTCAGCTTCTTTAAACTCGAGGCTTCCAACATCAAGTCTTGGCCGATAAAACAGTCCACCAGCTACAGCTCCATTAGGTTGGAAAGGTGCTCAAGAGCCTGTAATGGGCTCTGCTCCAGTTTACTCCACTTGAGATCAATCCTGAGCAGATTATCGAGCGACGAAATCCAGCTTGGAAATCGGTCCAGGCGCCCTTTCAAGTACACACGCTGCAGAGTCTTGGGAGGATTTTTCATTTCTCCCAGATCAAGAAACTCCTCTCTGGTGGCCGAGGTTAAATCCAGTGTTGTCAGATTCTCCATCGATTCAACCGCTTCGGACAGTTCTTTACCATGTTCCTGCTTGATTCCGGTGAGTCCCAGCTCTCTAAGTTGGACCAGTTTCCCAGTTTCCTTGAGGATGTTGCCACCCTCTTGGTCTAGATTTACGAGAGTTAAGTCCTGTAGGTTTGTTAGGTTGCTGATTCCTTCATTCAACTTAACACCTTGATTTGAGTCAATTTTGTAGACGTGGAGGTGACAGAGGCTATACAGATAGGATATTTCTTGTGGAAGCTCAGTGACATGAGTTTGTTTAAGATCCATGGTTTCAAGATATGAAAGGTTCTTTATGGAAGTGGGAATCAACTTTATTTTGTTGTTTCGTAAACTCAAGTACCTTAGAAGGATGAGACGTGTGATGGCTTTGGGAAACTCTGTGAGATGTGCTCCTTCAAAGTCCAACACTCTAACCAGCATCAGCTTGCTCAATTGTTTCTCGAATCTTGTGAAAACTCAAGCAAATACTTGATGAAGAACACTCAAGAACTTGCACTCACTTAAACGTTTGATCCCTCACGTTTCACACACGAATTGATTGACAAAACGAAGAATGAAATGAAGGAAATCAACATAAAGATGTATAGTGGTTCGGCATAAGCCTACATCCACTTTCCTAAAAGAAGAATTCACTAAACAATGAAGATGATGGTTACAAGATTACAAGCACACCTGAAAACCCTAATTCTTAAGCTTGTTTCTCACTGATTATGTGAAGAAGATGTGTTGAAGATGATCAATCTCAGCTGACAGTTCTTCAACTTATATGTGGAAGTGTGTTCAACGTCTAGATTCCCTTCCAACCAATCAAAATGCATGCACATTAATCAGTTGCAACCAACTGATGGATCAGTTGCAACCACCTGATCTTTGCAGCCTCAACCAACTGATGCTTCTTGCTGCTATGTCTTAACTGATCATCTAGCTCCAAGACTTGATCTAATGGTCTTCACATGCAATCCTTCAATCACTTAATCAACCAATGAACGACCTTCATGTGGCACGTTCCTAACTCCCATTAAACACTCACACACATGCTTTATGCAGCATGCATGCAGCACACACACACATGCATGGTCTATACTTCTTACAAATCTCCACCTTAGACCTTGCATCATCATGTTAGCTACATCTTCTCCACCTTGCTGCTTTATAAGGAGCAACAACCTTTCCTTCCTTACTTAATTCAACTGAATCAAGTGCTTACACAGCTCATACTTTTGAGCTGGTAAGGCTTTTGTAAACATGTCTGCAGGATTGTCATCTGTCTTGATCTTCTTGACACTTACTACCCCCTTGTCTATCATGTCTCTTATGAAATATAACCTTACATCAATGTTCTTGGTCCTTTCATGGTATCCTTGATGCTTGGAGAGATGCACTACACTCTGATTATCACAATGCACTTCAACTAACTCTTGTTCAATCCCAAACTCACTCAGAATACCTGTCAGCCATACTCCCTCTTTGATTGCTTCTGTAAGTGCAACAAATTCTGCCTCTGTAGTTGATAAGGCCACTATATGTTGATGAGTTGCTTTCCAACTTGCTGCAGTACTAAACAAATTGAATACATAACCAGTAAGTGACTTCCTTGTGTCAAGATTTGCTACATAATCAGCATCAACATATCCAACTACTGCCTTATCCCATGTTGTCATTTTCTGAAACTTCAAGCCTGCTGTGATGGTTCCTTTAACATACCTGAGAGCCCACTTCACTGAACTCCAATGTAGTAAACCTGGATTACTCATAAACCTACTAATCATACTCATCACATAAGCTAAATCTGGCCTGCAACATACCATTGCATACATCAAACTGCCAACAGTACTAGCATAGGGAATATTTCTCATTTCAACCTTCTCTTGATCTGTCTGAGGAGCTTGGAGTAATGACAGATTCACTCCTTGCTTTGCAGGTGTAGTTACTGTTTTGCTGAGATTCATATTGTATCTCTTTAATACTTTGTCTAAGTATGACTCTTGGAACAACTTCAGCTCACCAACTGATCTATTCCTCTCAATCTGCATACCAAGAATCACCTTTGCTTCCCCTAGATCCTTCATATCAAATTCCTGCTTAAGTATCTCCTTTACTTCATCTATACCAGCTTGATCCTTACAAGCTATAAGGATATCATCTACATACAAAAGTAAGTATGTATAACACCCTTTTTTGTACCTAACATAAACACAACTGTCATGTAGGCTCCTGCTGAATCCAGTTGATGTAATGTAATCATCAAACTTCAAATACCACTGTCTTGGACTTTGTTTCAGACCATACAAAGATTTCAGCAGTAAACAGGCCTTATTCTCAGCTCCTTCAATACGTACACCATCAGGAATCTTCATGTAGATATCCTCTTCAAGATTTTCATGCAAAAATGCTATAGTGACATCCATCTGATGTAACTCAAGATCAAACTGAGTTACTAATGCTAGTAAAATTCTGATAAAACAATGGTTGACAACTGGTGAGAATATTTCATTATAATCAACACCTTCTTTCTGTGAGAAACCTCTTGCTACAAGCCTTGCCTTGTACCTAACGCCTCCTTCTTTGCTTGTAACAGGCTTCTTCTTATAAATCCATTTATAGCTTACTAACTTCTTGTTATTTGGTCTGTCAACAATCTGCCAAGTCTTATTCTTATGTAGTGATAGCAGCTCTTCTTCCATAGCAACTATCCATTTGTTATTGTCATTTTCTGATATAGCTTCATCATATGCTCTTGGCTCATAGTTTTCAATATCAGATGCAACATACAGTGCATATGATACTATATCAGCTTCCATGTATCTTACTGGAGCTTTAATCTGTCTCCTTAGCCTATCCCTTACAAGTTGATAAGAACTTAGATCATACCTTGAGCTGGATGAGCTAGGAGAGCTATCTTTCTTATTCTGATCAGCACTGTTATCTTCTTGATTACACTGCTGAGCTTCCTTCCTTGCTTGCTCCACCTGAGGCTCATCAAGGTCTGTAGTAATTGATACTACAGAATTTCTTTCAACTAATGGCATCTTTCTTTCACTGAATGTGACATCTCTGCTAACAATAAACTTGTTAGCTTCATAACACTACAATCTGTATCCTTTTACTTCTTTGGGATATCAAACCATCACACATCTTACTGCTCTAGGTTCCAACTTATCTTGCTTCACATGAGAGTAAGCTTGACATCTTATTACTCTCAGAGGAGTGTAACTAGGTGCCTTTCCAGACCACACTTCTTCAGGTGGTTTGAATTTCAAGGCTGCTGATGGACATAGGTTGATCAGATAGGCTGCTGTAGTCACAAGTTCACCCCAAAACCCTTTGGTGAATCCTCCACTACTGAGCATACATCTTACTCTTTCTAACAATGTCTGATTCATTCTTTCTGCAACACCATTTTGTTGTGGAGTTCCAGGTGTAGTCTTGTGCCTCTTAATTCCATTTTCTCTGCAGAAAGCATTGAACTCTTCTGAAACAAACTCAAGCCCATTATCTGATCTTAAGCATTTCAACTTCTTTCCTGTCTGATTCTCCACCTCAGCAAGCCATTCCTTAAATGCAGTGAATGCTTGATCCTTATTTTTAAGAATCTTAACCCATAGCTTCCTAGAGTAGTCATCTATGAAGGATATAAAATATCTTCCACCTCCAATAGTTGGATTTCTTGAAGGTCCCCATAGATCTGTATGAACATACTGAAGCTTCTCTGATGAAGTATGTTCTCCTGAACTAAACTTCAACCTCTTTGCCTTGCTTAGAATACAATCTTCACATTGATCCATCTTACAGATTGAACTTATATCTAGTAGCTTTTGTCTTGCTAGCTCTTGTAACCCTCTCTCACTTACATGAGCTAATCTTCCATGCCACAACTGAACATCTTCTTGCTCTTGAGAAGTGTTCAACTGCCCAGAGACAACTGATCCTTCAAGAAAATAGAGATCAGAGCTCTTAACTCCTTTCATTACAACTGACTTATCCTTTATGATGGTGAGTACACCTTTCTTCACATAGTACTCACATCCCAAGGAGTCTAACATTCCTAATGATATCAGATTCCTTCTCAATCCTGGTACATACCTCACATTTGTGAGCAACTTAATGGATCCATCAAACATTCTGAATTTGACAGAACCAATACCCTCAATCTTGATGGCTTGATCATTGCCTAACAAGACTGATCCCTCATGGTATGGTTTTAAATCAGTAAACCAATCCTTGACTGATGTCATATGAAAGGTGCAACCTTAATCTAACACCCACTGGTCTGACACTTGACCAGGTTTAACTGCATCAGCAAGGCCTTGTTGGATCAGTACAGCCTCCGTCTTCATCCTCCACAAACTGAAATCAACTTTCTCTGTAAACTTCTCCACATCAAACTTGGTTGTAACCATGATTCTTCCCTTCTGATCTGGTATTGTGGCAGCTTCTTCTTCTTCCCACAGACGGCGCCACTTCTTGTGAAAACTCAAGCAAATACTTGATGAAGAACACTCAAGAACTTTCACTCACTTAAACGTTTGATCCCTCACGTTTCACACACGAATTGATTGACAAAACGAAGAATGAAATAAAGGAAATCAACACAAAGATGTATAGTGGTTCGACATAAGCCTACATCCACTTTCCTAAGAGAAGAATTCACTAAACAATAAAGATGATGGTTACAAGATTACAAGCACACCTGAAAACCCTAATTCTTAAGCTTGTTTCTCACTGATTATGTGAAGAAGATGTGTTGAAGATGATCAATCTCAGCTGACAGTTCTTCAACTTATATATGGAAGTGTGTTCAACGTCTAGATTCCCTTCCAACCAATCAAAATGCATGCACATTAATCAGTTGCAACCAACTGATGGATCAGTTGCAACCACCTGATCTTTGCAGCCTCAACCAACTGATGCTTCTTGCTGCTACGTCTTAACTGATCATCTAGCTCCAAGACTTGATCTAATGGTCTTCACATGCAATCCTTCAATCACTTAATCAACCAATGAACGACCTCCATGTGGCACGTTCCTAACTCCCATTAAACACACACACACATGCTTTATGCAGCATGCATGCAGCACACACACACATGCATGGTCTATACTTCTTACATCGAAATCAGAGGGAGGTTGATTGATCAACCTGTAAATGTGAAGGAATTTATACATAATAACTAATAACCAAAGGAAAACAAGCCATGTATACCTCAGCAAAAACATGGAACGAACACCACATAAGTCATTGTTTTCAGGTATATGCGTGCAATCCTCGTGGACTGATAAACGTCGAATCTTCTGGCTATGACTTGTATTCTCTGAAGGAAAAACAGAGAGAAAATTTTCATCCTTGCATTTATGGTTGATGAACTCCAGAATAAGGTTCAAGACTCGACAGGTTGAAGGCCGGCCATCGAAATCCCAATCGGAAACATGAACCAATTTCCTTTGAATGACTTCGTTGAGGTACTCCTCAGCGACCTCCTCAGCTGTCTTACATTCTGTTTCCATGGCGAAGCGCTCGGCTACCCAGAGACGTATGAGCTTTCCACGCTTCACAGAGTATTCCTCAGGGAAAATGCTGAAACAGAGGAAACAAACTCGACACTGAAAGCGTTTCATAACTCTCTTATCCCAGAAAACATTCTTGACGAATGTAGTCTTGCCAGAGCCACTCGGACCGTCCACGACCAGCGTCAGCAGCCTGTCTCCTCCATCAAGCAACTGGAGCATCACTTCTTTTCTAGGCTCCTCAAACCCCACCATCTCATCATCAAGGAGCAGAGGACGGTCGGTAGTGATCTTGAAAGTGAAGCATGAACGGGGTGGTCGTGAATTCGAATGGTTGAAGGCGAAAGCCTCCGTCTGTGCCTTGATATCTTCGATATCGCTCGTGATGGAGGCGATCTTTTGGGAGATCCGACCAAGGGGGAAACCATGGTGGAGGTGATGGGCGATTTTGTGGATGTTGCGAGTGAATTTGTGGTGGTGGAAAGTGTAACTCCTCAAGAACATCTTCAATATCATAAGCAATATCTCGAATCTTGTGCATATGATCCTCCAGCATTCTGCTCCCCTGAAGCTCATAGTTGTCGTCTATGAAGGCCTTCATAAAACTAAGCCAACTTTGCATTCTCTTCATATCGATATCCACATTTCTGTGGGAATGGAGGAAAGGAGACACTATCTGGAACAAAACCCCAGCTGCACTCACTGCAACTTCTGCCATGTTTGGAATTAGGTGATTAAGGATTAGCACAATTAATGGATCGAGGATGTATGATAATGTAAACGTTGGGGGAACCGTCTGATGATATATAGTTAGTATTCATGTTTACTCACCCCAACTTGGATTATCAAATTAAAATCCATCTAATATAATATTAGACCAATTCGGGTGTGTAAATTATTTCACAGTGAAATTATTATTATATTAATTAATTATTACTCTCTTCCCAAAGAGAAATTTGTAGATATAGTTTATAAGAAAAATTATATTTTTTTTGTTTTTTACTTTTTAGGGTAATTTGGTATTTTTAGATAATAAATAAATTATAAAGTAAGTTACGTTAGTTGTAAAAGGTTGACAATTTTGAAATTAAAGTGTATTGTGATATTATTGATTTATGTATATTTTATTATTTGTGAATGTAAATTTATTTATGGAACGACAAAAATAAAAAGCGTGAATTTGTTTATGGATGAAGGGAGTAGTATTTTATAATAAATAAATATTTTATAGTCACATATTTATATTCTTATATGAAGTCGACATTTTTACTAACAAAAACTATATCCTTATATTCATTTAAATACATACTCCCTCTGTCCCATACTTATCTTCACACTTTCCGTTTTCGTCCGTCCCACACTTATGTTCACCACCCAAAAAAGGAAACTTTACATTAACTAACAACCTCAAAAGTTATCTTAATTTCAAAAATACCACTATCACCTAACACACATAACATACTTTATAATTTATTTATTACCTAAAAATACCACAATACCCCTCAAAAGTCAATAAAGTTGGTCAAAAAGCAACTTTTCTTAAACTCCGTATCTACAGTGTCGGTGAACTTAACTCCGGGACGGAGGGAGTATTATTTAGAATAAAATATTCTAATGTATATATTTTTACACCTTGTGTATTCGAATACACAATCCATCAATTTTACAATAAATTGTTTATTAAATAATTTATGATTATCACTCTTTAATAATTAGATGTAACCTTTTATTCACATCGGATCTTCTGCGTCATTTTCATATATCATATTATGTGCCACACGTTAAGTGGTTGACACGTAATCATTACCCCTAAAGTTAAACTTTAGAGTAGTTTTTGTCTTCTATGTATCATCCATCCATCTAACGATGCGATATAGAAGATGATGTATCAAAATGACTCGAAATATATCATCCATCTAATGATGTGGTACATAAGATTATGTATCAAAATGACCGAGAATTGGTCTGCGTTTTATTCTGGAGTTAATGGTGAGAAGATCCCACTCCTCGTATTAATTATTCTTCTCATGAATTTAATGGTGAGAAGATCCCATTCCTCGTATTAAAGCTTGGAATGCATTATAATTATTGTGAAAAATTCGAATACTAGTTTTTGGTGATTTGAAAATGTGAAAGAAAATTGGGTAATAAGTAAGCTGTTTTTGACGTTTGTGTCATTGCGTAGTATATATATCACGCGTGAATGGAGGGATTAGTAATAACCGCGTGGTAATTATAGAAGATAATACTTACTTTAGTAATAATATTTTGTATATAGTAGAATTAGAAGGTTGCGTAGGGTGCAAAATCAGTCAATCTAAATGAGATAGGGACCCTTCTCTCCCACATCAATTCTTCTCCATCATTTTCGTGCATCATCTTCTGTGACACTCGAGTGACACGTAAGAGGGGAAATAAATTCAACCATTGCCCCTAGGGTTTAAGATTTTGGGTATAATTTTCTCTCTCCTATATGTCGTCCATCTAACGATTTGACATAAAAGATGATGTACCATAATGGTACAAAAGATCCAAGCCGATTCTCTCTAATTTTTTTTCTTGTTGAAAAATACATCAAACCAAACAAATCTATCCGAATAACCTTTTTTGGTACACAATTTCAAACCTTGGAATGCATATTTAATTACTGTGAAAAATTCGAATATGTTGTAAACTATTTAATAAGAAGAACAATAACAGAAATATAAAAAGAAGAGAAGAATAAAGAAATATGGGGAAATAGAGATTTCATTAACGTTCATGATGATATCAGTCTGTACAAAACCCTCATTCTTTATATAGGGAAGATAAAGGGTACAATAGTAATAAGCTCTCTTCCTATTCAATGATATATGGAGTAATGTCCATATAAAATATTTCACAACACTCCCCCTTGGATATTACGACATCATATGCATGCCTCGTTAAAAACCTCGCTAGAAAACCCTGTGGGAAAAACCAGTCGAGGAAAAGAGTACATGTCTTATCATTTCATAATATTTCATATTAGATGCCTCATTAAAAAACTTTCAACCAAGGAAACCTTGTAGGAAAAAACTTAGTTAATGAAAAAGAGTACAGCTTGGTATTCAGGACCAATCTTCAGGATTATTTAGAAGTTATTTCATCCCCAAGACATTTAGCTTGCATGTCTCATTAAAAACCTTCAACTAAGAAAACCTCTTAGGAAAAAACTTAGTTAAGGAAAATAGTGCAGATCTTATGATTTTGGTGTATTGCATTAGTTGCCTCGTTAAAAAAAACCTTAGACTAAGAAAACCCTGTGGGAAAAACTTAGTAAAGGGAAAAAGAGTACAACTATTAGTCTTCAGGACTTAATCTTCTGGATTGTTTAGAAATTACCGCTCCCCCTGAAAACAGGGATACATTGGAAATTTGAAATTTATTTGGAATTGTCACTCCCCCTGAAGACGACAATCTTCTGGGTCTAGATAATACAATACTACAAGGACATACTAAAATATAATTTGGGAGTAAACAAAACAATGATAAATAATTTACATGAGCAAATGTTATATATATTTGTAATACTCACTGCTCTTCTAGAGCATCTAAATTTGTCATGTCACGCATAATATATTAATTATTCATCCATGCAACACATAATTTATTGTCTTATAAAAGACTGGGGATATTAGTCTTTCATCATGCCCCATGGGCTATATATTTATTATATCAACAATCTTATTACACCAGTTTGAAACCTTAACATTATGGGGATCATTTAATTAACATTCAAATCAATATGCCAATGTCACGTTGGTTTCTTATAAATAAAATAATAGTATTTTGTATCTACGAGATAATTGAGGATATATTTAATTTCATATAACTTCTCTTTGTCTGAGAGTCATAAAATCTTGCTAGCAAGTTCATCATAAGTGCATATCAGGCCTGATACAATTATGAGAAAACATGTGCTTTAAAAGCACGGAATGGAGGGACTTCTAGCCCAAAATACCCTCATTATATACTTCAAGTATATAGACATTAGTTTTCGACTTCAAGGGATAAAAATGACAATTGGCATACAATATAAATAAATATATCGAAAATCGAAAATTCATCTAAAACAAACATAAAAAAGATTAACTGGTGTTTAAACTATAAGATATTCTCAATCTACAGGTTGAGACAACTTTTTGGTTTATCCAAATTCTTTCATTCTGAAAAATCCGTCATCTTGCATGTGTTACCTTATATAAATTTCTTATACATTTCAATCTTAAAACGTTCATATACACACAATTTTTATTCTTCTTCAGGAAGAAATAACAAATTAAAATATAGCATATCCATATTAACTGTTTCAAGGTCTGGCTATGACCAATATTATAGTTATATGTTGTGATATTTTATTCTCATCCAATTTGAAAAGTTTTAATCCTTCGAGAATTTTCATGTATATCACATAATGATGTATATTTACTGCATATCTAAATATATTGAAACTGTCATATAAATTAAGTAGCGAGACGTAATGTATAATGGGAGAGTATCTATCATTTATATATTGGGCCTCTGCAAAGAAAAAAACCCTTTGAGCTTTAACTGATCACCATGTTATCTTTCATATGTCCTTCTGAGACAAATATTTATATCATTTCAGATAATATTCAAATAAATATTTAATGAGTTAAGCTCAACCTCAATGCTTTATTCTGTTTTACTAAATATTTGTGCTTCTGGCACTTTGATATCAAATATAAGTTCTGGATCCAGATTATTATTTAAGACAGTAAAAGCAATCAAAGAAGCAAACGTGTTGTCGACAACTTTCTGTTTCAATTCATATTCTTCTCCCAAAATCTATAATGATTTATGTATTTATATAACTAGATCCTCGTCATTTTCCAATACGTATGGATCTAGCCGTTTTGCATACCTAGTATTTTGATTATTTTGATGCACGTACGAATTTACTGGGTATTTGTCTTCTGGACATATCTATAGAAAAGAGTTTTCATTATCAAAACAAACTCTTCACATAATTTTGGAAGTGACTATTTATTCTTAAAATTAATTTCCGCGGATATTTAATTTTCAAATCATAAATCATTTCCCGCTTCTAGCGTTGATAAATAATTATTTAAAGTATTATGTCCCCGGGAAACTCCACTTCCAGTGGTGCATTGATAATAAATTTAAGGGACTTTGTCACTTCATCATGATAGTTTGACAGTTTATTTGCTATTGCGAACTAATAATCTTTTGAACTTCTGGTTCAGTCAATCTAGTGCAAAATAATAGAATTTCTCGGCATTCACATAAATATTGGGTTTAAATCTCCCCCTAATGCCGTGAAATAATTTCATTAAATGTGCAATTAGCATACTAAAAAATATATTGATCCCCTATATCGGGCTTTATAAAAATTGACGGATAATTATCATTAGAATGCCCATTGAAATACGCTATGGTGGTGATATATAAAATATTAATTTCACAATTCAAAATTTGCTGATGGAAAATGTTTAAGGCTTCTGGCCATGATTGGGCAGCACTAGTAAAGGGGTATAATTATGATATGCAGGAGCCAGAATTTGTGTTTAGTTATTCCAAATTCCCCAAATATTAATTGTTGGAATAAAATATTCACTGCGTGTGAACATAAAACATTAGATGTTCCACTTTTTTTTTTTTAATATTATCAGTTGATATTCATTCCAACTGACTAACTCAAATATTCAATATTTGAGCTCTTCATATGTAATTTTATTTGTATTAGTGCATTATGAATAAGAATGTATTTATTCAGTGGATACATCAATAAAATATTTTGGTCATGACATTAGAAAATTTGACCAATTTTTCTCCTTGAAACTTTGGAACATATTAGGAGAAATAATTCCAACTTTAGTATGTAAATATCATACCATAAATATTCCACATAAACTTCATAAGTATCATTTTATATCTCATGACTAAAAGAATTTAAATTATCTGGCTCATCTATTTGCCTAAAATAACCCAATTACTCATGCCATAGTTTAAAATTGTTGGGTTTCAAATATAAATATCACAACAATATATATATCCAACTATCTACTTATAAGATATGTATGATTTAGATAAGATCATTTAACAAATATTATAATCTAACAACATATATAACACTAGAATAAAAATATAATGTCATAAAAAAAATCATGTTTTAAAAAATATTTTTGCAAATATATAAAGTTTTTTTTTTAAAAAGATATGTAATGTAATATAGCTAAAGTGTCTAGCTTTTTTAAACAATCTCAAAAATTAAAATTATACTTGGTCACAATGATTTTCGAGCTTAAGTCCCAAATTGTCATCATTGACTAGGTCAATATTTTTATTTGCTTCAGGCAAATAAATATATTTATTTATTCCGCAAATATCCATTTTTTTCACATATTGTGATATTGCACAACCAGGTGTGCCATATATATATATATATATATATATATATATATATATATATATATATATTAAAGCAATGACTATTTCATCAACATCTATAATAAATTTGTTTCTATTAGAGTATTTGTCTATTTCTTATGGAGGGCAACTTGAAATATCTCGAACACTTTTGATAAGACCTTTAATAAGTCTAATTTAAATTTTATCGACCATACTACGGGGAGGCAAATGTGAATTCACTCTTCCACTATAACTATTTCTTACTTATCATATGCCCCTTTCACTCCAAGTATAATTCTTCTAGAATGTACCATGTGCTTCAGGCACAATTTTGAACCAAATGGTCTAGCAGTATGGATTTTCATTAACAATTGATTATGCTTTTAAACTAACAGTAATGCAGAAAATAAACTCTGAATATCTAGTATAATTTTTAGCTCTTTACTACTGCTGGAGTACGAGGTTAGTAGTATGAAAGGTGAAAGAGTTTTTCTAATCAATTCAGATGTTGTAATGCCCTACTTACAAATCAGTTGTGAGACAATATAGTGTAAATCAGAATTTTATTATGTTACAGATTTTTAATCTTGAAATCTTAGATTCAGTCAGTCATATTGAGCTTGTTGATCAAAGTGTTCCTTCAGGGATTGTCATAAAATAACAGGATCTTTTTTTTTTTTTTAAACTTTTTTTTCAAGGTCTTTGTTTAGATGATGACAAAGAAATTTTAGTATTTTGACCTTCTAGACCGAATTACTTTCAACTTTTGAAAATAATAGTTTCACTTAAATCTCAGGAGATGAATTTCAACGTCTAAAGCTGCTTTAGACAAAATAAGTATTGACATCAAAGGCTAGCTCGACATATTTTCTTTTAGTGATGTCGGATATTTTTTAATGAATTACAATTATTTTAAAAAAATAAGTGCATCTTATAAATTGATATCAAAATTTCAAGAAATAAATATTCATGAGACTTGCTTCTCAATTGCTTGGAAAATATATCTTATCATCATATCATAATTATGAGATGTATATAAACAATTAATGAATTTCATAACATATAAAAAATATTTGGCAGTATACAAAAGTTTAATCATATAATAAAGTATGATTATTAAATTAAAAAAATATTTTCCATAAAATAAATGTTGAATTTTGAATTGGTATCAATTCTGCCAAATTAATGATTTCACAATATGATAAAAATATTTGACATAGACAATAAACTTTAATCACATATCGTATAATTCTTTAAAAAATTCTATACATGGAAAATCAATCAATTCCAATTCCAATTTTTCATTAAATGAGTTCAATCTAAAGTTGTATTGTGTGATTCTTTAATGAGACCAATCAATTCCAAATCTTTCATTATATTATCATCATAAATCAATCAATTCATAAATAGCCAGGCTACCAATAATTTTGTACATTTTAGTAAAAATTTGTATATGCACGTGTCACATAAAAAATATATATACATGTATCACATAAAAATTATATATACATGTATCACATAAAAATTGCATATACACAAATTGCATATAACATGTATCACATATCTTGCCATTAATTAAAACACTGATTTAAATAATATCCAAGATTAACTTATAAAATTTGAAAATAAAATTTCTAAATGATCATTATATTTTCCATAAATATCATTCTTTATCATAAAGATGTAAAGTATATCCATGATTAATATATATAGATTATGGAATTCAATCAATACATTATCATGTAAGACAAAAGCAAAAATATTACGAATCATATACACGCATTCTGATTAAAATTAAAATTAACATAAAAATTATGTAGAAATTTGTGACATTGATTTTTGACAAATCTCAGTTGGACATATGCATAATCAAAAGTTTACCAAAATAATATTTTAATTAATCACAGTTTATAATAGAAAATAGGTGTAATAAAATGTATTTTTCTTAATCAATCAAAATGGTCAAAAAAAAAAATAAATCATATATTAATTTTAATGATATTTAAAAAAAAATGCAGAGAGCTAGATTGAGAATTAAAAAGTTCATATATATGTTCGAAGATGAAGCAAGATATTAATTACAAATATTAATTTCAATGTTTCATATAAGTCATAAAAATGTCTGTTCTTCGTGATTAAACAAATTAATATAAAATTTTAATTATACCTTGCAAAAAAGACACGATTCTTTTCTAGGGTTCCTCTTCAATTGGTGGCTCCGTTGGTTAGAGCGTGCTGATAACGTGTTGTAAACTATTTAACAAGAATAACAATAACAGAAATATAAAAAGAAGAGAAGAATAAAGAAATATGGAGAAAGAGAGATTTCATTAACGTTCATGATGATATCCGTCTGTACAAAACCCTCACTCTTTATATAGGGAAGAGAAATGGTACAATAGTAATAAGCTCTCTTCCTATTCAATGATATATGGAGTAATGTCCATATAAAATATTTCACAATAGAATATTAATTTTTCGTGAATGGAAAATGTAAAAGAAGAGGGTCCAGCTATTAACACCCCAACTTCCACTGTACACACCCCAATAGTTAAAAACACCTCAAATTAATTATTTTAATTCTAATTTTCCACTTTATACACCCCATAAAATACAATTTTATCATTTTACTAAATATTCTTTTGAAACCCTAATCTTCAATCTCCAGTTCATAAAATACATATCATTTCTCACTTCTTAAATATTTCAAGAGAAGAATTATATATATGTATTTTAACTTAGGGTTAATTGCATTAAAATACATGACATTTTTCTCAATTTTTAATTTAATTACGAACTTATTTTTTTATAAAAAAAATACATGATCTTTCTATCATTTCTTAATTTAATTACGAATTTTTTTAATTAATTAAAAACACATTCTTTTTATATTTTTTCAATTTAATCATAATTTTTTTAAATATATATAATTTGAAATTTTTAGAATTTAATCATAAATTATTTATTAATAAAGTATAACTATCTTACTTAATAAAAATCAAGATACATTAAATATTTAAAATATAATATATAAATCTACATAATATAAATATTAAAAAATTATACAACAATTCATAAAAATTCATTGTATTTTAAAATTAAAGCAACTCTATTATAATAATTATTTTAATTTTGAAATTAATAATTCTGTATCGGAACATATTGTAGTTTAAATAAGTTCATAATAATTAAAATAATAATAAATTCTAAAAAAAATTGAACATATTATAAGTTTAACCTTTTAATTTATTTCATATAATTGAACTGCGTAACGTGTAGCTAAAATAATTTTAATGAATTTTTTAAATATTAATATTGTAGTATTTTAAATATTCTTTATTTAATGAGTCTTAATTTTTATTAATTAAAATAGTTATATATTTTATTCATAAAAAATTGTGATGAATTAAAGAGTACAAGTTAACCCTTTAATTTATTATTACATATAATATATATGTAATGTTAAACTTATCTTTTTATTTAGGGATAACTTAATCAATATTATTATTGAGATGTATATAGTGAAATTGGGGTGTTAAAAGAAAATTGGGTAATAAGTGAGCTATTTTTGATGTTTGTGTCATTACGTAGTGTATATGACGTAGGGTACTATCTCGTAGTGAATGGTTGACTTGGACAATAAAAAATCTTTCAATATCATCAGTACATTGGAATCCTACAATGACCAAGTTATATATTTTTGGTTTAAACTTTAAATCTTGACTAAATATTCGATGCAAACGAGTTCACCCTCCACTTGATTTATCAAAATTATTTTTAATATATAAAAATATTTTTACACCGATGAATTATTACACTTAATAAAAGATACTATCACTTGTCAAATTTGTGGTGATTGTTTTTATTTTTTTGAGATGAGTAATAAAAAAAATTAGGAATAATTACTCTTAACTACACACTATCTTATATATACCTTATATATACTAATTACGAATACGTTTCTATAAATAATTTTTTAAAAGTATAAGATGTCGCGACGTGGTTAATTGTCATATATATATATATATTTATTTTAATATTACATATATAATCTTTCTAATTCTTCTTCTTCTTCTTCTTCTTCTTCTTATTATTATTATTATTATTATTATTATTATTATTATTATTATTATTATTATTATTATTATTATTATTATTATTATTATTATTATTATTATTATTATTATTATTACTCCCAACGAAATAAAAAAAAAACCTTATTATACTATTAGCTTTGATGTCGTGTGAGCGACGATCTTCAAGATCCTCTCAATCTGCTTCCTTCCTTATTTTTTACGTGTTAGGCGCGATTAGACTATTCGAAAAGATGAGATGACTTATTTATGGACTACAATAGGGACTAGGAGGAGAAATTAGAGTCGGGTTTCCATTGTGCTTAAGTGTCCAAGTCTCAAAACTTATACTTAAGTCCAATAATAATATATTCCACTAAAATATTATTACTGCACTGTCGCTCTAATCCCATAATTACGTTATTGGCTCATTCTTATTATGAGTCCGACAGTCTCCCCATTTTTAAGATATACAATGCCTAATAATTAATTAAATTACTGACAACTCCATTAATTAATATCTCATTCGAGAGTAGTACCACTCAATCTTGTTATCATGCGAGAATAAATCCACATGCAGGGTTTACATGATAATCCTTATGAGCTCCTCAAGGAGACATCATCAACCTATTTAATAGGACATGTATTCCTTCTACAATCAACAGCACACCATAGAGACAACACTATTTCCCAACTCACCGAGTTTGTTGATTTAATTACATGTAAATCTCACCCATTGATGAATCACAGAAATACATATTGCCTTACGTGTCGAGGTTATTATATAGGGATTAAGAGCACGAACATCCATAATAATTGAGATCAAGTTCTCCTATATAGTCAGTATAAGTTAAACGATCTCAAGCGGTCCTGTTAAATACACACAAAGTGCACTAATGTGATTCTATAGTCAAGACAAACTAATACTAAATCACACTACAACCATCCCGATAGAGAGTCCCCGTCTATCTTGATTGTGAGCATCTGTTTATACTTTATAAGAAAAGCGATAATATGATCTTCCGCGTATTGTCGCACAACATATTATCTACAGTATAAAGTAATTGGACTTTTGCAATAATCATATAAGTAAATTATAATATGCAAAATATTTGATCATATGATTCTCATTTCAAATTCATTGTTAAAACATTGTTCATACCAAAAGCTAAACTTTTAGTATACAATCCAACAATCTCCCACTTATACTAAAAGACTATGCTGTCAAGACCACTGCCATACATCTGATTCCTACTTCCACTACATGACTATCAAAAGCTTTCGCCTTAAGGTCCTTGTAAAAGGATTTACTAGGTTATCATCCGATGCAATCTAGGCGTCAACAAACTTTCCCTCATCATACAATTTCTCGTAAAAGGTGGTACTTGCGCTTAATGTGTTAATTGCTTATGGACTCGTGATTCCTTCAAGTTTTCAACTGCACCATTATTATCACAATAAATTGTGATAACCTTGGACAAACTTAGAATCACATTCAAGTCTATTAACGAAGTTACTAGAGTCATATAGATACTTTGGCTGCCTCAGATGCTCCAATTTATCATCTCTCCATAGTGGAGACCAAATTATATCTCTATATGACACTCTTTCATATTATGAGCCAACTTCCAAAATTAAACACATAACCTTGAGGTGGATTTACTGCCGTCCCTATCTGATTTGAAAAATGTGAATCCATGTACCCCATAAGAACCAATGAATCTATCCGGTAAGGCCACATATAATTTCTGGTCCTTTTTAGGTACATAAATATATGTCTTACCTCAACATTCTTGTTTCGGGGTTACCTTGATACCCACTGTTCATGCCTTCGGCAAAACAGATATTCATTCTTGTGTATAGCATTCCTTAGATTAAGCTTCATTATTCGCGGAAGCATAATGAACGCTTTCATCTCCTTTATCTTCTTTTGTGTCTTAAGACACATTTCCTTAGATAAAATCACATGCTAA
The DNA here is from genome assembly GCA_023678885.1 of Pogostemon cablin. NCBI lineage: Eukaryota > Viridiplantae > Streptophyta > Magnoliopsida > Lamiales > Lamiaceae > Pogostemon > Pogostemon cablin. The sequence goes on along the minus strand of CM042959.1, from coordinate 40,355,111 downwards.
AACGAGTAAGGATTGTATCATTTCATGAAGCTTGAGATAAGCACAATATCCTATCTTGTGATCACCATGATCGCAAGGATATATTTTGTTTCTCTTAAGTCCTTCATTTCATACCACTTTATCAACCATACCCATACGTCTGAAAATACTCTTTCATTGTCTCCAATGAGCAGGATACTATCTATACGTATAGTACAAGAAATACCACCATGTTTCCGTCACTTTTTTCAATACACAAGACATATCCGCGCATTGAATAAATTCGTATCACTGGATTTTGTCATCAAAATGGATATTTCATGATCTTGAAGTTTGCTTTAGTCCATCAATGGAAAATTTTAAACTTCCACTCAAAATACTCTTAGCTCTTTGCAATGAATCATTCTAGTTGCTACACATAGATATTTTCCTCAAGACTTTCAATCAGGGAAGCTATCTTAACATCTATTTGCTATACCTCATAATTCAATATGAGCAGCAATAAAATAAAAGAATCCGAATCGACTTAAACTTAGCTATCGGCGGAAAGATTTTCTCATACTCGAACTCACCCTTCTTTCTAAGTGTACCTTTACGCAACAAGCCTTGTTTCAAAGTATCACCTTACCGTCTGATTCTCTTTTATTTTGTAGAGCCACTTCGAATGGCTTTCACACCACTTAGTGGTTCTACAGGCTCCCTGATCTAATTTGAAATACATAGATTCTAGTTTCAGATAATCATTGCAAGTTGCTAAGATATCACACTTTTATCTTGTAGTGTTTCGTCATACCCATGGGCCTATTTTATGTTTATTAGGGACCAAGTCTCACGACTCTCCCAAAACATAAATCTATTAGGTTGTAGAACAACCCTCCCACTACGATAAAACGCTACACGTAATTGTGTATCAGACGTATCACGCGATGCAGTTTTCTTGTGGTATATCCTCTTGTACAATAGGTACTATACTTTGTGTTTCTTCTCTCACATCCTTTAGAACAATTTATACCCATTGTGATCTATTACACAGTCCTTTTCCAAAAATTTGGTGTTCGTATTAACAATCACCCTTTGATCTTTTGGATTATCAAATAAAACACCCTTCATTTTTCTAGGATATATAACAAACAGATAAACATCTTCACGATAAGCTGTTTCTAGGAATACCCATAAAATGTATTTATTAATTCCAAATAATTCATCATCTATCTAATCATTTCCATAAGAGCTCTATTCCTTTTGTTTGCCACACCAGTCGGCTGGGGTTAGCCTGGTGTTGACAACTTGGGATTCAATCCCAAACTCTGATAAATAGCTCCTAAACTATCCTAAGAGGTACTCGCCACTGCGATTAAATCGTAATGACTTGATATATATTTGATGACCCTTCACCGCATTAGCCATGCACTTTTGAATTAATCATAATACTCAGACTCGCAATGCATCAAATAATATCTTACCACCTCTCGCATGGATAGTCTGAAGACCGCATAAATCAGAATGAACCAATTCCAATATATCTTTGGCTCTACATCCCTTTGCTTTGAAAAGGCAATCATGACCTAGTTTCAGATGCCAAAAGGTATGTTTGGTTCATATCCGAAGGTTCCTTTCTCTTATTAAGATTAGAAGATGCGTTATCATTACTATTTGTTGCATCCATGGGATAAACATAATTTAAGAGTGTACAAATTATTACCAACGTACCATAACAGATTATAGCTCCATCCCTCATCACTATGACCATGTCATTTAAATGAAATGGAGTATCCATCCGTAAATGCATAGAAACTAAAATAAAATTCTTTTCATGAAAACGTACGTAAAGACAATTTCTCATAATCAAATATTTATTCCTATATGAAGATAAATAAACAACTTTCACTGCAACAACCACTACTTTTGTAGCTTACCCATGTACTCATAATCTCATCATCACTCAATTACATGCCTTTAGTGATTCCGGTATTTACACACAGCGTGTCAGTAGACGCCATCACTAATCATGCTTCAACAACTAGTGAATGAGATACTAACCTTGTTCACATCTTGATGAAAATTAATTTCCTTCGCCACTTTTTTTTATCAGAAATTTCCCACCGAATACAGCCTCTTGTAATTCAGGTGCAACTTGCTCAAAACATCTAGACAAATTATTGAGAATAAAATTAACCTAGGTTTCCCTTTCAATTTCTATCCATGTTTTTCAATTCATTCATCAAGTCAACCATGAGCTCTTGTCTTTCTAACTTACTCAAGTATCTGAAGAGTTGCATGAGATCATCATATTTCTATGAACGTCTCAACTCTCCAGTAGACACTTAAATAGATACTAGAGGACATTCTTTATGAGAACACATATATTTTTCTAAGCAGTAAAAATCGAAACCAAGATTCTTTTTAATCATCTAATTTTGGACTAGTAAATATATTTCTTTTAGTAAACAATAAGCGAGATAAAATCATTTGAAATTGCAGAAAATCACATAAAAATGCACCAATCAAATACTTTGAATTTATCCATTTATATTGATTCCCTCAAAACAATGTAAAATAAAATTCACCAACATCTCAAGCACCGTGAGTCTGCATGCCACGATAATGTAGATGTATACAAACCCGAACATTTATAAGAGAAGGTTTTACCCATTAATTTCATTTGTCAACCTAACCTCATGACAGAATAATTAATAGTCGGATTCTCTTTAGCCATACAAATAACATCAGTGACTTCGATGGGGAGGATACTTATTATTTACACCTAAGTGTACACCATTATTTGATCCCAAGTCCACTGCCCAAGCTTGTATGCCTTACAGATGGAGAAGTACACACGCTCTCGAATAACTTCCTATAATTATCAATTATAAGTTTGTACCAGTGAATCGCATATAAACTCATCCGATGGGGAGGAAGGCACTATAGCCAACGTGCAAGTTCATGTGCATCACATTACAAATAATAATTATTTAAAGAAGTCTGTACCAGTGATCCGTGAGTAAACTCATCCGATGTGGAGGAAGATCCTATTGCCAACGCGCAAGTTTACTCACACCACTTACAAACCAATAATGGAGGCCGCGAGAATTTATTACCAATCCCCTCTCCCACTTAGTTATTTAAGACCGAGGGTTTTTACATGCATATAATATTCAAGAATAAAATACACAACCTAGCATGCTTCTATTATAACATATAAAGCAGTAAATCACAAAGAATCATGCATACATATATAACAATAATCAGATAATTAAATCAATTATGACAGTTATATATTAGCGAATTCGATTGTTCGCCACCAAGCACTAATCTGAAATCTGAAGCCGGTCTTCACGAATTTTTCTCCAGAACTCACGCCCGCCAACCTGCCCAGTTCCATAAACGAGTGCTCCAGCCTACTTTCGTGCGTGACTCAGAGCTCTGAAATACGTAATCATGCAGCAACCATGCTAACAACCGTGCACCTCGCCCTGCACTTCGCCCGGCATTATGCACAACTCGTGCAGGTCTCCAAGCACCTTGCCCGTCACACTGCTCGGAACGTGCGCCCAGCCACGCGCCAATCCGTGTGCCCCTACACGTAATCGTGCAGCATTCGCGCGTCAGCATGTGAATCCTCACGTCCCACGCCCGCTGAAAAGTTCGACCTCCTGCACGCCATGCTTGCCATGCCCAGTTTCGTGCCAGCCACACGGTGCCCCAAATGGTCATCAGCCCAACTCCGTGCGCACAACCATGCGTACCATGCTCTGCAAATGTGCGCCACACCCGGCCTCATGCTCGCCAAGCTACTCGGCACATGGCCCGACCACACGTACGCCTTCTTACAGCCGGCCTGGCACCTGGCCCGCCTTCATACCCGCTTGCGAGATTCCACACCTGCCACTGTGCGAGCCACCGTGTGGGCCACCGTGCACGCCGATCGTCTTCACACCTATCTCGCCTACCTACCTGCTCATCACTTCGCCCGGCAGTCTGCTGCTTGCACGCCTTGCTCTATGCGCCACGCTCAAACACTTCTTCCAGTACCCGACTATGAACACGACCATCTGATGGCCTCCGTGCGCACAACATGCCATCCTGCCCGACTTGCGCTTGCCAACATGCTTTCTCACTAGGCTATCCACACGGCAACAAGTTGCCACGCCCGACGACAAACCTCTACAGGCCCGCCAATGAGCATGCCTCCATGTGAGCTCCAAAATGAAGTGATATCCGACAGCTCTTGCCGGCCTCATGCCACTGTGATCCAGTTGTACCATAAAGCATCGAAGTGTGTGCCATCGTGTACAAGGTAGGGTATATAACAAGAAATAAGTTCTAAAACCCTAATTCATGTACGAAACTCAAACCCTAGCCTAACGTGTCACGCTTCACCATGAAATCGAAACTCTGATACTAATTATTGGTGTTTGATCTTTTGGTTAATGTGAATCGTTAGGGTTCCATTCAATTCAACTGCAGTGGAAGCATAAGAGTAGAATCGTATTACCTTTCACCAGAGTATGCTGAGGAAGAACAGCTATAGAAAACAATCTCTTGATCTTCTGTTGTATTCCCAAGTCTAATCTTGACGTCATGTGGACGACGATCTTCAAGATCCACTCAATCTGCTTCCTCTTTTATTTCTCACATGTTAGGCACGATTAGATTAGGGTTCCAAAAAGTTGAGATGACTTATTTATGGGCTACAACAGGGATCAGGAGGAGAAATTAGAGTCGGGACTCCATTGTGCTTAAGTATCCAAGTTTAGCCCAAAACTTATACTTAAGTCCAATAATAATAATATATTCCACTAAAATATTATTACTGCACTGCCGCTCTAATCCCATAATTACGTTATGGGCTTCTTCTTATTATGAGCCCGACAGTCTCCCCATGTTTAAAGTATACAATGCCCATTAATGAATTAAGTTACTGACAACTTCATTAATTAATATCTCATTCGAGAGTAGTACCACTCAACCTTGTTATTATGCCATAATAAATTCACCTACAGGGTTTACATGATAATCCTTATAAGATCCTCAAGGGGACATCATCAACCTATTTAATAGGACACAGATTCCTTCTACAATCAACAACACACCATAGAGACAACACTATTTCCCAACTCACCGAGTTTGTTGATTTAATTACATGTAAATCTCACCCATTGATGAATAAAAAAAATACATACTGCCTTTCGTGTCGAGGTTATTGTATAGGTATTAAGAGCACGGACATCTATAATAGCTTGATCGATTAGAGTATTTTGCTCAAATACTCAAATGGAGATGTAGCTCGGGGGCTCAGAACATGAATAATCAATATAGTTTGGGGGCTCACAATGTGAATGATCTCTCTATAAAGAGAGATAACTCAGTTATGTGAATGATCTCTCTATAAAGAGAGATAACTCAGTTGGTTAGAGCGTTTTGCTCAAATACTCAAATGGAGAGGTTATAAACAAATGGGATTAAATCGGCATGATCTTTCCAATATAAAAGGGGGCAAGTGCCAATCAAAAGGTGAATATGGTTATATATATATATATATATATATATGAATGAGCTCTCTATAAAGAGAGATAACTCGGTTGGTTAAAGTGTGTAGCTCAAATACTCAATAGGAGCAATTAAAAATAAATGGGATTAGATCGGCATGATCTTTCCAAATCAAGTAAGTTGAAATTATGTCAAATTTATTACAAATAACTCAGTTTGCAAGATGGAAAGGAAAGAAAAAACATTCAGAACCCTTGTGTACACTTCTGGGGCTGAATACCCAATCCCAATATATTTTAGAGGAAATAGCTCAATTGTTTAGAGCGTGGATGAAATCTCAATTCAAGGAGAAGAAGATCGCACCACTAAAAAAGAGGAAATAAAGAGAAAATTTGTAAAGAGACTTGTGTCTGGAACAGAAGGGCAGTAGATGCCGATGCAGCAAAGATTAGAACCCGAGACTTCATCTCGGGGGCTCAGGGATCCAGTAAGTATCCAATGGGAAGAAGATTTAGAAACCGAGATTACAACTCGGGGCTCGGGGGTTGAAGAAGGAAAATAAATGAAATAGCTTAATTTATTACAACATGGAAAAGAAGTCGATAGGGTCGATATTAACGATCGGACAAAGGAAAGAACATTGTACATGCGGATGCCAAACCGAGGAAGATAAAAGCAAAAACATCTCAGGCAGATGCCAATGCTAAACTGAAGAAATATTCTGGATGAAAAGCCAATGCAACACCCTCTAAGAAGAATAGCTCAGTCGGTTAAAGCATAGAGGAAAATCCACACTGATGTCTGAATGTGAAAGTCGGATCATACTGCAAAGAAAGATTCAGAACCCAATACTCCATCTCGGGGACTCTAGGACTGAAGATAAGACCAATCCTACATCTCGGAGGCTGAAGAAGAAAAGCCAAATCAAATATCTTGGTTGATTAAAGTATAAAGAATATATCAATCCCAGTGGGACGCGAGGTTGAAACCAACGATCAGAAAAAGGAAACAGAAAGAAGAAAAGATTTCCTATCATTACACATGTACGACATTCACGCTGATGGATAAGAAGATAGAAGAGGGTACATTCTGCATCAGAGTTCTAAAGTTCTTATGGTACTCTTTTTCCTACATACTAGTTTTTCCCACTGGGTTTTCTCATATGGAGGTTTTTAACGAGGCTGACGAAATTTTAGAGCTCAGGTTCGAGATTGTTCCTTATAGTTTCACACAAGAATCAACCTTGGAGGCTAATGTTATAGGTGTTTATACCCCATATAAGGCGCGACTTATACCCGCGGTCCAACTCGGAAGATAAGTTAAGGTTAAGGATAAGAGTGAGATTTGAACACACGCCCAAAAAAGAATATCTAACATGTTGACTGGGCAAAAGGCAAAAGAATCTGACACCGAGGATAAGGTCTCGGCGTCGACCCCTAATCATCAGCTCATCGGCCATCAACTATCAGCCCATCAGAATGATGTCAGCCTGATATCATGTTTCGACCATAGAAAAACATGCGTTCTGCATGGAGACAACATGTCAGGATCTCATTGTACCTTCTTACGGATAAGATTCCCTTGGAGGGACACGTGACAACAATTGACAAATTGAAGGGGGTCCAATTCACAAAATATCTCCTATAAAGACAATGCATCTGCAGCAAGGAAGGACAGACACTACACTATACTTGGTTGGCACTTCACTCCAACTTCATCTTCTCCACTTCACTTTATCTCTCTACAAACCCATATGTATTTCTCTCTCTACAACTATAATGTTCCTTCATGGAACCTGAAAGACAAATATAAATAAATGGAAAGGGCTCCCAACTAACGGGGCGACAGAAAAAATTACCGTGTTTGTTGTGCTCGTTCTTAGTTCGGTTAATCAACAATCTTTCTACCATTAATCTTAATTTTAACTAGTGAAGAACACACATCAACAATATATATATATATATATATATATATATATATATATATATATATATATATTTATATTTCAATTGATCACTACAAGATCTATATATCAACCAATTTCTAGAGAATTAATACATGTATGAGGATATATATAGTATTAGGTTTTAATCTGCAAATACCAATTAGGGGTAGATCTATAATATACGCATCAAGTTTAATTGCCTCACTCGTTCTACCAAGCTTCTTCGAAATTTCAAGCCCACATTCTCGTCATCAAACTCATGTTTTCACATTTTGTCTTTTTCTTTGTTGTGTTTTTGTTTCTAGACAAAATCATACTTTTCAAAAACTAATAAATTAGGAAGGAGAGAGGAGTGGTCTGCGGATATGACTTGATAGTTAGGATGATGCTGCTGCTGCTACTCCTTCTTCTTCTTTTTTTTTTTATTTTTAAATTTATGATAAATATGAATTACACAATATTTTTAAACAACTCCCTCCCAATATTTACTAATTACACAATAAGTTAAGTTTACAACATATACTCCAATTAACACCATACATATATAAATGCAAGTTTTATTAGATAAGTTAGTCATGTGCCATAAACTTGCAACCTAATCCACCAATATTTCACTCCTCTTATTATGTATATTATCAAAATTGATAACTTTATTCATGCATCTTACAGTTTTTTTTTTTAAATTATTGGAGCTAGAGTAGTGAGGAATATATATGTAGACTAGTCCACATTGTACGTAGTGTTGCATGTTGATCTAGTTGCAGGATATTAATAATATGAAAGACAAGTTGTTTAAAGGAATCTTGATTTTAGTTGGCCATCTGTTAACATCACTTGACTCATCCGATCCCACCCCCTCAACTTGCAGGATATATATATGCGTGTGTCCTGCCACGTACAAGGGGCTAGGTCAGATTATTCCCACTCACCTTAATTTCTATAACTCACTCCAATATGTAAATAAAAATAAGTGTGAAAATCTGCATGTTTTGTAATTTGATTTAGCAAATTTATGTTTGTATTTGAGTATATATATATATGATTACTTTGCATATATCTGAGTTAGAGATGCATTAATTTGAGGCATTATTTTATTTTATGTTATTAAATGGAAAACGAAGGTAAAAAGAGCAATATTGAAAGTCGGGGTTTAAACATGATGAAAAGGAACATTCTGTAATTGTCTTCCATGAATGCCTTCATATAACTCAGCCAACCCTGCATCCTTCCGACATCACTCTTCAAATTTCTGCCATTTTTGTCGGAATAGAGTTGCTCGAGAAAAGGTGAAACGAGCTCCACCAGAACCAGTGCTGCACTAACAGCAACTTCTGCCATAACAGGGATTAATTTAATTTCTGGAGAATTGATATAGTTGGGCTAATTCATTCATTACACCCTGTAGATAGATAAATCAGGTTGTGTAATTAATACGCACATTCAAAATATATAGAGGTATGTCAGACAAAAAAGAATGCTTCCAACGACTTTCTATTATTTGAGTCGATGCCTGGTAAAGTCGTGGAAATTAAATGAAGGAAGAATGAACCAACACTCCTAACCATAGCTGCTCTTTGCTATTCCAATTTACTCTTTATTTCATCTCCATAATTCATATAATTGGACTACACACGCTAGAAATAAAATTGAAAATACCCTAAACATAATTATGATCTAAATTTTCTTTTTCCTGTTATAGTGTTACTAATTTAACGACATGAGTGAGTGAACGTATGACATGAAATACAAAAACAAAATGGTTTGTTCACATTTATTTTTCTCTTCTCTCTTCTCTTATCTCGGTGGTTTGTTCACATTTATTATACCAATTTTTTATTTTTTTTTACGTACTGATCATTTATTGACTTTATGATAAAATATAATGGTGAAATTCTTTAATAATAAAAAATATATTAAGTTAGGTATGTATTTAAGTAGAGAGTTATTCGAAACCGTTTATGTTTGTTCTTAGTCGCATTTCTAGCAAAATGTATAAGAGTAAGAGACTCTATCATCGAGTACATGTGTGACCAAGTACAAAATTTATAATAATGTCGTCTCAAAGGAAAGTAAACTCACGGTTATATCCAAATTTTCCATTGCTTTGTAAGAATGATAGATTGAAGGTTTGGTATTTAAACTACTACTTATTGTTCTACTCAATTAACTAAGAATATGAAATAACCATGTATTGAATCAAACAACAAACAAATGATGAATGAGATGGAGATATAATTCACTTGAGAAGAGAGCAAGACTAATCATAATCATGGTTAAGAATCTAGCTAGATATGCATAACTCTTGATGGTGAACTTCATTAATTTGTGGACTAAAAGCAATCATGTTTTTACCCCTAATCCCTATGGTCAAGGCAATTAGGTTCTCGACTATTTTACAAGTCTAAATCTCCTAGGATTGTGCTTAATCTTAATTCCCTTAAGATACTATGATCATAAGTTCGGTTCTTTTCACTCAATTTCTTAAGTGTCCCTCTATGAGTGTTCTAAGCATAAGAATGATATATCTTACCTCCCCTCACACTAACATGCATGCTCACCTTAATACATGATTCAATTAAACATCTAATCATAATATTGAAATGACCATCCTAACACTATGAATAGAGAATTTAATCACACAAATATTGAAATGAAACATGATTCATTAATCATAAAAGGAAGTCTAAAATTAACTCAATTCAACATCTCAAATCCTGCATATCTAGCATTCTTCTCAACCAATCATATGATTAGTCCTACTATAGGACTAGCCATTACACATTGTGTTTATATCAATACAATCAAAGGCTTGCTCCATTTGAGCCAAAATGAGAAGAAAATCAACAAATGAAAAGTAGATTGGCTTCCCTTTCATGGAGAAACCTTCCTTCTCTTCAAAATGCTAACTTCTTCAATCCTTGATGTTTTTCTCTTCTCAAATGGTGGATTGATGGATGGATTGTTGAAGATCAAGTTGATTGGATGGATGAATTGAAGGGTGGAAGAGATGGATCGGATGGAGTGTGTGAAATGGTGGTGAGAAAGTGTGTGTTGATCTCCAAAATAACTGTCAAAATAAGGCTCTCTCTTTAATTTTCGGACCAATTGTGCATTTATACCCCTTGGGGACCTTCTATAAGCTTCCAGAATTTTCTGACTTTTTCCTGCTTTTTACCTAACTCGACTCAAGTAGCCAACTCGAGCTACTGCCTGTCAAGTTGAGTTGCATGACTCTGCAAACTGGACGATTTTTCGACGCCGGCTCGACTCGAGTTGCAAGTCGAGTTACGTCTTGCAACTCGAGCTAGCTCACTGGATGATTTTGAACGCTGCTCTGCCCCAGCTCGACTTGCCCTGACCCCAGCTAGACTCGAGTAAGGTAACTGGAGCTCTCGCCTGTCTACTCGTATTAGAAGCTAAACTTTCTTCGGCACCTAACTCGGCTCGAGTTGCAAGTCGAGTTGGACATTGCAACTCGAGTTGAGCTACTGGATACTTTCTATCTTTGCTCGAGCTTCAACTCGACTCGAGTTGCAAGTCGAGTAAGACCATGCAACTCGAGTTGGGTGTTTTTCAGTCCATTTCAGCTCGTTTCAGCTCCTGACTCAATTTTGCTCTATTTTTGACCTGTTTCACATACATTTAAGCTCATTTCCACACATTTATCAACCTGTACACATCTCTCCTAATTAACACAAAATTTCACCAAAAGTTACACAGATACAGGCAAAAACATACGAAAATGCAGAAATAAGGACACTAAAACTCAGGTGAAAATGACGACGATCAATGGTGTAAGGTGGTCTCCACTTAATTTAAACCCTAATAATAATACGTAATGTATAATAGGATTGAAATGGAAAACCCTACAATTCACTCTTTAGATTTTTATATGAGTTAATCTCTTGTAAACCGAGTTTACATCATAAATTATTTTAAATCCTATGGTTTCTCTTAATTTAAACACATTAGTAATACATAGGTATATTCCCTCCGTCCAGTCCAAAGGGTAGTTTTGGCTTTTTGCACATGGATTACGGAGTATTAATTATTATTTAATGTGTAGTGGGTAGTTATATTAGTGGGAGTGTGGGCCCCATATTTTAATTGTATAAGTGGATATGTGTGGGTCCATGTGTGTAAAAAAATAAAAATTAGGCTTTTTGGGTGGGACGCCCGAAATAAAAAAATGAAACTCTTTAAATGGGACGAAGGGAGTATAGAATTGGAAGGGAGGACTACAAGGTTTACGCAGTGAACTCAATTTACACAAGTGTTTGTGTTTTTATAAATTACTACCATGATTCATTATTACCCTAAGTCTTTTCATACTCTAACTATATAAATACTCTCTTCACTCTTTTGCATAGATTTTATTCAAATAGTACCGATTTACGATTTGTATCACAAATTAATTACAAATAGTTAACAAAATACTACTACGGTTTTGCATTATAATTTCAAGCAATGGTACCAAATTATGGATATTTGTGATCTTTTTATTACTCCCTCCGTCCTGTTACAACGTACGCGTTTGTTTTTTGCACGTTGATTAAGGAGTATAATATTTTAATGTGTAGTGAGGTGGGAGAAATAATATATTAATATAAAGTGGGTAGGTGTATTAGTATGACATGTGGGCCCATGGAGAGATAAGTAATTAATATGTGTGGGTTCTCTTTACCAAAAAGGAAAATGCACACTTTGTATTGGGACAGACCAAAATGGAAAAACGCGTACGTTTCAATGGGACGGAGGGAGTATAAAGAAAAAATGTGAATGTCAGGAAAAGTTAAAATTTTATAGCCAAAATGATAAATAATTAACTTAAAAAAAAATATGGATATTAGTGATTTGCAAAATAGGGTGAGTAATTACAGAACTACACCTATTCATTCTACGTATATTAAGTATTATACCGGATCTTCTACGCCATTTTCATGTATCATCAGTATTTGTGCCACGCATTAAGTCAATCACACGTTGTAAGAGGGGAATTAAATCCAACAATTGCCCCTAGAGTTTAATGTTTATGGTATAGTTTCCTCTCTCTTATGTGTCGTCCATCCAACAATTGATACATGAGATGATATACCAAAATCGCATAAAGAATCCAAGTCGAGTAAGTACTTATATATCTCAAATCATGTTGAAAATACACTAGTAAAAAGGAATCGTAAACCTGATGGAGGGAGTATATATATTCTGCAAATTGAGGGGTGGAATCGGATGAGTCAGAGATGTAAACGGATGGCCAACCAATTAAATCAAGATTCCTTCAACGAACTTGTCTTTCGTGTATTAATAATATCCTGCAACTAGACCAACATGCAACACTACCATGTGGACTAGTCAACAACTAACAAAACAACAACTGTTAAATGCATGGGTAAACTTATTAATTTTGATAATATACATTTATAAGAGGCTGGAGTGACATTGAAATACTTTATTTTTCTCTAAATAAAAGGGAAACATGTAAAATTTGGTGGATTAGGGTGTGTGTTTGTGTCACATGATTAACCTAATTAAACATACATGTATGATCTTAATTATGTTGTAAACTTATTGTGTAATTTGCAAGTACTGCACGTACGCAGGGAGTTCTTTAAAATGTGAATCACTAGTGTTTGAATTGCAACCCATTCTTTATCATAATTATAGGAAAAATGGGGGAAGGGAATTACCAAGACATCAAGACATGAGTAAACAGTAATAATAGTATTTGAAAAGTAGGAGTGTGTCTGGAAGCCAAATAAATGTGAAAACATGACCTCTTCTTTGATCACGACAGCGTGGGTCTGCACTTTCAAAGAAACTTGGTGAGGCAATTAAACTTGATGTGTATATCTATAGATCTACCCCTAACCATATTTGCAGATTAAAACCTAACGCTATATCCTCATTCATATGTATTAATTCTCAAGAAAAGTTCGTTGATCATTATACACATACATATAGAAGATAGATCCAGCAGTGATCAATTGAAATATATAGTTTATGGCGGAAGTTGCAGTTACGGCAGCTTTGGTTCTGGTGGAGATCATCTCACGAAATATCGATGTCAATAAATATTCAGAGAAGATTGATATTCGAAGCATGCGGAGTTGGCTGAGTTCTATGAAGGCTTTCATTGAAGACAACTATGGCGTTGAAGGGCGAAGGATGTTGGAAGATCAGATGGCCAAAGTCAGAGACACTGCCTACGATATTGAAGATGTTCTTGAGGAGTTGGTTTTTCACTCCCCACCCTACACCTTCCACACTCATAGATTTAGTAAGAAGATACACAAGTTTGCACACAATGCCCACCATCGTTTTCCACTTCGCGGGATCTCCGACAAGATTGACCGCATCACCAAAGATATCGAAGATATTAAGGCACAGACGTTAGCTCTGGGAGTGAGGGACTCAATTTCGCAAGCACAGCCATCATCATCATCAAGTTATAATTCACAGCCTGATGAGGAAATGGTTGGGTATGAAAAACAAAAGTGAATTGATGAAGCAGTTGGTTGATCGGGAGATGAAGCTGCTGACGGTGGCGGTGGAAGGCCCCCCTGGCTCAGGGAAGACAACCTTGGTAAAGAATGTTTTCTGGAAGCAGGGGATTCGGGGGAAATTCGACTGCCACGCCTGGGTTAGTGTCTCCCGACACTCCCATGTGGAGGACCTTCTCGTCAACATGTTGAGGCAGTTGTGTAGTTCCAGGAAGGATTCATATCCGTCCGATGATGGATCATCCACCTCAGTCAAGCTGCGGACTTACCTCTCCCCAAGAAGGTACATAGTTGCTCTTGATGATGTTTGCAAACAGGAGGACTGGAATCACATAAAGAATGCATTGCCTGATGCATCTCGTGGGAGTCGAATAATCGTCACCACTTCCTCTTCAGACTTGGCCTCTATCTGTGCATCATCGAATGATCTCCACTTATTAAGGTTGACCAATGGGTTAGCATGGCCCGACGGCTGGAGACTCTTCTGCAGAAATGCCTTCTCCGACAATGGAGAATGCCCTGTTGATTTGAAGGACTCTGCTATAAGAATTGCAAAGCGATGCGAAGGAAATCCCCAGGCCATCGTGGCCGTAGGCAGTGCACTCAAGAATAAACCCAGACTTCCCAGCGAGTGGGATAGGTTTCACGAGAATCTTGGAGATGAGATGATCCGTGGTCTGGCAGTCCTCACCGGGGGACTGCAGCTCAGCTACATGGATCTCTCCACTAATCTCAAGTGTTGTTTCCTCTACTTCAGCATCTTCCCAGAGGACTACTCTGTTGAGTGTGGAAGGCTCGTTCGTCTGTGGGTGGCCGAACGCTTCGCTTTGCGAACAGACTACAAGACAGCCGAGGAGGTTGGTGAGGACTATCTCACGGATCTCATTCAGAGAAACTTGATTCATGTTTCCAAATGGGATTTCGACGGCCGGCCTAGAAACTGTAGAGTCCTCAACATCACCCTCAAGTTCATAATCCAAAAATGCAGGGATGAGAATTTTGCATCAATTTTCCCTCCAGGGAACACAGGTCTTGTAAGCCAGAAGATCAGACGATTGTCCGTGCACAATGATTTCGCTTTTTTACCAGAAAATTGTGACTTATCTGGTGTTCGTTCCATGCTCATATTGAGGTACCAATGCTTCTTTGTTTCTGATAATTAATTAATAAAGTAATTGTGGTAACATAAACATAAATTGTGTTTGTTTTCAGATTAATGAATGAATCAAGTCCCCTAGATTTCGAGCAATATTTGAGAAAGCTGAAGCTGGTTAGAGTGTTGGATTTTGAAGGTGCGCCTCTCACAGAGTTCCCCAGTGGCATCACCCGTCTCACCCTCGTAAAGTACTTGAGTTTTAGAGACACTAGAGTTAAGACAATTCCCAGTTCCATAAAGAAGCTCTTTTGCCTTGAAACCTTGGATCTAAAACAAACCGATGTCTCTGAGCTTCCACCAGAAATATCAGCTCTCCACAGCCTACGCCACCTCATTGTAGGATTTGGTTCGATTCAAGGTGTGGAGATTCATCCAGGTTTCGACAACCTAACAAATCTACAGGACTTATCTCAGGTGAAGGTAGGCCAAGAGGGTGTCATCTTGAAAGAAATTAAGAGATTGACCCATCTTAGAAAACTGGGGCTCACTGATCTCAAGGAGGAACACACCCAAGATTTATGTGCTGTTCTTGAATCCATGGTAAAACTGACGACTCTGGATTTATCCACAGCCTACAGTAGAATAGATTTTCTTGATCTGGGAGAGCTGGAAAATCCTCCCAATACTCTGCAGCATCTCTGCTTGAAAGGGCATTTGAAACGATTTCCAAGCTGGATTTCATCGCTCAATAATCTGCTCAGTGTTGTTCTCAAGTGGTCTAAATTGGAGAGCAACCCATTGGGGGTTCTCCAGGGCCTTCCCAACCTAATGGAGCTCCAGCTGGTGGACTGTTTCCTAGGGGAGGAGTTGACATTCCAAGCGTCGTGTTTCAAGAAGCTCAAGGTTCTGTCGATTGAGGACTTAACCAAACTGCACACGTTAGTGATAGAAGACGGAGCAATGGCGGAACTGAAACAGATATCAGTGCATAGATGCCATCAGCTGCAGATGTTCCTGGTGGGCTTAAACGCTCTTATCAGGGTTGAAGAAATGATTCTCTATGACATGTCTGAGAAGCTCGTGGCTCGACTTAGGATGAAGGGTGAAGATCGTGGCCTGGTTAACCACATTCCTGTCATCCATTCCTTCACTTTTAAAAACCAGAATTGGTCATTCGAGAATCTCTCTCCTTTATCAAACTGAAGCAATGTAACTCTCATTGCCTCTCTTCTAATCAGTGACCTCATTTTATGTCTAGGTGTGTTGGATTTCATTGCAAGTAAAATTGTCAAGTAAAGAGTGAAAGTTTGAATATAAATGAAAATTTGTATTGACTTTAATTAGGATTGATCCCCCATTTTATTTCAGCAAGATTGAGATTTTTGGTTACAACCATGAGTTGTATGTAATCAATCAGTGTAGTAAACTCAGGATGAAATGTAACATGTTAATTGTTTTAATTTTAGACTTCCCTTTCCTCTACTTCAACATCCCTGGTGTCACTCAACTTCCACCTGAAATATCAGCACTGCACTGCCTTTCCCACCTCTTTGTCGGTTTTGGTTTGGTTGCAGGTGTTAAGGTGCATCAAGGCTTCACGAACCTTAAGAATCTACAAGATTTGTCTCTTGTGAGGGTAGGCCATTAGAAAACTGACCCGACGTAGAAAACTGGGACTCACTGGGCTCAAGAGGGAACACACTAAACAATAATGCTGAAAACTTAAGTTATGGGACCAATCTGCTGCAGCACCTTTGAACCCACGTTTGATCCATCAAACGATTACCAAAATGAGTGAAACTGATTGAAATCGATAGCTGACTTGTCAAGCTTTTCATCCATATGCATAACTGCTCACAACTCATCCAAATGCCTAGAATCTGACCACTCTGGACATTACCACAGCCGCCGAATCAGAAGAGTTTCTTGATATGGAAGAGGTGAAAAATCCTCCCAAGACTCTGAAAGGGCGTTTGAAACGATTTCCAAGCTGGATTTCTTCTCTCCATAATCTGCTCACGGTTGTTCTCAAGTCGTCTAAAATGGAGTACAGCCCACTGCAGGCTGTGGAGCGCCTTCCTAATCTAATGGAGCTCCACCTGGTGGACTGCTTCGTTGGGAAGGAGTTGATCTTCGAAGCTTCGTGTTTCAAGAAGCTGAAGATGTTGCTGATTGAGGACTTAACAGAACTGCGCATGATTGTGATAGGAGACGAATCAATGGCGGAACTGAAAGAGATATCAGTGCGCAGTTGCCATCAGCTGGAGATGTTTCTGCTGGGCTCCAACGCCCTCAGCAAGGTTGAAGAAATGAGTCTCTACGACATGGCTGAGGAGTTCGTGGCTCGACTTAGGATGGACGGTGAAGATCGAGCCATGGTTAACCACATTCCTGTCATCCATTCATTCACCTGCAAAAACAAGAATTGTTCATTTGAGAATCTCTCTCCTTCTTTGACTAACTGAAGCTGTTTGGCAGTTGCCTGTCTTCTAGTCCCCTCTCATTCAATGTCATTAAAATTTTCTAGTGAAGAAAGAAACTGTGAATAAATGAAAATTTGTAATGATCTAGAGAATTGATCCAGCTAGCATATTTATGATCTGTTGCATTTATCTCAAAAAAATAGAAGGAATGATACTGATTGTTGTTATTTTCACCAAAATTTTAGTATATTTTTATATCTGTTTTCGTATAATTTTATCCGTATTTATGTGTATTTTGATGATGTTATGTGTTTTTATAGAAATGTGTGAAAATGAGCTTAAACGTACGAAAGATAAGTAAAAACGGAGCAAACTGGAGACGAAGTTGAAAATCCAAAGCATGACATCAAAACTCGAGTTAAAATCATTTTTGGTCCCATATCTATAATTCTGTCTCAAAAAAGATAAAAATTTCAATTACGTCCCATAACTCTTGAAATTGGCCAATTTTAGTCCCAAAGTCTGCCCGAACCCCATTTTTTGGCCGGAAATTGGGGCTTTCCGGCAAGGTATTCCGATGGCGTCGTGGGCAGCCGCCGTTAGGATGTCGGCGCAGGAGACGGTTCTTGGGCAGCGTTTCTCCAGTCTCCACCTCCGCTTTGATCTCTTCAATGAGTTAATGATCCGTAAACAAAGGCGTTTGATGTACTTTCTTTGGGCAACAGGGTTCCATGTTTACTGTTAAATAAGAATGATTTAGTGTTTTGAGTTTATAACCTCCATGGATATGCACAAGCTTGACTTTGTAATCCCCTTCATTTTTTTATTATTATGGACAAACTGCCCTTCACATCAACTGCCTTACTCCGATTCTCTGAATTTGAAGCTCTTCTGCAAACGAGCTTTGAGGGATAAAGACATTGGCGAAGTGAGCGTCCCCATTAAAGAGCTTCTCGATAATCCGGTGAAATCTGCCGCCGACGGCAAGCAATTTGTGAGCTACTAAGTCAGAAAGCCCAGCACAAAGCCCAAAGGTCAGCTCACTTTTTCGTATGTATTCGGTGAATAACCCAAGCCGCCATCGCAGCGCCGCCGTATGTGTCGGCGGCGGGTCATTACGCAGCACCGTCGGGGAAAGCTGATTCGGAACAAGGCGTACTGATACGGCCCAAGAAAAATAAGAGTCCAACATGAAGGCGCATCGTGTTAATGAAAAGCTCATCATGAGTAGCACATAAATTAGGAAATCTTCTTGTTGTAGGCATCAGAGAATATGTTTATGGCTAGGCTTCGTGCTTCTCTCTCCCTAATTCTTCCCCTTGTTTCCCCCTTTCTTCTTAGGAGTTGAACACTGGCTCGAATTAGTGTACTGTATCCTCCCTATTTCGTTTATAGTTTATAATTTCCGTTCTTTATCAATTTGGGGGCGTATCACGTACCCTGCTGGCCCTGGATCCAGATCTGCCAAAGCAACCATGAAAATTCAAACAATCTCAATGCTGGAACTTTCAGCACTGTTGAAGATCGGAAGAGTGGAAGAAAAAAGAAAATATAGTCGAAGATCAGAAGAGTGAAAGAAGAAAATGGGTGACCCTGGGATTGTTGAAGGAGTTGAAGAGTATATTGATTACAAAGTTGAAGTGCGACGCCATCGGAATACCTTGCCGGAAAGCCCCAATTTCCGGCCAAAAAATGGGGATCCGGCGAATTAGGGACTAAAATTGGCCAATTTCGGGATTAAAATTGGTTAATTTCAAGAGTTACAGGACGAATTTGAAAATTTTGTCTTTTTTGAGACAAAATAAAAAATTCCCTATAATTATGAGACCGAAAATGATTTTAACTCTCAAAACTCGGTTAGGGATATATATAAGTATGGATTTATGTACATGATATAACAATGATGAGAGTATACAACCAATGTGGGACTAATGCTAAATACAAATATATACTCTAATAATACAGAGGATATAATCTGGAAATATGGTTAGGGATATACATAAGCATCAAGTTTAGTTGCCTCACTCGTTCTACCAAGTTTCTTCGAAATTGCAGACCCACGCAGCCACGCTCTCGTTATCAAAAGAAGAGGTCATG
Organism: Pogostemon cablin; assembly: GCA_023678885.1. Classification (NCBI taxonomy): domain Eukaryota; kingdom Viridiplantae; phylum Streptophyta; class Magnoliopsida; order Lamiales; family Lamiaceae; genus Pogostemon; species Pogostemon cablin. Next base: position 40,335,581 of record CM042959.1, on the reverse strand, counting down.
TTTAACATTTTGTCTTTTTCTTTCTTGTCTATTTGTCTTCCAGACAAACTCCTACTTTTCAAATACTATTATTACTGTTTACTCATGTCTTCATGTTAATTTGCCCTTTCTTTTTTCTTTTTTTTTTCTTTAGTTATGATTATAAAGAATATGCATGGGCTGCAATTCAAACAGTGATTCACATTTAACTCCCTGCGTACGCGCAGTATTTACAAATTATATACACAATAAGTTTAACTGATTGAATTCCTTATTCCACACTTGTTGTTTTAGTGGTATTTTACAATATAAAAAAATTATACCTTAATTACAAATGGCCATTGAACTCTTAGAGCGTGTGGTGAATTTTTGGTATTGATTATGACACATGACAAAAATTTAATTAATGAAATAGAAGATGAAATATGGAAATGGAACACGTAATGATCATTTGTAAATCTAACACATAATTAAGATCATACATGTAAGATTTTACACCAATTTTTACACACAGCTGTTTCCCTCTTAGTTAGAGATAAATAAATTATTTCAATATGCCACTCTTATTAATGTATATTATCAAAATTAATAAGTTTACTCATGCATCTTAACAGATTTTATTTTGTTGGTATTGGAGCTGGAGCATTGAGGAAATTTGTTGACTAGTCCACATGGTTGTGTTGCATGTTGGTCCAGTTCAGGATATTATTAACACGAAAGACAAGTTGGGTTTAAGGAATCTCGATTTAATTGGTTGGCCATTCTTTTACACTCTGACTCATCCGATTACACCCCCTCAATTTGCATAATATATACACTCCCTCCATCCCATATCAAAGTCTACGTTTCCATTTTACAAATATAATAACTTAATTAAAGTGAAGTAAGAAAAATAATATTTAATGTGTAGTGAATAGCTGTATTAGAGATAGTATGTAGACCTCATGAGAATAAATTAATTATTTTTATGTAGATCTTATATATTAAAAAGAAAATGTGTCAAGGACAAACCAAAAAGAAAAGTGTGTCAACTTCTATGGGACGGAGGGAGTATAATATTTCAATGAGTAGTGAGTTGAAAGATAAAATATTTAGACAAAGACTTCCCTAGGACCGTCTATTTTTTCTAATCTGGTAGAACCGGGTATTTAAATGAAAATGGATCTCATTAGATGGAAATGGGTCGTTAGGTTAAAAGGGTCAAATTAAGTTCTTCCTAATTATAATCGGGGTTTTCTGGATTCCACCTGTTCATTCAACCGACATCTTCATCTCCTCTCCGTCAATCGGAGATCAATGCCCAAATCTTGCAAAACGATTACCGTCTAATGGTTTGGCATTGATGTCGGCTCCATTCAAGCTCGATTGGCTGTCCCTATCGACTCTTTCTACGGTAACCTCTGCACCGACGGAGTTAGTATCTCCGCCGTCGACAAGTAAGGAGTCGCCGGAATCGATATCAGCTCTTTTTCAAGCCTTTCCTCTATGATTCGTTGTCATTTAGGAGAGAGATAAGGTCTCACTCTTAGCTACGGTTCGAGTCAGAGAGTATCTATTTTGAATTCGCCGACACCACCATCCATCGCCCCAAATCTCCACAAAATCACTATTGTAGCCCTCTAAGGTCGACAAACCGGTATTGTTTTACCAACTTGAATTCAAATCTTCCATGGCATGATTTGATTTTCCTTTAATTAGATGGGAGCCACGTCCAATGTGCTTTGATAATTTGGGAAATGACGTTTATGTGGTGGATTCCAAAGTGAAGAAAGCAATTGGTGTTGGGTCGAAAAATAAGGAGAAAGAGAGAGGTGGCTTTGATGAGAGGTTTGTTCAGGTTCTGAGGGTGACCAAGGGGTTGAAGGAAGGGAAACAACTACATTTCAGAGTTGTGGTTGTGGTGAGAGATAAGTAGGGCAATGTGGGAGTGGGCGTTGGAACAACGCTGGCTTTCCTCTACAACCCATGAAGTGATGTGGTGATCTACCTGGCGCCTGCATTGGTGGAGAAGGAGGACGAGAAGAATCTGTACCTGAAATTCATGTTCGAAAACTACATAAAGTTGTATGTTGGGGGAGCCAATATTTGAGGCTTTCAAAAATGCAAACATTGCAAGTTTGGAACAAGTTGCATCTGCTTAACTAACTAGTGGTGTTTGCTTCATTGTTTGGGTTTATTAATATGGTTTTAGAGAGTATGTGTTGGGTTGTACTTGCTAGATTATTGTGTGGATGAGGAATTATATATATGTACTTCATGTTAATTGGATTAATGCTTACATGTACTAGTAATATAGTATTGTTTAATCCAATAATTATAACTAGTAAATGTTCTTGTCTGCCTTTGATCAATGCAACAAAGTTTAATTATTAGAGTAGGTAATATCCATATACCATTAGTTGATTAGTAAAAATAAATGGAATGCCAGTGAAGAGAAACAGAGGGGAGATGCTTTTAACTACACAAGCGTATGATGTTGTTATAGATGATAACAACATGGATGTCATTGTAAACGTGAAATAATTTATGGGTGGAAATCACTCAAATTATCCTGTTTTGGAGCATATGTTGTTTACCTTGAGATCACTTTGTGCTTTGCTTTTTTGTTCGAAATAGTGTGACGAGAAGATGTTACACCCAAATGATATAGAAAATTCGCACTTAGATAAAAAAAAATGTAGGGCCAAATATTTAGGTTACTCTTTTCTATTAATTGAGTTACTCTTTGTAATAATTTAGGTTACTCTTTTATTTAAGACCCTAATTTGTTTATATATTGTTTTGTTTGATCAACATTTTCTAGGTTACTCTTTTCTATTAATTGGGTTACTCTTAATAATAATTTGGATTACTCTTTCATTTCAGATTTTGATTGTTCATTTGAGACCTTGATTTGTTTATATATTGTTTTGTTTGGTCTACATTTTTTGGGTTTCTCTTTTATATTAATTAGGTTACTCTTTATAATAATTTGAGTTACTTTTTCATTTGAAACTCTGATTTGTTTATATATTGTTTTGTTTGGTCAATATTTTTTGGGTTACTCCTTGTAATAATTTGGGTTACTCTTTCATTTGAGATCCTAATTTGTTATATATTGGACTATTCTTCGAAATTAATTAAATTGTGTACAATCTATACGTTGTTAGATCACTCTATAAAAACAATAAGGTTACTCTTTACAATTAATTAGATTACTCTTAAAAATTAGACCCAAAAAATATTTACAAATTTCTAATCTTGGAGTAATGTATAAAAAATAAGCCAAGATGTAATCCAAGTGCTGTCATGAACATGTTACGTAGATACCATTACAAAGTTTCACCTACACAGTTGCTTTATGTGTTAAGAAGTTGCTACACCGCCACGAGTCCAGAATTTCAGGGAGCTTTGTCAAAGGGCTTCACATCTTTGTAGCAAATATCCCAAACAGAATTCAATGCCATCTCAGTTAAATGCTTTGTGCATTTCGAGTATGCGGTAACTGATGCTGATGCCCTCCGACTTATGCAATCCTTCATAGGACGCGACGAGTAATGCAAATAGTTTCAATGTGGGAACTAAAAGGCAATTAAGATACAAAAGTAATGCACTCACTTTTTCATCGAAGCCTAGTATATCGGCATATCCGCGCAAAAGCTCCCTCATATTCATGGGCAATCCTCGTGGAGTGTGATGAAAAATAAAGTTATACTACAAATTGTAATTATTAGTTAAGCTAAATAAAGATTTAATTATGGGTTAATTAAACTCCAAGCGTGAGCTTTAATTTTCCAGCTTCAATGGTTTTGAGGGCCAACAATCTAAGAGTGACAACAAATTTGTCTCAATAAAATTCAGCAACTGTGTAAAGAGGGCTCTTTTGGAGAGTGGTGTTTCTGTGGAAAAATTGAATCAAGAGAGTGGTTAATCAACAGCATTTTCATAATCACTTTTTACCAACAAATCCTCCACAAAGCTGTATACTATTCAAACTAGATTTTCCTACGCCAAACCAATAACTGAATCAAATCTAACATAAAAGAACAATTATGGTATTTGTAATTGGAGTTGTTGTATAAATGTGAGTAAGGATAAATAAAGGAAGAATGTATATTGTATTAAGAATTATTGTTGTTGTATTCTTTTGTATATCCCATTCTGGTTGTGTATATAGATAGGATCACTCTTACACTGTACAAATACTTAGTGTTGATCAATACAAGAATATCTTTTCTTTCACAATTCTCTACATGGTAACCAGAGCATAAATGGCTTACGCCAATTTTTCGATCCTCTCTTTCTCAGCCCTAGCTATCACTAAATCTATCCTTTCTTTTTTCTTTTTTCGCTCACCATCTCCTTTTAATGATGACGGAAACTGACAACGCAGCCTCATCTAGCGGCGACTCCACACAATCCCTTGTCGCTTTCAACACCTCTTCGAAGTCCCATTGAAACTCACATCCACCAATTATGTGGCCTGGAGCTTTCAACTTCACACCTTGCTATCCGGGTATGATCTCTACCATTTTGTCGATGGTTCATATCCGTGTCCTGCCACCACAGAATAGATCAGTGCCGTCTCTCGTCCGAATCTGCTTCATCCCTATTGGATTCGCCAGGACCAACTGATCTTCAGTACGCTGATTAGGTCCATTACACCCACTCTGATTCCGTTCATAGCATCGTCTAAGACGTCATCTGATGCTTGGAAAACTCTCGCATCTATATATGGTACTTCATCACGGGAGCGTATTCTTGCCCTAAAGAATAAGCTTCATAATCCAATCAAGGGAAATCGATCCATCACTGATTTTTTGCTTGACATCAAAGGTGTTATTGATGAGCTTTCACTTCTTAGCGTCTCTACTGATTCTGAAGATTTAGTTGTGAAAATCTTGAATGGGTTGGATGATTCATATAAAGAATTGGGGTTTGCTATTCAGGCTCGTGACTCTCCAATTACATTTGAGGAACTTCATGACAAACTCTTAAGCACAGAGGCTCAAATTGTTCATCGCACAGCCCTAGCTTCAGACATGCCTGCTTTGGCATTCCAGTCTTCTCGGCGCACCTCTTCGGTTGATCTGGGTCTCGCTCGGGGTCTTTCCGTCCATCCCAACACACCAATCGACTGTCCCCACAGTCTCACCTTGGTAAAGGCAGTGGTCGTGGCTACCAGGAAAAGTGCCAACTCTATGGTATTTTGGCCACTCAGCGAGTCGGTGTCCTGATTTTCCTTAAGTTGCTCCAGTCCAGGCTGGTCAAAACACCCTGCACCATATGCCCTTCCTACTGCTCACTCTGCCGTCTCTACTCCGCCAGTGCATAACTGGGTTTTGGACTCGGGAGCCTCGCATCACATCACTACTGATTTGACCAATCTTTCTCTTCATTTCCATTTGATGGTCATGACAGTGTTATCGTTGGTGATGCTACATCATTGCCTATTACTCACATAGGCTCTTTATCCTTTTCTTTTCCTTCTCTTTTATTTTCTCACTCGCTTGTTGTTCCGTCCATCTCCAGAAATCTTATCTCTCTTTTTCAGTTGTGCCTCCAGAATGATGTTTGTGTTGTGTTTTCTTCTACTTCCTTTTAGGTGAAGGATCAGAGGTCTGGAGTCGTTCTGCTGTAGGGACCAAGAGTTAATGGATTATATCTTTGGCCATTCACCACCAACTCTACTACTACAGCCCCATATGCTCTTCTTTCACGTCATGAAAAATTCCTCCTCTAGCACACCCGTTTAGTTTACCCCTCCCCTAAAATACTTTGTCAAATTTTATCTAGTAATAATTTGTCTTCTTGCAATACTACTGAAATAAGCTGCGATGCATGTAAGTGCATGAAGAGTCATAAACTTCCTTTTGCATAATCTAGCTTACATTTTACTATGCCTCTTGAATTGTTATTTTTGGATGTATGGACATCACCTGTTACTTCGTGTGATGGATAAAAGTAATATGTTATTTTTGTGGATCATTTTACAAAGTATGTGTTGCTTTATCTATTGAAACGTAAATCTGATGTACTACCTAACTTTGTTGCCTTTAAATCACTAGTTGAAAACCACATCCAGTCTCATATTAGGACGTTGTACTCTGATAATGGTGGTGAATTCCTTTCCATACGTTCTTTCCTCACCACACATGGCATTACTCATCTTACAACGCCGCCTCACACGTCTGAAAATAACGGTGTCTCGGAACACCGACATCATCATATTGTAGAAACTGCTCTTGCTCTTTTGCACCAAGAATCTATACCTCTCCAATACAGTCCTATGTTGTTTCCACTGCTACTTATCTTATCAATCGACTCCCCAAAGTTGATCTTTATTTGATTTCCTCTTATGAAAAATTATTTCACAAGCAGCCACACATTGCAAGGTTTCGTATCTTTGGTTGTCTTTGTTATCCATGGCTCCGTCCTTACACTTCTCAGAAACTTGCCCCGCGATCCAAACCCTGTGTCTTCCTCGACTATTCCCTGACTCAAAGTGCATATTTATGCCTTGATCGTGTCTCCAACAAAGTCTTCACATCCCGCCATGTTGATTTTGTTGAGGACACATTTCTGTTTTCACAACAAAGCATTCGTCCTCTCGTTACACCATTTGATACTCCAACTGACAATACCATTCCCTCACTACCTCCAATTCCTACTCCCGAGCCTCCCTCCGAATCTATACATGATCCTACCTCTCCACCACCAGCTAGTCCTATGCTCATGCCCCTACAGCCGGAGTCTCCGCCACGCCCTTCACCGCCTTCCACCATTCAACATCCTATAGCCACTCAGTCTCAAAAAATATTGTCAAATCTAATCCCAGGTACTGTCTTACTTCCTCTCTTTACACTGATGTTGAGCCTACTACTGTTACACATGCATTATCTGTTCCCTGCTGGCGTGATACGATGGCTTCTGAATTCCATGCACTGCAAAAAAATGGTACATGGACCCTTGTTCCTCCATCTTTCCCTCAAAATATCAATGGTTGCAAATGGGTTTTTCGCATCAAACGGAAACCGATGGCTCAGTGGAGAAGTACAAGGCTCGTCTTGTGGCAAAGAGATTTCATCAATGACCAGGCATTGATTTTTCCAAGACATTTAGTCTGATTGTGAAATCTACAACTATTCGAATTGTTCTAAGTATAGCTATTTCCCAATAGTGGACTCTTCATCAGTTTGATGTGAACAATGTGTTTCTTCACGGTACCCTTTCTGATGAAGTCTATATGGCTCAACCCCTAGGATTCATTGCCTCTGATCATCCTGCGTACATTTGCAAGCTTCACAAGTCTATCTATGGCTTAAAGCAAGCACCACGTACGTGGTACAATGCTCTCCGAAAGTTTCTCATATCAGTTGGCTTCACCTGCACCAAATTGGATGAATCTCTATTTGTTTATAGCCATCAGGGTGTTCTAGCATATTTCCTGATTTATGTTGATGATCTAGTTCTGACAGTCAACAGTCAAGCATTTCTTTCACGTTTTGCGGCTGATTTGGCATCCCATTTATTCGTAAAAAAATTGGGCAGCCTTTCTTATTTTTTGGGTATTGAAGTTCATCGATCCAGAAATGGCTGTTATCTATCTCAGCACAAATACACTACAGATCTTCTGTCTCGTCTTAACATGCTCAATTCAAAGTCTGTAGCTACTCCTCTTGTTGCAGGTACAAAATTCTCTCTTCATGATGGATCTAAACCATATGATGCCACAAACTATCGAAAAGTTCTTGGGAGTCTTCAATATCTCCTACTTACATGGCCTGACATAGCTTATGCAGTCAACAAACTTTCTCAGTTTATGCATGACCCTTCTGTTACTCACTGTGGTGCAGTCAAGAGACTCCTAATATATCTCAATGACACTCGTCATTATTCTCTTTTTCTTCAGAGTGATTCATCCTTATATCTTTACTGTTTCGCATATGCTGATTGGGCTGGAGACTATGATGACAGGTCCTCTGCTGAAGCTTTTGTTGTGTTTCTTGGTTCTAATCTAGTGTCTTGGAGGTCTCGCAAGCAGCGAACTATTGCCTATTCTTCTACTAAAGCTGAATACAGGTCCATTGCCTCAGCAGCTGCTGAAGTTCAGTGGACTCGTTCTTTACTAAGAGAGTTATGTGTTACGTCTTTGCCAGCTACTCCAATGGTTTATTGTGATAACATTGGTGCAACTTACCTTTGCTCCAATCATGTTTTTCATTCGCGTATGAAGCACATTGCTATTGATTATTATTTTGTTAGGGACCTCATTAAATCCTCACAACTCCGTGTCGATCACGTACCCTCGGTGGATCAACTAGCAAATGCACTCACCAAATTGCTTGCTCGTCCTCGTCTAACTCTTCTCATGTCCACGATTAGTGTCAATTACTCAACCACCATCTTGATGGGGCGTATTGAGAATTATTGTTGTTGTATTCTTTTTTAAATCCCACATTGGTTGTGTATATAGATTGGATCACTCTTACACTATAAATACTTAGTGTTGATCAATACAAGAATATATTTTCTTTCACAATTCTCTACATATTGGACTTGGAGGATAGCCAAGAAACTATAATTGAGCCATCTTGGTCATTCCTTCCTGCAATGTGCATCAGACAGTTAACCAGTTCTCTAATCTAAATAACTCAGCAAAATGAAAATGATGTCGACTTAAGACAACACTTGAGAAGAAATGGTGTTAGTCACAAATAATGATCACATGTCATCTTTTACTAGCTCCAAGAAATAAGGATGAATGTGATCACCAGGCCTTCTTGATAAAATGGCCTTTGCATTTCAATCAGAGGAGAAGCATGCACAATTCAACTCGTATGTCCACATCCATTTTGAAAAGCTTCCTATTTATGATATGAAAAATGACAGATAAAATTAAGCCTAGTATTTATGACATTTCTTCTTTGTATATACGTATATATTCCTCCAAATTTGTAATTCAATTCAAACTTTTGTCTATTTCATATACCCTATTTAACAATCACTTTTTTTATGAATTAATCAAAACATCATCCTAACACAGTCTCACATATAGAGAATAACTCTAATTCTAAATATTATCACCTTCCTCGACCTTTCCGTCTCAATTCCCAAATTCACAAAATCAAAGAATAAATTCATCAAAATATGCCAATAAATGGCATAAAGCCAATCAGATCCATCAACAATCTCACATAGTGTTTGTTGCACTCCTAAATACCCCAAAAGCACATAACTCAGACAACACATTATTTGACGCAGACCATTAGAAATATTTAATTCTTCACTCACTACCACACTTTTTACAACAGATTTATCCACTTAACAAGAACTTATTCTCCATCTTGCAATGGGAAAAAGATGCAACCAAATTTGGACAAGCCCCTAAAACTACCAATCTACCAAATATTTCCAGTTTAGACAGAAAGAAAAAGGACAGAGTAACAATTGATTTCAAGAATACGAGGAGCGAAAACATAGGTGGCGGTCCAGGAAAGCGGCGGGGCCATTGGCGGCGAAGGCGGGGATAAGATGGAGATGGCGGGGATAACGTGTGTTCCAACAAAGAAGACGAGAGAGATGGAAGTTTGAGGAAACATACGAGTTGGGAGGGGATGTTCTCAATTTTAACCCATTTGAATAACCAATAGAAGAAGAGAATCCGCTTCTACCAATTTTTGGTAGGACCGGTCCTACTGTAGTCATTCTCTAATATTTAATTTAATATAGAATAGAATGGGTAATATATTAATATTTTATGTGAAATTATATTAATATTGTATATGAGTGTAGAATAATTAATTATTTTGAGTGGATTCATGATTAGCCATAACTTGTAATCTAGTTGACTAATTAAAGAATTTAACGAATCACAGGGAGGTAGGCACTAGTGCTTAAGCGATCTCACATTTTTGTAATTTTATAGAGACGAATCATCAAAGGGATTGGTTGTAAATAAATAAATGACAAGTAATCAAAGCAAGCAATGACCACAAATAAGATAAACAAATGAAGGGTGTTTTCCAAATTAAGTAAAAGTGAGATCAACAACAATCAAGAAGTGAAAATTTTAGGATACATGCATCAAATTCGCATGAATCATGGATATAAGACTAAGGGCCAATACTAAGTTCACCTAAGCTCCCTCTCGAGATGGATATAATATGAATCTCAATTAGCTCAACGGATTGGTTCTCACTCAAACAATTCCAACTAGGTACTAAACTTGAAATGAGAGTCCCTTCACACAATTAATCAACCTCTCGATCAAACCAACCACATGTTCTATCAAAGGGTTCTAAATTCTAGAGGATTTCTCAATCTCTTTACAATTTATAATGCACATGAAGTGTTTGATTAAATGATTCACTCAATTATCCTAAGCACATAATTGATTTCTCAATCTAATCACATATTAGAACAACTAAACACACAAATCATCATAAACATCAAGATCTCAAACATCAATAATAGAAAATCCATTTACCCAATCAACATATGAATTCAAATACACAAATTCCAAAATTATCCAACAACTCTCATGTTGCTAATCTCACAAGGGAGATTAGCCTACTATATTCATAAGAACATTAATATAGACATTAAGATCCTTACAAAACATGATAAACAATAGGATTCAATACAAAGTATAGATGAAAACTCCCTTGAATGCCTCCAATGGTGATCTTCTTCTCTCCTTTGCAATTCTCCTCTCTTCCTTGCTTCTTTTTCTCAAATGGATGATATATTTGATGGTGGAATAATGGTAGATGGTGTGGATAAAGAATGGATGAAGATGATAGTGTAAAATGGAGGAAATGGTATGTGATGTGTGTGCAGGGGTGAAACTCACGAAAATCCCATGAAATATTGAAGTATTGAGTATTTATACCCCTTGGGAAGCTTCTAGAAGGATTCTGATTTTTTTCACAGGAATTGCACCTACACTGCTCGAGTTCCATACACGGCCACATGGATGGCTGTGTAGGTATTTCGGATGTCAGAACTCACGCAAAACAGACAGGGCCGTGTTTGGTACACGGCTCGAGTTGTGTCGAAGGTTTCTGGTCAACGACAAGCTCTGAATAGCGCACGATTCGAGCACGAGACACAACCACAGTGGTGGCCGTGTTGTAATTTCTAACGATCGTGCTGCGCGGTACACGGGTCGAACGCACTACACGCCTCGAGTACCAAACATGGCTGGCCGTGTTTGTACTGCTTTTCTTCCTTCTTCTCCTGACTCTATTTTCGCTCTATTTTTCACCTGTTTTAAGACGTATAAGTTCGTTCTCACATATTTCCATAAAAGCACAAAACACAACCAAATAGAACACAAAATACGAATAAAATAATACGAATATACACATAAAAAGACACTAAAATCTAGGTGAAAATATCACTCATTTCACCCCCAAACTTAAAGTGTTGTGCATCCCCGAACAATGAAAATGATAAACCAATGAGAGTGATTTTCACCTAGAAAAAAAACTAAATGAACATAAGTAATAACACATCGATAGCAATAAGAACTATAAATCATGCTAAGTTATCCTACAACATTAAACTCATGTCATGAGAAATTAACAAGTTCAATCAAAAGAGAAAAAAGTGTAATATAGTCTATGTTTTGTCCAAGCCTCACATAGGTTATAAATGTCACTCAACACTCTTTAAAATGGTAAAACAATACTCATCAATCGATTGGCTCGACTCGCTATAAGCTTGCTCGTGGACTACGTTCACAAACCTCCAAAGTTTCCATTAATGATCAAAAAGGTCTTTTGTTAAGGATGTAATGATAGACTCTTTGGTAGGGTAGGAAGAATATGGTAATAGTGACTAAAAAGTGTAAGTAATCGAAGAGATGACCAATTTCTCTAACTTCTCCATTTTTTCTTCATCACTTGTCTTTAATGTTCACAAGCACTAATCATCAACTTTCCTTGGATTGAACTTCTTTCATCACATGCTTCCTTCTTCATACTTTTAAGTACCTGAGCATATTATTATTGCTTTGCTCATTTTCTAGTTTTGAGGTTGCATGTTTATTCTTATTTTTTCTATTTTCATCATTTTTCTTACTTGTTTACCATTTTCTTTCTTCGTTTTACTTTCTCATCAAACCTTTCTAGCTACCATCTCCGCAATCACCCACACAAAAGGGTATATATATAAGGCTTTAAGTGGGTAATCAAGGCTTGTAATGTGCAAAATCCACAAAAAATAGGCTTATAGGCTCAAAGTGGTTGACTAGAGATGATGTTCATGGTAGGGAAATATATGGTAATAACTATAATAACAAGGATGACCTTAGATCATATCACTAATCTCCACTAATCAGGCTCGTTCCTATAGTATTTGAGCAAGTTCTAACTTATCAAACACAACCAATCCATCCATAAAGAAAAATACCATGTATGCTCAGTTAAGACTCAAACGCTCAAAAGCTTGTGCTCGGACCTTAAGGACTTATTACACCACATCCATCTCAAACTTGAACAAGTTAAGTAAAACATGTCACAATTCGAAATGTAGAGATTCTTAATCGTAATTTGTCATCACTTATCACAACGACATGTCATCACTCACATTCAAAAATGACTCACAACATCCCAAAGACAAACCACCAAAACAATCCCTAACAAGAATAAAAATACACACAAAACATAAAAGAAAAGACTCACCAAACAAGAAACAATAAAAAAAAACACATAACATGCAAAACTAAAAATCACCATCATTAACAATAAAGCACACATTCTATATCATCCATGATCAAGTAAGCTCACAAACATCCCCATCTTTGATTGAAAAATGAAACCCAAAATTACGAAAAGTAAACCTCTCAAAACATAACAAATGAAGTGGCATGCTAATCACATCAATCCAAATCAAATCAAATTACGCTAAACATATAGAAGTGGTAGTGTGTAGAATGAACTCCTTCAATAGGCATTTGGTAGTAGAAGTTGTTAGCTCCGAGCTCAAGTCGTGCTTCTAATACCCTTCATACATGCTCAACAAGACCATTAGCTCAACAATTTCATTAAATATATGGGTTATCATGCACTTCAATCACCTCCAATCGGACCAAAATCCAACCAAACTCATGAAAAAATTTTAAAATCGACCCGATTTTATAAGAATCACACTCAAGTGGTGAGTCACACTACACACTCTCCCCCCAAACTTAAATCGAAATAAGTTGAGACTTAAGTTTGCAAAAAATGGTGGGACTTACCCTTGTAGTTTTCATTGATGATCTTCTTATGGAGAAGTAAACGCATCCAATGAATCGAGTTATGTCCACCACGTACTAGCCCCCCAAACTTAACTTAAGACAAGAGTTGAGAATTAAGTTTTGCAACAAGTGATGTGACATGCCTACTCGAATAAATAGAGCACTTTTTTTTTCTTACGCATTCTTCTCACGAGCACAATCCACCTACAAGACCAAACAACAAAACAAGCATCAAACGATAAAAAGAATGGGCTGCCTCCCATTTAGCGCTAAGCTTAACATCTTCAAGCCGGACGGAAGTTTATGATCATTGGACCATAGGATGGTCTATCACACTCTCTCCTCGTATCCTCACTTTGAACATTTGCTTAGCTTCCTTCTTGTCCACTAGTTCCACTTCACCATTCTTACTTACAAGCATCAAATCGTCATCAAAAAATGATTTTAGTGGACTTCCTCTTTCTCTTTTGCCTAATTTTCAATCGAGGTCTGGAGCTTTCTTTCTATCAACATCATAAGAAGACATGTTAGAATTTGACATTTTCATATAATCATGAAGAAATGAATTTAAATTGTCAAAGAGAATAAAATCATGATCCATGAAATCATCTGGAGGCTTCAAATGAGACTTGGCTCCTTTTTTCTTATCGCACAAGAACGTGACACTTTATTCTTTTGAGCTCAAGGATAACTCTTCTCTACCAAAATCAATTTTCGCTCTTCCCGTCGCTAGAAATGGCCTTCCTAAAATGAGTGGAACTCGAGGGTCCGCCTTCACTTTTAACACCATGAAGTCGACCAGGAAAGCTAGCCCTTTCACTTTCACCTCCACATCTTCAACAATCCCTAGTGGCTTCACAACTTCTCCATTTACTACTTCAAGATGGATAGTAGTAGGCTTTAACTCTCCAATTTCAAGGTCTTTGAACGTGGCATGAGACATCACGTTGACGCTTGTCCCCAAGTCACACAATGCATCAAGGGTACCCTTCCCTTCAAAATCACAAGGGATTATGAACTTCTCCGGAACACCAACTTTTGTAGGTCCCTCTTTTGCATAGATTCATTTATTTCGGGTAGCTCTTTTTTCTTTTCTCATCATACTTTTTCTTAAGATTCTTCACATGTTCCTCAAACTCCTTTTTCTTCTTCTCATTTACAAACATTTGTGGATAGAGAATTGATTGATCAGAATACCCAATAGTCATGTTTGTACTCCTCTTCTTTGGCCTTTTCCTCCACTTTCTTTTCCTCTTGCACCCTTTTCCACTTAGGTTTCCATTTAGGCTTTTGCTCTTCTTTCATTTCTCCAACAACCTTGATTTCCACCAACCCTTCTTCATCCTTTCTTTCCTCTTTCATTTCAACCAACAAACATTGAGCTTTTGGATTAACCTCGGTTGTGGCCGAAAACTTTCTCTTTTGTTGAGCACTCATAGTACTTGCAATTTGTCCAACATTGTACTCCAAAGCTTTAAGCCTCTTTTCATTTGCTTCTTCTACCTTTTTAAATACTTCATTTCGAGCTTTGTCAGATGCTTCTCGAGCTTTGTTTGATGCTATCAATTGTTCAAGTAGCACATCAATCGATGCTCTTCCTTCATTGTTTGGTGCCTTAGACCCCGGATGGTATCCAGGAGTATAAACAACCGCATTACTCGGATTAGAGTATGAGAAGTTCCCTTACCTTTGTTGTTGTGGCTATGAGCTTCCACTACTTGACTAGTAAAGCCTCCTTACCTTGGTGGATAGTTCCCTTGACTTTTGTTGAAACTACCTTGGAAATTATTTTGGTAATTCTCTTGGTAGTTTCTTCCTTGCATGTATGACACATCTTCCACACGTTGCATAGAGTTAACCCATTGTTCTCCACTCACAATATTCGGAGGAGGCACACCTTGCTCTACTTGCCCTTCAACCATATTAACTCCTTGGCTCACACTATGATTTAAACTCATTTGCCTCAACACTTCCGCCGCTATCACCTCAACACTTAGCGTTTGTGGCTCAACATTCACACTTTTGACATTAAACTATTGCCCTTGATCAAAATTCTCAAAAACATAGCATCCACTAACTCTCTCCGATGGCCATTCGTAAACATTTGTAGCAATTTCATCAAAAATCCTTATAGCCCTTTCCGGAGTCACTCCAAGTACGGATCCACCCGCCGAAGCATCAACAAGCATTCTTTGTCCTTTCACTAATCCTTGATAGAAAAATCCAACTTGTTGATTCTCCGGGAAGCCATGTTGTGGACATTTGTGTAACATCTCCTTAAACCTTTCCCACGCTTCATAAAAACTCTCTTGAGGCATTTGTTTAAATTGAATAATCAAGCTCTTCATTTGGAGTGTCTTAGAAGGTGAAAAATACTTGTTCAAAAATATTTGTGCAAGCTCATCCCATGTGTTGCACGTACCCAGAGTAATGGTAGATAACCATGTTCGAGCACGATCCCTCAATAAAAATGAAAATAACCTGATCTTGATACATTCCTCGCTCACCCCATTCATTTTCACGGTGTTGGCAATCTCAATAAATTGAGCAAGATGAGCATTGGGATCTTCATTTGGAGTTCCACTAAATTGTTGCTCTCGCACCATAGAAATCAAGCCCGCTTTGAATTCAAAGTTGTTGGCATTGATTGATGGACCCATCATATGTGGCATGACCATTGGCATGAAGAAATCCCGAATCACCCTTTGATCATTATGAATTTTATTTTGCACCGGAGGTGGTGGTGGTGGTACATAAGCTTGTTGAGGATGGGCATAAGCTTGTGGAAATCCTTGTTGCATTAAAGCTTGTTGCACCATTTGTTGAAGCAATGCTTGGTTGTTGAAAGCTCCATGATTTTGGTAGGCATGTTGAGGAGGGTTGGCATTAAATTGAGGTGCGTTGTCTTGCACATTTTGTCCGCCTTCCCCATCATGCTCTATTTCCACACGATTGTTACCTTGAAAATTCTCTATTTGATCACTCTCTTTTAATTTGTTTTCTTTTCTCCTTCTTTGAAAAGTTTGTTCGATTTCTGGATCAATAGGCTCCGATTGTGTCCCCCTTGACCTCGTTTGCATACACCTTCACAAAGAAGAGAAGTTAGAACAAAAGACTTTCAAAACAAATTACAAGAAAAATAAGATAAAAAAATATCTCTATTAAGATCACTCAAAACGATCCTTTTTCAAGCGACTAGCAACCGTTACCTCCCCGGCAACGGCGCCATTTGATTAGCCATAACTTGTAGTCGGGTTGACCAATTCAAGAATTTATCGAACCACAGGGAGTTAGGCACTAGTGCTTGAGCGATCTCACGTTTCTTGTAATTTTATAGAGACGAATCATCAAAGGGACTGGTTGTAAATAAATAAATGACAAGTAATCAAAGCAAGCAATGACCATAAATAAGATAAACAAATGAAGAGTGTTTTCCAAATTAAGTAAAAGTGAGATTAACAACATTAAGAAGTGGAAATTCTAGGATACATGCATCAAATTCACATGAATCATGGGTATAAGACTAAGGGCCAACATTAAGTTCACCTAAGCTCTCTATCGAGATGGATAGGATATGAATCTCAATTAGCTCAATGGATTGGTTCTCACTCAAACAATTCCAACTAGGTACTAAGCTTGAAATGAGAGTCTCTTCACACAATTAATCAACCTCTCGATCAAACCAACCACATGTTCTATCAAAGGGTCCTAAATTCTAAAGGATTTTTCAATCTCTTTACAATTTATAATACACATGAAGTGTTTGATGAAATGATTCACTCAATCATCCTAAGCACATAATTGATTTCTCAATTTAATCACATATTTAGAACAACTAAACACACAAATCATCATAAACCTCAAGATCTCAAACATCAATGATAGAAAATCCATTTACCTAATCAACATATGAATTCAAAAACACAAATCCCAAAATTATCGAACAACTCTCATGTTGCTAATCTCACAAAGGAGATTAGCCTACCATATTCATAAGAACATTAACATAGACATTAAGATCCTTACAAAACATGATAAACAATAGGATTCAATACAAAGTATAGATGAAAACTCCCTTGAATGCCTCCAATGGTGATCTTCTTCTCTCATTTGCAATTATCCTCTCTTCCTTGCTTCTTTTCCTCAAATAGATGGTAGATTTAATGGTGGGATAATGGTAGATGGTGTAGATGAAGAATGGATGAAGATGATAGTGTAAAATGGAGAAAATGGTGTGTGATGTGTGTGCAGGGGTGAAACCCACGAAAATCCCATGAAATATTGAAGCAATGGGTATTTATACCCCTTGGGAAGCTTCTAGAAGGATTCTGATTTTTCACAGGAAATGCACCTACACGGCTCGAGTTTCGTACATGGCCACCCCTGTGGCCGTGTACGGAACTCGAGCCGTGGGTGGCCATGTACAGAACTCGAGCCGTGTAGATGCAATTCGCCCAAAACAGGCAGGGCCGTGTTCGGTACACGGCTCGAGTCGTGTCGAAGGTTTCTGGTCAACGGCGATCTCTGAACAGTGCACGGCTCGAGCGCGGGACACGGCCACAGTGGTGGCCATGTTGTGATTTCTGATGACCGTGCATGACTTTTTTGGATAGGCTCGTGCGCAGTACACGGGCCGAGCGTGCTACACACGCCTCGAGTACCAAACACGGCTGGCCGTGTTTATGCTGCTTTCCTTCCTTATTTCTCCCGACTCCATTTTCGCTCCGTTTTTCACCTATTTTAACACGTATAAGTTCGTTCTCATATATTTCCATAAAAACACAAAACACAACCAAATAGAATACAAAATACGGATAAATTATACGAAAACACATATAAAAAGACACTAAAATCTAGCTGAAATATCACTCATCAATTCACTCCAAAATATAAACTGAGGAATTATATATACTTATAATTATTCTTTTTGGTGTGTGTATCTTACTAGGTACAAGGGACTAGGTCCAATTATTCCTGCCTCACCTTAATTTTATGTAATTGATGAGAGTGAAAATCTACGTCTTTTTAGTCATTTATTACCGTGTTTTTGCTAGGATAATACCATATTTTCTTGTTGGAATGCGTGGTTTATGTATTTTACACGATTATGGTGCTTCTAATGGTTTTTGTGGAGTTTTGAAGGTTGAAACAGGATAACAATGAAGCAAAACCGAAGACAGACAAGATATAAGCTCAAATAGGCCTCACTCGAGTTGCAAGGGTTAGCTCGACTTAGCAACTAGAGTTGAGTAAGGTGCCGTAGAAGGTCAGAATTGATCAGTGAGCCAACTCGACTTGTCTTGAGCAGCTCGACTTGTAGCTCGAGTCGAGTTGCGTATGGGGCAAGTCGAGTTGTATCTCGTGTGAGGTAGATCAGCGTCGAATTTTGTCCAATGAGCAAACACGAGTTGAAAGGTGATGACTCGACTTACCAGCTCGACTCGTGTTGGTTTACGGAGAAAAATCAGTTTCAGAGCATGACAGCTCGATTTGATAGGGGGACACACGACTTGGAAACACGACTCGAGTTGGGTTACTCGAGTTGCAACATAAGGCAACTCGAGTCGTGCGATCAACTCGAGTTGGTCACTCCAACTCGTGTTGCATTAATTTGGAGCAAAAGTCGAGATTTTTAATCCCATGTGCGTGACAAACATGAAAAAAAGCCCAGCAAAGTCAGTTTCGGGGCCCAAGGTATAAAAGAGGGGATCAAACACTTTGAGAGGAGACCGATCATTCACAACAGAAATACATCGTGAATTCAATCCACGCTCCATCCACCCACATCCACTCACATCATAATTCATCCATCCATTCATCCCATCGGTCCGGAGGAAGAATCAAGTGTGGTTGAGAGAGCAATCCAATCGGAGATACAGAAGAAAGACGCAAGCCACGTGACACTAGGGTTTCGTTTTCTTTTTTTAATTTCTTCTTTTGTGATTTTGTTATATATTTGATAGCCATGAGGGTTGTTTGTGACCTCATGGGCTAAAAACTCTTTACAGTTCTAAGGTTTGAAGGTTAGTGTAGTTGATTTGAATCCCTAGAGAAAGTATTGTAATTTCATGCTATTAAGATTCTTATTTATTTGATTTATTTCAGATTATATTATATGTTTGTAACGTTTTCATAGCATGCTATTGATATTGTCCGTGATGCTTGGTATGTTGTGTTAGCTTGTGTGCATATGTATTTAATATTGTCTGTTTGCTAGGGATTATAGTAGTTTGCCCGTGAACACAATAATGCTAAGGGCTGGTATATAAGATACTTGATATTCTTAGTGGAACAATGCAATTAGGAAATCAAGTAGGAAGCGAATAAGTTTGAGTATTACTTTCAGAAAATATATGTTAGTCGAATTGGTCATCTGGAGGTTTATGAAATTCGCTTTATTAGTATCTAGGAAGGATGTTCAAAACTGTTTGCGCATCATCTTATAATGTATTTTCATTGAAATAGCATGAATGAACAATAGGACGTCTAGAAAACCAAATCAATTGCACTATACCTGGAACCTTAGAGTTGTTACTTCTCTCTTGATTTAATCTCAAATATTCCTTACTTTTATTTATTTTGTTAATTGTTATTTAAATTCTTTAGTTATTAATTTATTCAAACACTTGGAAATTTGTTACGTTAATTCAAATTGAATAGTAATACAAGTTAAGTGAATAATTAATTGTCTCAGTGGGAATGATATTTTATTTTAACTGGGGTACTTGTCTCTACAATTGACATCCCTACACTTGGGAATTATAATTGAGGTGCGCAATAATTGCCTAACAGTAATACTCGCTCTAATTTGCAAATCACAAATATCCATATTTTATTTAAGATAATTATTTATCATTTTGGCTATAAAATTTAAACTTTTTCTGACATTCACATTTTTTTCTTTTAATTATAAAAATACAAATATCCACAATTTCGTACTATTGCTTTTAATTATAACTAGTAAAACTTTCCCGTGCGTTGCACGGGAATGAATTTTAAAAAATTAAAACATATAAATATTATTTCATGAAATGATCAATTTTATTATAAAATCTTTTATATATACTCCATATAAATATTATTTTGTGAAATGATCAAATATATTATATACATATATTTTATATCATTATTTGATTTTCACGGGCGATTAAACATCATAAATAAATAAAATCTTTTTTTCAAATTTAGACCATCTTTCAGTGAAATAAAATTAATAATTTCTTGAAATTGTAGAAACATTACATGAGCAATTCTGATTATCAACCATGTTTAGTGTTTCAGTCAATTTAGAAAAATCGTCTGTAATAGTCTATATGACAGAAGAAAGGAAACAGTTAACTAACACAAAATTTGGTATAATAAATAATTGATATATTGCAGCTATAAAAGAATAATTTTGTTTAAAAGATTATAATCTCACCATCATAAAATCATATTCATATCAATGAATTGTAAAAACTGAAACGATAAAAAAAATTCAAGAGAAAAATATCTATCCAAATATATTAATAATTTAGAGTAAAATATTTTTTTAATTTAACTCTCTACCACTGAAACAGGAATATATAGAATATTAATGAAATAATTCAATAATCATATTATATATGTTTCACAATATTTAATTAAGACACAATAATGAAAATAAATATAATTGATATTATTTGACAAATGGGAGGTTATAATCTTTAATTATAATTAGATTAAATATGTTATATGAGAATGGTGCGAAAATATGTGATAACATGTAATAAATTGAAGAAAAGATGAAAAATTAGGGAGATATACGACAAATGATAACATGTGATAAATTGAAGAAAAGATGAGAAAATAGAGAGATATATGATAAATTGAAGAAAATATGAGAAATTTGGGAGATATCGAAATGGATGTGATAAATTGAAGAAAAGATGAGAAAATAGAGAGATATATGATAAATTGAAGAAAATATGAGAAATTTGGGAGATATCGAAATGGGATTATTTGGGCGGGAAAATAAAATGTTTGATTTGCTGCTTTTATATAGATATATATAGATTGATAGATGCAAAACTGGAGTACTATTTTGTTAATTATCTGTAATTAATTTGGGATAAAGTTGCAAATATGTGTAGTTTGAGATAAAATCTGTGCAAATGAAACTCTTCTCTCTAAATGCTCTCTACATTAATTCTAAGTAAAATATTATGAAATAATAAAAATGTAAATAATGAATTTTAGAGAGGCTTTTACAAAAGAGTATTCATAGAGTTAGAATATGAAAAGACTTGGGGGTAATAATGAATCATGAGTCAAATGTAGGAGAAAATGAACTTAAATTTTTTTACTCTACTTCATGAACTTGAGGTGGGATAATAATCCATAAGAATAGACTTAGGTTGCACCACTTAAATCACAAAGTCAATAAATGATCAGTACATACGTAAATCACTTTAAAAAAAAATTGGTATAATAAATGTGATCAACAAACCATACCGAGATAAGAGAAGCACTACAAAAAAAAAACGGTATTTTATTAATGGAATATTCAATTGGTAAAAGCCTTAATTGCATTGTTAAATTGATTTAACAATGAATTAGCAACAGAATTCGTTGGTAAAATTCCTATTGGTAAAGTGGTGGTTTACCAAATTTTTAGCAACGAAAAATCAATTCCGTTGATAAATAATTCCGTTGGTAATCTGTTGCTAATAATTCTGTTTGTAATTTATATAATAATTCCCTTGCTAATCCGTTGGTAGTTACCAACGGAATGAATTCCGTTGCTAAAATAGAGAATAAATCCGTTGGTATTCCGTTGCTAAAAATAAAATGTCATTTTTGTTGTCAATCTGTTGCTAATTACCAACGGATTGAATTCCTTTGGTAAATTCTGTTGTTAAAAAATAATTTTTTTGTGTTAAGAAAAAAGAAAAATAAATGTGAACAAACCTTTTTGTTTTTGTATTTCATGTCTCACATTTACTCATTCAGGTCATTAAAGTAACACTATAATAGGACAAAAGAAAATTTAGATCATCATTTTGTTTAGGGTTTATATTTTCAATTTTTTATTAATTTCTAGTGTGAGTAGTCCAATTATATGAATTATGGTGATGAAAAGAGTAAATTGGAATAACAGATGGTTATGAGGAGCATGAATACATGGTCAAGTCAACTGTGTGATTTTAATGCAAGTTGATAATTGATATGGAGTGTTGCTTCATCCTTCCTTTATTTAATTTCCACGACTTTACCAGGCATTGACGCAAATAATAGAAAGTCGTTATTTGGAAGCACGTCTTTAATTTTTTCTTCAACACTCACCTACCTCTATATATTCTCCCTTAATGAAATGTAACTATATTCTCCAGAAATTAATCCCTGTTATGGCAGAAGTTGCTGTTAGTGCAGCACTGGTTCTGGTGGAGCTCGTTTCACCTTTTCTCGAGCAACTCTATTCCGACAAAAATGGCAGAAATTTGAAGAGTGATGTCGGAAGGATGCAGGGTTGGCTGAGTTATATGAAGGCATTCATGGAAGACAATTATGGGCGTGAAGGGAGCAATATGATGCAAGATCTGATGGGCAAAGTGAGAGATATTGCATACGATATCGAAGATGTTCTTGACGAGTTGGTGCTTCACTCCCCTCCCTACACCTTCCACCGTTACAGAGTAACTCGGAAGATCCACAATGCTGCACACCAGAGCCGCCATGGTTTTCCACTTCATGGGATTTCCGACAAGATTGGTCGGATCACTCGAGCCATTGAAGATATTAAATCACAGAACGAAACCCTCAGGGTCAATTCACAGGCTTCGTCAAGCTCAAGCAGCAGGGTGATGATCAGGACCACCCCATCCCCACGTCCTCTTCTCCTGGATGATGAAATGGTTGGCTACCAACAACCCAAAGCTCAAATCATGAGCCAGTTGGTTGACTCACAGAGGAAGCTGCTCACGGTGGCTGTCAATGGCCCACGTGGCTCTGGGAAGACAACCTTAGTGAAGAATGTTTTCTGGAAGCAGGGGATTCTTGGCAAATTCGACTGCCATGCTTGGATTAGCGTCTCGCCAAACTCCAATGTGGAGGAGCTCCTTATCAACATGCTCAGACAGTTGTGTGGTTCCAGGAAGGATCCGTACCCGTCTGAAGACGGATCATCCACATCAGCCAAGCTGCGAAACTACCTCTCTGGGAAGAAGTACATTGTTGCTCTTGATGATGTTTGGAGGGATCAAGATTGGGATCACATAAGGAATGCATTGCCTGATGCGTTTCGTGGGAGTCGAATAATCGTCACCACTTCCTCATCTGATTTGGCCCGTAGATGTGCATCTACGGGTCAGCATGTGCATAGCTTGGTGCAGTTAGAATGGCTGCACGCCTGGACACTCTTCTGCAGAAAGGCCTTCCCCGACACCAAGGGGGAATGCCCCCTTGATCTCAAGGACTCATCCGTAGCAATTGTCACAAAATGCGAAGGACTTCCCCTTGCAATCGTGGCCGTAGCTGGTGCCCTTGCAAACAGACCAAAACTTCCCAACGAGTGGAATAGGTTTCACCACAATCTTGGTGGCGAGATCAGGAGCGATTCGGATTCCAAACTGTTGGTCATCAGCAATGCTCTACTGCCTAGTTACTTGGATCTCCACACCAAACTCAAGTGTTGTTTCCTCCACTTCAGCATTTTCCCCGAGGACTACTCTGTCGAGCGTGGAAGGCTCGTGCGTCTCTGGGTAGCCGAGCATTTTGCCGAGGATACAGACTGTAAGACAGCCGAGGAGGTTGCTGAGGAGTATCTCAATGAACTCATCCAAAGGAACTTGGTTCATGTTTCCAAATGGGATTTCGATGGCCGGCCTAAGAATTGTAGAGTCCTTAACGTTATCCATAACTTCATAATCCAAAAATGTAAGGATGAGAATTTTGCATCCCTTTTTCCCGGAGGAAACACAAATCAGAGGCAGAAGATAAGGCGTCTCTCCATCCACAATGACTGCAACCATTTGCCACAAAATAGTGACTTATGTGGAGTTCGTTCCATGTTCTTATTGAGGTGTGTTACATTACAACATATTGTGCACAATTAATATCTGTTTTCTTTTCTTAATTCAATAAACATGTTATTATATATATATTTCAGGTTAATTGATGAACCAGTTTCCTCAGAGTTAAAGAAACAACTAAGGAAGCTGAAGTTAGTTAGAGTGTTGGATTTCCAAGGTGCACCTCTCATGAAATTTCCTAAAGACATCACACGTCTCACCCTTCTCAAGTACTTAAGTTTTAGAGACACTAAGATAAACACCATTCCCAGTTCCATAGAGAAGCTCTCTTACCTCGAAACCTTAGACCTAAAACAGACAGATGTCACAGAGCTTCCACCAGAAATATCATCTCTCCACAACCTCCGCCACCTCTTCGTCTACAAATACAACGTGGTTAAGTACGTGGACTTCAACTCAGTTCAAGGTGCGGAGGTGCATCAAGGGATTGGAAACCTAGTCTATTTACAGGATCTGTCTCTTGTGAAGGTAGACAGGAAGGGCAGCATACTGAAAGACATTGGAAAAAAACTGACCCTTCTTAGAAAACTTGGACTCACCGGGCTAAGAAGGGAACATGGTAAAGACTTGTGGGCAGCAGTTACATCGATGCAGTGTTTGACTACAATGGATTTAAGCTCAGCCACAAGAGAAGAGTTTCTTGATGTAGAGGAGATGGTGAACCCTCCTAGAACTCTGCAGCGTGTGTACTTGAAAGGGCGTTTGAAACGATTTCCGAGATGGATATCAACACTGCATAATCTGCTCAGGATTGGGCTCAAGTGGTGTAAGCTGGAGAGCAGCCCATTGCAGGCTTTGGGGGAGCTTCCTAATCTCATGGAGCTGCAGCTGGTGGACTGTTTCATTGGTGGAGAGTTGAGCTTCGAAGCTAGGAGTTTCAAGAAGCTGAGGATTTTACTGATTGAAGATTTGGTGACACTTCACACGATTTTGATACGAGGTGGAGCCATTCCGGAAATGAAGGAGGTATCAATCCGGAGATGCCCGGAAATGAGGATGTTGCTGCTGGGATCCCCGGCTCTGGAGAAGGTGGAAGAACTGAGTCTGTATGACGTGGCGGAGGAGACGGTGGCTAAACTTAGAAACAACGGTGAAGATCGACATAGGGTGATGCACATCCCTCTCATTCACTCTTTCAAACTCAATAACAACATTTGGTCTTTTGAAAATCTCTCTCATTTTTTCTCAAATTGAAGCACATGAACAAAATATCAATATGGATTTTCACAAACACCAGTGTCAATTAGGTTGACCTTGTAAATCCTGATTCCCATTCAATCTTACATACCATATATAGGTATGCTAGGGTGTTTTAATTAAGGAGGACCACATAATAAATTCGGATTTATAAAAGACTAATTTATGGATTTTTAGTGGTAAAATGATGTATCATTTTTCATTTTTGTTATAATGTTGGACGAGAGACACGCAGTATAGAAAAAAGAAAATTGTGATCCTCTAGGTTTTAAGATTTTGGAATGTTAGTACGTGCCATTCTAGTTATGATTTTTGAAGTTCAGATTTTAAAATATATACCTATAATTATATCTAATTAATATTCACCCTGTTTGAAGAAGGAAAAAGAAAAGAATAAAAAATATAATTAAATCCATCGTTTAATCAATTTATTTATATACTAACATAAAAAAAAGTCTGGGGTTCACATTTGGATCGTGACCCACGTTTTAAAAACATGATCATTATGAATTTGCTGAGTTGGGTAATTCGTTTAAACGAGTTATTTGAATGAGAACATAATTAGTAAGGTGGATTTTAGGGTAGTTTGAATTGGCCTTTCTAATTAACCATGAAAAGGGATTGCATGGGGTTGGATTTTGAAACATCATGATGATGAGTGTTTTTAAGGTATGAAGATTGTTATTTTTATGCATGACAACAGTTAGTCTTGAATACGATATTATTATAGAGAAATTAAATACTAATAAGATAAATATGTTTGGGAAAATTTTGCATAAAACTATTTGAGTTGATCTATTGTGCAATTGGTGCACATTAATAATTTAACCCAAATTAGAAAATGGGTTCAATATAAAAGGTAAATAACCTGGATGATGACGTCACAATTCTTATCCTCGCGTTTCTCCCTCTCTCTCCTCATTTCTCAAAATTCCTCTTCGCTGCATCTCTCTCTCTCTTGTCACCATCTTCACTTCCTCCAGTGCCACTCCACCACCCTCTGCTTCTCACTTCATTGCCTTTCTCAACCTTTTCACCGCCACTTCACCGTCGTAATGATGTGATAATCAAGATGACAAACACAATTTTCCCGCATCATGCACTTATTATGTGATTCACCAGAAATCTTCTCTAATTCTTTCATATCTACCTTCACAGTGATATTGATTCCTTAGAATTTTATTAGTTTTTTCAATTCTCCATCGGATATGACTGTCACTTTTTTCAGATCTCCATTGGTATCAATGTTCGGGCTATACATCAATGACATTCAGATCTCGGCAAATATTCAGATCTCCATTTCTTATGTTCAAATCTGTCATGATGATCAAGTTTCAAGAATTTAATTATTGCTGGATTTTGACATTATTCAATTATTCAAATTATTATAATGTATTAGATATAGTACAATATTTTATATGTTTTTCTTAATAAATGCATTGGTTGGAATTTGATATATGAGAACTTTTAATTGAAATTTATTCAGTTGAGAGTTTAATATCTTTTAAGTGAATATTTAAATGGATTTTGGTATGAATAAGTGTAAATTATCTCCGTTAAATGACCAATTATATATTTTTTAGTAATCAAGTGTATAACTTTTATACTCATAGTGTATGTTATTTTTTCTTTAATACTTAGAGTGTGTGTAATCACTGTATTGTTTTTGTATATAAGTTTTGTGTTAATGTATACATTTATATACGTAAATGTATTATTTTTTACAATAAAGTATGAAACTAAAGATGAATGGATATATAAATGAACATATTGATATTTTATTTTTTTTAAGTAATACATTTATTAAGAAAAATGTATACATTAATTAAAATTTTTTTATACATTATATAATTACAATTAAATAAAATTGAATATGAGCAAAAGGGAAATCGTACACATTAATTAAGAAAAATGTATACATTAAAAATTACAACTAATACAGTAATCCAGATAAGCTCCTGAAAGTATACATTACAAAATTACAACTAATACGGTAATCTAGATAAGCTCCTGAAATCATTCTGAGTCTTACAAAAAAAATTGAAATACAATTGAATATGAGCAAAATAAATATCGCATACATTAATTAAGAAAATCGTATACATTTAAAAATTACAACTAATATAATATTTCAGATATGCTCTAGAAATAATAATCTTACAAAAAAAAATAAAATTCCAACACCAGATCTAGATTGTATACGAAATCATCAACCACCATCATCATAATTTCATCATAATTTTTTCAATTTCATAGACATATTGAAGATCTACTATCTTAATTTTCACCAACATATGAAGATCTTAAATTGGAGAATTGAAGAATAGATTAGATCCAACGACATCCTTCCCCACCTGCCTCCGTGATGGTCTCCATCACATCGTCTTCCTCTATCTTCATTTTCTTCCTCTTTCTCCAGTCGCGTTCTTGACGACAAGTTTGTCGGCGTCGCTTGAATCACTCGAGGTCTTCAATCTCGTTCTCTCCAGCGAGTTTGCATCTCTCGAGATTGGAAGAGATCTTATTCTTCCGGCCGCCACTCGTGAAGAAAGAAATCAGATGTGAGAAGAGAAGAAAGAAATAGGATGTGAGATGAGAAGGTGAACGGTAACCAGGAAAGACAAGGAAGAGAGAGAAAGTGTGATCCACCAAATAAATTTAGGATTAAACTTGTTTAAATATACTGGGTCAATTGAATTTGGATAACTTGGTGCACTTTAAAAATTGGTGTACATAGTACTTGCCAAACTATTTATTCTTTCCATTCCCATTAACGTTTATGTGGAATAACAAAAAAAAATATATAAATTTTAATTTAAGACAAATAAAAATAAAAAATGTAAATATGACG
This sequence comes from Pogostemon cablin, assembly GCA_023678885.1. Taxonomy (NCBI): domain Eukaryota; kingdom Viridiplantae; phylum Streptophyta; class Magnoliopsida; order Lamiales; family Lamiaceae; genus Pogostemon; species Pogostemon cablin. The sequence goes on along the minus strand of CM042959.1, from coordinate 40,307,281 downwards.
AAGCAGTATGTATTATGCTTCTGGAAATCTTCTATCACAACAGGTTATGAAAATTTATACCAACTGTCAATAAATTTGCAAAGTGATTATAAGTCAAAATCATTTTAAAAAATTAAAGTTAATTAGTCATTGATGAAGCAAGTAATTATTGTATCAAATTGTGGATAGTTGTGATTTTTTTTTTTGTAATAAAAGGAAAATTATGAATATTAGGAAAATTTTATATTTTATATATAGCCAATGATAATTTTTTTTTAAATGTGGATATTTGTAAGAGTGATGCTTGCGTGCGCCGGGCGCATGGGAACACATTCCGTGCGCCTTTAGAAATTTAGTATTATGGGTAAGGGTACGTTACTTTGGTCTGAAGGGTATACAATTTAATTAATAAAATGTACACCATTTTGTTCTAAAAGTTATACACTTTTCATTAATATTTTTTTCTTTAGAAAATAAAGGGTACACATTTTTATACTAAATGGTATACAATTTAACACAAAATCCTAAAGGTGCACAGAGTGTTGTTCATGCTCCCAGATACACACAATAATTTTCGTTAGAAAATAAAGGGTACACATCTGTATACTAAAGATATACAATTTAATACAAAATTTTAAAGGAGCATGAAATATGATTCGTGCGCCCGGGTGCACAAGAGTTTTTGCCTATTTCTAATTAGCAAATTGGAGCGAGTTATTACAGAAATTGACGTGAGTACGAATAATTGGACCTAGTCCCTTGGACTTGGCAAAAGGAGACACATATATTTCCTGCAAATTGAGAGTCAGAGTGATGTAAACAGATGACCAACCAATTAAATCAAGATTCCTTAAATCAACTTGTCTTTTATGTTATTAATATCCTGCAACTACATCAGCATGCAACACTACGCTACAATGTGGACTAGTCTACGTATTCCTCACTATTCAATATAATAGGAAAACTGTTAAGATGCATGAGTACTAAGGTTATTAATTTTGATAATATAAATAATTATAAGAAGAGTGACATTGAAATACTTTATTATTCTCTAAATAAAGGGAAACAGCTGTGTGTAAAAATTGGTGGATTAGAGTGCGTATTTGTGGCACATGATTAACCTAATAAAACTTGCATGTATATATGGTGTTAATCATGTTGTAAACTTAATTATTGTGTAGGTTGTAAATACTGCGAGGGAGTTTATAATATAAATCACTCTTTTGAATTGAATAGCGGGGCATGCATATTCTTTAGAGTTGATATTATGTAAATTTGGCCACGTGTATATTTATATGTATATAAATTTTTATTCAGTAACGTATATATATTTTTTAATAATTATATAGTATTTTTATATTTATTAAAAAAATTAACTGAAAATTCGCTAGTAAAGAGTGTTCTCCCTCCGTTCCAGATCAATCTTTATATGTCTTTTTAGAAAAGTTGCATTTTTTTGACCAAATTTAGTGGCTTTAGAGGGTATTGTAGTATTTATAAGTAATAAAAATATATAAAGTTATGGTATGTTTGTGAAAAATGAATAATAAATTTAAAATTAAAATAATTTTTGATATTGTTAGATAAAATAAATTTTCTTTACTGAGTTTGCCAAATAATTTACCTATTATTTATTGTCATAATTGAAAAAAAGTAAAAGAAAAAAGTAAACTAATCATCAAGTCATATATCCGGAGCCACTGAATCCAAAATTAAATAGTTTATGAAAAGTCGGACTTTGTCTGGAAACAAAAACACAACAAACAAAAAGACAAAATGTGAAAACATGACCTCTTCTTTTGATGTCTGCAATTTCAAAGAAACTTGGTAGAACGAGTGAGGCAGCTAAACTTGATGCGCGTATATCTATAGATATATATAATATAACCCTAACCATATTTGCAGATTATATCCTCATACATGAAATTGGTTGATCATTATATGCATATAGAAGATAGATCTAGTACTAATAGTGATCAATTGAAATATATAGTTTATGGCGGAAGTTGCTGTTACGGCAGCTTTGGTTCTGGTGGAGATCATCTCACCTTATATCGATACCAAGAAATATGCGGAGAAGATCGATATCAGAAGTATGCGGAGTTGGCTGAGTTCTATGAAGGCTTTCATTGAAGACAACTATGGCGTTGAAGGGCGCAGGATGATGGAAGATCAGATGGCCAAAGTCAGAGACACTGCTTACAATATCGAAGATGTTCTTGAGGAGTTGCTTATCCACTCCCCACCCTACACCTTCCACGATCATAGATTGAGTAAGAAGATCCACAAGTTTGCACACAAAGTCCACCATCGTTTTCCACTCCGTGGGATCTCCGACAAGATCGACCGCATCACCAAAGATATCGAAGATATTAAGGCACAGACGTTAGCTCTGGGAGTGAGGGACTCAATTTCACAAGCACAGCCATCATCATCATCATCAAGTTATAATTCACAGCCAGCTGCAGTGAGTCCTCTTCTTCCGGATGGGGAAATGGTTGGCTATGAAAAACACAAGAGTGAATTGATGAAGCAGTTGGTTGATCGGGAGAAGAAGCTGCTGACCGTGGCGGTGGAAGGCCCCCCTGGCTCCGGGAAGACTACCTTGGTAAAGAATGTTTTCTGGAAACAGGGGATTCGGGGGAAATTTGACTGCCATGCTTGGGTTAAAGTCTCCCGACACTCCAATGTGGAGGAGCTCCTTGTCAACATGTTGAGACAGTTGTGCTTTTCCAGGAAGGATTCATATCCGTTGGATGATGGATCATCCACCTCGGCCAAGCTGCAGACATACCTCTCCCGAAGAAGGTACATCGTTGCTCTTGATGATGTTTGCAAACAGGAGGACTGGAATCACATAAAGAATGCATTGCCTGATGCATCTCGTGGGAGTCGAATAATCGTCACCACTTCCTCTTCAGACTTGGCCTCTATATGTGCATCATTGAATTTTCGCCACTTATTCAGGTTGACCAATGGGTTAGCATGGCCCGACGGCTGGAGACTCTTCTGCAGAAAGGCCTTCTCTGACAATGGAGAATGCCCTGTTGATTTGAAGGACTCTGCTATAAGAATTGCAAAGCGATGCGAAGGAAATCCCCAGGCCATCGTGGCCGTAGGCGGTGCACTCAAGAATAAACCCAGACTTCCCAGCGAGTGGGATAGGTTTCACGAGAATCTTGGAGATGAGATGATCCGTGGTCTGGCAGTCCTCACCAGGGGGCTGCAGCTCAGCTACATGGATCTCTCCACTAATCTCAAGTGTTGTTTCCTCTACTTCAGCATCTTCCCAGAGGACTACTCTGTTGAGTGTGGAAGGCTCGTTCGTCTGTGGGTGGCCGAACGCTTCGCTTTGGGAACAGACTACAAGACAGCTGAGGAGGTTGCTGAGGACTATCTCATGGAACTCATCCAGAGAAACTTGGTTCATGTTTCCAAATGGGATTTCGACGGCCGGCCTAGAAACTGTAGAGTCCTCAACATCACCCTCAAGTTCATAATCCAGAAATGCAAGGATGAGAATTTCGCATCAATATTCCCTCCAGGGAAGATGGATCTAAGCCAGAAGATCAGACGGTTGTCCGTGCACGATGATTTCTCCCATTTGCCAGAAAATTGTGACTTATCTGGTGTCCGTTCCATGCTCTTATTAAGGTATATATACAATGTGGTACGAATGTTTGTTTGTTTTTCTGATAAATAATGAAGATGTGGTAACATAAATTGTGTTTTGTTTTCAGATTGATGAATAAATCAGGTCCCCAAGATTTTGAGAAATATTTGAGCAAGCTGAAGCTGGTTAGAGTGTTGGATTTTGAAGGTGCACCTCTCACAGAGTTCCCCAACGACATCACTCGTCTCACCCTCGTAAAGTACTTGAGTTTTAGAGACACTAAAATTAAGACAATTCCCAGTTCCATAAAGAAGCTCTCCTTTCTTGAAACCTTGGACCTTGAACAAACTGGTGTCACTCAACTTCCACCTGAAATATCAGCTCTGCACTGCCTTTGCCACCTCTTTGTTAGTTTTGGTGTTAAGGTACATCAAGGCTTCGACAGCCTAAAGAATCTACAAGATTTGTCTCTTGTGAGGGTAGGCCAAAAGGGTGTCCTCTTGAGAGAGATTAGAAAACTAACCAGACTTAGAAAACTGGGACTCACTGGGCTTAAGAGGGAACACACTAAAGATTTATGTGCAGCAGTTGAATCCATGGCGAATCTCACAACTCTGGACTTAACCACAGCCGCCGGATCAGAAGAGTTTCTTGATTTGGAAGAGGTGAAAAATCCTCCCAAGACTCTGCAGCGTCTCCTCTTGAAAGGGCGTTTGAAACGATTTCCGAGCTGGATTTCGTCGCTCCATAATCTGCTCACGGCTGTTCTCAAGTCATCTAAAATGGAGTACAGCCCACTGCAGGCTCTGGAGCGCCTTCCCAATCTAATGGAGCTCCACCTGGTGGACTGCTTTGTTGGGAAGGAGTTGATCTTCGAAGCTTCATTTTTCAAGAAGCTGAAGATGTTGCTGATTGAGGACTTCATGGAACTGCGCATGATTGTAATAGGAGACGAATCAATGGCGGAACTGAAAGAGATATCATTGCGCAGTTGCCATCAGCTGGAGATGTTTCTGCTGGGCTCCAATGCCCTCATCAAGGTTGAAGAAATGAGTCTCTACGACATGGCTGAGGAGTTCGTGGCTCGACTTAGAATGGAGGGTGAAGATCGTGCCCTGGTTAACCACATTCCTGTCATCCATTCCTTCACCCGCAGAAACAAGAATTGGTCATTTCAGAATCTCTCTCCTTCTTCAACTAACTGAAGCTGCAGCCTGTTTTCTCACTTCTCATTTTATGTGTGGTGGTCTCTGTCATTCAAATTTTCTAGTGAAGACAGAAAGTGTGAATAAATGAAAATTTGTAATGACTAGAGAATTGCACCTTGAATGTTATGTTACACTTAGTGTTATACACCAAAATGTAACGGATGGCATATTTATGATCAGCAATTATTCCATGATTAGTATGTAATGAATTAGCTAGTGTAGTAAAACTTGGATGAAACTGTGAATGTTAATTATTTTGGGATTGCATGAGTATTCATTGATAAATTCAAAATCAACTCCATTCACAATAATTGCTCATAAGCATGAAAAGTAGTCCATCTCCAAAAAAATTATGAGGCATGAATAACGGTTCGATCTCATGTTACAGTGTTACATCTCCTGTTACAAACCGTTGGATGATTGACACGTAGCATAAAATAATCTATACCCTAACAATCAACCCTAAGGGAAAAGGTTGAGATTTTACTATCCGCATACATGTCATTCATCTAATGCGTGTAACAGGAGATGTAACACCAAAATATAACAGGACATCCAAGATCGAAAAATATGGCCCGGCCCAGATCTGTTGCATTTATCTCCAAAAATAGAAGGAATGATACCCTATTAATTATTTTCTAAATATCAATATTCCTCTTTCTCGACGCTTTGTTATTATATTTTAATTTAATTTCAATACTTTCATTCGTCCCAAAAAAAAATCCTTTTACCTTTCATATTTGACATTGATTAAGAAAAATGTTTTTTTTTTGATATTTTGATTTTTTTTAAATAAATAAATGATATATATTGTTAAATGTATTAAATATAAATGATATCGTTGTAAATAAAGTGTAAAGGGAAGAGAGATTAATTATTTTGATATTTTTACAAGTATTTTAGAAAGGTAAAGACTTTTTTTAGATGAACGATAATGGAGAGGTGAAGATATTTTTTAGACTGAAAAAGTTAAAGGATTAATTACTCTATACACCCTATTAACTATTATTTGTACTAGTATTCAAATATATAACTATTAGATGTAAGAAATTATAGTGATATACCTAATATAACCTCACTTCTATTAAATTAGAAAATAATTAATATATTATCCAACCACGTTTCTAGGAATAGATTGTTGTTTCTAGGAACAGATTGTTCTCTTTCCTCCAAAACTCCAAAAGAGTAGGTAATTAAGAACGCATCGATTTCATAGGCTACTACGTATAGCTTTTTTTCTGTATCACAATTTCATTATTTTTCTCTCTTTTTTTTTCTCACTTCAAATTGTTGTTCATATACCAAAACTGTCATCTGTCTTTCAATGTTTTGTATGGGAGGATGTAAGAAACGCAGGCGGCGGCTCCATGAGCAGGAGCTTGATTTGGCAGGTGATGGCGAAGGACATGGAGGGATACGATGATGGCTATCAGATCGTCCTCTCCTAAACCCCCTCCACTGCAACCATCATCTCCGCCCAACAACGACTGTAGTAAGAAGGAAAGTACAAAAAAGTCATAAAAACGCCGATGGAGGATGGGAAAGTGAAATTGGCTTCACCGTAGCCGTTGCCACTTCTTCTTTCTAATCGAAACGGTTGTGAAAAGAAGTGGTTGTACTTTCCTTACAAACAAAATTTTGTTGGTCCTATAAGAAATGATTTTTTTATATACATATTTTTATGTTGTGCAAATTTATATACTGGTTGTGCAAAAATGTATCCAATTGTGCAAAACATTTAATAGATTATGCAGTATATATCACTTTGCTTTAATGTGTTGTACAATGCTACAACTATATTGTTCGACAATTTAATTAAACAGATTTATAAGAAATGAATTTATGTATATATTTTTATATTGTGCAAATTTATATAATGATTGTGCAGAAATAAACCCAATTATGCAAAATATTTAATTAATTATGCAGAACACACTACGCTTTAATGTACACACTATCTTGCATGATCTTGGGCTTTTAGTCGTAGATTGAATAATCCCACTATTTAAGGAATTAATGAAAGAAAAATAAATTTCATAGATTGAATATTGTGGAGAAATTAGCACTTTTGGCTCACAGGACACACTTTCTCTTCAAAATGGTCCCAATACTTTCTCTTTTAGTCCCAAATGATTTTTTCTTTGCAGACTTGGTCCCATAGTACTTTAACATTGAATATTTAGTCACATTCACTTGCATTAGTGGTCTAAAGAATTTAAATTCATATTTTATTTTATGTTTAATTATTTATTTATTTTATAGTATTATTATTATTATTTTGAACATGTCTTTTTTAAGGTAATAAAAATTTAGTAACACAAAAAATAAAAAATAAGAAAAAATAAATGAGTAAACAAAATAAATAAAATAAAATATGAATCGAAATTCTTGGAACCAATAGTGTAATTGTACATTCATATTTTATTTATTTATTTATTTATTACTATTATTATTTACTATTACTTTTGAACATGTATTTTTTAAAGCAATAAAAATTTGATAACAGTAAAAAAAAAAAATTGATCTCATAAGACTTCACCCTTGCATATTTAATCCTATATACCTTCATTATTGATCACGAAAATTTTCATGCATATTTTATTTATTTATTTATTTATTTATTTTAATATTACCAAATAATTATTATATAAAAAAAGGCTTGTTCAATAAATAATAATAATAAATAAAATAAAATAAAATATGAATATATAGTTATACTATGGTTCCAAGAATTTAAATTTAAATTTTATTTATTATTATTATTATTATTATTATTATTATTATTTAATGATTATTTCTTTGCAAACTTGATCCCATAAAACTTTAAACTTGCATATTTAATCTCATACAACTGTATTATTGATCCAAAAAGTTTAGATTTATATTTTTATTTATTTACTTATTTTTTATTTTAATGTTATCAAATTTTTATTGTTTAAAAAAACATGTACATAATAATAATAATTATTATAATAGTAATAATAATAATAATAACAATAATAATAATAAATAAAATATGAATATACAATTACACTATTAGTTCCAAGAATTTTGATTCATATTTTATTTTATTTATTTATTTATTCATTTAGTATTATTTTTATTTTTATTTTTAATGTTACTAAATTTTTATTTTTTAAAAATACATGTTCAAAATAATAATATTAATAAAATAAATAAATAAATAAACATAAAATAAAATATGAATTTAAATTTTTGCGACCAATAGTGAAATTGAATGAGACTAAATATGCAATGTTAAAGTCTTATGGGACCAAGTCTGAAAAGAAAAAATCGTTTGGGACTAAAAGAGAAAATATTGAGACCATTTTGAAGAGAAAGTATGTCCTATGGGACCAAAAGTGCTAAATTCTCAATATTGTGTAAATCTCACTATTTAAGTGATTGATGGAAAATAAATAAATTCTATATTTTTAAACAACGTTATTGTGCAAATCCCACTATTTAGGGATTGATGGAAAAATATATAAATTCTATATTTTTAAACATAAATTGGATATTGTGCAAATTCCACTATTTAAGGGATTTAGGAAAGAGAAATAAATCCCATATTTTAAAATTTTTAAGCTTCTACATGTTAATAATTAAAAGAGGCAATATGGGCATTCCATTGTACAATTTTGTACATCATAGTAATTAAAATTTAGGCTTGTATCTATTAGTAAATATGGACTTCATTTTGTACTTAAGAGTAAGTATCCCAAAGTTAAATTGCTCCATAAGTTGAATTTTGCTAGAATATTGAAAAAATGAATAATGAGAAGTAGTAACATCGGAGGTGAGCTACAACATAGCGGATCTTCTATGCCATTTTTGTGCATCATCTTTTATGCTATACGTTCAGTAATTGACACGTAAGAGGGGAAAGAAACCCTACCATTGCCCCAAGAATTTAAGCTTTCTTAAGAGATAATGTACCAAAATAACGCAGAAAATTCGAGTCGGACTCCAATATATTAGCCTTCTACTTTTAAGTAGTTGACATGACATCTTTAGGTTGAGTTGATCCTATTGATCGCTATTTTCTTTCGAAAACATGAATGTCACCCTCAAGTCAGAGTGACAAATAAATCTAATATGGCTATTTCTATTTAAGACAAACTCAAATTATGAAAATTAATAATAAATAATAAATTAAATAAGATACACTGGCGAGAAAAAAATCAAGTATTTCAAGATAAGAGACTGATAATGCTAAGAAAAATCCAGCTTAACCATGTGACAGATTATTCTAAACCCAAATTAATTACCTGCAAATATTTATAAGAGGATCGCTAAATCTAGTTAGACCTCCTTGATTAGGTAGAATCTAACACTTATAATGAGCTCCAAATCCTATGATCAATAAGGAATTAACTCTCACTCCTTCTATAGGTACTTCATACTAAATTCTATTAAAGGTTAGAGTACTAGACTTCCCTTTCTAGGTACTAAATTATTAACCCCTTTTGTCTACTTACCAATTACCTAATAATGATATTTTACCAAGTAATTAATATTCTAAATTGATTGTCTAACACTCTAAGGAATTATAGGCCAATCCCCTAAGACTGTTGATCGGTGTCATGTTTACCTACATTTTAGTGTCTTTATATTATGTATTTTTATGTGTTTTTATTTATTTTGTATATCTTTTAGTGGTGTTATATGAAGATATGGATATTTGTGCTTTGAAATGATAAATGTGTGATTTTCAAGATTAAGTGCCTTAAATTAAGTAATATTTGTAAATATTTAGAGAATTGGTACTTTGGGGTAATTTGTGTAATTTTCAGGTAGAAATGGATTCTAGACACGACAAGGAAGATGTGGGATAAAATGGAGCTCAATTAGGAGTTGAAACGAGGGAGAACGAGCCAAAGTAAAATGCTAAAAAATGCATATCCAACTTATGTAATTTTTCTGTACTCCTGTGGAGCTCAAAACTAGAAGTGTGACACATGGTTAGAAAGCCACAGAAGAGATGATTGTTTTAGCATAAGAAACACCTCAATTGGAGCCAAAACGAGAAAGTTATGATTAAAATGGTGACATCCCGCAAGCTGTTCCTACTCAGCACGATTGTGCTACTTTGCATGACTTGTTACACCTTCAAATATTAAAATTTTTGTCAGTTCTTTATATCCATAGAAAGCCAAGTAAGAGAGGATCGCGTGAGCATAAGAATCACCCAAATTGGATTTTGAATGTGAAAGTTATGTACGAAACGGTGAGACTGCACTGCACCAACTCGAACTCAACCCGAGCTCGGCCCAAAGCCAATTTTATGATTAGAACATATTCTAAAAGCTTCCAGAGGGTATAAATGTCTATTTTGAGTGTAAAATAAAGGAGGAATCAATTGGGATCAGCTCCACACACATTTTACACCATATTTTCACACACTATTCCATCAATCTCCATAACCTTCATCCATCTAATCCACTTGATCTCCTCAAATCCATCCACCATTCTATCAATCCACCAATCTAAGAAGTAGAATTCATCAAGGAGTGAAGATTGGAGCATGTTGAAGGAAAAGAAGGCCTACTTTGAAAGGGAAGCCAACTTACCTTTAATTTGTAAATTTCTTCATTATTTGGCTCAATTGGAGCATGTCATGGATTGTATAAGATTTGTAATGATTTGTCGTGGCTAGTCCTCATGTGAGGCTAGCAATATGATTGGTTAGGGATTATGTAGATTTTGCACACCACATGTATGATGAAATGATTGTTATGAATATTTTCTATCATGAATGCTTATTCTCATTTTATGTATGATTTGTGTGATTAAATTCTCTATTCACAGTGTTAGGATGACCATTCCAATATTATTCTTAGTGGTTTAATTGAATCATTGATTGCATGAGATGACTTAGTTAGTGTGAGGAGAGGTAAGCCATACCATTCTTGTGCTTAGAACCTCATGATAGCACATTAGTGATGAACTAGTGAGGGGAACTCAACTTATTATCATAGTACCTTCATGGGAATTGAGAGTAAGAGACAATCCTAGGAGATTTAAACTTGTAAAAGAGTTGAGAACCTAATTGTCTTGGCCATAGGATTTAGGAGTACATAAGTGATTGCCCTTAATATCATAACATGAAGCCCTTCAATACATGCGTGTGTGAATCTACATGAGTCTTTTCCATGATGTTGCTTGCCTTACATACTTCTTAGATTGTTCACCTACATTCATCATCCATCACATTTGTATATGTTCTATCTTTAATTGCTTTTCTAGTTGTTAATTGCAGTGTTAAACACCCCCTTTTATTGATTAGTGCTACTAGAGTAAAGCATTTCTCAAATATGGCTACCCACTTTCACCATTGGGTTCGATATTTCTAAATTTTGCACTTGGTCACTACGGTCTACTACGTGAGCTCTAATCAATTAATACCAAAATTGAGACCCAGTTTATGGCACCGTTGCCGGGGCGAAAGCCTTCGGTGTAACGTGTTTGGATTTTTTATTTTTGCATCTATATTTGTTTTGAAAATCTTATTCTAACTTGTTCTTTTTGATAGGTACACCAACCTTGAAACAAGAGAATGAGCAAACAAAAATAGTAAGTGGTAAGTGGAGAAGAATTGTAGTAGATCTTGAGAAGAAGAGCTAAAAGTTGATCAATGCTACAATAATGGAATATATGGGGGATGTCAAGGAGCTTGCAATGTGAATACATTCCAACCGTATCAAGTAAACACTTATTCCATTCCAAGTTCTTACAATCAAGTTCCTCCGTTTACTCCTCTATCCGAAAATAATGCCTTAATGGAGTTTCTTAGAAGATATACTTATGGAAGTGATATGAGGCAAAGTTTTCAATATAGTCTTTCTAGTTATGGGGCTAAAAGTCTTCAATATATGCCAACTTCTTATCCTACGGTGCAACAAGAGTGGATGATGCCTAGTTATCAATTAGATAATATGTCTTACATGCAAGGGAGTAATTTTCCAAGTGTTGATCAAGGAAATTATCTCCAAGGACAAAGATGACAACCACCAAGTGAAGAAGTTAAGCCACCCATAGAAGATAGAATGGGGCAACTCATGAAAATGTTGAATGAAATGATTGAAGAAAGAAAGAAAGAAAGAGAGAGAAGAAATAAGGAAAGAAGATGAGGAAAATAAGAGGAGATTTGAAGCCCTAGAACATCGAATGAGTCAAATAATAAGAGAACGGAACACTCTTAATGAAATGATGAATTTTGATGAAAAGATTGAAGAAAAGTTGGAGATAGAAGAATGTTCGGGGGATGATGAAGACTCAAGAGATGTTGAGCTTATTGAGGATGAGGAAGACAAGATAAAAGAAAGCTTAGAGGATGAAAGTGAGAGGAGTAAAGAGCATAAGGTAGAAGAGAGCTTTGAGGATGAAGAGATTATCTATGATTTCTTGTCTCGTGTTGATAAGGAAGATTCAAGTGAAGATGAAGAATCAAGAGAGGAGTATGAATTTGATGAAGTGGAACAAGGTCTAAAAGCACTTGAAGATGAGTTCGAGAGTGAAATGAGCATTTCTAAACCTTTAAACTCGTCAAGTTGCATTGAATTTCAAAATATTGTTTATATTGACTTTGTCTTACCTATTGATTCTTCTCAATGCCTTAGGTACAAAAGAGAATTTAAAGAAATGTTGGGAACATATTTAGTAAAAAGGAATAAGTGCTTTCTCGAAAGGAAAGGTTAATTGAAAGCAAGCTCAAACGAGTGAAATTTTTAAAGCCAATCTCAAAGGACGCTACTGAGGTCGTTACTTGCCACAAATGCCTAATAGAAGAAGAATCACAAAGATTAAAATTTGATAAAAAGAACGAACGATATCCTTTGCCATTCCGATGAGTTCTCCATAATCCGTCCGACTTAAAGACGTTAAACTTAGTGCTAGATGGGAGGCAACCCATCGTTTTCTTTATTGCTTTCATTTAATTGCTTTGATTTAGTTATCTTGCATTTTGGTATGTAGGTTGATTGTGCTCGTGAGGATAATGCATATTGGAGATACAAGAAGTGCTCGATTTGAAGTGTGAAGGTACGTCTCACCAAGTCTTGCAAACTTAAAGTTCAACTCTTGTTTCACTTTAAGTTTGGGGGGATAGTGCGTGGTGGACATACCTTGAATTGTTGTGATACATATACTTCTCTACAAGAAGCTCATTGATGGAAACTACAAGGGTAAGTCCTATTACTTTTTGCAAACTTAATTCTTAACTTGTTTCGATTTAAGTTTGGGGGGATAGTGCGTGGTGTGACTCTCCACTTGAGTGTGCTTATTATGTTGATTGAGAGATCTTCTTGTAAAATTGGGTTAATTTTAAAAATTTTCTCATGAGTGTTGCTTTGATTTTGGTTAGTTTAGTTGTGTTGAAGTGCATGCTAGTTCATTATTTGATAATAATCGTTGTGCTAATGGTTTTGATGAGTTGTTGAGTATAAATGAAGTGTAGTGGAAGCATGAATTGAGCCTGGAAATCAATGTCGAGATTCATTGTGCACGCAATCCGAAAGCTCGTGCCAACCATTTTCATTACCAAATGCCTTTTTAGGGAGTTCACTTTATTACTCATCATTTCTATTTGCTTAGCATATACTAGATTTGATTTGGATTGTTTGGATAAGTATGCAACTTCATGTGTTATGTACTTGGGAGGTTTACTTGCTTTATTTTTATTTTTGAATAAGGTGGCAAAATCTTGAGCTTACATGTTATTGGATGATTGAGGATATGTACTTAGTTTTCTCTTGATGGATGGAATTTTTGTATTGTGTGTTATGTGTTGTGTCTTGTTTCTTGCTTGGTGAGTCTTTGTTTAGTTATTTTGTTGGTATTTTTATTTTTGTATAGGGTTGCTTGGTGGTATATTTTGGGTTGTTGTGAGTTATTTTTTTAATGTGGGTAATGGCATGTTGTTTGTGATAAGTGATGGTGACTGTCACAAAAAACAACAACTATCATGCAGAAATAATGAATCATATCAACTATTAATCAGTGATACTGTCATGAATAATTAAAGGAAATCAAAATTTAAAACACTTCAATAAGGAAATAAATAATCTGCAGTATAAGAAATCCAAGTCTAGGGCAATCAAATCACATAATCAAAACTGTCTAAAGCCCTAACAATACCAACAAGATACTTAGCCCATGGTATTTAATTGGTCATTTATAGCCGGGATAACCAATTAAAGAATTTATCGAACCACAGGGAGGAAAGTACTAGAGTTTAAGCGATCTCAAGTTTATCGTGATTTTATAAGGACGATTGAAAAGGAAGATAAGATGCAAATGAATGCAATTAAACTAGTGCAAGAAATAAATGATTAAATGAATGCAAGATAAATGGTTCCAAATGATACAAAGATGAGTAGCAACAACTATGGCATAGATAACAAAGTAATCATGCAATTGATTATAATCTATCATGGACATAGCATAAGAGTGATCACTAATTTCACCTAAACTCTCTACCAAGATGGATGGGATGTAGGCCCTCAATAAGACTCCCAAAAGCACAAAGGATCGAGACCATAGAAACACCTCCTAATAGGTACTAATTACTCTAGGAGTTCCCTAATTAGGTACTAAATCATAGGCAATATTCCCTTTTAAGATACTATGAATTCACTAATGGCTTGTGTCTCCTCATCTAATCAACTAATCTCTCGATTAAGCTAATCAAATGTTCTATCAAAGGGTTCCAAATTTAGAAGGATATACCTATCTCATTCTAAATTAATGCAAATGAAGTGTATGATGAAATGATTCAATTAACTATCCTAAACATGTAATTGATTTACCAATCTAATCACATGCCTATGACAATTATTCACACAAATCAATCATATACATCAAGCAATTAACAATCAATGATAGAAATAACATAAAGCTCATTCAAGATTAAAATCAATTTGCATAAAAACTAAATTATCCAACACCAATCATGGAGCTAATCTCACAAAGGAGATTAACCTATCATAGTCTTAGAGAAAACAACATAGAAAATTGTATCTACAAATCCCATGACAAAACTAAAGAAGTTCACAAAAATTAGAATTAGATTCCCCATTTGAAGTGCTTCAATGGAATTTCTCCTTCTTCTTCTTGTAATCTTCACTCCCCCCTGCTTCCTTGATCACTTGGATGATAGATTTGATGGAGGAGATCAAGTGTAGATAGATGGATGAAGAATGGATGAAGGTGATGGTGTAAAATGGGTAGAGTGGTGTGTGATGTGTGTGGGCAGCCAAAACCTTTTGAAATCTTCTGCAAATGGTGTAATTGGGGGTATTTATACCCCCTTGGAAAATCTGGAAATCGCACTTGAATTTCTGTAGAATTACATAAAAACACGATCATATTTTTATGTATTTGCCCGTATTTTCCTGCATCAGCACTTTTTTCAGCCCGAAACACGATTTTTCACCTAAGTGCATGAAAACACGGGCGTGTTTTCCTGCATCTGCTCGTGTTTTCTTGTAAAATTTCAGCTCTTTGTACATTTCTTCATTCTGCAAGAAAACACGGTCATGACATAAAAACACGATTGTGTTTTTACGTCCTATTGACCATTTTTTTATTTTCTTTACCGTTTCAGCTTTCGTCTCCATTTTTACTCCATTTTTATCTATTTTTCATACATGTAAGCTCATTCTCACACATTTCCATAAAAACTCAAAACACAACCAAATAGTACACAAATACGGATAAAATAATACGACAACATACATAAAAAGACACTAAAATCTTGGTGGAAATATCATTCATTACACCCTCAAACTTAAAGTGTTGTTCGCCCCGAACAACGAATATGATAAACCAAGAGGAGTAATTTTCACCTAGTAAAGGACTAAACAAACATAAGTGATAACACATCAATAGAAATAAGAACCACAAATTATGCTAAGTCATCCTACAACATTAGATTCATGACATGATAAATTAACAAGTTCAATCAAAAGAGAATAAATTGTAATATAGTCTCTTTTTAGTCCAAGCCTCACATCGGATATCAATTTCACTCAACACTCTTTTAAGATAAGGTAAATCAATACTCATTAATCAATTGTCTCAACTTGCTATAAGCTTGCTCGTGGACTACATTCACAAACCACCAAAGCGTCAATCAATGATCAAAAAGGTCTTTCATTAAGGATGTAATGATAGGCTCTTTGGTAGGGTAGGAATAATATCGTAATAGTGACTAAACAAGTGTAAGTAATCGAAGAGATGACCAATTTCTCTACTTTTTTTTCTTCCTTTCTTGTCTTTAATGTTCACAAACACTAATCATCAGCTTTCCTTGGATTGAACTTCTTTCAATTCATGCTTCCTTCTTCGAACTTTTAAGTACTTGAGCATATTATTATTACTTTGATCATTTTCTTGTTTTGAGGTTTTATGTTCATTCTTTTTTTTCATCCCTTTTCTTACTTGTTTACCATTTCGTTTCTTCGTTTTGCTTTCTCATCAAAACTTTCTAGCTACCATCTCCTTAATGACCCACATAAAGGGTATATATATAAGGCTTTAAGTGGGTAATCAAGGCTTGTCATGTGCTAAATTCACAAGAAATAAGCTTAAAGGCTCAAAGTGGTTGACTAGGGATGATGTTCATTGTATGGAAATATATGTCAATGACTATAAATAACAAGGATGACCTTAGATCATATCATTAACCTCCACTAATCGGGCTCGTTCCTATAGTCCTTGAGCAAATTCTAGCTTATCAAACACAATCAATCTACTCATAAATATCATGTATGCATGGTTGAGGCTCAACTACTCACAAGTTATGCATTGGACCTTAAGGAACTTATTACACCATATTCGTCTCAAAATTGAACAAATTAAGTAAAACATGTCACAATTCGAAAGTGTAGAGATTCTTAATCATAACTTGTCATCACTTAATACCACAATATATCATCACTCATATTCAAAAATGACTCACGACATCCAAAAAACAAATCACCAAAATGCTCTCTAAACAAGAATAAAAATACACACAAAACATATAAGAAAAGACATAACAAACAAGAAACAACCAGAAACACATAACATGTAAAAAAAATACAAAACTATCATAAAATAATGAAACACACATTCATAACATCAATAACAATTAAGCTCACAAAAATCCCCATCTTTGATTGAAAATAGAAATCCTAAATTATAAAAGTAAACCTCCCACAAACATAACACGTGAAGCAACATGTTAATCACATCAATCCAAATCAACATTCATGTCAAGCAACTAGAAGTGGTAGAGTATAGAGTGAACTCCCTCAATAGGCATTTGGTAGTGGAAATGGTTGGCACTAGCTTCCAGATTGAATACACAACGAATCTCGACTTTATCTCTGGGCTCAATTCGTACTTCCACTACACTTCATTCATGCTCAACAACTCATCAAAAACATTAGCTCAATAATAT
The DNA here is from genome assembly GCA_023678885.1 of Pogostemon cablin. NCBI lineage: Eukaryota > Viridiplantae > Streptophyta > Magnoliopsida > Lamiales > Lamiaceae > Pogostemon > Pogostemon cablin. The sequence goes on along the minus strand of CM042959.1, from coordinate 40,290,036 downwards.
CATTAAAAATATGGATTATCATGTACTTCAACACAACCAAACGGACCAAAATCATAACAATACTCATGAGAAAAATTTTAAAATTAGCCAAAAAACACAAAAAGTATATGCCTTCAAAACAAAGTATGTCACACCACCCCATATCCCCCCAAACTTAAATTGAAACAAGAGTTTCGAGTTAAGTTTGCAAAAAGTGGTGTGACATACCTACACACTTCAAATCAAGTACTTTCCATATCTTCAATACATATCTTCCTCACGAGCACAATCAACCTACGTGCCAAAAATAACAAAACAATATCAAATCCACAATCCTTATTGAAAGCACTAAATAAAGTAATAAAGATAATGATGGGTTGCCTTCCATCTAGCGCTAAGTTTAACGTCTTCAAGCCGGACGATATTGTCAAGCTCATGATGGTCTAGAATAGTCCTTAGACACTGTCATAGGTTTCTTCTTGAAGTAGTGCCTTGAGCTCTCCCGTTTAACCACAAGAACATGTCCTTTCTTGTTGAATAATTCAAGCAATTGTTCTCCGAAGGCGTTCTTCACAAGGAATGACCCTTTCCACTTGTTCCACTTTTTACATGGGGCTTTATATGTATTTTGAACTTTAACCACATCCCCCGGTAAGAATTCGGGCATTGACAAGTGTGGATGCCCTCTTGCAACCTTTTTCCTACAATCACCAAACAGATTTTTATCAATAAAATCATAAAAATTCTTAAGAGAGTTTGAAATTTCAATAGAATGAGAAGTTTTTTCTTGTGGGGAGTAGAGTCCATGATCTTAGTTTTCGGAGGTTTCTTTTCTTCCATAAGGGCATGAATCTTTTCTTGATTTCGAAACTTTACTTTCTCAACCATCACGTCAAGAGACTCGACAAATCTTTCAAATTTCCCCTTCAACTCTTCTTTCAACTCTTTGGCTTTCACCCACTTTGGAACTCTTTCTCTCTTCTCTTTCATAACCTCATCAACCCCCAAACTAGCCTCTTTTCTATCCTTCACGACCAAGCATTCCTCTTTCTCTCTTCTCTTTCATAACCTCATCAACCCCCAAACTAGCCTCTTTTCTATCCTTCACGACCATGCATTCATTCTTTGTTCCGGAAGTAGAAGACTTGTTGTTTTCTTCTTGAAGTCTTTCCACGATGGACACAAGTTGAGTTAATTGGTGTTCAATGGAACCCAATCTAGCACCGTATGCTACGATTTTATTTACCACCATTTCACAACAATTTCCCATTTGATCCCTCCACGCTTCATTATATTTCTTCTCCCTCTCCATGCACTCTATAATCTTTTCGATCAACTCATCTCTAAGCTTCTCTTTGTAGTCATGTTTGGGCAGAATAAGAGGTGATGAATTCTTGAAAATCTCCCCATAGTTGTGGTTGATTTCCTTCTTTGTTTCTAGAAAAATTTTCTTGAAAAATATCATCTACACCTTGAGGGTATACTTGTTGACGCATTTGATGAGAAACTCCAAAATCTCCATAACTTTGTTGTTGGAATTACATATTAGACACTCGTACTCCGAAATCCGATTGTAAGTTTGGCTCACAATTTGGCATTTGAAATTCTTAAAAATTTTCTTGTGTGTTCATAGTGGGATAAACACTTTTATTCACCATATCTCGAAGAATATCCATGTAGCTCATATTTTTTGGCTTGTTCTCCTTCTTCTTCCTTCTCAAGGTATGCACCTATAAGAGAAAGAAAAATTAGAACAAAATTTTCTAAAGCAAATATAAGATACAAATATCCTTATTAAGACCACTCTAAACAATCCTTCGTCAAACTACTAGCGACCGTTACCTCTCCGGCAATGGCGCCATTTGATTGGTTGTTTATAGTCAGGATGACCAATTAAAGAATTTATCGAACCACAGGGAGGAAGGTACTAGAGTTTAAGTGATCTCAAGTTTATCGTGATTTTATAAGGACGATCGAAAAGGAAGATAAGATGCAAATGAATGCAATTAAACTAGTGCAAGAAATAAATGATTAAATGAATGCAAGATAAATGGGTTCCAAATGATGCAAGGATGAGATTAGCAACAATCATGACATAGATAACAAAGTAATCATGCAATTGATTATAATCTATCACGGACAGAGCATAGGAGTGATCACTAATTCCGCATAAAATCTCTACCAAGATGGATAGGATGTAGGCCCTCAATAAGGCTCTCAAAAGCACAAAGGATCGAGACCATAGCGAACACCTCCCAATAGGTACTAATTAATCTACGAGTTCCCTAATTAGGTACTAAATCATAGGCAATATTCCCTTTTAAGGTACTATGAATTCACTAATGATTTGGGTCTCCTTATCTAATCAACTAATCTCTCGATTAAGCTAATCAAATGTTCTATCAAAGGGTTCCAAATTTAGAAGGATATACATATCTCATTCTAAATTAATGCACATGAAGTGTATGATGAAATGATTCAATGAACTATCCTAAACATGTAATTGATTTATCAATCTAATCACATGCCTATGACAATTAATCACACAAATCAATCATATACATCAAGCAATTAACAATCAATGATAGAAATAACACAAAGCCCATTCAAGATTAAAATCAATTTGCATAAAAACTAAATTATCCAACACCAACCATGGAGTTAATCTCACAAAGGAGATTAGCCTATCATAGTCTTAGAGAAAACAACATAGACAATTGTATCTACAAATTTCATGACAAAACTATAAAGAAGTTCACAAAAATTAGAATTAGATTCTCCCTTTGAAGTGCTTCAATGGAGTTTCTCCTTCTTCTTCTTGTAATCTTCACTCCCCCTTGATTTCTTGATCACTTGGATGATGGATTTGATGGATGAGATCAAGTGTAGATAGATGGATGAAGAATGGATGAAGATAATTGTATAAAATGGGTAGAGTGGTGTGTGATATGTGTGGGCAGCCAAAACCCTTTGAAATCTTCTGCAAATGGTGTAATTGGGGGTATTTATACCCCCTTGGAAAATCTGGAAATCGCACTTGAATTTCTATAGAATTACATAAAAACACAGTCATATTTTTATGTATTTACCCGTGTTTTCCTGCATCAGCACTTTTTTCAGCCCGAAATGCGATTTTTCACCTAAGTGCAAGAAAACACGGACGTGTTTTCCTGCATCTGCCCATGTTTTCTTGCAAAATTTAAGCTCTCTGTACATTTCTTCATTCTGCAAGAAAACACGGTCATGACATAAAAACACGATCGTGTTTTTACGTCCTGTTGACCATTTTTTGATTTTCTTCACCGTTTAAGCTCTCGTCTTTGTTTTTCCTATTTTTTACATATTTTTCATACGCGTAAGCTCATTCTCATATATTTCTATAAAAATAAAAAATATAATCAAATAGTATATAAATACGGATAAAATAATACGACAACACACATAAAAAGACACTAAAATATAGGTGAAAATATCACTCATCAGTGTTACAAGCAACAACCATGTCTATGGAAGAAAACTTACTCATGAGTCTAAAAGCTAGAAAGAATAAAGTAAAGAAAGAAAAACTTATTTGTTTGGTCCTCCTTCAATTCCGTCCTCTCCAGAATCCTTGTCTCCAATCAAGTAGACGAATACTCTCTTGAATCCTCTCCAGATGGTGGATGGCGGATGATGGGTAGATGATGAAAGGCGGATATAGTGGATTAGGATTAAAAACCCTAGGTGATGTGGTGGTGGTAGATTAGGCGGTTTCTCCATACTTTATGTGGTGATGAGAATGAGGTATATATAGGTGTGAGAATTGAATAAGATAAGGAGTAGGAGGTTTGAGATCTTGAAAAATCAAGAAAAATATAATTATTGAAGATATAGAGATATGTGAGATTAGGAAATAACTTGGCCACCAAGAAAATAAGAAAAAGAGGGTAATTTCCGTGAATTTTCTCATTCTCGCTGGCAGCTGCGCGATCTCACGGTTTTGAACATAACTTCTTCATCTGGACTCCGATTGAAGCGATTCTTACGCTCACACAACCCTCTCTTCCTTAGTTTTCTAAGCATATATCACAAGACCAGTTTGGACTTTTACAAAAATACAGAAAAAGTATGGAATGTAGTCCTCTGTTTCCTTGACATCTTTCACAAATTCACCATTCATTCCAATTTAGCATTTTTTATCTTTTTTTCCTATCAAAACACAACAAAATTCCTCTCAAGCACCTTTTAGTCAATAATTATTCAAAGTATTAAGATTTGTGCAATAATAGCAATTAAACATTCAAAGAGGTATCAAATCGGATACAAGAATACATGAATTTTCACTCTCATCACCTATTCAAACAAGTTTGTAAAATGTTTGAAAATATTTCTTTCGTCTCGCGTTAATATTTACGTTTGCTTTTTGCAGGTAAATTAAGAGATATAATATTTAAATGCATAGGTGAGAGAAATAATATTTGACGTAAAGTGGGTAGTTGTATGAGTGCTGTGTATGTGCTATATGTGGAATAATTAATTATTTTGTGCGGGTACAACTTGACAAAAAAAATATAAACTTTAACGTGAGACAAAGCAAAATAGAATACATAAATCTTAATGTGGGATGGAGGGAGTATTTACTTTCAAATAAAATACATTTTTTTCTATCAATTTTTAAATAAAATATTTTTTCTATTCATTTTATATTGAAATGAATTTTATATTGTTCATTTTAAGAATATCCTTAATTATTGTTGGTGATTCAAATTTATTTTATTAATTTTAATTAACTTATTTATTTATTCTAACTTAAGAAATATATTTTTTGTTTTAATTCATTTCAGTGAGAAAATTATAAATTCTTATTCAACTTTATTTCTGTCTATTCGACTTATTTTTTTTGCTTATTCATCCAAATTTTTTAAATTCTATTTGATCTATATTTATTGAGTTTTTTTAATATATGTCGACGAGAATACTAGATAGTCTAGTCAATTTTTTGTCTATTCGACCCAAAATTTTCACTCTATTCAATCTATATTTTTTGAGTTTTTTAAATGGTGCAACAAGCCATGCTTCAACAAGGTTTTCCACAAGCTTATGCTCCAACAAATGGTACAACAAGCCATGCTTCAACAAGGTTTTCCACAAGCTTATGCTCCTCCGCAACAAGCGTATGTGCCATCACCACCACCTCCGGTGCATCAATAGCCTTGTGTAGATCCAAGGGTGATCCGGGATTTCTTCATGCCAAGGGCAATATCACAAATGATGGGTCCACCAGTCAGTGCTAACAACTTTGAATTTAAGGTGGGTTTGATTTTTATGGTGAGAGAACAATAATTTGGTGGAACTCCGAATGAGGATCCTAATGCTCATCTATCTCAATTTATTAAGTTTGCCAACACTATGAAGATAAATGGGGGTGAGTGAGGATTGTATTTGTTGGATTGTATACTAAAAGTCTAGCTTTAGTATGAACAATGTCATAACAATATTTGAAATGAGAATCATTGATCAAATGATTGCATCTTATAATTTATTTTATATGCATGATGCAATAGTCCATTTACTTTATACTGTAGATAATATGTTGTGCGACAACACGCAGAAGATCATATTATCGGTTTCCTTATAAAGTATAAACAAATGCTCACAACTGAGATAGACGGGGACTCTCTATCGGTATGGTTGTAGTGTGGTTTGATATTAGCTTGTCTTGGCTATAGAATCACATTAGTGCACTTGTGTGTATTGAACAGGACCGGCTGAGATCGTTCGACTTATACTGACTTATAGAAGAACTTGATCTCTGTTATTATGGAAGTTCGTGCTCTTAATCCCTATACAATAACCTCGACACTTAGGGCAGTATGTATTTCTTTGATTCATCAATGGGTGAGATTTATATGTATTAAATCAACAAACTCGGTGAGTTGGGAAGTAGTGCTGTATCTATGGTGTGATGTTGATTGTAGAAGGAATTCATGTCCGTCATAGGTTGATGATGTCCCCTTGAGGAGCTCATAAGGTTTATCATGTAAATCTTGCAAGTGGATTAATTTTCGGCATGATAATAAGGTTGAATGGTACTACTCTCGGATGAGATATTAATTAATTTGAGTTGTCAGTAACTTAATTAATTAATGGACATTGTTTTTCTTAAACATGGGGAGACCATCGGGCTTATAATAAGAAGGAGCCCAGAACATAATTTTGGGATTGGACGGGTAGTGCAGTAATAATATTTTAGTGGACTATATTATTATTATTGGATTTAATTAAAAGCTTTGGGCTAAGCTTGGTTAATTAAATTCAATTGAGGCCCAGTCCAATTTCTCCTCCTGGTCCCTGCTGTAGCCCAACTATATAAGTGAACTCAGCCTCTTGGAACCCTAATTATTCCTGCGCCTCTTTTGACGTAAGTTAGGAAAAGAAGCAGATTGAGAGATCCTGCAGACTGTTGCCCACACAACAGCAGGATTACACTTGGGACATACAGTAGAAGATCATAGGTAGTTCTCTGCAGTTCATCCTTTACACCAACCCAGAAGTACGGTAAACGATTTAATTGCTTCCGCTGCTAATTGTTTGCCTTAAATCCTAACGATCACGTTTGAACCACAAGATCCAATTGCCAACAATTGGTATCAGAGCATTGGTTTTGTGGTGAAACGTGAGATGTAAGATTGGGTTTTTGAGATTATATGATCTGGATATATTCACATGTTTTTGCCCAGTCAATGATTCAAAGTAAGCATGTATAAAATTGATTATTTGATTATAAGGCTTAATCTGAAAATAATCGAATGGGTTTTGGTATTATTGTTTTATAATCCATGATATCCTATTACTATGCTGCTTGTACGCTTTTGTTTTTTTTTAAACACGAAATCACACACAATCGACTGCACGATGATCGGTGTGAGGCCGGCTGCTCGGCGGCATATCGATGACCATCGGACAAAAAGGGCAGAAGGACGTTGGCGCCGCTGACTGGAGACAGGCGAGAGCAATCTCTTTTTGGTCGAGTCGGAGAAGATCGGAATAGATCAGTACCGGCGGCGAACAGTAATCACGACGGGGATCGACGGAGGCGACTGAAGGGACATCGAATGGCGGATTTTCAATCCTGTTGGGTGCCAGTCCAACCACGTTCTGGTCGTGGCGGGCAGATCTATCACGGCGGCGCTGGAAACGGCAGAGACACGGCAGTGACTGAGCGGCACTGGAGGTGTCGGATGACTGACCGACGCCGACTTTCAATGCTTGGTGGTTTCGGCTGGGTCCAGTGGGCGGCTATTGGCAATCCTCTGCGATGATGATTGGTGGTGGCGGGCGCATCTCGGCGAGCGGCCAACCGGGCGGCCCTCACTCGGATGAATGCACGGTGAGGTGCTCGTTTTTTCTAATCGAGCGTCTGTGTTGTCCTCGAGCAGCGGCGTGCGGTGGCTGGTGGCAGCTCTGGCGATGATAGATGGTGCCCAGTTATAATCCGGCCGCCTAGAGCAGCTTACTCGCGGTGGTGATCGACAGAAGACGCTAGTAGTTTTCTGATGTTTAGCCGGCGGCGATACGTACGGGAAGCTGCTTGATGGCACAAGGGACCATGCTGCTACTGCTGAGTCTGATCCATGGCATCTTCCGTGCGGGCTTGATGGACTGTCGGCGGCTGGAAGAACCAGCATCGGGAGCGGCTGCCCATGAAAGCGGCACTGTAGATCGGTTGGGCAGTTTGCGGCTGGTGGTGGTAAGGGCAGAATGCGGCTGCTATTTTAGGGCATTAGTTGGGCTGATGGGCTCCATTCCTATCAATTGGTTTTGGGCTGCTGGGCCCAAATGTTTGTTTAGGTTTGGGCCAAGTTTTCTTGGACTGCTGGGCCGTACATGTTTTGGATTAAAGGGCCCAATTCAGTAATATATTAGGGGCTGCTCATTTATTTAATTTGTTTTTGGGCTTTTGGGCCCAAATTTTAATTAAATGGTAATGGGCTGCTGGGCCAATATTAATTGCTGGTTTTAATTAATTGTGGGTAATGGGCCAAGCATGATTAATTAATTTTATTAATCGACTAATTTTGTGCTAGTGGGCTTGGTGGACTTAATTTAATTTTGGGCTAAGATTATGGGCCATGGATAATGGGCTTGATTAATTATTTAATCTGATGCTCATTTTGTGCTTATTTGTTGCTCTTGGGCCCAAATTGATTGATCCACTAATTATGCAATTAATTAATGTTATATAACTGATTAATTGATTTAATTGTCAATTATTGTTGTATATGTAAAAGGCATGTTCTATGTGATTTATTTATTTAAATTACTGTTAATAGAAACATGTCTAGGTTGTATATTTTATTCAAAAATATTATATGCATGTTAAAAACCCTCCGTAATTAAATAACTAAGTGGGAGAGGGGATTGGTTATTAATTTCCGCGGCCTCCATTATTGGTTTGTTAGCAATGTGAATAGACTTGCGCATCGGCATTAGAGCCTTCCTCCCCATCGGATGAGTTTATTCATGGATTGCTGGAACAGACTTCATTAAATAATTACGTTTGTAATGTGATGCATATGAACTTGCGCGTTGGCATAGACCTTCCTCCCTATCGGATGAGTTTATATGCGGTTCACTGGTACAAACTTGTAATTGATGACTGTAGGAAGTTATCCGAGCGCGTGTGTACTTCTCCATCTGTAAGGCACACAAGCTTGGGCCGCGGACTTGGGGTCAAATAATGGTGTACACTTAGATGTAAATAATAAGTATCCTCCCCATCGGAGTCACTGCTTTTATTTGTATGGCTAAAGAGGAACCGACTATTAATTATTTTGTCATAAAGTGAGGTTGACAAATGAAATTAATGGGTAAAATCTTTTCTTGTAAATGTTCGGGTTTGTAAACGTCCACACTATCGTGGCTTGCAGACTCACGGTGCTTGAGATGTCGGTGAATTTTATTTTATATTGTTTTGAGGGAACCAATATAAAAGAATAAAATTTGAAGATTTGATCGGTAAATTTATTTATGATTCTCTGAATTTTGAATGGTTTTATTTCACTAATTGTTAACTAAAAGACATTACATTTACTTGTCCAAATTAGATGATTAGAAAGAATCTTGGTTTTGAAAATTACTGCTTAAGAAAATACATGTGTATTCTCACAAAGGACGTCTCATGATGCCTATTAAAGTCTCTAGTGAAGAGATGAGAGGTTTATAGAAATATGATGGTCTCATGTAACTCTTCGGATACTTGAGTAAATTAAAAGGCAGAAGATCATGGTTGAATTAATGAATGAATTGGAAAAGCTTGGAATAGAAATTGAAAGGGAAACCTTAATCAATTTATTCTTCACAATTTGCCTGGATGTTTTGAGCAAGTTCTACCTGAAATACGAGAGGTTGTATATGGTGGGAAACTTCTAACAAAACATGTGGCAAAAGAAAGCCATTTTTCATCATGATGTGAACAAGTTTAATATCTTATTTACTAATGGTTTAAACATGATTAGTAATGGCATCTACTGACACGAAGTATGTAGATACTGGAATCACTAAATGTTTATCAAAGATTGTTAATAACATGGGTAAAACTACAAAGATAGTTGCTATTGCAGTGGGAGTTGTTTATTTATCTCATGATAAGAATAAACGATTGATTATGAGAAATTGTCTTTACGTACGTTTCATAGAAAGAATTTAATTTCGGTTTCTATGCATTAACGGATGGATACTTCATTTCATTTAAATGACATGGTCATAGTAATGAGGAATGAGGCTATAATCCGTTAAAGTACGTTGGTGGATAAAAAGTATACTCTTGAATCATGTACATCCCACAGATGCAATAAATAGTAATTAAATAATGCATCTTCTAATATTAGTAAGAGAAAGGAACCTTCGGAGAAGAACTAAAATATACATTTGGCATCTAAGATTAGTTCATTTTACTTAGGTAGGATTCAAAAGTTGATAGTCGATAGACCGTAAGGTTTATCTGAAGTGGAAACTATCGGACTTGCGAGTCTTGCTTGGAAGTAAAAAAGATTAACTGCCTTTTCAAGGCTGTGGGGTGTAGAGCCAAAGATATATATGTTGGAATTAGTTCATTCTAGTTCAAGCGAACCTAATATTATCCAGGCGAGAGGTGGTTATGAATATTCGAAGATTATTCTGGAAACCAATATATTTATATGATGCACTGCATGTCTAAGTTCTTTGATTAATTCAACAATTGTAAGGCTGGTACAGTGAAGCGTCATGGAAAATATATTAAGTCATTACGATTTAATCATGATGGCGAATACCTCTTGGGATAGTTAGGAGCTATTGATCAGAAGTTGAGATTAAATCTCAAGTTAGCTACACCGGATATGCCCCAAACTGAATGGTGTGGTGGATAGAAGGAATAAGGCTCTTATGGTAATGATTAGATAGATGATGAATTATTTGGAATAATTAAATTCATTTTATGGATATGCCCTAGATACAGTAATTCGTGAAACGTTTGTCTGTATATGGGATATCCTAGAAAAATGGAGGGTGATTTATTTAGTCCAAAAGATCGAAGGATAATTGTTAACTCAATAACTAGATTTTTGGAAAAGGACTATGTAATAAATCACAAACCCATGTATAAGTTGTTCTAAAGGAAGTGAGAGGAAAATACTAAGTATAAGTACCAAGTGTACAAGAGGATATACCACAAGGTAAACTGCAACGCGTGTCATGTCTGATACACAATTACATGTAGTGCCTTGTCGTAGTGGGAGGGATGTATGACAACCCATAAATATATGTTTTGGGAGAGTCGTGAGACTTGATCCCTAGTGAACATGATATTGTCCCACGGATACGACGCAGCACTGCAAGATGAAAATGCGAAATCTTAGTAAGTTGCAATGAATGTTGAAATAGAATCTACGGATTCTATATTAAGTCTGGGAACTTGTATGACCACTAAATGGTGTAAAACCATTGCAAGTGGTCAAAGGAAATAAAAGAGGATCATATGGAAAGGTGAAAACCTTGGAAGCAAAGCTTGTTGTGAAAAAGTGTACTCAGAAAGAAATGGTTCGACTATGAGGAAACATGTTCGCTGGTAGCTATGCTTATATTGATCCTGATTCTTTTATTTATTGCTGCTATGAGGAACAGCAAATAGATGTCAAGACAGCTTTCCTGATTGGAAGTCTTGAGCAAAACATCTATGTGGAGCGACCAGAGTGATTCATTGCAAAGTACTAATAGCATTTTGATAGTAAGCTTGAAATTGTCCAGCGATGGACTAAAGCAAGCTTTAAGATCGTGAAGCATCTGTTTTGATTAGGTAATCCAGTGGCATGGATTTAAATCAATGAGCGGATGAGTCTTGTGTGTTGTAAAGAGTGACGAAAATGTGGTGGTGTTTCTTGTACTATACGTAGATAGTATCTTGCTCATTGGAGACAATGAAAGAGTATTATCGGGCGTTTGGGTACGGTTAATAAAGCGGTAGAGATGAAGGACTTAAGAAAGGCAAAATATATCCTTTTGATCACGGTAATATGGATCACAAGAAAGGATATTATGCTTATCTCAAGTTTCATAAAATGATACAGTCCATACTCGTTTAGCATGTAAATTTATCTAAGTGAATGTGTCTTTGAGACACAAGAAGAAGATAAAGAGGATGAAAGCGGTTCCTTATGCTTCGGCGAATAAGGAAGCTTAATCTAAGGAATGCTATGAACGATGTTGGATATCTATTTTGCTGAATGCATGAACAGTGGGTATCAACGTAACCCGGAACAAGAATGATGAACTGTGGTAAGACATTTATAAAGTGCCTGAGAAGGACTGGAAATTATATGTGGACTTACTGGACAGATTCACTGCTTCTTGTGGATTACGTAGATTCTGATTTTTAGTCAGATTGGACGACTGTAAATTCACCTCAAAGGTTATGTGTTTAATCTTAGGAAGTAGAGTCATAATATGGAGGAGTGTTATATAGAAATATATTTCAGACTCCGGACTCCATCATGGAAAGATGATGAATTGGAGCCTATGAGGCAGCCAAAGTATCTATATGACTCTAGAGACTTCATGATGGACTTTGAAGTGTTTCTAAGTTTGCCCAAGGTAATCACAATTTACATTGATGATATTGGTGCAGTTGCAAACTTGAAGAAATCACAAGTCCATAAGGCAATTAAATACATGGAGCGCGAGTACCACCTGTTACGAGAAATCGTATGATGAGGGGAAGGTTGTTGTCGCCTAGATTGCATCGGATGATGACCTAGTAAACCATTTACAAGGACCTTAAGGCGAGAGCTTTTAATGGTCGTGTAGTGGGAGTAGGAATCAGATGTATGGCAGAAGACATGACAGCATAGTCTTTTAGTATAAGTGGGAAATTGTTGGATTGTATACTAAAAGTCTAGCTTTAGTATGAACAATGTCATAACAATATTTGAAATGAGAATCATTGATCAAATGATTGCATCTTATAATTTATTTTATATACATGATGCAATAGTCCATTTACTTTATACTGTAGATAATATGTTGTGCGACAACACGCAGAAGATCATATTATCGGTTTCCTTATAAAGTATAAACAGATGCTCACAACTGAGATAGACGGGGACTCTCTATCGGTATGGTTGTAGTGTGGTTTGATATTAGCTTGTCTTGGCTATAGAATCACATTAGTGCACTTGTGTGTATTGAGCAGGACCGCCTGAGATCGTTCGACTTATACTGACTTATAGAAGAACTTGATCTCTGTTATTATGGAAGTTCGTGCTCTTAATCCCTATACAATAACCTCGACACGTAGGGCAGTATGTATTTCTTTGATTCATCAATGGGTGAGATTTATATGTATTAAATCAATAAACTCGGTGAGTTGGGAAGTAGTGCTGTATCTATGGTGTGCTGTTGATTGTAGAAGGAATCCATGCCCGTCATAGGTTGATGATGTCCCCTTGAGGAGCTCATAAGGTTTATCATGTAAATCTTGCAAGTGGATTAATTTCCGGCATGATAATAAGGTTGAGTGGTACTACTCTCGGATGAGATATTAATTAATTTGAGTTGTCAGTAACTTAATTAATTAATGGACATTGTTTTTTTTTAAACATGGGGAGACCATCGGGCTTATAATAAGAAGGAGCCCAGAACATAATTTTGGGATTGGACGGGTAGTGCAGTAATAATATTTTAGTGGACTATATTATTATTATTGGATTTAATTAAAAGCTTTGGGCTAAGCTTGGTTAATTTAATTCAATTGAGGCCCAGTCCAATTTCTCCTCCTGGTCCCTGCTGTAGCCCAACTATATAAGTGAACTCAGCCTCTTGGAACCCTAATTATTCCTGCGCCTCTTTTGACGTAAGTTAGGAAAAGAAGCAGATTGAGAGATCCTGCAGACTGTTGCCCACACAACAGCAGGATCACACTTGGGACATACAGTAGAAGATCAGAGGTAGTTCTCTGCAGTTCATCCTCTACACCAACCCAGAAGTACGGTAAACGATTTAATTGCTTCCGCTGCTAATTGTTTGCCTTAAATCCTAATGATCACGTTTGAACCACAAGATCCAATTGCCAACAGTATTAAGATGAGATTGTTTCCGTTTTCACTAAGGGATCGTGCTCGAACATGGCTATCCACGATTACTCCGGGTACGTGCAACACATGGGATGAGCTTGCACAAATGTTCTTGAATAAGTATTTTCAACCTTCCAAGATGCTTCAAATAAAGAGCTTGATCACTCAATTCAAGCAAATGCCTCAAGAAAGTTTCTATGAAGCGTGGGAAAGGTTTAAGGATATGCTTCGCAAGTGTCCACAACATAGTTTTCCGAAAAATCAACAAGTGGGGTTTTTCTATCAAGGTTTGGTGAATGGTCAAAGAGTGCTTGTTGATGCTTCGGCGGGTGGATCCGTACTAGGAGTGACTCCAGAAAGGGCTATAAGGATTTTTGATGAGATGGCTACAAATGTCTACCAATGGCTATCAGAGAGAGTTAGTGGATGCTATGGATTTAAGAGTTTTGATCAAGGGCAACAGTTTAGTATGAAGAGTTTGAATGTTGAACCAAGTGTGTCAAGGGTTGAAATGATAGCGGCTGAAGTCTTGAGACAAATGAGCTTGAACCAAGGTGTGAACAATCAAGGAGCTAATATGGTTGAAGGGGTACAAGTTGAGCAATGTATGCTTCCTCTGAATAGTGTAAGTGGAGAACAGTGGGCTATGTCAATGCCAAGAGTGGAAGATGTGCAATACATGCAAGGGAGAAACTACCAAGAGAATTACCAAATAATTTCCAAGGTAGTTTCAACCCAAACCAAGGAAACTACCCACTAAGACAAGGAGGCTTTACAAATCAAGGTGGTGGAAGTTTCTACCCTCAACAAAGGAGAAATGAAAATTTTTCTTACTCCAATCTGAGCAATGCGGTTGCGTATCCTCCGGGATATCAATCGGGGGCTAAGGCACCAAACAATGAAGAAAAAAATCTATTGATGAGCTACTTCATAAATTAATAG